>OX438686.1:6250000-7500000 GCA_949316375.1 Mythimna vitellina
AAATGATGATGATAATTATAGCAAAGCCGTTACAAGTTGATTGAACGAAACTAATCACATTAAGTTCATTCGAAAATACACTTCTGGACACATCTATTGGCCCACCTTGTATTTTCAGTTTCGTTTGGTCCTAGCTAAAACTTTATATTAGGTCGAGCAAAAAGTTTTTATGCAGTTTTGAACCTGGCACATTCACAATTTCATTCAATAGTCTGTTTTTGAATTTCGAACACAGAATTTAAAGAAATAAAAGACAATTTGGAGCCTGTTTGTTGATATCAAACAATCGAATACTAAGAAAACTTCGTTTTATTGGTTTACTTGGATTTAATTATTGAAAAAGTGATTGATATCTTTGGTTTTGCAACAAACATTACTTATTCTTAACATTAAGGTGAGGTTCTATCAATAATCTATGGATACTTCACCTGAAGTCGCCGCCCAAGCTGTGGCACTTATTCAGGCCGGACACAGCCAAAGAAACGTGAGTGCTCAACTTAATTTAAGTCGATCTGCGGTCCGAAATGTTTATCGGAGGTACCTAGAGACTGGCGGCTTTGTTCGTCGCCAAGAAAGGCCACGATCTCGGGTCACAACTGAAAGGCAGGATCGATTCATCGTGACGACCAGCTTGAGAAATCGTCACCTTACCTCCATTGAGATACAAAACCAACTTCGCAACTTCCACGGAGTATCTGTAAGCGCTCGAACTGTTCGGAGAAGGTTAAAAGAACGCGATATGGTACCACACAAGCCAGCTAATGGGCCCAAACTAACGCGAGCCCACCGAACAGCGCGCCTTCATTTCGCACGCAGTCATTTAAATTGGACACAGCAAGATTGGAGCCGTGTACTCTTTTCTGATGAGTCTAAAATTGTGTTACATGGCAATGATGGAAGGAAGAAGGTCTACCGACGTAAGGGAGAGCGTTTCGCACAATGCTGCTTTGAAGAGAGGGTTGCTTATGGCGGTGGCTCATGGACTGTCTGGGGCGGTATGTCCGCGAGCGGCAAAACTCAACTTGAGGTTGTTACAGGACCACGGCTGCCAACATTAAATGCTGAAAGGTACATTCGTGAGTGCTTAGAACCTCACGTGATACCATACGCGGACTATGTGAGCCCAAATTTCCTTTTTATGCATGATAATGCAAGAGCCCATGCGGCCGGCATCGTCAGGGAATATCTTCGGGATGTGAACATCACAGTTATGGACTGGCCAGCCAGAAGCCCAGACACGAACCCCATTGAGCACATGTGGGACGAGCTAAAAAGACGTGTTAGGGCTCGTCAGCCAGTTGCCCAGACGATGCAGGAGTTGAAAACTGCCATAGAAGAGGAATGGGAGATGATCCCTCAAAATTTCATAGAGCGGTTGATAAACTCTATGCCTAATCGTATGAGAGCTGTGGTAGATGCCCATGGAGGCAACACGCGTTATTAAATTAAACCTTTATTTGATAAAACATGTTTTTTATTCAAAAATCAATTGCCTTTAACAAGGCGCATATCCGATTTGTTAGGCGTAGCTCCATGTCGTATGGTATTCTGAATTCAAATTTAAAACAATACGATCGAAAAAGATGGTAAAATGTATCAGGTTTAAAACTGCATCAACAGTTTTTGTTCAATCTAGCAATCATATTTCGGTAGGGGGCATCGAAACCTAAACTCTAAGGTGGGCCAATAGATGTGTCCAGAAGTGTATTTATTTGTTATGATTTGACGTTAGTTAAAATTGTTGTAACTTTGCACTAATTTTGAATTTTTTCAACTTAAATAGAAAAATTCGTATGTCGACATGTAAAGAAAAAAACGCAAATCAGAACCTTATACTCCTATTAAAACACCCCATCATTCGCCAAACATTCGCATGTTTCTTGCAAATGCGAATACGAATGTAAAAAAAAAATGTGTGAATATTCTTTACATCACTAGTAGAGAGCTATCAAGAATCACAGACTTTTACTATGCGACCAAGCCTAAATCAAAATCTCGAAAAAAAAAATCCGCTGTGCCATTTCTTATTCTGTGGCTGTGCCCACATTTTGATGTTCATTTAACTCGACCAAATATATGGAGCAGCCGAATTTTTTTTTTTTCATATTTTCTGGGTTTGTCGGTCGCATAGTAAAAGTTGTTCATATTAATGAGTAAAATGATCCCTTTTAAGGAAAACCCCTCCTTCATTTTCACTGTTTTTATTTCTTTATTATTATTGTTTTGTCAATTTTTTTTTTTGGATTTATAACTGTTTTACATCTTTTTTGTTCTTTTTCGTGTTTAACAGCAAACGTAGTGTTTGAGTTTATGAAAGATTAAAGCTTTTTCTTTCTTTTTTCTTATTTTCTAGCAGCCGCTAAGGCATCTCGATGATCTATGGTCTTTAATTAATAGAGTCAGATTCGTCAAACTGTTGTGTAATTAAGAACCTATCAACTTCACTAGATTTCAATTCGAATTAAGGAATCGCTAGCCTAGATTCGGCCGATTAATCCAGATACCAGATTAAATTTCAATATCAGGCAAAATCTTTCAAAGCATTGATTGATCGCCACAGTTAACTTCAGATGATGAAGCGCTTTTTGAGTTTAGTAAATATTTGTCAAATTCGTATTTTTATTTTCGTAAAGGACATTGAGGGACGAACTCACTTGTTTTGGTTATTATTGCTTTTACTCATGTATTTGTCATTTATTTGTTAATAGCGGGTAAGTAACAACTCTCATTAAAGTTTATTTTAATAAATGATTACACCTTAAACAGAATATTGTTTTGTGCACAATTGTGTTTGTCCACGTACCGAAAGACGTAGCGTTGGAAGGCCTCCTACAAGGTGGACCGATAACCTGGTAACGGTTGCGGGAGTACGATGGATGCGAGACGCACAGGACCGTTTATTGTGGCGGCACTTGGGTGAGGCCTATGTCCAGCAGTGGACGTCTTTCGGTTGAAATGATGATGATGACAATTGTGTTTTTACGTATCAGTTACCATATATATATATAATATATCCGAGCCTTGGTCCAGGCCATGGTCCGGAGCTAGGAGGAGTGGCAGGCAGACGCCTCCTTCTGCGAAGCAGTAATGCTATCAAAGGAGGCGGCCGATTGCGTGAGGCAAAGGTCCACACTCCACAATCTCCGCCTGGATTCCGATCCCGATTTCCGGCCACCGTAGGCGCGGGCTTGCGGACGGCGAGCAATGGGTGGCTCGCCGTCCGATCGTCCGGTAACCGTCCGAACCGGGCCCAATTCGTCGACGGCGCGTATTGTTCCACGCACGCCTCAAGGAGATGTCAGCAACCGTAGGGGCCCAGCAGGGGCGAAGCCTACTGGGGCCATGGGTGATGCGAAAGAGATCAAAGAAGGAACAGGAGTGGGTTTTTAGTCAGTAAAAGTCTAACACTATTTCCTGCTCCGCCCAAGAGCGGAGGATGTCATGAGATGATTTTCCCATCTGAAAAAACAAAAAAAAAATGTAACCATATATATTTTATTTACGTAATAAACATCAACAAAAAAGATAAACATAAGCAAAGCCTTATCATCAATTGTATTTGCCCATAAAAACCGTAAAGGCTCTATCTTCCTCATTAAGTTAAGCCCTATTTGCGTGGGCTCTTCATAGGCTTAAAGTCACGCCCCATCGACCTTCAACAGCCCAGTGCTCACACGCAGGGCCCAGACGGAGAAATAAGTACCTAATTATCTACCATGACCCCACTTAGACGGACAAAAAATTTGGATAAACTTGAAAAACCATTTGTAAGAGGAAAGGCCGAATTTCGACACGATTCTGTTTGACCTTCGGTGAGGCAAGCATTTAGGGATGTCACTTGTTGTCTATACGATGAATTTAAATAATTTATCGACGTGTTTTTTCTATAATGGTGTATGGTGATGTTAAACTAACTAAAGAAAAGATGGATGGATTGTGTGAACAGTGATATGAAAGAAAAGGAAGTTAGTGATAGTATGACTTTTGACAGGATAGAATGGAAGAAAAAAACGTGTTGCGCCGACCCCAAATAAGATGGGACAAGGGCAGGAAGATGATGATGATGATGATGGTGATGTTAAACTACCCAATGAGGAAATTTAAATTACTGTCAGACGAAAGATACACGGTTATAGGTCACAATGACCATTGTTGAGTTTTCTACGCAATTAGTAGCGGCAGTCATGTAGGTAAAAATAATAGTGACAAATACTGGATCCACTTTTTAGTAAACTTGTATTTCAGTTCCGACGTACGAGTACGTTAGGGTTACCAGAGGGAAAGCGATACGAGTATACGATAGGTACCTATAGAGGATCAATATAAGTTCAGCCCCCCTAGCCAAGTTACGATCGTTTCGTTTGTGTCGAACGCCTTAAGTAGGCCACGCTTCCGGTTCCTTTGTTCTGATGTCATCTCAACGCTCAGTCACGTGGTCAGAACAAAGGAATCGGAGGCGTGGCTTACCCGAGACGTTTGACGCAAACAAAACGATTGTAACTTGGCTAGGGGGGGCCGGTACAATTTGATAAAACAATAAAATGATATTCGAATCCACATATTTTATTCATACCGTTACTTTGCGGGGCTTATATATCTGATTTCTGTTTTTACTTCCAATAATACAAAAAATTAAATCGAATAATCGATCTCATTTCTGTGCCGTTCTTCAAACATACGTAACAACTGTCAAAAATCACGCCGTTAATGCCATGTAATTTCTATACAGTAATACCCAACACATTTATTTATTTATTTAAACTTCATTTACAGTAGTGGTACATAGGCGTACTTAATGCAACAAGGCATCCTCTACCAGTCAACCCTTAGATTAAAAAAAAACAATACTGTGGTAGGTTTGCACAATAAACAAATAACAGATACTTCAAACAGAATAAAATAAAATAAAAATAAGTTATTAATAATAATAAAATACATATATTATCCTAAAATTATAAACTAATAAATACAATAAAAAATATCAAATTATTAAGAGAACTTAATGATAATTCTGACGAAGACCGAACTAAGGTTGAGAGGACTTCAAGTAGTAGTTCCGAATTTTACGCTTGAAGGAATATTTACTTTCAGCTTTTTTGATGTCAAGGGGAAGCATATTCCAGAGTTTTATCGTGGAAACGTATGAATTGGACATAAAGCCAGTACAGTAAGCCAGCCAGGTGAGAAGGAATATGAAGGAGCATGTTTTTGGATTTTGCATATACGCTACATTTACGCAGCGTAAACACGACGTCTACGCCTACGTAGAAATCTAGCTTGGTATAGCAAAATATTAAAGATTTCTGTAGAAATAAGCATTACTTTTGTACATATTTTTTCTGTTTCTTTTTTTATTTTATTACAATTCATGTGTGTACATAAATTATTATTTTACTTGTGGTTTTTACGCGAAATCAACTATTATGTAAACGCTTTTCGGGATCTTATGGCGATATAAAGACAGTGATTGTCGCAATCGAAGCACGCCACAATCGCGGCGGTAAGTCTTCTCTTTGAGTATTGGCTAGAGGTGCCACGGCGTACTCAGTTTCCAGTTTCGGGAGGTTCTTGTTTCGAATTCAGCCGAAGCATTGGGTACTGGAAAGTGATTGTCTCCTTCTACGAAGCAGTAATACGAGCAATCCTTGGTTTAAGCCATGGTCCGGAGCAAGAGGGAAAGTGATGCGGTGAACTTCTTCTGTGAAGCTCCTGTAATGTTGAGGTGGTCACCCTTTCGGTGCTGGCACGCTCAGCACACTTTGTACTTTTGCTCTTTTTTACTTTGTAAATATAACCGTCTGTCCCAAATAAAAGTATTTCTATTCTATTTTATTCTATTCTATTCTATTCTATTCTATTCTATTGCTAGCGAAAGAGATGGCCGCAAACGTGAGGGAACGGACATCCTCACGCTGCCGTCACGACAGGCGAAGCCCCGGGCATCGAGTCTAGCAGGGCAATCAATGGCCACTACAGGCACGGGATCGCGAACGACGAGCAATGGGTAATTCGCCGTCCGACCATCCGCTAAGGACCGAGCCCCACTCGTCAGCGCGTCGGTGCAGGATTATTTGAAAGAGTTACCGTGACCCTGGAACGCTAAGAACAACTAAAAGACATTGTGCGTTTTTACCCAGTAAAAGTCTGATACACCTTCTCGCTCTATCCTAGAGCAGGATAAATCATTTAAAAATTTCTCATCACAAAACAAAAGATTTGGTCTGGGATCGATCTAGAATTCTGTACTTCTGACAGAAAACAATAAGGTGAGAAATTATCTTACACCAGATTGGCAATCCGAATAATGGAGTAATAAAACTTATAAGTACTTAGATATTTCCTGACTGGCTGTTAAGAGACAGAGGTATACCTCTCTCGTGTTATATATAACACGTCCTCTTTCGCAGTAATAACTTCATGTTAAGTTAGAGGATAGTTAACGCGTAGTAAAGCGTTTATGACTCTCTGAAAGTAGTGTTTAGTTGCCAAGGTAAGATTGTACGGTTCTTCTCACGGGAGTATTAGTAATTGTGCAAACCGGTACAAGCTGTTGATATGTACAGAAATCAGAAACATTTATTTCAAATAGAACATCAACAGGTACTTTTGAATTGTCAAAATGTCGGTCAGTCAAAAAAAATGAACAATCATTTATGAGTTACATATTAATTGTCGGTTCTATTATTTGAGTACAATGTAGATAAACAATGAAAAAAAATATGTAATTAAAAATTGAAATTGAAATAAGCCACTGGCAGCTAAGAGATGACCTGTCTCACTGACGGTTACTTAAATTAAATATTGATATTTACGTCGAGATTTTATTTCTAGGTTCTGTATTTAGTGACGGGCCCACTGGGGCCAGAGCTGAGGAATTGTTCAAAAAAGTTGGCCCTGGAACGTAAAGAGCATTGAAGGATCTTTAAGCGGAATTGGGCAGAGTAGAGCAGAGAAGGGCAGTGAAAAGTGGCAAGTATTTCCATTGATGCGGAGCGAGATGGAGTGGAGTTGAACTGCCCTCCACTTTATGCTCTCAGCTTGATTCTGTTCTGTCCGGCTCAGGGCCGCGTGTTCATTTATTTTCTTTGAAATTCCGCTTAGTGCCACTCCTTTCCACCTACACTGTTTCCACTGATGCGAAGTAGAGATTTCGAGCACTGTACCTAATTGGCCAATTCACAGTCCCACTTCCAGTCTATAACCCACCCAGCTCCGCACCATTGGAAACGCACCTTTATTCAGTAAAAGCCTACTAACCTAGAACTGAAGGAGCTCTTTGGTGTTTTCCCACCAAAAAAGGAAGGGTTCTATATTTGAATTACAAGAATGGAACATTTTAATTTTGTCCTATTCAATGATCATCGTTCATGCAGTCCGGATATTTCAGTCATTTTACTGGGAGAATATTAACACTATATCGATGAAATTTTAAAGAAAATATTTTGTGCACCACTAAACAATTTCATTTTTGCAGTTGAAATAATCGAGTGTACTGCTTGAACTCGACCAAGCTCGACGTTTGTACGACAAAACTGTATTGCGACTCACCTTATTTCGATTGCACGCTTGTGCGACCCACTGGAGCCTGCACAGGGCCCCTAGCCAAGTTACAACCGTTTCGTTTCAATTCTCTTTTCGTTGATCGCTTCGAGTTAGCCACGCCTCCTTGGCTAGGGGGGCCGGTGTGACAAATCACTGTGCGACAGTAGTTCGACAATGATGAATGGTGGTGTGATAAGCAATTGTGTGGTGACTACTACTTGTGTGAGTACTGTAATTCGACAATACCTACGTTGGTGCAGTATTGCAGTAGTGACACTACCCTATCTGCCAAGATAGGCCGACGGGGAGGCTCTTATTTCTGGGTGGTTATAAAACCTAATCTGTGCATGTTAAACAAAACATGTGAATCAATTGTAGGTGTTAATAAATAAAT
The DNA here is from genome assembly GCA_949316375.1 of Mythimna vitellina. Lineage (NCBI taxonomy): Eukaryota > Metazoa > Arthropoda > Insecta > Lepidoptera > Noctuidae > Mythimna > Mythimna vitellina. The sequence continues at coordinate 6,257,937 of OX438686.1, forward strand.
GTCGGGGTGCCCTAACATATGTTAATTCTTCATGACGTACTAGAGTAATGTCGAGCTTCAGTGTGTCGCAAAAGCGTGCGTTCGAACTATGATGAGTCGCAGTTCAATTTTGTTGCATAAGCGTTAATCGCACTTCCATTTGCCGAGCTCAGGTATTACACTTGAAATAATCAATACTGTGTGTGTGTGTTTAGTCTGTCATCCCGACTACAGAACCCTTTACTGAGCGTGGACCGAGGCGCGTTCAGCTGGTTTTCTGTTTAAACAGCAACTTACAACGTACCTTTAACACTAACAAAAAAGAGTTAAATCGGACAATTCAAGTATGTAGTTATATTAAGGAGTAATAAGTTTATTTATTTATTTATTGGTTCACCAAAAATTGTTTACACTAGTATTATGCTAAAGGTAACATGCAATAAAATAGAGTACAATAGTGTAACAATAACTTATAGGTCTAAACTCCTCTTTTAAAAGTAAAGTTCACTTCTTAATAGATGGAATTAACTACAAAACCGGAAAATTCTACCAAAGAGAAATAGAAGCAACACGCTTCAGTAATATTATGTTCAGTAAGTACTTAGATATTTTGTAAGAAACTTTTAAAGCGCTCCTAAAGTATGTGAAACAAGTGAAAGAAAACAAAAGACAAGTTCGGTACTTTGAACGACTCAAACTCAAATCCGATGTAATAGCCGTATTTCAATGAAATCATTTATTAGCACATTTGAATTGTCAAGAAGTCGTTCAGACAGAAGTTGAATTGCACGTTCCAAAGCGTAAATCTCTATGGAGAAGACCGTGCAAAAACTTCCTAAACTCGATTGTATTTTTAGACGATTCCTTCAATTTGTCAACCCTGTGTTTTTCGTCTATAACTCTCGAATGTTCCGCTCGCTATTTCGGCCCATTTAACGGTAACGGATGGCTCACCTTTTGAGACATTTTTTACAAAACAAACGTTATCTACCTATAATATGATAATGTCCTTGTCGTCGCGTGATTTCCGCTGTTTATTACATGTTGACGTCACACGTTTTATCATTTGATCAACGTTTCATACATTTAAATAAATAGGGCACAGTTGGCGCAGTGGTTGAGCGTTTGACTGCGACGCTGCGTGTCGCAGGTTTGATTCCCGTACGGGATATATTTTTGCATGGCTTACAGATAAATGTTCCGGGTCTGGGTATCTTGTGTATGTGAGTTTATATTTTTGTAAACGCAACCAGGATACAGGGGTTATTCATAGTGTGGGGCAAAGTTTTAAAAAAAATATATTATAGCTTATTTATCATAGTAAGATAATCTAAAATTGGACTTATTCTTAATTTGTTAATGTACTTAAACTTTACTAATATTTCTAACTTCTAGACGAAAGAAGTCGCGGACAAGAGCTGTTAATTTTAATAAAACAAAATAATAAAAAAAACCTATTAAAAACATTTTCGACTTCTCCGCGGATGGATCCACCCATTCACCCATAGAAGCCTACATTTAATCGAGAATTGTTTTTTCAAAAATTCTTAAGGGTTTAAGAAAAAACGTATTTCCTGGATCAAGTTTTGTGAATTATTCGAGTAAATCATGGAATTACCGAATGCTAACAGAGTTTTAAGGCGTTATCTCTCTTTTTTCGCATTGCCTCTTCGTCAAACATCGCGTTGGATTGCAGATGAAGCAACAAGCTTTTAAACCATATTCAATGTTGACGATAGGCGAGTGGAAAAGGACCCTCTTAAGTGCCTAACTTCCGGCTTCATTAGCAGATTTAGTTGGTATTGTATTTATTTCTTTATTATATCTTTATTGGACACAGAAAACGATACATGAGAAAACCCACTCACGTACAAATGATACACACATGCACGTAATATGTCCTACAAATGAAAATTCATAAAAAAAATATCTAATAGGTATATTCTGTTGCTAATATCCCCATATCTCCTGTCTGTCTGCCTGTTTGTTAACTCTGGACGCCTTAAATGATTTGGATGAAAGTTACCTGGCACACAGGTACCTGGACCATGTCCTGGAACAGATTCCTTGGATTATGTTCTTGTACGATATTTTTTTTATATACAATTTTAAGTGGCCGATACCGCTAACAAACTCTACTATGTAATAAAATAGCATAGTTCCTAAAAAAATGGGTTTATTCTTCTAGTTACGCACCACACCACACCACTAAAAAAAATCCTGAAGTAAGAAATTTCAATAAAATTGGAGAAAATTCAGAATAATATCGATGAAAAAAAGTCTTGTCAATCATATTTCTTTTTCAGCCTACTTTTCTGCAGAATAAGCTGAAAAAAAAGCCAAAATCTTTTTGCTAGCTCTAACGACTACAAAACCTTAGAGTATGAATATCATGTAGTAGATAGCGTTACCTATTTAATTCATATGTACTATTTTAAGTTTATATAAGACATTACTGACACCCCGTGTCTCGGAAAGCACTTAAAGCCTTTGGACTCGGTTGCCATTTGTAGATTTTTGACAGTCGTTACAAGTACCTAGCCAGACCCCAAAAAGTCTGACCATCAGTCTATCCTGCAGTCGGTAGCCTCCTTCTGCGAAGCAGTAATGCTAGCAAAGGAGGCGGCCGATCGCGTAAGGCAACGGTCCTCACGCTCCAGCCACCGCCAGGATTACGATCCCGATTTACGGCCACCGTAGGCGCGGGCTTGCGGTGGGCGAGCAATAGGTGGCTCGCCGTCCGACCGTCCGGTAACCGTCTGGACCGAGCCTAAGTCGTCGACGGCGCGTACCCGGGGACGAAGGCAAAGAAGGAACAGGAGTTGGTTTTTAGTCAGTAAAAGTCTGACACTATCTCCGCCCAAGAGCGAGATTTGCCATAAGATGATTTTCCCAACCAGTAATAAAAAAACCATCAGTCTATCCAAGAAGTATCGCTTTGCCCAGAAACTGGGTTGTGCAGGTCTAGTAGGCAGTCGCACCATGCAAAACATTGGGCACGCCATAATTACGGCGGTGGGTACCCTCTTTGAGGAGCGGCTAGAGTGGCAACACGGCGTCCACATCTTCACTTCGCAGGTCGTGAGGATAAACGTTCTTCAATTACAAATAGATTTATTCGATTAAAATACTTAAAAAAGAGAAAGATAAAATGCATATTTATACTGAAACGAAAAAGTCTGAATGTCACGACAAGGAATCCTGGCGTGAATTTCAGGAATTCTACTCATCTAAATGTAAATTCTTAAATAGTATTTTTTTAAATTCTATTTTCTGTTTTTTTAAATAATCCGCAAAGCATCTTAACTGGTTTTACCTATATATAAAATTGATAACTCTACTTACATGTAGACAAATCATACCTTTTTTTCGGTTAGAAAATCATCCAATGACATCCCCCGCTTTTGGGCGGAACGAGAGATAGTGTCAGACTTTTACTATCTAAAAACCCACTCCTGTTTCTTCTTTGGCTTCGTTCCACGGCCCCGGGTTTCTCTGTCGCATGGCCCTAGTAGGTTTCGACCCTGCTGAGCCCCTACGGTTTTGCTGACATCTCCTTGAGGTGCACGTGGAACACTACGCGCCGTCGACAACTTGGGCTCAGTTCGGATGGTTTCCGGACAAATTCTACCTAATAATTATATTGCATAATTTTTTATAATCTTTTACAAAACAAAATAGTCGCTATTAATAAGAAAATAAAATGCAAATGTGACTGTTCCTTATAACAATAAATAAGGCACAATAATTAATTAGTCGCAGTACTAATTGGACCCGCTGCAATATGTATTTGGAGATTTATGAGTTAATTAAAAATAACGGATCAACTGCCGATAATTTCTTTTGGCTCCACACCCTAATTAAACAGCTACAAAGTATTGTTTTGTTTAATTTTATTAATTAACACAGTGATACAGGAAAAAAAAACTAAAAATGTCATACTCGATGGAAATCGATACTCTAGAGTCTAGACGAAGACGACGTACTTGAGAGTACTACGAGGTTAAAAAAGCATACCTAAAAGTGTAAATCATACTTGGTCTTTAGGCAAAAACCTTTGCCCTTCCAGCAGGATCAATAATGATCTATGCAAAAATGTTTACTCTAACCTTGAAAAATAATTAAAACTTTACAAAATTTTGAAATCAGACACAATTTTTTTTTTAGTTTCTTGGTCCTCTAAATTGTAAGGATATCTTTTTATATTTTTAAATGGTTAACTCATATAGTGAGAACACATACACCGAGGGTTCCGTAAATACTTCCCTATTTATTTTTTTAGGTGGGAAATCATCTAATAACAAATCCCGCTCTTGGGCGGAACGGGAGATAGTGTCAGACTTTTACTGACTAAAAACTCACTTCTGTTCCTTCTTTGCCTTCGTCCTGGGGCCCCAGGTTTCACTTTCACACTACTCGTGGCCTTCTGGAGGCTTGCCCTGAGGCGCGCGTGGAACAGTACGCGCCGTCGACTACTTGAGCTCGGTCCGGACGGCTACTGGACGGTCGGACGGCGAACCACCCATTAATCGCCGTCCGACCGTCCGGACTGAGCGTCGCGAAAATAGAGACCGCGCGAGATACCCTGGTGAGAGTCGCGGTAATTCGATAGATGCGAGAGGCCTACGATTGTTCGTGGTGGTGAAGTTGGGGGAGGCGTATGTTTAACAGTGGACGTCTTTCGGCTGAAATGATTATAAAGATGAACTACAAATTTACGGTTTTCAGACTTTATTTGTGTTTCTTACCACATTTCTGGATTCTAAATCAACGGGAACTACCTTATAAATTTTGATTTTCTTGTGAGTGTTATAATATGCGCCTGAACAAAACAAAAATACAAAAATTTGATTTGTTACTGCTCCTAGGGGCAGGAGAAATACTCAGGGTATTTGATATCAATTTCAGCTTAGTACCTCAGCACATTTTCAAGAAAACCAACGTCTTGACAACAAAGTGCCGACAAAGGTACGGTATCCTAAAAAAGCTTAAATAATGTAGTTACTATTTCGGCATGACAACTGTCGGAAATTTAAAAAAAAAAGAAACGAATTAATGTTTAATTCTTTTATAAATTATAATATGCCATTTATTTCTAAACAAATTTAAGAGTTTCTGGTAAGAGTCTTTACGAGTACTGGGTAGGCATTATCTTTATGTTTAACAACTAAAATTTTTCCTCTAAAAAATTAGAATAAATCACAGTGTAGAAAGGAGGAAGGTAAAAAAATATAAATTAAAATTCTAGTAAAAGTTTGTATTTTTTTTATTATCAGAGCACAAATTGAGAGAGGATCTAAACTTACGATAAAATGGGCTAAAGAAGCGAGGAATAATAAACCTAAGTAATTGCTCGCTCCAATACTTTTTGTTTGAATGAAATCAGTTTGTTCCGTTCCTAATAAACAGTGTTTACTAACTGATACTTAACTCTTAAATATATTTTAATGAGTTTTATCTTTTTGTTACTAAAATGATAAAAGTTTTTCCAATTACGGAAAAGAAAGAAAGAAAAAACGTTTATTTGTACCCCACACATACAGTAGAATTTTAAGTATGGACAAAAATATTGTATGATATTTATGGTTTATTAGTATATCTATTTTTGTACCTATTCGCCTTTTCTCTCTCTTTTCTTGCACCTACCACTATTTATCTCTGCGTCACCCTAAGATTGACCGGTAGAAAATGCCTAAGGCATTAAGTCCGCCGCTGTAACTACGTTTGTGCATAAAGTATTTAATAAATAGTAGAAATAAAATAGATATGGAAAAATAACATTGGAATCTGTGCAAGGCCTATAAAGCAGGCAGGTTTAAAAAAAAAACAGGTATCTGTTATAAAGAGTTCCTAAATAAAGTCCTTGACGATGCATATTATGTGCACGGGTATTGCTCACGAAACTCTCTAAAAGCACTGTTTTTCTGCTCACATTAACTCTTGGGGGATGAAACTTGACATACATTTTCACTGTTTTTTATACAACCGTTCCTACGTGATTATGACGATAGTACACATTTTTTATTAAATATTTTGAAAACACAGTATCTTGTGGATAGTATCTAGGCTTCTATTAAAATCAATTTATAAATTTATGTAAAACTAATCTAGTAAAGACACTTCATAATTTACTCAAAAATTAAAAAAGTCAAAAAAGTATAGCAATTGAAGCCTTGCAAATTTAATCAAGATTCTAAATCACGACAATTTTTTTCAAAACCTTTTAAAGGTTTAAAAAAACATGTATTTCGGACATATTTTCGGAACAAGTTTTGTACAACATTCGAGTAAATCACGGAATTACCGAATTCTAAGAGAGTTTTCAGGCGTTCTCTTTTCGCGTTGCCTTTTCGTCAAAAATTGCGTTGGGTTGCGTTAGATGAAGTAACAAACTTTTAAACCATGCTCAATTTTGATGATAGGCGAGTAAAAAAGGACCTTCTTAATCAAAAACCACAAGACTTCCATAAAAAACAAAGCTGTATAATTTGTTGAAACTAATTACTCGCCATACAAAACCACACATAATTATACCCAGCACGCAAACAACACACTAATACTGTAATGGAAAACGTTTGTGAGTGTATGTGTAAGTTCCTCACGCTCGAACGGCTGTTGAGATTTCGATGAAACTAAGTTCACGGATAGACCATGTCCTGAAATAGCACATAGAATACCTATATATTTTTATCTCAAGAGTATGTTCCTTGGAACAATTTGCTACATTCACTGGGGCGAAGCCACTGTTAGCAGCTATCAATATACTCGTACCTCAAACTCAAAGTCAAAGTCAAAGTCAAAGTCAAAGTCAAAGATTTATTTGCAGATAAATATGGTTATAAAAGTTCTTACAATGGTTATAATAGTAGCTTAACATATTTAATCATAACATAATGACATGCAAAAATTTGTTACAGGTAATTAATTAAATATTATTTCAGTTGTAGTAAAAATAAACAAATTATTATTAATTAAATTTGAACTGAAGGAATTCTTTTATAGTATAAAAGGGATTCTCAATCAACCAACTGCGTAAAGCTCTTTTGAAGCGGACCATTGGAAGTTCCTTAAATCGGTCTGGAACCTTATTATAAATTTTAATGCACATTGGGTAGCAACTTCTCCTATATAGGTCTGTTTTCATTTTAGGATTAATCAACCTATTAGGAAATCTAGTTCTGAACGAGCATTTATCTCCCAGTTTTTCAAACATCTCAGGATGAGATTTAGTAAATTTACATATTTCCTCAATATAGATACCAGTTAATGTCAGTATTCTAAGTTTCTTAAACAATGGTTTACAGGATGTGAGTGGGTCTACGTTCCAAATCGCACGTATACACCTCTTTTGTGCGATGAAGGCTCTTCCGAGATGCACCGAGTTTCCCCATACCAGTATACCATAACGCAGTATTGAACCAACATAAGCATGATAAGCCTGTAATGTGGCTTGTCTACTTGTTAGGTGAGATAAACGCCATAGGACATAAGCAAACTTACTGAGTTTTCCACATATCATATCAATATGACCAATCCAGGAGCACCTCTCATCTAGAACTATCCCAAGAAAAGTCATACTATCTGATTGTTGTATTTGTTTATCATTATACGTTATGTTTAAATTAATTTTATTCCAGTTTTTGTTAAGAAATTGTACATATTTGGTTTTATCTATGTTAGGTTTAAGATTATTCTTTTCCATCCAAGTTATTATTTTTCTTACGGTGCTATTTATTTCTTCATTATAGTTTTCTTTAGTTTTAGGGATAATTAAGGACACATCGTCCGCAAAGAGTATGCAAGGATAGTCAGTTACTTCTGTCAGGTCATTAATATATAACAGAAAGAGTGGGGGACCTAAAATACTGCCCTGTGGAACACCTGTACAATTGTAACCCAATTCGGATTTAAATTTTAAAAAATTATATAAAATATTTTAATTCACACAGTGGGCACATATAAAACTTCAGAAGCTAACGCATGGTTGCAATTGGTAGTTTCCTATGGAAAAGAACCGGTAAGAAACTCCATGGTTACTCTTTTTCCGCCGGGATTTCGATCCCGATTTCCGGCCACCGTAAGCGCGGGCTTGTAGACGGCAACCAATGAATAGCCCGCCGTCCGACCGTCCGGTAACCGTCCGGACCGAGCCCAAGTCGTCGACGGCGCGTATTGCTCCACGCGGTCTTCAACCCTGCTGGGCCATGGGTAGTGTGAAAACGAAACCCGGGGCCCTGGGAAGAAGGCAACGAAGGAATAGGAGTGGGTTTTTAGTCAGTAAAAATATGACACTATCTCGCGCTCCCCCCAAGAGCGCGATTTGTCATTAGATGATTTCCCCAACAAAAAAAAATGGTTATTCTTTTTAAAAAAGGATTGATTTTACAATATTTCCATATTACAATATTAATAGGTATGAGAGAACAGTGTATTCCAGTCAACGGTGTACCCAAAAGCACAACAAAAATAAAAAATAAGAACTCATATTTTTTTTGGTCAGCCATATGCAAATGTAATTTGAAACGCAAGCGAAAACTAAAGCGCTTGAAACATTTGCTGAAGCAGTTCTGAAACATGGTTGAAACAGATTTGGCACACGTTTTAACTAATGAGCCTAATGACAGTCTCGTTTTAATTATACAGGGATGTATAAATTTTTGTATAATTCAACTTTTTTTTATTTAGCAGTGATGCAATCGTTGATGGTGCAACACACTATTTTATTACGAGCCTATTGACTCCAGCCTTGAAGACACCTAAATTATAATCGGATGGGAAGACCGCAGCAGGCAAATTGTTCTAGTCCTTTGATGTATGCGGTATAAAAGACTGTCAGTATTACTTGGTGTTACATTAATTACGATATCTACTCATACCTATCTATTAAGTACCTACTTATAGGTATTTTCTTGATATCTCTTCGTAGAAAGTAGAAGAGAAAAGAAAGAGTAAAGAAAAATTATGCACTTTTTACATCTATAAGTCAAAATGTTAAGAAACACGTTATACAGATTCAAGATTCAAAGCATTTATTTCAAAGAAGCCATTTAAGGTGTCGCAGTCAAGCATTATTTATTTATTTATTTAAAACTTTATGCACTAATGAAACATTGTACAAAGGCGGACTTAATGCCTTAGGCATTTTCTACCAGTCGACCTGCAGGGTGGTGGTTTAGGGTGGTGCAGAGATATAACATGGCAGGTGCAGCTTAAAAGAAGACTGACAGAGAGGAAATAAGAACAATAGTAAATATATACTTAGATACAAAAAATAAAATAAAGAATAATATTGAGAGAAAAACGAATACAACAAATCAACATTGTGATGAATCCACCAACTTCTTGCGAAAGTGTTCTCGTGCACTAGTGCATAATATATAAATAGAAAAAAAATTGGCACCCAAAGATGCAGCGTTTGAAGGCCTCCCAAAAGGTGGACCGATGACCTGGTGAGAGTCGCAGGAATCTAATGGATGCGAGACACACGGGGCCGTTCGTTGTGGCGACAATTAGAGGAGGCTTATGTCTAACAGTGAACGTCCTTCGGCTGAAATGATGGTGATGAAAAAAAATATTTTTTGTCATTATACATGTAGAAGCTTGTAATTAGCAATTTAGTTATTTACTATTGTCATTATATTGTTATTAGTCTGTAAGCTTTCCTAAAATGTGAAAAACAAATAAATAAAAAAACAAAAACCTCAATCCACAGTACGCCAAAATCAATGTGTAGTCACTAGTGTATTCTAAAAAAAATATATTCCATTGTCCAGCTGGCATTTTGTCCGAAAAAAAAAATAATAAGCACCATCTACCTGGTCCAACCGTATTTTCAAACTTTTTAGAGACCCACTCAAATATACACACAAAATTTCACGGACAAGCCGTATAGGAGGAATTAGGTGATAAACACACGTACAAAAGTATTATTGTGATATCGAAAAGAGATCGCATGAGTTGTTTTTTTTAGCTAACGGACTGGCTGGTAAAATATACTTTTCAGGATTTTGCATTTCTAGAATAGGTTTCAAAATTTAATAAAAAAAAGAAGTGTGATAATTTTTAGGGTTCCGTACCTCAAAAGGAAAAAACGGAACCCTTATAGGTTCACTTTGTTGTCCGTCTGTCTGTCTGTTTGTCAAGGCCCTTTATCTCGGGAACGCGTTAAGGTATCGAATTGAAATTAAAACCATATACTCAGGTCTGCGGTCTTTTGAAACTGTAAAAAAAACAAACTTCTAAGTTAACGAAAAATAAAGATACAGCCGTTTATGTCACAAAAACGTATATTTCGACACCGTCAAAGGAATCGAAATTCATAGGGTATCTCCCGTTGACCCAGAACCCTGAAATTTGGCATAAAGCAAGGTCGTATAACACAGATATAGGAATAAACCTGAAAACAGTAAATTTGTCATTTCATTTGGGATTTTTTTGAGATTCCATTTGGGTATTGAATTATTTACATAGGTAAGTTTGTACGGAAACCTTAATGCGCGAGTCCGACTCGGACTTGCCCATTTTTTTAGTATTGAAATGACTTTTGTAATTAAATAATGTATCGTTGATCAGCAAGGAAAATATAGTCTTTTTGTTTGTTCGTCCCAAGAGTTTATTTCAAATGAAGATTAACCGACGCCTACCTGAGCTGAACTACGACATTTTATACCTATACTAGCTTCTGCCAGCGGCTTCGCCCGCGTAAAAGGATAGTAGTAGGTTTCTCCATACAAACTTTGGACTTCCGCTTCATTCCTTTAGGGAGAGAATTTTGGTAAATCCTCTCTTAGAGCTCGCCTACGTCAATAGTTTCGGCTGTGCATTAATATGTCAGTCAGTCAGTTTCTCCTTTTATATATATAGAAGATAAATAAAGATAAATCAAAGCTTTAAATCTAAAGATATGGATACCATTTGCATTGTATAATTAAAAGTTTCAAACTAGGTAGTGCAGCCCCACAGCTCACCAGAAAGGTATCAAGGTGAAATTCAGACCGAATTTCCATTTTACAAGGCGAGACTTAATTAAAAAAGGAATTTTCTTTGCACGAAATATTTTATCTTTGTTAAACATATTTATCTTGCCTGTTAATGTTAAATAATAGTTAGGGACGATTCAATGATTTCTGATTTGGGTCAATTTACTTTTAGGGACCCGATAACGACTGTCGTTGGGCTAAAATATAACTGTCTTTTACGTAATTTTCAAATTTTATTGGAAATATTAAATAGACTTGTTTTATGATTTTGTATGTCTAGAAGCCTAGCTAGCTGTGTTTAACGTCCAATTAATAATGAATTTCGCTTTCTGGAAAAGGCTTCATTTTAACGATGTCTATGGCGACAGAACTATATTTTTGTCATTCAAGAATTTTTAGGGTTCCCAAATGGTTAAACGGGGCCCAGTAGGGCCGATGCCCGCTAGCTAGGACCGCGGAGAATTACTGAAAAGGAAAATCGTAGTCCTAGAACGAAAGGGCAACTGAAGGACACAGGTGTGGTTTTAGCCAGTAAAAGTCTGATACGCACTTTTGCTCCGCCCAGAGCGCCAGAAGTCATTAGATGGTTTCCAAACTTAAAAAAAAAATTATCCTAGACCCTATTACTAAGACTCCGCTATCTGTCCGTCTGTCTGTCTGTCCGTCTGTTACTAGGCTGTATCTCATGACCTGTGATAGTTAGACAATTGAAATTTTCACAGATGATGTATTTCAGTTGCCGCTATAACGACAAATACTTCGATTTTATAGACAACGGTACCGAACCCTTCGAACGCGAGTCCGATTCGCACTTGGACGGTATTTTTTTTTTGCGGGTGTTATGTCTGGTGGGCAATTGCTTGATCGATGATTACGGGCTATTCTATATATTCAAATCGATTAGTTCTTATATATATAACGCCATAGATGGCGCTACACCACTCCCCTCCGGAGATCAGAGATCGATGGTTCTTGATGCTTCTTGATGCGTGCCAGGCCAGTGATATATTGGTTCCAGTGGTTCGGAATCGAATGCCGCATAGTTCTCGGTGAGTCGGAACTGCCTGCGGTAATACCCCAGTGAGTTGGGATGATGCTGCTGGCTAAAGTGGGTTGGAGTAGTGCTGCTGGCTCCAGTGAGTCGGAGCGGTGATGTGCGACGTAGGTCTTGACTGCTGGTGTCGACCAGGAAAGGTTCTTCATAGCTCTTCATGTGACTGGCCGAACGTGCGGTGTGCTTAGCCAAGGTCGCTGATGAGGCTGAGTCTGATTACCAGGTATGACCAGGTAAGCATGCTGATGGTCAGGATACCCTTTGGAGCCGTGAGGGCAGATCTATATATTCAAATCGCGTGGAGAACTTTAATTGCGCCATGCCGGAGCAAGGAGGAGTGACAGGCAGTCGCCTCCTTTTGCAAAGTAGTAATGTTAGAAAAGGAGGCAGCCGCACGCGTGAGGGAACGGCCCTCACACCCCAGCCACCGAGATCTCGTTCCCGATTTCCGGCCACCGCAGGCGCGGGCATACAGACGGCGAGCAATGATCAGCCCGTCGTCCGACCGTCTAGTAACCGTCCGGACCGAACCCAAGTTTTCGACGGCGCTTAGTGTTCCACGCGCGCCTCAAGGAGATGTCAGCAAAACCGTAGGGGCCCACCAGGGCCGAAGCCTACTGGTGCCATGGGTTGTACGAGAGAGAACCCCGGGGCCCTGGAGTGCAAGCAAAGAAAGAACAGGAGTGGGTTTTGGTCAGTAAAAGTCTGAAACGCTCTCTCGCCCCGCCCAAGGGCTAGAGATGTCATTGGAAGATTTTTCACCTAAAAAAATTATACATTATAGTGTCTATCAATTGTCTTATACTCTTGAATATTGAATATAGTCCGTACCGTAATGCTTTGCTCTGAAATACAAAACATTTTAGAACTGGCTTTTCTCGCGGCTTTGCTCTTGTTGCCTAATACACAGGTACTGTACCATTTTCCGGGACATAAACTAGCTGATAATGACATGTTGACATAAAATTTATAACCAACTCAATATTTTCAGAAATGGTCTTTTCGGAAGCACATAATAAGCACATATTCTCGGGTTAACAAGGGATCAAGGCGTATTTTTTTTTTTAAGACCGTGTGTACTGTTAAGCACCTCAGGTCACCGCGTGGTGGCGGGTAAACCACCAGCAACAGCATTCCCAAGGAGGGTTAGTGTCAGGCAGGCGGCCGACTGTAAAACAGTAGCCATATCTTTTGCAACATGTTGATTCTCGGGTTAACAAGTATCCTACGTGCTACAGGACATGTTCCACCCCTGTTGCCTGAGCATGAAGAAATAACCCTTGGGATATTTTTTAACCACCACACGGGCAATGTCGCTGAAAGAAGCTAGTACTAAATGAAACACATTTATCATGCAATTAGGTACCATAAAATGGCATCTGCGTAAACCCCATATTATTTCAAACTCAACTAAAAATAGTAAGGCATTAAAACTGACACGTAGTATTAACCTTATCTCTCTGTGACATAAAATGCGTTATAAAAGTAAAAAATAAAAACCTGGACTGACCAGAAATCAGATAGAGGCCAATGTCCTACTTACGACGCCGAAGTAAACAGTAAACTGTCGTAGTACGTAATTACCTGAAATGGACAAAGATAAAAAAGCCCTTCGAGCATTATTTGTAGTCTGCTACATCACCGGTTCCTAAGGAAAGCAATTTATTATTGAACGCACATAGTATATATATATTACACGCACGTATATATATTTTTGGTCGATGATATTATTATATTTAATATATCAAAAACTTTGTACAAAAAAATACAACCGACTTCCATATACCGATTAAAGAAAAAATCTTTAAAAAAAACCATTCGTTGGATGGTCGGACGGCGAGCTACCCATTGCTCGCCGTCCGCAAGCCCGCGCCAACGATGGCCGGAAATCGGGATCGGGATCCCGACGGCTGGGGCGAGAGGGCCGCTCGATCTCCTCCTTTGCTAACATTACTGCTTCGCAGAAGGAGGCGACCGCCTGCCACTCCTCCTCGCTTCGTACCATGGCCTGTACCAAATCCCGAAGCGAGAGGTCGTTGCCGTCGATCGTAGTTAAACTAGCTGACTTAGCAAACATTGTTCTGTCATATAAAGCATCAAAGCAACAAATGGGGGGAGAAGGTAGGAGGATAAATAATAGCCTATGATCTATTTTATTCTCAGATCTACCAACTAAAAAAAAAAAAAAAAAATTGATCGAGCGATAATAAACACTGTGATACGAGATTTTTATCTACACTATATACAATAATATTATGAAGAGGTACAGCTTATTTTTTATTTTTATGTTTGTAGGAGGTAATCTCTGAAAGTACTGGTCCGATTGGTGAAATTTTTTCACCGATAGAAAGCTGCTTTATTCCTGAGTGACATAGACTATATTTTATGTACGCGAGTGAAGCCATGGGCAAAAGATAGTATCTAATAAATGGAAACTAGAATACGAAGAATGTCCCATGATTAACTTTGATTGAGTTATCAAAGTGAGATAGTGTGTAAAAGCCACACGGACACAAGTGTGTTTGATATCAAATTAAAATCAAACTAAAAGTTTTCGGCTTCAATGGAGATCGGGACGATCTATTTTCAGATAGGAATTTATATTACAATATTCTGTACACGCACCTTATTGAACCCTAAATCTTTCGCAAATTGAGGGCTACTTTGTTGTAAACTATTTTGGTCAAGGGTTTTAACGGGAACCCAAAAATAGATCAATGGTTCCGCTCTTTTCGTGCCCTTTAGTTTGCGATAAAGACCTTGTCTATTTTTTTTCGTCTATAGTTAAAATTTTATATGACACTTATCCTTTATAGGTGCCTGTTAGTGCGGAAAAGATCCGGGGTGGTGATGACGTAATGGAAGACAGCGTGGGTAGGCTTTTCATTCATAATATAGACGAGGTCAAGGGAATCGGCTGGATGTAGGTTGTATAGAACCCTTACGTAAGGTAATCCTAAGTGAGGCAACTTTTTGGCAGAAATAATAATAACATTCCACAACTATCATACAACGCCGTCTAGTTCCAAGCTAAGTAGAGCTGGTTTTATGACTAGACAACTGATAAACGTACGTATATATTTCTAAATACATACATATTATAGATAAATTAAACCCAGACACAGAACAAATAATCGTGTTCATCCCACAAATATTTATCCTGGGTGGGGATCGAACCCACGATCTCCGGCATAACGGTCAGGGCCACTAACCACTAGACCAACAGGCAAGTCAAATGGAAAATAATTTGATATGTTGTAGTATGTTAATGAAAATAAATCCTTAATTTTCAAGATACAAAAACAACATTCGCTATCCTCTGGTCTTTATCCCATTTTATTTGGGGTCGGCGCAATATGTCTTTTTCTTCTATTTTATCCTATCAGCCGGTCTTAAAAAAATAGTCTTATACTAATATAAGGATTTTTTTTTTATTTTTTACACCGTGGGGAGGACCATTGGACGCAGGGAGCACATGTTTTCGTAGGGTTCCGACACAGTGAGTAAACCTCGAGCAATAACCAAAAAGTGAATTGCTGAATAACGTTTTATTGCAAAAAAGAAGATTTCAAATCAAAATTATATTCGAACCGACACGTCCGCACGGTGCAAGCTTCGATAGTAGAATTCCCCCTCTTTCAACGGTAGCGTCCTATTACGACTCGTTGCGTGACATCACGCTAGCATTCGGCAGTTGGTGGTAGGGTAGGTGGCAGAGTTTATAACTAATCAGTCCTGCAGTTCAGGCCACTGTTACGTCAAAAGAGCATAAATATCTTGTTCTAACAAACTAATACACAAACTTCCGTAGTTCGTCATTAACATGCAAAAGCTTCCAAAAATTTGAATTTCCAATTTCATCCACTTTGACTGAAAGTTCCGTATACACTCATTGCATCAGAATATACTTTATATTGCTCTTTTTTAGTTTAACTTTCTATACTGTATTTGGATTTTCAAAAAGACTGATTGTAAATATACATTTTCTAGCGGTTGATTCTGGCTTTCACAAGTTGGCATCAACTTGTGAAAGGTCGGTAATTGCTTAGCGGGCTTGTTTAAAAATAATTGTTTTTTTTTCTGTCCACAATTATCACACAACGCCGTTTAGTCTCAAGCTAAGCAGAGCTTTTGCTATGAGTTCTAGTCAACTGATAAACATACTTATAAATTTCTAAATACATACATAATTATAGATAAATTACACCCAGACACAGAACAAATGATCGTGCTCATCACACAAACATTTGTCCCGAGTGGGAATCGAACCCATGACCTCCGGCGTAGCAGTCATGATCGGCAATAGCATTAGCCAGCCTGTTAATTAAATGTTGTATTAGACACATCGGCGTGAAGCGTGAGGGTGATGATGCCCTAGACGCACCAGCCACCGCAAGAGACGCCCCAGGCCACCGTAAACAGTCGCGGACTGGGAGCAATGGGTAATTCGACGTCCGATAAGGACCATACCCAGTTGTGTTATTGTCTGTGTGGTATACTTCTTTCTCAAGGATTTAGCTTTTAGCAGAAGAGTTTAATAAGATTGCTAATGCTGAATGTAAAGGAACATCCCTCCTGGGGTGCGGGGTGGTTCGAAAGAGTCACCGCAACCCTAGATATGCAGAAGGCAACTGAAGGAACACAGTGGGTTATAGTCAGTAAAAGTCGGTTAGTATCTCTCGCTCCACCTAGAGCGGGAGGAGTGATTTTCCATCTCAAAACAAAAAAGTAATATATTGACTGTGACATACGCACAGTATTTAGTTAAACTATAACCGTTAGAAGCATAATACTGTGAAAACAGTTCAATTCCCGAATAAAGATTTTTCCGACTTGCAAATTTTTTTTTATGAGTAACCACAAATTTACAGTTTTCAGATTTTTTCCTATACTTGTATTATGACACCTGACTTCATGGCAAGTTTCAGAATTCTAGGTCAACGGGAAGTACCCTATGAATTTTGATTTCCTTGAGAGAGTCGAAATACACTTTTTTTGTGACATAAACGGCCGTATCTTTTTTTTTTTTTGGTTCACTCAAAAGTTTGATTTTTTCACAGCTTTAAAGGACCGGAGACTTTAGTATATGGTTTTAATTTGAACTCGATACCTCCACGCGTTCTCGAAATAAAGGGTCTTAACGGACAGATAGACAGACGGACGGACAACAAAGTCCTAGATCCTATAAGGGTTCCGTTTTTTCCTTTTGAGGTACGGAACCCTAAAAATGAGGTCATGTGTACATTGTAAGTGGCGCGACATTAGTTTTAGTACCATAGACCCTCGCCAACACTCGCTACGGCCGACAGCGCCAAAATGGCGAGTATCAAACGGGCACAAAAGCACTTTGACAGCCTCCAGTCCAGTGTAGTAAATAGTAAAGGTCAATGCTTAAGAGGTATAACTATGCTGCCAGTATGCAAGCCAAAGAATATGTGACCTTCTTAGACGCCACAATGCTGTACGGAAAAACTTCCCACACCCATCATCACACAGCCTTCGGACTAAAAAAGTATACCTTGCACACAGTTTTGCTTACCGAAAATCTAACATCTGCCTAATCTAAACCTCAGACGAATACAAACGAGATGAAAATTCAGATTTTTTTTAACTGAGTTTTTCACCCCTGAATATAATCTGTAGTCGCTTCAAATCACATTTGAATATGTTTTCGCTTCAAATCTACGCTTTTAAAATGTTAAACCTAAAAAAGCAACTAGATATTTATTTTGTCTGATAATCTACTAGACAGTTTTTAAAAATTGAGAGGTTTTTGTACTAGCTCAGTACGTTAGCCTTCTTAAAATAGAATAATAATGGAATGTCTGTGGCCGCAATCTTTGTTCCACTGGTTCCACCAGACATTGTGAGAGAGACAGCATCTTTTTATTTTTACTTCATTTTAAACCAAATAAAATCTAGATTTGCTGTGCTTTTTAGCGATGAATAATAAGGTAAGGTAAGCGATATAACGAGATAGAATTATTCTGAAGTGATCTCAAAGGGCTAATTGATACTTTATTGGCTAATTAATCAGTGGTTGGCTTTAAATTCAGAAGGTTTATCATTTATTATTAGTTACATGTATAAGGTAAATATAACTTATTGTTAAAAAATAAGACTCAGGACTATGTTAGGGCCTGTGCATACCACATTTTTTAAACGCGCCGTTGACGCGCGTTTGTAGCGATAGAGATGCTATACGCAAGCGAGTCAGAAGGCTAGGTTAAAAAAAGCGCGCCGCCTCGACGCAAGTTTCTAAAACGCACGTCAACGGTGCATTTAAAAAACGTGGTGTGATCAATCCCTTAGTAACTCTCCACATTGCACTATATTGACTGCGTGCTGTTCTGTGGCACCTGTCCGCAGAAGCGTCGGAACACCACACCCTTTTGTTTCGGCTGTCTAACTCGTGTCTGGTGTTTACTTCCTTTTGCCATCTCTTGCTTACCATCCTATGAATCTCTTGAGGACTCTCCCTTCAGTTTATTTTCACACCTATTTCTGTGTTCATACATCATCATCATCATCATCTTCCTGCCCTTGTCCCATCTTTTTTGGGGTCGGCGCAACACGTTTTTTTCTTCCATTCTATCCTGTCAACCGTCATACTATCACTAACTTCCTTTTCGTTCATATCACTGTTCACACAATCCATCCATCTTTTCTTTGGCCTCCCTCTGTGTTCATACATTGTCAGTTAAATAAAAGCTTATAAAAAGGTTCAGTTTAGTTATGCATCAAGTAACTGTATCAGTAGCTATGCATATTTATGTACAAAGTAGAAAGTTTCTAGACACTACCGAACGGTATACCGTGTGATGCTAGAAACTTTGGTTATTGTACTGTGATCTCTAAGTTTAGCTGATAATATATTGCTTACTAGTGCCGTAACTAGACTTTCAAATGCCTGGTGCGAGCTACGACTGCTTCTCTTTACCTCTCGCTCCGGACCATGGCCAGGTCTAGACGGCGAGCTACCGCCGCTCGCCGTGCGATTGTCCGGTAACTGTCCGGACCGAGCCCAAGTCGTCGACGGCGCATAGTGTTCCACGCGCGCCTCAAGGAGATGTCAGCAACCGTAGGGGCCCGGCCTACTGGGGCCACGGGTGATACGAAAGAGATCCCCGGAGCCCTGGAAAAATAGCAAAAAAGAAACAGGAGTGGGTTTTTAGTCAGTAAAAATCTGAGACTATCTCCCGCCACGCCCAAGAGTGAGGGATATCATTAGATGATATTCCCACCCGAAAAAAAAAAAAATTGTACGGAACCCGACTTGCATTTGCCCGGTTTTATTTTGTGAGAGACAATTTTTTTTTTTTAACATTTATTTTGATTAACATTTATGAAAAATACAGCTGCTCCAATCTGTTCAGCTGAAAAAGCAACGTGGTTTCTGATTTATATTTCCAGTTGCCACCCTCAAAATATTTACTCATAAAAGTTTTTTAGCCTCCAGAGTAAATATTACTTTACCTTTTTTGTTTTATGCTGAGACTTGAACAAAGTCCATAGTTATAAATATTATATTGTTTGTTAGTCTAGTCCCAAGGCCGGATACCACAACCGTGTAATTTTCCAGATTAAAAATTTGAGGATAGTGACGCTTCCTATGTTTCGTAAATAAACGTAATTTCTAAAAAATATGATCTCCTACAAATAATATAATAAAAACATTATACAACTATCACACAAAGTCACAAGCTAAGCAGAGCTTGTGATATGAGTAGTAGATAACTGATAAACATACTTATATATTTCTAAATACATACATATTATTGATAAATTACACCCAGTCATAGACAATGACCGTGCTCACACAAAAAATTGTCCTGGGTGGGAATCGAACCCAGGGCTTAGTAGCCCTGGGTTCTAATAGTAATAATAAAATAATAGTAGTAGTTAGTACTACTAGACCAATAGGCCAATAGTTTTTTGTATATCATCAACCGGACAACAAAGTGATCCTATAAGGGTTCCGTTTTTTCCTTTTGGAACTTTTATTTTTTTACGGAACCCTAAAAACTAACTAGTCGTCTTCATATGAGATTGTGAGTGTGTGCATATATGTTTGTTACTTTTTCACGCTCGAATAGCTGAACGGATTTGGATAAAATTTGGCACACGGGTAGACCATGTCCTGCAATAGCTCATAGGATACTTTTTGTCTCAGGAGTATTTTTACTTTTGATAATTTACCTCTATCACGCGGGGGAATTCGTTGGCGGCAGCTAGTAATACATAACATAAAGCCGACGTAAACTCAACTCTTAACCACCCACGTCAGATTGGTCTGACGAATGTTTTCACTTCATATTCACCAGTGTCGTATATTTGCTGTATAAATATTTTTGTAAGTAATATCTGTTTGTAAGTACTTGCTCTAAAAGACGGCGTATTGTAATGGCTAACAGTAATTGTGCCAAATCATAAAAAAATTAAGTTGGACAGCTCACTTAATAACAAATTCTGTAAGTTAGAAGATTGTCAATCTACTTTTAAAGTCGATCGAATAAAAAGCATGTCTGTCAATCTACTTTTAAAGTCGATCGAACAAAAAGCATGTCTGTCAATCTACTTTTAAAGTCAATCGAATAAAAAGCATGTCTGTCAATCTACTTCTAAAGTCGACGCGCGGATGGTCGTTTTAAATGTAAACAAATGTCGATCAAAGCCATTCTGTGAAAATTTCATCTAACTTGTGACAGACAAACGATTAATAAAACATTGTAAATCCTCTAGGAGGTAATTATCTAAATTAAAGAGGTAAACGGATATATCGTGTATAGGTTCTCCATCTTGTTTAGCTCTTCAATCCGCATAGGTGACAGAAGTGCTGACAAGATGGAGTATTTGTCGGATATATCCGACGTAGGTGGTCAAAGGGTTAAACCTCTAAAGGTTTAACCCTTTCTATTTCAATAGCAGCAGTAATACTCAACTAAGGATGGCTTCTTCCTATGTGTAAGTAGCTATTACTCTCAGAGTAAAGTTCTAACTAGTCTGACGTCACACAATAGCGGGTCTTAGTCTAACAATACTACTGCCTGTACTTGCAGCGGTATTAAAGTCGTCCGGATTCAGCTTTGAGAGTAATATTGCTCGCCAGGGTTGCGAGATTGTTTCAAAGAGTTAACGTGGACTTGAAACGCAAGGGGCAACAGATAAAACAAAGATTGGTTCTAATCTGTGAAAGTCTGACACTCCCTCTCACTCCACACAAAGCTGGAGGAGTCATGTGATGACTCCGGAAAAAAAAAGCAAATATTGGTTTCTAACTCAGCCCGCCTAGCCAAGTTACAATCGAATCGTTCACGCAGAACGCCTCGAGTAAGCCACGCCTCTGATTCCTTTGTTCTGACGTCATCTCAACGCTCAGTCACGTGGTCAGAACAAAGGAATCGGAGGCGTGGCCTACTCGAGGCGTTCAGCACGAACGATACGATTGTAACTTGACTAGGGGGGGCATTAGTCGTATTTAGCTTGTCTTTTGATATCGATGATATCTGTCTGGCTGTCTGTCTGTCAAGACCCTCTATCTCAGGAATGCGTGGAGGTATCGAGTTGAAATTAAAACCATATGCTCAAGTCTACTGTCCCTTGAAGCTGTGGAAAAATTAAACTTCAGAATTAACTAAAACAAGATATGGCCCTTTATGTCGCTAAAAACGTGTATTTCGACACTCTCAAGAAAATCGAAATTCATAGGGTACCTACTTCCCGTTAACCTAGAACTCAGTAATTTGGCATGAAGCATAGTCTCAAAACACAAGTACAGGAAAAAATCTGAAAACTGTAAATTTGTAGTTACGTCACAAAAACAACTTTTTTTACGATTCGGAAAAATCTTCGTAACTCAATTCGGGAATTCAACTGTTTTCATATGTGTGTACGGAACCCTCAGTGCACGAGTTCGACTTGCACTTGCCCTGTTTTTTTAATATTCATAATACAAGTTCTCAGTGAGGTTTTTATGAAGAAAAATTATTTTTTTTAATTAATGTGATGTCAACTGGTAGAGCCAAAGGCTAATTAAGTCCGCCTTTGTACAGTGCGGTGCAGCGTTGGTAGGCCTCCGGCAAGATGAACCAATGACCTGGTGAGGGTTGCGGTAATCTGATGGACGGGAGACGCACAAGACCGGTTGTTGTTGTAACACTTGGGGAAATGATGATGATGATAACTTGTACTGTACTGTGAAACCTTGCTTCATGCCAAACAGGATTCTACGTCAACGGGAAGTAACCTAGAGGTTATGATTTCCTGGCGAGCGGCCTTATTTATAGATTGCGTTGACTCCTTTTTTCATTGCTGCTTGGGGTAGCAGACTATTTGGTATTAATTTTAGCTTTATACCTCCACACATTCCTAACAAAGACTAAACAATCATAATTGTTTAGTGTTTCTTACTAATGTATAATTTTTTTTTTCAATTAACTCACTTGAAGTCCATTTCTCTATGAACAGGGCGACGTCTGTCGGGTCAGTTATATGTAATTTCCAAAATAGCCATGATGTTTTCCTTTACAATACTCCTCTATCCATTTTTATTTAGGAATACGGCTGTCTTTGACGACGCGATATTACGGTCATTTTTTGAGTTTGAATTTATGATATTTTTTCCTAGAAGTCAGGTAGGAAGGCCGTGTTCAATTATGAAGATCAGTCAAATTTATTCATAATACAAACTGACCGCAACCTTGTCGGGAAAATAGCCGCAGGTTATATGTACCTGAATTTAGATGTAACTTACCCAATTCGCATTTGAACGTAGTAGATATATGCCTTACCTTTTTGCGTGTACCCTAATAACACACTATTACGGTATAAGATCAAAATTTGAGGAAGTCATGGCTCAGTAAAAATTGACGAAGTCGGCCTTTAGATGGGTCAGCACTTCAACATACCGTAATTCCTCCGTGCCTCAGAAAACACTCTAATCCCTCGCGCGCAGGGGCTATTATTATTACGTAATTGCGCCTTTTTACGTAAAATCACCAAAAAAAACTAAAATAATTCAGGTTTTTTCCAGGAGAAACGAAGATATAGAGACCAAAATTTTCTGCCGAATAAATTTCGTACATCCCTCCGTGTGTACAATACGACAATTAAGAAGTTAAGGCGTTGGTCCCGGCTATCATTTGTAGATCATTGATTGTCTTTACAGAAGTTAGAAAAGACAGAAAATCTGACGCCAGTATTTCCAAAAGGTATCGTGTTTGTCTCACTTGATGGGAAGCGACGATGTGTTCGATTATGAAGCATGTTTGCCTAGAAGTAACCTATTCACTCTTGACTTAAACATTCTTAAATCAAATAAACACAGAATCCTGTAGATAATCCCACTCTTTAGCTGTACGCACAATGAATGTGTTCCCAAAACGTTTTGTGTGTGTGGTTGGAATTTCCACAATTTACCGAAAGCACATCGCCAAACACCTGGTAGTCTGATGATTGAACGGGCTTGGCGGAATTAGGTTGTGTAATTCCAACGCACGCACCCGAAATGCAACTGGAAAATAACCGACGGGTTAGCAACTCGGCGTCGATGCTTAGACATGCTTTTTAAAAACCCATCTCATCAATCATCATCAATCATCATCATCATCATCAACAATACAAAAGTGGCGACACAAAACTAACTTTATCCTAAGTTGTTTAAGTCATCTTGTTTGTCTTTCTATTGTTTCTGTAATTACGGTATAAAAAAGGTTACATTTATAAAGGTTTATTTCTTGTGAGGATAAAACCATAGAAATATAAAAAAATAGACAAGAGCGAGTCGGACTCGCGCCCTGAGGGTTTCGTACAAACTTACCTATGTAAATAGTTCGATTCCCGAATGGAGTCTCGAATTTTTTTCCGAATTGCAATAAAAAAGAATTGTTATGTAGCAACAAATTTACAGTTATCAGATTTATTCCTATACCTGTGCTGTAAGACCTTGCTTTTTGCCAAATTTCGGGATTCTAGGTTAACGGGAAATACCCTATAAATTTTGATTTCCACGAGAGTGTCGAAATGTACGTTTTTTGCGACATAAACGGCCGTATCTTTTTTTTTTCGTTAATTTAGAAGTCTGATTTTTTCACAGCTTCAAGGAACTGCAGACCTGAGTATATGGTTTTAATTTCAACTTGATGCCTCTACGTGTTCTCGAGATAAAGGATCTTGACAGACAGGCAGACTGACGGACTATACGTTTTGGTGCATACTGTAAGTATAGCAAGTAATTGATACATAAATAAATAAATTATTATTTATAAAAGCGAAATACCACTTATAGAAATCTAGAAAAGAAAAGCAATAAAGCCTTTTTTTCTTTTTTTTTCGGCAGGCCTCGCCTCCGATTCCTTTGTTCTGACGTCATCTCAACGCTCAGTCGAGCGTTTGCTCGAGGCGTTCGACGCAAACGAAACGATCGTAACTTGGCTAGGGGGGCAGTTACTTGACAGCATGTTGACGATGGCATGACTGCAGATGGTCTGACTTTCTGGCGTCTGACTACTTAAAAAAAAAAGCCTTTATTGCTTTTCTTTTCTTAATACAAAGAATATTTACATGCCTTAAAACTAGTTTATAATTAAAAGTATTATTTTCTAATATTTTATTTTTTTAAATATTTATTTACACTTTTTTGCACTACTACTGGAAGAAAGATCTCCCACAAGATGGACCGACGACCTGGTGAGAGTCGCGGGAATGCGGTCGTTGTGGAGACGCTTGGGGGAGGCCTATGTCCAACAGTGGACGTCTTTCGACTAAAATGATGATGATGATGATGACACTACTACAACTACTTACGGACGGTGCTTTTCGAGGCACGGGACAGCAATGTCCTAGATAAACTTAGAAAAGTACATATGAATCGAAAAATTCACATTGGTACTTGCCCGGTTTCGAACCTACAACCTTATGCATGAGAGGCGGGTGCCTTAACCATTGGGCCATCACGATACTTACGAGTACGAGTTTATGATATGTATATTGGTGCTTTATATAACTCGGGGCATTGACTTGTATTGAAAAGTGAGCCTGTCTTTAAGTACAGTAGTTATCATATTTCTCTTTTCAATAATTTGGGTGATTATTGAAAAATTATACCTGACGGTTATCAACCCAATATAATTCCTGCTACTGGGAGGTGAAATACTCGTACATATCTTTTGTGGATAATAGAAATGTATGCTAATTAAATCCACCACGATTCGAAACGTTTGCTACGCTTGCTACGAATGTAACCTGCGTAGTACCTGCTACGCCGTAGCAACCAGAATGAATACTAACGAGCGAAGCCAATTTTTACTATCCAAATATGTTTGTAAATATTATTATATCAACTGTCCCAAGGTCCACCGTAGGCGCGGGCTTGCGGACGGCAAGCAATGGGGGCTCGCCGTCCGACCGTCCGGTAATCGGACCGAGCCCAAGTCGTCGACGGCGCGTACTGTTCCACGTGCGCCTCAAAGAGATGTCAGCAAATCGTAGGGGCCCAGCAGGGTCGAAGCCTACTGGGGCCACGGGTAGTGTAAAAGCGAAACCCGGGGTCCTGGGACGAAGGCAACGAAGGAACAGGAGTGGGTTTTTAGTCAGTAAAAGTCTGACACTATCTCCCGCTCCGCCCAAGACCGGGTTTTGTCATAAGATGATTTTCCCACCGAATAAAAAAAAAAACTGTCCCAAGGTAAACTCTCGAATCTGAATATTTGCTTTTTTTATGCGCGTACTAAAAAAAGCGATAATTTCAATGCTTCTTGCTTTTTTGAAATCGAATATCGGAACGTAACAGTTAAGCCGTTGTTTATATACGAAATTTACGTATCGCGTGCAAACGCAGTATTGGCGAGTGTGCGAATGAGATGGAAATACCGGTTTCGCGAGTCTTTGCCGTACACCATAGCGTGCCACCAGAGTCTGATCTCGGTTCTATTTAAATTTCACAATACGTTACAGCATTAAAAACATTGTTTTGTTATTTTCTCAAAGTGTTTCCCAGGTAATAAATCGGATCTGTAAGTTTCGATATTTTTCGGCGCGGTACGTTTTTAAAATAATATCGAAAATGCCATTTCCGATTATGTACATGAAATTTAAAGTGACGAAAACTATCGATTTTGACCGTTTTGATATGTTTTGGTAATTGTGTTTCCTTGTAAATAATCGAAAGAGCTTTGGAGGTACGTGGAACAGAGTGTAAAGTCCCACAAACCTCCGTTGAAAAGGGAGGATCCTCCGACCAGACGGGTGTTTTCAAATTTTTTTCTACAGTTTGCAAATTTAAGTATACTGTTATAGTTTTAATTTCAACTCGATATCTCGACGCTTTCCCAAAATAAAGGGTCTTGACAGACAGACAGACGGACGGACAACAAAGTAATCCTATTAAGGTTCCGTATTTTCCTTTTGAGGTACGGTACCCTAAAAAAAATATATACGTATACATATTTTGAGGATACTGTATTAGCATTTACATAAATCGACTATTTTGTTAAATTTATTTGTGGGTTGCAACACTTATTTTTAGTATTGAATTCATTTTATATTTGTGGCAACCCAAGATCACTTTGAAAAATAAAACGACTCACTTTTTTTCATTAATCTCCATACACTGCTATATACGGCAAAGGAAGACTCGAGTCATATTTTGAGTTGTAGGTACTATAAATGTCGATACATTTGTATGCAAATATAATTTCGATATTCATAGCCCATCCTAATATCCGCTTAACTACGCGTAAGTTCATTCACTTCAAAGTTCAACGCACGGCGTACGTATCTCCTTGTGCGGAGACCTCGGTGTAATAATAATAATATCATTTATTTAAGTTTTTTTTAGGTAATCATCTAATGACAAATCCCGATCTTGGGTGGAGCGCGAGATAGTGTCAAACTTTTACTGACTAAAAACCCACTCCTGTTCCTTCGTTGCCTTCGTCCCAGGGCCCCGAGTTTCGTTTTCACATTATTCATGGCCCCAGTAGGCTTCGACCCTGGTGGGCCCCTACGATTTGCTGACATCTCCCTGAAGCGCGCGTGGAACAATACGCGCCGTCGACTTGGGCTCGGTCCGTACAGTTACCGGACGGTCGGACGACGGGCTACCCATTACCCGCCGTGGCCGGACATCTGGATCGGAATCCCGGCGGCGGTTGGGGCGTTGCCTAACGCGATCGGCGGCCTCCTTTGCTAGCATTACTGCTCCGCAGAAGGAGACGACCGCCTGCCACTCCTCCTCGCTATCGCCGCCGCCGATCGCCCCCACGAGGATACGGCGTTGCTTTCATTTATTTAGGTAAGTAATTAAGACTCATGATTACATATATTTATTATAACATAACACCAACAAACAAACAACATCAAAATATTTCATACACACAGTTACAATCATATCCGACGACTGTAAGTACTATACAAGTCACTGCAACACAGTCGAGCCTATCGACTCACCGACCCCACAGTCAAACCATTGCAACGGATTTGTGGGGCAACGTATTTTGAAATAAAATAAATAAATCATCAGCACCCTGTTGGGAGACCTTTATCTACTGACCATCTCCTCTTCTCTTCTCTTCTCTCCACTTTGCACACTTTTGCTTTAGTTAAGTCTGGGTCATAACTTCAATAGTCACATATTCTTTGACCTTGTACACTGTAGAATATAAACAACACACTTCATTACACTACCACTAATTAGTATGTTTAGTTAGGAGCTCCTAATGAGTCGAGCCTTTGTCTCATTAAGCTAAGTTGCTGATAAAATATTTAGTATGGTTATGGTATTAAATAATATTGCCAGTGTGAAGTTTAGCAAGTTCATTTGCAAAGTTCGCGAGGTGGGTATTTACTTTGTAAAGCATAACGAGGTGTAAATACTAGGTAATCTTGTTCTGGTCTCGTATACTTTGAATTTGTCTAACTTTCAGAAAAGTTCGTCTCTTTAGGTTAAGAAGATACAGTAGTGTCCTTGGGTAATCTAAACTTAATATCGAAAAGGAACTAGCGACTCGCTCTGACATGGCTTGCGGAAGGTGAGCAATGGGTAGCTCACCGTCGGATCGTCCGGTAACCGTCCGGACCGAGCCCAAGTCGTCGACGGCGTGTACTGTTCCAAGCGCGCCTCGAGGAGATGTCAGCAAACCGTAGGGGCCCAGCAGGGTCGAAGCCTACTGGGGTCAAGGGTCTGCTTCTGAAAGGAAGACTCGGCCCTGAAGAAGGAACAGAAGTGGTTTTTAGTCAGTAAAAGTCTGATACACCCTTCCGCTCCGCCCAAGGGCGTATGATTTTGCCATCAAAAAAAAAAAAACTTGCAGTGATAGAAAACAAAACCTATTCCAACAATATTCTATTACAAGGTCTGCCACAAAACACGTGGTATCTTCTGTCAACGTGTACGATTTCAAGAGTTCCCTCGAGTCTCCTGTGAGAGGAGGAGTTACAAGTACTTTCTAAACAAGGAACTCACTACATTGTTTACTAACCACTTACACGATGAAAGTCTATATTTGTCATATTGCTATTAAATCGACAATATCTTTTTAACTTATCTCCGAAGAGAACCTAGTAAACTTGTTTGCTAACTGTGACGAGCATCGCCTACATGCTTTATAGATTTCTTTATATTGTAGTATTCTTTTCAGGTGGGAAATCATCCATTGACGGGGCGTGATAAAATACGGCCGCAACCGCCTGCCATTCCTCCTCGATCCGGACCATAACCTCTTCCAGGGCACGGCCAATCGCCCACATGGACAAGGCCACCCAAGCGGGGCACAGCTCCACCGTATGCTCCACCGTGTTCTCCGGTTTTGGGTCATAAATGTCTTTTTAGGGTTCTGTACCTCAAAAGGAAAAAACGGAACCGTCGGTCTGTCTGTCAGGACCCTTTATCTCGGGAACGCGTGAAAGTATCGAGTTGAAATTAAAACCATATACTCAAATCTGCGGTCCCTTAAAGTTCTGAAAAAAACACAATTCTTAGTTAACGAAAAAAAATACGGGCGTTATTGTAGCAATAAATATATATTTCGACTCTCTCAAAGGAATCAAAATTCGTAGGGTACTTCCCGTTGACTCAGGATCCTGAAACAAAAAGATACAGGAATAACACTGAAAACAGTAAAGTTGTTACATCACCAAAAAAAGAACCTTTTTGCAATTTGGAAAAACTCTTTGAGACTCCATTCGGGAATTAAACTATTTTTATGCCCATTTTTTCTTTTCTAAGATTAAAAGGATGATTTTTCTTACCAAATCTGGAAAATCTTGAAGCATCACCGATGGCAAGCAAAAACATTAAAGTTAAAAAGAAAAATTATTACAAATTATGTTTTTTTTTATTTTAAGTAGATATATTACATGGAAACATTTTCCCGGAATAAAAAAATATCCTTTACCCTATTCCAGGATATGGTCAACCCGTGCTTGAAACATAAACATCTGTTGAGCAGTTTGAGCCTGAAGGAGTAACAAACGTACACACACACATACATATGTAGCAACATCTATGGCGTCACATAAGAACTAATCCTGAAAGAGTCGCTGGGCCATCATCGACTCGCTGGGACATCATCACCCAGACTAACTGGGGCATCACCGTAGACAGTTCCGACTCACCGAGAACTATGCGGCATTCGGTTCTGACTCACACCTACCACTTGCCTGGCACGCATCAAGAAGCATCTAGAACCATCGATCTCCGATCTCCGGAGGGGAGTGTTCTAACTAATCCTGCATCACGCAATTAAAATTCTCCGTGCGATTTCAACATATAGAACAGCCCTCATCTATTGGGCAGTTGCCCACCAGACATGACCCCCGTCTGGTCGGAGGATCCTCTCTTTTCAACGGAGGTTTGCGGGACTTTACTCTCTGTTCCGCCTACCTCCAAACATACATACAATTTTTTGCCCTTACATAATAACTAGTTGTTACCAGTGGCTCCAACCACTTGAATATACAAAATGGTCCTAATGGAACCCATTTCCGGGATAAACAGTATACTATGTGCTACCCCAAGACATGTTCAGCCCGTGAGCCAACTTTCATCCAAATCTGTTCAGCCGATCCATCATGAAGAAGTAACAATACACACACTTACAAACTTTCGCCATTATAATATTAGTGTG
This sequence comes from Mythimna vitellina, assembly GCA_949316375.1. Taxonomy (NCBI): domain Eukaryota; kingdom Metazoa; phylum Arthropoda; class Insecta; order Lepidoptera; family Noctuidae; genus Mythimna; species Mythimna vitellina. The sequence goes on from OX438686.1 coordinate 6,288,074, forward strand.
ATCTGTTTTTTCTTCATTGGTCAGTTAAAGAGTTATAAGCAGAAGTCGGAATCAGGTAAAGTTATTTATGTACTTGCATCGAAATGTTGACAAATAAAACAAAGATAATTAATATACAATTTTTATTAGTATTTTTCATTGAAAAAGATCTCTCTACGTCAACTGAGGTAAGTTTAACAAATTTATACACTTCCTTCTCCTCGTCATGAATGCAGGAACAATTTTTTTCTGCTATATTTCTGACAGACTCATAAAAAAAAATTGAGCATATCCACTTTATTCTTTTGCCGTATAAAATCAATGTAAGAACTTAAATAAATCTACCTAATTCCGACCTCTGGTTATAACTTAAACAAAGAGTATTTAGTTTTGCTTTTAGTTCAAATTTTACAAAGCACTTTAAAATAAATAATTTATAAACTTACTGTAAACTGCTAAATCTAAGAAATTGCTTACTGGATGGTAGCTAACTAGTAAAAAATATTTTAAGTTAAAACTCATTGTCCCACTTTTAAGAACCAAAACGAAACTTATGTCAAAAGAGCTCAATGATAATCTCGACTTAATTTGATTTGAAAAATAATTAACTAGTTTTGTATCTATAGACTATTAAACTCTACACTCATTCATCTGGTAAATAAATCTTATGTTTGATTTTCACCAGATGAACTTTTGCCAGATGAATGGTTCTTTCACAATGACTATAGAATTCACACTTGCTCAAGCGTAATTGAGTGATCAAATTGTTCAGACTAGCTGAAAGTTTTAAGATTTAATTTATGTATCGTTAATTAACTTAGTGCAACTAAGTCAAAGAAAATTAATCTAATTATAAAAGGGTTATTTCGAAATTCTTGGAATTATGAAAGTGTTACTTATTTTGCTTGTTTTGTAGTAAAATTAATTAATTCTACTTTACGAAATTTTATTGAAAAAGGTGGCTAGTTAAAGTAACAAAGATAGATTTCAACGCAATTTATAGAATTAGAAAATAGTTGGGTTCGTTTGGAAGAGTTTTAGTTCTTATTCAATTCAAAATATTTAAATTGACATAGGCCTACATTTTTAAGGTTCCGTACCTCAAAAGGAAAAAACAGACAGACAGACAGACAGGCGGATAACTTTGTTATCCGCCTGTCTGTCTGTCCGTCTGTCAGTCTGTCAGTCTGTCAAGACCCTTTATATTGGGAACGCATCAAGGTATTGAGTTGAAATAAAAAAACATATACTCAATAAATATTTTTTTACAGCTTCAAGGGACCGTAATCCTTGAAGCTGTGAAAAAATCAAACTTCTAAGTTATCGAAAAATATGATACGGTCGTTTATGTCGCATAAAAACGTATGTTTCGACACTCACTTCCCTTTAAATCAGAATCCTAAAATTAGGCATGAAGCAAGTTCTTATAGCACAGATATGGGAATAAATCTCAAATAGCACACAGGTCACACAAGGTCACAATTTTTTTTAAAATTAAATTTTGAAGAATCTTCCCGACTCCATTCGGGAATTGAACTATTTACTTAAGCAGGTTTGTACACTCAGTGTACGAATCCGACTCGCAGTTGCCCAGTTTTTGTTATTTAAAAACTGTGCCCTACACTAGAAATTACTCTTGTATCGTAGAGCGTTCACAATCATTTAAACTTACATATCCAATACACCCAGAAGAACTTCCTATAGAAGATTTTTTTTTTTTGTTCCACGCTGAAATCGAAAGCGATTGGCTTCGGCGTTGCGTGCCACGGTTTAGAATCCCGCATATAAAAAAACCTTCTAGCGTTTGTCCGTGTCAGATTTCAGTTTGTAAAAAAACGAAAAAAGTTTTTTATTTCACACTTTTTAGTTTTTTTTTTTATTAGTTATGGAGTTCCTGTGCCTACCTTACGACTCCGTCATCATCATCAGATCATTTCGATGATACCATTTTCAACGTAACTATACAGAACCATTCATTTATTTGTATTGTCGTAGTCGCATGAATATTCATTGTGATATCTATGCGAGTATGAAGTTCCGTCGGCCATTTCTGTTCTTCTTCATCAGTTCCACTTCATCAAATGTTATTTGTTGACTGTAAATGCTTAAGTTCTCGATGAAAATACAAAAATCACTATATGGTTGCCTATAATATTTGAGGAGTTTCCTCGATTTCGCTAAAATTCCATCATCAGATCCCGACTTGGTGACCATTTATATGGGACCATTTGGGAAGTATACCCTTTCCAACAAAAAAAATATTTTTCAAATCGGTTGGCAAACGACGAAGTAACGCGCGAACAAACATAAAAAAAATACAAACATCTAAATTGAGAACCTCCTCCTTTTTAGAAGTCGGTTAAAAATCACCCATGCCAAGTAAATCAGCGTTTCTCAAACACAAATTAACATACAAGCAACCCCCAAAATCTGAACCCAAAATAATTCTACCCTCATTAATATGACTTAACAATAACTCGTATAAACATTGTTTTTATCAAGAGATCCTCATTAATCTGTCAAGCGACATAGCCGTGTCTAACGTGACAAATTTGATTACTGCCCTGACTTAATGAGGGCCTGGGAGGAGTAAAGTGCTTCGGACAAGCCCCGGGTCCCCCTGGGTCGTCAACATTTTATCCCGGACGATGTGCTACAAATTATTTAAAATTTCTGGCCAGATTCAGGCAACTTTGTGAAGTTGTTGTGTTAAATCACGTGGGATCGTTTTGGGTTGAGTTTTGAATAGAACAAAAAGGAATGTTGAAATGTTATTTAAAGCTGTAGGTATAATTAAAGTAAATTTGTCCGTAGGAAATCAATCTGCGTTGTAACTACAATCAGACAATGTATTTGAAAACGAAGTGAGGTCTTCAAATAGTTCCAAGTGGTGATGACAGAGAAAACACTAGTCAAGGTGTGAGCATTGGAAAGGGCCCGTACCTATTTTTCATAGGTAGGATGATTTAGCGTTTTGCAAGGCACATATACATTTCTACCATTCTACATCGAAATTATAATTGATACTAAACCTAATAATTAGCATGTACAAGATTAGTTTAAGTATATGCGATTAAGTTAATAGTTTAAGTATATTAATTAATTTTAATAATAATAACAACACAATTTTATATTATTATCATTTTTTCATTAGTTTTTTGTTAATTTATGTGCTTAGTTTTGTAATTTTATTGTGCTTTTGTGTATTGTCTGTTTATTTTTGTGTGCATCAAATAAATGTACAAAATTTCATAATTACATCATGAAAAATGATAAAGTTATAAGCTTTCTACATTACCTGGTTTTCAAAAATATATGGTTACCGGGCCATCCAGGCAACTGAAGGGTCGTTTTGCCCCCGTACCCCGCTGTGTGCTAGCACCTAATGCCTGCTATAACCTGCCGTGACCCGTGTTGTTCTTATTATCGGTGGTGTCCAACTGGTGACATTTTTAAATATTTTTGCGGGAGCGAGGAGGAGTGGCAGGCGGTCGCCTCCTTCTGCGAAGCAGTAGTGCTAGCAAAGGAGGCGGCCGATCGCGTGAGGCAACGGTCCTTACGCTCCAACCGCCGCCGGGATTCCGATCCCGATTTCCGGCCACCGTAGGCGCGGGCTCGCAGACGGCGAGCAATGGGTGGCTCGCCGTCCGACCGTCCGGTAACCGTCCGGACCGAGCCCAAGTCGTCGACGGCGCGTACTGTTCCACGCGCGCCTCAAGGAGATGTCAGCAAATCGTAGGGGCCCAGCAGGGTCGAAGCCTACTGGGGCCACGGGTAGTGTGAAAGCGGAACCCGGGGGCCTGGGACGAAGGCAACGAAGGAACAGGAGTGGGTTTTTAGTCAGTAAGAGTCTGACACTATCTCTCCCGTTCCGCCCAAGAGCGGGGATGTCATAAGGATGATTTTCCCACCCAATAAAAAAAAAAAACCTTCAAGCGGGCGAAACCGCTGGGAGAAGTTAGTAAATGCATATAATAAATCTGTAAAAAGTCTTAGTTGTGCGCACATCTCGTAAAATGTACGAAACCGATGTAGATAACTTTTATACATTAAAATTGTATGTAACTTGATATAGAAAAAAAAAGAAAATAAACTGGTTTTCATTATTTATTATTCAAAACTAATCCTATGTAACGATTTAAGATGAGTCAAAGGTTGTAGAGGAGAATCATATTCCTTGGGTTAACAAACTTAGATTAGGTACAAAACCAATCAAAATGGATAATGAATATTATTATTTTTTCAAAACTACCTTTAAAATACGGTTTAGGAGAAGTTTTTATGAAGACATTCTCGCGAACGAAGTCGCTGTCTCTTCGCGAATAGTTTCCACGTGCATTACGGTTCCAAGTTAACAAATGAAATTATCTAACATACTCCAAAGTTATACATAATGCTTAAAAGGAATATTGTTCGAACGTAGATGCCATAGTTGGGCGTTATTTTTGAAGTTCCGAAGTATTTTAATATTATATCAATGTTTAGGTATTTCACCATCATCTTCTTGCCCTTGTCCCATCTTATTTGGGATCGGCGCAACATGTTTTTTTCTTCCATTCTATCCTGTCAACCGTCATGCTATCACTAACGTCCTTTTCTTTCATATCACTGTTCTAAAATGTTTAGGTATTTCTATTTGATATTAATAGAATAATCTACTAAGAAAACTAACATTCAAAAGTCTAAATTCAAAAGTTTACCAACGTTCTATACTAAAAATACAGGCTTAAAAACACATGCAGGTATATACCGGAAAACGCAGCGTTGGAAGGCCTCCCACAAGGTGGACCGATAACCTGAATGCTGTGGATGCGAGACGCACAGGACCGTTCGTTGTGGCGACACTTGGGGAAGGCCTATGTCTAACAGTGGCTGTCTTTCGGCTGAAATGATGATGATTATGATATCATGATCAAACCCACCATCCCTATGACGCCCCACCGTAGGCGTGGACTTGCGGATGACGAGCAAGCGAAGCCTTCTGGGGCTATGGGTTCACTCCTGAACGGAAAACCCGGGTTCCTGAAATGCAAGGCCAAAAAGGGCCTCATAGGTTTAGTTTAAGACAGTAAAAACGCCCTCTCGCTCCACCCTATAGTGCGAGAAGTCATTCGATGTTTGGGTGGGTTTGACCTTAAAAAAATCTTTGATTTCGTCAACACCAAATGCTAATATTGCCATACGTACGAGTATATAACAAGCTCTTTTTATCTCATTTTAAATATACTTTACTTATGAAAAATAAAATTCTTCAAACCTAAAGTCACCCAAAGGGCAATGGAAAGAGTTATCCTCAAATAACAATGTAATTTACGTAATAATCTCTCTGTAAGCCGATACCAAATAATGAGATATTAGCTAGAGCAAAGACAGTAAGTATATCTCATTATTTTTGGGATCGGCTCTCCTCGTCATCCTTTGCCAGACGTGTCTGGTCTGGATCGTCGAGATATATCACATTTCTTGCCTACAAGTTGTTTGTTTACGACAGACATCTTAGGTCTTCCACAGTTTTTTCGCGGGTTTCGGTGCTGAGGGCTAGTCCGGTCATGTGGTCTTGGGATCTTTTAGGTTCCGTACATCAAAAGGAAAAATGGAACCCTTATAGGATCACTTTGTTGTCTGTCTGTTTGTCAAGAGCCTTTATCTCGAAAACGCGTGGAGACATCGAGTTGAAATTAAACCATAATAAAACCATATACTCAGGTCTGTGGTCCCTTGAAGCTGTGAAAAACTCAAACTTCTAAATTAACTAAAAAAAAAGATACGGCCGTTTATGTCGCAATAAACATATGTTTCAATACTCTCAAGGGAATCAAAATTCATAGAATTACCCTATGAATTTTAATATCCCGTTGACCTAGAATCCCGAAATTTGACATAAAGAAAGTTCTCATAGCACAAGTATAGGAAAAAATCTAAAAACTGTAAATTTGTAGATTCGGAAAAATCTTCGTAACTCAATTTGGGAAGTTTTCATGGGTAAGTTTTACGGAAGCCTCAGTACGCGAGTCCGACTCGCACTTGCCCAGTTTTTTTTATTTTTTATCCGTACCATCTCAAGTGATTTCTGAAGAGTTTTTGTTTTCAGGTCTCCCGGTCTACTTGCCCACCACAACATCTATTATTATAGATTCTGTAAAAATATGCCTAGAAAATGTTTTTGTGGTGCAAATAAATCAGGTTTGCAATAACCGTAAAGAAAAACAAAAGTTTGCTGGTACATAAAATGTGTAACGCTAACATATTTTCAGTGTTTACCTGGAATAGGACTTAAGAGTTTGAGTTTGAGACATCGTGGTGAAAGGATTAGTCAGCTAGACTCTGCGTTACCGAGTGCTAGCTGTCCAGGGTGCGCCGGGCGTTTAGAATCGCTGTACGATATTTTTAACGCCACTCTGGGAGGCTCCTTTCATACACCCCTATATATACGATCTATACGATGCCAATAACAGAGCCGTAGAGGTTGCCAAATACTGGTCAGAAAAAATTTAGTTAAGAGTACATCGACACGAAAAGAAGAAGAAGAAGGACTTAAGAGCGTCCTTTTTGAGGTACATTTTCATACAACCGCTCTTACGTGATTATGATGTAATTACACATCTTTCTGTAGATATTTCGGATACCCAGCTATCTTGAGGATATTATCTAGGCTTCTATAGAAATCAAAACTTAAATTTGTGTAAAACTAATCTAGTAAAGACCTCTGAAAATCTGTTATTTTACGTTTACTTTGGCCCTCCATAATGTACTCATATATTAAAAAAGTAAATACATCAATTGCCTTGCATATTTAATCGAGATTCTGAATGACGACAATTTTTCAGAAAAACTTTTAAGGGTTTAAAAAAACACGTATTTTCTGGAACATGTTTTGTGGAATATTCGAGTAAATCACGGAATTACCGAATGACAACAGAGTTTTCAGGCGTTACCTCTCTTTTTTTGCATTGCCTCTTCATCAAACATCGCGTTAGATAGCGTTAAATGAAACAACAAGCTTGAAATCCATGCTCGATGTTGACGATAATCGAGTGGATAAGGACCCTCTTAAGATACATTTCAAATCACGGGTTAAAACCTGGGAGTATGTTTCCGTAGGATAATTTATTACTTTTACGCAGACGAAGCCACTGGTTAAAGCTTGTTGACAATATTTTAAGAAACTTTTACACTCGTTACGCCAATTCTTTTTCTTGAGTACTTAACTAATTTTCAAAAAGGAACTTTATCCAAAACCGCAAATAGAAAGAAAATTTTAAATTCAAGTAAGAAACCTTTCAAACCTGATGGAAGGGGAAACTGAAAACAAACTGAAACAGTGTAAGGATGCACATATTGAAATGTGACGTCACTGCCATTAGTTTACGTGTGTTCAAAAGAGATAGCGAGATATTCCCACCACGCCCCCCACTCTTCCTCAAACCAATATTTAGAATGCTAATTGTTTTTTTTTTTTTATTTATCTCATACAAATGTATGTATGTTTTTTAAATAAAAAAATAGTTTAACATGTTTTTAGCTCGCCAAACTTTGTAGTTTGATGGCGAGAAACGTTCGTTATACAATTACTTCTATTACATCATAAAATAGTAAAACTATGAGAGGCTTTGCTGTCTCAGGATGTGTACAATATATCATATAAACTTTATGTACATATATATATATTTTTTTTTTGAACATTTTTTTTTCTCTTTGAGGAATCTATTTGTGTTGATTCATTTAATAACCAATTTTGAAGCTTTTTTCAGAAAAAGGTTTCTTTTTAGTGATATTTGTTTTTTAGTATAAAATATTGTCCAAAAATAAACACAGTCAAATACCCAATTAGCAGTGACGGTCTGAGAGTGGCTAGGTACTGTAAAAGTCACACTTATCTGCTTAACATTCAAATTACACTTGTTTCAATAAAAATGTAGAGTCCACAAGAGCACTTTCAAGTCTGAGGTATTTATAGAAGAATGTTCAAATCTCTCTAAGTGTTTTTAATGAAAGAGATTGTGATTATCGACGCTTTTTTCCAATTCATTTCTGAAAAATGATGAGTCAACACTTTGGAGATGAACTTCATAATTGATTCAGGAAATTTTCGCTTAAATTGCACTTTGAAAGAAACGCAAATATTTCTCTTTCTTTTGTGTTGATAAGGCCAAAAGTGTCAGAATTTTAACTGGCTAAAACCAACCTGTATTTTCAGTCCCTTTGCATTCTAGGGCCGCGGCAAGTTCAATCCTGGCAGGCATCGGTTCTAGCTGGCCCCATCAATTATAGTGACATCTCTTTAAAGCGCGCATGGAATACAACGCGCAATCAACCCAGGACAGGTCCTTATTAGATGCCAAGCTGCCCATTGCTCACCGTCCGCAAGCTAGCGCTTACGATGTTAGACATTCCCTTTACATATGGCTGAGACCTTTAGTGCCTATAGCTGATGTGCTTTATAACATTGCAGCGGCGGTCATTGGTCCTCTAACATACGAAGACAAAGCCATCCAGAATCGACATTTACCGTAATTCTTAGTTTTCTTTACTAATCTAATTCTTCTTCTTCTTCCGGCCCTTGTCCCATATTACTTGGGGTCACTATCACTAACTCCCTTTCCTTTCATATCACTCCTCACATAACCCATGTTTTCTTTGGCCTCTCTTCATCTATCTGTCTGTCTTTTCTGACGTCATACGATTGCGTTTATTGTTTGAGCTCATACGAAGCACTGCTTAAGAACGTACGATGGCTGCTATCTTACTGAAACAAAAACACTATTACACGCTCAGTTCATATACATATATTCTATTTGCATACTAAGAAAATACTTAACTAATTAAAACTAACTGAAAACAATCTAAAACATGGCGTCGAAAAACTCCTCCGCATCGCTGTCGACTACGTAATACGCCCAAAAGACTGGCGGTATTGACACACTATGGCAATGCTGCTCCTGTTTCCAAAATAAAAGCCAGCCTTTCAGGCACGCTAAGTGTCAACCAGGGGTATGTAAGGTAGGTATTATTAACAGTGTACTCAATTTATGAAAATTTCTACGTATCTAAAACTTTACGTTATTAAATTTATTGTACAGCGGTTGTGAAGAAAAATTTAAGATCATACGTTGACGTCTTGAGATTTAAAACTACACCAATTTCACATCACAACATCCACTAGGAATCAATTTTACTCGAAAGAATCCTGCCAAAAACTCCTTTGGATAAATATCTATACTCATATATATTATCTATATCTTTCAAACAATAATTGATAAAAAAATAATTCCACATTTAAAAGACTTTTTCAATACACTTATTTAAAAACCCTACCGCTTTTAGGCATGGAATATACTTTTTTCTGCACTAATACAGTAAAGTGCAAGGTGGAGCTTGCCCAACCACAATTTATTATAATTATCGTATGAGGCTGGGTGCTAAGCGACCCCACGAATCGGGCGTCAACCCCCGTTTATTCAATTCTTCATATTTGTATTGAAAAATGTCGTAAGATACACGTGTAAAGTCACCGCAGTACTCGGCAACACCATCACCTGAGGCTCAGGCAAATTCCGCCTCGGTCACAATGACAAACTTTCTCCACTTGTATCAAAATTTACTAAGTATTTGTAGGTCAATATTCGCCACTTCCCCAGGAAAATTTACCAGAATATAAACCTAAAGTATGTATTCAAAATCTGGGTCTTATTAGGGATTTGCTTGTGAAGGGCGACATAACGACTATGATTAAGGAAAGGTTATCCACTCAAGAAAATAAACTTCCTACAATTTTACTGACCGCGACTTCGACTTTCGAAAGTCGGCGTCACAAGTTGCGAAGTCTGGTGACGCAGATTGTTATGTAATTTATGTTGATAAATTCACGGTTTATGTTAATCTGGGAAAGTTTTTCGTCTCTGAAGGACAACTGATTTGACATTTTTTTTACGATGCCTTATTTTTTCTCTAACTCCTTTCTCAATTAGTTATTTTAATTGATGTATGGCTAAATATACTAAACTTTAAAACCGCGATTTAATGTTTTTTTTTAAGCAATATATAATGACTTTGAAATTTTTTGTATTTAGTCCCAATGGCCGAAAGATTTTGGAGTGGAGACCTCCCACAAGGTGAACCGATGACCTGGTGAAAGTCACAGAAATCCAATGGATGCGAGACGCACTTACGGCTCATTGAGAAGATTATCAGCTCGTATTTTATTATTACAAGCCACTTAATTTAACGATACTACATTCTATTTCACATATCTGCTATTTATTTATTGTACACATCTACCACAGTGTTGTCTTTTTAACCTGATGGTTGACTGGTAGAGAATGCCTTGTGGCATTAAGTCCACCTATGTACCTACACTGTACATGAAGTTTAAATAAATAAATAAATAAGAGTTTTGGGGGAGGCCTATGTACAGCAGTGGATATAAAAATGAAATATTTTTGACTGCTGGAACGATATGTGCTTAAGACGTCACGACACAAGTGAAAACTTCATCAAAGCGCGGTTAATAATACTAAATCGTAAATGTTCGGATAACGTGGCCGACTCGAGCCAACCTTACCCGAACGAGCGTTACACAATCGAGCGTGATGGCTCCATCATCATCATCATTTCAGCTGCAAAACGTCCACTGTTGGACATAGGCCTCCCACAAGTGTTGCCGCAACGAACGGTCTTGTGCTCGCATCCTCTTCTAGTCGCTCGTCGCTCTCCAGGTCGTCGGTCCACCTTGTGTGAGGCCTTCCAAAACTGCGTGTTCAGAACCTTTTGGCCCCAACGGCCATCTGTTCTGCGAGCATTATGCCCTGCCCACTGCCACTTAAGTTTGGCGATTCTTCGGGCTATGTCGGTAACCTTGATTCTACTGCGGATGACTTTATTCCTGATGCGATTACGCAAGGAAACTCCGAACATAGTTATGGCTTAGGCTCAATTAATACCCACAAAACGAAGTGCTCAATCCGAAGAAGTTTTGTCTTCAAAAACAAAACGTACCTAAAACCAATTAGGCGAACCCGATGTTTATGAAACTCTTCAGCAAATTGGCTTATAAAATAGATGTGGTACTAACGCTGACCGCTTTACGAGCCCAAATTCTAAGCTATTCCAGGAAATATTATCTCCATAAAATTGAAAATCCTATTATGGTGCGGTGCAATAAACGGATTAAGTTTGAGCAAACAGTAGGTTCTCTCAGGTAACATCGTCAAATTTATATTACGATGTATTTTTGTGGAAACTTTATGATAAACTTATTTAAAAAAAATAACACTTTTTTAAACAGGCATCAAGGCCCATAGTGTCTTAGTACTGACACTTTTAAAACAACTTTGTTAGTAAGTCATCGCAAAAACCAACCAGATACAAAAATTATCTGATAATCAGAATCCATACAAACTTTGGAACCCGGCTTCATCCCTTTAGAGAGCGAATTTTGGAAAATCCTTTCTTAGTGCTCGCCTACGTCATAAAAGGTAACCTTGTGCAAAATTTCACGCTCCTAATCCCTGTAGTTTTGGCTGTGCGTTGATAGGCCAGTCAGTCAGTTTCCCCTTATATATAGATAGATAATACGTGATAAAAATCAAAACAGAACAAATTGAAACACATTCGTTGTGCGTACAATTAAGGAGTAGAATTTCCTGTCGGATTTTATGTTTCCTGATAGCTACAACATGGGGTCTTTAAGTCAAACGTGCTCTACCGTCGACCAGTAGGCAGTTTTAAATAAATCATTGTTGTAGAAAGAACATTTATTTAAAACATTTTCTCAATCACGACGCCACGTCACACTTTTGAAAAAAAGAACTACACCAATTCGAATGTTTTCACCGTTCTGATCTGAAAACGATTGAGAAATATGGATTCCCGTTTTCCGCGTAAGCTGTAGTCGTTTGTGAGAACGACGTACTTAATGTGAATGGTTGGTGATAAACTAGCGCGCTGTCGTTATGTGCAGGACAGTGGACACCAATCATAACACCCGAAAAGGAAAGAAGATACACGTATTGTGGTCTTGACGGTAGTTTTTTTTCTCTAAATCTTCGTAAAACCCATAGTGTTAGATCTTCAAGATGAAGAACTATTTATTTTTTATACCTTGCCCTTTGCCCACACTAAGAATTACTCCTGTGTCGTGGGTACGTTTAAAAACATCACATATGGGCTGGTGCTGCAAAATGTCATCTAGCAGCTTTGGACTCAGTGGAAAGGCGAGCGAAGAGGCTAATCGGTTATCCAGATTTGGTTAAGTCCAATCTACAAAGCCTCGAGCACAGGCGCAGGGTAGCCAGCCTATCGATATTTAACAGGGTACATTTTGGAGAGTGTGCGCGGGAATTGCGTGACTTGATTCCGCCATCTCCTTTCTACCATCGGACAACCCGACGAACGGCGAGTATCCAGCCTTACGTTGTTGAAACTTCAACGGTCCGGACTAAGCGTTTCGCTTCGTCGTTTATACCGCGTACATCGAAGGACTGGAACAATTTGCCTGGTGCGGTCTTCTACTAGTACGCCTGACCATCAATGATTGCATCTCCGCTTACCATCAAGTGGGATCGCTGTCAAGCACTGGTTTATATCATTTAAAAAAAAAAAAACATATAAACTCATAGACACAAGACATCGAAACAATTAAATGTCGGCTATACAAATATTTGTTCCGCGCCGCAGTCAATCGCTCAACAATCAAATAAAATAGTTTTCAAATCACGAATCTAGGCGAAAGAGAGTTCCACAACCTTATTGCATGAACAGAGAAACAGTTGGAGTAGTAGCTGGATTTATGAAGAGAGGATTTAAGAAGGCGTGCGTAAGAAAATCGGTCGCGCAGGTAGGAGGGATAAGATGGGTTGTGTAGGATGTTGAAAAGGATACAGAAAATCCGAGTATTCCTTTGAAGACAGATAGGGAGCCACTTGAGTTCCTTGCGAAGATTAGAGACATGATCATACTTTCATAGACCATAAACAAACCGAATCTGACTTGTTCTCCATAACCCAGTGGATATCTTCAGTTACTTTTAAAAGCTCAGTTAGTAATGATAAATCAGTAGTAATGTGACCCGCGCGAAAACCTCATTGGAAAGGAGATATCATCGAGTTTGACGCTAAGAAAAAAGATAGCTGTCTATGAACTAAGTGCTCAAAAACTTTAGAAAGAAATGGGAGAAATGAAATAGGTCTAATTATTCAGAATATTTGTCAGAACCGCAGTTCTTATGCTTCAGTACCTATCCATTTTGAAGAATTAAAAATTGTGAGGATCAAAATTAGGGAATGGCAGGCGGACGCCGTCTTATGCGAAGCAGTTCCTAATGCTAGCTAAGGAGATGGCCGAAAGTATAAAAGAACGGATATCCTCACGCCCCTGTTGCCGCGATACCGACTCCGACTATCAGCTACGATAGATGCAGGCTTGCAAACGACGAGTAATGGGTAGCTCGCTGTCCGGCCATCCAGTAACCGTCCGAACCTAATATAGTATTGAGAAGACGTCATGCCTAGCTTTTCCCCAACCATATCGGGAGACGTCCACTGCTGGACAGAGGCTTCTCCAAAGCGTGTCGCCACATCGACCAGTCCCGTGTGTATCACTTCCAGTAGATCCCTACGTCTTTGAATGAAGAAGTACCTGCGTAAACTATTATGATTTAAAACCAAATAAAAATAATAACAAAAAACTGAATTCCTAAAATTTTACCTCGTTGGTTAAAGGTTAACGACGTCCAAGAGAAAAACAAAATAATTTCGCATTCTGATTGCAATGCGGGCACAACAAATAAACCTATTTCAGGGTTGGGTAAACTTGAAAAAGTTTGTCCTCTCGCTTCCACATCACACGCGTCCAAACTCGAACTTTCTGTATGATAAATTCAACTGAATTTTTACACGGCAGTTTAAAATGTATATATATTATTTTAACCTCAAGTTGGCAGTTTTTTTTATGTTCTATACCTCAAAAGGAAAAAAAACGGTACGGGTATAGGAATAAATCTGAAAACAATAAATTTGTTGTCGTCACAAAAAAAAAACTCGATTAGGAAAAATCTTCGAGACTTCATTCGGGAATCTATGGACATAACGCCCTCGCCTGCGGCTCAGGTGAATTCCGCTTTAGTCGCAATGATAAAGTTTCTCCACATGTATCGCAATGTAAAATTTCGATTGAATGTTTCCTGAGATTAGTGCCTTTAAAATAAACAAACAAACTCTTCAGTTTTGTAACATTAGTACCTCAGTATAGATTCTATCTAGATTTATAAAGGCCACACAGGAACGTCCCAATCTCGTCACTTTTCGATTGATTTAGTTTTAGCTTCACGCGTAACTTCTACACAAAATTGTGTTTGTCAAAAGCGAACCGATTTACTCTCACATCCATTTTTAATATGAGCGAGCAATTTTTCGAAATACGAAGTGACCTTGACTGTATTTCAACACATACTAAATATTGTTCTTTAAAAAGCACTTTACGAACAGTCGGCGTATATCAAGTGATAAGTAGTGTTGTAGAAAGAGATATGTACTTGGGATCCGACTGAGAAATGTGTACAAGGCAGGTGAGCTAGGAACGAATGGCCGACCAGCACCAAGTTTCACACCATTTCACAGCTTCGCTTCGCATCCTCTGTGAAAACAATCACATATTATCACAGGTCCGCTACACGTCTTCGCATTACCTCGCTATCTCGTAAGACTTTCATCATCATTTCAGCCGAAAGACGTCCACTGTTGGACATAGGCCTCCCCCAAATGTCACCACAATGACCGGTCCTGTGCGTCTCGCATCCATCGGATTCCTGCGACCCTAACCAGGTCATCGGTCCACCTTGTAAGAGGCCTTCCAACGCTGCGTCTTCCGGTACGTGGTCGCCATTCCAGAACATTTCGTCCCCATCGACCGTCTGTCCTGGGAGCTGTGCCCTGCCCACTGCCACTTAAGTTTGGCGATTCTTCGGGCTATGTCCGTAACCTTGGTTCACCTGTGGATATCCTCATTTCTGACGCGATCACTCAAGGAAACTCCGAGCATAGCCCTTTCCATTGCCCTTTAAGTAACTTTAATCTTTCTGATGAGGTCCATTATAAGCGACCACATTTCGGAACCATATGTCATCACTGTGTGTCATCACGTAAGACTTTAATAGAAAACAATTCTTACGAAACTAGAAGCATTTGGTATCGATCTATCCGCATCAAAATGTATTCTCTCCATTGTTCCGCATTTCACGTCACAAATTGGCTGATTTAATTACTACTGGGCTATCCCTTTGTATATGCGGTCGTGTTGATCAAACAGACGCATTGCTGCGGCCTTCCGTGAATTGTATCGTATGGTTAAAGGAATTTATATGTAGGTCTTAGGTAGGTGAATATTAAGTGTGTCGACAAAAATATACTAATTTGATTCGCGTAAAGATGGCTAAAGAAACTACGCGGTATTTTATCGACCGACATACCACAGTGTCCACCAGTACGTGTTGCCAGTGATGACATATGGCTCTGAAACGTGGTCGCTTATAATGGGCATCACAAGAAGGCTAACAGTCACGCAAAGGGCAATGGAAAGGTTCGGTATTTCCTTGCATGATTAAATCAGAAATAAAGATATTCGTAGCAGAACAAAGTTTATCCGTCCGAAGAATCGCCAAACATATGTAAATGGTAGTTGGGCAGGACACATTGCTCGCAGAGTAGATGGTCGATGACACCGAAAAGTTCGAACACGTGTCATTGGTAGGCCTCCCACAAGGTCCCCACAAGGTGAACCGATGACCTGATGAGGGTCGCGGGGGAATCCGATGGTTGCGAAACGCACAGCATCGATCGGTTTGGCGACACTTGTTGGAGGCCTATATTCAACATTGGACGTCTTTTAGGGGTAGATTAACAACAAACCCGATCATTATCAAAAACATGATTTTCTTGTACTAAGTATGATTGTCACAAGTCTAGAATACATTATAAAGTTCTTTGACCCGACATCTGTAGTTCAACACAACTAAGCACCTAACGCAATAACTATGTAAAATATACACTAGGTTAAGTATCTTATACAGCCATATAATTAGTAAGTAGTTTTAATTGGAACCGCGGAGCAAGTACTAAGAAAGTTTAATTTTGCAGAGTTCTGGCGACTGGCGAAGGCGAAATAGTCTGGTATCTAGAAGCTAGTCATCCAAAACCTTGACTTGCCAAAGTTTTATAGTTCTTACAAAAGAGCGGTATGTACCACAGCTATGTTCTCTGGAGATTACACTGTTACTTTATTCATAGAATTTTGTCGGTACTGCCTTCTTAAAAAGTTCCAAGAATTCAGATTGAATAGTTTTGTAAGTTAGTCGTTTTTAGTACGTTTTCTAGGATACCTCTTATTTAGACTCGGACTTATCGAGGTGGTTCATGTTGCAACGAAAAACCAACATTTTCATTGATACAATCTTTGAATAAACCCTCTTAGAAAAGAAAAAACCTTCTTGTAATACAAAGAACACTAGTTGCCAACAAATAATCGTTTCTTTTATTTTAAAATGGCGTTTTTCTATTAAAATCCTTGCAACACACAATAGAAAATGGACGGTTTCCGGCTCTGTTACTAGTACATAAATAATCATAATCATAATCTTTATTCTGCAAACATGGGTATAGCTAGTACATAGGTGTTTTTTTTATATAACAGAGTCCTCCATATTTTACCATCACATTGGCATGCAAAGTTTTTACAATTCTTTTAATTCCGTTGCAATTTAATAATAATATATTTTATGTTAAAAATGTCAGCTTAATAAAGGTCATAGTAATAAAAAAATAGTCAACTGGGTTTTGTTTCAATATTGGGTGATGAAATTGAAGGTTTATGAAACTGTACACTTTGAATTTCGGAGTGATTTGGATTCTAAATTGAAATAGACTGCCTTTAAATGCTATCCTTTTTAACCGACTTCAAAAGAAGGAGGTTCATGTTCGGCTGTATGTATTTTTTTTGTTTTTATTTTTTATGCATGTTCACCTATTTCTCGGTCAATTTTGGACCGAGTTTGTGAATCATTTTTTTTTATTGAAAGGTTATAGGTACTTCCGAGTTGGTCCCATAGAAATATTGTAATGATCTGTTAATGAACTTCGAAGATATCGTACGGAACTCCTCATAGGATCACAGCAGAACTGTCGTAAAATTAATTTTGTATTTTTTTTTTTGTTAGGGTTCCGTACTTCAAAAGGATAAAATGGAACCCTTATAGGATCACTTTATTGTCCATCCGTCTGTCTGTCTGCCTGTCTGTCTGTCTGTCAAGACTATTCAGATCGTGAATGCGTGGAGGTATCGAATTTAAATTAAGTTAACGAAAAAAAAAGATACGGACGTTTATGTATATTTCGACACTCTCAATTGAATCAAAATTCATAGAGTACTTTCCGTTGACCTAGAATCCTGAAATTTGGCATGAAGCAAGGTATACGAAAAAATCTGAAAACTGTAAATTTGTGATTACGTCACATAAAAATACTTTTTTTGCGATTCAAAAAAATGTTGGTAATTCAAGTCGGAAATTGGACTGTTTTCATAAGTAAGTTAGCACGGAACCCTCGGTGCGCGAGTCTGACTCGCACTTGCCCAGTTTTTTTCTACTTTTTTACATGAAGTTTTAACAAATAAATATTAAGCTAAATTAAATTCAAGGCTAGAGTGGCTCTTAATAAACTAGTGCGTCTGACCATCAATGATTGCATTTCCGCTTACCATCAGGTGGGATCGCAGTCAAGCACTGGTTTATATCAATTATAAAAAAAAGATTATTTATGTCTATCACTTGTTTATGTATAAATATTAAATTAAAATAATAATAATACAGCTTTATATGGGATTTCTTTTGCATGATGATAAATGCATGTCTGTAGCTACGATACTTCTCTTGTTATATCTAAGACAAATCTATACTTACATGGAAAGTTTTCACATATATAAGCCAAAGCTTACTCCGCCATCTTCACAATAAAAGGTTAATATCATTTACAATCAGTTCATGACGCGGGTTTTATGACCTATTAAAGATATCTGTGGATTAGCCGGAGTAATTTGGCACACCCAGCCATCAACGTTTTGTGGGAGACTAATAAAGCTCTAAAGTACTGTACAGACAAATTTCTGTGGATTACAATACTATTAAGGAATATTAACTCGTTAAATGGAGAAGGAACACTACTTGTCGCTGTGAATATCAATAGTCGTCTTGTCGTATCTTTATTTAGTCGTACTTACGAATCGCGGGTTCAAACCTAGCCAGGCGCATTACTTTGTGTAATTTATTTCATCACCACTGCTCTTAAAAAACGGTGAAGGTAAACATTGTGAGGAAACCGGCATGTCCTAGAACCAAAAATTCAAAGACATGTGACATCCACCAACCAGTAACGCCCAGTATTTTACAAACCTTTGCTATGTGACAGTATCATAAACTACTATTACATTTTCCCCTTTGGGTATCGATGACAATGGCTGCTAAAATTAAATGGTTTCTTTGATATATTCCTCGCTGGCAACACCGTTTGCTGATGCAGCCATTAATTTCTCTCGTGTGCAGTTCACTGGACATTTAGCGCGAGATGAAAAGTGGACTTTGGAAAAACTAGTGATTGCTGAGAGTTATAGCTACCTTTTATCCTGGAAAAAATCGTACTGGGCACGCGCGGCCCATTCCCTCTCCTAGAGAGGAGGCCTGCGTCCCAGCAGTGGGAACATTATAAGGTCGACTATGCTATGCTAGTATATATCTAAGATATAGTTTTTATTTTTTAAATGAGATCAACTAGTACTTGACCTTTTTTTAGGTGGGAAACTATCCTATAACATCCCCCACTCTTGGGCGGAGCAAGAAGGCGTTCAGACTTATACTTACTAAAACCCTCTCCTATGTTTCTTCTTTGCCTTGCGTTTCAGGGTTTCGGGTTTTTTTTTTCAAAAGTGAATCCATGACCCCAGTAGGCTTCGACCCTGCTGGGCCCCTGCGGTTTTGCTGACATATCCATGAGGCGCGTGGAACAATACGCGCCGTTGACGACTTGGGCGACTTTGTCACATCGTTCAAAATGATAGAATGAATTGTTATCGTTTCTACAATGATTAACGAGCGGCCGACTCAGGCGCGTCAACATGGCTACCAACTTATCGTTTTCTACTATTACTGACACTGAGGCGTTACCGATAGGAGAACGGAATTCGACACGAAATTATTGTCACTTGGCTAGAGGGGGCTGATCATGTTCGCGGGGCAAACTTGGCCAAAGATCGCCAAAGACAGAGAGATTCGGAAGGAGAAAGCCCCTCTTTGCCTAGGTTGCGGGTCACAATGTAGGCTAATAAAAAACGATGTGAGAAGACGAGCTTACGATATACTACCAGCCATCATCATTATTTCGGCCGGAAGATGTCCACTGCTGGACAAAAACCTCCCCAAGAGACGCCACAACGAATGGTCTTGTGCGTCTCTCATCCATTGGATTCCCGCGACCCTCACTAGGTCATCGGTCCACCTTGTAGGAGTGGGTAGGTGTACTAAGTATAGAGCAAGAAAACACAGACACTAAAATAAATGTCAGACATGTGATTGTTCTACTTTCGCGTAGTACTTTCATCTCAAGAAAGAAATTGCGAACTAAAGTACACTTTGCACTAATAACCCCATTCGTTTCCCAGCTCACACAGAAAGAAACAAACCAAAGTAAGAAGACATAATTTTAGCCAATATATCGCGACTTTCAAAGCCAGCTAGATACTCTTGTCACAATGTAATTAATTCTCAAGATAAACCATTTTATATTGACCTTTGAAGTGAAACTACAGTGTTCCATTTATCAAGGTTTGTAAAGTTCTTCTTAAATTGGCCGGTAGCTACAGTCGTATACATCAATCAATCCGGCGAATCACGCCTTGATAACGACTTCGTAAAACAAAGGTTTATAAATGAACAGTTTATTGTACAGTTTGGGATTTATTGTTTTGAAAAGACAGTAGTGCAGCCCAACCCTAATTAATTATAGTAAAGCATTAATACAATAGAAATATGCCAATTGTTTGAATATTTTGGTAAGTTTGTTAAACTGATTCTGAGTAGCCATGGGCCCAGTGGTAACGGCCCCGTAATTACAAGTTGTAGGTTCAAACCCAGCTAGGCGCATTAGTTTGTGTAATTTATTTCATCACCACTGCTCTCAAACTGGTGAAGCAAAACATCGTGAGGAAACCGGCATGTCCTAAAACTAAAAATTCCAAGACAGAATAGAATCTAACGTTCTATCTTTACCTAATTACGAGTAATATAGTATTCACTTTATCGGCTGTATTATTATTCGTTAATTTATTTAATCCTAATATATCGTACATAATCTAGTTTTAAAATAATCTATTCAAATAGTTATTTTTAAATTGTTTGAAATATTGTCTTCTTTTTAATTTGGTTTCTAATTCTATTATTGTTGTCTTTTTTTAAACGTTTGATGTAAATTGAATGCCTGAAAATCATGTTTTCATTGACCTAGATCAGGCAGGTCTACTTTCACATTTAGAATTACTTTTTTCTCGATTGTACTTAATGTAAATCATAATTTTACTTACTTTATACTTGAATATTTTTTAATTATGTTTCATTTATTTGGAATAGAATAAAATTTTAAAAGACGAACATCGCGTTTTGCTTTTTTATAGGACATGTGACATCTACTAACCCACACTGGGCCCATATGGTGAATAACGGCCCATTCCCTTCCCTAAAGAGGAGGCCTGAGTCCCAGCGTTGGGAACATTATAAGGCTGATTATTCTATGCTATGGTAAGCTGATAAGTCTACGAATAAGACAAATTATTAAAGGATATAAATCTGTAAAAATGATGCCCTACACTATATTTAAATCTTTTCATACAATAAAAATCTAAACAATATCCTATAACTACTAATAAATAAACTCAGACGATACACATAATATTAAAATTCTACCCTTTACAGTTTTTAATAAAATTAATTGAAATAACCAGAGAAACAAATTATCAATGAAAAACCATTTTTCCATCACAAGCTTTTATTGCGCGGTATAGTACTCAACGAGAGCCTTCTAAAGGACTTGAAGATCATGGGCTAATCTCAACGAGCTCAGTAGTTCTTATGGCTACCATCCGACTCCATCGTCAGACCAGCTCCATGGTTCATATTAACGCAATGTCTTCGAAATCACATAGTATACCCAATTTCAGTTCAAACGTTTTTTTTTTTTTATTATTGTTAGGCACTCGTTTGACCACTATCTCACCTGATGGTAAGCGATGATGTGGCCGATGATGGAACACGCTTGCCTAGAAGTAACCTATTCACTCTTGACTTAAAGACCCCTAGGTTGTAGCTATCAGGAAAAACAGAGTCCTCAGAGAAAAATTGGTTCAAAACCCATTTGCATGATTGCTAGTTAAATAATAGTTTGTAAAAAGTATAGCTGCGTATTTTATTAAAGTAAAACGTATCCATCCAAATCAATTAATTCATTTGGCCCAAACGTGTCAGTAGCAATCAACGGGAAATGTTTCAGACTTTTGGCTTAGGACTCGTTTATAGCGACGCGGTGTGTTTCACGTAATGCGTCGCGTCATACGGCCTACAGAATAATAATAATCTTTAACAGCTCCTAAATCGTTTTTTTAGGGTAGTTTAGAAAAACGAGACATAAAAACCGCAAAGGAACTAAATGAAAAATTCTAAATAGTGGTATTATCTCCGCGCGAAAAATCACTTCGGCTAGTTGCCCAGACCAGACACAACATCCGTCTGGTTGGAGGATCCTCCCTTTTCAATAGAGGTTTGTGGGACTTTTGACACCATTCCGCATCCCTCTAAATACTTACTATTTGTACCAAATCTCAAATACATTCAAGGAATACGATTTTGCATACAAACAGATTTCACCCTTGTCACCCCCTTAAAGGCTGGATTTCCAGAAACCTTTGTGCTTGCCTACATCATAAAAGATGTCCTTCAAAAATTTCACTTATTCTCAGTATTTTCATCTTTTCTTTCATGTCAGTCAGACAGTTTCATCTTACATTTTTTAAATTAAAGATAGAATTAATTATTCTCAAATAACAACACTTATACCGTTAGCAACAATTTTTTATATTATTTACTTACACTACAACAACTATGTACTTGTAAAACAACACAAAAACAGTTCGTAAAGACTACGTGGATTGTGTTTTTTCCTGTAATTTGATATGATAAGAGATGGCGTAAATCTGGCAATTTGGGCGTTTTCTGTGGCCTACCCAAAAGCCTTTTCCTTGGTATTTTTCGTCAAGTCGTTGAGCTCTTGAATAGTCCTTTTTTGGTGCTAAATCGGGTCGGAAGAACGTGTCAGACTTTTACTGACTAAAACCCACTCCTGTTCCTTCTTAGCCTTCGTTCTAGAGCCCCGAGATTCTCTTTCGCATCACCCTTGGCCCCAGTAGGCTTCAACCCTGTCCTTAGTTGTCCTGAGTTGCCCTTTACGAATACTAAAAAATAAATGCACTGATTGGATAGGTTCACTCAAATCTGTGTGGTTCATTCTTCAAAAAACCATCTCAGACTTCTCATTTGATTTGACCCATATGTTGGCTGTATGGGCTTAAAAAGAGACTTTGACCCTAAGTTGGTTTCGGTGTTTCTTTTCAAGACAGTCAGCTAGAAAACACCGGCCTCAATTTTTTTTTTTATTATTGATAGGCTCGCGTTTGACCACTATCTCAGCCGAAGGCAAGCGATGATGTGGCCAACGATTGAGCACGCTTGCCTAGAAGTAACCTATTCACTCTTGACTTAAAGACCTACCTAGGGGAGGTTGTAGCTATCAGGAAACACAGAGTCCGGCAGGGAATTCCACTCCTTAGCAGTACGCATTATGAATGTGTTCCTAAAACGCTTTGTGCGTATGGGTGGGATGCCCACCATGTACCGATGGCGCAACGCTTTACGTCTAGTGGTCCGATGATGGAACGGACTTGGTGGAATTAAATTGTGCAATTCCAACACACACTCCCCGAAATGTAATCGATAGAAACCATCAGTCCAGCAACTCGGCGTCGCTGCTCAAGACTTTGAAGTTTTGACTCGACTATTGCATCATCACCGTCGCTTCTCAAACGACTCCAGGTCATCAAGCTGGTATATGGCAGACCCATCCCAATCATCTAGTTTAAATTGACGAAAAAATTTACGTGTAAAAGTGTTTTTTGAAACCTTTTTGCTAAATAAATATAATTTATCGTAATATTATCAAGGCTCATCCACAACCTTGCTGCAATGGTTCACAAACACACAGTCTGACCGGTTTACTACCATTATTAGGGTGCTACTGGAGCTGACTGCATTCTACGAACCAAGATTGCGTTAGGCTTCTGCATAATTAAACGTTTGACTAATGTATAAGAGCGTTCATGCAGAAGCGTTTGATTGATACGTGGTGGCGACGTGGTGACTCGCCGTCTACATCATCCGTGGTTCAGCATTGTCATTCAGTGGTGCATAAAGGCGCACAAGGCGAACATTGCTTTCCAAATAAGAATAGGATCGATTTTGCGCCATGTTGTGACATTATAACTGTCAAATAGAAGAAATTGGATAGGGTGAGCAAAATCAGAAATTTTTAAAATTAAATTTATTTACAAATCATGAACAAAAACGTTTAATCTGAATCCATGAGTTCTTTAATTCTGCTTATAGAGATGAACAGAATTAAAGAACAGGATTCTGAGATACTTCACGCAGTGGCGCAGAGGCGTCACTGTGTGAAGTATCTGAGTAAAGTCAAATGGATGAATAAGGCAAATTGTTACTAACAATGAAAATAAAAAAGAAAATATATATTTTTTAAACTAATTATAACTTAAAGAATCATCATCTTCCTGCCCTTGTCCCGTGTTATTTGGGGTCGGCGCAACACGTTTTTTTCTTCCACTCTGCCCTGTCACTCGTCATGCTATCACTAACTTCCTTTTCTTTCTTATATTATATTTATAACTTAAAGAATAAAATAGCTAAATATATTGTTTGATAGCGTTTTTACTTCACTTAATGAATTTAAGTGTAGTAAAAAAAAGAAAAAAAAACGATTATTGATACGCAAATAAGTTTTCTTTGTAAACCAACATTTGACAGATCGAGGTCATTGACTTTCCTATTCTTATTTTTAACTTATCGTAGGGTGGAATTGCGGCGGACATTGCCATAATTAGGTCTGTACTAGCTTCAGCCAATAGTTCTACTAACGCGAACGCCGAAAATTATTATCAAAAGAACACATACTTCCGGGAGAAAATTTCAGTGACTTAATATAGGATATTGTCTACCCATCTTAAGCCTTCCAGTTCATCTTACGGCTATAACATCCAGATGTTCACGGCTCTATCACCTAGATGTTCACGCCTATAACATGCAGATATTAATGGCAATAACATCCAGATATTCATGGCAATAAAATCCAGATATTCATGGCAATAACATCCAGATGTTCACGGCTATAACATCCAGATGTTCACGGCTATAACATCCAGATGTTCACGGCTATAACATCCAGATGTTCACAGCTATAACATCCAGATGTTCACGGCTATAATATCCAGATGTTCACGGCTATAACATCCAGATGTTCATGTCTATAACATCCAGATGCTCACGCCTATAACATCCAGATGTTCACGGCTATAACATCCAATGTTCACGGCTATAACATCCAGATGTTCACGACTATAACATCCAGATGTTCACGCCTATAACATCAATAGCTTCAGCCAGAAGTATCGCCCGCGTGAAAGTAAAAATCGTACTAATGCTACATACTCCCGGGATAATAAGTATCTCTGTCCTAATCTAGAATATAATCTACCCGAGTGCCATGTTTAATCCAAATCCATTCGCAGTTGAGACTTTACTAATTAACCAACAGACAGATCATGAAGTCACTTTCATATGTAATATTATTAGTATGGATTTGTATAAGTAGGATAAAATTTGCACATATTATGAGGCAGGAGAACCAAGGTCGCCGACATAGCCCGACGAATCGCAAAACTAAAGTGTCAGTGAGCAGGGCACATTGCTCGTAGAACGGATGGTCAATGGGGCCGAAAGGTTCTAGAGTGGCGACCGCGCACCGAAAAACGCAGCGTTGGAAGGCCTCCCACAAAGTGGACCGACGACCTGGTGAGAGTCACGGGAATGCGGTTGATGTGAGACGCACAGGTTCGGTCATTGTGGAGACGCTTGGGGGAGGCCTATGTCCAACAGTGGACGTCTTTCGGCTGAAATGATGATGATGATGATGATGGTGAGGCAGGTATATTGCAGTGTCTCAAAAATATCTACTTGGGGAAGACCTACGAGAATGTCGAGCACTGGATGCCTTTCGGCTGAAATGATGATGTTGATGAGACGCTACGCTACTCATAAGTTGCAAGTATCGCCACTTCTCACATACATTATTGGACAGAGAACCGCACTGCGCTGTACACTGGCATCCGTGGTCCTAGAATACAAGGCAAGGAAAGAAAGAAAAGAAAGAAAAAACGTTTATTCATACCCCACACATACAGTAAAATTAAAAATACAGTACAATACATTGGAATGAAATTATAGTAGAATTAAAAAAGTATAAAAATAACTGTACGATCTGTGCAAGGCTAAAAAGGCACCTAACTCAGCATATGCTGCGATATTATAAGAAGGAACATACCTAAGTTCCAGACTTTTACTGACTAAAACCACACACCAGTGTAGTTCTCTCTAAGTCTGACACGCCCTCCCGCTACGATCTAGAGCGAGAGAAGTCATTGAATGATTTCCCACATAAAAAAAAAGAAAAAACACCGCATCTCCGTAAACGTGCCCTAATTTTCAATATTCCGATCACTCGTTCTGAAAATATTTGATTAATTTTAAATTCATCAGACCGCTTTGTGAGGAAAAGTTTGTAACTGAAGTCTGTTCTTAAGTCTTGAGGATCTAACTTCTTTTGATAGTTTCCCTTCAAACTTTTTGATTTCCCTGACAGATATAGAATTAACTAATTAATGTGAAATGTAGTGACTAAATTCTATTAAGCTAGAACTTAGACCGACGCACACGTGTGTCACGCCTGATTTGTACGTAGAACGACGTCGCGTGGCGTGGATCTAGTGTAGCTCTACAAGTCTAGTTTCCATATAAAATGTATGGAGACCGACGCGACGCGCCCGGATCAGCGTGTGTGGCACACGTGTAAGCAGGGTAGTTCTAACTTTATTCTTTTTTATGGGTTAAAAATCTATACTTGTCAATAAAATCGGAGTGTCGTTTGATGTTTATGTTCATATGAAAGTATATTTGATACCTAAAACAAAAATGTAATTTTTAAAATGTTTAGCTGTTTGTTTGTTCCGGTTAATCTCCGAAATTGTTTGATCAGTTTGACAGAACTTTTGCTGATGTTATAAGGAGTAATATAGGCAACTTTTATTTTAGAAAAGCAATTAGGGTCTCGCGCAAAAAAAAAAAACTTCTCGAAAATGAGTCCAAATGGCATTGTGCAGTTTTACAAGTCTGACGTGAACAAAGTCGCGGGCACAAGCTAGTCATCAATAAACTTCTCATAATTTGGATGGACGGCCGATGGGGCCGAAAGGTTCTAGAATGGCGACCGCGCACCGGAAAACGCAGCGTTGGAAGGCCTCCCACAAGGTGGACCGACGACCTGGTGAGAGTCGCGGGAGTGAGGTGGATGCGCACAGGATCAGTCGTTGTGGCGTCGCTTGGGGGAGGCCTATGTCCAGCAGTGGACTTCTTTCGGCTGAAATGATGATGATAATGATGAATTTGGATGGAGCAAGAGAGAGAGTAAGACTTTTAATGACCAAAACCACAAAATAGATAAAAACTCTGCCGTCCACACAGTTCAGTCGCTTATGTCATGTCGCCCGAGGAAGTAGTGTTGTTGTGTGGTGCCTACATTATATTGCATAAATTCATTTCTAGTAAAAAGAAAATGGGTCAGGAATTACTTGCTAAGAAGACAAGACGTATTAAGTGATTTATGCACGTTTGATAGATCATTTATAAACTTTCTACGAATGTCAAAACCAGATTTTGAATATCTTTTGCAAAATGTTGGACCCTTAATAGAGAAAAAAGATAAAAACTTACGAATTGCAGTTACCGCTGAAACAAGACTAACCATTACTTTAGGATACTGATTTCGAGCAATCCCATAATATTCGTTTTTTCACAAACAGTTCTATTAATTTAAAAACAGTTTCATCGTCCCACGCGACCTCCATTTTTATAAACAAATGTACGACGCGTCCACACTCGCATGCATCTGTTGCACAACTGATTTGTTTCTGTGCTCCCCGTCGCAAATCGAAGCAACGAAACATAGACTATATTTCTGAAACAAAATGATTTGTTTCAGAAACACATAGATTTTGATTTTGAAACAGAGTTTATAATAATTGTTTCTCAGTGAATTTACTATCACGGTTCATCAGATACAACCTGGTGACATGCGGACAGACAGACGGACGGACAACGGAGTCGTAAGAAATAGGTATGTGTAAGTGTAGCATTTTACCCTTTAGGCACAGAACCCTTAAAACCACGAGATATCGTTATTGTCAAAGAGAATGGCTTTACAGCTAAAAACGGGTGGTTACGCTTGTATTATTATTACAAAGGCATCTGTCGATTTACAAACTCACGACCTTTCTTTAAGTCCGTCGTTCCCTGACCCTCGTCATGTTATTACGTTTAGTTATTTGTAGTTACGTCTTATAATATTTTTCTGTAACTTTTCGATAAAAGTGTTAACTCAAGTTGAATTCAATTTATCAACATAAAACGGTAATCCATTTTTCGACTTCTTTTATATATTATTTACAAATAGAAATGACATGTCTATCACGAAATGGTTCTAGTGTAATGCAATCAAGAGTAGGTTTAATAGCTACTTAATGCCTGTAACATATAGAGCACAGGCGTATTCTACCATCGGCTAACTCGACGTACGGCAAGTGTCCTCTCTTACGTTGTTAACGCCTCTACGGTCCGGATATAAGCGTTTCGCCTTGTCGTTTATGCCGCTTACATCGAAGTATGGGAACAATTTGCCTGCAGTGGTCTTCTCGTCCTTAATTTAGGTGTATTCAAGGTTAGAGTAAATAGGCTCTTAATAAACTATTGCGATTCACAATCAATGATTGCATCACTGCTTACCACTAGATTTACTTCTTCCTGAAGATAGGTCTTCTTAATTTTCCTTACTAGGTATTTGTACTACTTACACGAAATTTTGTTCATATAATTTCCAGTTTTTAACATTACGATAAACCATTATGTCTGAAGGGATTCTGCGGGAATATTCGAAATCGTTACCCAAATACCCTTTGCGTAAACCCCCCCGAAAAAAGTATTAATATGTTACTTTTTAGTTTATTGCTTTGAGTATCCTTTGCCTTCGTTCCAGGGCCCTGGGGTTCTCTTTCGCTTCATCTATGGCCCCAGTAGGCTTCGACCCTGTGGTTTTGCTGACATTTCCTTGAGGCGCGCGTGGAACACTACGCACCGTAGACAACTTGAGCTCGGTCCGGACGGTTACCAGACGGTCGAACGGCGAGCTACCCATTGCTCGCAACCCGCAAGCCAGCTCCTACGGTGGCTGGATTAGAATCGGGATCCCGGCTGGATCCCGGCGGCTGGGGCGTGAGGGCCGTTCCTTCGCGCTTGTGGTCGCCTCTTTAATAACCACAAA
This sequence comes from Mythimna vitellina, assembly GCA_949316375.1. Lineage (NCBI taxonomy): Eukaryota > Metazoa > Arthropoda > Insecta > Lepidoptera > Noctuidae > Mythimna > Mythimna vitellina. The sequence goes on from OX438686.1 coordinate 6,316,852, forward strand.
CATTTAATACTTGTAATCAGTTTGTTTGAGTATTCCGTTCCAAACAAAGGACCGTAACAAACAATACTTGGAATGGTTGCAATTAGTTCGTCACGCACATTGTCGGCTAGAAATGACGCGATTGCATTCAATTATTTCAATTGGTCGGTAATACTCCAAAATGTTCCGAATAGTGATGAATTGCCTTGAGCATCTAGTAATAAGTTAGATTAAAAAATATAGTCGGTTTTTAATTTATATAGTCAATAAAAATCTCATACACCCTCTCGCTCCACTCAAGGCGTGAGGGCTCGCGGGCGTATGAAACATGATTATTTCTCACGTGAAAAAAAAATGCCCTTATGATACTTCCCATCGATAAAAATAGCGAACTTCCACACGAACTTTAACCTTGACGAGACGATTTTTTCAGAAATTCTCTGCACTTCTCTTTTATAAGGAAAACTTCATGTTTCCAAAACCAGCTGTAATACAAATGAACTAGCCAAGTTTATTGTCTGTCAGTGATAAGAGATTATTTCTGTCTGACTTTCATTATAATTCGCGTAGAGATAAATGATATTTATTTTGTAAGTAGGTTTAAAAAATCTTTTACACGTCATTTTTTTTTTCGTCATTTGAAACTAGATGAGGCCAGTGTTTCCTAGCTGACTACCCTGAGAAGAAACACCAAAACAAACTCAGGGATCAAAGTCTCTTTTAAAGTCCTTACAGTTAATATATAATGGTCAAATTACATGAGAGCCATGCAGATTTGTCTGAGATGTTTTTTTGAAGAAAGAACCATACAGATTTGAGTGGACCTGTCCAGTCAGTGCAAGCATTTGTCAGTATTCGCTAAGCTCAACCCAGGACTACTAAGTAGCTCAACGACTTGACGAACAATACCAAGGAAAGGACATTTGGGTAGGCCGCAAAATATACTCAAATTGCCAGACATACGTTAAAATTAGTGAAAAGGAAAAAAAAGCAATCAACATTGGCCTCACGTTTATTTCTGTTCAACTTTCATAACCTTCGCATTATCAGAAACCCATTTCATCTTATTCAATGTCGATAACCGTAATCTATTATTCATTGTACATGACGTCTTTTATGCAAAACTATATAATTTGTCGTATATCGTGTCTCGTGTTTCGCACACATCATCCATCTTGGATATTTTCTGTGTTTTATTTTTCTTCGGTAGGCTCAAGACTGATGGGTTTCACGTTTTAATTATTAATATTATCCCTGACTCAAGATTATTATAAATATAACTGGAATAACGCTCACCCTGTGCACTCCAATTAAGAATTAGTAATAATAATAATGATGTGGACTCGGCGATCATTGTACCGATAGTCGTGTCGGGCAATGGCTTAATAACCAAGAGCCTCGACCAACGCCTTAGGAGGCTCGCGTTAGGCGGCTGGATCAAGGTAGCCCTTGATCCAGCCTAGATTCAGAAAGCGGTACTCCTGGACATGGCTTCTATTGCTAGGAGGTTCCTTTCTCTGGAGCCCTGACTGCCGGTAGCTTGGACCCTGTTCCCAATACCGGTTGAATACTATTTTTTATATTTTTAAATGTATTTTTTTGTAGTTATGTTTGAAAAATATTTAAAAATATAATTTATATGTATTTACAATTAATGAAGGAAATAACAATAATAATCATTTATTTATTTGTCAGGAAATTGTTCCCATAACTATTTCCCATTGTTCACACTACAATTAATTACAGTTTACACACAAAATAAACAAAAAACAAAGTAAATACACATATATACACAATTAGATAGATTATATTAAAATTCAATTAATTTTCTTTCCATATCAAAATAAAAATTTATAAAAACAACAAATAATTAAGAATTTAAATAAAAATTGTGATTCAAGGATTAAAATTTTACTTAAATGCGCTGAAGTAGTATTTTGAAAAGAAATTAGTTATCCTAATTCTAGGCGAATAATACAGGAATCGACACACCACATCAGTTGTGCAACGTTATTCATATCTATGGAGTAAGTAATATATGGTATAATTACAAAACCTGTAATAATTACAAGATATAACAACTGAATCTATAATTTTATTTTATACGAAATATGTTTTAGAGTACATAAATGTTACATTTAAAGTAATGATATCAAAAGTTGGTATATTTCACATTTATTTATTATTTATTTATTTTATTCTTGGCTTCTTGGCTTTATTATAACTTGTGAACGATATAGAAATGAAAATATACTAAATAAGTATTTGATATGAGACTCAGCCGTATCTATAGGTACACAAACAGGTTAGTGACGTAATGAAGATTTATTATGAATTTATCAAAGTAAGAAATTTACACTCACTGACCTAAAAAGTTCCTGAAATCCTTGAGTTGTAACTATTCACTGTGACTTCATATTAATATAATTACATATTGGATCAGTAAGCAAGTAGATCCGTAGTAGTAGTAGAATGAAGGACGTGCTTGACCGAAAGCCGTTTTCCTATTGGATATACTACTTCACATTAGACGATATTGCACAGACCTAATAGGAAGTTGCAATACCTATATGCAGGCAAATCAAACCCAAGAAAAGACAAGCGGAAAAAGCTTTCACTGACCGTGGAAGACCAGATTGTGATAAACATGCAGTCAAACGTTTAAAAATGTAACCTTTTCCTTTACCTTTTTTTTTAGTGTACTATGTATTTCCTTATGTGTGTGTTCTCTGATTTTCGTATGGGTCTATTAGTGGCCTGAAATAAATGCTTTTTATTTTTATTTTTTTCCAAGTTTTATGCTAATTCTGCGTAAATAAAAAAATTTGTAATATTTTATAAAAAATAAAATATTTCTGATTTTACATATTATTTCAAGCAAGAAATTCAAAACATTTCTTAATATTTTTTACACAAAATGCCCGGGTACCTTGTCACTCAATTATATACGTTAAATATGTATTCGTTCTTTTTTGTTACTTTATTGTTACTGTGTATAGTTGTCCGGATTAAAACGTGTAAAAATAATAATTCACAAAAACTTAGGAGCTCTCGAAAAATTACAGTTAACTTTATCAAGTAAACCATATTTTCATTGTAGTTTGAAAACGCAAAAGGTACTCGGGAACCTCGTCACTCACTTAAGGGTTAAATGTATTTTTAGTTTATAAGTTTGCATTGTGCAACGCCTTGGGCATCCTCTAAAACGTTGTACAAGTGCTTGTAAAGAAATAAAATCCTATTATAAATTAGATTTCAAAGCAGATAAATTAAATGTATAAAAACTGTGACTTCCAAACAAATAGTTAATTAAAACTTTTGCTTTGAAATAATTGGTATAGAGCTACTTTTTTTCCCTGTGATTGTCATGTAATTAATTTACTTTAGCTTTTATTTTAACAAACAAATTTGTTTAATTTCTGGAAAGTAAAAATAAGTTTTTTATAAACCAGTTCCGTATCTTCATCGACAAACCTGCCAAGTTGGCCACAGAAATCCTGAAAAATAACAAAAAGTAACAGTCACAATTCATTTTAACTGAAACTCATTTATTTTCTGCTCAGGGACACATAACAAATCGTAGTTTTTTGCTGGCTGTAAATTACGTAATTTAGTTCATCCGCACTCTGGCCGCATTCACACTGTCGCGTAACAGAAACAGTTGGGACTCGAAGAATATTGGACATAGAATTATTAATGTAACAAAATTCATCATCTAATAATATCTTGTAAAACAATAATATTATTTAGAAATTCCTTTAGCAGTCAGCAAATTAATTTGTATCAATTAATAATTTGGTCTTAGCTTTTCTCACCTTAAATAAGGAATACCTACTTTAATCAGTTCAAGTTTTTTTTTGTGTTATTGATAGGATCGTGATTGACTGCTATTGTCCGCTATCTTACCAATTGGTAAGGCATGGTCTATACGGACCACGGTCGTAATACGACGGTCCATGGTCGAAGTAGGGGCATACGTGACTAGGAGGAGCCTGTTCACTGTTGACCCAAAAAATTAAGTTATCAGCATACACCCATTATATTTGCATTATATATATATAATTCTTACATTCCACCCTAAGGTTGTCTGGTAGATATCGCTATCAGCGATAAGACCGCCTTTGTACCCATAGATTTAAGGTAGTGTAAAAGTTTTGTTACTATCTTGGTGTACAATAAAGTTTATTCTATTCTATTCTATTCTATTCTATTCTATTCTATTCTATTCTATTCTATTCTATTCTATTCTATTCTATTCTATTCTATTCTATTCTATTCTATTCTATTCTATTCTTTTCTATTCTATTCTATTCTATTCTATTCTATACACAGACTCCGATTAGGAATATTTATTATTTATTTATGACAATTATTAAAAAAATCCGTACTCCTATATATTCGCCATAAACTGACCCGGTGTAATTTATTTATTTTTATTTTATTTTATTTGTAATGTGGAGCCATACTTTAATATGGGCCACGCGTAGTGTCGAACACAATAATTCAACTGTCAATAATTAATTGTTGATGTGTCGGTATGAACGCGGTATACTTGAAATCCAACTATTAATTCACACGAATGATTGAAGCTATTTTTTTTTTCTATTTTCCTGCACCTTAGATTAGAGATAGGATAAATAAGATACTTAGCATAGACTGATCGAGAGATCATGCCTAACCCTGTTGAAAGCCTTCAAAAAATTGAGGAAGTACTTCCCCGTGTTTGTCGATGTCTTAATTCCAGCCATAAATGGCACACTCAAGGAGAACCCCAATCGACTCATTTCGGCCAAAGACATACTAATGGTCAATAAGAATGTCGTTAGCTTCTAGGTAAGCCGGCCGGGTATAGCATGTAAAGATCAAAGACGATTCAGGCGCTCAAGACTTAATTGCCGGAATCGCTTTGGGGCCAGTAGCTTAGTTCACGTCAAGGTTACGCTCTATGGAAGTACATGTACAAAAATACTGGTAAAATATCTCATAATAACATAATTAAATATAAAGATTAAAATAAGCCAACGACAGTTAAGAGATAGTCTTAACTGACGGTACCCGTTCACGAACATGACGCGTGAATCGGCACCACTCACCTTGCAATTTGAAGACTGAAATGAAACACGTTTCGTTAGCCACTGCACTTTATCAAATACCTTTGATTTTTTGTAGATTTTTCTAATTTAAGTGAAAGTCTAGTTGGTTTATCTATTGAAGATTTCTAAGTGAATTACTTGCTTAGAAGCTTTTTGTCCCAATAAAATCTTTAAATCAACTTGATTTATTATTTTTAGTAACATTGAGATTTATTTAAGAACACTGAAATACTACGTAAACACTACGAGTACTTGCTAGCTACCAAAGTAAAATACAAAAATACAGCGTATTTTTTCTGAAAAAACCCTTTTTCGGGGCAAATTTATGTAACAAAGTTAGGACGCCTCTTGGCTTATTTAGTATTTTCTCATGATTTTTTAAGACAAACTAGTTTAAAAATTGTCTCTAAAATCGAATATTTTTACTGAAAATGAAACCCTTTACATGTCTCCCGCTGGTTATACAAGACATAACAATAATTTACTGAAAATTTTATCGTAAACTCTCACATTTTTCGAATAAGTAGAATAGAACAAATTTGCGTAGGTATACTGAAAGCTTTCCGATTTGGCGACACGACAAACACTGTGTTGTAGTATTGTGCGCTCTTTACATTTCAATATACAATGAGAACGAGTGAAAACTGTTGGAGAGTACACGGAGATGTTCGATATTTTACTAGAAATAAAATAAATCCCTTTTTAGTAATTTCCAACTGGCTTCTACCAACGCCCGCGCGAAGTTCGATAGTTATCCGATAGGAAAATACACCTTGTATGAAAAAAGCTATGAGCTATTTCAGGACATGGACTTTCCGTGTGTCAAACGTGCAAATCCAATCAGTTGCGCGAAGTAGTAAAAAATCTACACACACGTACTTAACTATCACGTTTATAGTGTCATTTTTATCATAATACAGGATCTCACTAAAGACACTTTTCCTAAGTTTCCCCTCCTCCTTGTATTGTATTCCTCAATGCCGAGGGTCTTGACCTGGGATGCTTCATCACTTTAATTTTATGATGTTCCTCCATCTGTATCTGGCGGTGTGAAGGTCCTTGTATACCGTGGAGTCAAGAGCGGTGCGGATCTGGTCGGATCAACGTATTGGGCTCCGCCCGCGACGCTTTTTTCCTAAGTTTATTGCCATTATTATTAAGAAAACTAGTTTAATCTATTAGAGGAGAAACTGACTGACTAACATATCAACGCACTGCCGAAACTACTGGGACTAGGAGCGTGAAAATTTGCAGTTTTTTTTTATGACGTTAGGCTAAGAGAGGATTTTCCAAATTTCACCCCCCGAGGGTATGAAATGGAGATCCAAAGTTTGTATGAAAATACCTACTTTCACGCAGGCAAAGCGTCTGGCAGAAGCTGGTAGTACATAAACAATTAATAACCTAAACAAAAATCCTAGCAATTTTTCACAAAACTTCCATTCCGAGTTAATTCTTATTAAAAACAAGGGACATTGAAAACGTACCTACACAGTCCAGTTAATTCGTTTTACAGCCAAACCAATTTAATTTGGGCAACACTCATATTTTTGTTGCCAAAAGTGAATATTCGTACCATTTAGAATTTGTTACACGAAAAATCGCATCAAAGTGGCATAAAACGTTAATTATATTTTGTATGTGGCTTGCTTTTCGTTGACAATTAATTTTTCGCTTCGACGAATCCGTTATTTTCGGAAAACTTTTCCAAAAGTTGTGTTAGCTTGTTCGGTAATTAAATTTAAAGGGAGAATAATCATTTCTACAGCTTATTCGTCCAAAGGAAAGGATTTCGCTAGATTCCCAACTTCGATTCACAATAATTCCCGATTAATGAAAGGGACTTTTAAACAAAGGTCTTCATCATTAGGATTCCCAATCAATGCCCGGTTCCCATTGACACCGATGTTCTTAGGGCGCCGAATTGTGAAAGGATATCCGTCTCGCTTCGATTTCAATGCAGCTATAGGGTTGAGAAGATTGTTTTACGAGTTCTGTAGTACTTATCAACCTACTTATACAGCCATTAATAAGTTGTAAGATCACAATACGTCGGAGGATAAAGATGTGTCCTTGAAATCCATATCTCTCTCAATTTTAGCGTGTTATGTCTACTACTGTTTAGCAAAGGTATCCCTCTCCCTTGCCTACTCATTTCTGTCTGTTATTTTTGTTCTCGGAATGATAAATGAATAGCAGTATTTTAGAAACAAAACTCTTAGAACCACGTATGTAATAAATACTTCATCATCATCATTTCATTCGAAAAACGTCTAAAGCCGAACATGAGTCTCTCTCGTGTCCCGACAAAGAGTATTTTTAGGGTTCCGTACCTCAAAAGGAAAAAATAGAACCTTTTAGGATCACTTTGTTGTGCGTCTATCTTTCTGTCTCTCAAGACCCTTTATCTCGGGTACACGTCGAGGTATCGAGTTGAAATTAAAACCATATACTCAGGTCTGCGAGCCCTTGAAGTTGTGATAAATCAAACTTGTAATTTAACGAAAAACAAAGATACAGACATTTGTTTTGCAAAAAAAATATAATTATATTTTGACAGAGAGTATCGTGGAAAGGGAATCAAAATTCATAGGGTTCTTCCTCTTGACCTAGAAAATTTGGCATGAAGCAAGGTCTTATAGCACAAGGATAGGAATAAATCTGAAAATTTGTAGTTACGTCACAAAAAAAAAGTTTTTCTATTCGGAAAAATCTTTGAGACTCGATTCGGGAATTATTTACATAAGTTAGTTTGTACGGAACCCTCAGTGTGCGAGTCCGACTCGCACTTGCCCAATTTTTTTTTATATCATTTTCTTGCCCTTCTTCTTGCCATGCGTGTAATTTTCATGCCTGGCCGTGTACAATCGACTCTCACTTCAGCCTGACTGTTTTTGCCCAACATCTGCTAAGTACTTTAGTTTGAAAATATAAAAAGATTTACGCGAGCAATGCGGTAGTAAAGTGTTGCCTCTGAAATCTATTTCCTTCAATACCTTCAATAAGAGTTATAAGAGTTGAGGAAATATTGATTTAATACGACATCTGCTGAAGAACGTCCTTGGAACAACTTCCGCGACCAACTTTTCTCTTCAACACTTTTGACAACTTTACACAATCGATACGCGAAGCCAAGTGTTCAGAGCTTACAGCTCTTAGTTAAGTATTCGTACATCAATGATACCAATGTACTCAAAATTGTCTTCTCACGATGCTAATACAGGGTGGCAAACTCTTCTTCATTATTTTTTTTAACACAATTTTTTTTTTATAGTAGTAAGTAAGGGAAGCTTTATAGTCTTTCCACCACATTGCCCAGTCTTATGGCAATTATTATTTTATTTTTTTTGAGTAACTTCGAGTTCCATTACAATGCAGGTACAACACATTCTAATATTTTTGCAGTATTTGGCAGCAAATGTATTGAATCAGCCTTCTCGTCAAACTTCGCTGAGGTAATCAATACTACAATAAAAATGTCAGCTTCATTTTACCAAGATCGCTACTTTTTCAATGATTCCACATATTGTTTATAGGATAATATGTGCGCAGACACTTGAGGTACGAAACTAAACCAATTTTACATTACAATATCCACTAGAAATCAATTTGCAAATAACTAAAATAGCCACTGAAAATTACACTTAATTATCCCGCCAAAAACTCCCAACTCAAATTAATATAAACAACTTTATTTTTTTTATTTTTTTGATGATGACTTTTTTTTTGGCGAATGTGATTGGTAATCTTCCTAGCTCTCTACCTAATCTAGTTTTAATTATTTAGGGTGAGTGATTAATTGTGATTATACTCACGGTACATTAAAGGCGGAATTCACCAATAAAACTAATCGCGTTTTAACGTTTGGCTCGCATAACCGCGTTTAGCCGCCGTCACGTGTCACTTGTAAAAATACAACAAAAGAAAAATACAAACAAGTGACACTAGTGACAGCTGCTAAACGCGATTATGCGTGCCAAACGTTAAAACGAGATTAGTTTTATTGGTGAATTCCACCCTTAGTTAAATTCTGTTTAACAAAGCTTTTAACGTTTTAAACTGTAATTCGAATCTTGGAATTACAAGAACCAATTGAATAATTTACTACGCAACGTAAATACGAAGACGTAGGTTGGTATTCTATACTAATATTATAAGGGGGCAAGATTTGTATAATTGTATTTTTGTTTGTAATGAACGAACTCAAAAACTCCTTGACTGATTTTAAAAATTATTTCATCAGTAGAATGCTATTTTATGACTGTGACAAAGGCATATATTTTCTCATCATCATCATCATCATTTCGGCCAAAGACGTAATCTGTTGGACATAGGCCTCCCCCAAGCGACGCCACAACGACCAATCCTGTGCATCTCGCATCCACCACATTCCCGCGACTCTTGTGGGAGGCCTTCCAACGCTGCGTTTTCCGGTGTGCGGTCGCCACTCTAGAACCTTTCGGGCCCATCAACCATCCGTCCTACGAGCTATGTGCCCTGCTCACTGCCACTTTAGTTTCTTCTTACTTTATGCGATCACGCAAGGAAACTCCGAGCATAGCCCTTTCCAAAGCCCTTATTTATATTTTCTACTTTATTCAACCCGCTGGCTGGCTCTAGCAGAAGCTAGTAATTGATAAAACTACTCAGCCAATTACTAACTTCAATTCAAAGCACACATAATTCGTAAATTCCATTAAAAATTAAAACAATATAATTTACTTTACCAAAATATTTTACCAAACTTTTAATTAAAAACTTTCAGAATTTTAAATAAAGAAGCACTTGTTTAGTAATATTGAAATTCTATCGTTGGCTACCAAATTTTGCACTTGATATTGAAGTTAGTAGACATATTAAACCATAGTTAATCTATCCACAACAATCTATCTACCTAATAGATTTCATGGCCATATCTTAAAATTGATCGCTTCATGATGTGGACGGCCATATCATGAAATGGTGCACTTAAATTTCTTATATTACTTCATTTTACTGTAGAGGACTTTTATTTTTAATTTCATTTTATTTATGGTGGGATTTTCATAGTGTTCGCGTAATTTTTTTATTAACACAATTTAAGTACACTACTAACAAAATATGGTTTTTGTATCTGAAATAGACAATAAGGAAATAATTAATAATGTATTTCTGATTAGAATAGTCTTATTAATTTTTAAGATACAATTTTATTAACCGACTTCTAAAAAAGGAGGAGGTTCTCAATTCGGATGTTTGTATTTTTTTTTATGTTTGTTCGGGCATAACTTCGTTGCTTGCCAACCGATTTGAAAAATTCTTTGTTTTTTGGAAAGGATATACTTTCCCAAAGTGTCCCATAGTCACCAAGTTGGGATCTGATGATGGAATCTTGGCGAAATCGAAGGAACTCTTCAAATATTATAGGCAACTATATAATGATTTTGGTATTTTCATCAAGAACTTAAGTATTTACAGTCAAAAAGTAACATTTGATGAAGTGGAACTGATGAAGAAGACCAGAAATAGTCAACGGAACTTCTTACTCGCATAGATAAGATCGTGATGCGGCTATGACAAATAAATGAATGGTTTTGAATAGTTCCGTTGAAAATGGTATCATCGAAGTGATCTGATGATGATGATGGAGCCTGAAGGTAGGCACTGAAACTCCGTAATTAATCAATGTAACCTAGCCGTCTTTGGGCTTATTAGAATTGTCATGAGATGCACTTTGGCTATAAGGTACTATCAAACTGATCTGATGATGGAGCCGGAAGGTGGAAGGTAGAAACAGGAACTTCATACTAACACAATGTAACCTAGCAGTGTTTGGGTTAATTGGAATTATCATGAGAAATAGGCATCTGTTTATAAGTGTATCGCAACTAAAAAGTGTGAAATAAAAAACTTTTTACAAAAAAAGAATAACCGACTTCACTAAAAAAAAAACTAAAGGGATCAAAATAACTTTAATTTCGGAAGTCAGTGTTAAATAAGATACAAATAATACCGAGTAACACCGACTTCCAAAATTAAAGTTTGATCCCTTTAGTTTTTTTTTTAGTGAAGTCGGTTATTCTTTTTTTGTAAAAAGTTTTTTATGAATAGAAAAAGTGAAAAAAAAAAGTTATTAACTTGGAATATAGATGGATTAACGAGAAATTTACTAAATTACAAAATTAGAACAAAATTATTGTAGGCACTTCAATCCAAGTTGGTACATATTAGTCAGAAAAAAAACAATGATAAATTAGTGAAATAAATTAATAATAAAATGTCACAAAAAAAAAAACAGAATAAAATATTTTTTTTTTTATTTCATATAAACTAGTGCCTGACTGTGATCCCACCTGATGCTAAGCAGTAATTTAAGGAAACTGAGCTGCGCGTTGTGGGTTCTTTGTTTCCTGCACGGAACAAGTATTTGTATGTTAAAGATGGATATTTTAGGTCTGCGTGTCTTGTGTACGTGAGTTCACATGTTTGTGTAAACCTACGATAGGTACAGAAGTCAATCTAAGTAAGTTTAAAAAAAAAAAACTCACTCATAGAAAACAAAATGCGCCCAATCAGATTACATTTGCCAACGACATGACACGGTCACTCCGCCAGCACGACAACATGCGCCCTTTTTAGGAGATGAGGTAATAAATGACGTCATAGCCAAACGCAGCTTTATTAATTAGGACACAAGAGTTCACATGGTACTAGGCATGTCCGCAGAGTACAGAAACGCTGTCTCGGACTAGAAATACCGTCAAGAGTAGCATTAAAAAAAAAAAAAAAAAATTATGTTTCGCTATCATTTACAAAAAAACACTTCTATCTAGTCTTATAGCGACATCATTCGATTCAATCAAAAGTATCTTAAGGTAAGTACCTTATTGACAAATTATCTAAATAAACTCAAAAAGCTACTAACCGACTTAAAAAAAAAATAGGAGGTTTTCAATTCGGTTGTATTTTTTAAATTTTTACTTATAACCCCACTCATATAAAATTAAAAGGATTTTTGGCGACATTTTTTTCAGTTAATTTCAGTGGTAATTGCCAAATTCGCAAATGTAGTCCTAGTAGATATTAGGAATACATATGCGAATAATTGAAACTCCAATGCCAATTTTATTAAATATCACGGTATCTAACCGTGATATAAAATAGTGTAGTTTTGTATCTCTTTACCACTTGAGCTGTGTAGACACACAGTGTCCCTATGTGGAATCATTGAAACAGGCGCGATTTCAGCTATAAGGAGTTATATTATCGTAGTACTGACTAGACTCCACGCGCGTTAAAATGGCGCGCGGCCGAAATCGGAACTATTCTTTTGCCGCTGTCTTGACGTTTATGTCATGTGTCAGGAGAGTGTGTTGTGTTCTGTGTTTTTTATCGTTTGCCGAAAGTCATTAAAAGTGCTGGCTGGGATGTGGAGTGGTACCATTTTCCAAAGTTAGACTCATTTGTCAAATAAATTTTCGGGTGACCATAACAATGAAATTCCCCTAAATATTGGTACCCGAGCGATGCCTGGCAGGAAAACAAAGTATGTTGAAAATGGACTGCTACTATGTATTTAAATCTTAATAAAGTGACTATCATGACGGTATGAATTCTGCAAAATGCATGTAATGGATGAAAGAAAAAACTGGGCAAGTGCGAGTCGGACTCGCGCTCTAAGGGTTCCATACAAACTTAGCTATGAAAACAGTTCAATTCCCGAATTGAGTTACGCAGAACTCTCCGAATAGCAAAAAAAATTGCGACATATCTACAAATATACAGTATTCAGATATTTTCCTATACTTGTGCTATGAGATCTTGCTTCATGCCAAATTTCAGAATTTTAGGTCAACGGAAAGGACGCTATGAATTTTGTTTTCTTTGAGAAGGTTTTAGTACAGTAGTTTAAGGTTTAGGGTACACGTTTTTTAAGACATAAACGGCCGTATATTTTTTTCGTTAACTCAGAAATTTGAGTTTTCCACAGCTTCAATGGACCGCAGACTTTGGCAAATGGTTTGAAATTGAATTCGATACCTCCACGTGTACTCGAGATAAAGGGCTTTGACAGACGGACAGACAGACGGACGGACAATAAAGTAATCCTTTAAGGGTTCCGTTTTTTTCTTTTGAGGTACGGAACCCTAAAAATAGTGCCAAACTTTGTCACCCAATTGTAATGGTAATGGATAATGCATCATATCACTCACTGCACATAAATTAACAAAGCTTGAATTGACCATGAACTCATCCGATTCTTCTGTTAAAGACTAACATGGATTCTGCTGCTAAATGTGCTACTAGATATTCAATAAAAGATTTACAAGATTCTCAAGACTTTTTATAATAATTATGCTAATGAAGATAACCTCTAATTCAATCTATTTGTTTACTTTCTTTTAAGTACCTAAATACATTTTTAAATTAGAAAAAACCGACGAAAAATTCCATCACGGGGGGGGGGGTCCAGAATCATGTACTGGATCCATGGTATTCGTTTGTGCGTCGATGTCAAAGACACCCTGTATAAAAGGTTAAAGGTTAAGTAACCAATCGAATACTAGTTCAATAGGTTATTTTAATAAGTAAAAGAATATTAAAGAAAAAAAATATTGTGGTATATATATATTAGTTCTTGGTATGTACAATACGAATACGTAAAAATTACATTTCGTCTTCGTTTTCGATACGATTTTGTTTATTTATTACAATATGAGTTACGAAAGATTGTTTTGAATTCTAATGAAAAAAGAAAATAAAAATTAGGCTGGCAACATTAGTTCATTAAACCCCGCGCGAACGCCGGCGTTCGCTCGGTCATTGCCTTTCTATTGTCTCTCTAATTACGTTACTCAAAAGGTTAAGCGCGCCCCCAACGACGTGCCAAGTTAACGTGCGCGGACTCTACCTCAGCAAAGCTTGCCGAGAAGGCTGACTCGATCAGTTTCTACCAAATACTGTAAAAATATTAGAATGTGAGATAAACGTGACCGTATACCGTATCAAAAACCTTGACACTGGTTAAATGCACAAATCGTACAAGGCCAAAAAAAAAACCTTGACAAGAAATTAAAAACTATTCAACTTGTGAATATTTATGAATGTTAAAAATAATTTTGAAGAGTACCAGAGTTGCGAAGGAAGACATTTGAAAAATGTTATTTTTAACCGACTAAAAAAAAGAAGGAGGTTCTAAGTTTGGCTGTATGTTTTCGTGTATGTTCACCGATTTCTCGGTTAATTGTGGACCGATTTTGAAAATCAGTTTTTTGATTGAAACGTTATACTTCCGAGTTAGTCCTATAGAAATATTGTTATGATCTGATGATGAATTTCGAAGATATGGAACGGAACTCCTCATCTTATCACAGCAGGACTGTCATAACAAATAAAATGGCTTTGTTTATACGTATATGCGATGAATTTAAGTTTGACTGAGAGGTACGTTTTAGTTGTGGCAGCCGCAACTAAAAACTGTAAAACAAAAAACCTTTTACAAAAAAGAATACAACCGACTTCAATGTAGAAAAAACACTAAAAAGTGCAAAATTAAAAAAAGCAATTTTCCCGTGTCTTCAGGTTCTAATTTTATAATTTAATGTGTGTATAAATAAAGTTTCCACCGGTGCGCCCGCTGGAAAAACGAGATTATGGCCTACGTAGGAAGGAACTAGATGATTACCGCCAAAAACAGGAAAAAAATAATTGAATTCTTTGGAGGAGGCTTTTACCCTGAGGGCGTCCACAAATTAAACATGCATGATTATATTTTATAATTATTATTTCAATTATCGCACTATATATTGATTCAATTTTTACTAACTAATAATTGGTAACCCATAATGTAATTTTTTTTATGGAATAAATAAAGCTATTTTATTATTATTATAAATAAGCTACCTACTGCTTGTAGTGTAGTGGCGAGCTCTCAAAACGGTGAAGGAAAACATCGTAAGAAACCGGCATGTCCTAGAACCTAAAATTCGAAGACATGTGACATCCACCAACCCGCACTGGGCCCGCGTGGTGGATTACGGCCCATTCCCTCTCCTACAGAGGAGGCCTGAGTCCCAGCAGTGGAAACATTATAAGGCCGACTATGCTATGCCAGTGGCTTCGCTCGCGTGAAAATAGTTTTTTCCACACAATCTTTCGACCTTCGTTTCTTCCCCTTAAGGGATGAATTTTGGAGAGTCCTTTCTTAGTGCTTGCCAACATTATAAAAAGAGCCTTGTACCAAATTTCACGTTCCTAGTCCCATTATTTTCGGCTGTGCCAGTCAGTCAGTCTCCTTTTATATATAGATGTAATTGTAACTTTTTTATGCATGTACAAAAGTGAAGTATTTTTGAGACGCCCAGTATTTTACAAAACTTTGCTATATGACAGTATCATAAACTACTATTACATTTTCCTCTTTGCGTATCGATGACAATGGCTGCTAAAGTTAAATGGTTTCTTTGATATATTCCTCGCCGGCAACACCGTTTGCTGATGCAGCCATTAATTTCTCTCGTGTGCAGTTGACTGGACATTTAGCGCGAGATGAAAAGTGGGCTTCGGAAAAACTGATTGTTGAGAGTTATAGCTACCTTTTATCCTGGAAAAAAATCGTTTCCCATGAGACAGGGCGAAGGATCGAAGCCACAAACAGAAAGAAACAGAAGCTAGTTAATAACAATATGAGCACTAAACTTATTCAGTTTCGAATACTATAGACACAAAAGAGAGCAAGAGCAGTGGTGGCCGCGTGGTAACGGCTCCGAATTACCAGTTGTTTGTCGCGGGTTCAAACCCAGCCAGGCGCATTACTTTGTGTAATTTATTTCATCAGCACTGCTCTCAAAACGGTGAAGAAAAACATCGTGAGGAAACCGACATGTCCTAGAATCAAAAATTCGAATACATGTAACATCGACCAATCCGCACTGGGCCCGCGTGGTAGATTACAATCCATTCCGTCCTAGAGAGAGGAAGCCTGAGTCCCAACAGTGGGAACATTGAAAGGCCGATTATGCTTATGCTATGCTTACTATAGACACAGGTAGAATTTACAAAAGCCACCAATTTGTACGAGTAATCCCTGACACTCACTGCAAAGTTTTTTTTTTTCTCTGCAGTGTTTAGAGTACATTATACAACAGTCCGAAAAAGTATAAAGCAGGCGCCCAGATCAACACAATACCTCCTCTTCAATGGAGGTTTACGGGACTTATAAACCCTATTCTACATATCGTCCCTTAGCTAACAACACCGCATAAGTCATTTTTACCAACTTCACGGGAAACGCAAAAAACTTTGCGGTGTTGAGAGGCCAACCGACTTGCACGCTGTCACTATTTTTCGAATTACGGGTTCTGATTGGTTGAAATCTATATCATGTGACCAATGGTTAGACGCGCAATGAGCAGCTCCATTTAAAGGCACTCAAATGTGTAAACCGCCAATTTTCGACTTTACAGGAAACGAAAAAAACTGCGCGGTGTCGAGAAGCCAGCCGACTTGCACGCTGTCACTATTTTTCGAATTATGGGTTCTGCTTGGTTGAAATCTATATCATGTGACCAATGGTTAGACGCACTATGCAATGAGCAGCTCCATCTAAAGGCATTCAAATGTGAAAACCGCTAATTTTCGAATTGAGCGGTGTTGTAAGCTAAGGGACGATATTTCTAAAACTCTTTCAAGCAATTCTCTAGTCCTACACACTGACAGGCTTAGATTGTACTAAAAGTTTTGCGGACACTGCTAGAGATATAATTTAACATTGACATGCGCTCCCGATATTTACACTGTCATTGCCAATTCGACATTTTGATAACCACTAAAGATGTTAGAATATCACTTTGATGCCTCTTCGCTTTTAACTTTAAATAGCAGTTGAATTTCAATTGTATTATATCAATTGAAATTCAACTGCTATTTAAAGGATCTGGGGACGGACCTGTGAAATTGCCGTTTTTTAAAACGGTTTGCTTTGATGTGTTATATTTTTGGATTGACTTGGAACTATTAGTGGACATTTTCGGTTCAAAACGAAGAGTTTGAACAGAACTTTTTATCGACAAAATTAGAAAAGAAAAGCTTTATGGGATATGTAGTCTACAGGTTTTTTCAATAGGAACATAAAATGTAAAAATGGTGACGAAATAGTTGAAATATTTTGTGAAGCTCTTTCCCTTCGTTAGCTGCATTTCAATCGATGGTATGTAAATCAGAACACAATCGCTTCATGTAGCTTTATGTTAAAACTAACTGAAGTCCTCCCATTACATATGCGCGTAACAACGCGCGTAAAACACGGTGTTTGGACACTATACAAATTTTATTATAGCGCGCGATAATTTTGACAGGCGCAGGTAGGGAATCAAATCAAAGGAAGTCAGTCTTCGCAGTTTCAAGAACATAGTTCTGGATCGTTTGGTGGAGGATGTGAGCAATATTAACTGATCTCCTGTTTATGATAGCAATGACGTGGATACCAAGGTAGCTGAATTTAACACATTAATATTGAAACTCTTTGATGTGCATGCTCCACTCAAACAGGTTAGAGTTAAGCATCTTCCGGCTCCTTGGTTATCTGACAGTGTTAGAAGCGCGATGTCAAAAAGGGATAAGGCTAAAAGGCGGTACAAAAGAGATCCTACTGATGAGAACTGGTCTCTATACAAGAAACTGCGAAATCGCTGCGGTCGGATGTGTAGGGATGCTAAAAGGCGCCATATCCACAACTCTGTTCAAAACTCCAACACAGCACAAGTATGGCAGTTTCTCAAATCTCTGGGTATTGGTAAGGCTGTTGATGACAGCTCACCTAATATTGACCTTAATACCATTAATTTTCATTTTTCCAAATCTCCTGTTACTCTGGAGGACAATGTCAAGGCTTCCACTCTTAGCTATCTTTCTAAACTTCCATTGCCAACTTGTGCTTCGTTCTCTTTTCACCCGGTTACGGAAGGGGATGTTAAACGAGCCATCACATCTATATCCACGAAAGCGATGGGTGATGATGGTCTTCAACTCCAGATGCTTCTTCCTATCCTGAATGAACTCACTCCTGTCATCCTTCACATTATCAACTATTCCCTCTTTACTGGCTGCTTTCCTTCTGCGTGGAAGAAAGCACATGTCTTGCCTCTACCCAAAGTCCCTAATCCCTCGTCAGTTTCCCAGTTTCGTCCAATTTCCATACTCCCAATCCTATCCAAAGTTCTTGAGAGTGTTGTTAATAATCAACTGTCTCATTTCCTTTCTTCTAATGGCCTGCTGAGCCCTTATCAATCTGGATTCCGTCCTGGTCACAGTACTGTATCGGCACTCGTTAAGATTACTGACGACATCCGACTGGCCATGGAAAACAGGCTTCTTACAGTATTGATTCTACTGGACTTCAGCAGTGCTTTTAATTCAGTTGATTTTGACATCCTCTTAGGTATCCTATCCTCTCTCAATATATCTCCTCCCGTGATTGCATGGTTTAATTCTTATCTTCGGGGTCGCTCGCAGTCGGTTCGCTCAGGAGAGGCTTCCTCTGACTGGTGTGATCTCGCTGTGGGTGTTCCTCAGGGTGGCGTTCTTTCTCCTCTTCTTTTCTCTGTTTTTATTAACGCTATCACCAAAGTCCTTTCTTCACACTTTCATCTCTATGCAGACGACTTGCAGCTTTATCGCCATTTTAAGTTGGAAGAGCTCAACGACGCTATCGATGCCATCAATAATGATCTTAAAAATATCTGTCAGTGGGCTAAAAGTTTTGGGCTTTTAGTAAATCCAACTAAATCACAAGCTCTCATTATTGGTGGCAGATATTTCGTAAACTTATTAAATAACCAGTCTCTCCCACCTGTTATGTACGATGCTGTCGCTATAGCCTATTCAAAAAAAGTTAAAAACTTAGGTGTTTTCCTAGACTGTAACCTGTCTTGGAATGTCCACGTTGCGGAAGTAAGCAGGAGGGTGTTTTGCTCATTTCAGTCACTGAAGCGTCTTCAGAAGTTCCTGCCTTTCTCAACTAAAGTTACTCTTGCTCAGTCTCTTCTTCTACCTCTTCTTGACTACGCTGATGTCTGCTTCCTTGATGCGACTGAGGATCTTCTTGATAAACTGGAGCGTCTGCAGAATTTGTTTATCCGCTTCATTTTTGGCCTTCGGAAGTATGACCATGTGTCGGAATTTCGAAGGCAATTGAAGTGGCTGCCTATTCGGCAACGTCGGGATTGCCACACTCTTTCTTTTTTATTTTCTGTTCTTCATAATCCCAACTCCCCCTTGTATCTTCGGGAACGCTTTGAGTATCTTGTTCCGAGAGGAAAACCTTGTCGCTCATCATCCTCTCTTCTCCTTCGTTTTCCTCCTCACTCCTCAAGCCGCTACAGTGGATCTTTTACCGTTCGTGCTGTGCGCCTCTGGAATTCTCTTCCACATACATTGAGAGCTAGCCCTTCGTTGGAGGTTTTCAGGGGAAGAATTAGGGAACATTTTTTATCAACATGACCCATATATATGTATGTTTATAGGTATTTATTTATTGTATATTTAATGTTTATGTATAGTGTGCTGTATACATATCTGTTTAGTATATTTTTAATTTTAAGTTAGATTTAATTAATGTTTAATTTTTTCGTTTATTTGTTGTACATTTAAAGTTCCTCATAATTTGTAAATTTTCCTCCTAAATCTTATGGTTTGCTGTAAGAAAACCCAGTTGTGGGTTAAGCTCGCCTATGTACATCAACTATCCTATTTTTATTGTTAATATAAAATTGTGTGTACAATAAAGAATAAAGAATAAAGAAAGAAAATTTCTTAAAACAAGTTGCAAAGACAAGTTGAAAGTCTAAAAGAAGTTTTCATTTCAAGAAGCTTTATGTACCCACTGTTAATTTAATTATGTAAGAGTCTAATTAACAGGTTTTACAGTTTTATCACTAATCATATATATTACAGAGATTCAGGCACTAAATACAGTTCTAGCAGCACTGAAAACACTGAATACTCAATACTGCAGAGTTTCAACTAATTACTGAACGAAAATTGAGGTATGAGAACTGAGAACTGAATTTGACACAAATTTTCGGGGTATTTATACCCTTTCATCTAGGAACAACTAGTGGTTTTGCTGATCTTTTTCAATAAATTTTCCACTAATTAAATAAAACTCGGGTGAGGCCCAATTTTGATTAACCAATCACAGGCGTCCATTTCTCGACCGGACTCAGACAGGTTTCGACAAGTTCAGACTTGTCGAGATTGGTTCCTGATCATAGTTCCTAACACTAGTAGTTAGTATTGTTTACAATATTGAATCTAAAAATATTTCTTATGTTACAAATACAAATATCGATCCAAATGCTTAATTAACATAGATACAGTAAATAATCATTGTAATTAACATTGTTATGTATTTGTTGACTAAGTATAATGTACTGTATATAACTTATAAGAATCCCTTACCAATTAATTACTATGATTATGACTATGGCTAATCACTTATGATTGTATGTTGAACTATCCAAATACGTATAGTACATTACTTTAAGATTACACTAGGTTTGCGCATGAGCGTCCTTCACATACATATTAAAACAAAGTTCACATAATCACAACGTCCATGTCTGAGCGTCCTGCACAATAAATGTAGTCGACCATTATTTTTTTCACGAAGTGTAGTATGCGTGAACTTTCTCCCACTACGCCAAATCTTTGCCATGTTACGTGCCGGCGACAGTACCTACCTAAACGAGAAGTCAAGTTGCGTTGGTATTATTACCAAAGAGTATTTACCATTACCTAACGATTCCCGCCTTTGTTATGAAACCAGGGGCCCAAGCCTGCTATTTTTAAAAATTCGTCATTCCAACACGATCCCATTGTCATTTTGCTAAAAGTTCGTAATTTGCTTATCCATAATGATCGATCATTGATCGGTCAATGGTCTCGAACTAGAGTTGTGGTAGAATAACAATATCGAGCTTATTAAAAGCAATGACTGCACAATCTCGTTCTAATGGTAGATCACTGATCAAAGGAACTGTCATAATTTTAGCAAATTACCACATAAGTCAGATCAGATATTCATTTGTCAATATGTACGAGATTACCATTCTATGCCACTTCTTTCAATGGAGTGTCAGTGGTTGACCATTGGAAAGTCATATGACGCTACTATATTAGTAGATTACCAAACTTGTCAAAATCAACAATTATGAAATCAATGATAGACCATTCTGCCACTCTTGTAATTTCAGACTTGAGGCCCTGGTAGAAATAGAACTGGCACTATAATAGCTTTTAATATTCGTCCACGGTAGCACAAAAGGGCAGCATTGCGCTAGACGTTTCATTACCGTATCTTTGCTGTTTCATACCAGTTGTCCAAATAAATTAATTTTGTAAATTGAATGCGGGTCTTGTATTAATTAACCGTTGTAGTTACCGTCAAACGGGGTGAAAAGGAACGTAGGGGTGAATAGACATAAAACTTTGGTTAGGTTTTTCACATTGGTATATATTTATTTTATAATTGATTTCTATCAAAGCATTCGTTTGTATTACAATTAATGAACAAATAGGAGTACTTAAATGCTGGGAAAAATTGTTAATTAACGCGAAAATTTATTTCAAATAAACCATTTACAGGCACTTTTGAAATGTCAAGAAGTCAGCCAGTCAGAAAAAAAAATGATGCTAATTGCACATTCATTGATAAAAATGTGCAAGAAACTCCATGGACACTCTTTTCAATCATGTTTTGTAATTACAAATATCTCTGTTACATGTTTCTTGTCGCTAAATAAATAAAACTAAATATAGATATTAAAATATCAACTGGCAGCTGAGAGATGACCAGTCTCAACTGACAGCGCCCGTTCATGGACATGACGCTAATATTAGCACCACTCAGCTCAACCATTTTGAAGGGAACCGAATGATCCAACACACACGCCACCATCAGTGAGACATTTGAGTGAGCATGACAAACTCTCAACTGCCATGCTCATTTATGTCAAACAAGTCCAATAGTAACATAAAAACCATAAAATAGCTCCATGGTACTCGCTTTTGCTTTTTAGGGCCACGGTACCTGTTTCGAACAGTCCTGCAGGTATTGGCCCTATTGGGCTCCGTCAAATTTGAACCTACACCGATAAAAATATGAAAATAGGATCGAAGCAAGCACATAGATTTCTGTAGTTTTTAATTCCTTCACTCTCTTGGGTTTTGAGTATTTATTTCATTTATTCCAAGCTATATTATTATCTGTGTAATAACTCAGTGGTTAAGGGTCCCGCCTCTCAAGCAGGGGGTTGCGGGGTCGATATTGGCCAAGTACTAATGTGAATTTTTCAATTTATTCACTTTTCTAAGTTTCTCTAAGACATTAACTTCTCAGTCATCTCTTAGACAGTAGCAGGAGCAGTGGTGGCCGAGTGGTGACGGCCCAGACTTAAGAGTTGTAGGTCGCGGGTTCACACCCAGCCAGGCGCATTACTTTGTGTAATTTATTTCATCATCACTGCTCTCAAAACGTTGAAGGAAAACATCGTGAGGAAACCGCCATGTCCTAGAACCAAAAATTCGAAGACATGTGACATCCACAACCCGCACTTGTCCTGCGTGGTGGATTACGGCCCATTCCCTCTTCTAAAGGGCCGCTATAAGGCCGACTTTGCTATATGCTGTGCAAATCTCTTAGACAAATTAGATGTCCCCCGTGCCTCCGATATATAAAGCCATTGGTCCCGGTTGTCATTCGTAGATATTGAACAATGGTTCCTGATGGTCAAACTTTCTGTAAGTCTGACCATCAGTCTATCCAAGGAGTATTGTCTTGCCCAGTAACTGGATCGTGGAGGTCTGATCCGCAGTCGCTCCACGTAAAACACGGGTATTCCGTTTAGACGTCAGGTTAGACTAGAAGCTGACACCAATCTACTTGTGAAAAGGTTACAATGATTATTCTAATAACTTCTTCCTTTACTTTATATTAATATATATGTATTATATTAAATATATATGTATGTGCATTTTAATTATATGTATACTTTTTTTTTAATCTTGTTTTTCGTGTAAAATTTTCTTTTTATGCACCTACTATATTGTCTCTTCACCACCCTAGGTTGACTGGTAGAGAATGCCTAAGACATTAAGTCCGCCTTTTTACTTTATGTTGCATGAAGTTTAAAATAAAATAAATAAAATTATTATTAGGTTAGGTTAGGTTATTATTATTAGGTTAGAATGTGCTTCCCCTTGACATCAAAAAGCTGAAAGTAAGTTTTCCTTTAAGCGTAAAATTCGGAACTACTACTTGAAGTCCTCTCAACTTTAGTTTGTTCTTCGTCATAATTATTATTAAGTTCTCTTAATGATTTGATATTTTTCATAGTATTTATTAGTTTATATATGTATTTTATTATTTTATATAACTTATTTTAATTTTATTTTTTCTGTTTGAATTATCTGTTAATTGTTTATTTTGCAAGCCTACCACAGTGTTCTTTTTAACCCAAAGGTTGACTGGTAGAGAATGCCTTGTTGCATTAAGTTCGCCTATGTACCACTACTGTACATGAAGTTTAAATAGATAAATAAATGATTATAAGAGAATAACTGCTCTTCTATTACAAAATATATTCCTCAGGTTGTCAGCTTGAAAAATCGACCTAGAAAACAACAAAATAATACAAACCGTGCACAAAATTCGACACCACATGGCTTACATTCGGTACTGTGACCTTTTTATTTTCCTTATTTAGGCCACGAAGCGATCCTATTGCGTTTCGGAAGACACCTGTCTTGCCTTATGAAGCTAACCGATCTTTGCAATGTACTAAGGTTTCTTTAGGCGTCAGGTACACTAGGAGTTTCGCTTAGATCAGTCCTGTTGAATCCTGAGTATTCCAGAACGGATATTAAAATTTTACTTCAGTACCGTTTTATATTTTTTGGTACTTTACATGTGTCAAATTTGTATTTTTGCTAATATAAAAATATTATTATTATTATTATTGGGCGACTGGAGAGGGAGGTCAAAAAAAAGGTGGATGTTTTGTGTATATAGGAGTGATATGAAAGGAGTTAGTGATGGGATGGATGAACACGGGCCAAGGGCAGAGAGATGACGAACTATTGTTGGGCGTGGTCAAAATTAGCTACAGGATTATTTGAAAGAGTCACCGCTGTTTAGAACAAAAAGTACAAATAAAAAAACAAAGGTGGGTTAAAGTTAGTAAAATTCAGACACTTCCTCTCGCTCTACTCAGACGGAGAGAAATTCATACTGGTTGGAATTGGGCACGTGATATTTCAGTTACGCGTCAATCCGATTCATTTATAACTGGTAGACAATCGTCATAGCTGAGAGAATATTGCTTTGCCAAGACCCTGTTTTAGGTAGTCCCTAGGCAGTAAAATAAAAAAATAATGATAAAAAAAATGTAGGTCACGATATTCAAGTGCTCAAGGTTGCTTCCCATTGTCTTCCATGTACCGTCATTTTGACTTCCAGCAGCATTCTGCTTTAGAAAAACATCTTCTTTCTCCACACTTGACCAACACATCGTAAATAATTTCTTACTGTCCATAAATAACGCCGTAAACTTTTATTTGAAAACGCGACACTTTAAAAAATCTAGGATCCCTGGCAGACCTTGATGGTAGGGTCGCCATGTAATGTTGGGGGTTCACAAAGCAGACTACCAGTAAGTCTAAACAGTATTTATTGAACAATCTAACTAACGGCGGAATTCACCAATAAAACTAATCGCGTTTAAACGTTTGGCTCGCATAATCGCGTTTAGCCGCTGTCACTAGTGTCACTTGTAAAAATACAACAAAAGAAAAATACAGACAAGTGCACAAGTGCTGCATTGTACAAGTGCTCCATTCCTTGTGAAGGCGATGGGTGGCAGTGACCTCTCGCACCGAACCTTGGGTGTCGGGAGTTGCAGGGCGATTTTCAGCCACCTTAGGCGTGGACTTGCGCTCGATGCGCAATGGGTAGCTCATCATTTCGATGACTTGGGACACAGGTAGGTTTTAGTCAGTAAAAGTCTGAGACGTCCTCTCGTTCCACCCTACGGCAGAAGAAGTCAACAGACGATTTGGAGTGACCTACTTTACTGTATGTGTGGTTACGGCCTTAGTATGTACCGGAGTGCCCATAATAAAACCATTCCTGCAAGAATGTGAGAAACAGAGATTTGTCACCTTTTTCTGATAAATTACTCGTTGCGACCCTTCTTGGGGTCTGTCCGTCTCGAGAATTATGTCTTTCCCGTGTCAAGATTATGTATGGATTGAGGGAAGTCGACTCGTTTCCGGTTACTTGAATTGGTTTCTTCTTCCTTAGAACTGAAGGTAACTCCATTGTTAAGATTTAGTAACTTCACACTTGCATTCAAAATAAGGTACTGTTTAATTTCGGCCAGTTTGGACAGAAACAAACTGGTTTCAGCTGGAGATTCGATTTCGGACAAAAAGTGGTCAAACATTCGGCTCGACCGAAACTAGCGTCTCGATTGTGCTAGATACCTAAAAACTGACTGACTCGATTTTAACTGCAAATCGTGTTTCGGTCCGTCGCTATACCAAATCTTCATTATCATCATCATCATCATTTCAGCCAAAAGACGTCCACTACAACACTTAGGCCTCCCCAAGCATCGCCACAACGACAGGTCATATGGATCTTGCATCCATCGGATTCCCGTGATCCTCAATAGCTCATCGATCCACCTTGTGGGAGGACTTCCAACGCTGCATAAATAAAATACAATAATGTTACGGAAACTGCACTGCCCCCCTAGCCAAGTTACAATCGTATCGTTCGCGCCGGACGTCTCCATGCCTCCGATTCCTTTGTACTGATCACGTGACTGAGCGTTGAGATGACGTCAGAACAAAAGAATCGGAAGCGTGGCCTACTCGAGGCGTTCGGCGCGAACGATACGATTGTAACTTGGCTAGGGTAGCAGAAACTAGAAAATAACAAACTATTCGCATAACTAGAGAGTTAATCATCAAAATTCTTCTAAAAGTCTTGAATCTCGAGTTTATTCACCTCGCAGCTGATTGATTTACTTAGAGGCTATGTTATTTACGTCACAATTCCATATTGTGCGTAGAAATATCTTACTTATACGAACTTACGCAGATTTGAAAATAAATATATGTACGTATGCGTCGTATGTGCTTAAGCTTAAGGGTAAGAATTCTTTTTATGAGTATTTACGTAAAGGACACCTCCATCTTTTCGTATTCTATTTGAAATTAAATATCTTTCCTTCTTTTTTGTTTAATTACCGAGTCATAGCGGTGGTGACCCAGTGGTTACGGCCCCGACTTATGAGTTGTAGGTCTTAGGTTCAAATACACGCAGGGCAGCGCTTTACTTTTTGCAATTTATTGCGATGCAGGAATCGCACCCGCGACATGCAGTGCAACAGCTAATCGCTCAACTACTGCGTCAACCGTGCCGTCGAAATTATATTATTTTTTAATTTCCTGACCGATAAAACACACACGTACAATTTCCCCGTAAATTAATCCATGTCACCGCTTTGATTACACCAACTACACAAGAATATTAATAACTACAACACTGCTGATCTTAGTTGGCGTCCATAATAATATAGATTGAGTTCGTGATCAGAATATGTAGGTAAGTTAACGACTTTTGTGAACCAGCTTGGGAACGGATTGAGGAATTGTCCCTGTTGTAACGTCTTAAGATTTCTTGGTAAGGTGATTATTTAGTATTCGTATTAGTATTTCAGGCTACGCACGGATGCCCCTCAAGTTGAAGGGTAAAATCTGCAAGTCGGGCTGTGAAAAAGACGCATAAAAAAAAAAGACGGGTTGCACTCCGGGAGTGCCGGCAGAAGTGAAAACTTGATTATTAACGTTGAGCATGTTTGATATTTTGGAATGGTTAGGGAATAATTTTGCACCAATTGCTTTATCAGTATAAAAGTACTATCATTTATGTGGTAGAATACAATATTCATTTATTGCGCTATCGTTCACAAACATGACAATTTCGATATTACACACATAAGTTTAGACTGCGGATTGTTGTGATACCGCAAGTTTAATTCATTCATTTAAAAACTAAAGTCTTAACTTCTTGCAGATTCAAGTAAAAATGTCAATTTATTTTTGTAATCCCAGTGATTACAAAAATAAATGAAGTAAATAAATGAATAAAAAGACTTAAAACATAACTTGCGAAATGTGGGTGTACTATTCGGTGCACCCCTGCCTGAGCCTTCGGGGATTACAGGATGTTATGTTATCATTGAATCCTGCCTAAAGAATTTGTAATTAAAAGTGTGGAAGTAATCTGTCACACATAAAAATGTGTGCGATACATCTTTTCACAGGCGCTTAGTAAGCACGTAAGCAGGAACGTCACATTCGATCTTACTACAGAATTAGCTGAGAATTTATCGGTTTCCTATAACAATAACACTCGTGCTTTTTAACTTACTTGTAAATACTTGTAATCAAATTATTTTTAAAGCAGATTTAAATAAACTGAACTTTATTTTACCAAACAACAAACGCCTTAGTGAAAATGTTTAGCAATTTAATACTCGGAAGGTACTTATTGCGATTGAACGATTTCCTTTTTTATTTTATTATCATGATTGTGCTTGCATCTTAAAAGCCTTCACAAGTACTTTTAATAGCTACTAGATACTAAGAAAGCTGCAAACTCAAAGACAATACTGTCTTATTGATTTTAGAATCTCTTGTCATTATGCGTCAATCAATAAAATTGCAAGGAAATACGGAATTTTAGCTACACTAACATACCTACAGGTATGTAACGTTTGTAAAAAGCACGTAAATTGCCTTCGTAGTTAGCACGGTGCGAATCCCCCAAAGACCACGGTTCTATCACAATCGTAAGGACGATGAAGATAGCCAGAGGACTAGGTTTCGCGGCGCTGCGCCGGCGCGCGGCGGGTGGCAATTTATTTAATAGATTTGTCAGCTTTATCCCTAAAGCATTAGGTTCAAAGTTGATTGGAAACATTTAAAAATTTCTTTAAATGATTTTAAACCATAAAATGTTGAAGGTTAAGTTCAAAATCGAATGAGAAAATTTGACTGGTGGCCGTCTTACGCTTTTTCGATCAGGTCACGTGTCCTGACGCGAGTTTAAGATTTTATACCCATTACAGAAAAAGTGCTCAACGCCGCTAAAGAAGTTTTCACTTCAAAAGATTGTGTGAAGAGTGATATGAAAGAAAAGTTTTATGAATTTACATGTGGATGGATGGAGAGAGAGACCAAAGAAAAGATGGATGGATTGTGTGAAGAGTGATATGAAAGAAAAGGAAGTTAGTGATAGCATGACGAGTGACAGGGCAGAGTGGAAGAAAAAAACGTGTTGCGCCGACCCCAAATAACACGGGACAAGGGCAGGAAGATGATGATGATTAGTATTTCAGACTGGTGTCCGCGACTCCACGACTAAGCGCGTATTTTGCGTAAGGATGGGACAAATGCGTCATTCGATCCACCCCAGCTCCTCCAGGAAGGCCAGCAGCGCCTTGGTGTTATTGACCATTTCGCGAAGGTTACCTGGGTTTCCGAAGTATTTTGCCCTGTATCCAGCGACAACTGGGCAGCTTAGAAGCAGATGTGCTGCTGTCTCGTCCTCCTCCATGTAGGCTCTGCACAGTGGGCTATCTGTAACTTGTTAAGGTGATTTTTGTATTTGTATTTCGGGCTGGCGTGCAACGCCACGACTAAAATGCGTATTTTACGTACGGGTGGGGCAAATGTGTCATTTGATCCACCCCAGCTCCTAAGGGAAGGCCAGCAGTGCCTTAGTGTTACTTACCATTTCACAAAAGTTACCTAGGTCTGGTAATCTGTTCCGAGTTTCGGTACCTCGGGTCGCTTATCCAAGGGGATGGTGAGGTAGACCGAGAAGTAACACATCGGTTAACTCAGGATGGATGAACTGGCAACAGGTCACTGGAACAACTTGTGACCCACGGTTGACCCTCAAATTAGGGTAGAATCTATAAGTCCGTGATAAGGCCTGTCATACTGAATAGATCAGAATGTTGGGCTGTGAAAAAAACGGATGAAAAAAGATTGCATATAGCGGAGATGAGAATGTTGAGATGGATGTGTGGTGTGACGAGAATGGATAAAGTGAGAAATGAATATATTAGAGGGAATCGTTTGTCTTAGTATGGTCATGTAAAGAGGAGGGATGAAATGCATATTAAAAGAGTTATGAGTATGCATGTGAATGGAGGGAGAGGGAGACCAAAGAAAAGATGGATGGATTGTGTGAGAAGTATGATATGAAAGAAAAAGGAGTTTGTGATAGCGTGACGGGTGACAGGACAGAATGGAAAAAAAAAAACGGGTTGCGCCGACCTTAAATAAAACGGGATACGGGCTGGAAATTGATGAAGTTGTGAAGTCTTCATTTTCTACTGAAGAAAATTTTCTAAAATTGCCTTAGATTTTAGTTTTAATTTAGACGGCAGCACGCAATCGCAAGCATTTTATACCTCAATCATAATATCTGGCGGCGCAGCATCTAAAGAATTCTCTTCAAAACTTAATTTCGATTTTTTTTTTCACAAATAACGTAAATGAATAAGTTGGATAATAATATTTAATTTACTTTTTTCCGCGCTTAATTTTTGCAGGTTGAAAGAGAAGCAAAGTTATTAAACCGCTATACTTCCAAAAAAATTATAAATTTAAATATATTTGAATTTAGAACACAGATAAATGTTGATTTTTTGGTAATAGCAAAATTTTGTGTAAATATACATATTTACTTATGATATTCTGTTCCTAAACACAATTTAAATTTTCATGAAATATGAAAACCTTAAAATACACGTCACTTTGATTTAAAAAAATCATCGTTGACCCTGACGAAATCGGAAAGAAAAAAACTCTTGTCATGGTAAATGAAAAGAAAACACGAGGGTGATACATATGGTATGTTAAACCTAATCGTAGTGCGATAAGAGGCAGTTTTCGACGAAGTGTATTGAAAAAAAACTTTCATGGGCATTTTAACTTTAAATTATCTATTACAAAACAATCATGAAAACATCACCCCTAAATGAGTTAGCTCTCTAATTTCCCTCGTCTCCTAAAATAACATAAATTAAAGGCTGTTGCTAAGTGTCTATGCGAATACGAAACAAATCACGTACGTAAAGTTAAATTCACTTTAAACCCTAAATTGCTTTTCGGCCAAGCTCGAGCTTCAAAAACCACAACTATATAAATCCAGGTACGTTCTAAAATATTTAGTAAAGCATGGTTGCACAATTTCCTTACCAACCATTTTCTAACTAAAACACTTTGTAGCTTTACCAAAGTGAAGTATAACGCTTCGGTATTGAAGAGCCGTTTGAGGGTCAAAGGCCAAAGTTCCTTCGACGTTCGTTATATGAACACTTAGAATCGGGTCACGCAAACTTTGAAGGGTTCAATAGAGGTGAACATTCTTTCGCTCACAGCTTTTAAGTTGGGTTTTAATGATAGATTTAGGCCACAGATAAAACCGAAATAACATTTTCCTAATGTAAGGGTATTATTACCTACTTAAGACTGCATGACATAAAGCGTGGTCACAGTCAAAGACACATTTCTTGCAAATATAAAGCTTTCACAATATAAATCTACAGATTTGATTATAAAATTAAAACGCTATAGCGGTAAAACGTCGCTTGTATAATAATCTGACAAACAATTAGAATAATTTTATGTATTAGCCCGGTTTTCAATCGATAAAAGTAATTTTACAGGCATTTTTGTCATTTTCAGGGTTCCGAACCTCAAAAAGAAAAAACGGAACCCTTATAGGATCACTTTTTTGTCCGTCCATTTGTCTGTCTGTCCGTTTGACCCTGTATCTCGAGAACGCAACAGTATCGAGTTAAAATGAAAACCAATACTTTAGCTATAACTTAGCTTCAATATTCTTTTTTTTTTTTTGGCTGACCGACATTTTGACAATTCAAAACCGCCTGTAATTGGTCTATTTGAAATAGACGTTTCTGATTTCTGATACACTTAGGTCTGCGGACTCTTGATGCTATAAAAAAATCAAACTTTTAAGTTGACGAGAAAAAAAGATACTCCTGTTTATGTGGAAAAAACGTTCATTTCGGTACTCTCGAGGAAATCAAAATTCATAGTGTACTTCCCGTTGACCCAGAATCCTGAAATATGGCATTAAGGTACATATACATTTAACAAGGGTATAGCATAAGTATAGGAATAAATCTGAAAACTATAAATTTGTTGTTACGTTAAAATTTTTTTTTGCGTTTCGGAAAAATCTTCCGAGACTCCGTTCCGAAATTGAATTTACATAGGTGCACGGAACCCTCAGGGCGCGAGTGAAAATCGCACTTGCCCAGTTTTATTTTTTCTATCGTACTAAATTAGCTGTATTATGTTTTGAACAAACTATCTGTCTAGGAATTATCTTGAAGAATAACATACATTTTTCTGATTCTGTTTAGGTACTGTCATAGATTTTGCGAGACTTTTGAGCATTATAAAGCTTGCGATTGGCATATTTCCCAATTTTTATTGATTTTAATCAACTTAAGTTAATATGTGAAAGCATTAACTTTAATGTAAAAGTTATCAAAGTAATCTGAACACTCACGTAGCTAAAAAATTCAGCTGACTTTTACAGGTACATTTGGTGTCAACGCATGGATTAACTTACGCAGTCTTTGGATTAACTAACGGCGCGTATTGTTCCACGCGCGCCTCAAAGAGATGTCAGCAAAACTTAGGGGCCCAGCAGGGTCGAAGCCTACTGGGGCCATGGGTTCGCTTCTGAAAAGAAAACCCGGTCCTGGTATGAAGGGCAACGAAGGAACTAGGAGTGGATTTTAGTCAGTAAAAGTCTGACACGAGAGAGTGGAAGATGTCATTGGATGATTTCCAACCTAAAAAAAATGGGCAAGTGTGGGTCGGACTCGCGTACTGAGGGTTCTGTACAGACTTGAAAGGTAAATTGCGGTTTACGATTTATGACGTATTAAAAAAAAACGACTAACTACATCTCGTTGAGTCTGTGGTAGATTGGACCCGCTCGATTAGTGTCCGCGGGATCACTGGACCCAGTCCCATTTTGAATGTGTCGATTGGACCCACTGCCTAATTTTATTATAAGTACAGTCACGGAAGAAAGTCGAATCTTATAGTTTGATTTTATGACTTAAAATATGTAATACATTTATATAATAATATTAATGAGAATATATATTTTTTATTTATTCAATTACGTATTTACACTTACGCACCAGATTTATCTAATTATGACGATTTTTTTGCGAAACTTAGACTGGCCATTAGCTTGATTTGGTAAAACTTGTTCTCTTACCGTTGTTCTTTCCAAAACGAAAAATACTTTCCCAGAAGTGAAAATAACGGGGTGTTTCTTTCACTTTTGTAGAACTCTTTGGCGTAAAGAAAAAGCACTGGATTTGTCTAAAACACTAACAGGTAGGATGCATGTAAAACTTTGAGAGAAGAATCTATTGATGAAGGTTGGCTTTATATCATGGGAGAAAGTTCAGCTAGCGAAAAAATATTAAATTTAACGATTATTATGTTAAGACCTGGTTGTAAAATTCTAATCTAGCAAATACTTGGAGCACTTATCAAGAATTGCACAAAACAATAATACCGTGGAAGTATGGAACAACCATATTTAAAAAAATATGTTAAAATTAAGCCAAATATCGCTTAACTTCTAGAAGGATTGTAGTAATGAGTATTGAGTAAGGATGTGGCTTATTATTCAACTGCGGTGGAATCTCCTTACGGTATCAAAATATCAAAGTGGCTGTCTGAAACCAAGGAAAGAAAGAATAAGATCGACTATGCTGTAGGTGGACTACTCAGCGGCCAGATTACTGTAGGGTATGGTTTAGAGAAATTGATATTTTAATCAAGTAAGACGATTTTCAACTGATTTACTATTATTAAATAATATTTTATTGCAAAATTGCAAAATGAACGTTGACATTTTTTTTACTATTGTTGATTTTTTTTGATGTTTTAAATGTTGTTTTGTATAATTACAAATTCTAGTTTTTATGGCTGTGATTTTTAAATAGATAGTAACTAAGGATTATGTTTTAATAATATTTATTAAATATGGTGACCAAAAATGTCGTGCTGGAGTATGTGACTAATTTTATAATGTTATTTTTATACATGTTTTTTTTATAGTAAGTGGTATAGAGTTATAGTTGATTCATACAACTACTACGTGGATTTTAACTTTTTTAATGTTTGTCTTGATGTTACTTATATGTACAACCTAATTTAAAAAGATTTTAGAATTTGATTGAGAATAATAATAATAGTAAGAAAGTTCATGCAGATAGAGGAAAATGAAATTTCTCCTCATAACATCCCCTTTACACCAACTGCACACACGCTACATTGACTTGGCTTGACCCGTTAATGTAGCTAAAAACTAGCTTGAGAGCTAAGCAATAATCAACGTTTTTTCAAAATGATAATAATAAATGTTTATTTCGGACCTTTCCGTCCATAGGTAACACTTACAGCTTTATATAACACACACAATATTATAAACGTTTAAATCTAACTGAATTGCGTTTTATTATATTTTCACTTACCACTTTTGCGCTTGACTGTATCCACGAGTAGCTTTAAACAATGGATATTTTTTTTAATTTGGTTGTGGGTCCATATGACCAATGAAAATACAGAAAATAAATTGTGTGGTCAAGTGGACCCGCGGCACCAAAATCGAGCGGGTCCAATCTACCACAGACTCATCTCGTTCAAACCAATTTCCGGTAGAAGTTTGCATGGTAATGTACGTCATATATTATTTAAGAAATCTCTTATTTTAGAAGTTACAGAGTGGGGACACACATTTTACTACTTTGGAAGTTTTTCTCGCGCAAAATATCCAGTTTATAAAAAAAATGATATTAAAAACCGCAATATCATTTTTGAAAAAAAAGTTTGAGAGTCAGTTCTAAGTATGGAGAACCCCCAAAACATATTGTTTTTTTTCTATTTTTGTGTGAAAATCTTAATGCGGTTCGTAGAATACATCTACTTACCAAGTTTCAACAGTACTCATACTTTCGGAATAAAGTGGCTATGACATACGGAAGGACAGACAGACACGACGAATCCATAAGGGTTCCGTTTTTTCTATTTGGCTACGGAACCCTAAAAAACACCTTTGAATGAACTATTTGTCAACTAGGTATCCTATTCCTGCAGCTTTACTCCGGCATTCGATTTTTAAATCACTTGGTTTGTACATTTAGCCAGTAAAGCCAGTGAGTGCTCTGTGTTTAGTGTGTGTTTTGTGAACACTAATAATACCTACACACTGGCACTCATGTATTTAGTTTTGATACCGAATACAGACACTCTGATACCGAATACACGTTCTGAATTTCCAGTATTTGACTGCATATATTATTGAGTAGGTAAGTCTTCTCGGCAAGCTTCACAGAGGTAATCAATACTACAATAAAATTCTCAGCTCCATTTTATCGAGTTCGCGCTTATTTCTATGATTTCACATTTTATCTAGTTGGGTAGGCACTTGATTTATCTGTTCTGAGCTTGAGATATAAAACTACTCCAATACAAAACCAGCATAATATGCACTAGGTAACAACTTGCCAAAAATTGTCTTCATAAATACTTTCGTGGATTA
The DNA here is from genome assembly GCA_949316375.1 of Mythimna vitellina. Classification (NCBI taxonomy): domain Eukaryota; kingdom Metazoa; phylum Arthropoda; class Insecta; order Lepidoptera; family Noctuidae; genus Mythimna; species Mythimna vitellina. The sequence goes on from OX438686.1 coordinate 6,351,649, forward strand.
AAAGTAAAGTAAAAAATATGAAAATTTCCTCGTTTTCGACAAATAAACAAACATATATTTTATTTTTTAGCGTAGTAGCAAATTAGATATCCTCTAGTTAAATTACGAAACCGTTCACATAATTTACCAATACTACAGCCAACCCGGACTAGGTCCAACCCAACTCCACCCCAAATAATAATGGGACGGTCAAAGAAGAAGAAAAAGAGACGAGCAAGCTTTAGACAAATGACTTTTCTGTTAGTATTTCTTCAAAACGCTAAGTACAAAATGTAAAAGTAATAAATATTGTGGAGAAGTTACGTCATCAGTGACGTGTAAGGTAATGTCATTGTCATACAGATTGTGGAGAAGTTACGTGATAAGTGACGTGTCAGGTAATGTCATTGCCATACATATTGTGGAGAAGTTACGTGATAAGTGACGTGTCAGATAATGTCATTGCCACACATATTGTGGAGAAGTTACGTGATAAGTGACGTGTCAGGTAATCTCATTGCCATACATATTTTGGAGAAGTTACGTGATAAGTGACATGTCAGGTAATGTTGTCATACATATTTTGGAGAAGTTACGTGATAAGTGTCGTGTCAGGTAATGTCATTGCCATACATATTTTCGAGAAGTTACGTGATAAGTGACGTGTCAGGTAATGTCATTGCCATACATATTGTGGAGAAGTTACGTGATAAGTGACGTATCAGGTAATGTCATTGCCATACATATTGAGGAGAAGTTACATGATAAGTGACGTGTCAGGTAATGTCATTGCCATACATGTTTTGGAGTAGTTACGTGATAAGTGACATGTCAGGTAATGTTGTCGTACATATTTTGGAGAAGTTACGTGATAAGTGACGTGTCAGGTAATGTCATTGCCATACATATTGTGAAGAAGTTACGTGACCAGTGACGTGTCAGGTATGTCATTGCTATACAGATTGTGGAGAAGTTACGTGATAAGAGACGTGTCAGGTATGTCATTGCCATACATATTGTGGAGAAGTTATGTGATAAGTGACGTGTCAAGTATGTCATTGCCATACATATTATGGAGAAGTTACGTCATCAGTGACGTGTCAGGTAATGTCATTACCATACAGATAGTGGAGAAGTTACGTGACCAGTGACGTGTCAGTTAATGTCATTGCCATACATTTTGTACTTAGCTTTCCCACTAACTGAAAAATTATTTATGCACCTGTACCAGCAGAAGAGAAACACTTTGATTTCTATAAACTTTCTCATTGAGTTCGTTATTACAATTCAAACAATGCTGAAATAGCAACCTGAACCGTTTCAAAAACATTCTGTAAACAGTTTATCAGAAATTGCTAGAAACAATAGTTGTGAATTAATGCACCCGTATTTCTGTTGTTTGAAACAATAGACTGCAGTGGTAAGCTATGTCGGGGTTTTGTTTTCATGCTAATCTCAAAATTTGCAAGTTGTGCGCAGGATATCAACTCTTTGTTTTAATAACATTATACACTTATTATTATTATTGGTTTATTTTTTTATGTTTTTGACTTATAAATTACATTTTTGAATATTTCTTGAAATAACTTTAAAAAAAAAAATGAAAATATAAAAACCGGGCTAAAGCGAGTCGGGCTCGCGTACTGATAATTCCGTACAAACTTACCTATGAAAGTATTATTATTAATTGGTTCTGTGTCTGGGTGTAATTTATCTTATCTATAGTATGTATGTATTTAGAAATATATAAGTATGTTTATCAGTTGTCTAGTACTCATAACACAAGCTCTGCTTAGTTTGGGACTAGACGGCGTTGTGTAATAGTTTAAAAAAAAACAGTTCAATTCCCGAATCGACTTACGAAGATTTTTCCGAATCGCAAAGAAAGTTTTTTTCCAAGATTCCTACCAGCACCTTCCTAGATTATACATCTTTCTCCCGAGCACGTTTGCTTTTGCGAATCTCCAAGCAAGCCAGCCAATAAAGTCAAGATAGAGCTCTGTTCCTCGTCAGTGTTCCTGAAGAATTCTCCCGGGACATTAGGTCCGTAGGGTCGTTGATGCCTAACAGTTTGCCACAAAATTCGTTTCGACATATTATCAAATGTTAACGTTTAAATGTTCTAGCCAGTTTTAGTTGGCCATATCATGAAGTGATCAATTTTTATAATCTGACCACGACTTAAATAGATAAAATGAGAAACTAACTAAAACAGCCGAACCTACTGGGTGCAACTTTATTCAAAATGCTCCGACGATTTATGACGTAGGCGAGCACTAAGTTGTCATTTTTAACTGCATAGTTTTTATCTTGACATTTGTATTTGTATAGCTTCTATTTCGACATCATTATTTTAAATTATTATTGACGTTGAATTAACATATTTTATTCAAAATTGATTTATTTTATTGAGTTTACGTCTTAAATATTTGACATTTTTGCACACCTGATTGTGGTTGAATATGACGGACAATGTTTAAACCTGCCAGCTAATTACTATACTCATATTCTAGCAAAATAAATGATTATTATTATTAAAAGAACGTGGGTCTAAAATTTGTATGGAGAAACCTTCTTTCACACGGGCAAAGCAACTGGCAGAAGCTAGAGATAATCAATGAAAACAAAAAAAAAAGAAACGGAGCAATAAATAAAGACGCTGGTGAAACCGCGCGAGACAGCTAGTCCCAAATAAAAGCAACAACACTCAACTTAATTAAGTAGGCATCTGGAGTAAATGACGAACAAGCAGACAGAATTCTAGGCATTCGTAAGCACAACTCATTTGTACGAACGCGCCTAAATGAAAGAAAATAAAGGCTAATTGAGGTACTAACTAAATTATATGTAATCACATCATATAATTACATTTATTGTATAGTAGGTGAGCTTGTTTGTAACTTGATTTTTTTTAAAGAGTTAGCCCTGGAACGCAAAGGACAATTAAAGGTTGCATACACAGGTGGGTTTTAGTCAGTAAAAGTTCTGACACGCCCTCTAGGTCCACCCTAGAGCGAAAACAGTTATTTGATGGTTTCCCACCTAAAAAAAGAAAAGGAGAGAAATTTTTTAAAAGGTATATTATTTTAATTTTCTATCAAAAGTTTTACAAGACTCACAGTAGTTACAAAGTTCACTATCCGTTTTTAGGGTTCGAGACTTTGTACCGTGTCACAAATCAAAGGAGTCCATATGGTATGCGAACTAGAATGATTTTTATTAAAAAGAACTAAATAGGTTTATTTTTTTTTGGATGGCTTATGAAGAATTCTAGAGTAGTCGATATCATCAACCGACCGTTTTTACCAACTATTTATATATAACCGCCTTCATTAGCTGACATGAATTAATCACTGTTTTCCTGTTTGCCGGACTACGTAATTAAGATTGATGTAACCATAGACGTCTTTCTCCGGCTCTTAGAATGGCATCCTTAGATTTATTGCACTTGTCAAGTTGCCAAGTTGACGGTAACAAGGTATGAGTCGATACACACGGGCCACATTCCACAGCCACAAACGTCACCACAAAAACTAGAAGAGGCCACAAAAGCAGCTGAAGCGCGTGACAGCCACTTGTGGCTGATGCTGCTTTTTAAACCCATACGCATAGTAAAGCATAGCATAGTCGGCCTTATAATGTTCCCACTGTTGGGACTCAGGCCTCGTCTCTAGGAGAGGGAATGGGCCGTAATCCACCACGCGGGCCCAGTGCGGATTGGTGGATGTCACATGTCTTCGAATTTTTGGTTCTAGAACATGCCGGTTTCCTCACGATGTTTTCCTTCACCGTTTTGAGAGCAGTGGTGATGAAATAAATTACACAAAGTAATGCGCCTGGCTGGGTTTGAACCCGCGACCTGCCACTCGTAAGTCGGGGCCGTTACCACTCGGCCACCACCGGTCTCCATACGCGCAGTATCATAATGGACTCTGACGAAAAAGTTTTAAATGCGCGAGTGGCGTGTGGCGGCGTTTTGTATCGGCATCTAGTGGCCAGTGCGGGCCACAAGAAGCGAGCAGCGGCGATTTGTAGCGTGTGGCGGCCACCAGCGTCAACCGTGTGCGGCGAATCTTTATGAATCTATATAAAAGTATGAAAACTATAGGAAATATGCCGGTGGCGACATTTTGTGGTTGTGGCCGGTGGCCCGTGTGCGGTAACGGGGCATGTAAGTAAGAACGTCAGTTTTCCATTATCCAGACTTTTGTTTTCTCAAAAGAAAACTAGTCTGATAGTATTATGAAGCCCTGATATTTTGTCCGTCATTCTTTGGTACGTGCTTTCGTACTGATCTTGCTATTTTTAAATAAATAAATAAATAAAATAATGTAGCCATTTTATCTGGCAACGAGGTAGTATAGATGAACCAAAAAAATATGTTTTAATGCAACTAATGTGCAAGGGCAATGGTGGCCGAGTGGTAACGGCCCCGACTAACGAGTTATAGGTCGCGGTTTCAAACCTAGTCAGGCGCATTACTTTGTGTAATTTATTTCATCACCACTGTTCTCAAAACGGTGAAGGGAAACATCGTGAGGAAAACGGCATGTCCTAAAACCAAAAATTCGAAGATATGTGACATTCACCTACCCGTACTGGGCTCGCGTGGTGGATTAAGGCCCATTCACTCTCTTAGAGAGATGAGGCCTGAGTCCCAACAGTGGGAACATTAAAAGGCTGATTATGCTTATACTATGCAACGAATGTAACGTAATGAAATAGCTAATGTAAATATAGGGTTATGACATTTATTCCTTTATAGAATAACATTTGAAATTTAGTTCTGTTCGCATTACTAATTATTTATTTTTGTCTTTATATATCTCAGGACGCTGGGGTCGAAGTGTACAAGGAACCGAATTCAACTCGCAGAGATTTCTTACACTCTTTTCATGAGACGTGGTACAAACCGACGACTACCCCTGTACGCGTTTTGTACCCACGGGCAAGAAACTATTGCGATATATGGTAAAGAAAGACATTGGGCTATGGTTTTTTGAAGCTTAAGACAGTCTTTGTAGTCAGTTCATGGTAACCAGTCCTTACCATGAACTGACTACAAAGACTGTGGCCTCTACTAAAATAATATTATTAATATATATATATAAAAAAGGGCAGGCGGTGACTTATACACTCAATAAATGGGGATCAACAAATCATTTATTTACTACGAATACAGACACAGCTATTATGACAGAAACCCAATGCAACAATGTAGAAAAAATAAAATAATAAATAATTTTTAGTTCGTAAAATTCAATTAATAACATTAACAATACAAACAATACCATCACCATACGTACATTGGAAAAGCACGCTTATGACACGTGATCAGTCTTTCCAAATACTGTTCAACAGGCAATTCATCACTAGTCGGAACATTTTGGAGTATTACCGACCAATTGAAATAATTGAATGCAATCGCGTCATTTCCAGCCAACAATGTGCGTGACGAACTAATTGCAACCATTCCAAGTATTGTTTGTTACGGTCCTTTGTTTGGAACGGAATACTCAAACAAACTGATTACAAGTATTAAATGTTTGCGGTCGCCTACTTCTGCGAAGCAGTAATGCTAGCAAACGAGGCGGTCGCACGCGCAAGGGAACGGCCCTGACGCCCCAGCTGCCGGGATCGCGATCTCGATTTCCAACCACCGTAGGCGCTAGCTTGTGGCCTGCGAGCAACGGGTAGCTCACCGCCTGAACGTCCGGTAACCGTCCGGACCGAGCCCAAGTTGTCGACGGCGCGTAGTGTTCCACGCGCGCCTCAAGGAGATGTCAGCAAAACCGTAGGGGCCCAGCAGGGTCGAAGGCTACTGGGGCCATGGGTGATGCGAAAGAGAACACCGGGGCCCTGGAACGAAGGCAAAGAAAGAACAGGAGTGGGTTTTTAGTCAGTAAAAGTCTGAAACTATTTCACGCTCTGCCCAAGGGCGGGGGATGTCATTGGATGAGGGCACCGAAAAAAAAAAAAAAATTAAGTGTTTGAGCCTAGCCATATTACCACAAGTATACTCCAGGGTAGCAGGGCCGGAGCCTACTGGGGCCATGGGTCGACTTCTGAAAGGAAAACCCATGGTCCTAGAACGCAAGACAACTGAAGGAACGGCCTCCTATTCAGCCCTAGGTAGATGATTTTCTCAGTGTCGAATAGTACGATAACACAACTATACACATTAAAAACATCAGCGTCTCAAACCAAGTCATCAATCATTACCAAGTCTCATCAGACAGTTATGTCTGATGAGACTTGATAAAACAGCTGGAAAAACCTGGACTACATTGGCATGGAAGAGGGAGGATTAGAAAGTATTGAAAGACGCCATTGCTAAAAAGTATACAGAATAATAAATGAAAATAAAAAATAAAACTTATTAAAAACAAGCATTTAATTAAAATCGCTAAAAAGAATAAAATAAACTTTTCCTTTAAAACTTTTAGTACAGATACCGGCACGAATCTTGAGCGCTTGGCGAAAGAGCGGGAATCGCTTTGCGCTTCGTACACAACAGCGAGCCAATCACTGTAGAATGATTGCACTCTCCGCCCCTGCGTCTCTTTCATACCACTAAAGAGACCCAATATTTCACTTTTACGTGCTTCTGCGTAAGTAGAACTGTAGAAGTCAGCGCTCAACATCCGTGCCGGTATCTGTATCAACTTATAACGACATTACACAATTTATATGATATAAAAACTTGTCGCGAGATTTAAGTGGGTACTCGTATTTACTTAGTTCGAAAATTTTAAAAATTAAAATCAATCAGATCATGTTATTTAATTGACTTGTGTATCTGCACAGTTAAATCTACACATAGCGCATTTATCGCATTAGGGATTAAAAAAAACCTGTAAAGATAGATGTAAGATGAAGCAAATAAATAATTTAAAAAAAATTAAAGGACTATGAAATAAAATGAAAAGTGGGTCGAAATAGAAAGTAACAATCTATGAATCCGCGGATTCTACAGTGTTCCCACATTTAAATTATAAAAAAGAGGCTATATAGAAAAAGAAATAAAGATCCTATTCTGTTCATATCATAAAACTGCCACCAATGTACCTACCAAGACAATAATTGAACACATACTGCTAACAACTCATTCAGCAGCGTTCAATATGCGCTATTTATCACGAAGTAGGATTGGCAACGTTCATTCACTAAACCCGGTAATATTTATGTAGCCTGGTTTGACACAGTTATCCTACACAACTGCGGTCTACTCCGTTGCTGCTCGGCAACATATTATTTTATACCATACGAATTTGAATAAGCGAGTTAGTCGCGTTTGGAGCAGCTCGAATCATATTTAGCCTCAGCTTTTATTTTTAGTAGCATATTAATTTTATTTTATGTCAGCTGGGAGCTTTTATATCAGGATAATAGTAGTGTCAGCAGAATATAAAACGTAGGTTTTTATTTTACAGTTTCTAGCCCAATCTCATATAATTTGACATAAAATTGACAGTACTTAATATCCTCGTGTCCTTTTTTTAAGGTAAACCTTAATTAGAGCGAAAGGGAGTGTCAAACTTCTACTAACTAAAACCTTCAGAGGTATGCGGAACTAAGTGTAAAATCTCACATACATCCGTTGAAAAGGGAGGATCCTCCGACAGACAGGTGTTTCGTCAGATCCAGGCAATTACGCGATAGATGATTTCAAGTTGTATATGTTAAAATCGCGCAAATAATAATCTAATCGTGTGATGCAGGATTTCGATCTTTTTAGTTCCTTTGTAGTACCATAGATGTCGCTGCAATCTCACCTACGCTCCTTCAGTGACCCTTTGCGTAGCTTTTGAACAACCCTGTAGACCATCCTCATCTCCTAATGGGAACACTAACCTTACTACGTTAGCAATGGGCACGCCATAATTATGGCGGTAAGTCCCCACTTTGAGGGGTGGCTGGAAAGACAACCCGTCATCCTTACCTTCCGTATGACACAAGTCCTCACCGGACATGGTCAGTTCGGAAGATTCGAGTGTGCGAGTCGGACTCGCAGACGAAGGATTCCGTACCGTCCGCAGAAAAACTCGGCAAAAAAAAATTATGTTTGTTGTTTAAGAGCCCCACTTCAATATTTATTTAATTCTGTTTTTAGTATTTGTTGTTATAGTGGCAATAGGAATACATCATCCGTGAAAATTTCAACTGTCTAACTGTCACAATTCATGAGTTACAGCCTGGTGACAGATGCACAGACGGTGACGGATGGACAACGGAGTCTTAGTAATAGGGTCCTGTTTTAACCTTTGGGAACTCTAAAAAAAAGAATATGTGCCAGTATTGTACATAAAGTTTAAATAAATCAATAGGTAACACTTGTATTTCGATAGATTTTCATTAAAGAAAATGACATGATTTTATTGCAATCTCTTCCTACGAGCATTGTTAAAGTTGCAGATGATTTCTTAGAATAAACGTGTAGACAAAACATTGAAGTTTCTTTATACATTTCAGCTTAGCTCGCATTTGGAAAGGTGCCAGACAAACTTGTTCCTAGAAACCGGATAAGAAATGAGATAATTTGACAAGACTTCCTTCATGTACTTCCTCGAAAAGCAGGATTACGACACAGGCATAATAGGTAACTTTATGCTTGTGTCTTTCTGTCAACCTAGCCTTTTTACAAGTTATAGGTAACTTGTAATGTATAATGTATATTTACTATACCAACATGTAAATTATTATCATCATCATCATTTCAGCCGTTAGACGTCCACGGCTGGACATAGGTTTCCCCCAAATAATAATAATAATAAATTTATTTGATCCAAAAAAGTAACACAACTTATACATAAATTTAAATCTATGGGTACAGTGGCGGTCTTATCGCTGACAGCGATATCTACCAGACAACCTTAGGATGGATCGTAAAAACTTAGAATAATACAGGGTATTTGTTTGTTTGTAATGAATAGGCTCAAAAACTACTGGACCGATTTTAAAAATTCATTCGAAAAAAATAGGGTTCCGTAAGATATTTGAGTTTTTCGGACACAAGGTGTAAAAAGTCAACCAGAAAAGTTACTTATTTTGCGTACGCTGCCTCAACTATAAAAGATAGAACCATAAAATCTATCTAATTAATTGTAGATCTTATAAATATCTACCAAAGTTTGTTAGGAGATACCTACTTTCACGCGGGCGAAGCCGCTGGCAGAAGCTAGTTTAAAATATAGAAGACTAGTATATGGTACCTGAAAAGCTCTAAGAGTTACAGAAATAGTTTATGCCATGGTGAAGATATAAGCGAGTCAGCGAGGTGTTGCTATCATGTCGTAAATAACCGCTGAGCTAAGAAAAGGTCGATAGGGGAAAACGAAGAACTCAGAATTGAATAAAAACAAAGTGTATCTTTACGTAGCACCAGCTCTATGGATACTCAGCTCTTGAAACACTGAGTGTTTTTATTTCATTAATAAAGATGTGAGACTGAACCTAATAATGTTTTGCAAGTTAGTGGAGCAAATTATTCTTCGATAACGTAAACATAACATTGTTTCTCGTCTGTCAAAATCAAACACTAAGCATGTATTTAAAAAAAAAACCTGTCAAATGCGACTCAGACTCGCATACCGAGAGTTTCGTACAATTATAGCGTAGCATAGCATAGTCGGCTTTATAATGTTCCCACTGCTGGGACGCAGGCCTCCTCTCTATAAGAGGGAATGAGCCGTAAACCACCACTCGGGCCCAGTGCGGGTTGGTGGACGTCACATGTCTTAAAATTTTTGATTCTAGGACATGCCGGTTTCCTCACGATGTTTTCCTTCACCGTTTGCAGCAGTGGTAATGAAATAAATTACACAAAGTAATGCGCCTGGCTCGGTTTGAACCCACGACCTGCAACTCGCAAGTCGGGGCCGTTACCACTCGGCAACCACTGCCCTTAAAATACAAATATACTGTTATAAATATAGTTGGATTCCCGAATCAAGTCTCGGAAATTCCGAGTCGCTAAATGTAATGATTTTATAATGCGACTATGAGACCTTTCTCACTCTCTCTTTTCTGCACTCTAAGGTTCAGTTGAAAACCAGCGTCAGGCAACTGCTGCGTAGTTGTCTGGCATTATACTGAACTGGACCTATTTGCGTAGCCGTGAGACATATTTATTTATTGTTAATTTTATTTCTCCTTATTTTTTTTATTTTTTTAAGTTTAATTTTAGTTGAAAATCCATTATTTGTTAATTAATTAATCATGGTGTGCCAAATAAACATATTTTCTTTCTTTTCTTTTCTTTCTTTCTTCTTGCCAAATAGATCAACGGGAAGTATCCCATACCTTAGAATTCTTAGCGAGTGTATAGAGTTCTTAATTCAGAAATAACGGGCTATTGTATCCTATCTTCTTTCATGTAATAATAAAATCACGTGACAAACTTTCAACTTTATTTAGTTTTTCTCTCAAACAACTCTTGCCAGAATTTGAAAACCTCAAAATGTTACCTGTACTCAATCGACATCAGACATGTAAACAAAATAATTACAAACGAATGAAAACCACGAATGTTCTACCAAATTAAAATAATTAGTACCTACGTACTTAATGTTCTCCGAATCTCGATTTGAGGTCGACAATGTGGTTAAGTAAAACAGACTTCCATTAAATTCTAAGTTCCATTCCAACTAATTCTACAGGATTATCTGCTTACCAACATTAGTTTGGTAGGTTTGTAAATACATTGAACGGCAGATCTTGGTCGCTAGGATCGGGTAAGATCTGTCTCTGCCAGTAGTAGGTCAATACCTACTAATAGAACCTACTAATAGACTCAATAGTCTAGGATGACGGAGACAGAATATTGGAGGGATATGGACTCCTTCTGTGAGACTGTGATCGTCCAGAAGGAGGCCGCGACGTGAGAGGACATATCCTGCTCGTAGATAGAGGCGTCAGAGGGCCATACGTGTGGGTTATCAAACCCATACGTGTGGGGTATTTATGGATAGGTCTTCAAAAATATGAGGGTTCTAATTTTTTTTTTCTAATCTGAATAGTTTGCGCGAGAGACACTTCCAAAGTGGTAAAATGTGTCTCCCCCCTCCCCTGTAAATTCTTAAATAAGAGAATGATAAAACTAAAAAATATATATGATGTCCATTGCCATGCAAACTTCCACCGAAAATTGGTTTGAACGAGATCTAGTAAGTAGTTTTTTTAAAACGTCATAAATCGTAAACCGAAATTTACCTTTCACGTTTGTACGGAACCCTCAGTGTGCGAGTCCGACTCGCAATTGCCCAGTTTTTTTCTTTAGAGGTACGGAACAGTAAAAAGAAAAAACTAAAGGAAAAAAGTTAGACGATTTCCCAACTCAACAAAAAACTCTTATACAAAACTTAATTAACACAATCCATTTCAAGAACGCTTTACTGGCACGACCATTACATACATAATAGAATATAAAAATTTACTTTACCTTTTATTAACAGCGAAACCACTTCCATCTCCTCAACTTTTCAAAACACTAGTGAAAATTGTTTATCATGAACAAAATATATGAACCGCCAACTACACGAAGAAAAATCCATTAGTACCTACTTCACTTTCCTTAGTAATTTTGTACACTCGCTTCAAAGTAGACTGTACCTTCGGCTACTTATATTTCAATTTTAAGGCGAATACGCTTATTTCATGATGTTCTTGCACTTTGCACTTGACCTGCTCGCGCGCGGGGGGTATTATTATTAGGTACATAATTGCGCGTTTTTACGTAAATCACCAAAAAAATTAAAAACTCTTTTCTGGATTTTTTTACGAAAAACAAAGATATAGACCAAAATTTCCGGATAAAAAAAAATCATACAAACGTGCGTACAAAACGACAATTAAGCGTTTTTCAAGGTCATTCAAGTTGTACAGAAGTATGTTCAATCGGCGCTCGAGGGGTTAAAGTCGATGTTTCGAGGTAGCCAGGGTCCACCGTAGGCGCAGGCTCGCGGACGATGGGGCCGAGCTCGAGTTGTCGACGGCGCGTAGTGTTCCAAGCGCGCCACAAAGAGATGTCAGCAAAAAAGTAGGGGCCCAGCAGGGCCGAAAGCTACTGGGGCGAGTCCGACTCGCACTTGACCAGTTTTTTGTTAAAGTGGGAAATCATCTAATGACTTCTCCCAACCTAAGGCGAAGCGGGGGCGTAGTCAGACTTTTACTAACTAAAACCACACCTGTGTCCATCAGTTTCCCCTTCTGGGGGCCACGGGTTTCCTTTTCATAAAATGCCCGCGGCCCTAGCGGGTATCGGTCTTACTGGGCTCCCACGATTTGCTGACATGTCTTTAAGAAGCGCGTGAAATACTACGCGCTGTCAACGACTTGGGCTCGGTCCAGACGATTACCGTACAGCCGGACGCGTCTACCGTGGTTGATAGTTGGGGTCAGGGTCAGAGTCAGGGTCGTGATGGCTGGGGCGTAAGGATGCCCGTTACCCCACGCGCACGGCCGTCTCCTTCGCTAGCATTAATGTTTCGCAGAAGAAAAATTGTGTGTCTCATGGCTGCCCTAAATAGGTACTCGTTGGAAGCGGATTCAGCTCATTAGGCAACACTTCTGGGGACGATTTCATAATGAATATACCTCTCTGCTGCAGGCGAAATCAAAGTGGTTTGATTCCAGAGGTAAAGTAAAGCCGGGGTTCTTGGTCCCCTAGGACAAGACAACGCCACCTCTGCTCTGGTCCCTGGATCGGGTCACGAAGACCTATCCCGGCGTAGACGGGGTCACGAGAGTGACTGAAATGAAGACGAAGCGAGGCACAATTCGCCGTGCCTCCAACTGCATCTACCCCCTACCAGTAGAAGATTGGAGATTTCTCTTTAACCCTGGGAATATGTCGGCGCTCCACACTTGCGTGGATCACTGCGGGGAAAGCGCGGGGGTTTGGGGCACCGAAACCGGTTCCACCGCGATTTGCAACACTCAGCTCAAAGACGTCGACGACTCCGGACATTCCTTTAAACGGTCTTTTCAAGTTGTAAATGTTAATTACACCTATTTTAATATAGTCCACTCGTTTCAATTACAAATTCCCAACCGAGTCTATTCAGGTACAGTTCAGCATAATGCCAGACAACATCATAGTAAAACTTACTTTGTACTGATCTAAATCAGCTTTTCCGAATGAAAAAAATACTTATATCTTCCCCTTAAGAGGAGCAAACATTTCGAGACTATTACCTTGCCTCACACGTTCATTATAAGGCCATAATAACCTTTTTGCCTCTTTGTGAGACTTAACACAGTTTTAGTAAAAGACCCTACATTCATTTAAAACTTTTTAAAGTAAACTAATTAAGTCCTTTTGCTCGCAGATCGCGCTAAAAAGTTAGCTGGCGCAAATATTTTTATGAATCTCTTTTTTATGGTAAGAAATTTGTACACTTAGAGACATTCTGTCTTTGAAAACTCTACAAAAACTACCAGTTTTTCATTTGCTGTTAATAAATACTTACATAATATACATTGTATATAATCATCTTTATAATATTCTCACTGCTAGGACTCAGGCCTTCTTTCTAGAAGAAGTAATGGGCCGTAACCACTTGACCCAGTGCGTATTGTTCAATGTATCATATCTTCACATTTTTGATTTTAGGACATGCCAGTTTCCTCACGATGTTTTCGTTTACTATTTTGAGAGCAGTGGTGATGAAATAAATTACACAAAGTAATGCGACTGGTTGGGCTTGAACCCGCGACCGCGATTATTAAAAACAAAATTATGCCCGTATTCGATGAAAGCTTAAAAGAAATCTTCAACGCTCGAACTGACTTCAAGACCTAAAATTCCAACGCACAATAATATTTCTGACACTCCTAGTGTTAGCCAAAATAAGAAGGAATGAGATAAAATCGTCGTGAATCACACAGCCGACGATATCAGAACTTTTTTTTAGCATGTAATCTACAAACAATTTCTTTCGCTCTAGGTGAAGCGAGAGGGAAAGTTCAGTTGCGATCCAGGTCCACGGTATGTCATTCAAAACTTTTCGAGACCCTAGGGAGCATCAGTATTACTGGTCCCCCAAGGTTTTACTGACATCTATTTGAGGTGCGCGTGGAACACTACGCACCGAAGAACGCATGAAGTTGTCTGTAATTTTTTCTGAACTGGACCTATTTGGTGCAGGCGCGAGACACACAACGTTAGTTATGTTATTTTCTTATTTTTTTATCTTAAGTGTTTATATGTTGTTTCTACATTGTGTGTATCTGTGTACTTGTGCCAAATATTGTTTTTTTCTTTTCTTTCTTTCTTTCTCACCGTCGAAGACTCAGGCTCAGTCCTTACCAGACTGCCGACCCGTGTTTCATTAGTTGCCTTTTCCGTTCCAAGGTTTCCAGAAGCACATGCGAAGAACCCTGCAAGTCGCGGGATGGCGGACAGAGTTCCGGTAGGATCTCATAGTGGAATGTCGCGGACTTGCGGACGGCGAGCAAAGAGTAGCTCACCGTACGACTATCCGGTAACCATCCGGACCGAGCCCAAGTCGTCGACGTTGCGTAATGTTCTACGCGCGCCTCAAGAAAATGTCAGCAACTGTAGGGGCCTAGGAGGGTCGAAGCCTACTGGGGCCAAAGGTCTGATTCTGAAAGGAAGACTCAGCCCTGGTACGAAAGGCATCGAAGGAACAGGAGTGGGTTTTTTTGTCAGTAAAAGTCTGACACTATCTCCCGCTCCGCCTAAAAGCGGGGATGTCAATGAAAAAAAAAAGCTCTGTCATACAAAAACACTGCATCATACTAATATAAAACCAAATTTTTAATAATCTTAAAAACCGAATTTCGATTACGGTGGCCAATCAGAGAGATTAACGAAGTACGCAGGAGATGTCATAGCGTAAACACAGGTGCATTCTCTGTTCATTTACTCTCATAGTCCGATGGGACGACAATCTGCAATGACCGGAGTGAGATCAGGCGCAGGAGTAACGACTTCACGTGCTTTCAGAGGCACGGGTGTATCACACCACCAACTTCCAAACTTCGGGCTGCTGCAGAGAGAGACCTAATGAAAAAACGCAATAGAACTTTTTGCCTGACCAGGAATCGAAACCAGGAACGCGCTTGCGACCATGAGATCAACGAAACCACACTTCATAATGATACTAGCCTTCTCCACCCGTCCGGACCGAGCCCAAATCATCGACGGCGCGTATTGTTCCACGCGCGCCTCAGGGAGATGTCAGCAAATCGTAGGGGCCCAGCAGGGTCGAAGCCTACTGGGGCCATGGGTAGTGTGAAAACGAAACCCGTGGCCCTGGGACGAAGACAACGAAGGAACAGGAGTGGGTTTTTAGTCAGTAAAATCTGACACTATCTCCCGCTCCGCCCAAGAGCGGGCTTTCTCATTAGATATTCCCAACTAAAAAAAAACCCTCGATTTAGTCATTCACAGCCAAATCCATGTCTTAGCAGAACCGTTCAGTGTGGCAACTTGCTCAGAATAATGAATAATATTAACGTTTATCGAAAAAAAATATATAAGTCCGCCATTTTACGAAGGATCGACTAAATTTATTTACTTTCTATACCATTACACGGTTTGATGGGACGACGCGGCGCGAATGGAACAGATATCTGGGACCTTAAAAAAATAATTAACTCACAAGTCACGTCTAGGCGAAGAAATATTTGAACCGAGGATAGGTACTTAGAATTATGTAAATTGAAGTGTTAGTCATGAAACTTCTGTCTTCTAATAAACTTGATCTGAAGTCAGGAATAGTCTTCGTTGTTTTTTTTTTTTACATAGTATAGAAAGTTAAGATTAGTCACACGTTCGCACATAAGTAGGTACAATTTAACCCTTTTTGAGGTGAGGTATCATAAATGATTTCTCTTGCTCTAAGATCGAGTGACAGAGTATGTTAAACTGTCACTAACTGAAATCTAAAAAAAAAAAATATTATTTATTTATTTATTTTATAATTTATGTACACACATAAATACGAAAGAAGATATATTCTGATAAAAAAATTACAAAGGTACTGCTTATTTCTAAAAGAAATTTCTTCCAGCAGACCTGCGGAAGGAGAAATAGGAAGAAAAGTAGATAATAGTGTGTAGAAGTAATAAAAGAAGAGAATGTGAAATCTTAAATTAAAATAATAAATACTTATATAGTATACATACTATACTATATATACCTTATACTAAAAATAAATACATAATGTATATACATATATAATTATCACGCTAGATTAAATATCTTACTATCTATTAATTTTATAATTTATGTACGCACAGATAACAGAGAAAAAAATGTACAAAGTTACTGCTTATTTCAAAAGAAATTATTTCCAGCTGACCTGCAAAAGGAGAGATTAAATTATTATTTAGACTAAAAAAAGTAAAATAAATAATAATAAATGGGTTACCGGGTTACGGTAAGGGCGAGGCCACAACTCTGCGTTGCGACGTCGCGTCGTATAAATCTGCGACATCGCAAAAGGCATCATGGAATTTTCCGGTGCGCTGCCGTAACATATAAATCTGCGATACGTTGACGCGTTATTAGTGTACATACTTTGAACGGGCTGCACATTTTTATTTAAGTTAAGATAGCGGATTCGATTTCGTGCGACGCCGTATACGATGAAATTTTTGCGGTGCGTTGTCTCATCGTACAACTTTGCGACGTCGTTTTGTCGATGCGATGCCGTAACGCAGATATGTGGCCTCGCCCTAACTTTTGCAAACGCCCTAATTTTTTTTAAATAGTTCTTTTTTCAAAAATAATCATGCCTAGATAGAAATCGATAAAAATAATCATTTGTAGTTGTGAGTTGACCTTCTAAATTCCCCTAATATTCGCGTTTCTAAGGTCTTAAATAAGTTTCTCTTTTTCAATAAATACGTATCCATGACACAAATGTTACTTCAAATAAATACCTTTGATCCCTAACATAACCACAAAATCCATTGTTATTAAAAACCTTTAAACATGATACATTTCGTAGGTTACAATCGTTCGTGACCCCGTATTTCAGTAATTTCTTTCAACCAAAACTAAACTTTATTTTCTACACATAAGGTGCTTTTTTAGATAAATAGTTTACCTTTCCATTTAGGTTTCGCACAATCGGATACGTCGAATATATCTTTTCCTGAGGCTTTCCCTTTACATAACACTTGGTTGGATAAAGTGATGTCGGAGGAAAATTGTATCTTTTTATACGTAGCTTAAACAACAGAAGGGTGGAAGTAGTGGGTAGGGTAACGTGTAACCTGCTCTGTTGATACTTCGATGATGTGGGTTAAGGGTGGGCGAGACCGTGACATTTTGGGAGATAGGCAGCTGGTTTGCTTAAGGTAGTTTATTTGCGTTTATAAAGGACTTTATACGTCAATTGTATCCTATTTATGTTTTAAATAGACATATAAATATGCGTAAATTTTAATCCGTGAATTGTGCTCATCCCGGATGGAAACATTATTTTGAGCCTATTGGCGTTTTTTGGGGTTCTTCTTTTTTAAATGGAAATGGTGGAATGGTGGGAAATCATCTATATCGGACTTTTACTGACTAAAACTCACTCGTTTGTTCCTTCTTTGCCTTGCGTTTCAGGGCCCGGGGTGTTCATTTTCAGTAGTCTTCGACTCTGCTGGGCCCCTACGATTTGCTGACATCTTCTTAAGGCGCGCGTTGAACAGTACGTGCCGTCGACGACTTGGGCTCGATCTGGGCGATTAACGGACGACTGGACGGCGTGCTACCCATTGCTCGCAGTCCGCAAGTGCGCCTACGGTGGCTGGAAATGGGGTTCGGGATGCCGGTGGCTGGGGCGTGAGGGCCGTTCCCTCGCTCGTACCGCCGCCTCCTTTGCTAGCTTTACTGCTTCGCAGAAGGAGACGACCGCTTGCCATTCCTCCTCGCTCCGGACCACGGTCTGTACCATGGCCAATACCAATCGAACCAATCAGAACATAGTAGCCCGCTTCCCGTACCTCAGCTAGTTGACAGAATTGTTTTGGTGCGCTAGTTCAAGCATGTGACACAGAATTTGTTCATAATTGGTTAATTCGTAATAGAATCAATCATTGATAACAATTGCTACTAGAAAATACTACGCGCAGTGTTTTTTCCACTTTGATCGTCTTTTATTCATTCAGATAATCAATAGCCTGTACAATATTTCCATAAATTGAGTGACATTTTGGGATATAAACAAACGCTAATAATTTTGCTGTTTATGAATATTATTTATTGAGACTTTACTTAAATAATAACAAGACCTTTTCTAATAAGACCTTTAAGTATTTGTAATAATTAAAAATTAGTGGTGTATAAAAGGAGAAACTGACATACCAACGCACAATTGAAACTACTGTAACTAGGTGCGTGAAAATTTGCACATCCTTATAATGTAGGCGATCACTAAGAGAGGATTTCCCAAAATTCATCCCGTAAGGGGATGAAAAGGGAGTTCAAAGTTTGTATATAGAAACCTACATTCGCGTGGGCGAAGCCGCTGGCTGAAGCTAAAAATATATAAGAGGAGAAACTGACTGACGAGGAATGTGAAATTTTGCACAATACTTCTGTCTATGACGTAGACGAACACTAAGAAGGGAATTTTGGAAATTCAACCTTTAAAGAGGTGACAACGAGTAAATTCCTTTGTATGAAAAATCTCTTACAGGCACAGGGAAAGCCCTGTGCCAATATACAGGGTTACCCAATAGAAGAATTTAGGGGTTATTTTTTTTTTTTGGGTGGGAAAATCATTCTAATGACATCCCCGCTCTTGGGCGGAGCGGGAGATAGTGTCAGACTCTTACTGACTAAAAACCCACTCCTGTTCCTTCGTTGCCTTCGTCCCAGGGCCCCGGGTTCCGCTTTCACACTACCCGTGGCCCCAGTAGGCTTCGACCCTGCTGGGCCCCTACGATTTGCTGACATCTCCTTGAGGCGCGCGTGGAACAATACGCGCCGTCGACGACTTGGGCTCGGTCCGGACGGTTACCGGACGGTCAGACGGCGAGCCACCCATTGCTCGCCGTCTGCAAGCCCGCGCCTACGGTGGCCGGAAATCGGGATCGGAATCCCGGCGGCGGTTGGAGCGTAAGGACCGTTGCCTCACGCGATCGGCCGCCTCCTTAGCTAGCATTACTGCTTCGCAGAAGGAGGCGACCGCCTGCCACTCCTCCTCGCTCCGGAGCATGGCCTGAACCAAGGCCCGGCGCGAGAGATCGCCGCCGCCGATTGCCCCCACGAGGACACGGCGTTGCTCTGCCCAAGCTGGGCACACCTCCACCGTGTGCTCTACCGTGTCCTCCGGGTGGGCCACACAGTGGCGACACCCGGGCGTCGTTTCCGCACGAATCCGGTGCAGGAACCTCCCGAACTTACCGTGTCCGGTGAGGACCTGCGTCATGCGGAATGTGAGGACGCCGTGAGGTCTTTCCAACCACGCCTCAAAGAGGGGACTTACCGCCATTATTGTGGCGTGCCCAACAATTTAGGGGGTTAGTAAAACTTGAAACTTGGCACAAATTCCAACCAAAATTATTCCAATTATTAATAAAAACTGTCATTATTAGTTTTTCAAAACTACCTACAGAACTACTGTTTAAGGGGTGTTAAAGTATGTATTTATGAAAAGATTTGCAAACAAAGTCATGGGCAAAGTGCTAGTCTGCAAAAAAGTGAATGAACCCCTAAAACTAGATTATTATAATCGAGTCTTCTATCAGTAAAGTACTACAAAATTAATTAGATGCGAAAATTTTACTGAAGTTCTTCGTTTGTTTGCGTTGCTTAGTAGTCTTTTTAATTATGCAATTAACTTAATTAAATCAAGTCATTATGATAAAGTTTATAAAAAGAATTAAAAATCATTATGATAAAATTTGGCATTAATAAAAACTATGAACTCTGCTGAAAAAAAAGAATGCTTTTATGACTTCAATGCATTCAAAAATTAAAAAAAAAAACATAATTTAAATATTTATATTTCACTTAGGCCTCCAAGGGAACTTATAAAACGTCAGAAGCTAGTGCACGGTTCCAAATTGGTCGTTTCCTATGGAGAAGAACCGGCAAGAAACTACATGGTAACTCTTTTAAAAAAAGTGGCTGATGTTACAATATATATTTCCAAGTAACAGTATTAGTAGATATTATGTAAGGATAGTGTAGACCGGTCAATATTGTACTCAGAAGTATAATAAAAATAATCATAATAAAAATTGAGTCGTAATAGGAAGTAATTTAAGAATTCGCGGAGTGATTTCACATTATAAAAAAAACAAGTAAAAAAGCAAGAAAAATAAATAATTACAACTATTAATAAATGAGACGTAACAAAATAAATTACTAACAAATTTATAGTGATTGGGATCTAAAAATATAATTGCAAAAGTAATGTATTAGAAAAAAAAAGTATATATTACAACAAATATGGAGCAGTTATTACATTAACACAATATTATGAGTTACCAGGGGGCCACATGTGCAGGAGCAGTCATTGCTGAATGAGCGTGTCTTTGACATAGTCTTTTAACCTTGTAATACACTTTGTTGGTAAGGACACGCTTAATATGGGTTTTGATCTTTCCCTCGCTAAGTTCAGTCACCGCCTTTGGCAGCTTGTTATAAAAACGTATGCTGTTTACTAAAAATGACTTGCTGGTCTTAGCTAATGTTCATTTGGGTTATACAATTTCATGTTTACTACGCGAATTTTTGTTGTGAAAACCGCTTCTAATTTTAAAAAGTTTTAAGTTTTTACGAACATACAAAATTCATTCTAAGATATAAAGAAAAGGCAGAGTCAATATATCAATTTATTTCTAAGGGATTCGCGAGGACCCATTTTATAAATAGCCCGGATTGCTCTCTTTTGCAATATGTTAATTGAGTCTACATCACCTGCAGATCCCCACAGTAAAATGCCATAAGACATAATACTGTGGAAATAAGCATAGTAAACTAACCTAGCTGTGGCTACATCTGTCAATTGCCTTACTTTTCTTACTACAAATGCGGCTGAGCTTAACTACCAGAAAGAGTTCTAATATGAGCGCTCCATTGCAGTTTAGAATCAATAGCTATACCTAAGAACACAGTTTCTGTAATAACATCAAGTTTGTTGCCATCAAGAATTAGATTGACGCCAACTCAAGGGACGTTTGGTAATGAGAACTTTATACATTTAATTTAATTCGCATTTAATAAGACATTATTAGCTGTGATCCATTTCGAAAGAACAGCCAGACTTTCGTTGACATGCAAGACATCCGCATTTTCCTATTTACTTTAAAAATGAGGGAAGTGTCATTAGCAAATAGAATTATAGTAGATAAATTAAACATCATGTACGGAAGGTTATTAAAAAAGGAAAGGGCCAAGAAATGAACCTTTGGTACGCCCATATTTACTAAAAACCCCTTTACTTACTACGGGTTACTTTTTGTTACCTGTAAGATAAATAGGAAAAATAAGATCATCAGCTCAGTCAACGTAGTCAAATGTTTTTAAGAAGTCACAGAATATGCCAATAGCATCCTAGAACTTCTTCCAGGATTCAAAAATATGACTTTTTTCATTCCTGCATCCGTCTTGAAGCCAAACTGATGACTATGCCAAATCCTATTTGAATTAAAATGAGACAACATCTAGTCGAGCATAATTTTTTCATATATTTTACTCAATGCTATGCACAGATATAGGTCTGTAATTAGAGAAATCACTCTTACTACCTGTTTTTCATTTTAATTCGTTCTTAGCTGATGTCTACACCCTATAAAGAACCTACCTGCCAAATTTTTAATTTGTAGATGTTATAGTTTCTGAGATTTTGTGATTAATCAATCAGTGAGTGGTATTTCGCTTTTATATATATAGATTCTGAAGGAAGTAATAATAATTATTTATTTATTGACACACACCAGTTTATAAGAAAAATAGAAGAATGTACAAATTAAGAAAATAAAAACACTTAAGAAGTAGCTGTGGGCCCTAAATTATTCCACGAACGCCTATATCTGGGTGGTAACCGATCACTTTTCCGATTATTTTTTGTTTGAATTTCATTTTACCAAAAACTATTGACCTATGTCTTTTTGCTATATGCATTATTTAACATATTTTTAGATCATCGAAGTATCATGTGTCATAGGTATTATTTCATCGTACTAGAATTCGCCGATTTACAAAATAACTTTTTGCTATTATCCGAAGCCTCTTTTTAGTTTTTTTCATTTGCCAAATGATTTATTTGCCTTTTGAATTTTGGTCACAAATATACGATTAATAGACAAATTCGATAATAGGCGGTTACTTGGTAGTGGTAGACGGCGCGTACTGTTCCACGCGCGCTTCAAAGAGATGTCAGCAAATCGTAGGCGCCCATCAGGGTAGAACCGTACTGGGGCCACGGGTAATGTGAAATCGAAACCTGAGGCCCTGGGGCGAAGGCAAAGAAGGAACATGAGTGGGTTTTTAGTCAGTAAAAGTCTGACACTATCTCTCGCTTCGCCCAAGAGCGGAATTTGTCATAAGATGATTTTCCCACATAAAAAAAATGCATCTACGAAACTACTGGGACTAGGAGCGTAAAATTTTGCATAAGGTTTCCATTTATGACGTAGGCGAGCACTAAGAGAGGATTTTCCACAATTCACCCCCTAAGGGGATGAAACGGGGGTTCAAAGTTTGTCTGGAGAAACCTACTTTCACTTTTCCTTTTTGCCAACGTCCTCGCTTTGTTTAATAATAATAATAACAACTCTTTATTTCAGGCTAGTAGGGCCCATAGACAGTATACATAAATAACAATCTTAAAAATAATAAACTAATACATAATAATAGTATTCTATTTATTTATTATTAAAACTATATTGGGTCGGCGACGTAATGCGCCGAGTCATGGTGTCATGTAGCCTTCCGCGAAAGCGTCGATACACGACACCTGTCGGCCAAAATTCTTCAACAACACATACATACATACAACAAAAGATTTGAAGTTGATCTTGTGACGCGACTCCAACCTTCCAACTCTCAGGATGAACCTGGTCTTCATCTTTATGTACTCCACGACATCCTCTACGCTCGTGGAGTGATGCAGACGAATCTAAAAATAAGTTTATTTACGGCTACTCCGAACTACTTCAATCATAACTTTAAATATTCACTCTCCATGGCTCTGCATCAAGCATTATTTTTATAAAGTGAAACAAAACGTGACTAACTCAGTATTCTACGAGATACTACACAAATATTATAATATGTCAAGTCATTAATAACCTCTGAAAAATCGCTGAGATAAGAAAAAAAATGAAGCTTCAAAAATGCAATTGTCGATCATTTATTTCAGCTTCACAGATAATGGAAGAATTAATGATATCATATTTTGCTGACTCAATATGTATTGTAGTTAGTACTAGTGTTAAGTTTCCAAACAGAGGCTTAAGAAACGTAACTAGAACCATATTATGACGTCTTAAGGGGATGCAACTCGACACACATTTTCACTGTTTTTCATACAACCGCTCTTACACGATTATGACGTTATTACACATTTTTCATTAGATATTTTGGAGTATCTTGTGAATATTATCCAGGCTTCTATTGAAATCAATTTATTGTGTAAAATTAATCCAGTAAAGACCTCTGAAAATCTACTATTTTGCATAAACTTTGACACTTCATAACTTACTCAAAAACTAAAAAAGTATAACAATAGAAGCCTTGCAAATTTAATTAATTAATTAATTAATAATCTTTTTTTTTAAAAATTTTTTTATATATATATATATTAGAGGAAGTTTGAAAGTGGCGCCAGTGATTGAAAAGTTGAAGGGGAATCGTTTATCTTGGTATGGTCATGTAAAGAGGAGAGATGAAACACATGTTACTAAAAGAGTTATGAGTATACATGTGGATGGGTGAAGAGGGAGAGGGAGGCCAAAGAAAAGATGGATGGATTGTGTGAACAGTGATATGAAAGAAAAGGAAGTTAGTGATAGTATGACGGTTGACAGGATAGAATGGAAGAAAAAAACGTATTGCGCCGACCCCAAATAAGATGGGACAAGGGCAGGAAGATGATGAATAGCCTTGCAAATTTAATCAAGATTCTTAATGATGACAATTTTTTTGAAAACTTTTAAGGGTTTAACAAAAACACGTATTTCCTGGAACAAGTTTTGTTAAATATTCGAATAAATCACGGAATTACCGAAAGCCAACAGAGTTTTCAAGCGTTCCCTCTTTTTTTTTGCATTGCCTCTTCATCAAACATCGCATTGGATTGCGTTAGATGAAGCAACAAGCTTTTAAACCATGCTCGATGTTGACGATAGGCGAGTGGTAAAGGAGCCGCTTAAGGCCAACGCTCCAGGGTTCTTTATTTTCTTTCAAAATTCAAATTTTCAAAACTTTTTATCAATTTGAAGCTCAATATCGGGTAGCATGGTACAAAAACTGTATTTGCAGTAATGACATATGTATGGATATCATCCTAACTTTCTACCTTAGAGTCTAGAGAAACAATTTTCTAAATAAGGCTCCTGAAATATTTAAATCTCTAGGACTTAATTGCGGCAAGGTAAACATTTTCCCTTACACGTTTAGGCACAATTGCGTACCAATAAACCTATGAATCATGGATTCACAAACACAGGAGCCAGTTTGTGGTGAGAGCGGATTGACTCTAGTACGTCTAGCACGCTGAACACGCCGAATTACTTGCATGCAAATTAACGATAGGCCGAGAACGCTAGCAAATTGGTATTAATCGATTCACTCGGTATTAGCTTATAGACTATTTAGATGGGATGCTTAATTGAAATGGGATATTGGTCTGCATGGTATCACTGGCTCATTCGCTTTGACTGTTATGTGAAAACTATGTAGATAGTTATACATACCTAAATATTGACCCTTTATAATTAGTTATAGATGCTAGTATTAATAAGTTAGGATAAGCGCATTGGGGGTAAAAAAAATGTAAAGATAGATGTAAGATGATGGAAAAAAAAAAACGTCGTAAGCAGCTGTTTGCGTTTTCTGCAAGAATAGATTTTTTCTTCCATAATTAAAAAGTATTTATGACATCATTCTAAAAGAATATAACTTACTAGCCTGTACCAGCGGCTTCGTCCTCGCGAAAGTTAGTTTATCCATACAAAATTCCAACCCCCCTTTAGGGGTGAAGTTTCGAAAAATTCGTTCTTCGCGGATGTCTACACCCTATAAGGAAATGCCCCTGCCTGCCAAATTATAAGTTTGTAGATGTTATAGCTTTTGAAATTTCGCTTTTATATATATATAAAGATTTATCACATCGGTAGTCCATGTCCTGGAATAGCACATAGGATTTTATATTATTCCGAGGGACCATACACCCAGAATAAAACACCTGCGCAGTTCCAGGACATCGTCTATCCGTGTACTAAGTTTAATCGTAATCCTTTCAGCTATTCGAGCGTGAAGAACTACTTAACCAATATACACGCTCGCAAACTTTCACTTTTATAATATTAGTGTTAGCATTGCTTAAAATTTTCAAATCCTTACCTTGAGGTTACTGTCAGAGTCTGTCATGAAATGCAAATCAAATCATCATTTCAGCCGAAAGACGTCCATTGCTGACATTAGGCCAATCCTAAGTGTCGTCACAATGATCGGGACTACGCGTCTCGCATCCATCGCATTCCTGCAAACCTCACCAGGCCGTTGGTGGCAGACGGCGAGCAATGGGTGGCTCGCCGTCCGACCGTCCGGTAACCATCCGGACCGAGCCCAAGTCGTCGACGGCGCGTACTGTTCCACGCGCGCCTCAAGGAGATGTCAGCAAATCGTAGGGGCCCAGCAGAGTCGAAGCCTACTGGGGCCTCGGGTAGTGTGAAAGCGAAACCCGGGGCCCTGGGACGAAGGCAACGAAGGAACAGGAGTGGGTTTTTGGTCAGTAAAAGTCTGACACTATCTCCCGTTCCGCCAAGGAGCGGGGGATATCATAAGATGATTTTCCAACCCAAAAAAAAAAAAAACCAGGCCTTTGGTTCACTTCCGAGGCCGTCCAGATCTGTATCTTCCGATACACGTTCGCCTCTGCAGAACTTGAAATGATGATCCGAAATTATTACTTATATATACCCTTTATTTTCCTTCCTTCATAAGTTTCCTAAACAAAACTTCACTTTGCATTTTAGTACGGTTCCTATCCCCAAAGGATTTACTTGTAACCTAAGATCGCAGGTATTCAGTAATATTGTGTTTTCAACTTGCGCGGTATACGCTATGCTAAAACATGACGCGCTCCGCTCGGTCGAAATATTATAATAAACGTTACACCGTGTAACATGCACGAGTATGCAAGCTTTCAAAGCCTGTAGAAATATGCGGAAGATGGGTAACAGGGAAGAAAGTAGCGAAATATCTACCTTTATTTTATCCCGTGTCTTCGCTCTAGGATCAAAGTTCGATAAAGTTACGGCAGCACTGAAACTGCAGGCCATGGTCCAAAGAGAGTAGTGGCAGGTAAACGTTACACCGTGTAACATGCACGTGTATGCAAGCTTTCAAAGCCTGTAGAAATATGTCGAAGATGGGTAACAGGGAATAAAGTAGCGAAATATTTACCTTTATTTTATCCCGTGTCTTCGCTCCAGGAGCAAAGTTCGATAAAGTTACGGCAGCACTGAAACGCAAGGGGCAACTGCAGGCATGGTCCAAAGCGAGGAGGAGTGGTAGGCCGCACGAACACGCGCGAGGGAGCGGCCCTCACGCCCCAGCCGCTGGGATCTCGGTCCCGATTTTCGGCTACCGTAAGCCCAAGTCGTCGACGGCGCGTACTATTCCACGCGCACTTAAAGGAAATGTCAGCAAACCGTAGGGACCCAGCAGGGTCAAAGCCTACTGGGGCCAAGAGCGGGGGATGTCAATGGATGATATTACCACCGAAAAAAAAAGGTAAGTCTAGTTTTTATTGATGTGATACATTTTACCTCTTTTATATGTTAGAGAGTTATCATCATGTTTTTTTTTTTGTCTGTCTGTCTGTCTGTTTGTTCAGGCATCACGCAAAAACTACCGGTTCGATTATGATGAAACTTGGTATAATTATTCTTTAATATCCTGGGCACCACACTGAGTACTTTTTATCCCAGAAAAGTATATAATATAAAAAACAAACTTAATTTTGCGGTTCGATCCCTAGATCCGATTACTGTACCAACCGCAAATAATAAGTTTGTCGTAGGCTACGTCACATTTTCGACTTCTACGCGGACGAAGTCGCGGGCAAAAGCTGTTTCAAGAAATAAGTGTACGTCAAATGATTCTCAATTACTTAACCATCAAATATGTAATTTGGAACCAATTAAGTATCGTCGACATATTTCTTGAATGACAGAAGTTAAGATGGATAAAAAATATGACAATTTTAAAATCTTATTTCTCATGACTGTACATATCAAACCCTTTTTATTTTGAGTTGGGAATTCCAAAGACTTTCGCTCTAGGGTAGAGTGAGAGAGCGTGTCAAACTTTTACTGACTCTGATACGTTCCAGAACCACGGTATTCTTTTCAGAAATTCCCTGTGGATCATTGCCATTATCACCATCATCATCAGCCGAAAGACGTTCACTTTTTGACATAGGCCTTCCCCACGTGTCGCCACAATGAACGATCCTGTGCTTTTCGCATCCATCGGATTCCCGCGACTCTCACCTCTCACGTCATCGATCCAACTAGTGGGACACCTTCCAACGTTGCGTCTCCTGGAACGCCGTGATCACTCCAAAACCATCTGTTGACACATAATTTTGGCGGTTCTTCGTTTTGCTTTGGTAATCTTGGTTCTCCTGCTATCTGGATATCTGTATTACTGATTCGATCATACAAGGAAACTTCGAGTGACTGTAAACTTTAATAATAATAATAATAACCTGTTCCCTGGACCCTGTTCGCGATGCCGGTGGGATACTATTTTGTATATTTTTAAATGGTTTTTTTTTATAAATATTGTTTAAAAATTAATAATAAAAATACTCGTCACTAAGCTGACTATCGTACAATTACTGCGTTTACACCAATTAGCCACTTAATAGGTCTGACCTTGTTCTAATTCTTTCAAGGTCATAATACACGCCAATTAATCACAATTCTCGTAAACGTCAATTGTTACAACTACCGCTTTTTTTTATAGTGTGGGAAAATCATCTTATGACAAATCCCGCTCTTGGGCGGAGCGAGAGATAGTGTCAGACGCCGGTCGGACGACGAGCCATCCGCAAGCCCGCGCCCACGGTGGCCGAAAATCGGGATCGGAATCCGGTCAGGGCATAAGGACCGTTGCCTCACGCAATCGGCCGCCTCCTTTGCTAGCATTACTGCTTCGCAGAAGGAGGCGATCGCCCGCCACTACTCCTCGCTCCGGACCAGGACCTGAACTAAGGCCTGGCGCGAGAGATCGCCGCCACCGATCACCCCCACGAGGACACGGCGCTCTGCCTTGCTCTTGCTTTGCTCTGCCCAAGCGGGGCATACGTCCACCGTGTCCTCCGGGCGGTCCACACTGTGGCGACACCCGGGCGTCACTTCCGCACGAATCCGGTGCAGTGCACTTCCCGAACTTGCTATGCTCGGTGACAACCTGCGTCATGCGAAAGGTGAGGACACCGTGAGGTCTTTCCAACCACGCCTCAAAGAGGGGACTTACCGCCATAATTGTGGCGTGCCCAGCACTGGATCGCGACAGTCGCTGTCGCCATTTCTCCATGAGAATCCGCCGGAACTCTGTTCGGCATGCTGCAACTTGTTGCGGCAGCGGAGTTTCGCCCCGGCGTTGCATCTCCATGCGCAGATCGTGCATGTGTGCAAGGCCTGTTACTTCCAGATCCCATGGTGGCTAGTCAGCATGGAGGCTCGCTAGCCACCATGGGAAAATCGTCCGGTATCCTTGCACCATCCGTATGGCCATGACCCCCTGGCATGCGTTCAGCCGAGCCGTTACAACTACCGCTGGTTTTTCCCATTTTTGTCACTTGATAGCTTTATCATTATTAAGTGGTGAAGAGTTCAGTACTTTATAACTTAATGGGTTTTATTTCTGTGTAAAACTAAATAGGGTTTATATTCATTTTGTTGGATAATTTCGAGAAAAACTTTTGCTTAACAGTGTGACATTGCAGATTTAGAAATAAGTCATAACACTATAGATCACACTTAGGCATCGTTCACACCAAACCTAAGTCCGCCGTCAACTGTCAGCCTCAGACCGGGGCTGACAGTTTGCTCACTGTCAGCCCTAGTCTGAGGCTGCTTTTCCACCAGAGATGTACTATGCAGCAATGCTGCAAGGATATAATAGCTATGCTGTGATATGCTAAACTATGTGACCGTTTCCACTGATACAAAGGTACGTAGCGGTGCGAGCAAGATGTGCTATGAAGATGCGCCGTCGCCAAGTAAGGCAATGGATACACGCTTCCTCTTCCTCGAACTAACCAATGTACTATAGTAAGGAAGCGTGCATTCATAGCACACATCAATAGCACGCATCCATAACACGCATCCATAACAGTAAGTTTAGCACGCATCCTTCCATATAAAAAACATATCTTAGTTGAATCCATTTCCACCAGTGCTAAGCTATGTGCACCAATGAATATGATTGGTGGATAACAAACGCATCCATAGCAACGTGGCATAGCACATCTCTGGTGGACCCCTCAATATGGATTCAGTCTGCAGTATGCGTTCTCACCAAGCCTACAGTACGCTATGGCGTAGAATGCGTTACTTGTATGACCAAAAGAGTAGACGACGCACTTGAAGGAGGTCTATTTCCAACAGTGGATGTCTTTCGGCTGAAATGATGGTGATAATAATGACAACATAACCTGTTTGTTTACAATTAGACTGCGGATGTAACGCATTCTAAGGTTTTTACTATATTTAGCAGCAAAAGGATCGAGTCAGTGGTAAGCTTACTTGGAATACCAACGTGCTGACAAAACGTCGACAGGAACTGGAACTCTTCTTGAAAATTGAAAGAGTTGACGTGGCTTTAATCTCAGAAACAAGATTCATAATAAACCCCCCTTTTCCCTCGGGGCGAAACTCCGCTGCCGCAACAAGTCGCGGCATGGCGGACAGAGTTCCGGCGAGTTCTCATGGAGAAATGGCGACAGCGACTGTCGCGACTCCGTGCTGGGCACGCCACAATTATGGCGGTAAGTCCCCTCTTTGAGGCGTGGTTGGAAAGACCTCACGGCGTCCTCACATTCCGCATGACGCAGGTCCTCACCGGACACGGTAAGTTCGGGAGGTTCCTGCACCGGATTCGTGCGGAAACGACGCCCGGGTGTCGCCACTGTGTGGCCCACCCGGAGGACACGGTGGAGCACACGGTGGAGGTGTGCCCCGCTTGGGCAGAGCAACGCCGTGACCTCGTGAGCGCAATCGGCGGCGGTGATCTCTCGCGCCGGGCCTTGGTTCAGGCCATGCTCCGGAGCGAGGAGGAGTGGCAGGCGGTCGCCTCTTTCTGCGAAGCAGTAATGCTAGCTAAGGAGGCGGCCGATCGCGTGAGGCAACGGTCCTTACGCTCCAACCGCCGCCGGGATTCCGATCCCGATTTCCGGCCACCGTAGGCGCGGGCTTGCAGACGGCGAGCAATGGGTTGCTCGCCGTCTGACCGTCCGGTAACCGTCCGGACCGAGCCCAAGTCGTCGACGGCGCGTTTTGTTCCACGCGCGCCTCAAGGAGATGTCAGCAAATCGTAGGGGCCCAGCAGGGTCGAAGCCTACTGGGGCCACGGGTAGTGTGAAAGCGGAACCCGGGGCCCTGGGACGAAGGCAACGAAGGAACAGGAGTGGGTTTTTAGTCAGTAAGAGTCTGACACTATCTCCCGCTCCGCCCAAGAGCGGGGATGTCATTAGGATGATTTTCCCACCCAATAAAAAAAAAAAAAAAAAAAAAACCCCCTTTTCCCTGTCTCCTTTAAAAATATTTTTTTTTAATGTTGATAGGCTCGCCTTTGACCACAATCTCACCTAATAGTGAGCGATGAGAGTGTACGACGAAGCACGCTTGCCTCGAAGTAACCTATTTATACATATAAATATGGTGTACAGTTCTAACCACCCCTCTGGTAACTCAAATGGAGGAACTGCTATCATAATAAAGGAGGATATCAAACATTATCTTTTTGGGAAATATATAAACGAAAAGATTCAAGCAACTTCGTTCAAAATCCAGAATAACGAAGCAGAAGCAATAGTTTCTGCAATCTACTGTCCACCTAGGCACGCACAAGCGAAGAGTTTAAGGCTTAATTCAACACACTGGGGAACAGATACATTTGCGGTGTTGACTGGAACGCAAAACATGCTCTTTGGGGCTAACCTCACCACGAGGTCGACAACTCTATGTAGCCACGAATGACCTTAACCTTCATTACGCTTCACATGGCATTCTCACGTATTGACCTACGGACCCAAATAAATTACCCGACCTTTAGGGTTTTTTCATTACCAAAAATACCCCATTAAGCCAAATACATGTAGAAGAATGTACTGATCTATCGTCAGACCACACCAGTTATAATGAATTTTCACGGCCATACTGATGGGGAGCTTAACAAAGACAATATCCACAGAACTGACTGGGACAGCTATGGAACTAAAATATCAGAAACTATTTTAAACTTACCACTAAATAGTGCGGATGACATCGAAACAGCTATCGAATCACTTAAAAAGCTTATTCACCTAGCGGTCCAACAATCTACACCTTTACTGCGACCAAAAACCGCACAAAAGGTCCACTACTCAAAACAGATAAAGAACAAAGTAAATGAATTAAAATATCTGCGGAAAAAATGGCATTAGAAATCCTTCAAAGAGGCCTCTGAGGAAATTAATCACCTTATCAGCTCTCAAAACCAATTAGCTAACCTAATTCCTAATAAAGGCATCAACAATTCACTGTGTAAGATAACAAAAAGGCTAAAAGACCACAAGAACATATACCCTTAAAAGTCGCTGATGGAAAGTGGGCAGAAACAGAATTTGAGAAGCCTTATAGGGTTGTGTATATAAGGTGTTAAAAAATTAACTTTAAGAATTTCGAGGGGACATTGTACTCCTCATTATGAACAACTTTTACTATGGGACCAAACCTGAAATCGCGAAAAAAAATCAGCTGCTCCATACATTTTGACGAATTATGCGAACATAAACGTATGGAACAGATGATTTTTATGAAGTGTGACGTCACAAGCCTGAAGGGTTACGGGCATGCCCGCCGTGCCCACAGCGGCAGATCCGCGCTTGACATGGAGCGACAGCTTGCCAGACCTTCACAATCCAGTAAACCGAGTCATATTACTTCTTCAATACAGCCACGCGCTAGTAACTCCTCGTAAAATACTTAACAATACATTGAACACTCCTACATTGTAACCAATACTAACAGAGGATGTCAAAATTTGATCATATATAATAATATAAAACCGACTAGGTGCGAGTCGGACTCGCGCACGAAAGGTTCCGTACCATTATCTATACAACATAACTACATTAGGTACCAAATAATTAGTTCATTTCCCCTTAAGTTTTTTTTTTTAATGTTAATCTACAACTAAATATTCTGTATTTCATGTGTCCACCTCCTGCAGTTATTAAAATCGAGCAAAAAACGGGAAAACAAAATCACTTTTGATGTATTGGAGCCTCACTTAAACATTTATTTTATTCTGTTTTTAGTATTTGTTGTTCGGCAACAGAAATACATCATCTGTGAAACAACTATCTAGCTATCACGGTTCATAAGAAACAGCCTCGTGACAAACAGACAGACGGACAATAGATTCATAGTAATAGGAACGGAACCCTAAAAATGATCTTTACCTACAGTGTAAGTTTTAAACACGACGTCGTCGGTCAACTGAATTTTACTACTTGGTCGTATACTCGGCGATAGCTACTACATTGTCAAAATTGGTACACGAAAAGTATGCTTTCGAATACCTATTCAAAAATCGTAAAATACTTTTCAATATATACTAATAATATTTTACATGAGAGTGAGTAGATTTTCTGTAAATTATCTATATATATAAAAATCAATGCCACTTTTCGTTGTAATTTTATAACTCAAGAACGGGCTCACCTATCCAAACCAAATGTAAGCTTTGTTCAGACTATTTAGTAGATGGTTTATGTGAAGTTTGCACAAAATCGGTCGAGCGGTTCTTCATCTATCACATTATTAGGCGGTACGAAGTTCACCGAGTCAGCTAGTTAATTATAAAATGTTGGCGTCTTCAAGGCTAGAATGAATGGCTTGTAATAAACTAATGCGATTCATCATCAACAATTGCATCACCGCTTATCAGCAGGTGGGATCTATTGAGCAGTAGTAGTAGTCAAGCACTAGCTTCATTAAAAAAAAACTGGGCAAGTGCGAGTTGGAGTCGCACCCTGAGGGATCCGTACAAACTTACATACCTATGAAAATAGATCAATTCTAGAATGGAGCCTCCTGGAGAAAAAAAAAGTTGTGACGTAACAACAAATTTACAGTTTTCAGATTAATTCCTATACTTGTGCTATAAGACCTTGTTTAATGCCAAATATCAGGCTTCTAGGCCAACGGAATTTAGGACGGAATTATGAATTTAGATTTCCTCGAGTGTCGATATGTACGTTTTTTGCCACATAAACTGAAGTATCATTTTTTCTCGTTAACTTACAAGTTTGATTTATCACAACTTCAAGAGTCCGCAGACATGAGTATATGATTTTAATTTTAACTCGATATCTCTACGCGTTCCCGAGATAAAGGGTCTTAAAAGACAGACAGTGGGTAAATTTAATTGTCTTATTATTATTTATGTGGTGTCGTGTTTACATGTTTACTAACATGAAAGTTTAATGAATCCATTGTTTATGACCGAAATAAATTGTTTATTGTTTTTTTTTATTGATTAATTTATCTCAGGGAGTCAGGACTCTGGGGTCTTGGACCTTTGGAAAGCGTAGCCGACTCACAGAGGTTCAAACACTTTTCATGGAATATCGTATGACAATGATTTATAGCCTCGCAGTGGAGCTTCGTATTAATGAAATAAATTGTTGAATCGATTGCGTGGTTTCAGAAATTACCCCAACATAGAAAGAAACTTATAAATACCATTTAAAATATTAGTATAGTGTAGTTTGTATAGGTTGACTGGTAGAGAATGCCTCAGGCATTAAGTCCGCCTTTGTACTTTATGTTCCTTCCATGTTTAAATAAATAAATAAACAAGCAAAAATCATACTAAACTTATAGCTTACCAACCCGCCACGGTTGAAAAAGGCTTAACCTTGTTCTGCTTATGTAACTTATTTATAAATTTTTAGAACCCTTCTCTATTATAGAAGTCATTATATAAGTACAAACTGATGTCCAAAAAGTTTGAAATTCATCAATGTACGTTTCGGACATGAAGCGCCAGCAAAGCGGTCCCATAGGAAATTGGAACGGCTCCGACCTCACACTATCATCCTTAAGAGCGACCAATTCGAAGTACATTTTCATACAACTGCTCTTACGTGATTATGATGTTATTACACATCTTTTTCCAGATATTTTGGATATACAGATCTTGTGGATATTATCTAGACCTCTATAGAAACCAATATATAAATTCGTGTAAAACTAATCCAGTAACGACCTCTGAAAATCTGCTATTTTACGTGAACTTTGGCCCTACATATTGTACTCATTTATTAAAAATATAAAAAAGTACATCTAAAGAAGCCCGATTAACATTTAACCGAAATTCTGAATGACAACAATTTTTCTCAAAAACTTTTACGGGTTTTATAAAAACACGCATTTCCTGGAACCAGTTTTGTGAAATATTCGAATAAATCATGGTATTACTGAATACCAGCAGAGTTTTAAGGCGTTATCTCTCTTTTTTCGCGTTGCCTTCTCATCAAACATCGCGTGGGATTGCGTTAGACGAAGCAACAAGCTTTTTAACCATGCCCATGAAGGGCCCTCTTAAGCGTATTCATGAACACGTTTGTTTTTAGTAGCTACGAGGAAAAACATCATGTTTTTTGAATTAAATGAATGGGACGTGAATACGTCCCTAAAAGAGTCTTAATAAGTAATGATCTTAGGTTCAGAAGGTGACCTTAAAATAAATGATTACTTTTTTTTAGTGGGAGTGAGAAGGAGTGTCAGACTTTTGCGTATCATGATAACTCACAGTGTAAATCTTTCTATAAATCCTGCAGACCTCTGAGGGCTTAGCCAAGTTGATAATCTACAATCGTTAACGCTAGTAGAAAACTTCAAATGTATGGGAAAGACCTCATCTCAACTCTCAGTCGCGTGGTCAGAACAAAGGAGTCGGAGGCGTTACAAACTCGAGGCGATCGACGAAAGTAACTTGGCTAGGCCTGCAGATCTCTACACTAATATTATAAAGAGGTAAATATTATAGTATATAATAATTTTCGAAACTACTGATCCGATTATAACTTTATTTTTTCACTGAAATTTTTACTTATCTTTATACATATAATTTTTCAGGACGTGTGTCACCTTGCTTCTCCTAATAGGCTAGACCAATTTGGATATCACTTTGTGTATATAATTCAGTAGGTCTCTGAATTGGGCACCCCAGAATTATGGTGTAAGTACCCTCTTTGAGGAGTGGCTAGACAGACAACACGGCATCCTTACCTTCCGCCTGACGCAGGTCCTCACTGGACATGGTAGGTTCAGGAGGATCCTGCACCAGATTCGTGCAGAAAAAACACCTTAGTGTCACCATTGTGTGGACCGCCCAGAGGACACGGTGGAGCGTAATATGGTAGAGGTGTGCCCCACCTGGGCAAAGCACTGCCGCGTCCTCGTGAGGGCGATCGGCGGCAGCGATCTCTCGCGCCCGGCCTTGGTACAGGTCATGATGAGCGGAGCGAGGAGGAGTGGCAGGCGGACGCCTCCTTCTGCAAAGCAGTAATGCTAGCAAAAAAGGCGGCCGCACGCGTGAGGGAACGGCCCTTACGCCTCAGCCCCCGGGATCCCGATCCGTATTTTCCAGCAACCGTAAGCGCGGGCTGGCGTACGGCGAGCTACCCATTGCTTGTCGTCCGCAACAGTCCGGTAACCGTCAGGACCGAGCCCAAGTCGGCGACAGCGCGCAGTGTACCACGCGCGCCTCAAATAGATGTTAGCAAAACCGTAGAGGGCCAGCGGGGTCGAAGCCTACTGGGGCCATGGGTTATGCGAAAGAGAACCCCGAGGCCCTGGAACGAAGGCAAAGAAGGAACTGGAGTATGTCAGTAAAAGTCCAACCTCTCGCTCTAGCCAAAGGCGGGAGATGTCATTATGATATATGAGATGATTCCACACCTAAAAAAAAAAAGTAGGTCTCTGAATGGACTGAAAATACAATTGGACCTGGTAGGTGGCGCTTCAAGAAACCGCTAGTTATATATAAAACGTACGTTTTCTGTCCGGATAAGACTTTGGATTCCGATAAAAGCTGGCAGAGTGGTAACGGCCCCGACTTACGAGTGTAGGTCGCGGGTTCAAAACCAGCCAGGCGCATTACTTTATGTAATTTATTTCATCACTACTGCTCTCAATACGGTGAAGGCAAACATCGTGAGGAAACCGGCATGTCCTAGAACCAAAAATTCGAAGACGTGTTACATCAACCAACCCGCAGTGGGCCCGCGTGGTAGATTACGGCCCATTCCCTCTCTTACAAAGGAGGCCTGAGTCCCATCACTGGGAACAGTATGAGGCCGACTATGCTTTGCTATTATAAAGGTGAAACTTTTTATATCTAAGTATGTGTTTGTGAACTGATTTGTATGAAATTTGGCACATGGTTAGACAATGATCTGAAATCGGATGAAAAATATTTTTTTATCCAGAGATTATATTCAGGGATAATTTTTCCACATTACTTTTTGGAATTGTTTTATACTTTTATGGGGATGACGCCGCTGGCAGAAGGTATTTTCAATTAAAAAATTGATGACTACAGGACTACAAATCCAAAAACAACATAGACCAAAAATTCGTAGCAAGCTAGCTACGATGATGATGAGCTACGCCGTAGCAGAGGTCAGGCTACGCCGTAACCGTGCTACGGGTGACAGGCAAAGAACGCACCACAATGGACTTACGGGACTAGCGGAAACTTTAGAAAGTACACCTAACTTTTAATCCTACTTCCGCAAATCTAAAAAATTATACTAAATATCAGCTGAGGATGCCGATCATCATTGAAGGTCTGTCCAGGTACTCCGTTTTGTGGGCGATGGCTGGGTATCGAACAATATACAAACTGTTCCAGATCAAACATCATTTTTGCTTCTTTGTTTTTATTTTTGTTATTGTTTACCCTATATTGTGTTTGTGCCTTGTGCTGTACCAAATAAATTATTTTTCTTTCTTTCACCTATAAACTCATAATCAACTACAAATTTCCAAAATCATAGGTTTTTTTTTCGGTGGGTATCCAATGACATCCCCCGCTCTTTTGTGTCTGACTTTTACTGACTAAAAACCCTCTCCTGTTCCTTCGTTGCCTTTCTTACCAGGGCAGAGTCTTCCTTTTAGATGCAGACCCTTGGTCCCAGTAGGCTTCGACCCTGCTGGGCCCCTACGAAAATCATGATTCGGAAACCAATTCAACCTACAACAACGGAAAAGAAACGGACTTAAAATGAAGTTATAAATCCTAAGGTCCAAATACCCGCCATTCTTCACAAGGCAAGGGACCAATACATAAAGACACGCAATTTTACAGCTGACTGCTCACAAAGAAAGAAAAAAGATTAATATTCGTTGTTGGTTGGGATCAGTCACGCAAATCAGACCGTCTGTTAGGTTAAGCTGCAGTTGCCGAGGTTAATTTTTGGATTCAACTATTGAAAACTGACTGCTCTCGGGATCAGATTAGTACTGATGTACTGATGTTTTAATATCTTACTTCTATAACACTATTAAGCTTTTTAGGGTTCAGTACCTCAAAAGGGAAAACGAAACCCTTATAAAATCACTTTGTCGTCCGTCTGCCTGTCAAGGCCCTTTATCTCGGGAACAAATTTAGGTATCAAGTTGAGAATAAAGCCACATACTCAGGTCTATGGTCCACTGAAGATGTGAAAAAAATAAATTAATGAGTTAATGAAAAAAGTATACAACCGTATATGTCGCAAAAAACGTATATTCGACACTCTCAAGGAAATTAAAATTCGTAGGGTACTTCCCGTTGACCTAGAATCCTGAAATTTAATATGAATCAAGGTCTCATAGTACAAGTATAGGAAAAAATCTGAAAACTGAAAATTTGTTGTTATGTTACAAAAAAAAAAATATTTTTGTGTTTCCAAAAAATCTTTGTAACTCAATTTTAAACTGTTTTTATTGGTAACTCTTAGTGCGCGAGTCCGACTCGCACTTGCCCGGTTTTTTTTATTCATGAAGATTTCCCCTCATATTTAAAAAAGCTGTGGTGGTGTGGTGTGTGCGTGTGGTGTTGGCGGCGGTGGTCCGATTATAACTAAAACACAATATGTTTTTTGTGCGTAACAAAAAACATGTTGTGTTTTTCTGAGTGTTATATATAATCAGGTTTTAGGACAGTTGGCCGTTCAATAAACAACACAATATTTGACCCTTGTTTACTTTTCAATTAATACATGAAATAGAAACTATATTTCTCAACGTAACCTAACTTTTGACAATATCTCTGTTTCTCGTCTTGTGCAAAAACTAAAATACACTGGGATTAGAGGCGTTCTAGTGGTGTTACTAACAGGGATTTATTAAAAAACAAAACTCAATCAGTAAAAAACACGTTTTTTATACCTATCATCATTTCAGCCGAAAGACATCCACTGTTAGATAAAGGCCTCCCCAAAGGGTCGCCACAATGAACGGTCCTGTATGTCTCGCATCCATCGGATTTCCACGACTCTCACCAGGTGTTCGGTCTACCTTGTGGGAGGCCTTCCAGCGTTGCATCTTCTGGTGTGCGGTCGTCATTCTAGACCCTTTCGACCATCTATTCTGCAAGCAATGAAAATACATCGTAAGTGCCAAATTGCATTTTTTGCACCAGTTTGTTTTTATCTTTTCTGGCCTTTTCAATCCACAAAATGCGATAAGTATATATAGGGAAAAACGGTTTATCTATATAAAAAAGCGAAATACCACTCAATGATTAATCACGAAATCTCGGAAATTATAACACCTATAAACTTAAAATTTGGCAGGTAGTTTCCTTATTGGGTTTAGACATCCGTTAAGAACGGATTTTCCGAAATTCACCCCCTAAGAGGATGAAACAGGAGTCCAAAGTTTGTATTGAGTATGCTCTCTTGCCTTTATTGGCTGATTTAAGTGGAGATTCGCAAGAGCAAACGTGCTCGGGAGAAGGATGTATAATCCAGTAAGGTGCTGTTAGGGATCTTGACCGTACTTTCGGGATTGTCCTGATAGCCTTGATATACCTCTCCACTCCTCAAGTACCTCAGGATATGTTGCCCTCTTGTTTCTGCGTCACTTCATGCTAGCGACCATTTTTGGGGGCTCATTTATTGACTGTGCACGCCGCCCTCTGCCTTTTATCGATGGATATTAATAACATTTTTCAGGCGGGGGCCATAGTCCCAACATTGTTCCAGGTTACCAGTCCACTTAAGACTCCAAAAACCACAGCCCTATCTTTGTTTTCCATATGTCGCAATAGTTTTTCACCAACCGAGGGTTGTCCTTGGATGCTCTAGCATAGCGCGTACAGGGATAATCGTCGGTTGGTATCACGTTCCATTAAAAGCGTCAAAGGGTCCTCTGCGAGTTGGTTTCGACTCCTCCTACGCCTTCTAAAGGTCCAGGACCCCAGGGTTCTTAAATATACCCATAATAATAATATACCACAACTATCATACAACGTTGTCAAGTCTCAAGGTAAGCAGAGCTTGTATTACGGGTACTAGACAACTGATAAACATACTTATAAATTACACCCAGACACAGAACAAATAATCGTGCTCATCACACAAACATTTGTTCTGGGTTGGAATCGAACCCAGCACCTCCGGCTTAGTAGTCAGGGCCACTAACCAATAGACCAATAAGCCAGTCAAGTACAGGCATGATATGTTTATTGTAGAACATAAGAAAGTGTACATAAAACAACTGATGTTAATAAATGTCTTATAAACAGCTATGTCCCTTAGGACATACAAAGTTGTTTATGTACCAGTAGTTATGTACTTATCTAATACCCAAAGTCAGGTTATTACATTCAAATGTTAGTTTTAGTTACGAAGACGGTCGCAATACGCAGTTGAGACCCCTAAATTTGATTATTGCGATATCGGTATTTTCTCATTAATTGGATTTAAGATCAGATACGAATATTCTGCCATTTCGGGCTTGAATAGAATTCGACCCTAACATTCTCGAGTCGTTAGGATATGAAAAGGGTACCTTAAGTTAGAAAGGGCAACTGAATGAACACAGGGGGGTTTTAGTCAGTGAAAATCTGACACTCTCTCTCACTCCACTTAAAGCGAAAAAGAAGTTAGAAAGTTTCCGATGTAATTATTCTCATGCCTTTACCACAATTGGCTTGAGGCTGCCCAGCATAAAAAATTCCTCACATACTATCTTCGGTTAACATGTTGATATTTCCGAAGCTTAATATAAAACAAAGCCTCCACGCGTCTATCCGTCTGTCCACGATAAACTTAAGAAGGCCACCACACCACACCACCACACAACCACCACAGAATGATTCATAAGGAATGTTTCAGTGTATAATATCTACATATTAAAATAGAGAAAAGCCGAGAATTTCAAAAATCTCGAACACCTGTACGAAGCGGGGCGGGTCGCTAGCAAGTATTAAAATATAGGTGTTGATTAAACAGACTTCTTTTTAATAGAATTCTATTCACCCCTAAAAATCTACATCGCCTTCTGAATTACTAGGGCTAAAGCGGAAGCTCCACTCCGCTCCCACCTTAGCTTTCTAACTTAACCTGTCCATGTCAGAGTGCCCTACAATTGCAAGCTCGCTTCGCTCGCTCTTGGACTAAAAATATTTAGTTGGCATTATAAAAAAAGACTAAATCGTTTATTAGGGTCTACCTCATTTTCACATAGTTATAAAATGAGAAGTTTGATCACGTGGCCAATAAAGAAATGTGTGGCTTGACTTACAGTTTCTCTTAAAATATTTTTGTGTCTAATAATTTCCGAAATTCTGACATTACATTAACTTATACATAGTAACGAACTCATTTAAAAAAACAATATTATGTTAACGACCCTGTTTCTAGGTAGGCTAGAAGCCTGATATTGAACAGTCAACTTCTCAATTAGCGTTTAATATCAATTAATCAAGAGCCTCTCGGTAACACAATTACGAACATACAGACTTCAATATTAAATTTATTATTTACCCTTTTTCAAATATACGTTGATTTCAAATTTCAAGATAATGAGAAGAGCTTGGCAGCGTGACGTCACGTAATAATTATGTGAGCAACCGCTCTTACAAGCTTGTTCGAACATAATTAAACTAGGCGAGGAACACACGGTTTGGCAGAGGTAAACGAATTTCTGCTTCCTGATGCGTCTTTAAAGCTGGGAACACGCCGCGGTCTCTTGGTTTCGTACGTTTAAGGAAGTGTTCTCACAGCGTAGAAAATAGAATACGCAAGCAGTCAGTTTGTAAGGTTTTATACGTCGCGGGTTTATGGAAAACTAGCTTCTACCAGCGGCTTTGCCCGCGTAAAAGTAGAAAATGTAGAGTATTCCAGGGCACGGTCTACCCATGTACCATATTTAAATCAGGTAAGCCGCTGAAAGCGCGAAGAAGTAACAAATATACGAACGTAGGTACATACAAATTTTCAACTTTATAATAGTGTTCCCACGATTCAAATTGAAACTGAACTTATATTTTTGGAGCCCTTGCCTTAGTTGTCTCAGTTCAGGAGACTGAAAGACGTAAACACATGCCTCAAAGAGATGTCGGCCCTGACGGTCCTAGCGATGGGCCATTTAGAGACATTATTCGAATGATTCGATTGTACAAGTAATTCAAATTATTCGAATAACCTTAGAATTTATTCGAATTTGAAAACGAATGAGAAGTAAATAAGAATGTATTGCGTTGTCTCGTTCCTTCCGATTCAACTTTCAGATTACTGGTTCATATATTCTAATATCCGTAACTTCATCTAAAATTAAACTGTATGCACTGAGAAAATCACTTAGTTTCAAGTCAATATGGACGAAAAGTTCTGGAATGGCTACCACGTACTGGAGACGCAGCGTTGGAAGGCCTCGCACAAAGTAGACCGATGACCTGATGTGGGTCGTGGGAATCTGATGGATGCGAGACGCACAGGACCGGTCATTATGGTGACACTTAAGGGAGGCCTATGTCCAACATTGGACGTCTTTAGGCTGAAATGATGATGATGATGATAATGACATGGACTATTTTATTAACAGAAGCTAGTGCTTGACTGCGATTCCACCTGATGATAAACAGTGATGCAATCGTTGATCGTGAAGCGCTTATCCAGCTTTTTCACTGAAAGAACAATCGATTTTAACAAAAAAACGTAAAGCCTACGTCGCCTATAAATTAAATACAATCTAATAATCTAACAACTAAACTTTTCTCCGCCATCTTGCCATCTTTATTACATCAACAATGCAATAAATGTCGCAGCGATACAACCTCTTGACCCAAATATCCATTGACCAGCAGACAATGATGCACCGAACCAAAATTAAGTTCAGCTGTATGTATTAAGTACGCAATGAACGTCAAACATGAAATACAGTCGCTACCAACTTTATGGAGATATAAAGGGGCGAGATAAAAGATTCTTCGACGTAAAATATTGTTTAATTTATTCTATTTTAGTAAAGTTTGAGGTTAACCAGGTTTTTTGCTTGGCTAATTTGAAAGTTTAATTTTTTTTAAAGAACTTTTTTTTTTTCAAGAAGAAATAACGCATGTACAAGGCTTTAGTGGCGTTCAAATTAACTGGATGTTTTGTTCAAAGAATCATGTGCTTTTTAAACCAAGTCCATTATGGCCCTTCAACAGTAAAATTCCGCATGAGCGGATTCAAGGAACGAAAATGAACCTTATTTGCATTTGGGAACATTATTTGTAGTGTCCGATCAAAACCCAAATTTCAGCCGAAACCGTAATTTCGGCTCCTTTTCTAGTTTCACTCGTAAACAAAACCGAAACCAACACTGTCATCGTATAACTTAAAAAACTGACTGTCTCTTACGTCGTGTATTTTTGTATAATCGTCGATTTTTATTTTTTATTTAAGTAGTATTTTATGAAAGTTATTACTATAAAGTTAAGCATAACTTTATCGAAATATAGTAAAGAATAGCAATATCAAAATACTTTTTGTATTTCAGATGATTAAAGAAACAGTCCTTTGTCATGTACGAGACAGTCCTTTGTCACAACCGTCAGCTTAAAAAGTTAGTTCCGATCGAGCCGAATATTCGTACACTTTTTGATAG
Source organism: Mythimna vitellina (assembly GCA_949316375.1). Classification (NCBI taxonomy): domain Eukaryota; kingdom Metazoa; phylum Arthropoda; class Insecta; order Lepidoptera; family Noctuidae; genus Mythimna; species Mythimna vitellina. The sequence continues at coordinate 6,395,203 of OX438686.1, forward strand.
AAACCGAAACCTCAGCCGAAACTGACCAAAATCAAAATCGTATCTTCCGTCGGACTCTCATTACTTATTTATAAAACACATTAATTTTAATGTGTATTTATAAAATTATTTTAGAGACCCTATAAAACACATATGATTTACAATAAAAATTGAATTGAAATATCGAAAGATTCCTCCCTCTCCTAGACCTCTCTACTCTCTCTAGGCCTGAGTCCCAGCAGTAGGAACATTATAAGGTCGACTATGCTATGCTATGCTATGCATCGAAAGATAGATCACCGTTGACGATAGCTACAATTATTTATATTTAAACTACAAAAATAAGATTACAGAAAAGTTTAATTCAAAATATATTAAAATAGTGAAGCGTCAGACAAATTAATGACTACGTTCTAATTTACAAAAGGATTCTAGTCAAGCGTGTTAACACAAAAGCGGTTCTAATCTGTCATCATGCCTTGAAACTTGATTCTATTCCCGGTTAATGAACTATTTCACTGATTTAATTAATGAACTATTTACCGTTTCTCAAACACTATGAGTCTTTTATCTATAAATAATCTTGGTTCGACAAATATTGCCTATTTCCGTTATCTGCCTCCATTTATTTACTATTATTTATCAAAGATACCATCAAAGGATGGTATTATTACTTCGTAACTGGGGTGTAATATTACATAGTCGCCCTATTTAAATACTGCTCGGTATTTAGCTATATATATCTTCTGCGAAGCTTTGATGCTAGTAAAGGAGGCGGTTGCATGCGTGAAGAACCGGACTTCCTCACGCACCAGCCGCCTGGATCCCAACCCCGTTTTTCAGCCACCGTTGGGTAGATTGTATGGGTAGATCGCCGTCCGACCGTCCGGTAACCGTCCGGACCGAGTGATCGACGGCGGGTAGTGTCCTATGCGCGCCTCAAAGAGATGTCAATAAAACCGTAGGAGCCCAGCAGGGTCAAAGCCGACTGGAACTATGGGTTGGCTACTAAAAGGGAAACCCGGAGTCATGGAACGCAAGGTGAAGAGGGAACAAACAATAAATATCTGACACGACTTGATTATGATGATAAAACGATCAAAGAAAAAAAAAACATTTATATACAGCCACCTACAAACTACGCCACATAAGGTAAACTCGTAGTGAAGTAAGTTCGGTACCACCGGTAGATAGTTCTGCACATGAACCATGATACGTTAAGAGAACCTACTAACACCTAAAGCCTACTAAAGCCTTATAGTCCTACAACTCTAAGACCTCAGTCAGCTCTATGGCCGGACGCCTCTTTCTGCGAAGCAGTAATGCACACGAAGGAGACGGTCACACGCGTGAGGAAACTGACATAATTGCTCTTCGGCCACCTAGACCCAACCCCTGACTACCAGCGACCGTAGCCATGGACTTGCGGATGACGAGCAATAACCCAAGGAACAAAAAATTAACTCGCCATCCGGCCGCCTGGTAACCGTCTGGACTGAGTCCGAATCGACGACGGCACCTACTGGACGCGCCTCAAAGAGATTTCAGAAAACCAGTAGGGGCCAGGCAGAGCCAAAGCCTACTAGGGCTATGAGTCGAATCGTGAAAGAGTTACCCGTGGTCCTGGGGCGCAAAGGGTAACTAAAGGAACATAGGTGTGGTTTTAGTCAGTAAAAGTCTGAACGCCCTGCTCTGCCCAAGAGCGACAGAATTCATTAGATGATTTCCCATCTTAAAAGAGCCCTGTGTATAAGCCCTAACTACAATAAAATAGTGACATATAAATATTCTTAATACTTGCGACCTAAGTAACAGACAGATGGTAGACGGGAAACAAAGTTCGGGAGATAAGTAAGCTCACTGCCAATCACACAGACTCAAGAGACTGATCAATTTGAGATCCTTCTAGATCTAGCTATATATCCTTAAAACTACATTTAATTATACTGGTAACGAAAACCCAATCTGCTGATATCTGAAAAAAACTGGGCAAGTGCAAGTCGAATTCGCGCACTAAGGGTTCCGTACAAACTTGAGAAAACTTCCGTACAAAGGGCAAATTGCGGGTTACGATTTTAGACGTATCAAAAAAAACGACTTACTAGATCTCGTTCAAACCAATTTTCGGTAGAAGCTTGCATGGTAATGTACATCATATATATTTTTTTAGTTTTATCATTCTCTTATTTTAGAAGTTATGGGGGGGGGGGGCATTTTAACACTTTGGAAGTGCCTCTCACGCAAACTATTCAGTTTAGAAAAAAAAAAATATTAGAAACCTCAATATCATTTTTGAAGACCTATCCATAGATACCCCACACGTATGGGTTTGATGAAAAAAAATTGTAGAGTTTCAGTTCTAAGTATAGAGAACTCCTAAAATTTATTGTTTTTTTTTTCTATTTTTGTGTAAAAATCTTAATGCGGTTCACAGAATACATCTACTTACCAAGTTTCAACAGTATAGTTCTTATAGTTTTGGAAAAAAGTGGTTGTGACATACGGACGGACAGACAGACAGGCAAGACGAATCTAAAAGGATTCCCATTTTTTGCCATTTGCCTACGGAACCCTAAAAACTAACGCGGCTTACGGAATGCTATCATTTGAATTCACGAACGCACCATAATAGATATTCAGAGCAAAATTGAAAACTCAAAAGCTGCAAAACGAACATCACAGACATCTCGAATAAACTCTAATTTAAACGCGATTGATAAAAGGAGTCAAGATCGGGCACAATATGTGAGAACTTCAAATCGCCGAGCCAATACTTTCCACGACTACTTCACTATTTTTCAGTAGTACTGGCGTGAAATTGGTATCATCTGTAGCTCTGCTTTCTATCTGACATAGTGCAGTAAGTACTGCAGAAGGTTTACAGCATTTATTTTTGACTTATACTTACGGATACGTAAGGAACGAAACATTAGGCGGAATCCGAATTTTGTTATATATCTCTTGCCTCGTCTGCGAGCAGTGGTGGCCGCGTAGTAACGGCCCCGACTTACGAGTTGTAAGTCGCGGGTTCATACCCAGCCAGGCTTATGTACTTTGTGTAATTTATTTCATCACCACTGCTCTCAAAACGGTGAAGGAAAACATCATGGGGAAACCGGCATGTCCTAGAACCACAAATTTGAAGACATGTGCCATCCACCTTTGTGGTTTACGCCCGTATGGTGGATTACGGCCCATTCCCTCTCCTAGAGAGGAGGACTGAGTCCCAACAGTGGGAATATTATAAGGCCGACTGTAATATGCTATGCTCGACTGTGATTAGTTATTACTTCACGTCTCCGCTCGACTCCATTCAGCTCCACTTCTCCGTACAGAGAAATAAGCTCATTATCACTTGAGATTCGTACAAAAATGTAGATAAAAACAAAAAAGAACGTTGAATCCGATTTCAGACTACTAAATTAGGCTAGTTCAGCTCACTTTGCTAAGGTAATTTTTCATACTCACATTTTTTGAACAAGTCAGCCACACTATCCTGTTTATGAAGAGAAAACTATTTTAGACGCGCCGAACATTTTATTTTTAACCGACTTCAAAAAGGAGGAGGTTCTTAATTCGGGTGTATATTTTTATGGTTGTTACCTCAGAACTCAGTCATTTATGCTGAATTCTTTTTATACTTAAAAGAACATGCTTCCACATTGGTCCCAATTTGATCAAAATCTAGTTCTAATAATGGGATCCATAAGGAACTGAGGGAACTCCTCAAATATTATAAGCATATAAATAGTGATTTCAGTAATTTCATCAAGGCGTCTGAAAGTATTATTTGAAGAAGTGAAACTGATGAAGACGACTACAAATGGCCAACAGATTAGAACTTAACACTCACATAGATAGCAATGAAGAGCAACTATGATAATACAAATAAATAAACGGTTCCAATGGTAAAATGGTACCATCGCACGGACCTGATGATGATGAAGCCGGAAGGTAGGCATCGAAGCTCCGTAATTTATCAATGTATCTTAGCCGTGTTTGGGCTTATTAGAATTGTCATGAGATGCACTTTGGCTATAAGGTACCATCGACTGATCTGAGCATAGATCCTAAAGGTGAAAGGTAGATACGGGAACTTTAGCATAAAACAATGTATCCTTACCGTGTTGCACTTATTAGAATTGTCATGAGATGCACTTAGTCTATAAAGTACCGTCAATCTAATCTAATAATCGAGCCGGAAGATAGAAGGTAGGCACGGGAACTCCATAATAAAACGATTTGAAGATGTGTGTGACTAAGAGTGTTTGGGTTTATTGGAATTATCATGAGATGTTAGTACTCTGGCTATAATTTGGTTTTAATGATTATATTCTATTCTACTACAGAACTTGCACACTATTTAGGTTTAGCTGACAGGTATCACAACTAAAATGTGGCAAATAAAAAACTTTTTACAAAAATGAATTTTAGTCGACTTAGCACACACATCGTTTTATTTTTTCGAATTTTTCATTATCGTGTACAGACAACAAACTATATGTGCACTCGTCGAGTCCTAACTCCACAGTCTTGAACATCTACACCGAGTTGCTAGGCTGTCGGTTTTCTATCGTTTATCATCGGACCACCAGACATGGCGGCGACCAGCGTTGCACCACTTTGCTACATAGTGGACATCCCACCTATATGCACACAACGTTTTGGGAACACATCATTGTGCGTACAGCTTAGCAGTGTATTCCTTGCTTTCTGTGCCAACCTAGGGGTTTCTAAGTCACGAGTGAATAGGTTACTTATAGGCAAGCGTGGTTCTTCATCACCGCTTACCATTAGGTGAAGTAAACGCGAGCGTATAAATATAAAAACAAAATATCTGCTACTGGCTTGATTATTTCTGTTTCTGCTAGTTAAATTATGACTTCTGACATAACGTTCATCGCTGTATGCAGTCCTTTATATATCGGACGTAAATATGTAGTGCCTAGATATTGTGTCGCGCACAATCAGTACCTATTGTGATAGAATTGATTCTTGTCGGTATTGCAGCTTTCATTCCAGTTATCTGGAGCCCGTATGTGTTGGTAACAATGATATTATTGAGGGGGCGGTAGGAGGCTCTACAATCAATTGGTTTTTTTTTAATTTGTGATTTAAAAACTGAGTGGTTCCACAGTATCCCTTATCTTATAGTTTTTTTTTTTTTTAAGTTGGGAAATCATCCAAATTACTTCTAGCGCTCTAGGTGGAGCGGGTCAGACTTTTACTGACTAAAACCACACCTGTGTAGTTCAATTTCCCTTTGCGTTCTAAGACTACGGGTTTCCTTTTCAGAAATTCTCCGCGGTCCTAGCTAGCCGGCATCGGCCCTGCTGGGCCCCTACGGTTTGCTGACATATCTTTGATGAGCGCGTGGATCACTACGCGCTGTTGACGACTGGGCTCGGTCCGGTTAATTACCGAACAGCTGGACGGCGAACTACCCGTGCTCGACGGCCGCAAGCCCGCATCTACTGTGGCTGATAGTCGGGGTCAGAATTATGGCGGCTAGGGCGTGAGGACCTTCGTTCCCTAACGCGAGCAGTCTACTCCTTCGCTAGCATTACTGCTTCGCAGAAGGAGGCGACCGGATCTTATAGACATATTGGAAACACAGAGCATTAATTTGGCATAATCCTACTAATATTGTAAAAGCGAAAATTTGTAAGTAAGTATGGATGTTTGTTACAATTTCTCGCAAAAACCACAGAATGGATTTGGATGAAACTTGGTACACGGATAGACCATACCCTGATACTTTTTATCCCGGGAGTTTGTTCCCTTAGGATAATTATCTACGTTTTACCTTACCTGTATTACCACACAATAGGCATCACAGACAGTCCCCTGTGCTGTGTAGTGTCCTGTTTGGAGAAGAGTGGGACAATTGCGCATAATTATGCTCCTTGTGTCCTTTACATAGGTACACGCATGCCAACCCTAGGATCCCTGAATTTCCTTACAGACGTTTTGAAAAACCTGGGAGGTCTATTCAGTTTTTGGAGAGAGGTGGGCTAGTTGGTGGCACGGCCTACCCACAATGGTCCGCGTAGGATTAATTGCGAAAACCATACTCCTACTCCTATAAAAATAAAAAATAAATTCTGAACATACTACTTTCTGGATGTCTGTTTAAAGAGTTTATTATGTTACATGCATAGCTTCATCATCATTCATCATTTCAGCCGAAAGACGTCCACTGTTGGACATAGGCTTCTCCCAAGCGTCGCCACAACACTTGTTCCTGTGCGTCTCGCATCCATCGAATTCCAGCGACCCTGACCACGTCATTGGTCTGCCTTGTGGGAGGCATTCCAACGCTGCGTCTTTCGGTAGGCAGTCACCACTCCAGAACATTTTGGCCAATGTGCCCTGCCCATTGCCACTTAAGTTTGGCGATTCTTCGTGCTATGCCGGTGACCTTGGTTCTCCTGCGGATATCTTCATTTCTGATTCAAATCAAATCAAATTATCTTGATTGTGATTCGATCACACAAGGAAACGCCTAGCCCTTACCATTGCCCTTTGGGTGACTTGTCTTCTTATGAGACCCATTGTAAGCGACCACGTTTCGGGGCCATATGTCATCACTGGCAACACGCACTGGTCATAGACTTTCGTCTTCAGACACTGTGGTATATTGATCGAGAAGACACCGGGCAGCTTCCCGAAAGTCGCCCAGCCGAGTCGAATTCGACGATTGACCTCTTTCTCGAAGTTAGACCTACCCAACTGGACCGTCTGTCCCAGGTAAACTTAGTCGTCTACAACTTCGAGTGTAGAGTCTCCGATCTTGATAGGAGTGGGTGCTACATGGATGTTAAACATGTACAGCTTGTCTAATTTGAATTATAACTAACAATGTAATAATCATCTAATTCGTAACATCGAATCGATTATTATAACATTATTAACAGTATAAACTTAATGAGTTTGTTTTGTAATTAAGGTAATTATAAAAACATTTCAGTGGCAGACATTATTACTTTCTTGTTTAGAGTGCGCAAGTAAATAAGTAAAACAAAATGGCGAAATTAATATTCCCACTAGTTTTGGTTCTATCTATTTCTGTAACATTAGCTACACATATTGATTCTGATGATATCTTGGATTGGAAATGTAGCTACTCGTATGGTACGTAATTTAACTATTTTCAAATTTCTTTAGGAGATAGTGTCTTATTCACAAATCAGTTTCATAATCCCTGTAAAAATCCACATTCAAACCAAATCCCGTATCTTCTTCTATTCTTAGTCGGGCACTCTTGTCAAAGTGGTCGTGGCTGTTGATGATGGACAGGACTGCGGCGCGCCGCCGTCTTTTGCCTCCAAGGCTGTGGCATGTCGTGCGATATCTGTCTATTTCTGGCGGTTGTTTGCATTACGCGCACACTGTACTGCGGTCGACTGCGTAACCCTGGTGATAAGATCGATCCAACGAGTTGGAGATCGACCGCGGGCTCGCTTGCCTTCAACGCGACCGTGACCGTCGTGTTTCGCTACGGGTTGGACAAGTCTACAGGATAGAGTTGGAGCTAGTACACTGCAGAACAAAGAAGCTAATTTAATGAAGTCATTGACGTGTGCCTCTGCAAACATACTTCATATTTTTAATAATATGTTTTTTTTTTGTTTTCAGGCCAACGTCTATCTGTTTCGAGCTTACAATATATTCATAAGCAATCCATTTTACCCAAAGGATCCAAAAATTTGACTGTTACTCTACCGGTAAGCAATGTGGTCACGTTCCCTCTGCAGAAACAGTAATACTGCATATCGCACTAATCTATACTTATAATAAATCTGTAGAAGTGAAAATTCTGCGGTCTGGGTGTCTTGTGTATGTGAGTTTATATTTTTGTGAACGCACCCAGGATACAGGAGTTATTCATAGTGTGGGGCAAAGTTTAAAAAAAATACATTATAGCTTATTTATAGCATAGCATAGTCGGCCTTTTAATGTTCCCACTGTTGGGACTCAGGCCTCCTCTCTAGGAGAGGGACAAAAATCCCCACAGTTCTCACTCCGACTGATACCAGCCCACCATTGCTAGCTGGACCCATCACCTAGCTAGACCAATTCAACGATCGCATATACTCCCATAAAGCGCGCACGGCACAATTGCTGTCCGCCTCTATAGTCCTGGTCAAGCGATGACTTAGCCCCAAGCCCAAGTGTGATGTTTACAGACCGACATAGCCCGGAGAATCTCCAAAGTTAAGTGGCAGGGGGGAAGGCCCACTACTCGCAGATGGTCGATTACGCCGAAAGGTTATGTGGAGTGGTGTCCGCGTACCGAAAGACAACAATGCAAGGCCTCAGTTTATACAGTCCACAAAGTGAACCTATAATAATAACATTTGTTTCAGACCACAATGAATCTATATAATACTGTTAGTAAAAACTTAAAACTAATGTTAGTGCCTTTAAAAATATAAGAATTTTAATTTAATGCCTGACATCGAACCTTACACTATCGATACAGTATAATATAATACATACTCGTAGATGTATGAAGTCCGATCCAGTGACGCAGCATTGCGCAATCCCACCTACCGCAAAACACGCTCAAGATGCCCTGGGAGCTGGCACGCACTCGCTTCAGGACCTTTCAGATGATGGCATGAAAGCCATGAATCCTCGCCTCAGCAAACATCCCCGACGCACTACAAAACCACGGCAACCGCACTAGCATCCTGAACGCGATGTTGTACTGCACACGCAGGGCGTTGTATGCCCTTTACGTATACCTAACCCACAGAGTGCACGTGTAGAATGACTGGCAGTAAGCTCCAAACAGTGTCATTTTAACTATGACCTGGTGAAAGTCGCTAGAATCTAATGGATGCGAGACGCTAAGGACCGGTTACTGTGGCGACGCTTTAAGAAGCTAGTCTACTAGTTTCTCGGATGAAATGATAATAATGATAACAATGATTATACAATGAGAAGCAGGTCTCTTTGACAAGTAGTGAGCCTAAATGCTCGCAGGCCCAGTCAGATATACATCTACTAATAAAAAAGTGATTTAAAAAGAAATAAACCATTTATTTTTTTTTCAGGAATTGGGGCCAGAGTCGACAGTAGCTTTTGTATGTATCAACATAGCGGATTTTGAAGCCCACAATACGGATGTATTATTTTCTATAAATAACGATAGCCTTATCACTGTGTTAGTTACATTATTTGAAGAAGCTAAGGAGAATATATTAGTAAAGGTACGAACTATGATCGGTAATAAAACTCAACTTGCCGTGAATTGAAGAGATGTAAAAATAAAGTGCTCCCTTTTCTTATTCACACTGTTTTGAATACATCATGTTTAAAATGGCAATGGTATAGTATAAGTTTAGCTTAGTGTATAAGTAGCAGCCGTATCGTGTAACACGCTGTATTACAAGTGGGCGCGCCGGATTGAAAAATGTCGCCGTAATGTAATGCTGCTACCTCACGTGCAACCAGTTTTCAATTCGGCTGAAATAAAGTACACTGTATTATATACACACTTCACGTTCATCAAAGCGGTTTAGAAACGTGAAGACCACATACAAAAGGGCACATCATCGATACGCCGCTTTGTAAGTTCAGCATCTATCAATAATGTAATTTCTGGAATATGATATTTTAGTAAATAAGTCCCCGCAATTACCTATTATTAAGAATACTGGAAGAGATTTCTTTAGAAATAAGCATTACCTTTGTACTATTCTTCTGTTTCCTTCTCGTTTTCTTTTATTATTGTGTGTACATAAATTATTAAATAAATAAATAATTAAAATTCAACTTTCTGATTCGTACTGCAGACTACGATATACGATTCGGAATGTGCGTGAATTTAATAACCCTTTGGCAATTAAACTGGTCTATATATGGCTTTAGTCAGGAGTATATTAGAGTCAGCTTCTATTATTTTTTTTGACTGGCCTGTTGGTCTAGTGGTTAGTAGCCCTGACTGCTATGCCGGAGGTCGTGGGTTCGATTCCCACCCAGGACAAATGTTTGTGTGATGAGCATGATCATTTGTTCTGTGTCTGGGTGTAATTTACCTATAATATGTATGTATTTAGAAATATATAAGTATGTTTATCAGTTGTCTAGTACTCATAACACAAGCTCTGCTTAGCTTGGGACTAGACAGCGTTGTGTGATACTTGTGGAATATTATTTGGAACCCCTATGAGAATTCTTACGTCTTGCTTCTAGAGAAAGTTTATAAAACATTCCTTAGATTTATGTTTAAGAAATTATTTGGATATTATTCACAAAAAAAAATGTTTGCTCGGAATGCTGAAATTTAACTCTATAAAAGTAAGGCACAATTACGTTTTGCTTATCTTTTCTTGTCGAGTTCTTCGGGGTGAATGTGATGGCCCTGAATTAGTTGCTCAGCTGGTGAGGTTGTTTGTTCCTCTCGTACCTAAACAACACCTTAGGCCGCGAACACACCGATTGTTAGCTGATCCTTTATCGCAGACAGTGTCACGAGCTAACTCGCCGCTTTTTCGTGCGCTTTCTGTGCTTAATGCTCTTCTAACTCTAACACCGGAGTGTGACTTGTTTGCTGGGAGATGGATAGATGTGTGTCGTGAATGTCTAAGGTTTTGCGAGAAGATGGATGAAAAATAAGTAAAAATTGTTTCATTTGTTTTGTGGGATATAATTTAAGTGGTAATGTATTTTCTTTATCTTTCTAAATTATATGTTATTAGGTTATTATTGTTTTTTAAATGTATTTTTTTCGTTTGTAACTTTCTATTGTACAACGCCTTGAAAATCCTCCGTAACGTTGTACAAGTGCTTATAAATAAATTGTAGATAACTTTTTCACTTTCCACCTGTCGAGATATTGGTAATCAGTTTCTTTAAAAAACCCGCAAATAAATTTGTAAAGGTATCAAGATATCTGGTTCTATTAAATTATTTTGTGTACTACTTATTTCTTTTTTGTTTTCTAATAATATACGTTTTTTGCGACCGTATCTTTTTTTTAGTATGTTTGATTTTTTTCATCAAGGTACCGCAGACTTGACTATATGATTTAATTTCAACTCGATAACTCTACGCGTTCCCGAGATAAAGGGTCTTAATAGACAGACAGACGGACGGACAACAAAGTGACCTATAAGGGATCCGTATATTTGAACCGACTTCAAAAAAAAAGGAGGAGGTTATCAATTCGGTTGTATTTTTATTTATTTTTTATGGGTGTTTTACTCAGAACTCTATCGTTTATGTACTGATTTGCAATTTTTTTTTCCTCTTAGAGGATGTGCTTTCCCATAGGTTCTTTTTTTCAGAATCCAGTTTTAATGATTGGATCCATGAAGAATCGAGGGAACTCTTCAAATATTATAGGCAACCATATAGTGATTTTGCTATTTTCATCGAGAACTTAAGCATTTACAGTCAAAAGTAACATTTAGTGAAGTGGAACTGATGAAAAAGACCAGAAATGGCCTACGGAACTTCATCCTCACAATGAAGATTACAAATAAATAAATGTTTCGGAATAGTTATAAATAATAAGAATTTCAAATAGAGAAATCTATTTGAAATTCTTATGTGGGATTTAGGATGACTGCCCGAAATCCAGGATTTAGAGTATTAGAAATCCTCAAATGAAGCTTACGGAGTAAAATATCATTTGAATGCTATAAACTCTTTGCAAAAGTATTTATTACTCTCGTTCAAAGACTGATACTCTTTGAGTGCTACGTAATTTGTAAATATAAACCCATTTGTGCACAAGTTCAATGGTTAAAGAACTTTGTCGTCGGGCTATAACATGTCAGCAGCAATAACAAATGTGCAACCACTTGCGTCTTATCGATAATTTGCACCCTGCTCATATAAGCTCCATAAGTGCGAGCACTGATTTATGATCACAGAGACAGCATAACAATGCGAAGTACGAAGCAGTAGTGATAGCGAAGGACATCCCTGACTACCAGCCACCGTAAGCGCAGGCTTGCGGACAACAAGCAATGGGTAGATCGCCGTCTAGCCGTCCAGTAACCGTTCGGACCGAACTCGAATCGTCGACAGCACGTAGTGATCTACGCGCGTCTCAAATACATGTCAGCAAAACGCAGACCCAGCAGGGCCGATGCCTACTTGGATCATGGGATGACTTCTGAAAAGGTGACCTATAGTCCTAGGACGCAAAGGGCTACTGAAAGAACATAGGTGTGGTTTAAGTCAGTAAAAGTCTAATCGTCCACTAATCTGTCGTCTAATGTCAAATTTCAGGATTCTGGAACAACGGGTCGTTCCCGTTGATCCAGAATACTCCTAATCCTATGAATTTTGATTTCCTTGAGAGTGACGAAATATACGTTTTTTGCGACCGTATCTTTTTTTTAGTATGTTTGATTTTTTTCATCAAGGTACCGCAGACTTGACTATATGATTTAATTTCAACTCGATAACTCTACGCGTTCCCGAGATAAAGGGTCTTAATAGACAGACAGACGGACGGACAACAAAGTGACCTATAAGGGATCCGTATATTTGAACCGACTTCAAAAAAAAAGGAGGAGGTTATCAATTCGGTTGTATTTTTATTTATTTTTTATGGGTGTTTTACTCAGAACTCTATCGTTTATGTACTGATTTGCAATTTTTTTTTCCTCTTAGAGGATGTGCTTTCCCATAGGTTCTTTTTTTCAGAATCCAGTTTTAATGATTGGATCCATGAAGAATCGAGGGAACTCTTCAAATATTATAGGCAACCATATAGTGATTTTGCTATTTTCATCGAGAACTTAAGCATTTACAGTCAAAAGTAACATTTAGTGAAGTGGAACTGATGAAAAAGACCAGAAATGGCCTACGGAACTTCATCCTCACAATGAAGATTACAAATAAATAAATGTTTCGGAATAGTTATAAATAATTGGTTCCGAATAGTTACGTTGAAAATGATAACATCGAAGTGACCTGATGATGATGATGGAGCCGGAAGATAGACACCGGAACCCTGTAATTAATCAATGTATTCCAACCGTGTTTGGGTTTATTAGAATTGTCATGAAATGCAGTTTGGTTATAAGGTACTATCGAACTGATCTGATGATGAAGCCGGAAGGTGGAAGGTAGACACAGGAACTTCATAATAAAACAATGTAACCTAGCAGTGTATGTGTTAATTGGAATTGTCATGAGAAATAGGCACTCTGGATATATATAAGTGTAAAAGTTTTTTATATCACACTTTTTAGTATCGCAACTAAAAAGTGTGAAATAAAAACTTTTTATAAAAAAAACCTACTTCACTAAAAAAACAGTAAAAGATCAAAATAACTTTAATTTCAGAAGTCAGTGTTAAATAGAAAATAAAAAAATACCGATTGAAGTTATTTTGATCCTTTTAGTGTTTTTTTTTTATTATGAAGTCGCTTTTTTTTTGTAATAAGTTTTTTATTCCATATAAGGTACAGAATCCTAAAAATAAGTAAATAATTAGCTACAGTTTACCTCTCAATGTTTCTGTTACAAAGTCAAAATATTTCACTAAACTGTTCATATTCTACGACGTCAATTCATTAAAATTCCGCCCTGGCTTAACTTGATGATAATCCGAGGGAGCTTCTAAATATTTATTATCAGCTGATCGAGTTTCGACGTGGGTAGATCGCGTGGGCCGATGTTCCAGACAGTTGGGAGCAACTTTTTCTCAACTATGTTCGACGACTTTACGTGTTCCAGACCACGATATTATGAAGTTAATTTGAAAGCGATCCTCTTTCTGTTTAGTAGATATGAAATAATAGTATAGTATAATCGGCCTTATAATGTTCCCACTGTTGGGACTCAGGCCTCCTCTCTAAAAAAGGGAACGGGCCGTAATACACCACGCGGGCCCAGTGCGGGTTGGTGGATGTCACATGTCTTCGAATGTTTGGTTCTAGGACATGCCGGTTTCCTCACGATGTTTTCCTTCACCGTCTTGAGAGCAGTGGTGATGAAATAAATTACACAAAGTAATGCGCCTGGCTGAGTTTGAACCCGCGACCTAAAACTCGTAAGTCGGGGCCGTTACCACAAAAAAACCGAACCGAACCGAACCGTTACCGAAATAACAAATAATAGATATTAATAACATTGTTCAGGCAGAGGCCATAGTTTGAATCTAGTTCCAGGTTACCAGTCCACTTAAAATTTCAAAAACCATAGCCTTATTGTCTTTGTTTTCCATATGTCGCAATAGTTTTTCACCAACCGAGGGTTGTCCTTGGATGCACTAGCATAGCGCGTACAGGGATAATCGTCGGTTGGTATCACGTTACATTAAAATTATCTAAAGGGCCTCTGCGAGTTGTTTCGGCCCCTCGTACGCCTTCCAAAGGTCCAGAACCCCAGAATCGAACCCACCACCTCCGGCTTAGTAGTCAGGGCCACTAACCACTAGACTTCAGGGTCCTGAGTTAAATAAGCGTATAAAATAATAATATTCCTCAACCTGAAATCGCGAAAAAAAAAAACAGCTGTTCCTTACATTTATGCTCGCATAACTCGTCAAAATGTATGGAGCAACTGTTTTTTTTTTTTCGCGATTTCAGGTTTGGTCCCATAGTAAAAGTTGTTCATTATGAGGAGTACAATGTCCCCTCGAAATTCTTAAAGTTAATTTTTTAACACCTTATATAAAGCAGAATCAAATCAGACACCTATTACTCATTCTGAGTTAAACAAAATTGCAATAAATCTAATAAATTAAATTATGATGTACCCACCTAAGAGGGTTTCAAGTTTCGAAAAAGATCAGTTTATCTATATCAGGCGTGGGATGTATAAGCCAATGACATTCAGAAGCTTAAGCTGTACTTAGCTTAGCTTTAAGTAAACTCAAATTCAACCGTTATCAATATCGAGGGAAAAAGAGAAATTATTATTTTTTGACTTATGTGAATTTATGGGCTGATGCTGCAGAATGCCACCTAGCAGCTTTGAACTTGGTGGAAAGGCGTGCGAAGAGGCTATTTGGTGATCCAGATTTGGTTAAGTCGAATCTTCAAAACCTTGAGCATTGGCGTAGGGTAGCCAGCCTTTCGGTATTTTGCAGGTTGCATTTTGGAGAGTGTGCGCGGGAATTGCATGACTTGATTCCGCCATCTCATTTCTACCATCGGACAACCCGACGTATAGCAAGTATCCCTTACGTTGTTGAAACCTCTACGGTCCTGACTAAGCGTTTCGTCTCGTCGTTTATACCGCATACATCGAAGGACTGGAACAATTGCCTGGTGATGTCTTTCCATCCGATTATAATGTGGGTGTCTTCAAGGCTAGAGTGAATAGGCTCTTAATAAACTAGTGCGCCTCACCATCAACGATTGCATCACTGCGTACCATCAGGTGGGATCACAGTCAAGCACTTATATCATATAAATAGATAAAAATAACAGCAGCGTCAGTAGGCTTTAGAGAACCACGGACACGCAGCTATTTAGATACGTATTTGTCATTATACCCTTGGTGTATGCCTGCTCACAGCTTACATACAAACTATGATACCCTGTCAACGTAGCGACAACGTATTGCCGTCGTGTTGTTGCCGTTACGTCGACAGTTATACCAAGCGCAGGCTTAGTCCTCTAAGCTAAAGGTGCACCTGCCCCCTAGCCAAGTTACAGCCGTTTCGTTTCGGTTCTCTTTTCGTCTATCGCCTCGAGTAGGCCACGCCTCCGATAACTTTATTCTGACGTCATTGATATGACGCTTAGTCACGTGGTCCGAACAAAGGAATAGGAGGCGTTGCCGACTCGAGGCGATCAACGAAAAGAGAATCGAGACGAAACGGTTGTAATTTGGCTAGGGGGCAGGGGTACACTTGTATGCAGATCACCTACTTAGCCTAAATTATCTAGAAAGTTCACAATCGACTCGAGAGGAAAATTAGAATTTAATATTGTACCTTACAACTTCGTCACAAATTTTTTGGCTAGATTTTTTCGAGTGAAATTCAATGGCTGTTCTAATTACACATAAATTGATTCCTACCGCATATTGTGATGTAAAATTGTTGAAGTTTTGTATCTTCAGTGTCTACACAACTAGACAATATATGGAATCATTAAAACAGGGACGATCTCAGTAAAATGGAGCTGAGAATTTTATTGTAACTAAACTATCTCTAAACGAGAAGGCTGACTCGATAACGCTATCAATTACTGTAAAACATTAAAATGTGTTACATTCGATGGAAAACGAAATAGCTGTATACCGTGTCAAAAATGAAATACTTTTGATTTTTTCAGTTTCAAGGGATCGCAAACTTTAGTATTATAGTTTTAATTTCAACTCGATAACTCCACGCGTTCCCGAGATAAACGGTCTCAACAGACAGATAGACAGATGGACAAAAAAGTGATCCTATAAGGGTACCGTTTTTTCCTTTTGAGGTACGGAACCCGCAAAAAAATCCAAATATTCACCTTTATTCATAAATATCGGCTCCTCTGATATAACCAGTCAGGATCATTATTTCACGTTACGCTGCATATCTCTTGTTTACAGGCATTTACAGGCTTATTGAACAACGAGATAGGAATCTTATTCGCTTCCTTGCTCGCGTAAATCGACGCCCACAGAATATATTTGAAAAACATTGTTTACGGGAAAATCTGTTTTGGTAGGAATTGGAATTCGAATACGAGGGAATACGGGCTTGGGTGTTCTTATTTATAAGACAGTCAATGATCTATTCTGATCTACTAATCACATCACATCACATCACACACACACACACACATCACATCCTTATTTTACACATATTAATTGTCTGAAATCGATGTTCACGTTTTAGCTAAACATTCTATTTTCGATTATTTATTTTTTTATTTTTAATAGGTTTGCGCTTGACCGCTATCTCACCTGATGGAATGCGATGATGCGGTCGACGATGGAGCGCGCTTACCTAGAAGTAACCTATTCTCTCTAGACTTAAAGACTCCCGGATTGTAGCCGTCAGGAAACATAGATTCCGAGCGTAGCGAAATGGTGGCACCCCTATTCGGGAACCATTTTGTAGCGAAATTAAATGTATAGTAATAGAATCCCTTAATTTTTATTTCGCTACAGATTTAAAGAAAGAAAAATAGTTTCCGCACAAACAAAACGAACTCACACTAATAATAAAGGCAAACATTTTTAGAGTGTATGTTTGTTACTTCTTTACGCACGAACGCCTAAACGGATTTATATGTTTCGCTCTATTTTACCGACATCGCGCTTGTATCAATGATTCCATATATGGTCCAGTAGTGTATAAAACTACACCAATTTTACATCACAATATTGACTAGGAATCAATTCGAAAATCATTGATACAGCAACTAAACTTCATTCAACAATATCCCGCCATTTTTTTATTATTTAACCCACGCTAATCTTACATCACATTATCTACTAGGAACCAATTTCATCATCATCATCATCCTTTCAGCCGAAAGACGTCCACTGAACATAGGCCTCCCCAAGTGCCGCCACAATGAACGGTCCTATGCGTCTCGCATCCATCGGACTCCCGCAACAGTTACCAGGTCATCGGTTCACCTTGTAGGAGGCCTTCCAACGCTACGTCTTACGTGGTCGCCACTTCAGAACCTTTCGGAACCAATTTACAAATAATTAAAACAGCCACTGAACCTCACTCGTAAAAGTCCCGCCAAAAATTTCACCGAGACAAAATATTCTATTTGGCAAAAGCAACATCACATACAGCCTTTAGAGTTCACTTGTCAAACATGTCAAGTACGTTTAAGCAAGAATCTTCTATACCCCGTTTGTTATCTGTTGTCTAGATACAGGTTACTAAACATCTGGTGGTGAAGGCGTCATGTCAAAAACCACTTATATCGAACAATGTATCCCTATTTCCCGTGACGGGAACACCGCCATTAGCATGTTTGCTGTGTATAATAACTCTGACATTCCTGACACGGCTTTTTACGTCAAACAGAAGCTAATAGGTTGCAGGAACTTTGGGAAGGTATGTAAGGGAGTGGTCATTAGCATTACCTTTCCTCTTTGTACTCAATTAATAAAAAAAAAAACTTGTAAGGTTGACCATTATTTTTAAAGTAAGACCGAATTTAGGTACAGACAGCGTCATCATTTTTTTATATATGTCATAAACTACTGCTTGACTGCGATCCCACCTGATGGTAGGCAGTGATGCAATCATTGATGGTGAGGCGCACTAGTTTATTAAGAGCCTATTCACTCTAGCCTTGAAGACACCCAAATTATAACCGGATGGGCCCCAAATGGTCTATTTTATTTAAGAGGGTTCTTTTCCACTCGCCTATCGTCAACATTGAGCATGGTTTAAAAGCTTGTTACTTTATTTAACGCAATCCAACGCGATGTTTGACGAAAAGGCAATGCGAAAAAAGAGAGATAACGCCTGAAAACTCTGTTAGCGTTCGATAATTCCGTAATTTACTCGAATATTCCAGGAAATACATATATTTTTTAAAGCATTAAAAGTTTATGAAAAAAATGGTCGTCGTTCAAAATCTTGATTAAATTTGCAACGCTTCTATTGTTATACTTTTTTGACTTTTTAATTTTTGAGCAAATTATGAAGTGTTAAACTTCAAGCAAAATAGCAGATTTTCACAGGTCTTTACTGGATTAGTTTTACACAAATTTTTGTTTTGATTTCAATAGAAGTCTAGATAATTTCCACAAGATACTGTGTTTCAAAAATATCAAATGAAAAATATGTAATAACGTCATAATCGCGTAAGAGCGCTTGTATAAGAAACGGTGAAAAATTATGTCGAGGTATTTTAACGTGAGAAAAAAATATGCAGCGGTCTGTTTGCACCTATAGGTCTAAATACCAAGGTCACCAGCGTTAAATGTGAATCTATATTTAACATTAATTTAATTTTGCTCCAACATTCGTAAGCCTGATCCAGATTAAGCCTAATTTAAGCCTTAATAATAAAAGGATTTTCACAGCTTTCCGCCTTTCATGCTTATTATTACTTATATAAGTTAGATATAAATAAATATTTTTTTTTTTTTTTTGGTATTATTTAATTCGCAGTTAGTTTTTTCTGACTATGTTTAGGATATTTTGTGCCTTTACACACATTATATAGGTTAAACAAGGTTTTTGATATGTATCGGTTTAATATTATTTTGAGTATTTTACCTATGGGCCTTAATTGCCTGAAAATAAAATTATATTAGGTATAATTGGGGGCCAGGGGGGTTTGATAATGTAGATATTGATAGGGAACGCAGGTCGCTGGCTGTGCGTTGTAACATGCCCGCCCGCAGGTTTGCACGGCGGTGTACCAAAATCAGTAAAAATCACGCTTTAAGCATTTTGTCAGTCTTTTTACACCTGCAGCCTAGGGGTAGGGTATTCGCTGCGGGAATAATATACAGCGACCTACACGTCTAATATAACAATGCATTCAGAGTACTGTTTGGGCTGCCGCGGCGTTTAGATTTTCGAGTCTCGGGATTCCCGGGAAAAACGAGACTGGCTAAAAATAAAAGAATTATATTCTAAATGCTAGGCGTTTAGGCAATCAATTAAAGATTATAGTAAAGAAATTTATTAAAAACAGTAATTCAATCTTGTTTTCCTTCTGCCGTAGTTACAATCGAGTAAAATAACAATGATGAGTTATTTTTGCTCCTTTTATAGGTAAAAATCATGAAGCATCTAATGTGATTTCAGAACGGTAGGATAAGGATCTTTTTTTTTACGAAATTAATCTGTGTCAGAAAATGCCCTCTCTGCTTCCAGTGTGGTTACAATGGCTTAAAAATTTGAAATCTTTAAGACTGCCAACAGACTCGAAATTTTACTATCTATTATTACATATATATCATACCTAATAATATACTGAAAAGGTTTAAACACCTACTTGCCCCTTGATTAACCTATATTTTTCAGTATTGTATAACTAACGGAATATTTCCCAAATTGATTTAAAAAGCAGCAGCACCAGTATTCAAAGCGGGAGATAAATACTGTGTTAACAACTATAGACCCATTTCAGTGCTAACAGGATTTTCAAAAAAAAATGAAAAATAGAAAAAATGTAAACAGCAGAATGTCTTGAAGTTAACAAATTAGTTTCCAATAACCAATTTGGGTTTAGACTTAAAAGATCAACTAACCAAACAGTCCACAGGTTGTCCGAATACATTAGTACGAGACTAGATAGTAGCATGCATACCATTGGTATCTTTCTTGACCTCGCTAAGCCCTTCGACACAATTTCATGTTCTATATTACTGCACAAGCTTGAAACACTTGGAATTAGAGGAGGGCAACTTCTGTTTTTCTCAGATTATCCTGAATACCGTCAGTCAACAATGTGTTGAAATAGTATTCATTAGTCTTGTTAAGTACATCGCGTACATCGAAGGACTGGAACAATTTTCCTGCTGCGGTCTTCCCGTCCAACTATAATTTAGGTGTCTTCAATGCTAGAGTGAATAGGCTCTTAATAAACTAGTGCGCCTGACCATCAATTATTGCATCTCCGCTTACCATCAGGTGGGATCGCAGTCAAGCACTGGATATATCAATTTAAAAAATAATCATAATAATTATCCAAAACACAGGTTTAATAAACCTAGCTCGGGCAAGTCGCTACTTATACATAAGTCCTTAAATATTGATAATTTAGTTATAAACATATTATATAAAAGTTACAAGTTATATTTTACTTGTAACTTTTATATGATTGTAATAATATTGTGAAAAAGATTAAATAAAGATTATTATTATTATTATTTCTGGAAAGTGTTTTTTATTCTCAGCTCTTTGGCTGGTTTTAAACTACATTTACGAGCCGAAACCAAGTAAATGCAGCGTGTGGTGTGTTATGTTGAGGGTGTGTTATGATGGGGACCTAATTCGTTTTTATTATTATTATTATTATTATTATTATTATGTCATATTGAGGTTTTAGTAAACGGTTAAATTAATATTCTATGTCTTCTTTATTATCATTTAATAACAGATAGGGGAATATGTTTCTAATAGCAGATCAAGCGCAGAAAATAGGATTCACACCATATTTGGTAAGGCAACCTAATACGGTTGGATTAGGAATAAAATTACTTTTCATTTGATATGTTATTCGATTAAATAACAGCCAGTCTTATCTGCCTTGTACTTGCACCAAAAAAAGAAGGCAACCTATAGTTTTCAGTTTTTTGGGGTTCTGTCAGCTGATGGTCGACTGGGTGGGTAATTGATGTCAAAAATTTATCAACAAATTTTATTGTTTAACATCATTGGCACCAGATTTAGCTAGGCAACCTATTCGCAATATCTTAATAAACACATTATCTAGCATATAATATACATAATCAAATAACAGATGAAAGAAGATATTTCTTCTATCGAATCTTAGATCATACTTGTATTTGCTGAATAGCTATCAGATGGCCTTTGAATCAGTGATTTATTTAATCTTTCGTATTATACATTTAAAGATAATATAATTTCGTTAATATTGAGACTTTTAAAGGACCAAACTTCCTCTCAATAAAATTGAGTAGGATTATGCAAATATAGCAAAATACTTGCCTTAGTGAGCCTATTTTCTTTAATACGCTTAAGGTGCTTTTCTGGGAATCTAATTTTTGGAGACAAAAATTCATAACGGTATCTCCTGTCAAGTGTATCATGCAGTATGTAGTATCTGGCTTAATAGATTTTTTTTAAATCTACGCACGTATCAGAAGTCTCATTGCCCTGAGACTGGAGATATCAGGCTCGAGTCTAGAAAATGCGGAAAAATTGTCGAGACTCTCGTTATTTTCGAAAACAATACTCCCGGGGTTTAAGACTTTGCAATGCGCTAGGCATGTTTGCTGAAACGCGGGGCTTTGCCGCCATAATCAGTAAGAGATGCACGTCCTTACTCTCTCCCGTTCGTGGCAGCACCAACACTATACAGAGTGTTTTTGCATATAGGTGGGAGTCTCCCATGCTGCAAAGATGGTTGCGACTTCATGTCGTAGTCAAGGTGTATGTATAATTGTCTTGTTAAAATCTACTAAAATTAGCTTTTAAGATATTATTACTAACTAACAAAATAGGTATGGACCTCGTCCGTAATAAATGTTTATTATCATGTTTATTATTACCTATCTCTTTTTTTGGGTTTATCTTTTTTAAATTATTATCACATTATCAGCTGTGTCAAGACATAAGCGAGAAATACGGTAAAAAAAGAAAGAAAGATAACGTGCTTATTTGGTACCTTATTTGTCCACCAAATAATGTACCAAATAACCTTTTTATTACATTTATACTTACTAATTTATAGACACTTAATTTTCTATTTAATTTATTGTACAGAAATGAGCCTAAAAAAGTAAAAAATCTTTTTACAAATACATATTTTGATGATGCATTAGAATGGCAAACCATATCATTCCATCCACCAACCATATCATACCAATCATCCATACCTATCATATATATCATTCCATCTCTTATTATTTATTTCGGCGTTGCATTGTAGGAAAGCATGGTGTGCTGTTTTAATACTAAGTGCATTACGAAAAGCTTATGTTATGATAATTTAAGCCTAGCCTAACTCGAATTTGCACGGGCCGCACAGTAATTCTCTACAAGATCTTGCTACTTTCAGTACCTACTTACCTATTGGTAGATACGACATTAGCTCGTTTTCAATATCTACCGATATTTGGTACGCCCGGTATTGAAAATAGCACCCACTCAATCTCTCGCCTTACGGTTCTATGAATATGTTTCAATATTTTGTACTTACATATTAGATAAACTATTTGTACCCAGTATATAGGCGTACGTAGTTGTCGCCAGCACAGCTATATAAAATAGATCTGTCTAGGAATTTATCCGAAGGTCCTGTGCTGTTGACAGACGACATAATTTTGAACTTTCTACAAATAAAATAGGTACCTTTTATGTAAAAATATTGTAAGTCTGTACGTAAAAATTTTAATATAAAAGAACATATATTCTTTGAATATATTATTCAGTAAACTTAATAGGATATACTAATATGTAGGTACTCTAGATAACTATAGGTTGTCTAGACTTCTATTGTAGGTAAAATTATTTGAATTTAAAATACGAAGACGCATTGTACAAATTCATTAATCCAATTTTCTTTAAGAAGTCCGAAAATACAGTTTCTTTCAGAATTGACAAATAGAAATACAGCAAAAAGGTTGCACGCATTTCATTGGTAATCGAATCGACAGACACTGGCTGTTTGGTCACAAAAAAACATGTGAGGCCATTAGAGTGGCTTTTTATTTTTAAAAAATAAAATGCAGTAAATGACGAACACATTTTTTTTTGTGGAAATTGGCCAGTTGTAGAAATACAACCTTCTTTTAAATTACGTGTACCTAAATTAACTTTTCTATACCAAACGTTTTATTTTTTGCAATCTCTGTAAAATAGAGCTGAGAATTTTATTGTAGTATTTACTACCTAGCGAAGCTTAACTAGAAAACCGAAAGGCAAAAACATTAGAATTGGTTACATCCGCATTCTAACGGTACAGTTTAAACGCAACGGTTTTTAGGTGGGAAATCATCTAATGACATCTCACGCCCTTGGGCGGAGCAGAACTTTTACTGACTAAAACCCACTCATTTGGTCCTTCTTTGCTTTGCGTCCTAGCGCCCTGGCGTACATTTTCACTTAATCCATGGCCCCAGTAGGCTACGACCCTGCTGGGTCCCTACAATACCTATTTGCAGTGCTTGTAACAAAGAATGAGATGTATCCGGAATCAATCGCTAAACTTATCGAACCCTGTATCAGATAAAATAATTTCAATAATAAATAATATATTATCTAAAGTTCTGTTTGAAGAATCGACCTAGAACCTAGCTGTAATTTTTAATTTTATTGTATGGCAATTTTTTTTTAATTTTTTGTAATGCTTTGTATACCTACAGTGTCATATTCGCTTCAGCAAAAAAGCGCACAGTACAATACTTATACAGTTACACAAGACGAAAAATAAAACTAGTTAGGTTAAGTAGAAGCACAGGAAAAACAGAAGCACACGTGTAAGAAAATACTCATGCATGGCGTCTCACATGCAATATTTATTATGTCGTGTTCCCTTTTAAATCTGGTAGGAGTAAAACAATCGAGTGAAGTGAGTGCTTTAAAGTTTTATAGCTTGCCTCGCAACAGCGGCGGCCGAACAGAATAATCCCACAATTCCCACATAAGGCACACTCCACACTCTTGGGAGATCGCATCTCCGTTTTCTCTCTAAAATATTAAACGCCTCTGAGACACCGTAACATATTTATTATCGCTACGAATTACACTGCTGGGGTGAATACATCGCCTAAGTATTCTCTTAGGAATCTTAGTAGAAATAACGCATTCCTTATTTCGGGGTGGAACTTACTGAAAATAAAGGCTAGCCAGAAGTAGTCTATGGTCTAGAGACTATGGACCAAGAGAGATAAGGCTTTGATATTTGTCTATGAATCTACAAAACTTACCTTATCAATAATCCACGGCGATGAAGGCAAAGAAGGAAAAGGAGTGGGTTTTTAGTCAGTAAAAGTCTGACACTGTCTATCGCTCCGACCAAGAGCGGGATTTGTTATAAGATGATTTTCCCACCCAATAAAAAAAAATCTCATCAATAATATTGTGCTTCAAAATCTTAAACAGATATATTGAAAAAATATAGGCATCTACTTTTCAAATAGACCGGTGTTACAAATATTTCTTTCTTTCTTTTGCTACAACATATACAATAAGTACTCTTATTTTTATAAATGTAGATACCAATACTTAGATAGAAGAGCCAAATATAATACATTAAATTAAAACCTGTGATTCCGAAACTAGGTAATCCTGTACTATAGGTATTCTCCAGTAACATAAGATTTTAAGAATGTTTCATAATAATGATAATTAATTAAGAATTTTTGACAAAAAAATCCAAAAAATAAATATTTATACAATAATTAATTGAAACGAGTTTTCCTAACTCATTACAGACAAAACTTCTATCAGGCATTTTGTGGTATACCATTTGGCGTCCAGGCTGCTTTAATCTCGTAATGGAATTGAAATCAGATACCCCGTCAAAGTGAAGAAACTAGCGATCAAATGATTCATCAAGCCACGTTTAAAATTGTAGAAAATCATCGCACGAAACTGAACTTAGCGAGGGAAAGTTCAAACCCATATTAAGCTGGTCCTAACCAAAAAAGCGTATTACAAGGTTAAAGACTATGTCGAAGACACGCTTGTTTGGCAATGACTGCTTCTGCACATGTGGCTCCCTGGTAACTCATAATATTGTGTAAATGTGTCTATTAACTTCTTCACATCTGTTGTAGTATATACTCTTGCTTTTGCAATATTTTTTATATTATTAGACCCCAACTACCATGAATTCGTTATTAATTTATTTTATTAACGTCTCATTTATTGATAGTTGTAATTATTTATTTTTCTTCCTTTTTTTTATATAGCCTTTTTTTTATAATGTGTATGTGAGAACACTGGAAACTCCACGAATTCTACTCACTCTTTATTATGATTATTTTTATTGATGTTTTGAGTATAATATTGACTGGTCTACACTGTCCTTAAACAATATCTGCTAATAGTGTAATATTGAAATATTGTAAGAATAACATTTTTTTTTTAAAGAGTGACCATGTAGTATCTGGCCGGTTCTTCTCCATAGGAAACGACCAATTTGGAACCGTGAACAAGCTTTTGACGTTTTTAATGCCTATGTGAAATAAAACCTTTGAATTTGTTTTTTTTTTTTTTTATGAAAATGTTCTCGATGCAGATCCATTTTTAAATGAGACACGATAATTTGTTGATTTCGAATAATTATTTATTATTCGAATTTTGAATAAAAAAAAAACCTATTTTTACTTTTAAATAACCAAAGTTTTAAAAATAATTACAAGTGGCCAGTGCCATAAACATAAAAAAAATTTTTCGCATAACTTTCTGAATGGCCTGGTAGGTATGTGTAAGTGTCTTGACAAGAAAAGGGACAAGGATAGTATTCATGTTTGTAAGAGATTATCCTTAATTCTTCATGTGTTTGGTACAAAAACAAAGAAGTCAGCATTAAAAAATGAGCTAAGTATTTACCAAAACACTTTCCAAATAAAAAGGAAACAAAATTAAGTTTCTAATCAAAACAAAACACAATTATGAGAATTGCTAAAGGTGAAACTTAATTAGCCTTAGGAGACTAAAATTAAGTCTGAGTCTAATTATCTCTACAAAGTCAAGAAAGAGCGAGACTACTTCATTTAGGCCTTCAACCGCCTAATTTGTATCTATATTATTTTACGTACTCTTCGCAAGTATTTTTTTTTTACAGTTGATAAGCTCACACATAACTACTTTCTCACCTGAAGGAAAGCAACGATGTGGTCGACGATCGAGCATGGCTACCCAGAAGTTACCTATTCACTCTTGACTTAAAGACCCCTAGGTTGTAGCTATTAGAAAACAAATAAATTCTATTCATTAGCTGTATCTACGCACAATTAATATATTTTCCCAAAACGTTTTGTGCTAGTGAGATTTCCACTATGTACCGGTGCCGTATTACCGTACGTCTAGTGGCCCGATGATAGAACGAGCTTGACAAAATTAGTTTACCTTACCTATGCAATTCCGACGCAACCGACTCCCCGAAAGGCAATCGGTAGAAAACCGACAGACTAATAACTCGGCTTCGTATATCGTATACTTTTCTAAAGAGTAATATAAAAAGGCTGTATAAATGTCCAAACCGATCAAAGATTAAGTAATAAAATAAATGGATAATGGTCTGACTAGGGTAGGTCATAAACAGCAGCGTAGCCAGGCGTGGGCGAACTGAGCTCTCGCCCACGGCCTCGCACCCAAATGGGCCTCGCACAAGCAACGGCTCAAAAAATTATTAGGCTCACGTTTGACTACTATTTTACCTAATAGTAAGCGACGATGTGATCGAACACTGTGTTGCGACAGTCGCTGTCTCGTTTTCGAATTTATTAAAGAAAAAGGCTCCGCTACGCCTCTGGTCGTAAATTAGATGCTTAGTTCGCTACCAACTGTCGAATAAGTTGGCAGGCTCTATAAAAGTAAACTATCTAGGTTCCAGACATACACAAACCAAGAAATAGCACCTACCTACGGATAGGTAGTTAGGTACCAACGTCTTGAAACGCCAGAAGTGCTCAATATGTTTGGCAAATAATTTAGATTCTGCTCCATTCATAGAATGATTTATCGAAACATTCATGCAAGGCTATATGTAGGTATTTGATTGAGTAAATTTAAACTTCAGTTATCCGGCAGACTAGAAGTTAAACCTTTAAAAGTACCTAGTTAGTAGCAGTCAGTAATAGTTTGTGCACGCTCCTCTTTGTCAATTTTCATATTGCTCAATAAGTTTGGCAAATAATTTTGGATTCTGCTCCATTAGTTGAATGATTTATCGGAACATTAATGCAAGGCTGTAGGTAGGTATTTGATTGAGTAAATTTAAACTTCAGTTATCCGGAAGGGCAGAATTCACCAATAAAACTAATCGCGTTTTAACGTTTGGCTGGCATAATCGCGTTTAGCCGCCGTCACTAGTCTGTATTTTTCTTTTGTTGTATTTTTACAAGTGACACTAGTGACAGCAGACTTCCCTAAATATGTGCTTGAAAAAAGGAAGGAGTTACAGGAGCAACTGAAATTAGAGAGGGAAAAGGGAAATATAGCTACACTAAAATACGACAAACTGATAGTGTCAAAGCACCAAAGTAAAAGAAAATTCCGGTCATCACCTGAAAACACCACACAAACTAAAACAGATAAGCATACTCAAGCTACAAAGAAAAACAAGACACAGCAACCTGGAAAGACAATCACTAGGTCAAACAGCATTACAGAAGGAGTCATAAAACCCAGCATGCTAAATTTCTTGACTAACAAAACAACCAAAACTAATAATAAACAAGAAAGCAACAGCGAGAATATATAGCAACTAAGCCCAAGCCCCTCCTACCAAACAGACACCAAAACTGTACACAAAAATAAAAAACAACATATTAGAAAAACTCTTCCAAGCCGGTTGGTCACCGTGGAAGATTATGACCAAAACCCTCCAATGAACACACCACTAGAGCAAGGAAACACCTTACATAAAAACAAACTAATGATTGCAACATACAACGTCCGAACCCTCTCATTGTATGACCGTTTGCTCGAGTTTGAAGAGGCTATAAGAAATATAAAATACGATATCATCGGAATATCTATCTGAATTTTAATATATATATCTGAAATGAGAAGACATGGAAATAAAATAGAAGAGTACGAAAATTTTATCATTGGAGGAGGCCTACACCCAACTTGGGGTTCCAGTAGATTATACAGTAGAGTAGATTATAAATTAAATTAAAACAACAACAAATAAAAAAGAACTATATAAAAAATAAATATATATATATATAGAAATCTAGGTACACATACAATTAAGTAAAGGAAATAGAAATTATACTAACATAGATTAAACTACATGAACTAACACTAAAATAAATTGTAAGAAGTGTAAACTTTAAATACTGGAAATAAAAGGCTTTTTTATTTTTTATTTATTTTATTTTACTAGTGACAGCGGCTAAAAGTAATTCCGCCCTAAATGTGATCGTTGTTTTTTTCCTGCTCTTCAAAATTTGATTGTATACGTGTTTTAAGCTGTTTTTACGTGTTTTAGGAAACACCATAAATGTAAAATAGTCCTCAAGGTTTCTATCTATGTATTGAACTTGTAAAGCGAGTTTAAGATGGTAAAATCAAGAACAAAAATCGTATGTCACTTTTTATGAATAATTTACAAAACTATGCCAAGAGGACTTTTTAGTTTGATAGTAAACGAGTGCAATCTCGAGAGTTTTATGCGCGAGATCGAAGTCAGAACACACAGGATGAAAAAATCTAAAATACTGCTCTACTTTGCCTAATTTCCAAAATAAAAAAGAAAAACTATTGCAGACTTTTTATCCTGCTTAAATATAAATACTATATAAATAGGCTAAGATACTCGTACCAAATCTGCTAACTTAAAAATCCATTTTAACTGTCATATTCTTGCCGTGGCAAAGTAGAGGAAATACCGTTATCTAACTTTGCTTGTCCATTTCGAAGGTTCGAATTTCTCAGAAATTCGAACTTTCATCTACGACACTTTCGCCGACAGGCCTTCCAGCTACGACGTTAAGCCTATAACTCTTCTATCTACAGACCATTTCATCTACGGTGAATTTGCCATCAATCTTAAGACAAGCGATATTACAAAAAATACATATTTCTACAGATTACTAGTGACTTATTATAACACTAGCTTTTGCCCGCGACTTCGCCGCGACGCGTCCGCGTAGAAGTCGAAAATGGTTTTATTAAGTTTTTTGAGATACGAAAATATGAAATATTATTTATTATCTTCGCCGTGTGATAGTCCATTGAATTGTATAGCGAGCGATATTACATCTTAAGATAAAATATTGTAGTATCTTAGCAGTGTGCAGCGCCCCTTAGTGAATGTGGATGACGTAACCTACGATAAACTTATTATTTGCGGTTGGTACCGTAATCGGGTCTAGGGATCGAACCTCAAAATTAAGTTTGTTTTTTATTGTATATACTTTTCCGGGATAAAAAGTACCCAGTGTGGTGCCCAGGATATTAAAGAATAATTATACTAAATTTCATCGTAATCAAACCTGTAGTTTTTGCGTGATGCCTGAACAAACAGACAGACAGACAAAAAATTTTTTAATCACATGTTTGGGTTCGTTGTCGGTCTAGTAACATCCCCTGCCATTTATTTTTTTGATATTTTCAACGTACCGAATTTTCACTCCTACAGATTTATTATAAGTATAGAAGATAATATTATGCGTTTTATTTTTAGGATTCAATCATCTGCCCTGTTGGTCTAGTAGTTAGTGGCCCTGACTGCTATGCTGGAGGTCGTGAGTACGATTCCCACACAGGAAAAATGTTTGTGTGTTCTGTGTCTGGGTGTAATTTATCTACATATGTATGTATTTAGAAATATATAAGTATGTTTGTCCGTTGTCTAGTACTCATAACACAAGCTCTGCTTAGCTTGGGACTAGACGACGTTATCTGATAATTGTAGAATATTATTATTATTATCCAACGACTTTTCGCGCACTAGGGCGGAGCAAGAAGGCGTGTCAGACTTTTACTGGCTATAAGCATACCTATTTCCCTTCAGTTGCACTTTGCGTTCTAGGACCACAGGTTTCCTTTTCTGAAGTCGACCCATTACACTAGTAATCTGTAGAAATGTATATTTAGAGGTAGGCGGAACAGAGTGTAAAGTCCCGCAAACCTCCGTTGAAAAGGGAGGATCCTCCGACCAGACGGGTGTTATGTCTGGTGGGCTGCAACTGCCCGATAGATGATTTCGGGTTGTTCTATATGTTCTAATCGCGCGGAGAACTTTGATTGCGCGATGCAGGATTAGTTATAGCAGGATGTCGCTACATGTATATTTTGTAATAACGATTGTCTTAAGATTGACGACGAATTCTCCGTAGATGAAAAGGGCTGTAGTTTAACATTCGGTAGGTGAAAAGACCTGTCGGCGAAAGAGTCGATAATGAAAGATCCTGTCGGCAAAATGTCCATAGGTGAAAGATTTTGCTGGGGAAACGGCAATAAATGAATCGTCCTGTCGACGAACAGACAGTCCAATGACGAATCGGCTAGAGAACGGTAACCGAATCTTACATGACACTTGAGAAATTTTCTGTTTAAGTCGAAAAAAAAATTTTTTTTTCAAATATTATAATAAAAACTACAAAATTCGTGCAAAGTAATTTTAAGGTAAGTCCAAGTTTTTGGTAGGTATCCATAACCAGACCTTTGACTAGCTTCAATGAACACTTGGCGACGATTCATATGAGCTTAAAACGATGGATGTGCTAGTAGGAGTGTATGAGTGTACTTTCTTGAACTTCGCTTGAAGTCTACTACTGAGGAAACTAAGATACGTCCAATTTCTGTGAGGATTAGGTTAGTACCTAAAATCTGTACGGCCCTTGACCATTCTCCTTTAATGCATGGAATATTTTACATATACAGAAACGGAACGTTAAAACGCCCTGTTCCACGACCAAAGTGTCGTTTGACGCAGCTAGTATTTTTTCTCTTTTTCTCTAATTGAAAAATAGTATAGCTGTCCTGTTGTCAAATCTGGATTAATTTATAATCTGTTATTAATTTTGATATTTGTGTTGTCATTAGCATCTGTCAGTTTGTCACTGTTTTCTTGTCTGGAAATTTTAAATAATTTTCTAATAAATACATCGTTAATTTCTTTAAGCTTTAAATCGCAATGTCAGCACAAAATTCGCCGGTCAAGGCGTCAAGATCGCCAAGCGTTATTGAAACAGCGGAAGACTTTGACAGTCAGGTATTGTGGTGATACTACGCCTACTTTTCTTTATTTAGCCCATAAATCCTATTTATCCTTGTGTTTTTTCCAGGATACGCTGCTAAAACACGTTGATATATCGATAGTGGAGTCAGAAAAGCGCGCTAATGGGACTTTGCACGTCCGTGATCATTATACGGTATATCTAATCGATCTGAAGTAAGTGCTTCTATTCTATTGTTTTCTTAGCAAATTAGTTGTCTATTATGCGTCAATTAGCCTCATTACTCGTGCCCACTCAGCGTTCAAACGTAGAAACGGCTGTGATTAAGATGCCACAGCTAATTAGGTCATATCCTTATCAAATGCATGGTAACTTAAACTTGCTTTCTCTTTCTGTTGTTTTCCATGCAAAACTAAGTTTTATATAAGCCATTAATATGTAATTTGTTCACTGCAGAAATCCCCTAAATATCAACTAATACTCTCATGATAAACTAGTTGATAATAAATGTAATATGAGATAAAACATTAGCAAGCTTGCTACTAAAAAAAAATGGCATTTGGAATAACAAGATAATATGCAAAATAAGGCTTTAATTTAATCAAAATATGCGTTGATATTTTATAATATAATGTCACCAATTTTTATTTTTATTATTAAAGACCGATCATTTATGTATTCCAGAGTAACGGACCCAGATTACAGACTAGTGTCATCAAAGATCAGTACAATATGGAGACGGTACACAGAGTTTGAACAGATTCATGACTACTTACTAGTTACATACCCACATGTTATCATACCACCGCTACCTGAGAAGAGAGTGAGTTTTATGTTTGTTTTATTACACCAGTCATCTAATATTCAACACTATCTTGCCAAGGGGGAGTGTTGGTCAGTAGGTAGTCTTAGGAGTGGATTTTTCTCTATGAGTAGTAAAGAAAACCAAAAAATTGGTCAGATAAGTAGCCGTTCAATGTAAAATACTGGAAGTCAGCTGTGTCCATTTAGAAAGCTAACCTCAATATAGTTGTAAAAGCAGGGTGAAACCAATAACCTAACATATAATCATACATTAACCAGGAACACATTCAAAAAAAGCCTTTTTCCAGCAGTGGGACAGTATAAATAATAGAGACTCATTAGGCAGCTGGATCAAGGACCTAATCCAGAAAGCAGTACTCCTGGACACAGCTTGTAAGGAGATTCCTCTCTCAGGAGCCCTAACCACCGGTAGCTTGGACATTGTTCCTGACGTCGGTGGGCTACTATTTTTTATATTTTTAAATGTTTTTTAATATGCTTCTTTTTATGTGTGACTGGTCTGTTGGTTTAGTGGTTAGTGGCCCTGACTGCTATGCCGGAGGATGTAGCTTCGATTTGCACCCAGGACAAATGTTTGTGTGATGAGCACGATCATTTGTTCTGTGTCTGGGTGTAATTTATCTATAATGTGTATGTATTTAGAAATATATAAGTATGTTTATCAGTTGTCTAGTACTCATAACACAAGCTCTGCTTAGCTTGGGACTAGACGGCGTTGTGTGATAATTGTGGAATATTATATTCTGTTTTTAAGAAATATTTAAAAATGTAAATAATACTAATAATAAATATAATTTATTTCTCTCACAAAGGTTTTGTAACACAAGTTTATTTTATAAATTTTGACTGAAGTATAATAATAATAACTTTATTTCGGGTAGCATAGACCCATAGAAAACTTAACCTAGTTCAGATTTTATTTTATTGTACTTGACATGACTGGCCACACCTTTAGAAGACATGACACATTTTTTTTTTTTTTTCAAAACATACAGCAATTGCGTTCAGAATGCTGCTGTTGCTACTCCATATATGGGCCAGCAGGGAAGCTGCTTTTTTGCACATGATGGTATAGAATACATGTAATAATAAACTTTAACCCTGGCTAGTTAGGCTTATATTTTACTGCACCACTTGCTTGTTTATGGATTCAAAAAGTAAGTAGAACTACAAATGTCAACAATACAGGGAAATGTTGTGTCATGAATATTTGTCATCAAAGGTGTAAAGTTCCTTTGCATATTCTTAGTAATTGGATTTGTGTGAGTCAGCGATTTCAGTAGTCTGAAACAAAATATTTAAAGGTAGAAGTTTGTCATTTTCCTTATCTCAATTTTGGTTTGATGGAATTGGCATATATGTATATATACTAGACGTCCCAACAGACGTTATCTTGTACGAAAGCTGGCTTTTCGTTCGGAAAAAAATTAGAGAGTCCGATTGCAGCACCACCTACCAATTCCAATTATATTTTCATACCGTCCAGGGACCCACTCAATTATATACATAAAGTTTTATACAAATTAAGCATTTTAGGAGGAAAAACATACATACTGAAGAATAATATATATAATTTAAATTGTACAAGACTTGGAGTGGAAAGTGTTTTTATTTGAAATTCATGTAGACAATGAAATATAAAGCTAAAAAATAAATAACCACTGGCAAGTTACATAAACCAAATAATACTATTCTCATACATTTTTTGCATTTACAAAATATGTATATTCATAATGGTGTAATAATTATGCTTATCAAAACTAAATTAACGTAAATAATGATAAAGTTAAATTACAAAAAAGAGTCACAACTTGTTGAAAAAGTTGTGACTTTCCTTTTAAACAATCTATAAACTATAATCGCTAACTGTTTAAAAAAAAAAACTCAAATACAAAATTAGTAATTTCGCCTCTTAAAGGATAACGTGCACTTATCCGAGCCAAACGCGTCGAAAGAATTAAAAGAAAAGAATTTTGCAATTCTTTCTACAAGGTGCGCAAAATTAATCATCCAATTTTGTTTTTGTATAACCTTTTTACTCAAAAAGAAATATTTTGGGTGATGGAAATCTTTATAAGGACCTGTATATTTTATTTCTTTTAAATAAAAAATATAATATTCGTCAAGTGGCTGCCGCCAGTGTTAATACACATTTGTGCCCGTTTTGTCACATTTTCCATGCTCCGCAAGATTTCCTGTGATGACTGTTCGCATTCCTGTCGAATATTCGCTATAAGGGCTGTGATTGTCTGGGGCTTGTTGGCATAAAACCGCGACTTCATGTAGCCTCAAAGAAAGAAGTCTGGGACGGTTAAATCGGGAGATCTTGCTTGCCATGCCAAATCGCCAAAAAGGGATATTATGGGACTAGGAAATGCATCCTTCACAATATCCATTTTAGCTCGTGCTGTGTGTGCGGTTACACCGTCTTGTTGAAACCACGTGTTCATCAAGCCCTTCGCCTCCAATTCAGCAAAGTCTTTCATTAAAATTTGCCGTAGGGTCGGTCTGGTGATGCCCAATTGTGTGACCCGTCGTCTGTTTGATGTTTTTTCATCCTCAACGATTCTTGGCAGAACGACCAATTCGGTGACGGCCACACTATGCAAGGTGATACCAGTCTGTTTGAGTTGAGCAGCTAAGCGGCGGAATGTTTGCCCAGTTGGCGCGATACGATTAGGAAATCGACGTTAAAATGCAGGCTGCGCTAACACTAAACGACCGATTTATTGGTCAAAAGAATCGACTCAATTATTCCACGCTCTTGCGGAGTATAGTTTTCCATTGCTTGTCTGTTTATATTCTGCAGCTGTTTAGTTCACTCCGCCGCCGGGATTCCGATCCCGATTTCCGGCCACCGTAGGCGCGGGCTTGCGGATGGCGAGCAATGGGTAGCCCGCCGTCCGACCGTCCGGTAACCGTCTTGACCGAGCCAAAGTCGTCGACGGCGCGTATTGTTCCACGCGCGCCTCAGGGAGATGTCAGCAAATCGTAGGGGCCCAGCAGGGTCGAAGCCTACTGGGGCCATGGGTAATGTGAAAACGAAACCCGAGGCCCTGGGACGAAGGCAACGAAGGAACAGGAGTGGGTTTTTAGTCAGTAAAAGTCTGACACTATCTCTCGCTCCGCCCAAGAGCGAGATATGTCATAAGATGATTTTCCCACCCAATAAAAAAAAAGCTGTTTAGTTCACAAATACCAAATATGATGGACGTACGACGCCATTTTCAATAATTATAACATCTTCTGATAGAGTGATTAATTTTGCGCTACCTTGTCTAAAATCCTATGAAACCCCGCACACCTAACCGCATCGAATCGTCCGAATCTGGAAGGAACCCAAAAATCCTAGACGAATTCGGATGCACTGCCTTTTTAATATAATGAACCCACATTATTTTTCCCCTTTGATGTATTTTACTTTCTACATATTCTATTAATAAAGCAATGACAATAAAAATCTCGTCAAGATCCATCACAATTCACATGTAATTTCAGTGCGTTAGGTGTAAAGGAAATAGAAACGATTTCTTCGGCGCGGTCAATTCTTTCGGTGCGGATATGTTTGCAAGGCCTTCTTGATTTCGATTCGTTAGACGCGTTCGGCTCAGATAAGTGTGCGTTCACCTTAAAGGTGAGGAGTAATAATTTAAAAGAGGCGGAGACTCGTACGGGAGCTAGTAGTTAATAATAACACCTGCATTATATTCAGAAACTCAAATTAAGAGATGGAATAAAGCTACAACTTAAGACCTACACAAACACACATCAAGACATCTCGTAGCCTATCACAAAAACATGTCAAAGTCAACCTCATTTCTCAGGTCCTATATGCTTGGAGGAAATCAGACACCACAGATCCCGAGTTCGTAGAGAGAAGACGCGCTGGGTTGGAGAACTTCCTGCTGCGAGTCGCGTCACACCCTCGACTCTGCTTCGACGACCAGTTCATCAACTTCCTGCAGCAGGAACATGGCTGGCGGGAAACTATTACTGATAGCGGTGAGCTGTGCTTAGAAACTATTTATTTCAATTACTGGGGATCTCTCTTCTCTGTTCAGATTCTCAATGCATTACTATAATACAGTTGAAAATCGAAGTAACTGTAGCGCCATCAGGCAGTTGCCCTGATCAGACACAAACTCCCTTTTCAATGGAGGTTTATGGGAATTTACCAACTTAAAAATATAAAAGACGTTCAAAATTAAAAAAGTAGAAATGGTGGCTAGGGTGGGGCGAGAGGGCCTGTTAGACTTTTACAGACTAAAACCCTCCTATATCCTTCAGTTGCCCTTTGCGTTCTGGGAACAAGGCATCTCTCTCAAAAAATCCTATGGCCCTAGTGGTATATTTTAATAACTTATACTATTGATTTCAGGCTACATACTACAGGCGGAAAACAAGATCAAGTCATTGTCAGTTTCAATCAGACTAAAAAAGCCAGATCCAGAAATCGAGAGTGTAAAAAATTATGGGAAACAATTAGAGACTAATTTAGGAAATTTTCTCTATACTAGGTGAGTTAGCCACACTTTTTTTTTAAATTGTTCTCCACTTGCTCAGGGTAGAGCGAGAGGGAGTATCAGACTTTTACTAGTTATAACTCACCTATGTTCTTTGAGTTGTCCTTTGCGTTCCAGAGGCGTGACAACACTTTCGAACAATACCGTATCCCGATTTAGCCTAGCCATACTTTTCTTATGAGGGGGAATCATCAAAGAACTTTACTGCCCTAAGTGGAGAGACTTACTAACAATAACCCACCCATGTTCCTTCAGTTGCTCTTTGCGTTCTAAGGCCACCGTAAGCGCAGGCTTGCGGACGGCGAGCAATGGGTAGCTTACCGTCCGGTAACCGTCCGGACCGAGCCCAAGTCGTCGACGGCGCGTAGTGTTCCACGCGCGCTTCAAGATGTTAGCAACCGTAGGGGTGATGTGAAAGAGATCCACGGGGCCCTGGAACAATGGTAAAGAAGGAAAAGTAGTGGGTTTTTAGTCAGCAAAAGTCTGACACGCCATCACGCTCTGCCCAAGAGCGGGTTATGCCATTAGATGATTTTCCCACCAAAAAAAAAATCTCTTTCTTAAACGCTGAAACTGATAGCTGAGCGTTTGGATACTGCGCTGCATGTCCCGGGTTCGATTCCCGCACAGATTAAATATTTGTGTGGCCCACAGATAGTTCTACTGGGGCATGTGAGTCTGTAAATGCACCTACAATACTCCAGAAATCATTAGTGTGATGCAACCTCCTGTAACCAAATGGTAATTACTGTGTATAATTTTCAACCGTCTCACCGGCACAGCAGAACCTATTGATGCTAAAATAAACAATTAAAAAAAAAAAATACTACCTTTTTCCCGCAGCTTCGCCCGCGTATATAAAATATATGCCTATGTCACTCAGGAATAAAGCAGCTTTCTATCGGTCAGAAAATTTAAGCAATCGGACCAGTACTTTCAGAGATTACCTCCTACAAACAAAAAAAAAACAAACTTTACCTCTTTATAATATTAGTGTAGACACTAGGAATTACTCCTGTATTGTAGGAGCGATCACAAACATGCAAATTCAAGTACAAGTATCCTGTAGGTTATAATGAGAAAAAATCTAAAAATATATTATTAAGATAGTAAGTGTTAGTTTTAGTTCATAAAGTCACATTTTTTTTATTTTTTTTTATTTGTCCTTTATCACCTTGAAATAGTAGCCACCATGTTATTACGTCATTCGGCTGTGTAAAATAAAATGACAGCTGTCAACTGATCGGCCATACTGAGCGCATTTCTTTAAACAGCTAACTGACGTTACGACCGCAGAGTGAATATGGCGTCCGTTGCTTTCTACATATTCGTCAAATACGCGCGAAATTTGAAACTGTAAATTTTAAATGCATTTTTAGGGTACTTAGCGACTGAATAAAAATTTTGTCTTTTTAGAGGTTTATTCTCAGCATAGAATCTAATTGAGGCACTTGAGTGTAATACTCTATTGTATGTTTTAACGTTTCAGATCAAAAATAATAGAAAAGAATTATGCCTTATGCAAGCTACACGCGAACTACGGCAAACTGTTCAGTGAGTGGAGTGTCATCGAAAAGGAGATGGGCGATGGACTGCAGAAGGCGGGACATTACTTTGGTATGCTAGTGGCTATCTTACCTGGAATTATTTCCTTGTGTTGCTTACAATTTAATCTATTGAAAAGTATTGGCTATACAACATCACGCTACGGCCCACGGAAGCGGAGCAGTAGCCAAAGACGTGGGTGAAACTGCGTTGAATAGCTAGTTGTAAGATATGTAGTTCTTTTTAGTACCAGGGGTCGGAATTAGGTAGAGTCATTCATGTACTTGCATCGAAATGTTGATATTAATATGGATCTTCCAAGGATTTCTAATGAAAAAACCCTGTGTTGCCAAGAATATTACAAATTAATAATAATAAAAACCTCAAAAATAGATAACACAAATAAAACAAAGATAGTTAACTAACAATTTTTATTAGTATTTTTCATTGAAAAGATCTCTCTACGTCAACTGAGGTAAGGTTGACAAATTTATACACTCCTCGTCATGAATGTGATTATGATGTTATTACACATCTTTCTCTAGATACTGCTATCTTGTGGATATTAACTAGGCTTCTATAAAAATCAAAACGTAAATTTGTGTAAAACTAATCTAGTAAAAATATAAAAAAGTACACCAATGACGCCATTTTACTGAAAAAATTTATACTGGAATTTTTTTTTTGAAATATTCGATTAAATCACGGAATTACCGAATGCCAACAGAGTTTTCAGGCGTTATATCTCTTTTTTTGCATTGCCATCAACCATCGCGTTGGATTGCGTTAGATGAAGCAACAAGCTTTTAAACTGCTCGTTGTTGACGATTAGGCGTTGGAAAAGTGTGTCATCTTTGTGATTGGAACATTTGCATCTGAATCACTGAAATGTTTCGAAACAGTGATATGTATCATTTGGAACATCGGCTCAAAAGATACAAACGGATCATTTGAAACATCGGCTCACAAGATAGAAACGGAACATTTGGAACAACGGCTCAAAAGATACAAACAGATCATTTGAAACATCGGCTCACAAGATACAAACAGAATTTTCAACGGCTCAAAAGATACAAACGGAACATTGGAAACATCTACTCACAAAATACAAAAGGGAACATTTTTAACAACGGCTCAAAAGATACATACAGACACTGACTGCTATGAATCGTGACATACACCAACAGTTTTATTTAATTGAATTTTGATTTGAGAATAATTTAAAACAGATGTTTTTAGTTCAGGTCATTAATTATATTTACACTATTTACGTTATAATTTGAATTTTAAAAAGACTGCTGGTCACTTAAAGTAAAGATTGTTTCAGTGTTCCAATTGTTCCAAATGATGCATTTAAAACATTACTGATGTTTCAATCTTTCGGAGCAGTGAGTCGGTTCGGTAAAGAGTTACGCACGCCTATTGACGATAGGCGAGTGGAAAAGTATCCTCTTAAGAGCCTATTCACTTGTAACCTTAAAGACACTTAAATTATAATCAGACAGGAAGACCGCAGCAGGGAAATTATTTCAATTCTTGGATGTACGCGGTATTAAAAAAATCCTCTAAAATTAATTTTCTTCCGCAGACTCAATAGCAGACAGCATAGACTCAGTAGCAGAGGATGAAGAGCAGCTAGCAGACCAATTAAAAGAGTACCTCTTCTACGCGAGCGCGTTGCAGCAACTGTGCAGCAACCATGAAACGTTGCAGCGAACGTTGGAGAATGCACAGGATACACTCACGAACAGGTAGCATACATTTTTATTGAGCTGGGAAATCTTCAAATTATTTCTCCTGCTTTGGGTGGAACAAACGTCAGACCTTTACTTAGTGACTAAAACCCACCTATGTTCCTTCAGTTGCCTTTTGGGTTCCGGGGCTATGGTAACTCTTTGCTAAATTCACGCCCCCGACGCAAGTGTGCGAGGGAACACTGGGGTGGTTTTAGTTACTAAGTAAGTCTGTCCACATTAAAACGGACATCTATGAGGATTTCCTCCCCAGAAAAAGAACAAAATAGTTTTGATACTTTTAGGGATAAAATTAAATTGAATTGAAAATATAAATCCTGAGAAAAACCTCAGTGATATATGCGTCATGTTCATGAAGAAACGCTGTCGTTCGAGACTCGTCATCTCTTAACTTAGCTGCCAGTGGCTGCTATTTAGTCCGGTCAATTTGGACATCCAAGGTTACAATAATTCGCACCCAGTGGAAAATTGGTAGGATTGTCCAAAACACCATTTGTCAAGACCCTTTACCTCGGGAACGCGTGAAGGTATCAAGTTGAAATTTAAACCATATACTCAGGTCTGCGGTCCCTTGAAGCTGTAAAAAAATCAAACTCCTAAGCTAACGAAAAAAAAGTTACGGACGTTTATGTCGCAAAAAAACGTATATTTCGACACTCCCAAGGGAATCCAAAATTCATAGGGTACTTCCCGTTGACCTAGAATCCTAAAATTTTGGCATAAAGCAAGGTCCTATAGTACAGGTATAGGAATAAATCTGAATACAGTAAATTTGTTGTTACATATTTACGTCACAAAAAAACAAAAAATGTTTGCAATTCGGAAAAATCTTCGAGACTTCATTCAGGAATTGTAGTTTGTACGTAATCCTCAGAGCGCGAGTCCGACTTGCACTTATCCAGTTTTTTTTAAGTAATTCAAAAGAAATATAAACTGAAGACTAGTTATTAAAATTATTTCACAGATGTTAAATTTCTTTTTTCATCCACCAGGGTTTCAGAACGCAGTCGCGCAGCGGCGGGTAAGTCGGGCATAATGTCGCGTCTGTTCGGCACCACGGACCCCGACATCGTGCGCGACCAGACCACGCGCGCTCTCGACGGCAAGATCGTCGCCGATAAAGACGCCATTGAGAAGGCTAAGACGGATTTAGAGTAAGGACCAATATAATCACCCTCTTTTTGGCAGCTGTTACCTATGCCGTTGTCAACATGCCGCTCGTGTGTATGAGAACTTAGGGCCAACGCTGCGTTAAGCGGGCGCACGTCGTGTATACGCGTGTATCGTGTGCGGCGGTCCCCGTAGCGAAAACCGGATTCATATCTGCGCAGTGTCGTTAGTTCAACTTTAACGATGTGCATGTAGTCGTGCCGATGTAGAAGTTTAATTTATTATTACCTAGCAAAGCCCGCGACGGGTGTCCTCGCGGCGAACCGCGACGGTGCATCGGCTCTTAGGATTCTCTCTCTCTCTAGGGTGACTAAAACAACTACGTTTCTTCAGTTGCCCTCTGCGGTCTAGGAGGGGTTTCCTTTTCAGGAATTCCCCTGTGGCACTGGGAGGCATCGGGTCTACTAGGGCCCTACAGTTTCTGACATCTCTTTTAGGCGCCCATGTGACACTACGCGCTGTCAGCAACTCGGGCTCGGTTCTTACCGGACGGGCAAAGCGCGAGCTACCCATTGGTCGTCGTCCGCAAATCTAAGATTATTTTATATTACAAAGGCGAAGTTTGTATGTTTGGGTATCATTGTCACACCTTCACGGGTTTGAATGAAAATTAGTGTACAAGAAGACCATGTTCTGTACATAGGATTTTTTTTAATATGGGAATATGTTTCCTTGGGATAATTCTCTACTCTCAGGCGTGAGAAGTCACAGGCAGAAGCAATAATAATATAAATACAAAATAGTCTAAAACTGACCACACAACGCTACGTATATCAGTAGATTTTGCCGTACATACAAACAATCTTCAAACACCGCAGCGACCCGGCGGACACGGTGGAGCACACGGTAGAGGTGTACCCCGCTTGGGCAGAGCACCGCCTTGTCCTCGTGGGGGCGATCGGCGGCGGCGATCTCTCGCGCTGGGCCGCACGTACAGGCCATGGTCCGGAGCGAGGAGGAGTGGAAGGCGGTCGCCTGCGAAGCAGTAATGCTATCAAAGGAGGAAGTCGCACGTGTAAGGCAACGATCCTCACGCCCCAGCCGCCGAGATTCCGATCCCGATTTCCGCCCACTGTAGGCGCGAACTTGTTGTCGGAGAGCAATGGGTAGCTCACTGTCCGACCGTCCGGTAACAGTCCGGACCGAGCCCAAGTCGTCGACGGCACGTACTGTTCCACGCGCACCTCAGGCAGATGTCAGCAAACCGTAGGGGCCCAGCAGGGTCGAAGTGTGAAAGTGAAACCCGGAGCCCTGGGACGAAAGCAGTAAAGGAACAGGAGTGGGTTTTTAATCAGTAAAATTCTGACACTATCTCGCGTTCCGCCCAAGAGCGGGGGATGTCATTGGATGATTTTCCCACCGAAACAGAAAAAAGATAACCACAGCGAATGATGGAGTACGCGTACCACAACGCTGCGCCTGCACCTCACCACTGAGACATAGTGCGACTATTCATTATATACCCAAGTAATAGTCAATTTTTTGGCAAGTTGCCATGCACTAGTTTAAAGTTCTTCTCAAACATCTTTCTCGGCTTTCACGAGGTTCTCATCATGCGGAACAGATATGTCAACAATTATTGCACGTCTCTCACTTCGGTCCACCATCACTATATCAAGCTTATTGACCACAATAGCCCTGTCAGTGATGATGGGCCGGTCACCATTATCAAGAACTGGGTCGGGCTCATACCTGTAGTATGGCACTTATTATTATTAAAACCCATCTGTGTTCTTTCAGTTACCGTTTGCTCTCCAGGGCCACGGTGATTCTTTCAAACAGTCTCGCCTAGTCTTATAGTCAGTTCTTTTCAAACTATTTGACGGTTTATAATCTTACGAGATTATATTACAAACTGATTATTTCGAAATATTCGGTGATAGCTATACATAATTTTTATCCAGGTGTGTCTAAATTACCATTAATTGTACATGATGACCATGTCTACTAAGAGTTTTTAAAATGTATTGTTTTATTAATATAGCATTTCTTTACAGAGAATTCACCAAGAAGGCGCAGGTAGAGATAGAATATTTCCAAAAACAAAAAGATAAAGATCTCCACGAATCACTCGTTAGTTTTATAACTCTGCAAGTGAAGGCGGCGAAAAAGGTTAGTTAACTTAGGTTATTTTATTTATTTGGCCTACCAACTATTGAATACGTGTTTACAAGGATATTAGATACTTATTAGACCTCGTGATGTTTTAGTAGGTAACTGTTTAACCCCCCACTCTCCCCCACCCTGGTGATACTTGGTGAGGTTTTAAACCAACGACCATAAAGCCCATAGACGTCTAGTAACAGGCGACGTATGTCTTCTCATATATGAGTTTTACATAGTCCTGATGCAGGTCGCCACAGAACAATTTCC
Organism: Mythimna vitellina; assembly: GCA_949316375.1. Taxonomy (NCBI): domain Eukaryota; kingdom Metazoa; phylum Arthropoda; class Insecta; order Lepidoptera; family Noctuidae; genus Mythimna; species Mythimna vitellina. Next base: position 6,438,824 of record OX438686.1, read on the forward strand.
AAATAGTCTCGACCACTGTGAGCCGTAAACCCTTCCGTGTCATTTAATAAAAAATAAGAAAATAAATATAATTATGGCCCCTTGTCATTGGACAAAAAACCAACAAGCAGGGCCACCGTACACCAAGGTGACCTTGGTGTGGTAACATCAGTCAGACTTCGACTATCCAAAAAGATGTTATGTTATTGCATCGGTAAATTAATAGTTACGTAATCATAATTTCATTAATTTTCTGATATTATTTATCAGTAGACCAGTAGAGTAGTAGTGACCAGTTTATGATGAATATCTTATAGTAGTCATAACTGAAGGCAACACATTGTTTGCGTCTCTTTCTTCTTGTAAGTATTTTTTTCACTTTCTCTTTCCCTCTAAATATCTATAGTTATGTTAAGTGAAAAAAATTGTATTGTAATACTATTTCTAGTTAGTGATGTACTAATTCCCACGGCCGCCTCTGTTGTCGATAAAGTAAAAAAAATATTTATAAGTTATACGAAATATGAAGATCTTTTTTTTTACTAACTACGATAAAGACTACGTAATAGGACGGATTTTAATTGAGAATCGGTCGTCGATTCCGGAAAATTTTTTTGGTTATTTTTTTACATTTTATGTTATCAAAGATTATTAATTACATTAAGTACGTATAAATATTTTATGTTTAAACAATATCAAGAAATAAGAGATAGGTTATTCCTAGTGTGCCGTAATAACCTTGGTCGAACCAATCAGAATGTAGTACCCCGCTTCCCCGTACCTCAGCTAGTTGACAGAATTCTTTGGTGCGATAGATCAAGCATGAGGCGTCTACGGGCTGTATGGTTGTTGTTTTAAACCTACTTCCCTCTCTGCCTAACATCATATATATTTTTCTTTATACAATATATCTCACAATATGGACTAAATAATTTATTTAAGTAATTATTAATTTTTTGTATTTTGAAATTTTATGCATGCGGGACAATCCCGCATGTGTGATGAAATCCGCACGATATTAAAACCCTAAGAATGATTTATTTTCATAAAAGCGCGTACCTTCGAGATCTTTTAATTGGAACATTAATTTACATAGAGTATTTATAAACATTTTTGTTTCCAGAACCTACAAGCATGGACACAGATCAAGGAATGCCTTCAGAACATGCCGTAAGCCCGCCCAGCTGTTTTTATACCAAATGTGCTGTATGTTAAATTTAGTCTTACCACTTTTCTATCTCACTTTGTAAGTAAAACTTTTTCGTTACGAAACTGACTAAGAATGTACAGACTGCTTAAAAAAAATGTAGGACCGGCCAGTGGCCTTGAGGCTGAACTAGTCGCGGGCTTGAACTCGCTGATGGGTGAGGTCAAAACGTGCGATGTCTCATCTGATATTGTGTCCGTATGAAGTATGAGTAGTCAGACGCTAGTCTATATACACAATGTATTGTTCGCACGCACACAAACACCGCTCCAAACTGAAACGACGTTAGACGGTGCGTGAAATCTGAGAGTAGTGCTTTGGAAAATCGAGTTTTATAAAAAAAATACTGCATAAAAACTGACAAATTTTATAGAACTCTTCGGTAATAAAGCTTTTTTGTTTTTCTGATTCTATATAGACTAAATTAAAAATAACATAAAACTTTTTTGGAAAACCCGTAAAAGGTTTCGGAAAAAATTTTCTTCATTCGGAATCTCGATTAAATTTGCAACGTTTCTGTAGATATATTATTTTCTTTTTATGCACCTACCATATTGTCTCTTCACCACCCTAGGTTGACTGGTAGAGAATGCCTAAGGCATTAAGCCCGCCTTTGTACTTTATGTTGCATGAAGTTTAATAAATAAAATAAATAAAAAAATATCTTTACTTTTTTTAATTTATGTAGTACATTATGAAGAACCAAAGGTCACGCAAAATAGCAGATTTTCATTATTGGATTAGTTTTTCACAAATAGTTTTTAATTTAATGGAAACCTAGATGATGAAAGATGTGTAGTTAATAACGTCATAATAATCACGCGGTTGTATGGAAATATATTTCGGGTTGTACATATATCGTAGCTCGGAGTTTCCTGGCGTGATCACATCAGAAATTAAGATATCTTCAAGAGAACCACGGTTACAGTCACAGCCTAAAGATCGCCAAAATTAAGTGGCACTGGGCAGGGCACATTGCTCGCAGAACAGATGGTCGATGGGGACGAAAGGTGCTGGAATGGCGACCACGTGGTCGGTACGTACCGGAAGGCCCAGTGTTGGAAGGCCTCCCACAAGGTGGACCGATGACCTGGTGAGGGTCGCAGGAATCCGATGGATGCGAGACGCACAGGACCGGTTATTGTGGCGAAACTTGAGGTAGGGCTATGTCCAATAATGGACGTCTTTCGACTGAAATGATGATGATGGTGTACTTGTATTCCTTCAGATATAACTTGTGTTCCGTGGCGACTGAAACTTACGAACAATCCCGAAGCCCTAGCAGGCATCGGCCCTACTGACTGCCGTCCATTTTGCTGAATGCTCTTTTAGATACGTCGGTGTCTAAGAAAGAAAGTGGTAGCTAAAGTTATTGGGAAAGTAGTCGGTTACAAACTTACTCAGTTTCAAAACCACTTCATGTTTATCATATTTTTATCTCTTGATAATTATTATGTTGTTCATACTCATTTGTGAAAGAAAAATCGATAATTAAAAATAACTCCTATATTGAATTGTGACTGCAATTATTATTATAATCAAATCACTTGATTATTGTATTATTACATCGAAATTAATTATTTTTATGATTTATATACTTAGTATTTTTTTTATTGAGATTTCAGTCAATGTTTAAAAATCTTATAAAATATTCTAATTTATATATTCGAATAATTATTAATACCTACATCGTACCCATTCCATATCAATAAAATAAAAATATAAATAATATTTGTCGGATCTACTGATCACATTCATTCTTTCCTCATACCATTATTATTAAATATGTAACACCTAAATGTTCAAATAAGGTATATTTGAGTTCTAGGGGCCAATGAGATTCGGCAGGAAACGATGCGTTTGCGCCGAAAGTCCGAAGTTTTCCGAATCTGTCCGAATCACAAAGAGTTGACAGTAAATGTTTAAGTAGAATTACATTATGCATCTCCATTCCAATTTTTATTTTTGGTAAAAAAATTGGGAAATCATGAAGTAACTTCTGCTCTAAATGAAGAGAGATGTAGTGTCACTTAATGACTAAAACCCACCTAGCTCCTTCAGTTGTCCTTTGCGATCCACCTCTATTCCTTACTATCACTTTGTGAATCGGAACAGTTTCGAAAAACTTTTTAGTATGCCTTTTACCTAAGTGTTAGACAAAGACATAATACCTAGCTATCTATGTGTGCCTATACACAATCGTTTTAAATGTAAAAAAAAACTATTTACCTTAAGTATCTTCCGGTGTCCATTAAACAAATCCAAAAATTGTATCTAATAAAGTGATTCAAGCAGATAATACAAAGTAAAATGCGCAATTCCTTCTTATCAACTATCTCGGTCAAGAAACTTTTAATTACCTTGATAACAAGTCTAAAGATATATTTCATAATGATTGTTACCAATTTCTATTTGTCCCTTTAAATTATTAAAAAAATATAACTATTATATAAATATTGCAAGTCCCAAATCCAATGCAATGTGTTCCAAATGTCGTTTTGGTATAACACGCCAAACAAATGTAGGTAATAGTCCTGTTCAAAATTATTCTGTTTTTTTATCATCTTTTCGCATTTCTAAGGCTGAAAACGCACTGATTACAAGCCCCCGACTTACAAGTTGTAGGTCGCGGGTTCAAAACCAGCCAGGCGCATTATTTTGTGTAATTTATTTCATCACTACTGCTCTCAAAACAGTAAAGGAAAACATCGTGAAGAAACCGGCATGTCATAGAACCAAAAATTCGAAGACATGTGACATCCACCAACCCGCACTGGGCCCGCGTGGTGGATTACGGCCCATTCCCTCTCCTAGAGACGAGGCCCGAGTCCCAACAGTGGGAACATTATAAGGCCGACTATGCTAAGCTAAATGCACTGATTGAGTCTTACTTGAAGTCTTTTTTACAGAGCATGGATAGGATGACAGCAGGACAAAAATATGCATTTTTAAGATGAGAGAAAAAGATAGGTTATACTGTCGTCCAGTACCATCCTATAGCAATTGTAGTGTAGCCTAGAGCTGTTTTTTTGTAGCGTGGACCACACGGATGTTATCTAGCGTCCCAATAGAGGTGACCTTGCATGTTGCAATCCGTGTAGACAGCAGATGTCTAAATTTTGATATGACCTTCAACGTCCTTGGATGGCGGATACGTTTTTTCCAACCGCAGTTTCGATTGCAGTGACTGGTTTGCGAAGGTGTTGGTGCGGGCATTAGATCCGTGTAGCCACACAATCCGACTAAGGTCTAAACCAAGCTCCCACTAAGGTGAACTCTTTTAAGACGCTAGATTGCATCCGTGTGGCCTATGCTTTACACGTCATCAAATCACGAAAAACTTCTCACGCTCTTATTAAGCGAGAGCGAATATCAGACTTTTACTGACTAAAAATCAGCCTATGTTGCTTCAGTTGCTCTTTGCGTTCCAGCGCCTAGAGGCTAGTCTTGAGTTACCTGGCAAATATTGAAGTAAAACAAATGTTCATAACCAGCAGAACTGCGCAGTGCGTTTTCGGCCTTTGAAAATTTTGTAAAAAATAAACAAACAACTTAAATTGAAATCTAACATAACTTTTCTGATAACCATAAACCAAAGGTGTATATTGTTCTTACAAATGTATATAAACTAGTCTCTGTTAGGCCTAGTATATACGGACGCGTAGCTTCATAGACGCGTATTCGTCATTATACGCTTGGTGTACGCCTGCTCACAACTATGAAACTGTTGACGAAACTGCGACGGTACGACGCTGCCGATACGTCGACAGAGTTCCAAGCGTATAATTAACCATACGCGTCTATGAAGCTACGCGTCCGTGGACAGTAGGTCTTATGTGTATTATTGTCACAAGATTTGAAATTAAAAGAAAAAAACTTTCTACATACATATTTTAACGTTCGATTTGATTTGACTGAAGACTTTTGCCATAGTTTTAATGTAAAGTGTCGAGAATTGCTAGAAACTTCTGTTTAGCTACAAAAAATTCCTACCAAATTATAAAATGCAGCTTCGTACTGAAATGTGTTTTCGTACTACTTAAATTATTTCTTAGTATATTATTTTTTTGTAAATTAAATGTAATTATCTGTCGTATATCTCAAACATTTAATACTCATCTGTGATTGTAAAACGGAATCGGATATAATTTATATTGAATACAGTTTATTTTTCTTTTTGTACTTGTCTAATATGGTAAACAAATATGGCGTACTGAAATACCAGTGTTATTTTCAAGTTAATTTAAAGCAGTGGATTGTGAATTTAATTCATGGGACATTCTTTTTATTGACAACTAACTTCTGCCAGCGGCTTGAGATTAGGTTTTTTCAAACTAACTTTGGATCCCGAGGTATCCCCCTAGAATGTGAATTTTGGGAAATCCTCTCTTAGTGCTCGCCTATGTCATAAAAGGAAACCTTGAGCAAAATTTCATGTTCCTATTCCCAATATTTTCGACTGTTTGTGTGTGTGTGTCTTTTATTTATCCAAATAGATTGGGTGCTTTACCATGATGTGTGTTAACACGTCAAGCGTGCGAGCCAGAAAGAGTGATGGAGTTATATAGTGCCATTCTTTTAACAGTTCAGTTAAGATCGTCAAATAGATCATGTTAAGAGACCGTGGTAGAGCCTCTGTCAAAAAAGTGTGACGGAGGTGTATTTCTTCCATTCTGTCACGCTTATTTAAATAAAAAGAAATATCCAATTTAAGAGTTCCTTGTATTTATTTTACCATTTCTTAAACTTCAAATAAAAGTGAATTGAGAAACTAACACTCTAGCCTTGGAGACACCTAACCTCACCAAAAAAAAAAGTAATGAAAAGGCTCTTAATCAACTATGCTCCATTCGAAATATGATTAGACAATTAAACAAAACCTTTCTTACTTCCCGCTCAACCGATTTTGACTGCTATTCCGTAGGCATAAGGATGGCATTAAAAGCAAAAAACAGGGCAATTGCGAGTCGGACTCGCTCATTTAGGGTTCCGTACAATCTTACCTATGAAAACAGTCCACTTCCCGAATTGAGTTACGAAAATTTTTCGGAATCGCAAATAAGTTTTTTTTGTGACGTAACTACAAATTTACAGTTTTCAAATGTTTTCCTATATTTGTGCTATGAGACCTTGTTTCTTGCCAAATTTTAGGGTTCTTGGTCAACGAAAAGTACCCTATGAATTTTTATTTCCTTGATAGTGTCGAAATACACGTTTTTGCAACATAATCGGCCGTATCTTTTTTTTTCATTAACTCAGAAGTTTTATTTTTTCACAGCTTCAAGGGACTGCTGACCTAAATATATGGTTTTAATTTCAACTCGATACCTTCACGCGTTTCTGAAATAAAGGGTCTTGACAGACAGACAGACAGACGGACAACAAAGTGATCCTATAAGGGCCCCGATTTTTCCTTTTGAGCAACGGAACCCTTAAAATTGGTTACAATACCAACTATCTACTGCAGCCGCTATTTATCATGCCACCATCGCAATAAAGGTCAAAATCGCTTGAACGGATTGTTTAAAGGTCTAATCTTATACAGTCAAACGGGGTAAATAGGAACAAAAGTTTGAAGGGGATCTTCGCGTTAATTAAAAAAAAATCCCAGTATTTAAGTACTCCTATTTATTCATTAATTGTGATTAAAACAGATGCTTTGATAGAAATCAATAATATAAATATATACCAATGTGAAAAACTTAAGCAAAGTTTTGTTCCTATTTACCCCTGCGTTCCTATTTACCCCGTTTGACGGTATCGAATACTTTATAGTGCGCTTCACCATTAACAATTGCATCACTGCATCGTCAGCTGGGCTCGCAGTCAAACACTAGTATATATAATTTTAAAAAAAACCGAGGTGACAAGCGATTTGAAGTGATTGTCGATGAAAAGAACACCCCGTGCCTAATGAAATTTAATAAATCGCATGCTTACTCATAAAAAGACCTAACTCAAAAACAGGGTGTTTGAATTTGAAAACACGTTTCAAAAATAAGGTTCAATTTTCAATAACGTCTTTTTTGAGTTACGTCTTTTGTTAAAAGAAGTGTGCGAAATATCCAGATGCTAAATCGTATCTTTCACTGTTTACCAAATCAGACGTGGAAAGTAAAACTACTGTAAAGAAATATTGTAAATGTTATTTTGCTGCGTTGACTATGTTTAATTTATGTTAATTATTTTTGAAGTATCGATGAATCAGTTTAATAAACGTGAACACTTTTTAATATTTGTGTCTTTAATTGTTTTTAAGTCTTCCAAAATTCCCTTTATTTTTTACCAGCTTCTACCAACTCTGCCTGTTTGCAAGTAGAAAAATTGCTCCAAGGGAATATATAGCTACGTCAGTGTCTATCTCCGAAGTTCTTCATCAGATCTTCATCAAATTTCGACACAAAAAAAGAATCGTCAAAATCGATTTACATTTTGCGAAGAAATCGCTGAACAAGATACAAAAAGAAATCGGACGACTTGAGAACCTCGTTTTTTCGAAGTCGGTTTAAAAAGGTGCCAGATTAATCACTAGCCAGGGGTGCTTGGAGTGGTTAGACCTAGCCTTTTTTAAAGTGGGAAATCATCCAATGACGTCACTCGTTCTAAGGCGAAGTAGCAGGGCGTGTGTGAATTTCTGACGTAAAACTACACCCATGTTCTTTCTTTGCCTTGCGTTCCAGGTACCCTAGTTCCCTTTCGGACTACACATACATGAGAGCCGGCCCTGAGTGCCGATAAGCAGATAAGCTGTAATTGAATGGAAACTTACTAAGGTGTAACACAGACTACAATCGGTTCTAGATAAACGATATTTGAGACGAAAACAAAAATAGAGTAGGTACTTATCTAGTAATACGTATTTATTATTATTATCTTTGATAGGAATACTACTGACAGAGTAGACTCAATGAATGAATGCTCAGTATCGAGCTAAAAAGATTTTTCTGATACAATTATATGTAAAGAAAAATGTGTTGTAGGTAAATTTTATCTACAGAATCAGCTCTAAATAAAATGAAACGAAAAAAAAAACAACCGACTTCAATTTAAAAAAAAACACTGAAAAGTGTAAAATAACTTTAATTTCGGAAGTCTGTGTTTCTATAATAGTTTTGTCTCTTTGTTGTTCATAACAATATTTCTATGGGACCAACTTAGAAGCATAACCATTCAATCAAAAAAATTTTTTTCAAAATCGATCTACAATTGACCGAGAAATCGGACAATTCAATCTAAATCAATTGTGGAATCGAACATAAAAAATATACATTAACCGAACATAGAACCTCCTTCTTTTTGAAGTCTGCTATAATTACTTCACGCCGAACAGCTGCTCAAATCAAGCGCAAGTTCGATCATGTATGGAAGTAGATCCTGCCAGAAATGACGGATTTTTCTACCCGATTATGGAGTTAATTAAGAATCGAGCCAAGAAAATTATGATCTGAAGGTGTATTCCCCTTCTTTATCGCTATAACTGACATTTTAACACATCATGGAAAATCGGTAATGGCCGATGGGTAATGATGTACTTTTCGAGTCAAAGCTATCAGTCTTGAGCATCGACCCAGGGTTGCTTCGCTAGCCTGGCGCTTTTCTCTTTTTCATTTCAAGAAGTGTGCGTCGGAATTCCAATAACTTAATTCCGCCGGAGAAGATGAATGTCTAGAAGGACTTAAGGGGAGGCCTACTTTGCCCGGCTGTGGGACAGTAACAAAAAACTGAGCAAGTGCGAGTTGGAAGTTGGAATCGCGCACTATGGGCACATGAGTACTCATGTGCTGAGGCTTCCGTAAAAACATTCCTATGTAAATATGTAGTTCAATTCCCGAATGGAGCAGTGGTGGCCAAGTGGTAACGGCCCCGACTTACGAGTTGTAGGTCGCGGGTTCAAACCCAGCCAGGCGCATTACTTTGTGCAATTTATTTCATCACCACTGCTCTCAAAACGGTGAAGGAAAACATCGTGAGGAAACCGGCATGTCCTAGAACCTAAAGTTCGAAGACATGTGACATCCACCAACCCGCACTGGGCCCACATAGTGGATTACGGCCCATTCCCTCTCCTAGAGAGGAGGTCTGAGTCCCAACAGTGGAAACATTATAAGGCCGGCTATGCTATGATATGCCGAATGGAGTCTCGAAGATTTTTCCGAATCGCAAAAATTATTTTTTTGTGATGTAACAAAAAATCCTATAGGTAGGTATAGGAATAAATCTGAAAACAGTAAATATACCACACACTTACTTAATGCCTAATTTCAGAATTCTGGGTCAACGGAAAGTACCCTATGAATTTTGATTATCTTGAGAGTGTCGTAATATACGTTTTTTGCGACATAAACGGCCGTATCTTTTTTTCGTTAGCTTAGAAGTTCGATTTTTTTTGAGTGTACCCACCTATATGGTTTTAATTTCAACTCGATACCTCCACGCTGTCCCGAATTGGTCTTCACAAGCGTGTTTCATCGTTGACCATATCATCACTGAGATGGTAGTCATGTAGTAATATTTTTTTCATAGGTACATAGATATGTATGTATAAAAGTTTACCTACTGGCTGACTCAGCAAACGTTGTTTTGCCATATTAATTATCAAAGATAAAAATGGGGTGGGAGGGGTGGGAGTAGAAATATAATAAATAGCCTACGACCTATTCTTAATCCTATCAAATATACACAAAAAAAAATCATAAAAATCGGCCAAGCCATTTCCGAGGAATTCAATAAGAAACACTGACACGAGATTTCTATATATTAGAATGTAACTGAAGAATAATGACATTGAAGAATAGACCTATCTTACCTAGTTATTAATTCATGAATAATATATTCCACAATAATATTCCACAACTATCACACAACGCCGTCTAGTCCCAAGCTAAGCAGTGCTTGTGTTATGGGTACTAGACAACTGATAAACATACTTATATATTTCTAAATACATACATATATAGATAAATTACACCCAGACACATAACAAATGATCGTGCTCATCACACAAACATTTGTCCTGGGTGGGAATCGAACCCACGACCTCCGGCATAGCAGTCAGGGCCACTAACTACTAGACCAACAGGCCAGTCTGCTCATGCATAGATGGGTAACTATTTGAACTATACATAAAACTAGCTTAGAAATTTCCCAAGGACAAATAAAACAGTTTTATTTCTTTTTAGCTGTATGACTAATGACACTTAACAATTTGCAGTTAGCTTTCTCGAAGCAAGACTTAGGAAAGCCCTGAGGCCCTACCATGGACTCATAACACGATCCTTTTGACGACCTAAACTAAAATGTTAGAGGAATGGAGCTTTATATGGTATAGCTCCATCCCTCTTTCTCGTGCCTGCCATTTTAACACGTAATAAAATAATAAATAAATAAAATAAAAATGACCTTTATTCCACTACTTTTTTTAGAAAACTTATTTAGTTATGAAAACCATTAAAAATATATACAAATCTTCTGCTCTTCTTCCCAATCTATTTGCATACACCTAGTCGTTCCTTCATCTTTGTAATTTGGAAACCCAATTATCAAGTGTTTAAAAGTGAATGCCCCACCCATTCTATTTTCTTTTTATGCACCTACCATATTGTCTCTTCACCACCCTAGGTTGACTGGTAGAGAATGCCTAAGGCCGCCTTTGTACTGTATGTTGCATGAAGTTTAATAAATAAATAAAATTATATTTATGTGTGCTATTAGAAATTGATTTAATGTAGCTGCTTTCTTTTTAATGTGCATGTGCAAATTTTAAGTGTGTGTCGCAAATACACTATTTGTGAATGTTGTAATTATTTTGGTGGGAGATAAGCGGCATTCACTAGGACTCCTTACTAATCGGCAATGAACGCATATCTACGGATATCTATGGTTTCTTCCTTCTATGCCCCCCTAGCCAAGTTACAACTGTTTCGTTTCTTTTCTCTTTTCGTCGACCGCCTAGAGTCAGGACGCGTCCGATTTCTTTGTTCTGACGTCATCTCAACGCTCAGTCACTTGGTCAGAACAAAGGAATAGGAGGCGTGGCCGTGGAACGAAAAGAAAATCGAAACGAAACGATTGTAACTTGGCTAGGAGGACTGGTTTGTCATCGCTTTTCATAGCAGTCGCCACTACGGCGTAGGCCTCCCCTAAATCGCTCCACGCTTCCCTATCGCGCGCTTTCTGCATCCAGTTTGATCCACAACGTTGGGTAAATTATATATCACGTAACATTTTAACATTCATTTTAAACGGTGAAGGAAAACATCGTGAGGAAACCGGCATGTCCTAGAACCAAAAATTCGAAGACATGTGACATTCACCAATCTGTGCTGGGCCCGCGTGGTGGATTACGGCCCATTTTCTCTCCTAGAGAGGAGGCCTGAGTCCCAACAGTGGGAACATTAACAAGCTGATTATGCTTATGCTTTATGCTTATTTTAAAACGTAAGGACCCTGATAAAATATGAATGTTCTGCGGTCTTGGTTTAAAATAATATTGTTGGAACGTATTCCACCATATGGCACAGTTAGTAACGACCAGTGGTTTCACACGCTGGTAATTGCCCGCCAGCGGTGGGTTACGTAGGTATTGATTTATCGATTCCATGTGCTCGTAACATTTTTATGTGCGATTGAAGGTAATTTCTTTGAACCTTTTAGACGAAAACAAAGTTTTATTCGGTTAAAATGGCGGTTTATGTATTAGGTATGTACTAGCAAAATATATCAGAGTACTAGCTGACCAGTGCGGTTTCACTCGCGTCTTTAGCTACTGCTCCTGTAGTCTTCCTCTTAAATAGAGTATTCAAAATTAAAATAAGATTTCAATTCGAACCAGTAGTTCCCGAGTTTAACACGTACAAACAAACTCATCAGCTTTCCTCAATTTTTTTTTTTTTATTATTTATTTATTAAAACTTCATGCAACACAATAGAATGCCTAAGGCATTAAGTCCGCCTTTGTACCTAAAGGCGGACTTAATGCCTTAGGCATTCTCTACCAGTCAACCAAGGGTAGTGAAGAAAAAACATGGTAGGTGCATAAAAAAAAAAGATTAATAGGAAAACAAGGGATCAAATGTATATATATATGTCGGCGCAAGGATGCCGATCATCATTGAAGCTCTGTCCAGGGACTCTATTTTGTGGGCGATGGCTGGGTATCGAGCGATAAACAAACTATTCCAGATCATACAACTGATTTATTATAATGCAAGCTTTAGGTATTCACTTCACACAACGAGCCGTGAAACAGTCTCCGAGAGACGATGTTGTTGCCACGACTGCCGACACAGGAAAGAGCACCGCCCCTGTGCGGTCGGCACTTTTATCTGTTCGGTTCGTGCAAACGTCAGTGCAGATTCTGTCAAAGTGACATGTGTCACTTTTCACTTAGCTCGTTCTTTCGTTCTTAAGCTTCCGTACTATTGACTTCTCCGACATATATATATTATATATATATATATATATACATATATATAATTCAATAAAAAAAAATAAAAAAATAATAATAATTAATATATACAAGGTGTCTAGACAGCGTTAATAGGTAGGTAGGTACTTACATTGCTAAATCAACCATCGCATACCTACTGCGATTCTTCATTAGAAAGCAATCGAACGATTGCATCACCGCGAACATCATCACAACACTTGTATGGTAGAATAAGTACGTAGCTTGAAGTAAGGGCTGGATTCGTTCTTGGATAGATAACCCTCAGTTGTACACTTGGTAATACTTGAAGAATCAACCTAGATGAATATTAAAAAGTCCTGTTAAGAGAGGTCAACTCGAGGTGCATTTTCATACAGCCGCTCATAGGCGATTATGATGTTATTACACATCTTTCTCCAGATATTTTGGATTCACACGTGGATATTATCTAGGCTTCTATGTAAATCGAAATATAAATTTGTGTAAAAATAATCCAGTAAAGACCTATGAAAATCTGCTATTTTACGTGAACTTTGGCCCTCCACAATGTACTCATATTAAAAACATAAAAAAGTACATCCATAGAAGCCTTGCACATTTAATCGAGATTCTGAATGACGACAATTTTTCTCAAAAACTTTTAAGGCTTTAAAAAAAAACACGTATTTCCTGGAAAAGTAAATGACGGAATTACCGAATGCTAACAGAGTTTTCAGGTGTTATCTCTCTTTTTCGCGTTGCCCCTTCATCAAACATCACGTTAAGTTGCGTTAGATGGAGCAATAAGCTTTAAAACCATGCTCAATGTTCACGATAGGCAAGTGGAGAAGGACCCTCTTAATTGCGAGTCAGACTAGCACACCGAGGCCCGAGGGTTCGGTACAAACTTACCTATCTAAATAATTCGATTCCCAAATCAAAATCGCAAAAACGGAATTATTATATCTACTGTAACTACAAAACGGTTGTCGGATTGCTACATGATACCTATTGGTTTTATTTAATCTACATGCAACACAAAGGTGGACGGACTCTAGATTAACAAGAAGTCCCCTAAAGGTTCTTACTCATTGCTCCAAGGGATAGCAAACCTGGGTAAGACTATGATGTGTTAAAATGTCACGAGCGAAAAAGAGCAATGGAGGTATACACCCCACATAGCTCCATCCCTTTAACAGATCAGTTTAGATCTTAGATGAACAGCTCGTAGTAGCACTGCTAGGGATTTTGATTTCAGCTTGATACCTGCACGCGTTTCTGAGAAAAAGGGTCTTATTGAGTCTTTGGAGGCAGACAACAAAGTGATCCCAAATAATGTCGATTTAAAAATAATATCAATACTTTTTTAGGATAATCTCATTCCTTGACACAATTTTGGATCCAAATATACTAAACAGCGGTGCTGTCACGCCTGTTACTTATCAATTCAGTGATAATTTCAAGGATTTGATAAACATAACTATGGCCCCTAAATCATTACGTACCTAGATAGTAACATTTTTATTTGTTTTCTACACGGAGAAACATCTATTTGTCTTTACAAGGTAAACAGATGTCGTTGAACGATGTAGTGCCACTCGGTAACTATTGTGAAACTTGAAGATTTCAAGATTAAGTCTATTGCGATAGAGATTATAGGTACTTACTAGTTACTGTGAGGGATTTGAATAAATAAAAAGTGTAGACATTTCGTAGTTGCTTAATAGGATTGTAGGTATTAAGGCTCAACTAGCTTTTGCCCGCAACTTCGTTCGCGTACATAAAATATAGCCTATGTAACCCACGAATAAAGCAGCCTTCTATCGGTGAAAAAATTTTAGCAATCCGAACAGCACTTTCAGAGATTACCTCCTATAAACAAAAAAACAAACTTTGCCTCATAATAGCGTAGATCAAGGGCTTTTCGAAAATCTCATGGGTGCTCATGCTCATTTGATGTCTCGAAAAAGTGGCGAAGTGTGAGAAGAGAAATGCACACTGATCGACCAACGAATAAATAAACGTCCTACACTGCGTTCTTATAATGCACAATAATAAATTGAGACAACATCACCTAATCCTCCATCCTTCTCCCAAACTAAGGTTTTCCTTTGTACCTACTATAGAAACCAGCATCAAACCAGCGTCTCCACCGGCGCTCTAAACCACTGCGCTAAACAGGTCGTGGGGTAATGAAAAAACGCCCATCCCTAATAAAGCGATAACTGATCTGTTTCTTTATGTCTATTCTGAGGGGTGCTCGGCATCCACTGTTTATTTCTCATGGGTGCTCGAGGCTCGAGCACCCGCGGAGTCGGCGCCCCTACTGTTCAATGCATCAGCCACAAGAGTGTCTGGCTCCAAGCTATATAATCTCCAAGTAGATGCAAATAGACTGAACCGCGTCGCACCTACAAGCTCTGTAAAGCAAAACTTAGTGTGAAAATGTAGACCGAATCAAGATTTGCAAAGTTCATTACCGCGATTTACGTTATTACTGCGAAAGTTTACTATCGCGACGTTCATCGTTACGTAAGTTATTTACTGCGATGATCGCAGTTTCAATAACATGTTATTGCGATGTAGGTAATGTTAGAGGGTTGCTGACACTAGTGATAATGGAAATATTATATTCCACTAATAAAAGGACAATTTTTTTGGCAATTTTAAATATAAAACACTGTCGGCTAAGATCCCTATCTTCGTAGACCCTTCTACGGAGGGCATGGAGGTCAAGAATACACCCTCTATATCTGTCTGCAGGGTAAAGTACCTACCTAAGTATTTTTAGCAGAACTATGATTTATGATCCGAAGTACCTACCTAAGGTATTAATATTACCTAAAGTCCCTGAAGTTATTATTCAAGCCCACCAAAACAATTCAAAGAATGTCCGGTTCGGCTCTTGCAAATTATTTCAAAACCCCGGCCTAGCGCAGTTTGCTATTATTAGATCACAATCTCCGGTAGAAATACCTATTCTGTTCGGTCTCGTTTTGCTTCGTTTTTCATAGTTGGCACTTGAGATGCTTTGAATACCTTAGTATCTATTTAGTTGAAGAGCAATGAACTCAGAAGCCAGTGCATCATCTTCCTAACCTGGTTGGTACAATATCGCTGTATTTTTTTTTTTCTATTGGTTACGTTCCTATGTCCATCCCTTTTCCGCACATACCTTTCGAGTGAAAAGGCTACCCGCGTATTCGAATTTGGAATGACGCAAATACAATGCCGTTATTTGACTGATACTGTTCGTGTTGCGTCTGCATTCAAAAATCGAAAATCATGTGAAAGATGTGTGTACCCCTGAATAAGTTGTCCCAAGGATAATCAGGTACTAGTAACCTTTCTTTTAGGGGACAAATCGTTCTAATCTATTTTTCCACACGGCAAGTCTATCCCGCGCAAACATAACCTTTCCCAAAACTATTGGATTAGCTTAGAAATCCCACAATCTAATCGAATAACCAGCCCCCCTAGCCAAGTTACAATCGTTTCGTTCGCGCCAAACGCCTCGAGTAGGCCACGCCTCCGATTCCTTTGTTCTGACCACGTGACTGAGCGTTGAGATGACGTCAGAACACTTAGCTAGGTGGGCAGTTATATAAAGTAAATGTAACACCAATTATGTCTTGATAATAGGTTATTAAATTTAGGTGTGTAACCTAACCCCTTGAGTGTTCCCCGCTTGCATCACAGGAAATTTCTGATATGGAAACCGTGGTCTTAGAACGCAAAGGGCAAAGGCTTTTAGTCAGTAAAAGACTGACACTCCTTCTCGTTTCACCGTAGGGCGAGAGAAGGAGAAGTCATTGGATAAAATCTAATACAAAAAAAACCTAATGTTGCCAGACTGAATTAGTCTGGGTCGTTTTTGCTAGTTAAATAAAAGTTAGGTGTTTATTTCACTAGATTATTTATTTTATTCGTCCTCTTGAGCGGAGATTACATACTCGTAAAGTTCCAGCTTACTCTCACCCTGATAACTATCATATAGGTGTGGTGTGGTGTGGTGGTGTGATTCACACTTTGTGTGGGCCACCATTGATATACCTAACTGCTTATCATACCTTTTATTTAAATTGCAATGAATCATAAACTAAAGATTAAATTATGCAAATTTTACGGACGCAGAATCCTGAAATTTTGCATAAAGCAAGGACTTATAGCGCAGGTATGGGAATTAATCTGAAAACTGTAAATATGCTGTTCAATTACAATAAAAAAAAAAACATAATATTGTTAACCGTCAAACTTGTTTATACTTTGAGTTTGAGTCTTTGCAATTGTATAGATAAAAATCACAAGGTAGGTTATATCTTTTGGAATCTGCCCATAGGTGCCATAGCAACTAAATATCAGTAACTATTTCCACAAATACGGAGTAGGCTCTATTTTAAGAACCAACTTTACGAGATGACGGTAATAATTGCCGTCGGAATTTGACCAACGGCTCTTATCGGGCGTCGACCTCGTAAACTGACTTCCAGTTCAGATAAATTAAGAGGTCCTAGACTTTACTAACTGTAAGGAGGACAGTAAACATGTTTATGTCGTAAAACAATAAGTACTTTTGTTAGACATTATTCTTCGAAAGGGATTAAGTCTGGTTGTAATTCTGTGAAGATGAACTAAACGCTACGAACGCTCGTCTATCATTGCATTGCCTGTGGCAATAAAACATGCGCAAACACTGCCTGTATTTAGACTTGTGAAGGATCATTACTTGTCACTGTGATCATGTCTTCGTTTCATCACTTATTCTCTTGCTCTTGCTCTCTTATATATTTATATTTTGTATGTATGTATATGTGTATCTATTTTAGTATTAAGTTTTGTTTACTTTTATATTTGCACCAAGTGCAACCCCATTTTGTGTCCAGGCAGTCTCTATCCGTTCTGGGTTGCCTAGAAGAAATCGCCGAGTGCAATAAGGCCGCCAATTGTATGTTTTTTGTTGTATTACAATTTCAATTTGTAAATTTGTGACTTGGTATGCAATAAAGTATATATAAATAAATAAATAAAGCTGAAGAAAGAACTACATTAGACCAACGCACACGTGGATCACGCCTGATTTGTACGAAGAACGACGTCACGTGGCGTGGATCTAGTGTAGCTCTACAAGTCTAGTTGCCATATAAAATGTGTGGAAACCGACGCGCCCAGATCGGCGTACGTGACACAGTCGTGCGCAGTGTAGTTCCACGGTGTTTTCGAGGCAAAAATACCTGCCAATTAAGTCAATTTAATATTGTTCCTAAAAACGGGCATGAGTAGGTATAACATAAGAATAAGCATAGCCAGCCTTATAATGTTCCCACTGTTGGGACACAGGTCTCCGTTCTAATAGAGTGAATGGACTTCAGAAAGATTAACAAATAAGTAAGATTCAAGCGAACTCTGCCAGTATTCAATCCAGCCCGTCCCTTGCTGTCCTCCCCAGCTACTCTCTTATGGCCCTAGCTCCCGAGCAGTGCCATAAAACAGTGATTTTCTGAAGCCTACTCCTCGGTAACGGGTAAGTTTGAAAAAGTAATTATTATTCATATTTAACATTATGTTTTTTCGTATAACATATACATTTCAAAAAAAAATTAACATAATATTTTTTTGCTTGTTTTCCCTACTCCTTTCAAACGGCTTTGATCTGTTTACACAAAAAAAAAATGTTGGTTAAGCGTTCTTCAGAATGTACATAGCATATGTAAATCAATCAATATTTCGCAAAGAAAATGGATTTTAGGGTCATCGGGGCTCTATGCGGGCGCAGGCGGCAGTACGAGTATGTGTGCATTTAACTTCGGCCAGATGTTCAAGGGACTATACGCCTTAAACCTAGGCCCATTTTTCACAGGGGGTGCCCTTTAGCGCGTAGTCGCATAGGGCCGGAACCCCTGATGCGTTGCGGTAATCGGCGGGCACACGAGCATCGCCGCCCCGCTCGTACGGCCCGCCGATTCGTCGATATATTGGCGGTGCGGCGCCGCATCGCATCGTATGCCCCGGCTCTTAGTCAGCAACAAGCCGTCTAAGTTCTAGATCGGGCCAAAAAACGTACAAACAACAACATACACACGTAATAACCCTCTTCCGGGCACAGTCGGGTAAAAAGTTAAAACTTTTAATTTTATATCTTCATGTGTGTCAAAGTTGACCACGTCTGACTGCATCAATTATTCGTGAGGCCACGTCTACATAGAATCGATACTGAAATGGGTCACTGTCATAAGCACAGCCGTTTCTTGCTGTTCATTACTCACGTGGCTATTAGATAGTCACGACATTGATAAGCAGAAACTTTTTCCAAATACAACTGGAAATACCCGCGTAAAATTTGAATTTGGAACCAGAAAACCAAAGGCAGTAAAAATTCCGCTCTTCAGCCTTTTTGGTCCAATACTCTTTGATAAAATGAAGCATCAGCAGGTTAGCGTAGATTATTGGGCGATGCTAAAGTCTATGGCTATGTATGGAGTCCTGACGGTGTTAGGATGGATGATGTTGAGGCTGTTCAATGCTGTGTTCTCATTGCCAAGGAGGTTGAGGACGCAGCAAGAGAATATACAGGCTACCTTGGAGGAGTTTCAGGTTAGTGTGGTTAAATTTTTAAAAGGCCTGACTTAAATTTTATTTTTAGTCATCCAGCGTACAGTAACAATCAAGAGGATTTACTTTTCCTTCAGAGAGCACTGAGAGCAGCAACTTTATCTTTAGCAGTTGCCATACTAGATTAACCGATGTGCTTTAATTACCTTACCTACTCTTTGTCCTAAATTTCACGGACAAAGAAGGTATGGCCACATAGTTTTTAAAGCAATAGATTTGTAAAACCTAGGTTAATCTAACCTAACGGTCCCCAAAGAATTGTGGTTCGCTTCTATTCAGTTCTATTGACTCACCATCCTATGTTCAGCAGTGGACGTCTATCGGCTGAAATGATGATGATGATGATAATGATTTTCTCACAAAAAAAAACCTAATGATTTTACACCTGAAAAAAAAAAATAACAAAACAGGCTTACAGTCAACTCTAGCTCGGGTCTACGCGTTCACACACGCTCCTTAAAGAGATGTCAGTTAAATTGACGTGGCCAGTTTTGCCAGGGCCCTTCCAAAAAGAGCTGCTCAAGAAACACTGTTGGTTTTAGTCAGTAAAATGTGACACACCCTCACGCTCCATCCTGAGAAAAGGAACAAAAAATCTCTACTATTAGGGAGTTAACGCTGGCCGCAGGCAACCAAACTATTCCTAAATAATTTAGCTGACCCAGCGAACTTCATACCGCCTAAAAGTCAATCAATGTAATATATCTTTTCATATAGGTAGTCAACCGATTGCGATGAAACAAAACCTAAATGATATTATGTATCATGTTGGAAACAATTTTAATGTATAAAAGTTATCTACGTAGATTTCGTACATTTTACGTGATGCGCGCATAACTAAAAATTTCTACAGATCTATAAATCAATGCCACTTTTCGTTGTAATTTTATAACTCAAGAACAGGCTCACCTATCCCAACCAAATGTTTAGGCTTTGTTCGAACTATTTAGTAGATGGTTTATGTGAAGTTTGCATAAAATCGGTGGAGCGATTCTTCATTTATCACATTATTAGGCGGTACGAAGTTCGCCGAGTCAGCTAGTTTATTATATTTATGTATTTTTATGATTTCTCTCAAAACGGTGAAGGAAAACATCGTGAGGAAACCGGCATGTTCTAGAATCAAAAATTCGAAGACATGTGACATTCATCAATCCGCACTGGGCCCGCGAGGTGGATTACGGCCCATTCCCTCTCATAGAGAGGAGGCCTGAGTCCCAACAGTGGGAACATTATAAGGCCGACTATGCTATATGCTATTTTTATGATTACTACCTTGTTTAGTCTTATTCTTCATTATAATGTTACTTCCGTAGAATAACAACAGTATTTGCTTTTACACTCCTAATGTTTGTCCTCATATTATCACTCTATAGTCAGTATTCACTTAAGCAAATATCGATTACAATTTATTATTTTACGTGAAATCTTGTTTATTTTGTCTTCGTTCACTCGCCCAAGGATCTCCCGAAACTTGAGCTACCTTCCTGTGTTAGCTAATATTATAATGTTATTGAATTATCATTATTGATAATTCATCATTCTGATTGGTGTAATCAATCATAGACAGGCTGGTTTGTTTAATAATTATTCAGATAGCAACAGAGTGTGTATGTTTGGGTTTACCTTGGGGAGTAACTAGGGGGTTATATGGAATTATGAGAGCAGCAGAAGCTTCTTTAGAAAATCAAGAAATTTTTTTTTTTATTAACCCATACATATTAAATAAACACACTATCTTTACAGGCCTAATGCAATAGTGATTCCAAAACCAAAAAAAGAGTTGAAAAAAAAAAGTCATCATCTTACACTAACATTACCTAAAAATCTAAAACAACACTAAACTCTGTTACAATATATACTTCTAACTATAAAAATAAAATTTAAATATTTGGGTACACTAGAGCAGTTTTCATACACTGATTTGTTACTAAAACCATAAACTATATAAGTTTTCACTATGTTCTTTTCCGTCATTAGCTGGACATGATCTTACACTCCATTCGCTTTAAAATTACAAATTTAAACCAACCTTTTTACTGTCCCTTCAACCGATTTTGAATCATATTCTGTAGACATAAGGATGGCATTAAAAGCACAACAGTGGCTACAATACCAACTACTTACTGCCGACGCTATTTCTCAAGCCTCCAAAGCAATAAAAATCAAAAATCGCTTGAAAGGACAGTAAAAAAGGCAAGTTTAAATTTTTATTCATGCAAATAGACTTTAGATTTCTACAAAAATATAACGTAACCTATAGAAAGGGACACATTACAATTATTATCTTCTCAATTCAATTCAACCTCTCTATTCTTGTCTCAATCCACCACCTTCGTCGATCTCAAATAGATGTATACCAGTTCTTATTAAGATACGATCCCATATCATATCTCTATCAAAGAAACTGATGATCAATTCCAACAATTCACAGAGGCGGTATCCCGATCTAAACGTAACAGAGGAAGACATAAGAAACGCTGACAAGGAACTGGAAGAGTGGACCAAAGAAATGGATGAAAAAAATAAGACAGATACTAAAGACGAACCGAAAGAAAACAAGGTTGAAAATGAAAAATGTGAAACACCACCTGCTATTGAAGAAGACAAGAAAACTATTTAATAAAACAATATAGAAACTGAGGAGGTACCTACCTACGTTTTGTTTTCAGGGTTATATGAAATCGATACGATGTGTTTAGTTAGTACCTATGAAATTGCCGTTTTATGAAACTGCATACATTGAATATCTTCGGATTGACTTGGAATTATACGTTTAAATATTTTTTTTTTACTACGGATTTCCCGTCCATAACTTTACTGGATTCATCATCAGATCAGTTCGACAGTTCCTTATAGCCCTCGTGGCAATTCTGATTCTCGTGGCAATCCTATTTGGCTCGGAATTCCGGTGCTCACCTTCCGGCTTTATCATCAGATCAGTATGATGGTAATATTTTCATCTAAAGGCTAATTTTATTTAAATTTGTTTTGTCATATAGTCGTTTAACTCTACGTTAATCGAAATATCTGTGTTTTTGTAAAGTTCCGTTGGCCATATGTGGACTTCTTTCTATTTGCTTGGTTTGACTTCATCAAGTGATACTTTCTGTATGTCGATTGTCCCTAAATTTTCTGAATCCTTTACTTCTTGATAAAAATACCACAATCACTATTTTGAGTTAGGAAGTTCTTTTTTTTGACTCGGTTAAAAAATATACAGCTAAATCGTTAGCAGTTCCAAGTCCGTTTGTGTCATTAATATTGCATACCTGTTGGAATATATTGTTTCTACGGTAATAGGCACCTACATATTCAAAAATAAAACAAATTTGCTTAGATTTCGTATAAAAATGTATATAATTATAGTGTTATTACAGAAAATACGTGACGCAAAGAAACAAATCAATATTTATCTTATTTCGAATAAGAACTTTATGTTATTCATGCCTTAACATAAAGTTCATTTGGACTTATAATTCCAAGTCAATTCAAAGTTATCACAGCTTAAGATGACCTAGTTTTAAAAACGGCAACTTCATAGATTTTTATTATAAATATGCTATTTTAAAAATGTTAGTCAATATTTAGTTAAATTAGTAGAAAAAAAACTAAAGCTTTTGCATTGTCGCAGGCGATGTCTTTTAGTTTTTTTTTTTTATTATTATTAAGAGGCTGTCTTCTTTTTGAGCTCTAATAGAATCATATTTATGTCAACACATTAACATAAAGCTGTTAATTTCTAATACTCTCATTTTGAATTAAATATCTATCGAACGAAAAGAGTGCATTTCGTATTTTTTACTAAATGAGAGTCATGAAACCATCAACCAACAGGGTTACCATGACGTTCAAAGTAAGATTGTTTCATTCTTATTTCTGTGTGGGTAAGAGACAGGTTGTCTAGCGCCATCTCTTACCCACACTGGAAATAAGAATGAAACAATCTTACTTTAAACGTCATGGTACAGGTCCAAAACCTAATCGAGAATTCTTTTTAAGACCTCTAATAGATAGAGCCGTGGATAAACACAACTTGTAAAATTTTACTGCATGCAGGTAAATGTCATCATTTATTGCAATGAGGTTTTATATATATGTCGTAGCCAGATCTTAGAAATTGATCACTTCATGATATGGCCAAGTAAAACTGACCAAATCTTTTTAAACGTTAAAGTTTGATGATGTGTCAATCCTCATTTGGCCTACTTTCTTTAAACCTTTTCTCTTCCTTGTCGGTATCACTCTTGACAGAGTGGTCGTGGTCATCACTTTAGGTGTTGGTGGCAAGCTTCACAACACGCCGCCACTCCTCTCTGATGGCCGCCTTCATCGCGCAGTGATAATGAACCATTTACTGCCGCTGCATTTTTTCGCGTTATTAAGACTTTGTTTGCAGCATTTACCTGGAACGCAAAAATTTTGAACAAATGTTAATTTTATCATGCGTACAAAGAATAAGAATGCATTCTATAAAAAACACCCTCTAAAGAGGATGGAAAGGGGGTCCAAAGTTGGTTGTAAGTTTGTATGGAGACACCTATTTTCACGCGGGCGAAGCCATTGGCAAAAGTTTGTTGTAATACAAAAATAATGGAAGCTTTGTCTTCAAGGTAAGAGTGAATAGGCTCTCAATAAACTAGTGCGCTTAACCATCAACGATTGCATCATTGCTTACCATCAGATAGGATCGCTATAAAGCACTAGTTTAAGTCAATTATAAAAAAAAAACAACTTTGCTAGAAACTAATATTAAGAAAAATGAGTTAAAGTTCTAACCAAAGATAAGTTTCTATTCTTTTTTTTAAACGTTGTCAGAATCATAATTTATAATCATTTCCCCGCACCACACCAGAATTACTCCTGTATTGTGAGTGCGTTCACAGTTAAAATCACATGCACAAGACACCCAGACCTGGAACAATCATATCTGTAGGCCATATAAATATTTGATACGCGCGGGAATCGAACCCGCGACACGCAGGGCAGCAGTCAATCGCTCAAACCACTGCGCCAAACGAGTCGTCAATGCATTTATTCGCCCCTGCATTCCTTCATCCCGGACTGTAACTCTTGATAATCCTGCAATGTATAGATGTACAATGTGTACATAGGTATGTATGTTATGCATTCATTTTACGAGCTTACACAGTAGCGTAGCTAGACGTGGGTGATGCGGCCCCTCGTCCACGACCTCGCACTCGCGACGCGGGCTTTTTAAGAATGACGGTTTTTTTTATAATAAATTGACAAGCTCGTGTTTGACTACTTTTTCGCCTGATAGTAATCGACGATGTGGTCGAACACTGGGTTTCGACAGTCGCTGTCTTTTTTTACTCGAATTTATAAAAGAAAAAGGCCTCGCTGATGCACCTTCGCCCACGTCTAAACAAGTCTACGCTACGCCTCTGAGCTTACACAACACAATCTCTAAATTGATTTGGGAGTCAGTCATGCACTCCACAGATTTGCGTTCAGCTGGGTTCTATGGTTCACGGTTGGATTCGCTTCGCGGATCACAGTCCACCAGGTTAAAAATTAGTTGCATGGGAAAACATATGCACTTCCATTATGGGGTATTTAATTATAATTAGTGACTGTATGAGTATTTTGACGACTCACTGAGTATCCAGATGTGTTAATGGAGAACGTTATAAAGGCAGGCTTGCAGTCTGTAAATATTGTATTGAGGAAATATAGTTGCGTAATTAGTAAGCAGTGATGGCGTAGTGGTAATGGTCCCGAGTTATAAGTTGTAGGTCGCGGATTCAAACCCAGTCAGGCGCATTATTAAAGGAGGCCTGAGTCCCAGCAGTGAAAACATTATAAGGTTAATATATATTATGTAGGTATTTAGGCATTATTGAGGAATTATAGTTGTATAACGTCCGCATAAGTCATTTTTACCAACTTTACAGGAAACGAAAAAAACTATGCGGTGTTGAGAGGCCAGCCGACTTGTGCACCCTGGCGGTATCACTACTTTTCGAATTATGGCTGCTGATTGGCTGAAATCTATATCATGTGACCAATGGTTAGACTCAGTGGCAGCGGGTTCAAACCCAGCCAGGCGCATTACTTTGTCTAATTTATTTCATCACCACTGCTCTTAAAACGGTGAAGGAAAACATCGTGAGGAAACCGGCATGTCCTAGAACCAAAAATTCGAAGACATGTGACATTCACCAATCCGCACTGGGCCCGCGTGTTGGATTACGGTCCATCCCCCCTCCTAGAGAGAGGAGGCCTGAGTTCCAGCAGTGAGAACATAAAAAGGCTGATTATGCTATGCTATGCTATGGTTAGACGCGCAATGAGCAGCTCCATCTAAAAGCATTCAAATGTAAAAACCGCCAATTTTCGACTTGAGCGGTGTTGTAAGCTAAAAGACGATAAATAAATATATAACTGATGTATTCTTTGGTACAGTTATCGTCCCAAGGTTATATGTATGGATCTCCTGAAATAGCACAAACTAGATTTGAACTAATATCAACAGTGGGTCGAACTGTTTTCAATCGAATTAATATTAAAGTTCTCTAACTTTCGGACTGACGGAGAAACCTAACTGACGAATCCTGATGTATAAAACCGATTTTATAGAGTTCGTGATTTTTGATAATATTTTCTGTATGTAAGTAAGAAATAAGTCATCATCATCTTCCTGTCCTTGTCCCATCTTAATTGGAGTTGGCGCAACACGTTTTTTTCTTCCATTCTATCCTGTCAACCGTCATGCTATCACTAACTTCCTTTTTTTTCATATCTCTGTAAAAGTAAGTAAGGAAAGTAAGTGTGTGTAAGTAAGAAATAAGTATTCAGGTTTTTTTTTTAATGCGTGGAAAAATATAAAACCCATACCTGTTCCTTCTTTGCTTTCCCAGGGCCCCGGGTTTCACTTTCACACTACCCGTGACCCCAGTAGGCTTCGACCCCTGGGCCCCTACGAACTGCTGACATCTCCCTGAGGCGCGCGTGGAAAGGTAAATACCGAAACTTTTCCAGACTTATTTGAAAAAAAACTCCTGTAATTTGAAGTTCTGCCCGCCAACACAATAGAACCAATGATCCACAAACAAGACGTTTCATAGATTGATGTCATTGCTATGGATCTTGTCGTAATAAAATCCGTTCACATGTTGCTGTTTATTTGTCAATGTCAACTGTAGGTCAGTTCTAGCAGCTGCCTCTGACAAAAAGAGGATTGTCTCACTTACTCATCACAGTGAGTAACTAGTTGTCTTAGGTAACTTTTTGTGATATTTAGGCACCTAGATAGATGACTCACTGATTTCCTTCGAAATTGATCATTACTTTTAATAGGCATCTCTAAAAATAGATTTATTTATTTACAATAATAAAACTCCTAATCATAAACAAAGTGTTGTAATGATCGAATATAATACAGCTATAGGTAATTGTCGAGTACTTAAAATAAAAATCATCCTGGCAGTTCGAAAATAGGCCCAGAAAAAAAAAACGAGCTAGGTTCTATTTTTAAACTCCTCAGCTGGCCGCACAATCAATACTTAGCTGGAAAACTCCGCGAGATTACAATTGATAGACTCGTTCAGGCATTCACCCCATGAAAGTGAAGTTCAAGTGCCCACCGATAGATGGCACTAAACTAAATAATACAAAAGCTCGCGAAACCGGCCCCCTGAGGCGTGGTTCAAAGAGCTTTCACCCTAGCTAAAGCTTTATTGATCGCTGGCAAGAGTACCAAAGCAACAGTAAATAAAATACACAGCGATAATCGGCGTGTTTATTATTATCATTTGAGTCGTCGATATGAGGGATATGTCCTCGATGTATAGATAACTTATCAACAAAGAGCCGGTACCGTATAAACAGTGGGTCTAATCAGTCTGTTGCATGGTGCTCGCTCCGTCAGGCGCGTCGATCGCTCAATTAACTGTATCGTGATAGTGATGTGTTGTGAACTAAGGTGGTGACACGTGACAGGTTATCATCATGACCAGGTCTAGCTACCGGCCCCTGGTGCCCAGGTCCTCCAATAACTCCTTGGATACCAGAGATATTGGGTAAGTTTTAAAATTATTTTTGTTTATGATTTTTTTTTTTTTTTTCAGCTTTTTTTTATTTAAAACAAAGAAATCTTAGCGAATATTTTTTATTATTCAATTTAATTATCTAGGTACCTATTTGATTTATTGTTTCAAGTTTATTGACAAATTCAGATTGCTACCTGTATCCTACGGAGTGTACCTATTCAAATTATTAAGGTAGGGACATTTCAACGAGTTTTGCATATATATTTATCAGGTTTAGCAGGGTCTGACTACTCACTGTTCAGGAATGTCCATGTTTTAAGGACAATAATTTATATACTTACCGGCCATTTATAAACAGCCGCCCACTTGGCAATTTGAGAGAGAGGTTTCATACTGGATTATTGAACCAGCCATGTCATTATAACTGTACCTACTTCTTGTACATCATTTTGGTTAATTTGTATAATTAAAAAATCCGTCAAATCATCTTCGCTTCTCAATTACTTTATTTAGTCTCGTCTTTACTTCCATATGACACATCAGACAAAAAATGTTGTTTCCATTTCGCCAGGGTCGAATATTGACGACCAAAAACTCAATGTCATTAGCTGTTCTGTCACCAATGGGAATTGAAGAATCAAATGAGATAAAATATAATAATAATAAGCATGTATATATGCATATACATGCATTACTCATAGGTATAACAATTAAAGTATGCTTACTATTAATAGTAAAAAAAAACGTTTTTCTTACCACCTCTAAACAACCTACTGGGGACACGGGTAGTGTGAAAGTGAAACCTGGGGCCCTGCCCTCTCTCTGCTCTGGATCAGAGATCTGGATGAGAGCAGTGGTGGCCGAGTGGTAACGGCCCCGACTGACGAGTTGTACGTCGCGGGTTCAAACCTAGGCACATTACTTTGTACAATTTATTTCATCACCACTGCTTTCAAAACGGTGAAAGAAAACATCGTGAAAGAAAGAAAGAAAACACGTTCGTGAGTGAACCGGCATGTCCTAGTACCAAAAAATTCGAAGACATGTGATATTCACCAACCCGCACTGGGTCCACGTGGTGAACCTTACGGCCCATTCCCTCTCCTAGAGAATAGGCCTGAGTCCCAGCAGTGAGAACATTAAAAGGCTGATTATGCTTATATGCAGCTCTGGATGGAGCGAGACAAGCAGACTATTCCTCCAGTTCCTCTGTGGTACAGGCCTGTGGGAACTTTTTCATTAAATAGATAGATAGATAAAGTACTTATTTGCTATCACACAAAACATACATTTTGAATACACCAAACCATTATAAAACAAAGCACATATAAACAAAAAACACTCATCATGAAAACTACAGTTAGAGATATTTTGCGATTCATAGATCCATAGAATAACATGACGCAATCACCTAACTGACATCTGCTATGAGGAAACTCAATAAAAAACCTTTATAAGGAATATTATTTACAAAGTACTCGTAGGAAAAATATTAAACCTATAGAAAATAGGAAACCTGTTCCACAATCACTGTATGCGTAATGCATAAAGGATAATGCGTAGTACATAGGTAGGCACTGGATATCTTATCATTTTTGTTTACAAATCAGTCCTACATATTATAAATGTGTAGGTACTTAATACCTTCGACATTATTTACTTCCGTAATTCTTTGTTATCTTCCAACAAAAGAAATACCAGCCTACATTTTTACTACGTTAAAGGAATGTAGGTAATGGGATCCTTATCTGCACGAATTGAACTTCGAGGTTAAGTTACCAATGTCAAGGTCAGATTGTCGATGGGGACGAAAGGTTCTGGAATGGCGACCACGTACCGAAAGACGCAGCGTTGGAAGACCTCCCACAAAGTGGGCAGATGACCTGCTGAGGGTCGCTGAAATCCGATGGATGCGAGACGCACGGGACCGGTCATTGTGGTGACATTTGGGGGAGCCCTATATCCAACAGTGGACGTCTTTCGGCTGAAATGATGATGATGATGATAAAAAAATCGCATTAATAAAAAATCTAAATTTTTGTAACATGTTATACTGGCCTATTATAACATGGTACACTACTGAACTTCTTGGGTAAATACTATTTCCATTCAATAGATAATATCTCCATTCTGCCCTGAAAGCTGCCATCATTCACCTGTGCTTCCTTTTCATTTAAGCGCTTCAACCTTTACCCACCAAATAATCAAAGCCCAGTATGAAATTAGACAAAAAGAATTGTGTGGCCGGAAGACACGTTGGAGCACACGGTGGAGGTGTGCCTCGCTTGGGCAGAGCAACGCCGTGTCCTCGTGGGGGCGATCGGCGCCGGTGATCTCTCGCGCCGGGCCTTGGTAAATGCCATAGTCCGGAGCGAGGAGCGGCAAGCGTTCGTCTTCTTCTGCGAAGCAGTAATTCTAGCAAAGGAGTCGGCCGCTCGCGTGAGGCGCCTCACCATCAACAATTGCATCACTGCTTACCATCAGGTGGATTCGCAGTCAAGCACCAGTTTATATCCATTAAAAAAAAGTATTTTCTCATTCTCCTTATTTACTTGGTCCATAGCAAAAAATAAAGACCGAATGCCGAAAAGATGCTTCCATTGACGTCACTTTTATTACATTCGTCCTATCTTTATTTAAATGAAGGACAAGTTGTTTGCCTATTCATTCGGGAAAAATATTTGTAACCTTCAAGAACTTTTAAGGTTACTTGGCAAGGGAACAGAAAACTTATTGTTTGTAATAAAGCTGACGTGGGGAACAGACCAGAATAGCTTGGGAAACGGCGAAAGTTTCGGGAAAGGAATTAGTAAAGTTAATGTCATCTTATGAAAGGTGACATACTAGGTGGTGGCTCGACGTATTGTACTGTTAAACAATAAGTTAGTAACTAAGCAATAAGAAAAAGTTGAAGGTAGAACTACCTACACTGCGCACACGTGTGCCAAACACGCCGACCTGGGCGCGTCGTTCTCCATACATTTTATATGGAAACTAGACTTGTAGAGCTACACTTGATCCACGTCACGCGACGTCGTTCTACGTAGAAATCAGGCGTGTTGCATGTGTGCGTCGGACTAATCTTGTAACTAGAACTACATGAGACCGACGCACACGTATAACACGCCTGCCCCCCTAGCCAATTTACAATCGTTTCGTTCGCGCCGAACGCCTCGAGTAGGCCACGCCTCCGATTTCTTTTTTGACCACGTGACTGAGCATTGAGATGGGGTCAGAACATAGGAATCGGAGGCGTGGCCTACTCGAGGCGTTCGGCGCGAACGAAACGATTGTAACTTAGCAAGGGGGGCCGATTTCTACGTAGAGCGACGTCGCGTGGCGTAGATCAAGTGTTGCTCTACAAGACTAGTTTCCATATAAAATGTATGGAGATCAACGCGCCCAGATCGGCGTGTGTTGCACACGTGTGCGCAGTGTAGTTCTATCTTTATTACAGGTTTGCTTGGTTATCAAATGTATTTTTTTCCATGCCTATCTTTGAGGAGTGGCTACAGAAGCACCGGGTTGTTCCCAAAGGTCCACGAGTCTATATATTCTCTTGAAAAATGAAAGTTCGAACATTAGTTCCCAATGAGTCCACGTCATTTTAAAATATTAAAGCTAGAACTACATTAGTCTGACGCACAAGTGTAACACGCCTGATTTGTACGTAGAACGACGTCGCGTGGCGTCGCGTGGTGTGGATCCAGTGTAGCTCTACAAGTCTAGTTTCTATATATAATACATGGAGACCGATGCGCCCAGATCGGCGTGTGTGGCACACGTGTGCGCAGTGTAGTTCTACCTTCAATATTTTCTTTCCCTACGAATCCATGAGAATGTTTGGTACAGTCAACAGTAAAAGCTTTGAAAAGGGATAAATGTTTATTATTTATATCTATAAAAAATAAAAGCCAATAAATATTTTTATTTCATTGACGCAGTACTTATGAAACGGTAAACAAGTCTTCAAAGAGGTGAATGGTCCAAACCATGAAAAAAAAGTTTTATTACAATTACAGTAAATAATTTGAATCTTACACAAAAATAGACTTTACGTTATAAATCACAGTTTCAGAATTATCACAGTAAATCAAAATAATCGCAGTTGTGTAACTATTTCTTTTTCCTAAGGCTTACAAACTTGGTTTTTACTGACTGAACTTTGGACAAATCTCGTGGACCCGTTGGGAATTGATGTCCTAGGAACATTTAAAACAAGTTTTTTTTTATGGAATTGGTGGGAAATGATGAACAATAGAATCATGGACCACAGGGAACAACCTGAAGCGCCACAGCGTCCTCACTTCGCGCCTAACACAAGTCCTCTCCAGACACTGTTGTTTCGGAATGTTCCTCGACAGATTCGGCGGGAGGAAACACCCAGTGTTAGTGTTACAGGACAAATAGCGCTATCTCTTTCTCTCGCTCTATCTCTTACTCACGCTAAAATTATGAAGGTTTTAAGATATCATGATAGGGAGCTGTTTGTAGTAACATTTTCAAACCATCATCATCTTCCTGCCCTTGTCCCATCTTATTTGGGGTCGGCGCAATACGTTTTTTTCTTCCATTTTATCCTGTCAACCGTCATACTATCACCGCTGTTTATAAAATAAGCTAATCAATACTTTGTTTTTCCGTCATGTTACAGATTTAGAACATAACCTAGTAAAAGCTTTTCTTGACTTCTCTCGCTCTAGGATGAAGCGAGAGGTCGTGTGAATCTTTTAGTGACTAAAACCCACCTATGTATCTTCAGTTGCCCTTTGCGTTCTAGGAACACGGGTTACTTTTTCTCCATGGGCAAGTGGACATCGGCCCTAACTTACTAAACGCTGTCAACTCAATTCGAGTCAGTATCACCACGTATAATCTTCGCCTGTCACAAACAACAAAATAATCTTGTTTGAATTATTCAGAAAACGTCTATCATTCAAATGTGAAAAAACAAACGTTTTTGCCTTGAAACGTATTGAATCACGACGCGTTCATTGAAAAACATTTTCATTGAAAAACTGACACGATTGATACGCCATTTTGAAAATCAACAAATGGCGAATGACAGTGTATGAACAAAAGACGGTTGAAGTGCGCAAGAGTGACGTTATAAATAACAAATGCGTATCGTCTTACTAACCCTAAGCACTAGCTTTGTATCGTGACTTCGCTCTCATAGAGGCTAACTAAAAAGAGTCCGTAATTTATCTCGGAAAAAAATTATGTACTTGAAAATGGTGCTTTAGAGACATTGGCAGAATAGTCGACATCGGCTCTTCTAATTATATAATTGAATAGAATTTAGTGTTCAGTAACAGTGTCAGCTGTTCATGAAAGAATTTTCGAAATCAAATCAAAACTTCTTAAGATTACCTTCTACAAATCTAGCGACTTACTTCAGATTCGCACGGGTTTTAGAAATCTTTAAAATTCTCAGCTTTTCTTTACTTTAATATGCATTTATTATACACCCAAACCTCCCTCCCTCATGAATCACTCTGTCTATATTTATTTATTAAAACTTCATGCAACAGAATAGTA
The DNA here is from genome assembly GCA_949316375.1 of Mythimna vitellina. Lineage (NCBI taxonomy): Eukaryota > Metazoa > Arthropoda > Insecta > Lepidoptera > Noctuidae > Mythimna > Mythimna vitellina. The sequence goes on from OX438686.1 coordinate 6,471,582, forward strand.
CAAAGGGGAACTTAATGCCTTAGGCATTCTCTACCAGTCAACCTAGGGTGGTAAAGAGAAAATGTGGCAGGTGCATGAAAATACAAAAGAATATTACGAAAATAACAGTTTAAAAGTATATATATACAAAATAAAAATATATATATAATTTAATATAATATATACATTTATATTTATTTAAAGTAAAAGAAAGGGTTTATTGAGACGACTTCACTATTTGTGCAGAAAGTAATTTCGCAACATTTCTATAGGTGAAAGACGCATGAAAACTGGTGCAGTAGTTTTTGAGTCTACCTGCGGACAGACAGACAGACGCAGTACGGAACTTTGTTTATAATATGTAAGTTTAGATTAAGTATAGAACCAGGTAGTTCAAGCACGTTGTGTTTATTGGTAACTTGATAGGTGAGTAATGCACTTAGATCAGTGATGACGGCCATGTAAAAGAATCGAGGTGCAGTCTCTTCAAGCATTTTAGTATTAAATATAGGTTTAAATAATTTTAATTATTACTTACTTCTGCCAGCGTCTTCACCCGCGTGAAATCAAATTTTGGACCCCCGTTTCATCCCCTTAGAGGGTAACAAGTCTGATATAACCCTCGCATAGGGCTGCTGAAGGAGCACTGGGTGTTTAGTAAAAGTCTGAAATTGTCTCTCACATCACCCAGAGCGCGAACAGTCCAAGTAAAAAAAAGTAATAGGGTCCTGCCTTACTGCGAATTAAAGATCCCACTTCATACTCGGCTCACGAATCTATTTATTTTTTAATTTAAAATACACAACTAAAAATACAGAATCATCTAGCGTCCTAAAACAATAGTGGCCGTTGGAACTCATTGTTCTTTTTCTTGGGAACAATATTTTTTTCTGGATGAAATGTACCATATGCCCTTTTCTATACCTGACAATGCATATGCAAAATTTCATGATAATCAGTAGGTACAGTGCTTGTTTGAAGAGTCAACAAACAAACTTACTTGCGTTCGTATTTATTAGTTAGGATAATATATAATTTGGAAGTACCTACTGATCCCTTAAGAAAAAGCGAACTACCAGCATTTATTTGGTCTTTTGCTTCTTCTGCAAACTTGCTAACTACCTACCAAAATAAACTCATCAAATTGACATCAAACTCACATCATTGCGTCTTTAGAGATTGTGATTATGATTGAAATACATAGATAGAGCATAAAAAAGATACTCGTAGGACACTTACATTCATTTCGTTTTTTTTTTACTAAACGATTTCAGGGCAATTGCATTGCCTAATTCAATTTGTACTTACCCAAATTCCTCAAACGCCATTATGATCTTGAGAATTTCCTGATTAGGTATTGTGGGAAATTATATAAAGACTGTTTATATTCAAAACATTTTCACAGATTACACCACAATTAAATAATAAGTACCTATGTTTCATCTTTTGTTTTTTGGATAATGTCGTGATGTTTATCTATGATATTATAAATGACAACCCATGCCACTAAAAGCACAAAAATCCGCTGGTTTCGGTTATCATTCTTAGAACTTTGACAATCATTACAGGTAGTCAGACGCAGAAAGTCTGATCATCAGTCTATCCAAGAAGTATCGTGTTGCCCAGTAACTGGGTTGTGGAGGTCTAATAAGGCAGTTCGTTCATGTAAAACACTGGTTGACAGCCAAAATTAAATCTCTTATTTCGAATACCTATGTAAATTGTACATAATTATGAAACTAAATATTAACTATTATACGTTTGTAATACTTTCTTCTACGGGTAAAGTCGCAAGTTTAGATATTTAGAAAAAATTATAATCAATGTATCCTGGTAACACCATCGCATCTGGATGTCACATACTTTAGAGATTATAGGACAAGGAACAAGTTGTACATATATATTATACTAGCGACCCGCCCCGGCTTCGCACGGGTGCAATGCTGACATATAAACCTTGCTCTTGAATCACTCTATCTATTAAAAAAAAACGCATCAAAATCCGTTGCGAAGTTTTAAAGATCTAAGCATACATAGGGACAGACAGACGGGAAGTGACTTTATATACTATGTAGTGACAAAAACAAAATCCGCATAGCTATCATCTAGAAATGCAATATGCTTAGAAGACTGGTGGCTTTATCATGTTGTATGGAAAAGGATGGGCCAGCCCTCTAGTCACGCGAAGTATCGATCAGCCGGCGACAAGTATCCTTGAAATTGAATTAAATGTAAACATTAAATAAAACATTTAGGTACATTTCAATCAGAAAACCTTGATATAGTTAACAATTGTAATCAGTCACACCTCATAATTATACTTTGTTATGCGTCGATTAGATAACCAACCCAGAAAATAATCAGTTCAGCAATCAACTGTCACTTCAAAACAAAAATCACGATTGTTGACCAAATAATAATATGTAATTAATTTAACAATAGTATTAAGTTTAGATTCATAATACTTTGAAATGTGGTCCCTCGTAATAGGCCTTATTAGAAGGCTTAAGCCATTCATAAGACAATGGAGAGGGTAACTTACGAGATTCCTTGCGTCATCGAATCACAAATAAAGATATCCGTAGTAGAACCAAAGGTTACCAACGTAGTTCGAAAAATCGCCAAACTAAGTGGCAGTGAATAGGGTACATTGCTTGCAGAACAGATGGTTAATTGGGCCGAAAGATGATGAGTGGTGTGAGGAGTGGTGATTGCGTATCGGAAACCGCAACGTTGGAAGTTCTCCCACAAGGGGGACCAATGACCTGGGGCTCTGCTATTTAAAAAAAATAGACATTCCAACACGATCCCATTGTCATTTTGTTAAAAGTTCGTAATCTGCTAATTCATGAAGGTCGATCATTGATCGATCAATGGTCTCGTAATAGAATTATGGTAGAATGACAATATCGAACTGTGTCGTAACAAATTAAAATCTATGACTGCACAATGACGTTTTAATGGTAGGTCACTGATCAAAGGACAAGGAACTGTATAAATTTTAGCAGATTCCCGCTTACGTCAAACATCCAGTTATTTATTTATTTATTTAAAACTTTATGCACTAATGAAACCAGGGCTTTGAATAACGTTAAAAATTTGGTATCGTTACTTTCATCGGACGAAGGTAACGTTATTAGCAGAGGTAACGTTATGCTTGGTAACGATACTTGGTACAACTTTTACCGGTAAACTGACTTAACGTTATCGATGATTTTACCGAAAAATAGTAACGTTACCATGGCCCACGGCCTGATAACGTTACCAAATACATACGAAAAGTACCGTTAAATAACTTTATTTTCTTTTATCTCTTTTTTTCGTCTACATTAATGCAGTACTGGTTTGATCACGTAGGTATTCAAATCAAAAACACTTGTGCTGCGCAACGTTTTTCATTTTAAATAGGAATTACGTACATTTATTATATTTAAATGAAAAAAGGCTACGTAATTTTGTACCTGAACTTAAAACGGATACTGAAGATTATTTTCGCCATCATTGTGACGATTTTCAGGGTTTATATAAAGATAATAATGGATCTGATTCAGTATCTAGAGATAAATAAATCCTATACCTACCTAAATCTTTCTCTAACCTTCGATTGCGTGACATACGTCATACATTTTTCGCTCATATGTTTAATATTTATGGCTTTGCGGTCTATTAGTTAAGGGGACACTAAATGCCAGCGACCTTGAGCGAACAAAAGAGGACCTAGCGTCACTCACCGCCCATCAAGATTATTCGAATAATAACATGTCCTTCATTTATTAAACACAATATGAACAAAAACAGTATATCAAAAGATTGGTAATTAAATTATCTTTTAGTTTGAGAAAGTTTCATAAAAATAAACGTGACGGTTTTTGCCTGATCTTCGTTTTTTTGTGTGTGTTAGACATAACTTTGAAAATAAAGCACACGAAGTTTTACGAAAAAAAATTAAATATTCGTATATCAAATTATTAGGCAAGTAGTCTAGTTTAACATATATTTTTTTCAAAACATACGACTCGCCGTTTAGACGTGCTGTTGGATTTAAAATCATCAATAAACATGATCTCCCCCTTAATGAACGGCAGTAAGGAGGGTAATATATTTCGAGCGTTTGTGTGTGTTTATGGCTTGTGATACACATGAGCAACTGTTGTTTAGTAGTTAATGTATAGTATCTTTTCAGTTAAGGCTTTTAAGGCAGTCTCGTCAGTCGTTTATAATTAATTTTAAGGCAGTCGTTTATAATTAATTTGTAATTATTTTATTTTTTGAACTAGCAGTTTAATTGTACGGACAGAAGAAAAAAGTGTACATAACACAAGCAAGCATATTATACATTGGAGGATTATATCCTTGATAAAAATGTTTGGCTAAATGCCGGAATATTTTTTTCTTTTATATTTTTATAAATATTGGAGGAGATACTACTGCCCTTTTTGTATTGTTGTTTTCGAAATGGTGCTTTTTATTTTATCTGTTTATTTTAAAGGAGCTTGTGAAAATTTCTGTATGGTGTCCAGACGTAAATAATAACACCATCCTTTCTCTTCCCGAGGGTGTCGTAAGAGGTGACTAAAGGACACACCAGATAATGGGCAGCAGCATTCTCTGTGCATTGCAACATCCACACTGCGATCGCCAATCGGCATGTTAAGCGTGGCGATTATGGCAAAACCCCATAATGATAAGCACAACCAAAAGGAATAGGTCCTAGTGGTCACTACTGCCGGGCGGCAGCCTCACTACCCTTAACTCCGGTAGCGATCAACTTGCTTCGCCATAACCTTATGGCGAAGCAAGTCGTGCGAAGAATCTCCGGATGGGATCCGGCTACCCCTTTAGAAAACAACGACCGTACCTGACAACATATAGCACGCGTACACTCCGCTTCGACGAGAAGATCATCGAACTTTAAGAAAAATTGAGCAGGTTACGATAGAGTCTTGTGGGATTATCTGAAGTCTGAAGACAGGAGGAGGATCGATAATTCTCAAATTTGGAAACCTGCTTTATTTCCGGGGGAGATGACCAGCAGTCCCAGGATGGTTTTAGGTTTATCGTCCACAGGTCCCTTGTGGACAATGTGGTGAGGATCGAGAGTGTGTCAACCAGGGTGGCGTATCTTATACTCAGAATATCATCAAGATATTCTCAGAATATCATGAACCTCTCTGCTTAGCATTCGTGGACTACGAGCTTTGATTCGATCGAGACTTGGGCTGTACTGCAATCTCCAACGGTTCCAGATTGACTATCGGTGCGTCGAAGTGCTGAAGTGTTCGTACGAGAAACATCACAATGTCAGTCTGACTTCAGGACCAGATGGTGGATGGTGGAGGCACGGAGGCGTCATTTCTCCGAAACTGTTTACGGCTGCAATGGAGGATGTCTTCAAGGTTCTGGACTGGAGTGGACTAGGCATTAATGTTAATGGCGAGTACATCCTCCGGTTTGCTGACGATATAGTAGTCATGGCTGAGACTACGGAGGAGCTCATTACAATGCTCGATTACTTAAGTAGAGCTTCCGAAAGAGTGAGCTTTAAAATAAACATGGACAAAACCAAAGTCATGGTCAATAACCATGTAGCACCCACTCCGACGAAAATCGGAGACTCTACACTCGAAGTTGTAGACGATTACGTTTACCTGGGACAGATAATCCAGTTGGGTAGATCTAACTTTAAGAAAGAGGTCAATGGTCGAATCCGACTCGGCTGGGCAGCGTTCGGGAGGCTGCGCGGTATCTTCTCTACCAACATACTAGTGTCTCAAGACGAAAGTCTGAGACCAGTGCGTGTTGCCAGTGATGAAATATGCCACTGAAACATGGTCGCTTACAATTGGCCTCTTCAGAAGGCTTACAGTCACCCAAAGGGCAATGGAAAAGGCTATTCTTGGAGTTTTCTTGAGTGATCGCAACAGGAATGAAGATATCCGCAGGAGAACCAAGGTCGCAGACATAGTTCGAAGAATCGCCAAACCTGAGTGGCAGTGGGCAGGGCACATTGCTTGTAGAACTAGAGTGGCGACCGGGCATCGGAAACGCAGCGTTGGAAGGCCTCCCACAAGGTGGACCGACGACCTGGTGAGAGTCGCGGGAATGCGGTGGATGACGACGCACAGGATCAGTCGTTGTGGCGACGTTTGGGCGAGGTCTATGTCCAATAGTGGACGTCTTTCGGCTAAAATGATGATGATGTGCTCATTTATTACTTTTTGTATTTAAAAACAATAGCATTGTATAAGAATGTGAAGTACCCTGGAGCATTTTTATGAGGTTACAACTTGTTTGACATTATGAGCATGGCAGTTGAGAGTTTGTCATGCTCACTCAAATATCTCGCTGATGATGGTACGTTTTACTGGGTCATTTGGTGGACCTTCAAAAGGGTTGAGCTCAGTGGGGCTGATGCACGTGTCGTGTTCGTGTACGGGCGCCGTCAGTTGAGACTGGTTTTTTTAATTTCTATTTTTTTAATATTTTTTTTTTTTCATTACTTATCTACCTACATTGTGCTCACATAATAGAAGCGACTAATGTGACTTAAAACGGTGTCTATGGAGTTCCTTGCACGTTCTTCTTCATAAAGATCTACGCTTTGGAACGTGCAGTTTAGCTTCACTTTTTTATATGTATTTGTGTGTCTAACCCTGCTTATCTTGGCTACTTGCGTGATCGTTTTTCGTTCACTCAATTTATGTTTGTATCTATTTATTTACTGCTATTGTTAAATATGTATGTATTATATGATTTAATTCAGATAATATGGTCTATTTAATTCTTCTCTATATTTTTTATACACACTGCGTCTACATCTCTCATCCAACTCTCCTGTCGCAGGTCTGCTGGAAGAAATTTCGTTAGAAATAAGCAGGACCTTTGCACTCTTTTATCTGTATTTGATCTTTTCGCATGCCAAATGGTCGTTTTTGGCAGTCTATATATGCATCTTTGTATCTATTCTATCTATGTATTTATTTATGTATACGCGTACATACATACATACAAATACGGTTCAGTTGAAAACCAGCGTCAGGCAACTAATTGTTGTAGTAGTTGTCTGGCATTTTTGCTGAACTTGACCTATTTGGCGTAGCCGTGAGAGATTAACATTGTTAGTTTTCTTTTTTTAATATATGTAAAGGCTTTTGAGCCCTTTCAGCAATGTTAATCGGATCTGTAACCTCGAAATGCGATTCGTAATAAGGCGTGGTTTATCAGGCGAAGGGTATAGATACTCGTTACAAATCAAATCACTTAATGTTAGGAGTAAAATGAAAAGAAAATACTAAGTAAGCGGGGCCCGACTCTCACCACCCATAGTTGGAAGGTGAGTAGTGGGAATAAACCCTTAAGTTTTAGTTATTAATTAAGAACTTTTTCTATATTACTTCAAGAAAAAAAAATACGAAGTAATTTTATTTTAATAAATTTGTGTAAAACTAATTTAGCAAAAGACCTCTGAAAATCTGCTATTTTACGTGAACTTTGGCCCCCCATAATGTACTCATTAAAAAAAGTACACAATACAAGCCTTGCACATTTAATATGAGATTCTGAATGACGCTAATTTTTCTGAAAAACTTTTAAGCGAATGAGTAATTAATCAAAATTACAATTACCGCACGCCTCGTTTGTGAAACCGTACCATATTTAGTTTAGATTTTAGTAGCAACTAGCAAGCATCGTTTGACTGGCGATGTTGCCGTTCCGTAGTGCGCCGCCGCCCGCGCTACGCCGCGCCGCTTAGGTTGCGCGGGTTGACAACAATGCATTAAGTAACGATAAAAGTATCGATACTTGTAACGTTAATTGGTAACGTTATTTTATAGATTCGATACCAAGGTATCGTTACTCGTGTTACCGTTAAAATGTTAACTTTATGAAAATAACGTTAATTAACGAAACTTATAGTGTGAATTTGGTAACGTTAACAAGCCCTGAATGAAACATTGTACAAAGGCGGACTTAATGCCTTAGGCATTTTCTACCAGTCGACCTTAGGGTGGTGCAGAGATATAACATGGCAGGTGCAGCTTAAAAGAAGACTGACAGAGAGGAAATAAGAACATACATACAAATAAATAATGATATTGAGAGAAAAACGAATACAACAAATTAAGAGTGTGATGAATCTACCGACATTTGTCATTATGTACGAGATAACCATTCTGTATGCCATTTCTTTCAATGGAGTGTCAGTGGTTGACCATTGGAAAGTCGTAATGACGCCATTATATTATTAGATTACCAAATTTGTCAAAATCAACAATTATGAAATCAATGATAGAGCATTCTTACAATATTCTAATAGCAGACTTGAGGCCTTGCGGTTGCGGAAATTCGATGGATACGAGACCCACAGGACTGGTAGTTGCAGCAATGAACGTCTTAAGGCTGAAATGATGATGATATGGTACTTGTAACCTAGCCACAATAAACTGGTGAACTTAGCAGACAGTTTTCCTAGAATAAAGTCTAAAAAAACGTATCAAAGTTACGACTTGTCCTCGGGGCGCGGTAATATTGGATAGCTACAATTTTTTAGTAGACTAAATTGTGTTTTTTGCGTTTCTCGCCTTTCGTAAAAGAAAATGGCGAGAAAATGGAATAACTCGATTTATCCATAGCGTTTTTACTTAAGCCTTCTTGAACTGCGCAGAGATGCTTATATAAAGCTTGATAACTTTTCATACTTTCTATATATCTAAAGACTGTAGCATTAGAGCTCTGCGGGTGCTCTGGTTCATCATCATCATCATCCATGTAGCACCCACTCCGATCAAGATCGGAGACTCTGCACTCGAAGTTGTAGACGATTACGTTTACCTGGGACAGACAATCCAGTTGGGTAGATCTAATTTCGAGAAAGAGGTCAACCGTCGAATCCAACTCGGCTGGGCAGCGTTCGGGAAGCTGCGCGGTATCTTCTCATCCAATATACCACAGTGTCTCAAGACGAAAGTCTATGACCAGTGCGTGTTGCCAGTGATGACATATGGTTCCGAAACGTGGTCGCTCACAGTGAGCCTCATCAGAAGGCTCAAAGTCACCCAAAGGGCAATGGAAAGGGCTATGCTCGGAGTTTCCTTGCGTGATCGAATCAGAAATGAAGATATCCGCAGGAGAACCAAGGTTGCCGACATAGCACGAAGAATCGCCAAACTTAAGTGGCAATGGGCAGGGCACATTGCTCGCAGAACGGATGGCCGTTGGGGCCAAAAGGTTCTGGAGTGGCGACCGCGTACCGGAAGACGCAGTGTTGGAAGGCCCCCTACAAGGTGGACCGATGACCTGGTGAAGGTTGCGGGAATCCGATGGATGCGAGACGCGCAGGACCGTTCTTTGTGGCGACATTTGGGGGAGGCCTATGTCCAGCAGTGGACGTCTGTCGGCTGAAATGATGATGATGAATGATGGGTGCTCTGGTTGCTTAACCTAAAGGTAAACTTTTGTGATGGGTTTAAATCCTTTTCATACTTTCTATATCCTTAAAGACTGTAGCGTTAGAGCTCTGCGCGTGCTCTTGTTGCTTAACCTAAAGGTAAACTTTTGTGATGGGTTTTAAATCCTTTTCATACTTTCTATATCCTTAAAGACTGTAGCGTTAGAGCTCTGCGCGTGCTCTTGTTGCTTAACTTAAAGGTAGACTTTTGTGATGGGTTTAAATCCTTTTCATACTTTCTATATGTTTAAAGACTGTAGCGTTAGAGCTCTGCGGGTACTCTTGTTGCTTAACCTAAAGGTAGACTTTTGCGATGGGTTTAAATCCTTTTCATAATTTCTATATGTTTAAAGACTGTAGCATTAGAGCTCTGCGGGTGCTCTTGTTGCTTAACCTAGAGGTAGACTTTTGCGATGGGTTTAAATCCAGGTAACCTATCTTCTTCCAGTAGTATTAATTTAAGTATTAATTTTAACGTAACAGACACTTTTGTACAGTCAAGTCAAGTACTTAGCTTAACATATTAAAATGTTAGTCTTGTAAGCGAGAAAGAGGGATGGAGCTATACACCCTATATAGCTCCATCCCTATGATATTTCAGTTTAGGTCGTGAAAGCTCTTGATAGCAATTGTACCAAAAATAAAAAAAACAAAAATTGTAGCAATGAAGGTCAATATTCAGTGAAAGTATTATAGGGCTGATTATGTTACGTATTGTTCTCTCGTGCCGCACAGAGCAGAGAAAAAAATGGATGATTTCCACCAAAAAAAAAGATACAACAGCGTTGCGGGCCTTTGTGTGTTAAATAAATAGGAAGCTGTTTGCATGTTTGAAAGCGTAGATCTCTTGGAAATTAGATTACAAATCCTTGCATCTAGATAATAATATTTTAATTGTGTGTAAGCCAGCTAAGGAGTGGAATTCCCTGGCGGAGTCTGTATTTCCTTATAGCTACAACCTAGTAGAATAGAATAGAATGCATTTAATTTTCAGAATATTGTACATTTTTTTTTTTTTATTCTGGATAGGTTCGCGCTTGACCGCCATCTCACCTGGTGGAAAGCGATGAGGCGGTCGACGATGGAACGCGCTTACCTAGAAGTAACCTATTCACTCTTGACTTAAAGATTTCCGGGTTGTAGCTATCTGGAAACACACATTCCGGCAAGGAATTCCACTCCTTAGCTGTACGTACAATGAATGTGTTCCCAAAACGTTTTGTGCGTATAGGTGGAATGTCCACCATGTACCGGAGGCGCGTTGCCGTACGCCTGGTGGTCCGATGATGGAACGGGCTAGGCGGAATTAGGTTATGCAATTCCGACGCACACTCCCCGAAATGCAGCCGGTAGAAAACCGACAGGCTAGCAACTCGGCGCCGATGCTCAAGACTTTGGAGCCTCGACTCAACGAATACATAGCGCATTATGTATTATGATCATAATATTCTGTCGTTTCTGACGTACATATCTATATGTTAGTGGTCAAGAGTGTGAGCAGGTTATTTCTGGGCAAGTGTGCTCCATCGTCAACCACTTCACCAAAAGTTTTTATCTTTGGTGAAGTGGTTGACGGTTTGGATCGGGTTTGCCAGTGATAAAAACTCGGCAAGTGCGAGTCGGACTCGCGCACTGAGGGTTCCGTACAAACCTATGCCTATGTAAACAGTACAATTCCTGAATATAGTTCGAAACTCTATATAGATTTTTCCGAACAGCCATTTTTTTTTTTGTGACGTTTCCGCAAATTTTCTGTTTTTAGATTGATTCCTATATCTGTACTATAAGACCTTGCTTTATACCAAATTTCAGGATTCTGGGTCAACGGGAACTACCCTATAAATTTTGATTTCTTTGAGAGTGTCGAAATATACGTTTTTTGCGACATTCTTTTAAGTCGCAAAAAACGTATCTTTTTTCTCGTTAACTTAGAAGTTTGATTTATTCATAGCATCAAGGGATAGCAGACTTGAGTATACGGTTTTAGTATCAACTCGATACCTCCACGCGTTCCCGAGATTAAGGATCTTAACAGACAGACAAACAGACATACGAACGGACAACAAAGTGATCCTATAAGGGTTCCGTTTTTTCCTTTTGAGGTACGGAACCCTAAAAAAATGTACTTTTATTCAGAACATCAACATCATGACTGGCCTGTTGGTCTAGTGATTAGTGGGCTTGACTGTTATGCCGGAGGTCTCGGGTTCAATTACCACCGACGGCAAATACTTGTGTGACGAGCACGATAATTTGTTCTGTGTCTGGGTGTAATTTATCTATAATATGATAAAATTATCTTTAGCAGTTGTTGTATAGTGCAAGCTCAGCTTAATTTGGGACTAAATGGCGTTTTATGAAAGTTGTGGAATACTTATACACATCATCTACTATATTTTTTCCGCAGCTTCGATCATTATGCCATCTCTGTTGAGAACCAGCATAGATGTAATTAGCTATCGTTCACACGATCGCGCAAACGTGACACTTATTAGCAGCCGTATATTATAGGTATTACAAGCAAGTTTTAAATGGTTTAGCGGCTATATAATTGATAGAAAACAATGTATGGGAGATTATAGTAATAGAAGAAGAGTCAATAGAATTTTCTTGGACATTGCTTTTGTTGTTTGGACGTACTCGTATATGGTCGACTAAAATAATACGAGGAATTTGTGGCTGAAATAACAAAAGATGCACGCGTGCCTCAAAGTCTGATGACATATTGTCCAGTTGCGCCGACATTTGAGATACAAAACCACTCAATTTTACATCTCAATATCCACTAGGAATCAATTTGCGAATAATTAAAACAGCCACTGAAATTCACTTGAAGAAATCCCGCCAAATAACTCTAATACAGCTGTTGCCACACTGAACTGCAGATAAAAATTAAGAGAACAAAATAACCATTATTTAACCCGATTGCAGTACCTTCTTGAAACTCATTATGCATAAAATCCTATGAGCCATTGTCATCATTCGCACTTTGACACGACACGTGCCTTGACAGATGCAAGTTGATAAGTACCTATAGCGTATACATATAGTGTGTATGTGTTGTATAATCTAGCTACATATACAACATTATTTTTAGTATAATGCAAAACCTGAATGTAGTTCAGAATGAGTAACTGAATCGATTCCAATAATTTTTACACCATGTTATATTTTTTCCCAAAAATATTTAAAAAAAGGTCACAAGTTGGACCCCACCGTCACTAAGTTATAACACAAGATACGGCAGGTCATAGCGGACATTAGGCGACAGTCCACAGCGGGGTGCGGTAGTAAAACAACCCCTATGACGCCCGGATGGCCTACTGACTATGTATTTGTGTGGATAACCAGGTAGCATAACAAACTTGTAACTTTGTGATTTTTCATGATACAGTTATTAAATTTTTTACGATTCTTTACATAAAAATATTAGGCACGTGTTTCAGGTTTCGCATATAATAAAACTAAGGTTGTACATATAGACGTAAGTAGGTATGCTATAAATACATAGTAGCTTACGGGTAAGTCAATCTGCCGAACCATTCTAAAACTGTGTTTTTTTTAGAGGTGTGAAATCGTCCAATGAATTCTTACACTCTGTGGAGGAGTGAGAGGGCGTGTCACTAAAAACCTTAATAAATAAATATGTTGGGTTCTTCTTCCAGTCAAACTGGATGCAGCCGAGTCCCAAGTACTGTTATTTTGTAGCGAAATAAAAATAAACGGGTATCACCACTACATGCAGAATTAACTTTATCAGTAGTTGGTTTAAAACGCAAAAGGAATATAATAAAAATATTTTAAAAAGGGTTTAAAGAAACTAAACAGAATAATTGGGAACTAGTAGGTTTTCATTTGTAGTTTTTCTGGTGTACACCAGTTCCCAATTTTCTGTTTGATTTCTTTGAACAATTTCTTTAAAATAATATATTTTAATATTAATTTTCTGTTTTAAACCAACTAGGTACTGATAAAATTATACTTTTATTGATGAATTTATTTATTTTTATTTCGCTACAAAATGGCGCCCTTTTTTTAAAATATTTTAATATTAATTTTGTATTTTAAACCAACTACTGATAGAATTATAGTGGTGAAACTTGTTTATTTTTATTACGCTACAGTAAAGTAACAAAGTATATTCTTATCATCGATAATACATCAGTGATAACAGACTGGGTAAGTGATATTTTAATTAAATTAACTGTAATTAATAAGCATGCGCCATTTTTGAATTGCTATCATAAATAGCTAATAGTAGATGCGTGTTTGTATGTCGTATAAATATTACACAATCATGTGCATACAAAGTGTCAACACCATTTATTTATTTAAACAGAATGACTAAATCAGTGTAAATGTGTACACTGACTAGACAAAAACATATAAAGGACAACAAAGATAAAATAACACAAATACCACTTCCTTGAGGAACAGCTCCCCTATCCAAGTTACGATCGTTTCGTTTGCGTCGAACGCCTCGAGTAGGCCACTCCGATTCCTTTGTTATGTTATTGTTGTTGTAATATATACATTGCTTTTGTTATATATTTTTTTTTTTATTTATTTATTATTATTTATATTGTTAACGTATTATTTATTAATAATTGTAATTATTTATTTTACTTGCTTTTATTTATATAGCCTCTTTTTTATAATGTGAATGTGAGAACACTGTAGACTCCGCGAATTCTTAGGTTCCTTTTTATTATGATTATTTTTATTGTACTTTATTGACCAGTCTACACTGTCCTTACATAATAAATCCATATATTGTAAACAGAAAATATTGTATCAACAAATTCTTTTTTAAAAGAGTAACCATGGAGTTTCTTGCCGGTTCTTCTCCATAGGAAACGACCAATTTGGAACCGTGCACTAGCTTCTGACGTTTTATAAGTGCCCATGTAGGCCTATGTGAAATAAAAATCTTTGACTTTGACTTTATGACCACGTGACTGAGCGTTGAGCTGACGTCAGAACAAAGGAATCGGAAGCGTGGCCAACTTGAGGCATTCGACGCAAACGAAACGATCGTAACTTGGCTAGGGGGCTGGGGTTGACATTTGTCCCACCCATACGCAAATACGCGCTTCAGACGTGGAGGACACTAGTCCGAGTCTAAGGCTTTCAAATACCGGATTTTTTCAATACCGGTATTAGTGTGATCAATACCGTGATCTTATGAGTCATTAATATAATGAGCAGAGAAGACCGACTCGATGCATTAGCTGTCAAATAGTGCAAATTTACAAAAACTTATTATACTCGTAAATAGAAAGTGTCACATCCGCATTCTAATAGCACTCAAGTAACTACTCCATATGAAGATATGGCTAAAAGAACTTGGTATCAAACCTAAAAATACAAGTTAAACTCACTACTTACCTAAACATGAGAACTTATCCGATTCTTAACTTTATATTCTCTATCTCTCTATATTTAGAAATCGGGTAAATGAAAAATCGGAAACCTGTTTGGTTTAGATTCTATCAGAATTGACTATCTTTCATTAGACTGATTTTCTTCGTGGAAATACGTGGTTTGACATAACATAATTATGTTGGAAAATATCGCACAGAATGCTACCTTTGATGTCTTCATCAAGAGGAACAAATTCACGATTAAAACTAAATGCAGAAAAGCGTACGCGATAAAAATTAAAGTCAAAGTAATCAACGGAACTCTACTGTACGTTTTTTGAAAGTTATTAGTACATTTTTCATTTGAAACCAGCGCTGGAGTGTTTCAGGTTCAGCGTGCATTTTTAATGAACTCTTTCATGAAAACATCGGAGCTTAAAGTTAAACGCACGATGCTGAAAACGGGCAGTAGTTGAAAAACTATTTTTTGCCTTTTTTACGTATATGATTTCTAATTTAAGAATTTGAAGTTGAGTAGGTATTTTTCAAACTCTAGTCTGAAAACCTGCCAGCGATTGCTTTCAAGTAGAGCTTAAGAAAAGTCGTTCGGGGATGTAACTCGAAATACATTTTCACTGTTTTTCATATACCTAACCGCTCTTACGCGATTATGATGATATTACACATTTTTCATTAAATATTTTGCATAAACTTTGCTACTTAATAATTTAATCAAAAATTTAAAAAATCACAATGTGTCCTGTGTGTGTGTGCGTGTGTGTGTGTGTGTGTGTGTGTGCGTGTGTGTGTGTGTGGGTGTGGGTGTCCTGGAAATGTTCTCCCCGTGTGCTCAATTTCATCCTGATCCATTCGAAAGAGAAATAAACATGAAAAAATAAAAGTGTAAGTTTCACCTTTTTAATATTAACGAGTTATGATTGTCCATTCCATTCATCTTAGAAGAAATGCCCACTTTATTACAACATTTATATAATTCATAGATTGCACAATTCACTTTATTACTGCTAGCTTAAAATGTTTTGTTTCAATACAATAAGTCTTACAGTTACCTGACTAATAAATCCTTTGTCTTATGTTTATAAACAGTTTAACTACAATTATGGAGATTTAGTTATACAACAATAATACACTTTAGCGGTTTCTTTGAAATTAAAGTGATATCTATTGTAGTAGTAATAGTAGGTTCTGGACGCTGTTGTCCATATTCAAACTTCCATTGGAACCTTTGTGCGTGGGCTGTTATTTAATGAATGATATAGGTAGGTACAAGCTTATGTAAGTTGAATATTGGTTACGTGCCAATTAATTAAGTTTGATTTACTTTAGGAAGACTTATAAATGTGTTGTGATATTTATTGATTCAATTAACCTTTCGAGTACCTCAATTTGAGACACAATAGAAAGACAATTAGGGAGCGAACGCCGGCTTTCGCTTGGAGTTAAACTCACCTACCTACCAGAGGAAACCTGAAGATTAGACAGTCCTCACGCCCCGGCCTCCGCAGAACACGCCCTGGACATCGGGAGCCGCAGGACAAATCCAGGCTACGCCCAACGGCTAGTAATAGGTAACTCGCCATCCGACCCAGACCTGGTCCTCGGCCCGGGACAATGGCATGTCGTATTCCACGCGCGTCTCAAAGAGTTGTCAGCTAACGGGAGGGGCCAAGGTTGCGGGATTTTTCAAAAGAGTGATAGTCCTGTGGGTCCCGGCAAAGGGCAACTGAAAGCACACTGGTGGGTTTTAGTCAGTATAAGTCTGACATTTCCTCTCGCTCCTTCTTCCTTGTGTAAGAAATTGTTCTTCGAATACACCTAACTTAACTAACTAACATATCCTTAAATTATTTTTTATAAAAACGTGATGTCGGGTATTGTGGGGTTTCGTTTGGTTTGCGGGAGCCTAAATTCCACTCTATGCACAATTAAATTTCTATTTAAAAACCCTACATAGGTACATAAAAACAATATTAGCCTAGCTACGCTTGCTTGTTTGGCCTTTTGGCAGCAACCCTTACATGTTTTGCAAGCCTATATTTAGAAAACGGAAGCCCGATTTCCCATCAACGTGTTCAGTGAACTTTCAATTTCCACATTACAGCATGTATGAACGAGCTGGAAGGAGCTGGAAAAAGCCGCCTGCTGAACGTAATCCTGATGCTGTCGATATTCGCTGAGTCATAGCTATTAAGTAAACGTACGTACTCTTAAAAAAACCTGCCGGTAAATTGCGTCCTTTTTAATAAGCCGGGCTTATTTAGCCCTTACTAAATTAAGTGATAGGATGATTAAGTGATAGATAGGACAATGGCAGTTGTCCCCCTGCCGGAGACCCTTCGGGCTTTAGAAGTTACAGGACGATTTCTGGCTACCGGAAGCGTGGGCTTGCGGACGGTGAGCAACGGGTTGCTTGGATCGACGTCGCGTTGCGTTCCACGCGCGTCTCAATGAGATATCAGGAAAATTGATGGAGCTAGTTATGGCCAATGGCTGAGAATTATTCAAATAAGTTCCCATGGCGTTTGAAAAGAACAACGAAATGAACGCGGTGGGATTTAGTCAGTAAGAGTTTAGATACCAGCATTTGTGTGTTTCGGCTGAAACGAAACGATGATGAACGAACGAATTAGTCCAAAAAAACTCGAGTTATCGAGTAAATTAAGGGGTGACCAGACGGTTGCAAACTAGCGTTCCAACCAAGGTGACCTTGGTTTATGAGTTTGGTTTATGTTGCGGCTACTTGGACGGAAACCACGTGACCACACGTTCGGTGGTTCGGAAAACGCGCCTCCCAACCAAGGGTGTTGAAAGTCATTACAACTGCTGTCTACACGGATTGAAACTAGCAAGGTCACCTTGGTTGGGGCGTTGGTTTGCAACCATCTGGTCACCCCTTTACATGTTTTCATGACATCGTTATACCGACCTATTTACATTCCTTATGCGTTGTGTGCAACAATGTTGTATAGAAAATGCAACGCATTATTGTTGAATCACTGTGACTAAGTAGAGTCTATATCCTATTCAGGGAGTCGTGACACAAAAGGTAAACAAACCATATATCTAAAATATACTATTACCTACTACCAAATTGGAGACCACAGATACTGCAAACATTTTACATTAAAATGTGACGTTTTGTCATCAGGCGGATTATAATCCGTCATCTTTTTCACTATCAATCAATTTGTTGATACGAGCGTGCTGCTTTCAGATATTTTAATTGAATTCTGGTAATTCACCGAAGAAAAAGCGTGCAAAGAAAACGCCAATGCATTCAAAAGAAAAGGACAAAAGACTGTTATAGTATTCAACCACGTCGAAGAAACTAAGCCGAAGGTACCTACATTGTTTTCTTTGTTTACATTTTGTTTCAAGACCAGATGAATATAGTATAAGTGTAGAAGTTCATACTACATAACTAATTAGTAAGAACGTCTAGCGCTCGTGTACCCTAAGGTCAAAAAGGTTATTTGCCACGTGTTGCTTTGAGTGATGATGACGTGGTACAATTCATTGTGACGCCTCCACTCGGTGCAACAGGCTAATCAGAGGCGGACTTCAAGCTATACTTATTAGGTCAGTTCTCTTTTTTGAAGTGGAAAATCATCAAAGGACTTCTCTCACTCTAGGCTGGAGTGCGTGTCAGACTTTTATTATTTATTTTTACAGTTTGGTTTTTTGGCTTTCGTTCTGTCTAAAACCGACCTGCGTTTGTTAGTTGCCCTTTGCATTTTAGGGTTACGGCAACTCCTTACAACATCTTCCTACTAGGCCAGGCCAGGCACCGAGCTGGTGATAGATACCTGAAAAAGACATATTTAAAGAAAATGCTACTTTTTGAAATGAAAATTAACTTCTACAAAATTATTGGGCTAGATTAATTAATTACAGATGAAAGCCTTTCAATTAGAGCGGCATTCCGTCAGCAGTGGATTGCTAGAGGTTGATGATGATGATTATGTAGCTAAAAATAATAAGCACATGAAAAAGTGTTTTTATAGAAGACCACCGACCGTTTTCACTCTTTTTTAGATTGTTTTTAATATCGTGCGGATATTTCGTTACGCATGCAGAATTGATCCGCATGCGGGGCTGCTGTCCGCATCACTCCCCGCATCTTGCTTTCGTATTCCACGCATTACAATAAATACTGGTATGAAAAAGACATTTGCGGGGGATACGCATGCGGAGCAATCCCGCATGCGTGATGAAATCCACACGATATTAAAAACACCCTTAGGGTGTGAAATCATTAAACAACTTAACCCTCTCTGAGTGGAGGGATAGAGAATGTCAGACCACTACTGAAAAACCGACCCATGTTCCAGCAACCAACACGATTGTGGTGTGCCCATAGATTAGGCCCACCTACCATTTGTTTTCGACATTTTTTTTTTAAGGTTGTAAATCATCTAATGACATCCCTTGGGCGAGACGGGAGGGCAGACTTTTACTGACTAAAACCCTCTCCTGTTCCTTCTTTGCCGTCGTTCCAAAGCCCAGGGGTTCTCTTTCGCACCACCCATAGCTCCAGTAGGCTTCGACCCTGCTGGGCCCCTACGGTTGCCGACATCTCTTTGAAGCGCGCCACACTACGCGCCATCGACGACTAGGGCTCGGTCCGGACAGTTCCCAGACGGTCGGACGGCGAGCTACCCATTGCTCGCCGTCCGCAAGCTCGCCCCTTCGGTGGCCGGAAATCGGAGGCTGGGGCGTGAGGCCTAGAGATCACTGCCACCGAGCGTCCCCATGTGGAGACACCGTATACTCCACCGTATCCTCCGGGCGTTCCACACAATGGTGATACCCGGGCGTTTCTTCCGCACGCTTCCGGTGAAGGAATCTCCCGAGCTGATCATGTTCAGTAAGGATTGTTTTCGACATCTGGATTGATTACACAATATTTTAGCTTTTAGCAGAAAACACATTTGAAAAAAGAAAAAATACAAATTTCACTCAACAAACAAAAACAGACTGCTCTTATCTAAATCAATTAACGACTTCAGTGGAAACATACAGGAGCACACAAACAGAGTAATAATATGTTATTTGCCTTTAATTATAAAGCTATTAACTATGATCTCTTTACAATGATACGAGATAGTAATATCTTCTGATTCAAAGAACTTTCCCGAATATTGTATGAAAAACTATTCAATTTGTGCCTCCTTGATGCCTTGGGTTTCTACGCCGATATACCGGTATATGAGAAATTAAGACTTATTGTTCCTAACATTGGAATGTCATGGGAAAGTAGCCAAGTCTCTTGTAGGGCCACAAAATCGGCGCACACACCTAAATCATTATCTATCGTAGGGATCCTGCAGGGTCGAAGCCTACTGGGGCCAAGGGTTTGTTTCTGAAAGGAAAACTTGGCACTGGAATGAAAGGCAACCAAAACAGGAGTGGGTTTTAGTCAGTAAAAGTCTGACATATCCTCCTGCTCCGCCCAAGAGCCGCGGAGAGCTTGGGCGGAGCACGAGGGTGTGTCATTGGATGATTTACCCACCCAAAAAAAAACATTATCTATCGATCGTTTTACCGACTTACAATATTAAAACTAACTTTAAGACGATTATCTAATGAAGAAGTTAGACTCTCCAAAATGGACAGCTGCAGGCTTAGCCAAGTTGATAATCTACAATCGTTAACGCTAGCAGAAAACTAATTAAATGTATGGGAATGACATCCAGCCTCCCGAACAAGCTGGATTTCGAAAAGGCTTCAGCACCGTTGACCACATACATACGCTGCGGCAGGTTATACAGAAGACTGAGGAGTATAATCAGCCTCTCTGCTTAACGTTTGTGGACTACGAGAAAGCCTTTGATTCGATTGAGACTTGGGCTGTACTGCAGTCTCTCCAACGGTGCCAAATTGACTATCGGTACATCGAAGTGCTGAAGTGTTTGTACAAAAATGCCACTATGTCAGTCCGACTACAAGACCAGACTTCGAAACCTATCATCCTCTTGCAGCGGGACGTGAGGCAGGGAGACGTAATTTCTCCGAAACTGTTCACGGCAGCAATGGAGGATGTCTTCAAGGTTCTGGAGTGGAGAGGGCTAGGCATTAATGTCAATGGCGAGTACATCACTCACCTTCGGTTTGCCGACGACATAGTAGTCATGGCTGAGACTATGGAGGAGCTCAGTACAATGCTTGGTGACCTCAGTAGAGCTTCCTAAAGAGTGGGACTTAAAATGAACATGGATAAAACCAAAGTCATGGTAAACAGCCATGTAGCTCCCACTCCTATCAAGATCGGGGACTCTACTCTCGAAGTTGTGGACGACTACGTTTACCTGGGACAGACGGTCCAGTTGGGAAGGTCTAACTTCGAGAAAGAGATCAATCGTCGAATCCGTCTTGGCTGGGCAGCGTTCGGGAAGCTGCGCGGTATCTTCTCGTCCAATATACCACAGTGTCAAGACGAAAGTCTATGACCAGTGCGTGTTGCCAGTAATGACATATGGCTCTGAAACGTGGTCGCTTACAATGGGCCTCATCAGAAGACTCAAAGTCACCCAAAGGGCAATGGAAAGGGCTATGCTCGGAGTTTCCTTGCGTGATCGAATCAGGAATGAGGATATCCGCAGGAGAACCAAGGTCACCGACATAGCACGAAGAATCGCCAAACTTAGGTGGCAATGGGCAGGGCACATTGCTCGCAGAACGGATGGCCGTTGGGGCCGAAAGGTTCTGGAATGACGACCACGTACTGGAAGACGTAGCGTTGGAAGGCCTCCTACAAGGTGGACCGATGACCTGGTAACGGTTGCGGGAGTACGATGGATGCGAGACGCACAGGACCGTTCATTGTGGCGGCACTTGGGGGAGGCCTATGTCCAGCAGTGGACATCTTTCGGCTGAAATGATGATGATAATGATGATGAATGACATCATTTCAACCAAATTCGTAGCCAAATTCATGTCGTTCAAAATGACAGAATGAAATGTATATAATAACCATTTCTACAATGTTCATTGCCAAATCCTTTAGTTTTATGGTATTTATATATGGTACTTGCGCTGAGGTTTTATCGATTGTAGAAAGAGATTCGAAACGAAACTGTCGTAACTTCGCTAGGTCTGCAGCACCCTTAGCCAAGTTGATAATCTGCAATCGTTAACGCTAGTCGAAATCTAATCAAATGTATGGGAATGACATCATCTCAACGTTAAGTCACGTGGTCAGAACAAACGAATAGAAAATTCGTAGCTTTCAAACATTTCCGCAGCCCTACGTGGCCCTAGGGCCTATAGAGTCCCCTTCCATTTTAATGGCATCTCTTTGAGTATCGCTGACTCGGGTTTGGTCCTTACCTGATGGCGGCAGCCTATCCATGAACGGTGGCCGAGAATTGCTCTGCGACTCCCATCACCCGAGGTATCTGCTGCAGCAGCGGCTGAGGTGTGAGGATGTCCTCCTTTTCACGGTTTCAGACATCTCCGTCGCTCGCACTGGCGTAGCTACTCCGGCGTCTAGGGGCCCTAAGATAGGCTCCAAAACCTCATTAGCTAACCTCTTATTGAACTACCAAAAATTTATTGTACCTTAGAAATCTAAATAAAATAGGTTACAACAGTACTTTTAGCATGGCAACTTATTTTAGTCACTAAAAGTCTGACTCTCCTTCCCGCTCTACCTAGAGCAGGAGAGGTTATTTGATGATTTACCATGTAAAAAAAGAGGCCGCTGTTATTTTTTTTCCCCAGGGCCGTTGGTCACCTCCACCTCCAGCTACGCCACTGGTCATTACTGCTTCGCAGAAGGCGTATTATAATTTACACCTCTTGACATTACCCGAAAATAATAATCAATTGAAACGTTTTGCGTTTATTTGTGTGCCATGCCTATATCAACATAATCAATAGATAAGCTATTCTTATCACTGTGATAACAGTTATGGGCACGTTCCAATGACGGCCCTGTTTATTTGTCACATGTTACGAATTCCCAAAAACGTGGGCTATTCTGCTTTGATAATTGAATCGTTGATTTTATGTAACCCACCTGTAAATATCCTAACATAAGTATGGCCTTTTTTTTTAATACACTTTCTCGAAACCCGCTCTTATTCTACCGTTTTTAGGCACGCAATATACTGTTTTCCACACTAGTGCAGAAAAGTGCGCGTGCTTTCCCCTGCCAAAATTTAATTACATTTATCGTATGTACCAGTCGCCGGTTGACCGGCGTTGACCCCGGGTATATATAATAAACAGGGTTGACCCCGTTTATTCATTTCTTCGTAAGTGTATTCAAAAAAATCGTTTGACACCGCAGGCCTCGGCTCCAGAACACACTCGCCTACGGCTCGTGGGAATTCCGCCTCGGTCGCAGTAACAAACTTTCTGCACTTGTATCAAGATGTACTATTCTTTACCATGGATAAAAAGTTCTTCAGTCGAATAGTATGGCATAATCAGCCGATAGTGTTGCTAGTACTAGGAACCAGACTTCCTTACTGTGAGATGGATCGTTCCGTGATCCACCTTACCGCCACCGGGTCCAATGTGGTAACTGGAAGGTAGTGTGGTGGATGTCACACATCTTTGATTTTTTCTATTTCCTCAAGATGTTTCATAAGCTACTTAAATTATTGTTAAATAATAATATAAATAAAATTATTATTATTCAAATAATAAATCTAAATAAATAATTTTTAAATTATTTATTTGAAATTTTTAAATGATTTATTTGATAAATATTGAAAACTGCATTGAATCGTTTTGATGTAGATTCCTTTATCAGTCTTTGTTATTCTTTGTATTTTCAGTCTTTGGTAGTATGTTAGTGTCTTTATTAGTCAATGTTAGACTATGTTCGTTTTTGTTAGTCTACGTGAATATGTCTACCTCTAAGGATAGAATTCACCAATAAAACTAATCGCGTTTTAACGTTTGGCTCGCATAATCGCGTTTAGCCGCTGTCACTAGAGTCACTTGTAAAAATACAACAAAAGAAAAATACAGACAAGTGACACTAGTGACAGCGGCTAAACGCGATTATGCGAGTCAAACGTTGAAACGCGATTAGTTTTATTGGTGAATTCCGCCCTAAGTAAGCAACATTAAGGCTAATTAGAGTTTATAATTCACATTAAAACTACTGAAAACTAGAGCGACATACTTTAAAGTTTAAAACTCAACAAACAAGGACAAAGTCCTTTTATTGCCTAGTTCCAAGGATCTCTAATATTTTACGTAAACAAAAAATAAGATTAGCCTCTTTGTAAAAACGGGAACTCACAGTTTACTTTAATTACCTCATCGAAATTCTAGCACAAACTTATCTAGATTCCCAAACTGGGACTATTACCACTATTACGCACAGTCGCTAAGTTTCCAAAATCGTTTAACAAAACTGATGACCTTAATGACATCCATCCAAACTTCTGTTTTCAGATCAGGTCAATAAATTGTATGACTTTGGGTACATACCTACGTTAAGTACTTCCAAAGTTGCGAACAAAGGCGGGTAGAAGAACTGAGTTCGATCTTATCGGCCTGAATTGTTCAAAACTTAGGAGTTTGCCCTATTTTCTATACGAGGGCTGATTGAATAATAGGTCTCCTATTTAACAAGTGAAGTGAGCAGGTAAATAGGTATCTGATTCTGTCGTCATGCTTGAGATTCTTGTGAACTTGTGTCTTCAAGGCTAGACTGAAAAGGTTCTTAATAAACTAGTGCGATTCAGCATCACTGCTTACAACCAAGCGCGATCACGTTCAAGCACTAGTTTATATAATTTAAAAAAAACTGTCGTCGAACTACGTACCTTTCAATATAGTTGACTGACTGCCATGAAACAAAGCCTGAGTAATATATCAAGTTACACACAATTTTAATGTATAAAAGTTATCTACATCGATTTCGTGCACTTTACAGTTTACGTGATGCGCGCACAACTAAAAAATTCTACAGATTTATTATATGTATAGATTTGTTTACAAAACAGGACTTCAATAATTTAGTTCTGTTTTATTATAAAGGTACATCCTTTAATTAGTATAGATACAGGCACGGATCTTGAGCGCTGATGTGTACGATGCGCAAAGCGATCCCTGCTCTTTCGCCGATCGCTCAAGATTCATGCCGCTATCTATATCCATGGTGCAATATTGGTGCATAATTTTAGAACAATAAAATATATCATTGATTGCAGCGTTACTTATCATTTAGTTTATCAGTTCTTTATTTGTTAAGGCCCTAACTCCCGAACAATGCTATAAAAGTGACTTTCTGAAGCCTACTCCTCGGTAACAGCTAGGTCATAGGTTTGAAGTAATATATGTTTATTATAGATTCATATACAACATTATCAACATATGATTTTTTCGTAAGACTACTACTTTAGCCAAAAAAAAAATTTTTAACAACATGATATTTTTTCGCTTGTTTTCCCTACTCCTTTCAAACGGCTTTTATCTTTAGAAATATGTTTACTCAAAAAAAATGCTGGTTGAGTGTTCTTCAAAATGTACGTAGCATATGTAAATCAATCAATATTTCGCAAAAAAAAATGGATTTAAAGGTCAATGGGGCTCTATCCAGGCGCAGCTGGCCGGAATTATAAGCAAGGCGGCAGTACGAGTAAGCATTCCGGAGCGAGGAGGAGTGGCAGGTGGTCGCCTCCTTCTGCGAAGCAGTAATGCTAGCAAAGGAGGCGGCCGATCGCGTGAGGCAACGGTCCTCACGCCCCAACCGCCGCCGGGACTCCGATCCCGACTTCCGGCCACCGTAGGCGCGGGCTTGCAGACGGCGAGCAATGTCCGGACCGAGCCCAAGTTGTCGACGGCGCGTACTATTCCACGCGCGCCTCAAGGAGATGTCAGCAAACGTAGAGGCCCAGCAGGCTCGAAGCCTACTGGGGCCAAGGGTCTAATTCTGAAAGGAAGACTCGGCCCCGGTACGAAAGGCAACGAAGGAACAGGAGTGGGTTTTTAGTCAGTAAAAGTCTGACACTATCTCCCGCCCCGCCCAAGAGCGGGGGATGTCATAAGATGATTTTCCCACCGGAAAAAAAAAGTACGAGTAAGCATATTTAAGTAATTCCGGCCAGATGTTCACGGGACTGTACGCCTTAAGATTGGGATATGCACAGCGGAAATATTGTGCAATAGGTACTTTTATTTATTGTGATAAGATATAAACTAGACTGCGTGTGTACGGGCAGACTGTATCTAAATTGTGTACTGTATTTTCAAATAAAATTCAACTTGCTTCTGCCAGCGGCTTCGTCTGCTTGAATGTTGGTTATTGCGGACATGAAGACGTAGTCAGTTAAAAAGTAGCGTATGTCTATTCTTGAAGTTCAAGCTTACTCCGAACCAAATTTCGTTAAAATCGGTTCAGTGGTTTAACGTCAAAGCCTAACTGATAAACGGACAAACAGATTACACGAATCCAAATTGATTAACAAACAAAATTGGGCTAAGGTTTTTCAAAATCAAAAAATCTTAAATACATATCTAAATAGGCACCTTTCAATACATCACGGTCCACGGATATCTATAAAATACATAGTATATATATATCAATGCCTTCCAAGGACCTTACTCACAACAAACATACCTCTAGGTACCTCTACGATCCGCACAGGCTCGTAAATTCCCTATTTTACGAGTTACGACACAATCTCATCATACGCGCAGCTCATTCCAGAATTAAGCCCTGCTGACGTAGAGATAATCACGTGACCCAGATTAAGGCGGCGACAGACAGCCAAGAGCTGCTCTGTATCAAAAGTTTCATGACCTCGCGTCGTGTAGGCCTACTTATTTTTGGATTACATATCTTTATATATGTTACCGGCTATCTGTATAATTCAGGTATTCTATACAATACCTCGGCAATGTATAGAATACCTAAAGCGTCCTGGCAATGTATGAAAAATTATGAATATTATTGTCCATTACATACTTTACCTAGGTAAAGTATAATATACTATAATATAGGTATCTTCAAGGCTAGAGTGAATAGGCTCTTAATAAACTAGTGCGCCTGACCATCAATGATTGCATCTCCACTTACCATCAGGTGGGATCGCAGTCAAGCACTGGTTTATATCAATTAAAAAAAAAAAAAAGTGTACAGTTCCTAGGGATTGTATAGAGTACCTACTGATCCACCGGCAATATATAAATAAATAGATTTTGGTCTATATTTATTAATGTTAACCGATCTATTTATAAAATGACATACAAATGAAACATGTTCTATTACTTATGTGTGTAAAAGATGAGAGAGGAGAAGGAATTGACGTAATTTTAGGGCACCCGACACGGACAGGTTAGGTTCGTAGTTTTTATAACCATCTTTAAACCCCACGGACGGAAATAGAACCTAATTTAAGTTTTTATTATATTTAATAAAATTAACGTGAAATTAAAAATTCTTCTGGTTATAAGTTACATCATGTAATTTGCTTACTAGTACTTGGGTCCTATTTCTATCTACGGGGTTTAAAGTAAGGCTTTTGTTTCCGGGTTGTTTGCAGGTGGACCTCGCGTCTTAGTCTAACCAATCCATGTCAGCATGCCCTAAAATTACGTCACCTCTTTCCCTGCTCTCGTCCTCAGAGTAGGTACTGCTGCTCTCATCTTTTACACACATTATCGTCTGCGACTTCGTAGTTGTATAAAATACCCAGGCAAAGTATAAAATAAATAATACTTTATACATTACCTACACGTTTTAGGTATTCTATACATTGCCTAGGTAATGTATAGAATACCGGATTATACAGATTGCCGATACATAATTCTTCTGTACTTACGTGTGTTTGTCACCTAACTTCTTCTAAACGGCGTGACTGATTTGGATGAATTTTTGTGTGCATATATGAGTGGATCCCAAGATGATTTGAAATTACAATTGCACTCGCCAGATGTCTCTGCAATAAGATTTCAGATTTCGTTTAGGGAACCATTTGTCGGGACCGCTAGTTATAACTTTATAAGCCTTCATTCAGATAAAAATACCTACAAAACATTTCACTTAAATTGTTGACTTGATTTATATTTTAACTGACAATTATAGCGGGATTGTTCAAAGAAGTTAACCTGGCCCTGGAACACAAAGGGCAACTGAAGGATTACAAATGATTTTAGTCAGTAAAAATCTGATACTCCCTCGCACTCCACCCGTAGCGGGAAGAATTGTTTTATAAGTAATTTTCATTGTTTCATAGGTACCATAAAACGGGGCAAAAAGAAACGCAGGGGTGAATAGAAACAAAACCTTGGTTTAGTTTTTCACTTTGATACCATATTATCAGCTTCTAACGAAGCATCGACTTTTAAGAACAACAATTCATTAATAAAAAAAATATTCAAATAACGTGAAAAAACTTTTTGAAATTTTGTTTCTATTCACCCCTGAGTTTCTATTCACCCCATCTGACTGTACTTAATGTTTTTTTTTTAATGTATTTATTACTTATGAAACCATCGTTATATAACAGTCATAAAACTAAATTCAACATATTATAGTAAATAAACCACAGCATCGTGTTAGAAAACTTTATAACAAACATTTTGTTTATGAGCGTCATTAACCTCTTTCTGAGTTTTACAGCTTGCGCAATTTAAGGTAAAAATTATATTCAGTACCTACCAACGCCAAGTTTTTGTATATACCTACAAGCTGATGGTACTCATCATCAAATCTTGCTTTTCGTAAATTTGAACAGCGTTTTTAAATAAAAATACCCGACTAAATAAAAATCTGTAAACATTTATAGTAATAATAATAGGGGGAGCAGTGGTGGCCCAGTGATAACGGCTCCGGCTTACGAGTCGCGGGTTCAAACCCAGCCAGGCGCATTACTTTGTGTATTTTATTTCATCACCACTGCTCTCAAAACGGTGAAGGAAAACATCGTGAGGAAACCGGCATGTCCTAGAATCAAAAATTCGAAGACATGTGACATCCACCAAGCCGCACTGGGCCCGCGTGGTGGATTACGGCCCATTCCCTCTCCTAGAGAGGAGGCTTAAGTCCCAACAGTGGGATCGTTATAAAGCCGACTATGCTATGCTAATAATAATAGTCCACGACTATCACACAACGCCATCTAGTCCCAAACTATCCAGAGTTTGTGCTATGTGTAGACATCCGACACTAGACAACTGAACAACGTACTTATATATTTCTAAATACATAACTTATTTGGCACGTAGGTTCCTTATAGGGTGTAGACATCCGCTAAGAACGGATTTTACGAAACTCCACCCCTTAGAGGGGTAAAACGGGGGTTGGTAGTTTTTATGGAGAAACCTAGTTTTACGCGGGCGAAGCCAGTGGCAGAAGCTAGTTATAAATAAATTACACTCAGACACAGATCAAATGATCGTGCTCATCACACAAACATTTGTTTTGTGTGGGAATCGAACGCGACCTCCGGCACAGCAGTCAAGGCCACTAACCCTTAGAACAATAGGCCAGTCAAGAAACAGCCAGTCAAACATTACTGAGAGATCGAAGTGTTACGAAATTCTACCTTCGTTTTAACCCGGGTTTTTATTACGTAAGCGTGAGGAGGAGACAAGCCTTATACCCCAGGCCGGAGACGCCCCGGGTGTCAGGAGTCAGGAGTCACAGGACGATTCCGAGCCACCGTTGGCACGGCCTTGCATACGGCGAGCAATGTGTAGCTCGCCGTTTAGTCGATAATGTAATGCATCCTCCAACTTTGACTTTTTATAATGTTTTCCAGATTAGAAGACCAGGAGACTCGTATCACAGGCTTCACCTAGTATGGGCTCCTGTCTCCCATCTGTAAACTGTTTCTTATAGCATAGCATAGTCGGCCTTATAATGTTCCCACTGTTGGGACTCAGGCCTCCTCTCTAGGAGAGGGAATGGGCCATAATCCACCACGCGGGCCCAATGCGGATTGGTGGATGTCACATGTCTTCGAATTTTTGGTTCTAGGACATGCCGGTTTCCTCACGATGTTTTCCTTCACCGTTTTGAGAGCAGTGGTGATGAAATAAATTACACAAAGTAATACGCCTGGCTGGGTTTGAACCCGCGACCTACAACTCGTAAGTCGGGGCCGTTACCACTCGGCCACCACTGCTCTAACTGTTTCTTATAAATTGTATAAATCTTACTAAGTATTGTTCTGTTACATGCTCGCCTAAAAGTGTTGTTAGCATGTTTGGCGGAGCCAGTTAGGGTCGATTGCTACCAGGACTGTGAATTATTCGAAAGCGTTACCGTGGCCCTGGGGTGTCAATCAGTAACAACCAGACACTTCCTCTCGCGAGCGGGAGAATCATTTAGTGATTTCTCACGTAAATAAAAAGGCGATGCTACGCCGTGTTTTACTGTATAAAAGGGCCTATTACACCACTCGATATTCAGACAGTCTTAGTTTATGTAGCGTCACACAAAAAAAAAGAGCAACTTACGCCAATGTCGTGTAAAGGAATGAACGATCAGATAAATAAATTGACATAGACTAAGACCTGTACCATGACGTTTCAAGCAAGATTGTTTTATTCTTATTTTAGTGTGGGTAAGAGACAGAGCTATACAGGTTGTCTAGCGCCATCTTTACTTATGTTGAACGTCATGGTAACCCCGTAAGACTGCTTGAATATCGAATAGTGTAATAGGCCCTTTAGGTAGTCTATGCTTCGTTCTGTTAGTCTGTGCTATCTGGTGATTCCCTTCGTTACTTCTGTGGTTACAAGTCAATATTCACGATAATTCTATTCAGAGATAATGATCAGCAGTTGGATAGGATCCAGGCACAAGATGAGACAAATCTTTTTTTTCTCTTGATATAAATCGTTTAGGCCCGGCTGAGGCAGTTCATCAGAACTGTCTCGTAAAACCCAACGCCCTAAACGCTTTTCGTCCACATTTCATCTATAGGACATAAAGTTTCCGCTACACGACTTTCTAGATTACTTAGGTTGTATAACGGCTAGCCGGAGAATATAGTGCTGTGGTTCCGTCAGTAATTATAATTAAACGCGATATTCTATTAACTTTCAAAGATCAAAGTGAACGAGACAACGACGATGAGACGAGTGAGTGAGTGAAGTAGGTGTGTGTGTGTGTGTGTGATTTTCGTGATCAAAGTTAATAGGATATCGCGTGGCCTGTAACCACGTGAAGTTTTTATTTATGATGTTAACAGATAGTAACTATGACATTAAAATTGGGTTCGTCTACGGTACGTAGGGTTCCACGAGCGCCTCAATGAGATGTCAGCATACCGTAGGGGCCCAGCAGGCTCGAAGCCTACTGGGGCCAAGGGTCTGCTTCTGAAAGGAAGACTGGCTCAGGTATGAAAGGCAACGAAGGAACAAAAGAAAATCAGACACACCCTCCTGCACCGCCCAAGAGCGCGGAACGACATTGGATGATTTTCCCACCGAAAAAAAGAATTCATTAGAATTGGGTCACTTCTCATCCCAAACACATTTTCGATTTTTTCGAGGTCTTTATAAAAATCAAAAAAGGAAGTTTATTTGTACACACAATCGTATAAAACCAGCCAAGTGTGAGTCGGACTAGCGCACGAAGGAACAAACAAACAACGGCAACCACGTTTGTTGTATGGGAGCCCCCTTAAATTTTTATTTTATTCTGTTTTTTAGTATTTTTTGTTATAGCCGCAACAGAGTCATCTGTGAAAATTTCAACTGTCTAATTATCACGGTTCATGAGATACAGCCTGGTGACAGACGGACAGACAGACAGCGGAGTCTTAGTAATAGGGTGCCGTTTTACCCTTAGGGTATGGAACCCTAAAATACTAAAAATATACCTACATAACAATGAAAACTAAATAATCTGTGTGAGGCCAAAAGGCGCTTAACCAGCCTATCTCAGCGTATACTGCAGTTCAAATACAATTAATATCTATTCAAAAGTTCCTGAATCTTCAAAAAAGTTATCGGAACCCTAGACCCTTACCCAACTTAAAAAAAAGCCCTAGACTGCAAGGAGCAACTGAGGAAACACGGGTAGGATTTGGTCAATTGAAGTCTGATACTCCCTCTCACTCTGCCCAGTGCGGGTTTTTTGACAAAAAAAAAGTTTCCTGAACATGAACTGCTGCTGCCCTTACTACAAAAACAAACAGATTTCCATAAATATTTATATATCACTAGCTGACCCGGCAAACGTTGTTTTGCTGTGTATAAAAAAAAAAATTAAATTAAAAAAAAAAATAGATGTTGTCCGATTCTCATAGATACCGGATAAGCACAAAAAATTTCATCAAAATCGGTCAAGCCGTTTCGGAGGAGTATGGCAACGAAAACTGTGACACGAGAATTTTATATATATTAGATTATCACTTACTCTCATCATTAATATGTTACATACACGTATAGGCAGATACAAACAACTTCTAAGTCCTTGAAACCTATGACTTTCTCTGCCAACACATATCTGGACTTGGATTATCCAGAAATCTGCCTACCTACGTGAAAGTTGATTATGAGAAAGTAAGTTACAAACCTACAGCCAGCAAGCACTCCATTACATATTGCAAGCTTTGAGCACGTCAATACAGATTGCTGTTTTCAGTATAATGCAGAGAGAGAGGTAACGCAATAAAAACCTGAGTGGTCAAACGGAATAGATACGTTGATTACGTCAATATTTTCAACTAACTTCTCCAGGTATCACTTGTAGAGATATATACAATTATTCGAAATAACCTTCAGTATTCCAAATATAGTTATGGTATCCTTTCATCTAGGCTTGCCCTTTACGTAATGTACCTACGACCCTAAAATACCCCACGGACGCGCTTTTAACGTCCCGTAATGGCCTACGGTAAAGTGTGATCATAACTCAGTTCGGCATTTTAAGTACGGTCAGCATAAAAGTACCTACCTAATCAATCAATATCGATAAAGATATGGCTATGCTATCGCTACTTAGATGAATAATATTTCCCTCATTTCGAAACGACCATAGTATATTTTATACAATTCTTTTGACTGACTGACGTTGTAATAAAATTCAATTTAATTTAATGATTATCCAATGTAATTTAATGATAATCCAATGCAGTCTAATTTAATTTTGATTTTAACATTTCATTGTATGTAATTTTATGATTATGGAACTAAAATGAGTCTTTGGTACTCGAAATAAATAAATAATAATAATAATAATAGTGGAACTAGAACATAGGGGGACTAACTGATTTAATTCCCTCAATAATGAATTAGATATCACACTAATATTATGATTTTTTAACGATATTACGATAGTTTGTCAGTGTGTGTGTTTCTGTATATGTTTGATACTTCTTCACGCTCGAACGGCCTAACGAATTTTGACAAAATATGGCATAAGGGTAGGCCATGTCCTGGAATCTCACATAGGATACTTTATATCCCAGGAGTAAATTCCTTTGGGATAATTTTTTGCTATCACACGAGTGAAGCCACTAGCAAGAGCTAGTATAGAAATAATATCTAGTAAAAGATGAGTGAAACTAGCGACGACGACAGCATTGCAACGTCAGAAGACGTCTACGGTCAGGACTAAGCGTTTCGCCCCGTCTTTTATACCGCGTACATCAAAGGACTAGAATAATTTGCCTTCTGCGGTCTTCCCATCCGATTATAATTTGGGTGTCTTCAAGGCTAGGCCCTTATTAAACAAGTACGCCTCACCATCAACGATTGCATCACTGCTTACCATCAGGTGGGATCGTAGTCAAGCATGACTTAGGTAGTGAGCAAAATCGCATTTGGCTCACTGATTTCATGCAGCATAACCTACTTATTTGAACCGCTGAGGTGAAAAAAAATTAGTTCGACGCTAAAGTTGTAAAGTCTAGTTACATAACAAACGCATTAGGTACTTCGTTCGTGGGTCACGTCCACCTGGGACGTGTGCTACGTTTCATTTAATTCCGCCTAGAACCTAGAGACAAAGTGTATTAGTCTCGTGTGGCTGTTTCTCTGAGATCCATACAATTAGGTTAAGACTAGTTCCTTTCTAACGATTGAGTTTTTTCAGCTAAATCTCTTTCGAACAGTAATTTTGAAATGTCATCTCTTCTTGACATTTCAAAAGTTCCCGTAAATAAGAAAGAAAGAAAGAAAAATATTTTATTTGGCACACGTACACAAATACACACAATGTAGAAACAACATGTAAACACTTAAGATAAAAAACAAAATAAAAAAATAACTAACACTGTGTGTCTCGCGCCTGCACCAAATAGAAAAAATATAAATGGTATATTTGAGATAAAATGCTTCGAATCTTTGAACTTTAACCAGTCTCCAGATTTGTGAAATCGAAGCTTACAACACTGGTCGAACGCTTTTTTTTTATTATTATTGATAGGCACCATCTCACCCGATGGTAAGCGATGATGAGGTCAACGATGGTGCACGCTTGCCATTGCTTGCCTGAAGTTAAACTATTCACTCTTGCCTTAAAGACCCCTAGCCCCTACGTTGTAACAATCGGACAATTAGGCTAGAAAACGCCCGCGTGAATATTTGAAAGTGTTACCGTGGTCCTGGAACGCCAAGGGCAACTGAAGGACTCAGGTTGGTTTTAGTTACTAAGTCTGACATCAACATCTCGCTCCACTGTAGAGCGAAGAAAGACATTTGATAAGTTTCCTTCCTAGCTCAAAAGAAAACGTGTGGTGTATAATTGTGATATGATTCGTTATGGCAATAACATCTCAACTATTCATCGTTAACGGTAAATATGAGGAGATATATTGCAAATATACCTTATAATACCCAGCCGGTCCTTACCTTTCATCAAAATATCCATACAATTGTTGTTTATACAACCATCATCGTAATTCTTACATCGTACGTAAGTGCGATAAGTATTTGACGGTATATTGCGTCTATGTGCTAAATAAAGAGCAACTATGATAAACTCTGGGGGCACGCACGCAATCACAATGTGGGAATAAATAGTTGGCCAAAACAGTATTGGGTAAGTAGCAAAGAACATGAGCGAGGAAATTGTTGATGAAATTATCATGCGTACTACATAATGCCTTCTAAACACCATAACAGAGTTGAGTATCCTATTGTTTCGCACTGAGGTACACAGTTCAGGTGGTGTCCTTTTTAATATAAAACAAATGATTGACGGTTTTTTTTTTTTTTTTTATTGGGTGGGAAAATCATCCTAATGACATCCCCGCTCTTGGACGGAGCGGGAGATAGTGTCAGACTCTTACTGACTAAAAACCCACTCCTGTTCCTTCGTTGCCTTCGTCCCAGGGCCCCGGGTTCCGCTTTCACACTACCCGTGGCCCCAGTAGGCTTCGACCCTGCTGGGCCCCTACGATTTGCTGACATCTCCTTGAGGCGCGCGTGGAACAAAACGCGCCGTCGACGACTTGGGCTCGGTCCGGACGGTTACCGGACGATCAGACGGCGAGCCACCCATTGCTCGCCGTCTGCAAGCCCGCGCCTACGGTGGCCGGAAATCGGGATCGGAATCCCGGCGGCGGTTGGAGCGTAAAGACCGTTGCCTCACGCGATCGGCCGCCTCCTTAGCTAGCATTACTGCTTCGCAGAAGGAGGCGACCGCCTGCCACTCCTCCTCGCCCCGGAGCATGGCCTGAACCAAGGCCCGGCGCGAGAGATCACCGCCGCCGATTGCCCCCACGAGGTCACGGCGTTGCTCTGCCCAAGCGGGGCACACCTCCACCGTGTGCTCCACCGTGTCCTCCGGGTGGGCCACACAGTGGCGACACCCGGGCGTCGTTTCCGCACGAATCCGGTGCAGGAACCTCCCGAACTTACCGTGTCCGGTGAGGACCTGCGTCATGCGGAATGTGAGGACGCCGTGAGGTCTTTCCAACCACGCCTCAAAGAGGGGACTTACCGCCATAATTGTGGCGTGCCCAATGATTGACGGTTTAGAATAAATAGGCATAAGATACTAACTTAATTTTAAATTACACTAACAATTTTTTGTGGAATTATGTTCTAATTTAAATTCATCATCATCATCTTCCTGCCCTTATCCCATCTTATTTGGGGTCGGCGCAACACGTTTTTTTCTTTCATTCTATCCTGTCAACCCTCATACTATCACTAACTTCCTTTTCTTTCATACGAGTATCACTGTTCACACAATCCATCCATCTTTTCTTTGGCCTCCCTCTCCACCCATCCACATGTATACTCATAACTCTTTTAGTAACGTGTTTCTTCATCTTTTCTCTTTTTATTTTCTAATTTAAATTATTAAATTAAAATCAAATAATGTCGCCATATTAGATTCCTACGAAATAATTTACTAAGTTTTATCAAATCAAACTAATATCCAGTCAGTCTGGCAAAAAAATCGTCATAAATGAAAACTGAAATGATAATAAATAAACATGGCGCCCTTAGTTTTTTTTCTTGAAGACTGTCAAGTCAACAAAAAAAAAAATTCGGGAGTTCTTTTTACGTTGATGTGAAATATATTGTTCATCTGGTTAGCCCCACACTTACTTGATCATCCACGGGTAGTGTGAAAGCGAAACCCGGGGCCCTGGGACGAAGGCAAAGAAGGAACAGGAGTGGGTTTTTTGTCAGTAAAAGTCTGACACTATCTCTCGCTCCGCCCAAAAGCGAGATTTGTCATAAGATGATTTTCCCATACAATAAAAAAAAAA
The DNA here is from genome assembly GCA_949316375.1 of Mythimna vitellina. Classification (NCBI taxonomy): domain Eukaryota; kingdom Metazoa; phylum Arthropoda; class Insecta; order Lepidoptera; family Noctuidae; genus Mythimna; species Mythimna vitellina. The sequence continues at coordinate 6,508,043 of OX438686.1, forward strand.
CTTGATCATCGGAAACATCTTGGGACATCAGAAAACTTGAGACAAGAGATCTGTACTAAGCCATTCCACCATCTTTTAAGATAAGTCGTTCGCAGTCTGAGGCAGTGCGGCGATATTCCAAACCGCTTTACTCGTGTCAGTAAGACAAGCACAAACTTTTGCAACTCATCTCTTGATCCACATCTGTAGGTATTACGTGTATATGATATGCATTTTATTAGTTAATTATAATTTATTGTATATATAAATCCTGAAAACTGCAGGTGGTTGTGCAGCATGGACAGCATAGCAAATTACGCATGGATCTATATAAGGCCAATAACAGAGCCGTAGATGTTGTCAAAAACTGGTCAGAAAAAATTTAGTTAGAGTACATCGACACGAAAAGAAGAAGATTGGTTACATAAATAGTACTACACAAAATACCGCGTAGGTATTCATTCTCTTTCTCTGTCTAAGTTCTAAAAGCCTATCTAAATTTGTCTGTAAAAAATCGTTTTTAGCGGTAAGCCCTCCGCTCTTTGTGATTTGTCATTCTATTAATTTTAAGCTCTTATTTTTTTATGGTGTGTGATTTCTATTGTTGGCACCATGGTGCGATTCCGCCCGGAGGACATGGTGGAGCATATAGTGGTGGTGTGCCCCGCTTGAGCGGACTACGCAGTGTCCTCATGAGGGCGATCGGAGGCAGCGAACTCTTTCACCGGGCCCTGGTACAGGCCATGGCCTTTAAGAAAAAAACAGTAATAAACGAAATTACAAGGCAGGGGCGATTTCATTGCTCTCAAGTATATATCATAATAATATATATATTATATAAAATTCCATTAGTATAAATTTTCTTGATCGATGCTGACAGGAAGCTTTATATCTACACAAACATGAAAAAATGTCGATAGACGTTTCCTCGAAACAGAAGTCAGAAATTACATTAAAGATTCTACTTTTATTCGAGATTGTTTTCGCAATAAACAATAGTATTTCGTGCTGAAATATTCATGACTTTGTGTACCAACTCAGTAAATCTAACAATAAGATAAGGTGCGTTTTGATACAAGTGGAAAAAGTTTATCATTGCGATCGAGGCAGAATTCATGGTGTTATAGAGCCGAATTCTGCAGTGACCAATTTCCACGTTTAACAAAAAACATTTTATAAAAAATAAACGGGGGCTCCCCGGCTCGTGGTAGTCACTTAGTGCTCAGCCTGATACGATAAATACAGTAAACCTTGATGAGAGCGCGCTCGCGCATTTTTCGCACTAGTACGGAAAACAGTAAATTGCGTACCGAAAAGCGGTAGGGATAAGAGTTGGTTTTCGAATAAGTGTATTAAAAGAGTGTTTGTGATGTAGGTACTACTTGTTTTGGATTGGAATTATCATACATGCAGCGACATCTATGGTGCCATATGGAAACTAAAAATTCTAAATCCTTCATCGTTATATTAGAGTTTTCCGCGCGATTAGAACATATACAGCCAAGGAGTGGAATTCCTTGCCGGAGTCTGTGTTTCCTGATAGCTACAACTTAGAGGTCTTTAAGTCAAGAGTGAATAGGCTACGTCTAGGCAAGCGTGCTCCATCGTCGGCCACATCGTCGCCTACCATCAGGTGAGACGGTAGTCAAACGCGAGCCTATCATTAATAAAAATAAATACAACAACCCGAAAACAACTATTGGACCAGACATAATATTCCTCCCTCTTCAATGCAGATTTGCGGGAACCCTGTTCCGCATAGCTCTATAAAATATAACTTTTCCCGCTTGAAAGATTATTCGCCCTCACAAAGGTCAATTGAAGAAACACTGTGGGTTTTAGTTAGTAAAATTCTGACACTCCCTATCGCTCAGCGAGCGAAGTAACTTAATGGTTTCCCATGGGAAAAAAAGTAATTCCGTCTACGCTGCCTGCTTGCTAGCTAAAGTAGCATTAAATTTTTTCCAGAAAACTTAATAATTGCAGCGAACAGTTTCACGTTGTTAAATGTTAATTTTCCGCCATTTCCCTCTTTCAGCATCTTTTGTTCAAAAGTACCTTAAAGGCACAGGCGCAAAATGTCTGCAATGAACAAATAATAAGCATTTTTTAAAGTCCTTTTGAAATTTTTACAAACTGGCATGCGACAATTATTATTCCCAATTATTTTCTTCTCGCCATCTCATTAGTTTTTTAGTTTTACGAACATTTCTTTCATACTACACACTAAAAGCGCAGAAAATCGAAAAAATACAACAGAAATGAAAAAAAAAATTAAGAAATTAATGGAATGCGATAAGGCCGCCCATTGTATGTACGTATGTTTTTTAGTTTCCTTTTATTTTTGTATTGGTGTACAATAAAGTATACAATAATAATAATAAAATCAATATTAATTTTGGCCATTTGATTTTTGCGACGGTAATTTGGATAGAAAGAAATATTGTATTATCAGTTATGGTGTTTTTTAATATCGTGCGGATTTCATGACGCATACGGGATTGCTCCGCACGCGTAGCCCCTTCAAACGTCATTTTCATACAAGTATTTATTCTAATGCGTGGAATACGCACGCGGGATGCGGGGCGTGATATCGGGCAGCAGTTTCGCATGCGGAGCAATTCCGCATGCGTGATGAAATCTGCATGATATTAAAACCACCCTTAGGTATCAGTTTCATTTGTAACAAACGAAACTAACATAAACAAACATGAAACAGAGATATTTGTAATTACAAAACCTGATTGAAAAGAGTGTCCATGGAGTTTCTTGCACATTCTTCTCCATAGAGATCTACACTTTGGAATGTGCAATTAGCATCATTTTTTCTGAGTACCTGTAAATGGTTTATTTGAAATAAAATGCTTTGAATCTTGAATATTTTTATTAAGTATTATACATAATTTTTGTGTACTTTTCGATTCTACGCATAATAAAAACTAGAGTAGGAAGAACTCAAGAATGGGTCAAAGGGACGCCCGTGCTTCTAAAACATCAAATTAATGAACTTTCATACTAACAACATACCTGACTAAAAAAGAAACGACGCTTTGACTTTCAGCTGTTTCGTAATAAATCAAAATAATTTCCTGTAACATTGTTTACAGCGAAATCTTCAGGCTCATTTATCTTGTCGGAACAAACAACAACAGAAAATAAAATTATACTTTTATTATACTTTTTTTGAACAATTACTACATATTTATTTATTAAATGCTTTATGCACATAAAAGAAAACCGGCCAAGTGCGAGTCGGACGAAGGGTTCCGTACCATTATCTATACAACATTAACTCTCCAGTATAACTATTTTTTAGTGTTTTTTGCTGTAGCGGCAACAGAAATACATCTACGAAAACGGCAACTCAAACGGCACTGGGTCTCAGTTGTGCACGATGCCTCTTGGTTAGACTGATTTCAGATTTCCTGGCTTCTAAAAAGGCGTAATGACTGTCAAAAGTCTACGAATGGCAGCAGAGGCGCCGACTCCGTAGGTGCTTGGGGACTCGACCAACCTTGAGAAATAAACAGTGGGTGACGAGCACCAATGAGAATAGACATCAAGAAACAGACCAGTAATGCCTTTTAGGTTACGTATAAATTATAATATTTCTTGATACTAAAAACTAGATTAATTTTTTTATAAAAATTGTTTCATTTTATATTTTTATCAAACATAATTAGTAATTAAGTACGCAGTATGTAAGTAGGACATTTATTAATTTGTCGGTGCATATCTCTTCTCACACTTCACCACTTTTTCGAGTCCATCGAATGAGCATAAGGACCCATGAGGTTTTCCAAAAACAACGCGCCCCTGCGTAGTATGCATGTTATGCCTAAGGCGTTCATACTTGCATGTTACGCAATGACTATTGACTATACCTCTTTGAGGTTACGTTTCAGCAGTCTGTAGCCGACTTAAATAAAGAGCTCGAATTTTCTTTAAAAACATTAGAGAGATAAAATATTAATGATTTCGGTGGGATAATCATCTTATGACATCTCCCGCTCTTGGGTGGAGCGCGAGATAGTGTCAGACTTTTACTGACTAAAAACCTACTCTTTTTCCTTCGTTGCCTTTCGTACCGGGGCCGTGTCTTCCTTTCAGAATCAGACCCTTGGCCCCAGTAGGCTTCGAACCTGCTGGGCCCCTACAGTTGCTGACATCTTCCCGAGGCGCGCGCGAGACAGCACGCGCCGTCGAAAAATATTAATGATCCAAATATACTTTATAAAACTTTCCAAATGCTACAAACAATACACTTAGCGATATCATAGTTCTAAAAATAGCCTAATGCAGTTGTTTATCAGTCACAGTAGTGTAAGTGACTTGTTTGCGAGATGTAATGCTATCACTCCTCTTGTTGTGGAGCGCAGTGGTGTAGAAATGGTTTATGGCTGGCTGTAAGCTGCAGTTATTGCGGATAAGCTGTGTACAGTACGTGCATGGTACGTGCTGCCTGAAAAATAAGGATAAACTTAGTGTCCAACACTGGTTCGCCTGTTCGCAGAATGGTCGATTCCTACAATGAACAACTATTGAACATTATAAATTTTTTGCTAATGGTCGATTCCTACAATGAGACTTTTGAACATTATAAATTTTTTGCATGTTCGCCTTGTATGTTCAAGTCTCATTCTTAAGGAGCTATCATAAATGTGTTTCTCTCTCATTTAACTTTGTTTTATTTTTGTTTTTGATTTGCTCAATAGTTAAGTTAATTTTAGTATTAGAGTCATCCTAGTGATTTTATTTATGTATTCCACAGTTAATCTGTGAACAACGCAGTAGACAGTATTGTTTTATATGTTTTATGTACCTGTATTGCTTAAGTTTTATAATAAAGCTGTTTGCTAACCTAGTTCCTTTTTATAAAAAGCTAAAATCCACCCGTGTTTCTTCAGTTGCCCTTTGCATTCCAGGGCCTCGGAAACTCTTCAGAACAACTCAGCAAGAAAACACCTCATTTGGGATCCAGAATTTGTTCATTCATCATCATCATCAACATCATCGTCATCATCAGCATTATCATCATCATTATCATCATCATGATCATCATCATTATCATCATCATTATCATTTCAGCCGAAAGACGTCCACTGTTGGACATAGGCCTCAATATGTTTAAAGCTCATATTTAACTTTGACATGTCCTAAATACCTATTCACAGACTTGATGGCTGACTTACTGAGATAAATATTTTGTGTGGACATAGGCTTACCCATACCCGAACTATAAGCTTACGATATGATAACTATAAACTAGCTATAGTGGTCTAGTATAATTAGCCTTCTAATATTCCCACTGCTGGGACTCAAGCCTCCTTTCTAGGAGAGAAAATGGGCCCTAATCCACCACACATACCCAGGGCAGATTGGTGGATGTCACAGAACTTCGAATTTTTGGTTCTGCGACGTACCATGTCGGTTTCTACACGATGATTTCCTTCACTGTTCTGAGAGTAGTGGTGATGGAATAAATTCTGATGGAAAGCGATGATGAAGTTGACGATGGAGCACACATGCCTTGTAGTTACTTATACACTCTTGACTTAAAGACCCAGGTTGTAGCAGTAGCGACACCATACTTAACTAAAATTCAACATCCTGCATAGCGCTGTTAGAGGTCTCCGCGATATTAGAACATACCTACATACAGGTATACAGTAGTCCGAAATCAACTATGGACCAGACACAACACCCGTCTGGTCAGAGGATCCTCCCTTTTTAATGGAGATTTGTGGGTCTTTACACTTTGTTTTGTCGTCATCATTTCAGCCGAAAGACGTCCAAATCTGGACATAGGCCTCCCCCAAGTGCCGCCACAATGAACGGTCCTGTGCGTCTTGCATCCATCGTACTCCCGCAACCGTAGGTCACATTAATACTACTAAATTTAAGGTTTATGTTTTAAAATGTTTATATACTAAGATCAGAGCTGTCAGACTAATTTATTTTCACATGGATGAAACCTTAGGTTCTCAGTAGCGTCTTATGTGCTTTGAATACCTGTGTACTTGTGGAGCTCCCCCTTGGGGCCCCCTGAGCAGGTACCAGGTGAGAAAGGAAACTAAAAATAACGAGTTACTTAACTTAATTTTTTAAGGCTGATTTTTATATATGTTTTGTAGAATATTATTCTAAAGTAGTATCATAAGTGTCATACACTTTCCATGGACGAAAACTTCTGTCAGACGCTTTAAAGCTCCACAAAAAGTAAATAAACTTTACTTATTTTTACATGTCTGATTTTGAAATATGTTATTAAAGTAACTATTATAAAGTTATATTTCATTAGTCAGACAAATTGTAGTGACCAAACCCGGGGTATCACAATAGCTATCAGGAAATAGGTTTCGGCAGGGAATTCTACCTTAGCTGTACGCATTTACGATAAATAATACTGTCAGACTAAGAAGAAATACTTTAATATACATCGCAAATTCTCTGTTGTTACAAAAAACGAGGAAGTTGGCTAATCACCTGTCACTACTTACAAGACTTACGATAATCCCCGCACTTTATGGCTTCTATTACGAAACAAAAAAAAAACAGTTGTTTTCTCTGTTTCGTGGCTCCTATAAACATTTGGCACTTCAACGTGGATCGCAATACACAACAAAAAATATAGGCTACAATATCACCTAAGAGTAACACCAACCATAAACTTCATATTAATTAGAATTCCCCTCACATAGTAAGCCCAAATTCCAGACAAATAAATCCTGCCAAAAATATCAAGCGAGCTGGAGTTCTGTCTTTAATTACACTCAAGGGAATCCTTCGCGCTGTCATTACCATTTTAATGAAACGCTGCGAACCTACACGACGTGCCGGAGTCTCGTCACTCTCGCTCGTTTCGGTGTGAATGCGGGCGGGCTGTTAATTTCAGAGGCTTGGCAAGCTGCCAATACTTCGTTATGACTATTGTCAGTTTCGATGTCAAAAAGTCGTAAAAGAAAATAGTGGGGATGTTGTTTTGTTGTGTTTATTTTTTTTTATGTTATTTTGATGCTCAATTCTAGAAGAGAAACTATATGAATAGCTTCAACGCTTTATTGAACTTAACGTTAAAAAATGGTAGGACTACGGAGAAGAATTGAGTTATTCTTTAAAGGTGGGTCTACGCTAGAGGAGCCAAACACGAGCGAAGCACGAGTAGAACACGAGCCGAGCTTAATTTCGATTATAGCGTCGCTCGTCCTCGGCTCCTCTGCCCCCCTAGCCAAGTAACGATCGTTTCGTTTGCGTCGAACGCCTCGAGTAGGCCACGCCTCCGATTCCTTTGTTTTGATCACGTGACTGAGCGTTGAGATGACGTCAGAACAAAGGAATCGGAGGCGTGGCCTACTCGAGGCTTTCGACGTGAACGAAACGATCGTTACTTGGCTAAGGGGGCTGGAGTCAATCCAAACTACACGAATTTGAGCTCGGCTCGTTCTCCGCTTGTGCTCGGCTCCTCTAGTGTAAACCCACCTTTATAATGGTCCTGTAATATAAAGAAAAATAACAAGTAAGTAACTATGACAGGAAAATCACTACAGCCTTTTTTGAAGTGGGAAATCATTGAATAAATCCTCCCACTCGGGGTGTAGAGAGAGAGAGTGTCAGACTTTTACTGACTAAAATCAACTTGTATTCCTTCAGTTGCCATTTGCGTTCCAGAATCACGGTAACTGTTTCGCGAAAATCCCGCAGAAATCACGGTAACTGTTTCGCGACAATCCCGCAGAAATCACGGTAACTGTTTCGCGACAATCCCGCAGAAATAACTGCAGTCTAGTTTCCACAATAGTGGTTCTTGGTGAATTTACTTCTTCATGTGCATTGAAAGCGTGTGGAGTAATGAATCGAAGGACAAGTACCTACTACAGAATGACAAAGACATATTACTACGACCCTCAGTAAAATGGCACAAGGACAGATGAATGAGAGAATGGCAAAGGTGTAAAATCCTTTTAAAAAATATATATATATTGTAAAATAAAATATTCTTAAGATTATATCATTAAAATCCCTTAGGAATTTCTAAGGTATTTTTAATAGACGATATAAGGTACCTACTGGTACCTATATGTTCCTTGTACCTCATGATTTATGAATAACGTATTCCAAAGCACGTGTATTTTATTTTCCTGAGAACGAGCGTAACTTCAAAGAGATATATTATGACACGACGCCATTTACAACGAATAATATCAAAAATATTTACTTGTGAAAGTATCTTCAAAAGACGTGCTAAGGATATAATTTGACATATTAAGTAATACGTAATGTTAAGATCTTTCATGTCTCTGTAATGTAAAGCTATTTTAAGATTTAAGATTTTATATAGAGTAGCTGACACGGCGAACTTCGTACCGCCTAAAAGTAAGGCTAACGCCATCTACTGGCATAACCAGAACAGCATAATTCATTTAATAATGGCATTTTAATTAGAGATGGCGTTGTATTCAGTTTTGTTTCGGGATTTTTTTTTTCACCGTTTAAACCTTCATTTCAAGACCAAAATTAGCCAATTCTGCCCCGCCGTTTTTGAGTTTTTGCGAGTTTTGAAAATATATATATATAATATAGATTTTCATCATGTTTAGTTTTATATGAGACGTTCTCAGGATGTACATAGCTTCACCTATCTAACTAGCCTCAAATCAAAACAAATTATTTATTTGCATAATACAGGTAGAAAAAAGATGTTGCAAATAGGTATAAAGTGCACTGTATCATTACCTAATTAGGTGTGCAAATATTTATGTTCGATGGCGGGGAATTTAGTTTTTCAAATCAAATTACATAGTTCTGATATAATCTTACAAATTTATCATATTCCAGAATAAAGCTAATAATAAAACATTCAGAATAATTACTACAAATGTCAAAGGATTTAAATATCAAATGTCAGAAGAATTATAATTCATGTCATAGTTATAAAAAAAAATATATATGTATACGCCTATACCATAATGTGTTAAAATGTGAGTCGTGCAAGCGTGAAAGACGGATGGATATACCGCATATAGCTTCACTGTACATATTATATTGTGTATTATATTGTTGTGTGTGTTGTTGTATTATATTGTGTGTGCATATTGCTTTAAACTAGGGTATAACCTGTATCTTAATACAGGTTATACCCTAGTTTAAAGAGGGATGGAGCTATACACCTTAAACACCTCTATTTTTAATAAGTACAAAAAAATGGGCTCTATCCCGTTACTGATCATATTTATGTTCACAAAAGTAAAAAAAAAACAAAATCCCAAAATTGTCCACAAAAATTTGATATAATTAGTAAATTCATAATCGAATCAATTATTCATAACAATTGCTACTAGAAAATACTACGCGCTGTGTTTTTCCGTTGTTTTTCATTCATAATAGCCGGTACAATTTCGATAAATTGAGTGACATTTTGGGATATAAACAAACGCTAATAACTTTGCTGTTTATGAATATTATTTATTGAGACTTTACCTAAATAATACTAAAAACTTTTCTAATAAACCCTTTAAGTGTTTGTACTAATTAAAAACAAGTGGTGTATAGCTCCAGCCCTTTAACAGTTCAGTTTAGGTCGTCAAATGGATCGCGTTAAGAGTTTGTGGTTGGGCCTCTGTCATCATATCATCTTCCTACCCTTGACCCGTTTTATTTGGGGTCGACGCAACACGTTTTTTTCTTTCATTCTGTCCTGTCACTCGTCACGCTATCATTAACTCCCTTTTCTTTCATATCACTTCTCACACAATTCATCCATCTTAACTTTGGTCTCTCACTCCCTCTCTAACTCTTTTAGTAACATGCGTTTCATCACTCCTCTTCACATGGTTGGACCTCTGAACTAATGAAAAATATTGTATCACAGGCATCAACTAATTCGTTGTTGAAGTGTATACCCCCAATCGCTGGATCTAGGTTTACTAAGCCTCAGTAATACAAAGCAAAAAAAAAAAAACGTTATTAATACGCAAATAAATTTTCTTTTCAAATCGTACTTTTCAATCAACATTTGACAGATCGAGGAAAGTCAATAAACTTTCCTATTCTTATATGGAATACATCTGTAGAATAAGAAGAAAATAGTTTATGCGTCAATAATAAAGTTTTACTATTATTCATTTAATAGAGATTCCACGTAATTTAATTTAATGTAATGGATGTCACTGTGCAATTTCCTATTAGCACCTTATAAAGGTCCCTTTAGACCGGGACCGCGGTTCCAACTTCCACCAATAAAAATAATTTACTTTTTGATTAGTAATTTGAACCACAAGGAGGAAAACGGCATTAAAGTACAGTTACAAAAAGAAAATTGTATTTATTTTATTTGTGGTCCCAAAATACTACTCAAAAAAATGTATTACTTTTATAAGTGTAAGTTGGGACCGCGGTCCCGGTCCAAATAACCCCACGACACCGCTCTAGCGCTAAATTTAGGGGCCTATTACACTACGCGATATTCAGCACACGATATTGAGTCTTATTTTTTGTTCCGAGTAAGGCCGGTCTAATCCTTATTACACTACGCGACATCGACTAAGACTGTCTGAATATCGAGTAGTGTAATAGGCCCTTATTGCCATTCTCGGTAAAGAGATATAATGGGCCATTTTATTACCACGATCAATATCTGTAACTGCCTCCCTAAACAAGAGAATACCTACTTAATTTATGACTGGTACCTGAGGTAATGATTTCTCGGATCTCCCGTCTCTATCTTTGGAAAAAGGTCATTGATAGTGTAATGAAAATAACTCAATAAGAATGAATCTCGCAGAAAAAAATCTTTTACTTTATGAAAGCTTGGGCCAAGTTAACTAATGAAAGGTATTATAGACAAATGTGATCATTCATATCCAAAGGAGATTGCTCAATCTGTGAAAGTACTTTTTTTTTAAGGTAGAGCAAGAGGGCGTATCGGACTTTCACTGACTAAAACCGACCTTTGTTTTTCAGTTGCCTTTTGTGTTTTAGGGTCGCGGTAATTCCTTCCAACATTCCCGCAGCCCGAAACCACATAACATTGAGATCTTTTAATACTGATATAAAATAAATGCTATACAAAACTTACATCTTAATCTACCTAGCCCAGTTACATAGTTCCATTGTGTCTGTCTGAATTGCCCAGTAACTGGGTAACACGATACCCCATAATAAGACTGATTGTCAAATTATCGGCCTTTTGATTACGCGTAGCGACTGTCAAAAGTCTGCAATCGATAGCCGGGACCATCGGCTTAGCGTGCTTTCAGAGACAATCGAATACATAACAAGTATATTCCTTTGTTTTACGTGCATAAGAAAATATTATCCTTTTATGAAAGCTTGGGCCGAGTTAACGATTACAAACCTATTATAAATAAATGTGATTAGTCTTTTCCAAAGGACATTGCTCAATCTTTGAAAGCCTTTTTTTTAATACAGACTTTAGTGAAAAATGCGAGAGGAGGTGTTAGAATTTTACTCATTTGGTAAAACCTAATGTTCCTTTAGTTGCCCTTTGCGAGGGCCACGGTGACTCCTTCAAACAATCCACAGACACGTATATCCCTGCCAATATAAACTCAAGGTCTTCCCAGCTTGATACTCAATGACACAAACAAAAATAAAGCAACAAATCTTCATGTAATACCGAGTCTATCTTTAGATGACTCACAAGTGCACAGGGGGGCCTCGGTCCCGGCAGCAAAGCGGATTGGAGGCCCCAAGGTCGCTCTACTTGTACTACAGGATGTTACAATCGTCACCTTACTTATACACAATGGGATGAAGATCATCAAGTAATCTGTCGTGTGAAATTGGTATCAGGGACTCTTAGAGTGAATGGAGTAGATGGTCTGGACGCTGGTAAAAGGTTTGACCTAAAACCCCCAAACAAGCGGAGTTTTGTATGCATGTATTTGTTTATGATTGTTACTCCTTCATGCTCAAACGGCTAAACGGATTTGGATGATATTTTACAAACAGATAGAACATGTGCTGAAATAGAACAAAGATACTTTTATCAGTAGTTTTGGCAAACCAAAGGGCAAATCTCGTAAATTACTTTTGAAACAGTTACCCCTAACCGATTAAGTTTAAAATTTTCATATATGTTCAGTTTGTCTGATAATACATGGTTAGCTAAGTGACGTCATTCTAAATCCAATATGGCAGAAACCTAAAAATGGCGGGTTTTAATTTCTTTATTATTATTTATCATATTCTTTATTGTACACCGCATAAACAAAAATACAGGACAAACATAATTAAAAATAAGTGTACAATTATTATCTTATCGCACCGGGCAATTTCCGCACCTTTTTAATTAACATGGATATGGTATCAATTTCGTACTTTAAATATATTTGGTAATTCATTAAATTTAAGTACACACGTAACCACACAGTTGGCATTCTTAAAAGCCAAAAGAACTATTCTATAGCGAATCAAAAGAACATTTCTTCAGTTTCTCGTATATATCTCAATAAATTAATCAAATGTAATTCCAATCCCAGGCCATCATTTAAGTTTTATCAAATGGATAATCCTAATTACGCTTTTTTGTGCGATTTATTCCGAACTACGCAATTAATCCAGGTCCCCGAGGATCTGCCATTTACCCAATGAGAAGTATTTTCTGGATAAACCTACATAGGTATCTTTTACTTTTTTATTCAGGAGGAAATTCAAAATAAAATTCCAGGGTACTGAGACCAGGGTAAAAAGTTGACTAGATAGGTCCCACAGAGTCCTTAATACCCGCCTGACGCAGGTCCTCAATCTAACTGATGGCGTTGGTGTTTTTCCACTTCTGTACTGTAAAACTAAAATACATTTAAACCAAGAGTGAATAAATTACTTCTAGGCTAGCGTGCTCCATCGTAAAACACATCATCATTTATCATCAGGTGAGATAGTGGTCAAGGGTGAGCCGATCAATAATAATAGCAGACAGAAGGACGGACAACAAAGTGATCCTATAAGGGTTTCATTTTTTCCTTTTACGGTACGGAAACCTAAAAAATGCAAAATCATCATCATTTCAGCCGATCCACTGTTGGATACCTGCCTACTTACACCTTCCTCAAATATTGCCATAACGACCGTTCCTGTACATCTCGAGTCCACCAGATTCCGATGAATTTATTCGCTTATAATTATATACAAACAAACACACTCTCAAACAGCCTTTGAAGTTCGGAATGAGACTTGGTGAAAGAAAGCAAGAACTGGGTTGTGTCAACAACAACCTGAATACTACTTAGCTGAAAAGTAGGTCGGGTTCAACTTGTTAATGAGTCGGTTTGCACACGCTCGATATACAAACCAGGCTTTTAAAATTTAAATTTGAAGCTGTAGCAGGTTTTATTTTAACCCATAATTAATTATAGACATGGAAAAGGTCAGAGGCAATGACTATGAGATTGGTTTCAATGTCAACACTGGCTAAAATGTTAATCGAATTTAGCCCCCAGATTTCTTAGTAATACGGGTTCAATTTATGTTCGGAAATCGGTGGGTTCGTTTCTTATTTGAGTACTTGAGTTTAAGTCAATGATTCTTCACGAGCTAGCTTGCTAAATTTCTGGTTCAGGGGGTTTCACTATTTGCAACATGCAATTTTTATGCAAGGTCACGTTTTCGTGGTTGCTAAAAATAGTAATTTATATCACACTAGCTTCTGCCTGCGGCTTCACTCGCGTGAATGTAGGTTTCTTCATACGAACTTTGGACCTCCGCTTCATCCCTTTAGGGAGTGAATGTTGGAAAATCCTTTCTTAGTGCTCGCCTACGTCATAAAAGGTAACCTTGTGCAAAATTTCACGCTCCGCTCAGTAGTTTCGGCTGTGCGTTGATATGTCAGTCCGTCAGTTTCCCTTTTTATATATACCTATAGATATAATATTGTATTAATCATTCAGTCTCTGCTATTTGAGGTACAAAACAAAATTAACTCTTACCTAAGAAATAAGGTGCAACATGTCCGATCGCAGCACGCAACCTCTTGAATTCAGTTTTGATTTAGGTCATAGTTTCGGCTGAATGAAACTGAGCCGAAACTCGTTTCTTTCGACCACTAGATACTTACCGACATTAGAAAAATATCTTCTTTTCTTCCTATTTAATACGCCTATATTTTTTTTTAAGTTATGTGCCATGTTTGTCGTATATTAACTCTTTTTCTTTCTTTCTTTCTTCTTCTTCTATTTTACATAAAGCACTAGCTTTTGCCCGCGTACATAAAATATAGCCTTTGTCGCTCAGGAATAAAGCAGCTTTCTATCGGTAAAATTTTAGCAATTGGACCAGTACTTCCAGAGATTACCTACCTCATTATTACAAACAAAAAAAAATGAAATTTACCTCTTGATTATATTAAGTAGAAGTAAAGATAAACCTTAAAAATATCATTAAACTCGTTGAAAAATAAAAGGCCCACTTTGACATTTGAGAAAAACCCTAGAATGTAACTTGGAATGAAACTGAAAGAAACAATAAAATAATAATGAGGGATCCGGTGTAATAGCTATTTTGATTATTTTAGTAGGTAGTAGCTGCGCTACACCGGATAAGCCGCTAGGTAGTCAAAATACAAACGTCAAAACGCGCTTTTTATTTTTTGACAACTTTAAGCCAGTTTGCAAAGTAACAAGGGCATTACCAAGCATGCGATTTCTTCCTACGGCACAGTACTAGCATTTCAACCTGTATAATAAAATTTTCGTTTATATCCATTTCGTATTCACGTATTTTAACTTTCCCATACTCAAAGGCAGTCAAGGGATTACATCTGAAGGCCTTACTGAAACTAATTTGATCTCGTAAACACAGGCCCACATTCCCTTGAATTTTGATGCGTATCGATCATCCTCCATCCTGTTATCAGTTCCCTGTCATCATCATTCCCCTGGCGTGACCTCGTAACGTTTGAAACGATCGTAATTCGTACAAAATCGTTTGAGTAGAATGTAGATAGATAGAACTCGGGACATTTCCCCTCAGGCAAGTCTGTTATCCTTACTGTTCAATATTAGGTACCAACCTAATAGTTATTTAGGTCGGCACGTTGGCCAAGGGAATGATAGAAACGTGGCGAATTATAGTCCAACATTAATTAAACTATGTCTGTCGGCGTTCCTTGTTTGGATAAATTAATGGATTAGTTTCTTTGATAAGGTGTCTTTATGTTTATTCTCTGGAGGGTTGAGAGATCTAAATTAGATATTTATAATTTAATGGAATTCTTTATTACACTATTGTAGAATAAACAAACCTATAAAATTATTAGGCATCGTAGAACTTTTTCTTTTATTGTTTATATGTATCTATAACTTTTATTATTATATACAATTCTTTTGACTAACTGACATTGTAATAAAATTCAATTTAATTTAATGATAATCCAATGCAGTCTAATTTAGTTTAATTTTGATTTTAACATTCCATTTTATGTAATTTTATTATATGTATTTTCTGTATGTGATTATGGAACTAAAATGAGTCTTTGGTACTCGAAATAAATAAATAATAATAATAATAAATAACTACTACGATATATAATTACAATATAATCCATATCCTTACTAATGTTGTAAATGTGAAAGTAACTCTGTCTGTCTGTTACGCTTTCATGGTTAAACTACTGAACCAAATTTGATGTAATTTTGTATGGAGGAAGCTTGAACTTCAAGGATGGACATAGGCTACGTTTTATCTATATTCGACTTGGACTTCGCGTCCGCAAAACCAACATTCATATGGACAACGCCGCTGGCAGAAACTATAAAGCTAAAGAGTTTGTTTGTTTGAACGTGCTCAGGAACTATTACTTCCAACTAAAATATGTTAGAAAGCCTATCGGAGAAGGCTATAATTATGCTATATTCTTCCGTATGAAAGCTGTGCAGGTAGTCATCCATGTAGTGGTTCAGCTCTACTGCCCTTACACAAAAATAGGAAGAAAAAACAAAAAAAAATTGGGGGTTCCCCTTATTGGTTTACAATTTTGATTTAATTTTAGAATAAATATTTTTTTAACTTTTTGGGTTCATCACGTTACGACCCACGGGAGCGGAGCAGTAACCAAAAACACGGGTGGAACCGCGGAGGACAGCTAGTGAAGTAATAAAGAAATCATATACTAACGCTCAATGTGAACTTTGAGAAAATAATGAGGAATGTGTCAGCTGCTCAGTCCCTTAAGCTGTTACTCTCTGTCTACAACTTTCAAAAGGTGTGCCAGCAAAATTAAGTCGCCATTATGTACAACAAGGAAATACACGATACACATATAAATTAGTATTATATTCATTCAGGTTCTTTACAATGACGTGTTAAGGGGATGCACCCCAACATACATTTTCACTGTTTTCATACAACCGCTCTTACGCGATTATGACGTTATTACACATTTTTCATTAGATATTTTGGAAACACGGCATCTTGTGGATATTATCTAGGCTTCTATTGAAATCAATTTGTAAATTTATGTAAAACTAATCCAGTAAAGCCTCTGAAAATCTGCTATTTTGCATTAACTACAAATCAAATCAAATCAAAATCAAAATAGCATTTATTCCAAATAAACCATTTACAGGCACTTTTGAAATGTCAAGAAGTCAGTCAGTCAGAAAAATAAAAATAAATGATGCTAATTGCACATTCCAAAGCGTAGATCTCTATGGAGAAGAATGTGCAAGAAACTCCATGGACACTCTTTTCAATCATATTTTGTAATTAGAAATATCTCTGTTACATGTTTCTTGTCGCTATCATGTGAGAACAATGTAAATAAAAATAAAAACTAAATATAGATATTAAAATAGCAACTGGCAGCTAAGAGATGACCAGCCTCAACTAATAGCGGCCGTTCACGGACATGACGCTAATATTAGCACCACTCAGCTCAACCATTTTGAAGGGAACCGAATGATCCAACACCCGCGCCACCATCAGTGAGACATTTGAGTGAGCATGACAAACTCTCAACTGCCATGCTCATTTATGTCAAATAAGTCCAGTAGCAACATAAAAACTATAAAAAGCTCCATGGTACTCACATTTACAAACTCGAAAAAATGCTTCTATACATATAATACAATACTTATATTTTACAATTTCAAGAAAAAAAACATTAAAAAATAATGTCCATACTAATCAATTTGTACACCCCGGTGGTAGTGGAGCTGGACCAGCATTGAGCCAAGCATTTTTATCCTGAATATAATCCTCCAACTTATAATATGCTTGCCTGCATAGTGTGCGTTTAATACAAGATTTAAATTTCATTTCATTGAGTTCTAATATTTGTGAAGGTATTTTATTATAACATTTCAAACAGTACCCCATAAAAGAAGAGGCCACTTTTGCTACACTTTATAACATAACTTTTAAAGGTTTAAAAAAACACGTATTTCCTGGAACAAGTTTTGTGAAATAAGTCGAGTACTTAAATCACGGAATAACCGAATGCCGACAGAGTTTTCAGGCGTTATCTCTCTTTTATTGCATTGCCTCTTTATCAAACATCACGTTGGATTGCATTAGATGAAGCAACAAGCTTTTAAACCACGCTCGATGTTGACGATATGCGATTGGAAAAAGACCCTCTTAAAATGTCAAGCGTGCGTGCGAAAAAGAGTGAAGGAGCTTTTACACCGTGTTTAGCTACATCCCTTTAACAGTTCAGTTTAAGTCTTAAAATGGATCGCGTTAAGAGCTCGTGGTAGGGATTCAGGTCATTTTTATTTTAAATTTATTTTATTTATTTATTAGGGACAAAAAAACAGTTAAAAAGAATTATTAGATAAATAAGTAAACATATAACCCACACTACTGTCTACGGATTAATCATGTATGAAAAACGGTAACTGATTTTAAGAATTAATTTTGTTTTTAATAAGTTATTTAGTTAGTTAATAAAAATTTGGAATTTAGATGCTAAAGAGCTGATAACGAAAGATTTTAATTTATTATTAGAATGATTGAAAATGTCTATGTCCATGAAGTGTGCGTCATTGTACAAAGGTTAAGTGAATAAAGTATTTATTAAAAGAAATATGTTTCAACGGTGATAATGGTGACCATTAACGGAGCGAGCGATAAGATAAAATAACAAAACAATGAAAGTTTTTTTTTTATAGATAAACTAGTAAAAACCTTATCTGTATAGGGTCACTGGTGGTCAGATAATATATTTTTTTAAACTAATTATTCAATATCGTTGTGTAGAAGCATTTTGTTGAGATAGCATCCTTGGAACATAACAATGCCTGCAGCTGTTTTAGGGAAAAAGTTCTTTTGTTTTTATCAGAAACAAAATAGTTTTTGCCGTGGAGTTTCTTGCCGGTGCTTCTTCATTGGAAACGATTAAAGAGGGTTTTCTAAAATGGCGTTCACCGCATCATGGCAGTACTGAGTCGTCAGGTCAGGCACCTGTCAAAACGCTTACGTTATTGACCTTAGTTAATTTGACATCAACGTCATGTATACGTTTTCAAAAGTAGAAGACCAAGAACTAAGTAGCCCCAACTGGTGGCGTCAATTTTCCTGAAACCTAAATTTGAACTGCAACCTAGTTTCTAACATTTTATAAGTGCTTATGTGAGCCTATTTTTTTTTAAGAAATAAAAGTAATTTTAATTTGCCAACCGACAAACACTGGCAACTATTTTATTTTCATAATTCAGTTATGTTATTACGTGTTGCGCCGACCCCAAATAATACGGGATAAGGGCAGGAAGATGATGATGATGATGATGATGAATTCAGTTATGTTATTTTTATTTTCACATATAACAAAACTGATTTTCATCTATACCTACACTCAAAGGTTCAGTTGAAAACCAGCGTCAAGCAACCGCTACGTAGTTTGGCATTCTGCTGAAGTGGACTTGTTTGGCGCTGCCGTGAGACACATTGTTGTTTTTATTTATTTTATTTTTAAATATAAGTTTTCAATACTTGTTTGTTCATTGTGTGCCAAATAAACATGTTTTCTTTCTTTCTCTTTCTTTTACAATTATTACGTTTTATTTATTAAAAGTCTGACACTCCCTCTCGCTCCACCCAGAGTGCGAGGAATTAAGTATTTGAAGATTTCCCACCTTTAAAAAAATAATTAAAAGATAAAAACAGGCTAAAGGCAAATTGAGCCTTCCAGGTATCCCTAAAAGATGATTTAAATAAAAAGTGTCTAGTGCAAGTTTGTTTTATTTAACGCGATCGACACGTTTATGACATAAGGTGCCCTGATTAGTCTGCTCCAAGCTCTTAACCAATCAGAGAGCTGAACACGGTTAACTTTTCGATCGCGTTGACGTAAAAACAATCACTCCAGCACACAGGGAACTGAAGACAGTTACCTGTGTGCTGGAGTGATTGTTTTTAGAGCTAGAGCTTTACTTGTTACTATTCATACTTAGACAAATGTTGAAAGTAGTCGTGCAAATAGATGCAGTTCAGATGACTAGTTAATGTGAGTGGCCTATTTTACATCCTAAATGCAATAATGACTCATGTAGCTTTAAAAATAGATGTCTCATGTCATGAGTGTCTGTAATCCTTAGACGTTTAAGTGGATTGGATTTAGGCACTTAAGAGCGACTAACTCGAGGTGCATTTTTATACAACCGCTCTTACCTAATTATGATGTTTTGGATACACAGATATTTTGTGGATATTATCTAGGCTTCTATGAAAATCAAAATATAAATTGGCGTAAAACTAATCCAGTAAAGACCTCTGAAATCTGCTATTTTACGTGAACTTTGGCCCTCTATAAAGTACTCATTTTTTTTTTTATTATAAAAAGTTCATCCTTCGAAGCCTTGTACATTAAAATTTAGAAGTTTTCAGAGTTTAAAAAAAATACGTATTTCCAAATAAATGGAACAAATTTTGTGAAATATTCGAGTAAATGACGGAATTACCGAATGCTAACAGAGGTTTCAGGCGTTATCTCTCTTTTTTTTCGGGTGGGAAAATCATCTAATGACATCCCATCGCTCTTGGGCGGAGCGAGAGATAGTGTCAGACTTTTACTGATTAAAAACTCACTCCTATTCCTTCCTTGCCATTGTTCCAGGGCCCCGGGGATTTCTTTCGCATCACCCATGGCCCCAAAAGGCTTCACGTTGGGTTGCGTTAGATGAAGCAACAAGTTTTTAAACCATGCTCGTGGTTAACTATAGGCGAGTGGAGAAGGGCCCTCTTAACAGTCGGTCATATAGGTATATATCGTAGATGTAGGTACTTATCCTAAGGCAAGTACAGAAGTCATTCTTCTATTTCGGTTGATGGACGTTCGTCAGCTGGACATGAGTTTTCAAGGGTCACCAGATGATATTTGCCACATTGTCTATGGGCCGAATCGAATGGACTATTAGAAAAAGTCACGGCGGCCTTGAAACGCAAAGGGTGAAGGAAAAAAGGTAGGTTTTGGTCAGTAAAAGTCTGACACCCTTATGCTCTACCCAGAGCGGAATAAAATACAATAAAAAAATAAAAAAAGAACTCTTCTATTCCCAGATCTTGCACTAGGCCCACTGGTAAAGGCTAGTTCAGTGCAATTTTTATTTTGAACGTTGTTGTAGGCCCGTGAGCCCAGACTAATATCTATATATACGATTGATTGATTTTTATATATATTTATTTAAATAAAATAAATAGATTTATATAAAAATCAATGCCACTTTTCGTTGTAATTGTATAACTTAAGAACGGGCTCACCTATCCAAACCAAATGTTTAGGCTTTGTTCGGACTATTTAGTATATGGTTTATGTGAAATTTGCACAAAATCGGTCGAGCGGTTCTTCACTTATCACATAATTGCTCCCGTGCGAAGCCGGGGCGGTTCGCTAGTATTTAATATATATAACAACTTATATAGCACCTTGTGGAAGACAAATTAACAAGAAAAACATTGCCAACAATAATCTTCTGCGTATAAAACATTTCAGGCCATTAGACTGTAAGCATGAGATATTCATCAGAACGTATATATTACCCGTTATTGCAGATGGATGAACATATGAATGGGATGTTACATAACTGTATGCAAATTACATGAATAGTAATCACGGGGAGCGTATTTGAGGGAGTTGTGATGAAATCCTGTTAAATTCCTGATAGCCGACAGGCAATTTAACTTGGGCTGGCTTGCGAACGAAATCATGTTGGATTTTATCCTGAACATGGAATTAATTGGTTCCATTTTAATAAGAGAGCTGGTTTTGTGATTCTAGGGTGCATTATAATCGTAAATTGTATCGTAATAGTGTTCATTGTTTGAAATTCTAGTTTCACCGTAGAATTTTGCTTTGTCAGGGACAGTTATGGAGTTCAATTTATTTAATTTTACACGGTGTCTTTGACATCGACGCACAAACGAATACCATGGATCCAGTACATGATTCTGGACCCCCCAGTGGCGGAATTATTTGTCAGATATTTCCTAATTTAACCTCCCGATCCCCGTACGAACGCCGGCGTTCGCGGGTGACATCGAAATACAGAAAAAAATCTTTACTTTTTTAAATTTAAATTGTGTAAAATCGTTATTCTAACCAACCTCGACGATATTACTAAGGGGAGCTGCACACAGCTAAGATACTATAATATTTTATTTTAAGATACAATATCACTGGCCATACAATTCAATGGACTATCAAACACAACGAAGATAATAAACAATAT
The DNA here is from genome assembly GCA_949316375.1 of Mythimna vitellina. Classification (NCBI taxonomy): domain Eukaryota; kingdom Metazoa; phylum Arthropoda; class Insecta; order Lepidoptera; family Noctuidae; genus Mythimna; species Mythimna vitellina. The sequence goes on from OX438686.1 coordinate 6,529,705, forward strand.
TTCATATTTTCGTATCTCAAAAAACCTAATCAGACCATTTTCGACTTCTACGCGGACGAAGTCTCGGGCAAAAGCTAGTTTTATAAATAAAACGGTAAGTTAAAATTCTTGAATTTCAAACCTGTCTATGAACCTACGATGTTCGGTTGTCATTTCAAACGTGTTATCATATGAAGCTATGCAGTATCACGCGACTTAGCAACATAAGCAAACAGTAGATCACCATTAGATATAAAATGTATTTCTACACTAATATTATAAAGAGGAAAACTTTGTTTGTTTGTAATGAATAGGCTCAAAAACTACTGGACCGATTTTAAAAATTCTTTCACCATTCGAAAGCTACATTATCCACGAGTAACATAGGCTATATTTTATTTTGGAAAAAAATAGGGTTCCGTAAGATATTTGAGTTTTTCGGACACAAGGTGTAAAAAGTCAACTAGAAAAGTTACTTATTTTGCGTACGCTGCCTAAACTATAAAAGATGACCATAAAATGTTCTAATTAATTGTAGATCTTATAAATATCTACCAAAGTTTGTTAGGAGAAACCTACTTTCACGCGGGCGAAGCCGCTGGCAGAAGCTAGTAATAAAATTACAAACTAATTCAATCACTAATAGCTAACTAATAGCTCTTTTTATTTGCGTAACCTACAGACGTAAGGTGACCGATGACAGGCATTTCTTTTCTTCTTTCAAATATCACACCGTCTGATAAAAATTATGAAAGACGCTTCACTTTCATACAGCCAGTCTGAGTAACATTAATTTATAATAGCTTGAAGGGAGCTGTAATAACGAATGTAATTTAGTCTTTACTCCTATTAATTATATTTATAGTTTGGTGTGAACTTTTATTAACAGTTTCAGAGAGCCCTTTTGAGGTGGGAAATCATCTAATGACTTCTCCCGTCTAAAGCGGAGCGTGAGGGCGTGTCAGACTTTTAATGACTAAAATCACACCTACGTTCCTTCAGTTGACCTATGTGTTCAAGGACAACGGTATCTCATAAAAAAATTCCCGTGGGCCTAGCAGGCATCGGCCCTACTGGACCTTACGATTTTCTGACATCTCCTTGAGGCGCGCGTAAAACAACGTAGATGATCGGTCTTGGTCGGAATCGGAATAGAGCTGATATATACTCGATCAACTGCTATTATATAGTACCCTCTACAATATAACACTGGTTACGGGTTCTCATCTGGGGCAGTTTTGCTATAGAAGTACGGCTAGACCCTTTTATTCCTTAGTCCCATATAGTTGAAACTCAGCACAAACACTAGCCTAAGTAAACAATAAAGATTGACAACTATTGTTCCAAAACAACCACAAATAGAACAATTTAAGGTATTTCAAAGATTTTAATTTCTTGGTAAAAAATAAAGACTGCCATTAATAGTTTTTCAAAACTACCTATATAAAAACATTCTCGCGTACGAAGTCACTGGCAAAATGCTAGTCATTTTGTAGATCAAAGTTCGAACAGCAGACAGGGCGACTCCTTACATAATACCACACGTGTCTGTTCACGTGTAGGTACTCGCAGTACACTAGTGCGACACTTACTACAATAAATTAAGACTATGCTTCCACTGCGGTGTAACGTGAATATCACGTTTTGTGGTTAGTCAGCCTGCGAAATTAAAGTTATTGTCCAATTTAATTGGGTGGTACACGTGTTTGCACCGACCTTTTTAACAGAGGTCGATGTTTTTAGCTTTGATCTTTATAGCATTTACGGTTTTGTTAAATGTTGTTTACGGAAATGACATTTCGTTTCAAATACAGACCGATCTGGTAAATATGTTACGGATAAATAAGGATATTATAGCAAAAATTAACAGAATCATTTACGAGTACATCGGATTGGATCAGATCTTTATTGTATTGGATGTATAACCTGCCCATCCCCATGGGAAAAGTGTCTCAATATGTAATACTAGCTTCTACCGGTGGTTTTTTTTAAGAAGGAAAGTATCCGAAGAAAACGTACTTACTCCCATAAAAATAATTCTATGTCCTATTTCAGGACATGGTACACCCATGCGCCAAGTTTCTTCTAAATCCATTTGGCCTTTTGAGTGTGAAGGAGTAACAAACATATACCTACAAAAGTTCGTCTTTATAATATTAGTGTACCTGAGATACGAAAAAACAAGTAAATTAGCAAAAATAAAGCAAGCTCTGAAAGCAGAAAACTTAAATCTTTTAAACAACTTTGGGTCTAAAACTAACGCTTCTCCGCCTTTGAAACTCATTCACCCTAGCCACTTTCAGTCGCTGAAGACTAAATAACTGGAGCTTAAACAGTAAACTGCAAGATACCTTGGACCACCGAACCGAACATAATTTTCAGTTACGCCGCAGTGTGTAGCGGCTTTTACACAACATGTAGGTATCGTATTGGTGGCTTGCCAAATGGCGGCAAGGCAGTGACCACTGCTGTATACAGCCAAACCACGACGCTGCTAGCTATTAAATATTACAATACCACTTAGATATTGGTTCTGCGGGTACTGGCTTCTGTTGTATGCCGATATTGTTAAAATAGTTTTTGTGTGTAGTTACGTTGTAGCGCCATCTATTGCGCAACGTATAAACTACAGAAATACCCGATTATACTCAAAACATCTTTGTTTTTTCGTTGGTTCTTCAAATAAGAGTGAGTCCCTTCACCTAAAAAGTGAACCGACTGGTAGCCGTGCCGATGTTTAGAGGGAGCGCATTCCAAAGAGAGATCCCCTGGACAAAGAAGGAGGACTGGATAAACCAAGAGCGATGTGTGGGACATCGTAGTAGGCGATTATTGGTAGATCGGAGATTTTTATTATGACCAGAGCAAATAAATTTAATTTAAGAAGTCAAATAGGAAGGAGAAGAAGGCTTATCCAGAAAAGAAAACAGCGTTGTCAAGGCTCTTAGCGCTTTACGCTGACGGATGGGTAACTATTTTTTTTAAAGTGATCGATGCTCAGACACAAATGATGAAGATGTAGGGATATTTTGGCCACTCTAATAAGAACCATCGTCTTGTTAAGAGCTGGTGCTCTTGACCTCTGCGGTGGTCCAGACTCTTATTTTATACCTAACAACTATTGATTTATCATCATCATCATTTCAGCCAAAAGACGTCCACTGTTGAACATAGGCCTCCCCCAAGTATCACTATAACAACCGGGCATGTGCGACTCGCATACATCGGTTTACCGCGACCCTCATCAGGTCATCGGTCCACCTTATGGGAGGCCTTCCAACGCTGCGTCGCCACGAAGAAACTATTGATTAACACAAAAAAATTACTGTGCCACGGCAATTAATTTACAAAGACTAATTTAAACTCACTGGTAATTGACTCCATAATTACCTAGGAGTTCAAAAATATGTTCCCAATTGTAGACAAACCACAATGTGACCTCACGACCTGATATTAAAATGTCGATGCCTCTATTTGAGGGTATTGTTTTTAAAACAATCTAAGTATTGTCCAATTTAGATATCGACCGTGATTAAAAATTAGCCTTTTCTCAAAAATATTGGGATCGGCTAAATTCCAATCATTTACAGGCAGCGAGTTCCTTGTCTGCCATTAACAGTCCAGTAACTGTACAACACGCGGACGACGAGCAATGAGTAGCTCGCCGTCCAGCTCTCCAGTAAGGACCGGGCATAGTGTTCCACGCGCGTTTCAAAGTGATGTCGGAATTTTTTGAAAGAGATACCGTCAAGCTAGAACTACACTAGACCAACGCACACGTGTAACACGGTTTCCCCCTAGGCAAGTTACACTGTTTCGTTTCTATTCTTTTTTCGTCGACCGTCTCGTGTCGGCCACGTCTTCCTTTGCTCTAATGTGATCTCAACGCTCAGTCACGTGGTCAGAACAAAGGAATAGGAGGCGTACCCGATTCGAAGCGATCAACGAAAAGAGAAACGAAACGGTTGTAACTTGGCTAGGGGGGCTGATTTCTACGTAGAACGACGTCGCGTGGCATGGATCAAGTGTAGCTCTACTGCTACAAGTCTAGTTTCCATACAAAATGTATGGAGAGACCTACGCGCCTAGATTGGCATGTGTGGCACACGTGTGCACAGTGTAGCTCTAGCTTAATCATGAATCGCAAAGGGCAACTGAAGGTTACAAGTGGGTTTTAGTCACTAAAAAAAGCCTGGCACCACTTCTATCGCTCCACCCTCAAACAAAATCCTCGTTAATGCGATACATTTACGAGTTTATTTACTACAATGGTAGAGTTTAGTGTAGTGAAAAAAATAAAAGTTCAAACATCTAAAAGTAAACTTTTGTTCTAAACGCAAGCAACAGATTATTTCGAGAAATCTCTTTGAATATCGTTAGGTATTTATGAACTAGAAAAATAAGTGGTATCTCTATTGTTTTTACAAAGAATATAGGGTGATCTTAAAACATTTATCCATACTTAATATTATAAATGTGAAAGTAAGTAACTCTTTTTTTTAGGTGTTTGGGGTGGTGGGGATCCATTGGTTTCTTCCGATCTAGGGTGGTGCGGAATGGGAATGTCAGAATTTTTACTGACTAAAATCCACTCCCAAATTCCTTCTTTGCCTTGCAGAAGCCCGAGATTTCCGGGGTTCTGGGACGCATCCTTTATACTTGATATAATAAATGTGAAAGTACCTAACTCTGCCTGTCTGTTGGGTGCCAACGTAGGAAATAAGCTACTTTTATCTAACTTCGACTACATTTTTGCGTCCTCAATAACTGACATGAATTCACGCGGAAGTATTCTAGGGCAAAAGCTAGTTAACCATAATTCACTAATGAATCGTAGTGTTGTTATTCCAAAAAATTTAATCATTTTACGTCTCATGGGTTTTCCCCACAAAAATTGGAACAAACAATTCTATGGAATAATATTGTGAAACACTATAAAAACGGGAAACTACTGTACCTACTTATGTTTCATAGGATACTACGCATAATGGTTAGGCAAACGAAGCCGGGCAAACAAGGTCTATATCAGGAGAATAAAATAAAATATATGTTGCTATTTTACACTTATCTGTTCGAAACTTTATTGCCTCTTTTTTGAAGTTTGAAATCGTCTAATATCTTCTCCCGCTCTGGGTGAGGCAAGAGAGAGTGTTCGACTTTAACTGACCAAATCCTAAACCCTGTTTACCTTCAGTTGCTCTTTGCGTTCCAATCTATTTCTATCGTTCTAATCTACGTATTTCAAATAATATGTGGTTCTCTTCCATAAATCTTCTCCAATTTCTATAGTCAAAAGCGAGGATTTTTTTTGATCTGTGTTAAGAAACGCAACCCATTTAAGGTCTTACAGTTTTGTGAATATTTAAACTGTTCATAAATAAAGATATTTTAGTATTTCATCAAACTATTTATAAAATAAAACTACTCAATTAATTTTATTTGTGGCACGCAAGGCACAAATACAATGTTTTTTTTTTCTTTTGACGGCCTACGTCAGATATATCCGCCAAACACTCTCGCGTTTATTTCGCCAGGGTCGCACATCTAAGTACAACCAAATACTCCATTTCGTTAGCTCTTCTGTCACCTATGAGGATTGAAGAGCTAAGCAAAATGGAGTACCCAGTAGCAAGGTCACCACCCTGGCGAAGAATACACGAACACTCGTCGGACCAATACGACGCAAGAGTAATTTTTTCGAAAATCGAACACAGAGCACGGATCAAAACCGTTATTTTGTACCACTTTTCAAATGACACTTTACTTCGATCAACTATCGCAATCAGCAATTTAATGATTACCTATATGTATAACACTGACCAGCTGACTCATTCGACACTTCTCTCAACAATTTCAAGGAAATCTTATTTTTACCGGAAACATGGTTTACTGAACAGATGATTCCTGAATTTCATGAACATGACTTCTTAATAAAAATAAATCTCATTTTCCTGTAACCTCATTTCTGAAAAACCTGTAAATTTATTTTGTTATTTGTGAATTTACTTCTTGTTTATTTTTGCGGGTAATAGGAATATAGCTCGAGATTGGAATTGCTGTTGATAAATTGCAAATGGGATGGTCGATAGATATTATAGTATAAGCACTAACAGATTTAATACTCGTATTTTCGGTAGTACAATGTTATCAACCCAGCAGGGGGAGAAACCCACGATATGTTATTCTAGCTAACTAGATATATGACAGATATGACAGTGTAGGTACCTAAGTACACTGTCATATCACATTCGTTTGGGATTACCAACGCAACAATTTTTACTTTAAATTTGTAAACATATTTTTCCTACTTTTATTAATCGACCGGCGAAGCACAATATGAAGTTAGTAATTTACTGAATGAGAGAACGAAGCAGGTACATGACTTACTTAGTATTACACTATTCATAACTTTGTCAGATATTTGTTATGTGAACAAAGGTGCAGATAGTATAACAATTAAAACTGCATCCTAAACACTTTGTATGAAAAACCTAATTTAAATGATTTGTAGTCGTTGTATTCTATGTTGTTGTTGAATTGAATTATTTCTAAAATAATGAAAAATTTGATGCATCAAAATATTATGTGATATTTGATACTTCAGATTAAGATGTCTCTCATTCTTCTTCTCTTGCTTCCTACACACTATTGTCTACATTTCTTTTAATCTCTTCTTTCGCAGGTCTGCTGGAAGAAATTTCTTTGGAAATAAGTAGTAATACGTCTTTGTACCAACGCATATTATCTTTTTCTGTTTTTTTTTGTGTGTACATAAATAGTAAAATAAATAAATAAATTATTTTAGTAGCTTATTTAGTAACCGTTTCACTGTATCTTGTAGATACAGTGAAACGGTAAAAAGACAAGCAAACCAGTATACCTCGTTTCTAAAGTACAAAAGATTTCCCTGAAGTTTCCGAACAGCGCTTTTCGTGTAAAGCCAGGAAGTTTATGAGCGTGTGGCTTCTCTTGAGCCGAGGTCGACCGGCGACCTCGCTGCACGCCTCAAGAGTTCATGAATAAAGACTTGAGTCCGAAATACGAGCGTGAGCAAAGCCGGTTAGTCCTTCAACGTCAACTGTCACGTGCGATGAACTGTGACTGAAAAAATCTGTCGATCTGAATTAATAGAAAATGATTCAATGGACCACATTTCAACATTTTATTTATTATTTATAAATTTAAAAAAAAAAAACTTAACTAACATTATATTTATACATAGCTTTTGCCAGTGGCTTGCAACTTTGGACCCCCAAACTAGTTTCGGCTGTGCGTTGATATGTCAGTCTTATCTTGTATCTTATCTTATCTTGTTATCTTGGACTGGCCCTGGGCCAGAGCACTTCGACACTTCTGATATGTCAGTCAGTCAGTTTCTCTTTTTATATACATAGATTATACACTAAATAAATAAAATAAAAACCCTTAAGAATTAACTAAAAGTAATCTAAAGTATGGCGTCGAAAAACTCTACCGCATCGCTGTCGACTGGTAATGTACCCAAAAGACTGGTATTTAGATATTAGATAAAAGTTTGGGATATTTTAATTTCCATCATCAGCCCCATTTTTTTTTATTGTGTCAAATTCTATTATAGTGAATTTGAATTTGAATACTGAGCATTAAGACCTTTGTATAAATCGATAGCACTTATGGAGCACTTATAATTCAAAAAATAAACCATAATACCGGCACCTACGTAGAAGAATCTTGATTTATTTATTACCGGTAAACACATGGTTATTTTCAGGCAAAGATAAAATAACTCTTTCGATACGAAAAACACTAAAACAAAGTACCTTATTTTAAGAAAATTGGTCGCCTCATTGACTAACATTCTAAGAACGTCCGCGATGTTAGTTAATACATTTCTCATTATCAACGCATTTGTTTGGCTCTCAACCAGAAGTGTGGACGAAAGCCGTAACAGCTCTGAATCACATCTCCGTTGAGGGTGCGCATGAGTCGAATGCGTTACTCAAATGTTAATCATGTTCTTTGTTCAAATATTCATAATGTTATGAAACTATGCGAACTTTTTGAACGTTACTTATAAATTTTTCTTGAACTAATGGAATCCATCATCAGAAATGGATTTTGAAAAAAATAGGACCAATCTGGAAGCATATCCTTTTAGGGGAAAAAATATTTTTGTAAATCGGTCTATAAACCACGGAGTTCTGAGACAACAAACATAAAAAAATGAAAAAAAAAAATACAACCGAATTGATAACCTCCTTTTTTTGAAGTCGGTTAATAACTAGTCACTTTTATTGCTATTACACAAAATTAAATCCTAAGAAAAGATACTAGTATCGAAGATATTTGATAAGAAGTTGACTAATCACTATAGGAAATGTCGATGCACCTACTACGTAGTAATTATGTCACTATGTAGGTATTACAATTCTCATAGTATGAATACCAATCCACATGCCAGATATGTTAATTAATTCACCCATAACATACATGAAGGTCCGCATAGATTTATGCGTTACATACTAGCTGTTGTCCGCGGCTAGTGAAGCCGCAATAATGTTTTTTTTTGTCACGTGGGTACACTGTATCATTTTGCTGTATACGAAATTTCATAATGATGGATCGAATAAAAAAGTAAATGTATAGTTCTGCAGACCAAATTTCGGCCAAATGGCCAATATTAACGGAGATTAGCCAAGTACACAGAAGATATTATAATGCACTAATGTGAACGCAACACAGATACAGTCTCACGGGTAGTGTGAAAGTGAAGCTCGGGGCCCCGGGATGAAGGCAAAGAAGGAACAGAGTAGTGGGTTTTTAGTCAGTAAAAGTGTGACACTATCTCCCGCTCCGCTCAAGAGCGAGATTTGTCATTAGATAATTTTCCCACCTAAAGAAAATGACTTCTCTCGCTTTCGGCTGGAGCGTGAGGTTGTGTGAGACTTTTGCTGACTAAAACCACACCCATGTTCATACGCCTTACGTTCCAGGAACCCGGGGTTCCCTTTCGTACTACCCGTGGCCCCAGTAGGCTTCGACCCAGCTGGGCCCCTAGCCAAGCGAATTGTTCGAAAGATAACTAAAGGATTTAGTTAGTAAAATTCTCATTAGAGGTCAAAGTTGTCACACCACTAACTTGCAAACTCCGGGCATCTATAAAGGATTTTTTAATTTAAAAAAAAATACTACAGCACTGGTTGCCCGACCTGGGAATTGAACTTAGGATCTCACGCTTAGAAGCCACGCTTGACCAACGAAGCAGCTTACGTTTTCTGTCTTCCAATCTGCCCTGTCACTCGTCATGCTATCACTAACTTCCTTTTCTTTCATATCACTCTTCACACAATCCATCCATCTTTTCTTTGGTCTCCCTTTCCCTCTCCATCCATCCACATGTAAACTGATAACTCTTATCGTAATCGACTTAATCGACAAATAAACTCACATTTGCGTGTGTAATATAGCTTCTGCTAGCAGCTCCACCTGCATTTAAATAGGTTTCTCCAGGACACGCGTTTCATCTCCCTTGGAAACTCTCGCCTGCATAATAAAAGGAACCCTTATGCAAAATTTCACTGTCCTAGTCCCAGCAGTTTCAACTGTGCGTTCAAGTCAGTCAGTCAGTTCCTCCTTTAATATACAAATATAAGATTAGACGCCATCAACTGTAATTATTGTAATGATGGCGCCGATGACAACTCACTTTTTGATCGTGGCACATTCCATTAATCCTAATGTAAATATACGAACATTTACGCACGCCTGCCAAAACGTGCGTACAATATTAATAGTTTAACACTCACACTCGGTTCAAAAATAATAAAGGAAGCTTCCATATACAAACAGAACTACGCAGTAACTATATCAGAAAGATTGACGGGGCCAGTTATAGCCGATACCTGCTAGGGCTTTTTTTAAGATGGGATATTATTCAATGACTTCTCTCAGCCTACTGGGGCCACCGGTAGTGTGAAAGTGAAACCCGGGGCTCTGGGACGAAGGCAGAAAGAACAGGACTGGGTTTTTAGTCAATAAAAGTCTGACACTATCTCCCACTCCGTTCAAGAGCGAGATTAATAGTTTCCGTCCAACTATAATATAGGTGTCTTCAAGGCTAGAGTGAATAGGCTCTTAATAAACTAGTGCGCCTGACCATCAATGATTGCATCTCCGCTTACCATCAGGTGGGATCGTAGTCAAGCACTGGTTTATATCAATTAAAAAAAAAAAAAAAGATTTGTCATTAGATGATTCTCCCACCTAAAAAAAAATGACTTTTCTCGCTATCGGGTGGTGCGTGAGGGTGTGTCCGACTTTTGCTGACTAAACCCACACCTATGTTCCTTCTTTGCCTTACGTTCCATGAACCCGGGGTTCCTTTTCGTACTACCCATGGCCCCAGTAGGCTTCGACCCAGCTGGGCCCCTAGCCATGCGAATTGTTCGAAAGAATAACTAAAGGATTTATTCAGTAAAAGTCTGATAGTCCTCCTCTCGCTCCACCCAGAATGGGAGAGGTCATTTGATGATTGCCCACATAGACAAGATAGTATTACGCAGTAGCACAGCCGTTATCGCGAATTTTAATGTTATGTGGAAGGCGTTCAACAAGGAAAACACATCAGTGTTTTACGATTACGAATCGCTCTTCCATTAAATGAAAGTAGATAAGAAACAGATTGTCTTTATATTCTGGAAATCTAAATGTTATCAGAAGTCAGAACTCTTTTTGATCGAAATCAACCTATAATAACACTAGCCCTATTTCTATTTTTAAAATGCAGCAGATATGACGGTATGTGTTCCTTAGTTCGAATGTGATAGTAGAAAAATTCCATCACATCTTTTTCAGCTGCTAGTAAAGTTTCTCGAAAATTGTATGAAAAATACCTTTACATGATACTTGATTGAAATTCATCGTGTTTATCTTGCTTTTTCATGTTCATTTTTGTTTTTACTTTTTAGAAATACGAATCATCCGATATCGCTGTCAGCGATAAGACCGCCTTTGTACCCATAGATTTAAGTTAGTGTAAAAGTTTTTGATACTATTTTGGTGTACAATAAAGTTTATTCTATTCTATTATATTTGGTATGCAATAATTATTATAAAAATCACAATAGCCATTCTGTTGCATTTTGGCTGAAGGTAGACTAGAGTAACTTAATAGCTATAGAGTCGATGACCGTTGAATAAGATGTGTTCTTGGAGTGGAGGAAACATCAGGCTGGATGCCCCCGGGCTAGAAACGATGATCTTCGCAAAGTGATTGGTAATAGCTGGATATGAGTTAATTTTCGCAACTAGAAAATGAAAAGCCAGTGACTAATGAAGCTAGTCCGGTTGTGAACTACTGTAGGATGATGATATTGGACATGTTAATCCAGTGGTAACGGTCTCAACTTACAAGTTGTAGTTAGTGGATTCAAACCCAGGCATGCGCTTCACTTTGTGTAAGTAATTTCATCACCACTGCTCTCGAATCGGTGAAGGAAAACATCGTGAGGGAACGGGCATGTCCTAGAATCAAAAATCGAAGACATTTTATATCAATCAACCCGCAATGGGCCAACGTTGAGGATTACGGTCCATTCCCTCTCCTAGAGAGGAGGTCTGAGTCCTAGCAGTGGGAAGATTATAAGCCTGATTATGTTATTTATTATTATTATATATCTGAATGACCAGGGGTCTTACCATATCGTGCTAAAATATAAATTAATATATTAATGTCCGGCGTGCGAGCAAAAAAAGAGCGATGGAGCTCGCCTTATATAGCTCCATACCTTTAACAGTTCAGTTTAGGTCTTAATATGGATCGCGTTAAGAGCCAATTGTAGTCACAGAGTATTTCATATGAACTTCACCCGGATCTATGTCGACTTCGCGGCTCCGTAACTGTGATTTTATTTTTTTTCAAGATTATTGTTTTTGCCAGACCCTTTTAAAAACAAGTTTTATTATTTTATGTAACTTTCCAATATTTCCGTGACGTAATCTCGTAGATATACACTTTTGAAATCATAAGTTAGGGGCCGTTCAAGTATTACGGAAGCAGATTTTTTGCAAATATTACCCCCCTCCCCCTCGTCAACAAAAATAAGCAAAGGTCTCACCCCCCCCCCCCATGCTTACGTAAACATTGGTACCTGCAAATGTCAATGAGCAGTAGTTGTAAGTCTAGAAAAAAGGAATACTTGAAATAAAGGAAAAAAAACAGAGTTAATTTAAAATTTTGACATTATTAATTCAAATTAACAGTTCTCAGTCCGTGTCACACTAATTCATGACACTAAGTCTTCAATGAAATTAGATGTATTGCTTAATGATGTGTGTCTACTCACTTTCTTATGATTTTGAAACATCGTTGTTTTTCTCAAAAAACTAAAAAAAATTGTACTGCTGACGTAATCACCATCTAGACCCCCCCATCCCCCATGTCATCAAAAATAAGCAAAGCAAAGACCGGGGGGGTCTTTGCTTTGCTTATTTTTATATCCCCCTTTAGTGCTTACATAACTTGAATGGCCTCATATCAGTCAGTTTCGAGCCAACTAATTTAAATCATGTTTTGATTTTTGCCGAGCGGTTAGTCATGGTCAATTTTAATAAAATAATTTTTCATGGTATTTGTGGATTTCCAGAGGTTCAAAAAGTTTAAAATGAGTACAACCTGCCCTTAAGAGGTAGGGTCTCGTTTCTTGTGCTTCTCTCGTACGTAAATATCATAAAATGTTTAGAACCATCATTTAAGGCAGAAGTGACTACTAATCGCCGGTATAATCAATTACCATTGAATTAAAATAATGAACACGTTTCATTGACACGTGGATCACTGTAACATGGCTACAATACTATAAAGGTTACAATAGTAATGACGATAAATTCAATTATTAATGACTTGTGTTTTTGTTTAGGTGTTTTTGTAAAGTTGATCATATTCAAAAATATTAGCAAAAGAAAGAAAGTAAATTTTTAAATATACAAAAACAAAATCAACATGGCAATGCTGACTGACAATGCTCGATCCAGCGCATTCGTTCCTCACGGGGGAATCCTTTAGCATAGAGTCGTTTAGTTTTTAGTTCATTTTTAGTTTTTTTTTTTTGTAATACCAATTTCTTTACGTTCACAACAGGCAAGTCCGGATAAGCAGATGACAATCTCATAGCCCTCATAGGTTGACTTGCGAGAGACCACTCATATATAAGCAATACTGCCAGTCAACTGGCCACGTTTCTGGATGACAACGACGTGGAAGAAAGAGTACGTCGACGTAATAATTGTATTTTGAGTTTTACCCGACTACGGCAAAGCCAAAGGAGGGTTATGATTTTGACAGGCTATGTATGTATGGTATGTATGTAAGTATGTCAATCTGTTCCCTCATAGCTCCTAATCTACTTGTCGGAACTCGACTTATGAGGTATCGTTAGACGGTTCTAACGGACGGTTCTTAATTCTGACCTCTGGTAATTACACATTCCGTATAAATATTTAGTTATATTTATACATTTATTGTAATTAAATAAAACTTTTGAAGTAGGCGGAACAGAGTGTAAAGTCCCGCAAACCTCCGTTGAAAAGGGAGGATCCTCCGGCCAGACGGGTGTTATGTCTGGTGGGCAACTGCCCGATAGATGATTTCGGACTATTCTATATGTTCTAATCGCGCGGAGAACTTTGATTGCGCGATGCAGGATTAATTCATATGTGACGCCATAGATGTCGCTACAAAGCAATAGTTTTGATTTTTTAAATAATTTCCTAGCTTGCCTAAAGTCTGCGCTAAATGGGTCCAATTCATCTAAATATCAAACAACGAATAGTTTTGGTATGACAATAGTCAGTGATGTTTCTTAACTAAATCCCATAATTTAAATATTAAGGTTTAAAAGAATCTAGAATGCCATTCAGATCAGCTCACATATAACCCATATAATAATACTTCAGCAGCTGACCCATCAACACACATATTAAACAAAGAAAGTAATTAAAATTATATACTGAAAATTTCTAAACCATAAACGAAGGCATTAGGTTCCTTTACAAATATTTCTGATATAAGTCTTTTCAGCAAGTATCACATAATACCAGTTGAATACCAGAGCTTCTGAACCTTTACAAAGGCGTTTCATCGAACATGATAGGGTGAATGCTTCCCTCTTAAGCCTTTTAAATCCTACATCGTCATTCTAAGGCCTTAAAGTACACTGACCTTAGTACTAAGTGAGAAAAGCTGCGTAAATTGTACTTACTGCCTAATAAGTTGGTTCTATAGAGCAGAGAACGGCACGTCGCAACGACTAGACACACCACTGCTAGCTCTTCACGCAATGGACAACACAATTTTCGTCTATCATACCCAAGATAAAATATAACTGTCAATCTAATGACATTTGAGCGGTTTGATTTTTTTAAGGCTTACCTTGTGTGATCTAATCAGAAATGAAGAAATAGGAGAACTAAGATTACTGACAGCTCAATAAATCGCTTAACTTACTAGATAGTGGTAGGGGACCTTGCTCGCGGAACAAATGGTTAATGGAGCCGAAAGGTTTAGGAGTATAACGTTGGAAAGGGACAAGGTGGATCGATAACCTGGTGAGGGTTGCGGGAATCTGATGGATGTTAAGCGCACAGAACTAATAATTGTGACGATATTTGGGTGAGGCCTGTGTCGTAGTGGACGTCTTTTTGTTGAAATGACGATGATGATGAATTATATTTATTTGCTCGTCAGGCCTTCATCGCCATAGTTGTCACTGGCTTTCTATTTCTATGAGTAAACAGTAACACTCACTCATTGAATTTTTTTTTTTATTTGTTGCTATAAATATCGATAGTCGTGATTCATATTTCTGTCTATAGTTTTCAATAATTTTGTATCTATATATGTATCTATTATATAGCATATGTATATATCTGTGTATCTATTATAATATAATATGTTTAATGCTGGTTTTGTCACATCAATGGCAGCCCCATTTCTTGTCCAGGCAATTCCTGTCCATTTCAGGTTGCCTGGAATAGATCGCGGAATGCGATAAGGCCGCCCATTGTATGTACGTATGTGTTTTAGTTTTAGTTTCCTTTTATGTTTGTATTGGTGTACAATAAAGGATATAATAATAAATAATTGTTTTTTTTTAGAGTTTTGACAATATCGTCTCTATAGCAGGGACGGTTGAAGCGTTACGTTGCTCTGTGGTCAGTTCTAAAGTTACAGCTAAGCTGTCTGAACGCAGACTAATGAATCCTGCCCAATGGAGGATGACGCAGAAAATTAGATTAGAAAGAATTAAAATTAAGTGAGTTTTTCGATGGATAAGGTTACTTGTGAGAAACTTTTAGTATAAAAAAACATTGTAACATTATTTAATTTTGGTAAATATCAAAAGGTTAACGAGCTGAAAAGTGTTTGATAAGGTTCGCCATAAATCATTTTATTGGAAAAGCGATTCTTCTTAGAAAGTACTAGATACGAAAAAATGAGCTCAAGATAATTCTAGATGTGCCTATTATTTGAGAATGACTTTTTTTTTCTTCTATAAAACAAAATCTCACGTCTGTATTGTTCGAATGGTTAGACAGAAGTGTATCTAATACCTATACCCCCACATAGGTATGTCTCATTACCTCATAAGGGACAAATCTAGCCCCAAAGATGATAGCAAAACTGAAAGGGCTCAGTGGGGCCGATCAGGGAACGTTTGAAAAAGTTACCTTAGCATGAATCTCATAGGTATTGTCCCTATTATTATGTTTGTACCTATTACCGACCGTCCGGTAACCGTCCGGACCGAGCCCAAGTCGTCGACAGCGCGTACTGTTCCACGCGCGCCTAAAGGAGATGTCAGCAAATCGTAAGGGCCCAGCAGGGTCGAGGCCTATTGGGGCCACGGGTAGTGTGAAAGCGAAACCCGGGGCCCTGGGATGAAGGCAACGAAGGAACAGGAGTGACTTTTTAGTCAGTAAAAGTCTGACACCATCTCCCGTTCCGCCCAAGAGCGGGGGATATCATAAGATGATTTTCCCACCCTATAAAAAAAAAATGGCGTTAAATGTTATGTCGGTATGTGAAGGTTTTTTTTTTACGCCCTAACAAAAATGGGGTCAAACCTAAACTCCGAAACTTCTTTATTCTAAGTCCTTTAAAATCGTATGTAACAGCTCTCGTCTAACTTGCCTCCAGTCGTCTCTTGGATGTAGCTAACAGTAGTTGGAAGCACCCAAATTGCATATTCTGCATTCCGTACA
Organism: Mythimna vitellina; assembly: GCA_949316375.1. Lineage (NCBI taxonomy): Eukaryota > Metazoa > Arthropoda > Insecta > Lepidoptera > Noctuidae > Mythimna > Mythimna vitellina. Next base: position 6,545,923 of record OX438686.1, read on the forward strand.
ACGAGTTTCCGTGACGTTTGAAAACTTACAGAATGAAAGTTTTCAAACGTCAGGGAAACTCGAGATGTGCAGGTTAGATAGTTTTATTCGAGACACGTCGCCGAAATGGAATGTGAAGAGGTTTATTTATATTATTCGTGCCATTTTATATGTAGGTAAGTAGGTTTTCTTTTGTGTGTCTCGGTTAGTTTTGTAAGAGTTGTTCATATTGGTTACGTTCAGAGAAAAATGTAAGCGTCAAAATAGACAACTACAACATATGACTGGCTTGACTGGCCTGTTGGTCTAGTGGTTAGTGACCCTGACTGCTATGCCGGAGGTCGTGGGTTTGATTCCCACCCAGGACAAATGTTTGTGTGATGAGCATGATGATTTGACATGTGTCTGGGTGTAATTTATCTATAATATGTATATATTTGGAAATATATATATATAAGTATGTTTATCAGTTGTCTACTAAAACTCATAATACAAGCCCTGCTTATCTTGGGCCTAGACGGCGTTGTGTGATAGTTGTGGAATATTATTATTTTTTATGTTATTGTATGTTAAAGCTCCTGCAGATAGGTGTGGCAAAGATGCGACTATGTATTTTCATAGAAATTATTTTTTTTAACAATTTCGTTACCTTGTAACGTTTCAAGCATGCATTGTTTTGCTGTCCATGGGAGCCTTTATACAACGAAAATAGATATCTAATGGTCTAAACTCCATGTTTTTAATTCGCTAGAGTGACTTATTCTGTTAATCGCTAACACTAAATTATTTGAAGTGTTTCACAAGTTTCTGGATGATTCCAATACTCCAGAATATCATTTCGGTGGAAAGGAATCCCAAACAGTTGAATTTCTCGTCACCGACTATTTTAGTTTACATCGTCAGAATTCCACAAATGTTATCTGATGACAAATCTGACTCACCCATTAATTTTTGATGACAATGAATGATCAAAACAGTGAGTTTTTTTATAATTTTTAGAATGGTGGGAAAACCGCTAAGTTTTCTTTATAGTCTAGTTTTAATTATAGTAGCGAAGACATTTAATTGGGTGACCGAAGTTCACTTAACTCGTTTTTGATGTAAATTAGATATGTTTTGTGATTATGGACATTTTATTTTGACCTCCAGGGACAAAAATTAAGATAGGAACTTATAATGGATTCAAGGATAGGCGAGCTCTCCTCATTTTTGAGGTCATGGATTTAGAAAAGAAGATCTAAGAACCCTATGGTTCTACTAAACTAACTGGACTGGACTAACTAACTAGTTCAAAACATTCAAAGCATTTTATTTGGTTTAACTATTTCTAACTAAAAGAGGTCAACCGTCGAATCCGACTTGGCTGGGCAGCGTTCGGGAAGCTGCGCGCGTCTTCGTTGATGGTGAAGCGCAGTAGATCATAAAGAGCCACTTCATTCTAGCTTTGAAGAAACCTAAATTATAATCGGACGCGTAATATAATAAAATATAAATAATAATAATAAAGTTAGGCGGCTGGATCAAGGGCTTGATTCAGAAAGTGGTACTCCTGGACACGGCTCGTATAGTTAGGAGGTTCCTCTCTAGCCGCCCGGTAGCTTGGAATCTGTTCCCGATACCGGTGGGCTACTATTTTTTATATATTTAAATGTTTTTAATTTTATTGTTGGAATATTTTATAATATATTTTATATGTCATGTTGAAAGAATAAACGAAATAATAATAAAAAAAAAACAAAATACAAAAAAAATAATAATAATTATTATTATTATTATTATTACGGGGTGTCCGTTGCACTTTCATTCACGTTATAAACATGTCATATTTCAGTTTCATGTTATAAACAGTATCTAATAAAGATTGACACCCGTTTTAGTATCGCTGTTTACTGCGACAGAATATATTCAATAAAACTGCATAGGTAGGTTAAAAGACGTTTTATGTTCACGTTTTAGTGTTTCGTATGCAAATGGTGATAACAGCAACTCTCATTTTATTACCAGTTCAGTAAGTACCTTAGAGTATAGGTATTTATATACTATAATATATTGAAAATATTATAGTAAGTATTGTATAATGTAGAAGCATTTTTTTTCACAACAAAATTGCGCTGAGCGTGTCCGGAAACCAGAAAGGTGTATATTACCATCTAAACATTTAATGGGCGTCAGACACCCAGTGCTGATTTTCGGATAGCACCCCGCAGTGACAACACACATTATACACTTATTAAAATGTTGGTGTCATCTAATAATTTTATTAAAATACTAGCTTCTGCCAGCGGCTTCGCCCGCGTAAAAATATGTTTCTCCATACAAATTTTGGACACTCATTTCATCTCAATAGGGGTGGAGTTTCGTAAAATCCATAGGGGATGTTCTATACCCTATAAGGAAATTACTTGCCAATTTTTAAATTTGTAGGTGTCTGTGAGTGGTATTTCGCTTTCATACCTATTTATAGATATGTAAATAAATAGTCTATAGTTTGATATTGTACAGAGGAAGGATTTGTATTTGTGTTTGTAACGAATAAACTCAAAAACTAAATGACCCATTTTAAAAATTCTTTCCCCAGAAGAATGCTACTTTATCACCAAGTGGTATATACATAGGCTGTATATTTTCCACTCTTACGCAGGTCAAGCCGTTGGCAGATGCTAATGTAACATATAATAAGAATATAAATCAGTTACATGATGTATTATGGCCACGTTTTTGCTTAAAAGCTGTCTTTGACATCTACTGAAGAAAACCTACTTACCGCTTTGAATACAGAATAATAACAACGGTTCATTTTAAAAGCTAAATGAATAACAAATAAACAAATAGCAAATAAATTGAAGATCCATAATGTAGTGTGTAATAAGTGAAGATACATCACTCACCTAGCAATATATTGACATATCTACATTTTCATATCTTACAGGTTTGACTGGGGTCAACTGATTGTACAAATATTTAAAACAAAGTTTCGAGTTCAGTTTACATGTTATATCAGAAATTGTGACATTGGCTACTAGTATAGACCATAATTGATATTCAAAGATATAAATTATCCACACTTCAACCGTTAAAACTGGACTTTGCATTTGTTGTAGATGTGCTAATATTTTACTAGGTGAGCGACATGTAGATGAATGGAGAAGGAAAAAAAGGGATGTATGTGTGAGAAGTGATATGAAAGAAAAGAGAGTTAGTGATAGTGTGACGGGTGACAGGACAGAATAGAAGAAAAAAATGTGTTGCACCGAGAATTATGGTATAAGAGCAGGAGGAAGAAGAAGTAAAAAGAGGTAACTATTTTATAGGTACGTGTGACCCAAGAGCTAGCTTTTACCTCGCTAGAATAGTAAAGTTTTCTAAAAATATGTACAAATGTGTAAATGTGTATGTCTGTGTGTGTGTGTGTGTAAATGTGTAATGTGTATGTGTTTCTTTATAAAAAAAAAAATACGATTCCTGTTTATTTACGTGTATCTCTCCATCGATACTCAACACCGAGTTACAGAACTTACGAAATAAATGATACAGTCGGTATCCTCTCGTTTATAAATACACTGTTCCTTCGACACGTTTTGAGGTCGTTCAACTTTAAAAAATCGTAAGAATTTTATGCAGTAGGTAGGTAAGTTTCAAATAGTTTTTATATGTAAAATCGTGTAGAGCTTTTTATATTAAAGTTTCGTTTAAGCTCTGCCGAGAAACCGTCTCCCAATTTGTTTAAAAAATTGTTGCATTACGTACCTATGGGTACATAAAATCATGTTTAGTCATTATTCTAATTTTTATTCTTCATGCTTCTTTATTCCTCGTAATTTCAGAACTACTTAATTCCTTTATTTTTTGCCTTGCCTTTTTTTATTGGGTGGGAAAATCATCTTATAACAAATCCCGCTCTTGGGCGTAGCGAGAGGTAGTGTCAGACTTTTACTGACTAAAAACCCACTCCTGTTCCTTCTTTGCCTTCGTTCCAGGGCCCAGAGTTTTTTTCACAAATTTCTTCTATCATGACAGTCATGTCTATAAATAAATAAGTACTTAGGTACATATACTTACACATAATCACGCTAATATTACATAGGTGAAAGTCTGTGAGTGAGTTTGTGTGTTTTGTTTCTCCTTCACGCTCTAACAGCTGAACGGATTTCGATAAAACTTTTTACACAGGTAGACCATATCCTGGAATGACCAATAGGATACTTCATATCCCGGGAGTACGTTCCCTTGGGAGTATTTTCTACTTTCTCGCAGGTGAAACCGCCAGCAACACCTAGTATCTTTTATATTCCCGATTTATTGTCAAAACATTGAAACACATCGTTAAAATTGAGTTTCCAATCAGGAAAACACAATAAAGGTCTATATTGTTCCGTTAATTAACGAACGAAAATTCAATCATCGACTCTCAATCCCATTGGAATCAAGTCTCGAGTAGTTTCGAGTATACAACAGAAAGACGAGATGACACGGTCACCCATCCAATTATCGCCATACAATCAGTAACTGAACGCCATCGGGTGGCCGGTAAACGTGGCCAGTATAACGACCCACTTACTTCCATTCCTAACGATATAATTATGACTGGCCTGTTCGTCTAGTGGTCAATGGCCCTGACTGCTATGCCTGAGGTCGTGGATTTGATTCCCACCCAGCACAAATGTTTGTGTGATGAGCACGATCATTTGTTCTGTGTCTGGATGTAATTTATATATAATTTTATTTTTTATAAGTTTAAAAAATTCTATGTTAATTAATGTAAGTGGGTACCGTTTTAATTAACTATAAATAAAATAAAAAATAAATAATGTGTTAAAAAATTTACTTTAAGAATTTCGAGGGGACATTGTACTCCTCATTATGAACAACTTTTACTATGGGACGAAACCTGAAATCGCGAAAAAACAATCAGCTGTTCCCTACGTTTATGTTCGTATAACTCGTCAAAATGTATGGAGCAGCTGGTTTTTTTTTATATTTCAGGTTTGGTCCCATAGTAAAAGTTTTTCATAATGAGGAGTACAATATCCCCTCAAAATTATTAAAGTTAAATTTTTTAACACCTTATTATATATAATTATGTATCTTTATCAGTTGTCTAGTACTCATAACACAAGCTCTGCTTAGCTTGAAACTAGACGGCGGTGTGTGATAATTGTGGGAAAAAAAAATTACAATTGCTAGCCGGTATACAGCCAGAGGCTCTACCAGCCACCTAAATTGAACTGTTAAAGGGATGGAGCTAGGCAACATTATTTTTAGTTGCGTAACCTTAATAAAGTTAAACGTAACAAGGGTAACATAACAAGCTTATAACTTTGTGATTTTTCATGATACAGTTATGAAATTTTATACATAGATTATTTACATAACAATACTAGTCACGTGTTTCGGGTTTCGCAATATACTAAAAAAAACTTCTTATAAAAAAAAATAACCGGCTTTACTAAAAAAAACACAAAAAGGATCAAATTAACATTAATTTTGGCAGTCGGTGTTTCTTGGTATTGTTTGTTTCTTATTTTGTAATTAATGTAATTTTGATCCTTTTAGTGTTTTCCCTCGATTCCTCATGATCCCATCATCAGAACTAGATTTTGAAGAGAAAAAAATAATTTTGCAAAACGGTCTGTAAACGACGAAGTTCTGAGGTAACAAGTAACTCACATAAAAAATACAACCAAATTGATAACCTCCCCCTTTTTTTTGAAGTCGGTAAATAACTAATGTTGTAAGTGTATAGTTCCATCCCTCTTTCTCACTCACTCGACTGACATACTAACACGTCATAGTATGTATGGTCCCTATCCTAATAACTGTAGTTATGCTAGGTCTCATAACGATGTCCACAAAACCGGTTTAATTACTTATTTCTTTGCTAGAACACGGTAAATGTATACCCTAATTATAGATTTCAGGTTGAAAACATATTTTTAGATATACGATTTACGTTGCCAGAATCTGGACTAATATACCATGATTAGATAGTACTGATATATATTTATAAAACGTAGTTTTTGAAGTGAATGAATCATGAACATAGTACAATATAACAAAAAAAAAAAACATTTTTTTTTAATCGGATGTTATCAAACGACTTCTCCCACTCAAGGGTGGATGGGTAAATATGTCATGATAGTTGTTAGTTTTCAAACAGCTGTTTATAAAATAACCTAATCAATACTATGTTTTTCCGTCAAGTCATAGATTTAGAATATAACCTACTAAAAGCATTTCTTGACTTCTACCGCTCTAAAATGGAGCGAGAGGGCGTGTCAAACTTGATCACGAGTATCCTGTTCATACTTGACCCTAGCGAGCTAGCAGGTTTCGGCCCTGCTGGGTAGAAGAGCCTGGCGGTTTGCTAGAAAAACAAATTTATTATAAAAATCAATCAATCAATTAGTTGTCTAGTACTCATACCACAAGCTCTACTTAGTTTGGGACTAGATGGCGTTGAATGAAAGTTGTGGAAAAGAAAATCATGTCTTTATTCCCCAAAGTAAAATGTATTATCAAACGAGTCAAAATAAAGAGCAACAAATCTTCTCGGAAAAGCTTCATAAATTTTTCAGACCTCGAAATGAAAACCCGGAACAATCGGAACCACTTAAAACACGTAGGACCGAGAAACAAGCTGACAAGAAACAAGATACTCTAAAACAAACTTATAAAATAAAGAATTCTATAAAAACGGCAGAGATAATCTACACTAATATTATAAAGAAGAAAACTTTGTTTGTTTGTTTGTAATGAATAGGCTCAAAAACTACTGGACCGATTTTAAAAATTCTTTCACCATTCGAAAGCTACATTATCCACGAGTAACATAGGCTATATTTTATTTTGGAAAAAAATAGGGTTCCGTAAGATATTTGAGTTTTTCGGACACAAGGTGTAAAAAGTCAACCAGAAAAGTTACTTATTTTGCGTACGCTGCCTAAACTATAAAAGATAGAACCATAAAATGTTCTAATTAATTGTAGATCTTATAAATATCTACCAAAGTTTGTTTGGAGAAATCTACTTTCACGCGGGCGAAGCCGCTGGCAGAAGCTAGTAATTTATAATGAGAAACAAAAAAGTAACAAAGAAATGGCACCCTGGGCTGTTTTCTTTTGGTTCCTCAGTGAAGAAAACAATGGAATGAGGAACTCTTCATAGGATTATAAAGAATACCCCGGGGCCCGGGTGTAAGATCAGCATAAGGAAAAAATCTGGGCAAGTGCGAGTCGGACTCGCGCCCTGAAGGTTTCGTACAAACTCACTTATGTAAATAGATTCAATTCTCGAAGATTTTTCCGAATCGCATTCCGAATTCTTTTTTGTGACGTAGGTAACAACAAATTTACTGTTTTCAGAATTATTCCTATATCTGTGCTATAAGACCTTGCTTTATGCTAAATTTCAGGATTCTAGGTCAATGGGAAGTACACTATGAATTTTGATTCCCTTGAGAGTGTCGAAATACACGTGTTTTGCGACATAAACGGCCGTATCTTTTTTTTCGTTAACTCAGAAGTTTGATTTTTTGACAGCTTTAAGGGACCGCAAACCTGAATAAATTTTAATTTCAACTCAATACCTCCACGCGTTTCAGAGACAAAGGGTCTTGACAGACAGACAGACAACAAAGAGATCCTATAAGGGTTCCGTTTGTTCCTTTTTTACATACGGAACCCTAAAAACTTAAAAAGTCTCGTGTAACTTCTATAGAGACTACTCCATTTGGACCTTTTTAGTGAGTTAAGATGTAATGGTACATTATAAATAAGACAAACGCCAAAAAAATGTGACGTAACAACAAATTGTCTGTTTTCAGATTTATTCCTATATCTGTACTAAAAGACCTTGCTTTATGCCAAATTTCAGGATTCTGGGTCAACGGGACCACCCTATGAATTTTGATATTTCGACACCCTTGAGAGTGTCGAAATATACGTGTTTTGCGACTTAAATGGCCGTATCTTTTTTTTTCGTTAACTCAGAAGTTTGATTTTTTCACAGCTTCAAGGGACCGCAAACCTGAATATATTATTATGGTTTTAATTTCAACTCAATACCTCCACGTGTTCCAGTGATAAAGGGTCTTGACAGACAGACAGACGGACGAACAACAAAGTGATCCTATAAGGGTTCCGTTTTTTCCTTTTGAGGTACGGAACCCTAAAAATCAACTCACATTTAAAAATACCCTTTTAATAATACCCGTAATTTGAACATGATAATAAAAATATAATCAAGAACATCTCGATACAATTTGGTTTTATAAGTAGGTACCTAGTGATCACCTTAATTCACGCCAACTAAGCTATGACGCATAAACCTAAATGAGTCATCTTAATAATGATAATCACTGCTTGATAATCTTAGTAGTGAAGTTTAGTATTGAACGTTTTATGTGAAATTATAATGTTCTTGAGTCAGAGTCATCCTACGCCTTATCTCAAATAAACTGATTCATTTCTCAGAATACCAATTTTAAATATCAGTTTAGTTTTCGGACTGTATCGTCATTTGTTTTATTACGATACATCGGGGACTAAATCAAAAAGATATGTCTTGTAATACACCATATACTCAGATAAATGTACCATATCGAAATTACTGATGCTATCTTTATTTTTAGGGTGGGGAATCTTCAAATACATTCTCGCGCTCCACTTAGGAGTGACAGGTTGTGTCAGACTTTGACTGACTAAAACCTACCCTTGTTACTTCAGTAGTCCTTTGCGTTTCAAAGCCGCCGTGACTTTTTCCAACATCAATAGTGACATAACACTCGTACCTTCTACCCCCTGCCCTCGTACTGGTACTATTTCTATCTGACAACGGTAGGTAGTTACTACATACTCTGTACCCTGACCAAATTGAGCCTCTTTAAATGTGATTATGATACTTTTAGGCTAAAATTACTTGAACCTAAATTCATGTTTCTCTATCTGATTACTGGCATCACACAAAAACGGTTTTATTTCACAATCTTAGGAAAAATCAGAACCTTAGCACGTGCTCAACTGAAAAACAAACACAACATTTTTGCCCTTTACAGTGAAATGTAACCACTTTTATAGCTACCCCTTTTCATACGAAATTATAAGCACGTTTCCCATAAAACGTGTACCAACCTTTACAAAGAAAAATATGGCGGTGGGCGATATGAGAAACCGTGAGTTTATTCGCGTCCCGTCCCCAAACGTTCACCAGTTTATGTAACCGATACTGGCCCGGAACAGACGGCCCTTGTTGGCTGTTGCTAACTTGCGTAATGCTAATGTATTTCTACCGGGTTTCAAAGATTTCAATCTTTAGAACTGTGACCGAAGCTACGTGAGAAATTTCCTATCTATAACAGAATGATGAATATATCTATCCTGAATAGAGAAATCTGTTCCTATATTTCTTAAATTGCTTGGTGGTTTGATAATTATGATTACATAGTCCGGTCCCCAAGATACAGGCACCGCCTAGTTTGAGGACCACTGTAATAATTCTGGTAAATATAACTCCTGTTACCGATATGCAAATATGTTATACCTATGTTTAAAAAAATACTTGTAACAATGGTTAAAAAGTAGTGGATAAAATCCCATAACGTTTACTCAAAACATTTTGGTAATACTTTGGATGGATGGAGAGGCCAAAGAAAAGATCGATGAATTGTTTGAGGACTGAAATAAAAGAAAAAGGAGTCAGTGATAACATGACGGGTGACAGGACAAAAAAAACGCGCGCCGATCGAACAAGGGCAAGAAGATGATAATTTTGGAAGTCCTTCCGCTGTTTTTCGGTATAGCTATGAAGTGAAATATCTTAGCGGAATTAGTTTTACCTGATAGTGATATTTTGGTAGACTTTTAACTCAAGATTCGGTTACTTCTTGGCAAGCGTACTACATCGTCTAGCACATCATCACTTACCATCAGGAAATAGAATTAAAACACAAGCCTATCATCAATAACAAAAGAGATATATAGATACCAAATGCATACACGCCGAAACCAAAAAAAAAAAATTGTGTAAAAAAAATTCGAGATGGGTGTGTCAAAGGCAAACATGTAATCACATTTCAATATGTATATATGTTACGTCTATACTGGCGCGTCGACCGCATACCGTGCAGGCACAGAGTAACGTGTAGGTGTCAATTGACGTGAACATTGCAAAGAATTGCAACTTTTTTAAATACTGACTATTTCTGAATATCGCCCACATAATAATATGGACCACAAATGTTCGAAAATATCAATTAAAAGAAACATTCCATTTGAAGTTATGTACGATTATTAAATTGAACTTCCATTATGCAATGTCCGGGATAATGTAACTCAGATATTATCTCCGGTGAAGCTCTTACATTGTGGTGTTGGAACTTTCTGAACAATGCTCTCCTGTCTCGAAGATCGTAAGTGCTCTTCGCGGGACCGGGGGCTGTCAAGCCCTCTTGACGATAAACCCGCCTTTACCGCTGTCTCTTCACAAATCGTTGATATCTTCGACATCTTCAACATTTTCAAACAGACAGTAAAATTCGATGACAGATTGAATCTTAATGGAGACAAGCTTTAAGATAAGAATGGTTATAAAAAGAAAAGTGAATGTTTGCTCTTTAAAAGTCCAGGCGTAAACGTAGCTTTAGAAAAAGTCTTAAACGGCTATATAATATAACGTTTATTTGACAAGAAATGTACCGCAGTTTTTATATCCATACGGCGCTGGTAAGTAATTGCTTAAAGAAAGTTATAATTGCATCTGTAGCAAAACTAGGCAACGCCTGTATTTTGACTATCAAAACAATTCCCCTAAACTAAATTATTTCATGACAAATCAGGTACAATAATTTAGTTCTGGTTTGTTTAGAATAAAGCATAACCAAACAAAAATATTTCCAAAATAAAGTGTCTCGTATAACTAGACTATTTACTTTAATCTAGAATTATAACCTGTGTAACGTTGCGTCTATGTAAAATGTAGCGCCACACTGAAATGCGAGCTGGCGCACCTTATTAATAATTCATTTAATTTAGAGGATAGCTGCGGTTGCGGCAGTGTTTGTGGAAAAACAAGGGAGAATATTTGGGGGAGGAGGCTTATGCACAGTATCTATTTGATTATGACTAAAGAAGGGATATCTCGTGGCCAGATCTTAGAATTTATCATTTCTTAGTATGGCCAACTGAAACTGGTCATCTCGTTTAAAGGTTAACGTTTGATGATATGTTCATCCACGTTTGATTATATCTTTAATGGAGGATTTCTGTGCATTAAAAAAAATATTTTTAACTAAAAATACTTATTGTAGGTACACCAAATATTAGTGGACTTTTTACAATTATTAAGGGACTTGGGCACCCCGACTCCGTCGTCTCCTTCGAGGTTATTTTATGGTTAAACCACCCCGAAGAGCATATTTTAGTGCACAATTAGTATTTTGATGGAACAAAAGCATATTTTGTAATAGAAATACATTGAGGAATAGTGGACTCTACCGGTGGACAAAGCAATTGTTTTACAATATGATCTTGGCTGACCATATCGTAAAATTTGACCATATCATGAAATAATCATGCATTTAACTCAAATAGCACCTTTTCATCAAATGACCGACTACATCTTAAAGTGATTCTAAGATTTGACCATAGCAGATACATAAAATACTTATTAGGAATACTTTGATACTGATAATAAGAGTCGACATTTATTGCTAGTTTTTCAATCGTTAGACATTTTGTGGACATAAACAATTTAAAAATCTGTCTATAAAATCAAAATGGAGTTTTCAGGCAAATATTCACAAGTTGGAATTTAAAGGTCTTACTTTTAATTTAATCAATCGTTCAGCTAGAAAGCAAAAAACTATTGCACTCTCTTGTAACAGATACATCTTGGCTATGAATGTAAAGAGCACTTCAATGACACAGTTTATTTTAATGTAAACTGATTGCAACACTACCCAAGCGCCCACGACAAAGCTAATATTAGTCACTCAGAAGTCTATTTCAGCACTAAATATACTTCTGGCCAAAGTTTCTTCACAAAAACTCCAGTCAATGACACTTTCATTCAATTTAGAAGACCATCTCTCTGTTGACGACATTTAAAATCGCTTATTATTTGATCCGCCTGAAAGATTTTCTATAGAGCTTTTCCATCTACCAAAGTCGTTGCCCTCAAGTAATGATCTGTTTAACATTATTAATGTACTTTGTTATCTTCTTATTTAATGGTTTTTGGTCTCGAAACATGGCAATGTTTTGTGACAAAAGTTCGTCAATTACGAGTACCTATCGGCGCACAAGAAAATTGTACCTCTCTCTTTGCGCAAAGTTTAATTTTATTTCAATCTTTGTTGCCAGTTACATGTACCGGTTCTTCGATGCTAACAAAATTGAATGTGTAGTCCCTTAGATTGTAATCCCGATTTTCTACCGTTTTAGGTTGGAAATCATCTATTGACATCTCCCACCCTTGGGCGGAGCAAGATGTCGAAGACATGGTGGCGGATGAGATGTGTGAAGACTTTTACTGACTAAAACCCAATCCTGTTCCTTTCTTGCCTTCGTTCCAGCCCCGGGGTTCTCTTTCGCACAACCCTTAGCCCCAGTAGGCTTCGACCCTGCTGGGCCCCTACGGTTTTGCTGACATCTCCTTAAGACTAGGCCGCCGTCAAAGACTTGAGCTCGGTCCGCACAGTTACCGGATGATCGGACGGCAAGTTGCCCATTGCTCGCCGTCCACAAACCCGCACCTACGGTGGCTGGAAACCGGGATCGGGATCCCAGCGGCTGGGGCGTGAGGGCCGTTACATCGCGCATGCGGCGCCTCCTTTGCTAGCATTACTACTTCGCAGAAGTAGGCGCCCGCCTGCCACTCCTCCTCGCTCCGGACCATGCCAAGGCCCGGGGGTAAGTTAAGAGGGGCCGAAGTCGTTAAACGTTTTCCAGAGATCTTTAATTAACAGTTCTAAAAATTAAACATAAGTAACAACAATGTCGCCAAACTAGCTAACTAATAAAATTCGAATACCAATAAAGCACCCATGAAAGGAAATGCTTTAAAGCTGAAAAGGTTCCGATTCGAAAACGATATAGCGCGTTTGATACGAATGCCATCACATCAAAATCCACTTCCGAATATCGCACAGAATCGGAACTCAATACGTGTCCATTGCCGACGGCGTTCACCAAACATTCGTCGAATGGATTCTCACAGATTTTGCGACAGTTTCGTGGAATTTCGTAGGTACTTTTCCATCCAGGCCCTTAGGCGTCGAACCGGGAAATTGCTCGACGCTCTAAAACACCCTCATATTTTTTATTTTATTCGGAACAGCGACAAATTCGTTAAGTTCATCCCGTCATTTCGTGGATCGCGATGTTCCTGACAGTGCTATTTCCGGCACTGACAATATGAATCAGTTTTATTATAAAAATCCGTCTATGTTTTGGACTGAATTCGTATTCATCTAGATTTTTTTTACAACTGGTGTAATTGATGTAAACTATTTATAGAATACGATTTGAGAAATATTTAGTTATCTTTAATTATAACGAATTACAATGAACGAATTGAAGATGAAATCACTTTTGTTACTTTTCCCCATACTAACTTGAAAATTAGTACCTACGAGTATAATTAGTCCTGCTTCTAATTTCGAAATCTAGGTAACAGTTTTAATAAAAGTTACCAGTTTTCATTAATCAATTAAATTAACACTCAAACAACCCGGTTACTAAGCTCAAAATTCAGACCACGTTTCAATTATAGTAGTCACTAATGAAATTAAAGCAGGAATCATGATAACTTCATACAACGCATTGAAAATTTAGAAACAAAAATGACTAATTCACATGAAAACTCGTAAACAATATGTTTAAATACCTCTTTTCTTTTGTATCAAACACAAATCTTCGTTTACGTGGGAAGTTAGGTATTGGTTTTTGGAAAACGATTTAGATCTACGTATATATAACCTAATCATGTTATTTAGGTACAAAGAAAATATAGATTTCAGAATAACAAACATTGGTTTGTATAAGAGCAAAGCCTTAGGGAATCACGTTGGTATCGATTCGATTCGAAATTAAAATGAGCATGATGTTGATTATGTAACTGTGTATGTGTAGGTATATCGTCAATAATTTGTAAACTCAATATCGAAATGGAACGTGAACACACACTAGGTCAGAAAGGTATCTATTGTTACATTGTTTGCACACTGAAAGTGATCCGCGTGAAATTTCATGTGGTACAATGAAATTAACGAAATGTTTTGTTAGTCATTGAGTGGTCTGTAGATGATCACGAATAATAATTCCTTGTAGGTAATCATCACAGGTTTGTTAAATTTTAATTTATGTTTGTTATATTTCATTTTAATTAATGCTGCCAGTCTTCTGAGCACGTTTCTGGTGTGTCCAGATAACAGTGATGTGAAGTAGTACTTCAAAGTCAATTCGAAACTTAAGTGTATTTGATTTTGTATTTAGATATGTGTACTTAGTCAAGTTGCAAATTATTGTGGTTAGGTAATATTCAAGTAGTTAATGTTAATAAATGTCATAAGTACTTACATTTATTAATTAAACGTACCTATATCGTAAAGATATCTATATCAAAAAAATTATAAACGCTCAGTTTTATAATCCAGGCAGGCAATGAATATATACGTCCTGCAAAAATTCTCAGATATAGTGCACAAGCCGAAGAAAAATAATTTTAACAAGCCATCCATTTAGCTGATTTGAATGCCTTATTGGAAGATAATTTTAGTCTTCCCAAATTTAACTTTTCAGATAGGATAAAAGAATAACTGACCTTATAAGGATCATCTCTCATGTCCCAAGGTCGTCTTCGCTTCAAGGACAGTTAAATTAACGCCTATGAGCTAAAGTTAAAAATAGACCTCTAGACCTGTGTTAAGCACTGGAACTGTGGAGGCGATTATAATGAGAGATAAAAACACAATTTATCATTGTCTATCTTTGCGCAGAATCTTTCAAATTTACCGCGAAAAATGTGAAAATAACTATTTAAAATTAGCACCAGTTCAGATATACTTTTATAGCAAATATTATAGGTAAACAGTTAGTTTTCCGTAACTATCAATAATATTAACAACAAATGAATAGGCGAAACCCAACACTAAATTTTATGGCAGAAATGTATAATGGGTCTCATATAATGAAAACAGAAAGCCACTAACCAATAGATTATGAAGCATGACGTTTGAACATATTACTTTTTATAACCGTTTTTCAACAAAAATAAATAACACGTAGTACAAGACAAATAATTTACGATACAACTAATTACATTTCGCTGCGGAGTAGTATGTGCATGTGCAGTGCACCAAACACATTGTTAAAAACAAAGAAACACATGGTAACAGCCAGTCACTCGTATCACGTGTCACAACTTACGACCTCTCTTTCTTCTGTATTTGTAAACCATCGCGTGAGGTATCTGTAGACAGATAAAGATACTACTGCATTCATTTTTTTATGCTTCCTTAAACTCTGTTGACAGAAACAAAGCTTGCTTTACGCCATGGCCTCTTTTTTGTCGATTAGCTTTAGGTTATTGGCATAGTAATTTGGTTTCCGTGCCTGTCTGTGAATAAAAGTGTCATCAAATAGTTATCTGTGCACGCTAATCAGGTTCATAGAGAAAAATGGCTCCACGATATTAACAACAGTGAGATTAGTACTTTACACAGTCTTAACTTTTTTAGGCCATTGTATGAAGAACAATATTCCAAATACTTTAGGGTCGACAGGCCAGAATTAGTCTTACCCAATTAATCAGAGATAGCCGTGATTGTCTGCTTACAAAAGGTTATAAAGGTAAAATAATTAATAGCATATCTTATTTTAAAATTACACTAAAGCAAAAAGATGCGCAAGAAATCAACACGTGTAATAAAACAAGAATACCGTCAAACGATTTGCTGGAACAAAAGTCATCGGAACAACAGACATCCAGTCCTAGCATGATCAAAGTACTATAGCTTGTACAACTCAAGATAATTTTTATTAGCAAAAACAACCATTATCAACAAAAAGTTGACGCACAATACATAATCATACACATAAATTTATCTGAAATTTTCAGTTCAACATCATTGTTTTATCAGTTCGTTAGGAGATTTACATAATGAGTATATGTTAATCACGAAAATCAAAGGGCTTATAAGCTAATTAGACTAAATATTCCATGCTTATTTAGTAACCTAAAATAGCATATGAATTTAAAGATAAATTTTGATAAATTAGGTTCATATACTCATATATTATTGTTTGTTTAATATTCCAATGTTAACTTAAGCCTCAAAGAAAAATATGGAGTTTTTTTTAGTATTGATTCTTCACATAGCATCATTTCTAGGCCAACAAACTTACCATGGCCTGTTATAGTCATGTTAAGTTCTGCTAATGAACTGCCGTGATAAATTCATAGATAGGTACGAAGTCGTTTAGTAGGACAATCTGGGCAATTAATATTTGTCTTACATATTGGAACTGTAATGGATCAGATATTTTTGTGTTTGTGTTATGGTTTGTGGTTCTCAACAATAAGTGTCTTTGAATTCGTCAAGATATTCGTCTTATTCTAAAGATTCTAAGACTTAGTCAGTTGGGTCTCTAGTAACTTCAAATTCCAAAGAATAATTTGTAATAACATAGATCACTTTCGTGTGACATATAAATGTTCAAAATCATTATCAACTTTTGGAGCTGTTGTCTTATTAATTCACACCGACCGTCAGATTCAAACGAGAAAGATAAAATATGAAATATGTATATACTTAGCCAAAAATCATGATGATGTACATATAAAAAAATACATTAAGGTGAACGGCGCAGCACAAATTCTAATCATAATCTTGTTTAGGCTACAGTTCAAATTTACCGTACTTTAAAGAATTGTTGAAAGATGGTCTTAGTGCAAATGTTTGGGATGTGTTCAATCACTCTGTCAGCACCGACACAATTGACTGGAACACGACTGAAGTTATCTGTTGGTATATGACTAAAGTTTTGTAAACTATCATTCTCATGTTTTGCGCTTCATCTCTTAAGAAAAAGACAAACATATTGTGCTAAGAAAAACAGTCTATAGGTACTGTATACTTTAAAATATTAAGTTATAAGAATACAGGTACGCGATTTGTTTTTATCTTCCTGGGACAGTTTGGTTTTATGGCGCCCGGCCTGGCTGTTAGCACCTTGAACATAGAAATTGGTGTCTTTGTTTGATGATGGATATTCATTGATTTTTTTTTTACTTCTTTCTTAGAGTGAGATTTTTCCCAGGTTAACCTTAAAGAAATAATTTTGCAGTCATGTAAAAAAAAATGTGTTAAAATTGATATGAAGCATCCTGCAAGATAAGAAGTTAGTGAATTTTATGAACAATTTCGCTACCTTAAATTAGTCCCAAAAACAGAAAGTCCAATCTTGATTACAGAATAAAGCAATTGAAGAGACCACCTAGTCGGACCTGTAGTAATGATAACCTCGACTGTATTGTAGACAAAGTAAAATAAGACGGTGATGTGTTGCATTTGTGTTAAGATAGTTTTCATCTTTGTGTTTGCGTCAGAATAACTAAAAAAAGATTGATAATACAGAAAACTTTATTATTTCTATAATACCATGTTTAATTTTAGTCCAATACTCGAATGTTGTTAATGTTGAGACAGCTGCACAGCTGCAACAGCTCGGCCTACCACTAAACCTAAACATGCAGTACCACCACCATCAAGTCGCTTAGAACCGGTTCAATGGGTCCAATAGATCAACTTTCCTTTTTATTTGAATTTACTTCCTCACTAAGAATCAAAGTATTAATATGATAATCAACTTATCTTTATTCTGTTTTGTTTACAGGTAAATATTCTACGCTTCTGCAACATATTTCGGTAACTAGAACATCATCTTTCAAAACAAAAATATTTATACTGGAACAAGGTTTGTGGTTATGAGCTTCACTTTTAAAAATGGAGTCGTTACTGAAAAAAATGAGATGTAGTTTATATGCGAGATGTTGACTTCACGTTTGCTTACGGCCGCGGCCTTAGTAAAATCAATGAGGGCGGCGGCTTTACTCTGTGTCACATTATTGAATCATGAAACAGCAACGACACTGACCGCATTTTGGTTCGCAGCCTGCAGCATCCAACACGGGGAAATGCACCTACTTTCTTTCCACTGCAACTAGCGGGCTCTGGCTACAATCACCTTCTTCTGTGCCCGATCATAACAACACATGTTTTTTTAATTACATCTTATTCATCATCTCTATCTTCTTCATAGTAGAGTTCATATTGGTTTGTTCTGTTTCGATTTAAGCCCTATACACACTGCGCACAATCCCGTTTATTTTTCCGTAGCGAGATGGGTGTACTCGCTGAGCTCGGCGGTTAGTCGTCCGTAAGCCACGGCGCGGTCGGGACGCGTTCGCGGGTGCTCCGTTTATTAAACTGACGATATTTGTGTGAGATCTGGTTTTTGGAACATGTGCTGTGTTTGATAACGAAGATGACCGGTGAAATTTGCTGCAGCCAAAAATGGTATGCGTTGATTTGTGCGCGTAGCTGAAAGGAGAGATGCACTTGCGTGCTCTACTCTCACTCGAACGGACAACTGCCGGCATGAAGGGCCAACCGGTTTGGTGAGATCTCCTCCCGATCCACACTCACGTAGAATAGAAAGCCCTTAGCTAAGACCATTATGTATTTGTCCATCGTTCGCAGTTAGTGTTGCTTTTTTTTATTTTTGCACATCTTCAGAACAAGGAAGCCGTATCATAACATGTATGTGTATCACATCGTTAAAGATTTTGTTTGTGTTTATTCGGCACATCTTTCTTATTGGTCACGCAACGTTTATGTGTGAAGCTTTTTATTTCTTATCAACATTACATAATTGCAGACACGTTGATGTCAAACGTTGGGAGTTTCATTAGTGGCTCTACATAATGTGCGCTTAACAATGAATACGGTTACGATTACAAAGTCGAGCACCAGCATGTTGGAGACGCTTTTATAAAATTGGTTTTACGAGATCGTTAATATTCTTGCCATATTTCAATTCGAGTATATGTTTAATAACATCGTTTGTTTTAACATTCGATACTATAAGTGCTGAATGTAATCGAATTATACGGTCACTCTCTTTGATTAGTTTGAAATTATTCGTCTTTGATGTGGTATTTAGGTCACAATAAATATTTTTTGCCATATTAATTGAGTGTAATTTATGGTTAGGCTTCCACGCCAATACTTACAGCTAAAATTATTTTTTTATTTAAAAGTAGGTGCAGCTTGTTATGAATTATTTTGCAGTTATTATCTTTTCTTAAATCTAAATCTACCATGTTTTCAATTATTGTAATGACAATGTTATTATGTTAAATTACAACGTTTACAATAACTCCAAGAATTTTATCAAATTTAGTGTTGGTTGCTTCGTAACGAGAAGTAAATGGTGGCAAGTTGTTTAACTATTACATAGAGATAAGTCTGTGGATTAAATTTCTTTACTTTAACGAACATGACTTCCATATTTATCTTAATGTGTGTTTGTTTTTAATTAACTGGGTAATTTGGTAGGGAATTCATAAGACAAAGCTTATGTCTTATGTATAATCCAATTCTACTTCTCAATTCAAATTGGTTCTGATTTAATTTAATTAAAGCAAACAGACAGATCTTACTGACCTGGATTGTCTCAAAGTAATTCAATTATTTATATTTCTTCTTCGAAGTTCAAGAAAAAATTCTAACTTAATCAGCTCTCAGGCACTTCGTTTCTCCTTTTTTGCATAAGTTTCTTAATCCCAATATTTTAAGACCTCCTCTACTCTTTACAATTAATTTAACAGTTAGAGTTTGTTTTAAAATATCTTTAACGAGGGTTGTTGACGTTGTCATAGCATTGTCCTCGAAGGAAATTTTTATGGGATGTTAAATTTTTCGCTTTTCCCCATAAAAAAGTAATGTCGATATCCTATTTAAGCTTCAATTAATAAAATACACGATATTATTCAAAATCGGGTAATATACTTTTTTTGCATGAAAGTGCGGACGAAATATGCCTCCATCACACTTTTTTATACAGATCAATTGCCGATAAAATAATAACGTCTATTATATCTAATAGCAGAAAGCAAAAGCCAGAGTACACTATAGTAACATACAATACAAAAGTAATCAATGATTTCTGATTCACAAATAGTCAGTTCAATGTCCATCTTTACGTGCTACAACCCAATCTCTCAGTCAACTTTCTCGATTGTCACATTACTCAAGCACCAACTTGCAAATTTTGCCTGGTTTAACCCGAACAAATTCAATGTTTTGTCCATTTAAATTCACGCAAGTTCTTAATTGAAAGGTTACATTCTAGATATGCAATTTTTTTTTGGAACACGTGGACTCATCAATATCTCTTTTATTGCTTTGCACTCACAATACTGTCTTCGCCGCAGTTTTAAACCTTCCTTTTTATTACAACCCTCGAGTTGAACTAAGGAATGTATTGTATGGGAAGGCCAATAGTAACGTTTTCAATTGATTCACACGTTTTTTTTTTGTTATAAAATTCTGTTTATAGAATAAAACGAATTGTTATGTTTTATACATTATAGTGTTATAAAAATAAACTTGAATATTACTCGGGAACTCGAGACAGATTTTTTTTACTTTTCATTTATTTTAAGCTAGCCATTCTGAATAGAATTCAATCTGGTCCAAGGATAGATCCTTGGGGAACCCTTCAATTGAACCACGTAACACGTGTTGAAGTGGATACACAACTGGTGACAATCATCTCAATTATATAATAATTAACAAGAAATCAGAACTCGAAAGGTAAACAGAACCAGAGGACAAACACGTGCCTCTAACATGTGCCATCTGCAGATCTATCTCTAGACCTTGTGGTGCTGTGGTCACGACTCGCGGGTAGATCACACAATATGGTCACGTGATATTGACGGCTATCACGTTGCCTTTACAAATCAAATTGAAACAATAAACGCAACATATTCCATATTTGCTACATATCGATGTAAATCTTGAGAAATTAATGTAGCGTGCAAACTATATTTAGTTTATCTTATTTTCCTTGTAACAGTGATTTGGTCATGTATTGTCTGTCACGCTTATTTGGTATTCGTGACATGTGGTTTTTGCATCTTGTTGGTGACTGTAACGACGGTAGGGATGACCCCTTTTTTAGGATAATATATTATCAAATAACTTCGCTCGCTCAGCGAGTAAGTTACTTACTAAAGCCCACCTGTGTGTGTAAATGCCCTTTGCGTATCCAAGGCCACGATGACTCTTTCCAGCAATGTTGCAGCCCAGGAGGGATGTCCCTTTACATTCAATACAGCATTAGCAAATAAACTTCTAGGAGGCCTCCCTCTTCAAGAGAGGAGTCCCCAGCAGTGGGAACATTAAAAGGCTGATTACGCTTATGCTATACTAACCTTATAAAACTTTTATAGAAAAAGCCTTGAGCGTTATAAAAGAAGAATACCAAACAATCTAAATTCTGCTAAAAGCCAGTTAAACAGCAGTTTAATATGAAAAACATTGTTTGAAAGTTGACGTAACAGCGGTCGAGTGCTGCAAACGATAACAGTTTTCAAAAATAAAGCATTTATCCATCAGCTGTTCTGGTGTTGTTACAAATAAATCCTTCAGACATTTGTTAGTCTGTTCGTACCAAACTTGCACTCTTGCCAACCTCTCTTACTTTCGTTTCAACTACGTCAAAGTTACGCTAAACATTTCTGAGCTGTTTCGCATTCTAAAGTAAAATGCTATGGAATCAGAGGTTAAATTAATTTGTTGCAAACTAATCAAATGTTTCTGTACGCATATTTTATAAAATTTACAACCCATAGATAGCTCCGTGTATAGCTGAACTTGGGTCTTTGTGACTAAAATATTAACTACGGTTATCTAAGTTGATTTTTTTGACAAAAAAAAACGTTTTGTAACATTTATAAGATGCCTAAATCTTTTTATGTTTTCGCTATGCGCGATAAGTCCTGTCCAGAAACCTTTTCTGTTCTTTTCTCTTCAAAAAACATGTTTTCCTTAACCTTATATTTGGTAGGATAAAGAACCTTATTTTAGATCACAAAGACTGGAAGGGAATTACTTTTAATACTTTCAATTTA
The DNA here is from genome assembly GCA_949316375.1 of Mythimna vitellina. Lineage (NCBI taxonomy): Eukaryota > Metazoa > Arthropoda > Insecta > Lepidoptera > Noctuidae > Mythimna > Mythimna vitellina. Next base: position 6,568,099 of record OX438686.1, read on the forward strand.
ACCTTTTTTAATCTACATTGTGCTTGTTCCAAAGTCCCATGTCATCCAATCCCTTATTGACATTCCTTTACAATATGAATGGCATCCACAAGATATATGTGGCCATGAACCGTGTGTTAACCTATGCGTCACAAAGGACACTATAAAAGAAGAACAAAATAGGAATATCTATGGAGGGATTCCAAATTGGATTGCCACGCTCGCAGACAAAAAAGATTTTTTGTTGATAAGATTGTATCCTATTAATTTGTCTGGCAATGTAGACTAACCACAGAGGCTTTATAAATAAAAAATATTATTTTAAAAATAAAACATTCTTAATTTGAAAATGGTTCTACTGATTCATTCGAAAAACTTAATTCATTTTCGATATACGAAATGTAATCTAAAATTCCTTTATGTAATTGTCATTCGTCATCATCAGATGGTACAGGAAGGGGGCATTGTAGCGAACCCTTTCCCGGCAGACTCTCATTAAAGTTGTCGACGAACACTGCCCATTGTTCACATCGTGTTTGTGACATTCTACTGTTACGCAATGGACAATTTAAAGTGTTGCAAGGTGAATACGAGTCGTTTTAACAACGATATAAAGCAGGATTTTAAGCTCATTACACACCCTGATCTTGATGAGCATTAACTCCCGATTCTTATTTTTTTATGTAAGGAACCATAAACTGGTCCCTTTTATAATTCGTTCCCCTTAACTATAATCACAAAGATAGTGAACCTACATAACTGCTACATCTGGCCGTATTTTATTTTGATACATTTCTTTAAACACCCACCAAACACCAAAAACTACACGATCTTAATAACAAACAATGGAACAAGCCCAGGCCAGTTATATCTTCAATTTATAACAAAGGGCAAAGTTGAGGCCATACAGAACTGTCAACACTGCTTTGTATCCAAAACGGAGTATACATAACTATGAATATTAATATTAATGACTAGCTTCTGCCAGCGGTTTTGCCCGCGTGGAAGTATTATAGAGAATATAATTAATATTTAATATATCCGGGATAAAAAGTATTTTACGTGCAGGCACATGGCTAAACTATCAACGATTTCTAATCTAAGCTTTTGAAGTTGAGTATTTCTTAAACTCTACTTTAGCCTGAGAACCTGCCAAATTTGGCGTTTAAGTAGAGTTAGAGACGTTTTAAGCCTAAAATATCTACTCAATTCAAAAACGCGCCCTTTAAGTCAGATTAGCCATGTGCCGTTCAGCCGTTTGAGCATGAAGGAGTAAGAAACATACACACATACATACATTATTGCCTTTATAATATTAGTGCAATGTTTAGGAAGGTTCGGAAGTCGTCTCGTGCTAATTGAATAGACAGCCAAGCTAGACACTACCACGTCGAAACCCTAATTGACTTGAAGTTATAATAACGTTAACACTTCCATTAAAAACCAGTATGATAGAGATGACGTCGGCTGTCTGGAACGTTGTAGGGTAAGCTACAGGTGTAATGGAAATTTAAGCATCTGTTAATAAAAAGAAAAAGGGGAAACATGGAGAGACTAGCGAGATAAAGGATTCATAAAGGATAAGAAAAAAAAAAGAGAGAGAAGGATGAGGAAGGATGGTGAAATCATAGAAGAATCTCGAATCCAACAAAACCTAGATGTTTATGAAATTGTTTTAGGTCAGCCTTAAGCCAAAGTGTGTATGTCGCATATAATACAAAAAGAAAAAGGAAAACAGAAATGTAAAAAACAGCGTGACTCGTCAAAGACGCCACCCTCAATAAGCTTCGTGGATAAATTCGTATTTCTTCCCTATCTTTCCCTGCCAACAAGGAAATAACCACGAACATCTTACAAATAATATTTTCCCCCATAACGATCTTTTGTAACATTGAAAGTACCTTTAGATCGTGACCTCTGTAATTTCTATTGATGGTGGCTTCAGAGCACAAAATGAGATAAAAAATCCTACAGTAGATTGTGTGGTCTCTCATATTGTCTGCCATTCTTAATCTGAGGTCGAGATAGCACTTTTATAAGACCAATCACCCAAGAAAATTACTAATAAAACCTTCTACAGTACGACAAAAGAATTTCTCCTTTTTCATGTTTTTTGCGAAACAATGAAAGGTGCAATGACCGAGTTGTGCTACTAAAACAAACGCAGAGTTTCATTCGACGATAAATCTACAGTAACCACGATTTATTTTTCGCAAAAAAAAGGCAACCATGGAATATAAACGATCATTTTATGGTCATGTTATAAATTCAATAGCGTTTTTGATATAAAGGAGATCGGTACTTGATCTAATGTGTATTAATTAAAATTATAATGTTATACTACGTCGAGAAAAGTTTTATCAAATTAGTCCGTAATTTCAGCTTCATAATTTCTTCAGTGTCACCTTTTTCCGTTGTTTCTTGGGGGGGGAAATATTCTACTAACTTTTTCCGCTTTAGGTGGAGCAAGGAGTGTCAGACTTTTATTATCTAAAACCCTCCCATATTCCTTTATTTGCCCTTTGCACGGCCGCTGTGACTCTTTCAAACAATCCTGTAGGTCTAGTAGTCATCGGAATCACCAAAGTCTTTCTTGTTATTAATTGTCATCCTCATTTCACTTCCTGCTATTTTTGTTGCTTCTTCTAGTAAAAGTAGGTTTTCTTTATCCTTTACCGCAATAAAAGAAGACAAATCTAATTGCATCGTTGCATTGTTAGTGCAGTGTTCGAGTTCTCTCGCTATAATAGAATCTTCATCTAGCATAGTTACTAATTTTTCAATCAGGCTCATCAGAAATGATGACAAGCAAAGTCGTATCATTATTACAATCAACCCACTCTGTCATTACGCTGATTTCTCTCGTGTCAACCTATTTTGCTAATGTATGTCAATGGAAGTGTAGTCTTTACTTACAACTAATACAAATAACGCTAGACTCATTCGTTAACTATTAATGCATCATCTTTCAATCTTTCCTTATCTCATTTTTTAGTATCGGCGCTAGAAGTCTTCTGCTTTCTTGTAGCGTTATCATTTCTATCCGCTACCATCTCTTTAATCACCTCCTTTCTAACCATATTATCTTTTACAGATGGGGCTATTGTTTATTTTGCCTCTCCCTCTCATATATAGCCATCCCATCCATTTGTATTCTCAAATTATTCATCTTGTCTGCCATGTAATGCCACGTCATTCATTAATTATCCTGTCTTATCCTGTCCTGAATAAAAAAAAACAAGTATCTATAGATCAATGATATAAATAGTCCCAGGTAAGCATTTATAACATCTCAAGTTTGTAATCCAAACTAGGGGTCAACGTAACGATAGTAGGTCGTGACCGCTTTCCTTGACATATATTTCCATATACATACTAATGTTCTAGTGCATGTAGGCCATTTTCCCGGGAATTTTAATAATGCTACTATTCCTGGTAATCAAACGATATTTCAATAATTGCCCGCGTGGATATGCAGCTGTTTTTTTTTAGCTTTTGTTAATTTGGTAATGGGACAGTATTGTCGTGTAGGAATTAACGTTTTATTGTTAGAAAATAATAAGTAAAGTAGACAAGCTAAGCTTAACGTGGAAACGTCTAAGTAAATTCTAATAAACTATAGGTATTTTTACCTAAGATTATAAAGGAAGTAAAGAAATTGACAAGCAATGACGTAGAATGTCTAATGTACGTAGATAGTATTATAGGTATCTTACTCCCGAAACACTTCTCTTCCAATGATTTATGTAAAATACGGCTTCGACGAAAATTCTTAACAAATAAACTTTGGTATGTAGAGCGTATTATGTGCACTTAATCTTAAAAGCAATACAACATTCCTGATGCAAAGAGAAATAAGAACATTTTGCCTGATTAATAAATACCAAACATAACTTCTTTGTTTAATTATTTTGCAAATACTTATTTACTACATTCATTTGTTAATTTTCTGTATTTATCAATATAACTGGTAATGGCACTGCATTATAACTACCTAAATAAATTTCTATTCATTTTCTATAACTGTGCATCATCAAGCTACAAAAATAATTAAATATCGATAAAATCTGTATGTCCTTGTAGGTTATTGAACTGTAAGTATCAATCCCACATGAATGAATAAAGAAACTCAACTCTATAACTAACCATAAAATATTCATTCAATTAATCGGTTAAACGAACAGAGACCGAATGAAATGTATGAGATAATCAGAACTTTTGGACTCGCGAACAAACATCACCACCAGAATAATTTACTGGAGACATTGTCGCTGTCGTATTAATATCGTAACTTTGCGAGAACGTACAAATATATTCCGTTTATAGCTGTTCTAACTGCTTCTTTTGAGTTGTGAGACTTGGATATAAAAATAATACCAAACCCATAAATAAAATCAATGAAAGCATATACTCTCAAAAAAATAAAATATTACTCCAATTTATTATTTCAATAAGGTCCCAGTTTAGTATTAAAAATGAAAAAATCAATGCCTTCATGAAGAAAGATAAGCGTTTATCGTTTTTAAGCCTGCATCAAATACAAAGTAAAATGATAACGAATTTCACAATGCGGGATCAAAACTCAATTTAGCAGTCTTTTAAAAACTTCTGAAATACTATAACCTGAGAGGTAATTTTGGTATTATTAGGGATTTCACATTCGCATCACAGTTGCAATCTGTCAAAAAAGACCTTTTTACCTAATATCCTTATATTTTGACAAATTTTTAACACTGATTGTAATACATGATACTGCGACTTGAATTTGAACGTTTTTTTAATATGCGAATCGGTCTTATGATTTAAATAAACAATTATTGGTACGTTTATTTAGCTATTTAAAGGTTAAAAGCTAAATTAATTCACTTTTAGCCTTCCTATGCGCTTAAAGTAAACAATACCTTCTACTAGGTGTTAGGCGCCTGGTACCTAAACAGATTACGAATACGAATAAATGTCGAAGATGCCACTTATATTTGCATGCACATAGCATAGGTCAATTCCATAAATCAAAATTGAACGATTTCAAATGAACATGTTCCGATTACAAAAAAACTTGGGTACGTTATCGATGTGTCTATGTTTAATGAATCTGTAGATTTAACCGTATGTGCGTAATCATATATAATCATGTGCGTAATCATATATAATCATGTACTTCATTATAATTAGATATTCAAGCGATCAATATACCAAGTTAACTTAATAGCAAGGTTAATTATTAACCATAATAGCATATGTTAGTACGAATACAATGGGTATTCTAGGGTTGCTAAAAATTATAATTTATTTGATAAAAGTAGTTACAAAATAAATAGTAGAGTACGACAGAAAGACAAATTGAAATTCCCCAAATAAAATTAATGTTACATAAAAGAAATATTTACTGTATGGCAATTATTGTATATGATCATTTACCAAATAATATTCAAGATTTGCCATCGTCGTTGTTCAAAAGGGTGTTATTTAGACTGTTATTGGAGAAAAATTATTACAGTGTTAAAGAATATTTAGAAAAGGAGTCGCTAATAGCATAATACATAAAAATAGACTTTATTCTACCATACAATGACATAAAAAAAATTAATAATGTTATTGCCATGTAATGTTACTGTACCTATTATAGCCTATCAAAGGATAATTTACTATTAAATGCTGATTTTGAAGTAAAATAAAATAAAACTTACTTTTCTTCTTTTTTCCTAAAATTTATCATTAATTTCGCATATTTCAATTTGCGTGCATATTCCAAGTATTTTACATGCATATAACAAGCTTTCTATGTTGCATATAATCCGGTCTCTACTAATAAGGAACTCATGCATTGTCTTAATTTCTCAACATTTATGTCTCTTTTTTAATTATTATGGCCCTAATAAACTACATCAATTCACTTAGTAATACATTCATCATATTTTTTTACTTCGACCCTCTTATCAAACGCTACCATTGTTTCCCATCAGTTTACCGTAATTTAAAGAGTTCATACGCACAATGTACTTTGTAGGTAGAAGTAATCACGTATGACCCTAAGAATTTATTAGTGTAATTATGATCCATTGAACTAGGAACTAGGCTATCATTTGTAACAGTACTGACGGAATCTAAGGCTAATATTCGTGAGTTAGAGCAGGCAGGTCAGGGCGGTGTTCCAACCTTAGTAATAGAATCAATTTTAGACTAATAAAATCAATGGACTAAGAAATGCTAAACTTAAGTGGCAGTGGGCAGAGCACATTGCTCGCAGAACAGATGGTCGATGGAGACGAAAGATTCTGGAATGGCAACCACGTACCGGAAGACGCAGCGTTGGATGGCCTTCCACAAGGTGGACCGATGATCACCAGGTCATCGGTCGGCTCGCGGGAATCCGATGGATGCGAGACGCACAGGACCGGTCATTGTGGCGACATTTGGGGGAGGCCTATGTCCAACAGTGGACGTCTTTCGGCTGAAATGATAATGATGATGACTAAGAAATGAGTAATAAAAAGCTGTTCCATATAACCTACCTACTGTCACAAATCTGTCTCTAATTGAAATATACTTCCCACACGCGTGAGAAAGTAATGAAAAAATGAGATAGTGTCAACTTCTTTCCCGCGCAAATCTCTTGAATTCGTAAATCGAAGCGAAAGTGTATCTATAGTAAATGTAGGCCGTAGATGTCAGCCATATGGTCACAATCACAAATACATGTCAAGAATCTTGAAGTAAAACAAAATAATGAATATTTTCTTCACGTTCGTTGACACCGAACTGACTTCGAATTTATTGGTTGAATATCCGAGATTTATTGGGTATCGAATTCGAGATGCCGATTTGTCGATAATTGAAATTGAATAATGTCTACCGTCAAAGAGAAACGGCTTTAAAAAAAGAGAGTCATGATAAAGAGTTTCGCCTGTTTATTCTAATTAACGTAAGAAGAAAACCATACAACGTTTTAGAAAGAAATTAGTACAGGTCAGTAAGCTAAATGACGTGTCGAGACAACGGTACACAAGCTCCATGAATCATTGTACTAATGTCTAACCTACACATAAATGTTAAATAGGTTGGGCCTCAATTTGCAGTCCATTACTGCTTACAAATCTATCATCGGATTGCGTATCGATGTTAAACCGTAATGGTGCATAAAAAGTATTTACTATCTGTAAGGTCGAACCCCGGTTTTCTTGCCAGCCAGTGTACCATTATGAACGTCGCTTCTTTAACCGATTTACCGTTACACGTGTAAAAAAATTCGCACTGCGCCGAAAACTGACGCGCTGATTGAGATTTCTGGGGCATTTTACTTTTTAGTTTGACGCGGTTTGAAATATGAATTATTTGAGTCGGCAGGCCAATTAACTGGCTATTGAGATATGTATAAAGAAATGTGTTGATAAACGCTTGTTGAGTTTTTGTTGAGTTCGTCTATTTGATTTGCGAAAATATATTTTGGTTTCATCAAGTTTTATTCGATTGGTACTTACATAAAGAAGCCGTATATGTATATCCCAAATTGCCAATATACTTATCGCAAAAATATAATTGAAACGTGTTTCCAGATGTACCCTGTTATTTAAAGTATCCTCAGCACCGTACGTGGTTACTTCCAATGAATACAAAACAATACAAATTGAGGGTACCCGTAGTAAATAAATTATGCTTGTTTGTTCAACACCTGCTGACATCCGCACATTACTTACAGATCCAATGGAAATTAAATTTGTTTGGCCACCTGCTCCCATTTCGTGGGGTTTCAGTATTTCGTAACAGGTTCACTAAAATAACAGTTCGTTGTAACTGGCTAGAGAACCTTTTGGAACAGTTATTTTAGATTGGTACCTACCTAGTTCTAATTCGAATTAGATTCATAACTATTTTTTCTTACGCAAAACTCGCTTTTCTAGATATTAATTTATTCATTAACATGATATTAATTTACAGAAATAGTTACTTTTTTAACCTAATATGAAATATAATATAATAACATAATGTGAAATATATTATTATTATATTATATAGCAACCCATAAATATTGTGATTTGTTTTAGCTTACAAATTGTTTAATTTAAAACAAAATATTATATTTATTTTCAAAAATTGAAAATTTCTTCATTTAATTCTTAGAATCAAAAAATGATTAAATGAAAATATTTATTTACATACCTAGTCAGTCTATCAAGTCAGATGCAAGTACAAATGTTTATAAAGCTCGACCAATAAAAAAGATAGAAAACTTCACATAAAATCATTCGATAGACTACAAAAAAAAAAACACGAGACCGAAAAAACAAACTGGTACCTGTTACTAAATTATGGAATAGGCACTAAAACTTGCATAGTCTATCAGACAATCATCCATGGCCCGAGTTCAATGAACTATTTTTGGCCGCGTCAAATCACGTTTTATATTATTTTTTTCTCTCTAATGGCAGCAGTTGGCTAAAGTTTCAAATAAAGCGAGAGACGTTATTGACACTCGCTACATTTAAAAGTATCGGGAGATAAATTATTCAAATGTTATAATAACGAATTATTAGCTCTGTTGAGAGTAATTTATTTCAGTTCAACGGCCTCGATTCCGCGGAAGCAATATAATTAGATATTATCATACAGGTCAGTGAATGTGGTCGAACTTTTGTAAAACGATTTGAAAGTTTGTAAGGGCCTAAAACTACCTATAATATTAAAACTTTATCATATTAGGATGATGATGAAGTCATCCATCCGTTCATTTCATTAAAATTTATCTTTCTTCTTCTTCCATAGATTTCAATTTTCATCGTTTACTTTACTACGGTATTTCTTAAAACAGTTACCGAAAATAATTATGGTTGTCTCATATGCCCGTGTCCTAGCCCCTAAGCATCATCGTAGTTGTTCCAAAATGCAAACATACTTATTTGATGACTTCTTTATTACCCAACTCTGTCCTCCAGATCAAATACTACACACCCTGCAAGGGCAGTCCTTGCAGGGTATAAGGGTTTATTCTAAAGAGTCGTGGCCCTAGAGCGCAAAAGGCAACTAAATAAACAAAAGTGGAATCTAATCAGTAATAAGCACTCCCTTTCACTCAACCAGAGCGAGAGAAGTTAGTTGTTCCAATGAAATAAACAAAAAAAAAGACCAAACACTACGCAAAGATAATTTTAAAACATAATTGCTGTAGCCTTAATATACAGTTCAAATGTAATAAAGCGCATTACATAAGACCTGAAGCAACTTTGCACTCGCCCACAATAAGCTTGAGAAATATGAAGTAGGAAGAACCGCTGTAGTGCTGGCAGACACGCCACCGTCGCCATAACTCCTGGCTAAACAAGTTTCTTCCATTTAATTATCTGCACAATCCTATAGATAACATCTAACTTTGTTTATTTGGAAAACATTAACTCTGAATTAAGCAAATCTAAGTAGATGCTTTTGATAAATTCATACTCCTTAATTCAGTAAAACCCCAAGAAAGAAAGAAAGAAAGAAAGAAAGAAAGAAAGAAAGAAAGAAAGAAAGAAAGAAAGAAAGAAAGAAAGAAGAAAAGTTTATTTGTGAGACCAAAAAGGCACCTAACTCAGCATATGCTGCGTTATTTAAAACGACAAATAACGCAGCGCTGGTATTCTGTTAGGACCCGCTGTGATGCCACGAACACACTTACGGACGTTAAGTAGTCTATCGAAATAAAATAATAAATAATGAAGAGATAGATAAAAAAAAATATTCGTTAATTTAAAAATATGTGTAAAGTAAACTGGCGTGCCAAGCGAACGCCGGCATTCGCTCTCTCATTGTATTTCTATAAATTGTGTCTCTAATTACGGTATTCGAAAGGTTAATCGGTCAGCGTCAAAGTACTAATGAGCTAGCAGGTAATCCTATAGATTAATAAATGTAGATTTTTATACAAATAACTCTAAGTAGGTATCGAATAAAATAAAGAATTTAACGGCTCCTTCAAATGAGCCACTAACCACGAAACAAATTGTTTAATTGGAATCAGGACAGACAATTTAAATCTAACCTAATTTTATACTACTTTATATTAAGGTATAAATTAGTCAATATTCTTGTTGAATACTTAATTTCGTTCCTAAATATGAATCCACATGTAGCTACTGAACTAATTCACACGATAATGTATAATAAATAGTCAAAGTTTAAACCAGAATCAAGCTAAAGTTTCTTCCAATTACAAGTTACTTATGGCTTTTTCTGGGGCAAAGTCCCCCGCGGCCGATAAACGCTTTATTTAGAACTTAACAGACAACTACGTTTAATTTATCGAGACTTTTAATAGACATTGTATCGTTCGTCGTGCTTTTTAAAATTAAATTAAATATAGACTCGATTTGAAAACATTGTCAAAGAAATAATCATACGAATTTGGTTAAAAAGGAGTCTTTATAGGCACCTACGTAATGTCTACGGAAGTCTATGGTTAGCGTCAACTAGCTACGTTGGCCGTGAAACAACGCGCCGAGACTGTATTGAACGATTAGAAACAGCTAGACTGCTTATCTTGAACATGATTTATTATATCTGCTAGTTAGCCGCAAATGGAATTACAGACACGATGCAACTTGCTTTTCCTTACTGTGAAGTCTGAACCGGAACGTCAGTGAATCACTCTACCCATAATATATCGTATCGCCGAAACGAGTTTGTTTACACGTGTTATAAAATATTGATACACATCGGCAACGGAATAAAACATCAGTGCTAACGTGTTTAAGGTAAAAGTTGTAAACAACGAAATGAAAACAATGTTATTTTCAGGTCGCTTCACCTTAAACTCAATTCTAACTACTTCTACGAACATCTTCAAACACGTTTTCACTTCCATCGATCATATTAAATCGTGACGACGTGTTTTGTTTCTTCGTAATTTGGTGGTTTAAAAGTATGCGTGTGAGAAAATCGTCAGGAAAACATTGAACGAAAATCGCATGTTCAACCGAACGCGGTGAAATCTGCCCTTTGCAGAGCTAAGCATCGTTTTGCGGGCTGATCAAATTTGCATAAAATACAAAAATGTTAATTAAATGCAAATGAATTCATTTCAGATCTTATTGTACATTTTTTTTTCAGAACGTTTTCTGGTATGGTTATTGCGGCTTTCTCTTTGTTCCGTTATTTTCTTTTATTATTATTGTGGACCTTTATGTTTTGTACAATATCGTTGAAATGACAGGTCAAATTATCTTCGTTCTTTATGTCCCAATCGCTGTCTTCTGATTTCTGATAAAAGTTCATTTCCATTATAAACTTTGATTTTAGGTAACGATATCTATTAAAATCCGCATAATCATTACCAGAACTACTTATTAGCAAGAGAATCACGTGTCTAATAGCCACTAGGTATATTTAAATGCGCATACCATGAATTCTTCGAGAGTACATATCAATTGAAGTTTGAACTCCCAAATATTTATTCGGCTCGCTTCGTTTCCGCTAAAGATATTGGAAAATTGGAACGGCAGCAGTAATCAAATCATCAAAGTAATAACGTTTTATTCGCAGATAAACATCCGTTTCTTCAAATTGATCTTTGCCAAATATACATGGACAAGGGGTCATCATAAGTCAATTTCTGCACCTAAAACTGGTTTTAAAAATTAATAATCCTCCCGATCTAATTTCGCTCACGGTGGCCAATCTTAACTGACATGAGCCAAATACGCAGGAGATATTATAATGCACAAGTGTGTGCGTAAACACAGGTGAAGTCTTTGTTCGTTTACACTCATAATCCGATGGGACGACGCCATCGGCAATCCGATAGGGCCGAAAACAGATAAGGCACGGGACTAAAGGGTTTACGTGTTTTCCGAGGCACAAAGGTGTCACATCACCAACTACTAAACTTCAAGCTGCTGCAGAGTAATTCTTAGTAGAAAAACCCATTAGAAGTTTTTGTAAAATTAATAATATAAAAAGAGTCATGTTTGACCTCAATATCACCTGATAGTAAGTGATGATACGGTAACTTATTCTCTGACTTGGTTTACAGGTAGTAATTGGTTTGGTTGGTAGTTATGGAAAATTTTAATGCTCTCACAGTAAGAAAAATCTCCTTGATACACATACTGCCTGCAATCTTAGTAACGTTAGTAATAAAACAGGAAACAGTGAGTGTTATGGCGGCCTATTTTATTTTACTGTAACATTAACACCATTTGCTGTTAGCCCACATATTATTGCTATATCCGTTGTGAATGCATTTAATTAGCTTTTATTTAATCCTAATCCTAAAAATCCTAATTTTATTTAATGATATATTTTTCAAATTCTCATTTTGTTTTCATTGTTTTTTCTTAAATCTGGCTGAAAAATAAGACACGTGCTAAATAGAATAGAATAAACTTTATTGTCAACCAAAATAGTAGCAAAACTATGTCAAATTCTCACTGCCTACATTTATATTTCAATTTAAAGTTTCAATCACGTGGAACATTAAACTATGCGTTTGCATAATAAGTTATTTTAATGTAAATATTATTTATAAACGAACATCTAAAGTGCATATCTAAAAGAGGTTGACATAACCTCTCCGTGTTTAGTTGTAAATGGCTACATCGCTGACTGCCACGGCACCGACCTTCGCAACACGAGGGTCACGGCTTTCACACTAAACGACTAATTTCAGGAGACCCACAATTCAAAGCTGTTCCTTCAACACGCAACGGCACCAACAATTTACTGTATTATACCTGCTAAACACGAAATACGTCGCATACTTCTACTACTAAAACTCGAAGCTACACTATAATTGCTGTAGTATGGTGCGGATGACAGCTGTCAGATTCATACAATGTAGCTACCTATCCTTTTCTCTCGTCTTACAGATGCATTTTTTCGTCCTGTTGTCATCCTACCCATGCTATGTAAAAAAGACCTTAGTATAATGTCTTTTAAAGAAAAAATGTTTACATTACGCTCAGCAGATGTGGCCTTTCCGATTCCAGAATAAAATACACAATCGCTGTAACTACGTTGTAGCGGTCAATCTATTTTTACGCAAGAGAATTATTTGTTCTTTTATTAGTTTACGTTTTCAAGCAATGTGCTAATAAAATGTGTATTTTACAAAATTGCAGCTTTTCAAAGTTCTAGTAGAAAAAAAAGTCAGCCACATAAAATTTTAAATAATTGTTACATTTGATATTTTAGAATCTAGAATAATTTGATATCTTTTCTTGCAAACATAACGATGACTAAACCAAATGCAATATTATCTACTCAATTTACCTTACTGAAACTTACCACACAAAATAGGTACGTGTCTAGAAAACACAGCACTATAATCACAAAAACAAAACCTAAAAAATGCAAAGCATAGATATGCACACTAAAGCTACAAATACGTAGCGCCGACTTAAAACCGTTCGCAGACATATTTGAAAAAGGAAATTATGTTGTTTTTTTTTTTTTTTTTGCTCGATAATCGTAAGCTCGTAGTAATCGATTGCCCACTAAGTTCTAATAAGATGTAATCACGAAAGCCGTGACCCTGAGGAACATTGCTGTACGTGTTCGCGTCAGCTTGGAGCTTTCTTACTTAATTTATTAATCGTCTACTGAAGCATGATAAAGCAAGTTCTAGACAGGAAGATAAATTATCATCTTGTGTTCGTCACAATTATCTGATTGACCTAGTCAAGGCTTTGATGTGTTTTACGTAATACTTTTTTTTCCCGGCTTACAAGCCGTACACACAGTGTAGTACATTTCAGAAATAAAAAGTTATAAGTATAAAGTATTCTAAGTTTTAACACCAAGGGATGATGTAGGTTCCTTTTTGATTTTTATTAGACACTACTACAGATTAACTTTTTTTAAACGTACAAACAATACTACATTTTTTTTTTTGTTAATATTTTTGGCTTGGGTACTAAGCCCTATAAGCCATGTCTTCGAATAAATAGTTCATTTGTTTACCATTACACTATGGATAAACACATTTTAATGTTTTTGTAGTATTTTATAGCAAATGTATCAAGTCAATCTTCTCGGCAAACATCGCTGAAGCAGTAAAAACTACACCAATTTTACATCCACTAGGATATTGGATATTAGATTTGGTCAATTTGCGAATACATAATTAAAACAGCCACTGATCTTCAATCGAAGAAATCCCGCCAAAAACTCCCAATTTTACATCTTTAAAATATCACCGTAGATTATAAAATATTTTTCCTTTCATGTTCCTTCCTTTATGATAGCTGTTATATATTTTTCATCAAAATATAAACGGCCTACGTCTCGCTACATTTATTTTTTCTAACCACTTTATCGTTTCTTTTTTAAATTGTTTCTTTTCTTTGATCAGATATCGTCTGATTTATGTGGGGCAGTTATGAATGTGTGAATTAATAAACTAGTCTAGTCTAGATATTATAAATCATAGCTTGTGAAATGATATGTTGGTGTATGGACGTATTAATCATCATTTTGGCATGAACAGTGGTTTCACTAGTCATTTTCAACTCCTCTGAAGATTACTTAAATTGCCGGCTTCGTTAAAAGAAATTTCTTACTCACTAATAAAATCGTTTCAAACGAAGACAGGATATGAAGGTTAATCAGGTTATAAAGACATCTGCCAAATAATGCGCTCAGCTCACTTTACGTGAGATTGATTTGATTGAAGAACTAACTGCACACATTCAATATTTTATTTTTGTTCTTTTTTCAAATATAAGTTTTTTTTTCTATTTTCGAATAAAAATTCGACATAACTGGCTTGCAAAACACATTTCGAATTCCATTGCAATCCATACTTTTTGGGGCTTTTTTGACGTATTAATGATCACTTAAAAGTTAACTTAAATAAAATACAGAACGCTAAAGTTGAAACTTGAGCTGTTAGTGTTAAATTGCCTTTGTTTCGATTTTAAATTCAAGTAGATAGCACAAGCGTAGCAAGTTCAACAGTAAGCCTATCGATTTTACCAAGATTTGCATGTTATGCCTGCCTACTGCATCCAAACATTCGCATAATGTAATCTATTCATATAACTGTGACGTCACCTGGATCTAAATAAAGTGAACGGATTTAACTGCCCAACCGACTGCAGTTTCGTGGTTTGCCCTACATTTTAATTTAAAATAGACTGCCCTACATTTCGACCCTGAGAGATGCCAGAATTATTTATAATTTTATTAGGACACTTGGTTATAACAATATTTTGGTGTCAGTGCAACCATCGTATATCATTTGTCTTGGCTGCATCTTTCTCTGATGCATAGAGATTGGAAGGGTCATAATTCAATTTTTTTTATAATATGTGCATATGATTCAACGTACGTAATGTGTCTATTGAAAATGCTAAATATGGACAATAATACTGAGTGAATTCGAAGTTTGAAAATGATGGATATGTTTTTTTTTTTTGGATTTTATGACCTGGTCACTTGGACCTTAAAGTCAAGGATGGTTATGAACAAACAATGGTTAGAGGAAAAGCAAACTGAGTGCCTAGTACGATTTTATTTTACGTTAATGCGATTGAAACGTTTATGACGTTCAGCGCTCTGATTGACCCGCTCCAAGCTCTTAACCAATCAGAGAGCCAAATGCGGTAAACTTTTCGATCGTGTTAACGTACATATCGCAATTTTTTTACCTTAAATTATGGTGTCTCAGTCGTAATGTTGCGTTTTTTTAAGGTCACCTATCTAAGAACACCTGGGTTATCAAAACGAATCTAACGATAATTTTAATTTAATATATATAAATACGTTTAGCGGTTTGGAAGATATAATTTAAAAATGAATATTACATACATACAAGATACGCGCGAAAAACATAACCCTTCTTGCAGTCGGGTAAAACAACTCGCACTTAGCGCTCTTGTTTTATCTGCCTTGGCAGTTCATTGAGCTAGTGGTCAGGGTAATGTCTGATAATAATATTACCTTTATTTATACGCATTGTAGATAGTACCTTTCCATTCCTTTTAAAAATCGTTAGGTAACTAACATGATTCAAAGGTGAAACAGATTATAGAACGTAACTTTAGCTTCCTAAAAATTTACATAATGTAAACACATAATCAATCTTCGTGTCTGTTGTTATCATAGACTAAATATTGTGATGCTTCTGCTTACCGAGATTAAAAATTAAAAACGATATTTAAAAAGTAGATATGTACCTACCTATCACGCTGGGAACATGAGGCTCGGGTGATCAGCCAATTGCCATTTTAAAAAGTTTTTACATAGATTTTTTCGCACTGGTTTTTATATCTGATTACGAATCACAATTTTTTTCAAACGGAAAAACACAAAACTTAATTAAGCATCTGCTTAATTAAGTATGTTAGTATGTATCTACATACTGTCACTAACTAAATATAATTTCGAAGCCTACTGGGGCCTTGAACGTAGGCAAAGAAGGAACAGGAGTGGGTTTTAGTCAGTAAAAGTCTGACACTATCTAATATAAGGCGGTAAGTCCCCTCTTTGAAGTGTGGCTGGAAAGACCACACGGCGTCTTTACCTTCCGCATGACGCAGGTTCTCAACGAACATGGTAAAATCGGGAGGTAACTGCACCGGATTCGTGCGGAAGAAACGCCCGGGTGCCACCATTGTGTGGACCGCCCGGAAGACACAGTGAAGCATACGGTAGAGGTGTGCCCCGCCTGGGCAATGCACCACCGTGTCCTCGTGGTGGCGATCAGCGGCAGCGATCTCTCACGCCGGGCCTTGGTACAGGCCATGGTCCGAAGCGAGGCTCAGTGGCAGGCGGTCCCCTCCTTCTGCGATGCTTCGCAACGCTTTACTGCTGTAATGCTAGCAAAGAAGGAGGCCGCACGTGCCCGCGCGAGGCAATGGCCCTCGCGCCCCAGCCGCAGATTCTGATCCCGATTTCCAGTTTCCGTAGGCGCGGGCTTTCGGACGGCGAACAATGGGTAGCTCGCCGTCCGATCGTCCGGTAACCGTCCGGACCGAGCCCAAATCGTCGACGGCGCGTAGTGTTCCACGTGCGCCTAAAGAAGATGTCAGCAACCGTAGGGGCCCAGCAGGGTCGAAGCCTACTGGGGCCATGGGTGATTCT
Source organism: Mythimna vitellina (assembly GCA_949316375.1). Taxonomy (NCBI): domain Eukaryota; kingdom Metazoa; phylum Arthropoda; class Insecta; order Lepidoptera; family Noctuidae; genus Mythimna; species Mythimna vitellina. Next base: position 6,585,130 of record OX438686.1, read on the forward strand.
AAAGAGATCCCCAGGGCTCTGGAAATATGGCAAAGAAAGAACAGGAATGGATTTTTAGTCAGTAAAAGGCTGGCACTATCTCCCGCTCCGCCCAAGAGTGGGGGATGTAATTAGATGTTTTTCACACCCAAAAAAAAAATACATGGGGATCAACAAAGGTATTTATAGGCTTGGCCTTAAGAAAAACACGAACACCACGTGTAAGTGTAAGTACCCAATAAAAAACGCCAACTAACTAACACTCTACAAACAACCTCCTCAGAAACAATATTTCCTAACTAATATTTTCTAACTGGCAACATTAATCAAATGAATGTGGTCACGCATTGTAAGCCACTCTGCGACCTCGGCCGTAACCCTGTAGGGTTTCAGGGCTTCGGTAAGCCCTATAATGAACTACCACAATACATGAACAGTATTAAGCACGCTTAACAAGCTAAGAGGATTTACTATTGACGTATTTACTGGCTCATTTGAATGCGCTGACATGTTCGCAATACAATTTGAATGTGTACACTTAGACTGAGGTGTGCAAACAATTCTGAGTGATGTTCCGAATTGGAAAATGCATCGTATAAAATTTAATTAGTTTCGCTGTAGTTTAGCGATTTTTTCTGCTCAATTTAATTTAAAAACAAAACTCCACTACTTTTTCCATAGAGGTCTCACCCTAGCAGCAGCTCTGTTCTTTTTCCAAATTCAAAAAATCATAGCCCAGCTTTTTTTTCTTTATTTCACCGTGTGTAGATAATAATGTTGCCATTACAAATAATTGACAATGGTCGTCAACGCCAATCATCTGGCTCGACCACCGTTTAATGAGCCGGAAGGTGTGATTAGCGCGGGATGAGCACTTTATATTAATGGATAAATGCTGTAGGTATCACTCTAGATGAGCCGTGGGTATCTGTGGAATATTCCATGGCATGGTCAATTAATCCCTTGCTCTTGGTTGTCAATTGACAGTGGTGTATCAGAAGTAAAACAAAAATGCAATAATTCTATATAACACATTTTCAAACGAATGATATTTTTAGGGTTCCTTAGTCAACGAAGAACCCTTATAGTTTCGCCAAGTTTGTCTGTCTGTCCATCTGTCCGCGGATAATCTTAGTGACCGTTAGCACTAGAAATCTGAAATTTGGTACCAATATGTATATCAATCACACCGACACAGAGGTAAAATAAAAAGTGGAAAAAAATGTTTAAGTATGGTACCCCCGTACACGTAGTGGGGAGTGGTTTTTTTTTTTTATTTCAACCCTAACGTGTGATATATTATTGGATAGGTATTTAAAAGTGAATAGTGTTTACTAAAATAATTTTCTTTAATATTAATATTTTGGTAAATAATCGCTCCAAAAGACTTTCTTGTTTTGAACTTGGTGGGTTAAACAGTTTTTGAAAAGTTGTACAAAATAATTTCTGAACTAAGTTTGTAATTTAACCGTGTATGCAAGCATTTTTTGGTTTACATATTTTATTATACTGAACGTATCGTCTTTTCAAATAAAAAAAAAAATATTAAAATCGGTTCACGCAATCCAAAATTACCAACTAAAACCCAACATACATAACCGTCTAGTTTGTATAAATTAGGAACCCAATTTCCCGATGGCGCAGTACTTTGAACTATTTCGCGCTGTACTTTGGACTACTTCGCGCTGTTAAGATTTTTCCTGAATTGATGGAGTCGGGACGGGTATGAGCTATTATATTGTCGAATTGTTCGATTGGGCTCTCGTTGGCTTTGGTGGTATTTGTTCTTGCTCGTTGTCTGTCGTTCATTAACTCTTAAGTGGGGACACTTATTGTGACGGACGGGAAACTACGAAACCTTACACTGAGCGCGGCCCGCCCGACACGCTCTTGACCGGTTTTTTAATTTTGAAATTGTTATGGAGCGATCCATTACAATTTCGTAGACAATAAAAACTACCAAAATTGAGTATATTTGCAGCAAATTCGGAATACTTCCAGTTTGTGTTGCCAAGGCTTGTCGACGTTTTATAATTTATTTTTATACTGTGTCTTCTCCACAAAGACAGCCACCTTGATGAACCTTCATGACAGTAACAAAAGAAGAACGTATAGAAGACTCGTATGTATAGTCGGGTTGGAACGTGAACGACAACCACGACTATAAATAGAACACAGGTGACATTGGACAGCCCACTTCAAATTAACAATAGAACATAAATATTTTTTGTTATTAACGATATTAATTGACAGTTTATCAGCCATTGGCGTAAATTGACGTTGCGTAGACAACGTACGTCAAATTACTTAGTAAATACTTATACACGTGACACTTTGTAAACCATTTTCTGAAAATGAATAAAAAAAAAGAGATACTGTGCCGTCACAAGCTGTTTAAACAGTAAACGGTAATTAAATACGTCTAGCTATATAGCTTAAGTTAAAAAAAAAAAAACTTCTGTTATTAACAAAATTGTCATAACAAAAATTCAAGAAAAAACCACTATCAAATTCTACAGTCTGGCTATAAAAAAAAAAAAACGTTTATTCGTTAGCCATAAATAATCAATAATTGAGAATCTACAAAAAAATATGGAGATTTTTTGTGATTCTTTTCTTTACGTCGATTATTTTAACCAGTTATGTATTTATGTATCATAAGTTCGGCGCCTCGGTATGTTGACCTGACATTCTATCCAGCCAACCTTGCCTATAAAGCTTAGCAAATATTAGCCCCGGATTGATTTACCCGTTTACTGTTTACATTAGGTCTGTGGTACAAGGCACAATGCTACTACATAATATATTACGTACTACTTATGTACTAGCATTGTGCATTATAAAATATGCAGTATACTCGTAGTTGTAGATATATATTAATATGTCAACAATTGCCCAATGACAATTCCCTCGCTCCCTAAAGAATTTTTATAAGAAAAGTAGGTACCTATATTTGAATTCAGAATACGAAATATCAATATAAAATTTTGAAACAACGTACCTACATGAGACAAAGTTCAAATTACGGGACTTTTGGCGGGATTTCTTCGAGCAAAGTTCAGTGGCTGTTTTAATTATTCGCACATTAATTCCTAATGGACATTGTGATGTAAAATTGGTATAGTTTTGTATCTCAAGTGTCTTCACAACTGAACAAATTATGAAGACTCATTGAAACAGGCGCGATCTCGATAAAATGGAACTGAGAATTTTATTGTAGTGTTGTAGTCAACACTGAGGTAGTCCTCAGCGAAGTTTGCCGACAAGGTTATACATTTTCTGCCAAATACTACAAAAAAAAAAATAGAATTTGTCCATCCATATTCGGTTTTTTTTTTTGTAAATTGTTTTTTATATCACACTTTTTATTTACTATACATAATTATTCTAATATCCTAGCCGTGTTTGGGTCACGGCTAGGACACATTGATTAATTACGGATTTCCAGTGCCTATCTTCCGGCTCCATCATCATCGGGTCACTTCGATGATTCCATTTTCAATATAACTATTCAGAACCATTTATTTATTTGTATTATCATAGTCGCTTAACTATCTTTCTTCATTATGATGATGTGAGTATGAAGTTCCGTTGGCCATTTTTGGTCTTCTTCATCAGTTCCACTTTATCAAATGTTACTTTTTGACTGTAAATGCTTAAGTTCTCGATGAAAATACCAAAATCACTATATGGTTCCTACAATATTTTAGGAGTTCCCTCGATTCCTCATGGATCCCATCATGAGAACTGGATTTTGAAAAAAATGGGACCGATCTGGAAGCATACCCTTTAAGGGAAAAAAAAAATTGCAAATTGGTCCATAAACGTTGGAGTACAAATATATATATTTAAAAAAATGCAACCGAATTTCTAACCTCCTCCTTTTTTTGAAGTCGGTTAAAAATCACATGTCACAGTGTTTCTTATCGAACTCCTCCGAAACAGCTTGACCGATTTTTATGTTTTTCTTTTGTGTATGTTTGGTAGATCTGATAATAGACTGAGACTGATTTTTCCTAATTTATATGGCAAAAAAACGTTTACCGAGTCAGCTAACGTTCATATATATATTTATTATATATATTAAATACTTGATAAACTTTTTTCGTCACAGATAAGAACACTAGACTAAAATCAGAACCAATTCGGAAAAGTAATCGCATGTGAGCCTCCCGATAATCGAATCGCGCCATAAATGCCCTTAATGCGGCACGCTAAAAGCAAACAAACAAACTCAATATATTCAACTAAAGCTATAAACATTTACGACACACTCAGCCAGTCATATCAGATTTTTGTAATAAAATCTCTCGTAACTGACTATTATTTAATATTTCGTTGATATCAACCATCTGAAGTGATTAAAATAAATCGGATAATTCAAAGGCGTGCTTTATTCTCTTCCTTACATATAAAACTAAGTCCCCTAACGCGTCTGTCTGTATGTCCGTCTGTTAGCGACAAAATAATAAAAATATTCCACAACTTTCATACAACGTCATCTAGTCCCAAACTAAGCAGAGCTTGTGCTATAAGTACTAGCTGCAACTGAAAACATACTTATATGTTTCTCAATACATTCTTATGATAGATACATTACACCCAGATACAGAACAAATGATCATGCTCATCATATAAACATCTGTCTTGGGTGGGAATCTAACCTACGACATCCTCCGGCCACCGTAGGCGCGGGCTTGCAGACGGCGAGCAATGGGTGGCTCGCCGTCTGACCGTCCGGTAACCGTCCGGACCGAGCCCAAGTCGTCGACGGCGCGTATTGTTCCACGCGCGCCTCAAGGAGATGTCAGCAAATCGTAGGGGCCCAGCAGGGTCGAAGCCTACTGGGGCCACGGGTAGTGTGAAAACGGAACCCGGGGCCCTGGGACGAAGGCAACGAAGGAACAGGAGTGGGTTTTTAGTCAGTAAGAGTCTGACACTATCTCCCGCTCCGCCCAAGAGCGGGGATGTCATTAGGATGATTTTCCCACACAATAAAAAAAAAAAAAAAAAAAAAAACCTACGACATCCAAGATTAGCAGTCAGGGCCACTAACCACTAGAACAAAAGGCCAGTCAAAACTCAAAAACTACTAAACGGATTTTCGTGCGATTTTCACTAATATACAGACTGAGTCATGATGAAGATTTAGGTATATAAGGTGTTAAAAAAATAACTTTAAGAATTTCGAGGGGACATTGTACTCCTCATTACGAATAACTTTTACTATGGGACCAAACCTGAAATCGCGAAAAAAAATCCAGCTGCTCCATACATTTTGACGAGTTATGCGAATATAAACGTAGGGAACAGCAAATTTTTATATATATATTAGTTAAAAATTCTTAAAGTTAATTTTTTAACACCTTAAATAATACATGAACGTTATAGTAGAGAAGCCAAGAATTTTAATGTGTTTTACACGCATCCAAACCTGGGGGTGGTCACTAGTGGCATTAGTGTTTTACGTTTTACTCGTGCTACCTAATTGGATCGTGAATTACCTATTTAGTGAACAAATGCGGTACCATTAAACCGTGTCCCAACACGTGAGTTTTCTATTTAATCCAATTTGGTATGGTTTATTTTCGGATTACTGAAACTAACATTATTACGAATCATAATATATACACGTAACTCATATTGAACTGGCTGAAACTGGAACATAATTTGTATGCGTTAATATGATTTTCACACGTGAACGTGAAACAATACTTCTCGTTTGACAACATGACATGCTAGAGAGGGTTTGTCAGTGTTTATTGTACCAATTTATAACTAACTAGCTTTTGCCCGCGAGTTTGCTCATGTAAAAATATATCTATGCCCTTTTTTTGATTGGAATATCATCTAAAAACATCCCCCGCCTTGGGCGATGCGTAAGGGCGTGTCAGACTTTTACTGACTAAAAATCCACTCCAGTTCCTTCTTTGCCTTGGTCCCAGGGCCCCGGGTTTCATTTTCACACTACCCGTGGTCCCAGTAGGCTTCTACCCTGCGGTTGGCTGACATTTCCTTGAGGCGACTTGGACCTGTACCATGACGTTTAAAGTAAGATTGTTTCATTCTTATTTCCAGTGTGGGTAAGAGATGGCGCTAGACAACCGGTATAGCTCTGTCTCTTGCCCACACTGAAATAAGAATGAAACAATCTTACTTTGAACGTCATGGTAACCCCGTTGGGCTCGGTCCGGACGGATGCCGGACGGTCAAAAATACAAATCTTTTGAGTTAAATTCGTTACAAACAAAAACACAATTATTTTGAGTTAAATTCGTTACAAACAAAAACACAAATCTTTTCTCGTGATTTATAGACTAGCCTCTGCCAGCGGCTTCGTCCGCGAAAAAGTAAGTTTCTCTATACAGACTTTGAATCCCCATTTCATTCCTTTAGGGGGCGAATTTTGGAAAGTGCTCGCCTACGTCATAAAAGGAAACCTTGTGCAAAATTTCACGTTCCTAGTCCCAGTAGTTTTGGCTATGCATTGATATGACAGTTAGTCAGTTTCTTTTTATATTATATGTTTAGATAGATAGATAATTTTAGTATAGACTATGGAAGACGCTAAATAATCCTAAAATGTACCTAGTATCTGAAGCCTTAGTGCGAAATTTAAATTTAACGTACTCCAACGCGTCAACCTTCAATTTGCACTAAAACGGATTAAAAGCCGTCTGGTGACAATGACGGAAAATATTTTTTTTTCATACGTTTTGACATAAGCTAACGTTTACGTAAACGCGATCGAGTACGTTTAAACACTCACTAAGGCCTCTGCTCACGTGTTCCACGCTACAAAAAAAACCTTACTTCAAAATAAACGTCTAATAGCGTGGGACTATAAATTAGGTACTATAATTGTCGTTCGAAGGAGGTACCGTGGCCCTGGACACAGATGGTAATCGAAGGAAGGCAGATGGATTTTAGTCAGCTTAACTACCTCTCGCTCCATCCAGAGTGAGCTGAACCTAGAGAGGTTTAATAATTATATACTTCCTTACTACCCACCGAAAAAAGACAAGAATGCTCTATCATTGACCACATCATAACAGGTGAGATAGCAGTCAAAAGCTAGCCTATCAAAAATAAAAAGTAACTACTAAAAACTTTGAAATAAAATTACCTTGTACCTCCTATAACACAATTTTTGACTAGGAGTCGTTTTTCTGACCGAAGCCGAAAATCATGGCCATATTTGAACAAAACTCAGCTCTTTTAAAGGCTGACCAAACAGTGACCTTTGCCCAAAACAGTTAAATTTACGACCAATCGAAACCCCTGAGCCCATTCATATACGATACTTAGCTAAAACCCTTGTATCCCGGCGCATAGAATTCGAGACTCGTAGGCTTTATCTTACCAAACAATGACGTAAGAAAAATGCTAAAGATTTTTCCAAATTTTATCTCACAATGGCTTCAAAGACGTAACGGTCAAACAAAAAATTGTCTACTATTTTACTAAAGGCGAGTAAAAAAATGTTACAATTTTCTCAAAGAACTTTTTTTTTTCATGTAAAAAAGAAATAAAGGTGGAAAGGTCCAGCCATTCCGCTACTCACTACTTATTGTAATGAATTTTGTGTTGCTCCTTAAATGTATTCCTTGACCCATAACGTGAGAAATGTGTAACGTGTCTGCCATGTTGGATACTACTTTTAGGGAAGCGAATGAGGACGACATTTTCTTTATTTTTGTTCTATATTCAAAATACCTGTATTGCCAGCATATTGTATGTGCTACTGTGACTCATAACCTCACCTCCATAAAGAGGGCTAGTTTTTTTTTTCAGAAGCTAAGGCTTTTATCAAATACAGCCTCTTGAACAACTTTTAAATCTCTCTGTAAACTTCTAAAAGATAATTACAGTTAATTTTTCCGCCATTAGGCATCGGTTTTTCTTTAAATTGTTCCATGTCCCTACCTCACCTTTTCTTATAATTCTATTATTGACGTTTCTTTGTTCGCCTAGTTCTTTCACAATAGCTATCGAAATCAAGGTTCAGGAAAGAGGACTATTATGGTAATATACGTCTATTCAGGCTATGACGGCTGTTTCTTTTGTGAGAACTTTATTTGATTAAATAAGACATTGGTTAGGCCTTGTTTGCCCTAACATATTGTTCGGATACGGAGTTTATAGCTATGTTTCTGAATTAATTCCTAAAGAACTTTTCTTGGCCTTGAATTATTATGTTGGAAAATAAACCGGTACTCATTTCATTAATCAAGTTCTGCTCTAAAAGCTTTTCTCATCAAGTAGGTAATATTTTATAAAGCAATAATATTCGTATATCTTTAATCTTGACATACGATGTCATATCAAGCACGATATTTTCCAACTCCTTTACCAAAACTTCTCAACTGTGAATTTTCACATATCCTCTGGGATACCAGATATTCCAAACGTAGCTGAAAATTGGGATCATACTAATTAAATCCTTATTACTCGCATCGTTGCGCAAAGGCCCTCATTTCTAATATACAGAACATCATATTTAATTAAACTATTGGTACTCTAGTTCTTTAAAAAAACTAATCTAAATACATATCCAGGTATAATGAAATATTGAGATTGATCATTGGCTGGCAGCCAATCACTTGGTCAAAAAAATGGTTTAATTGCATGAATCCGAACATCAGCGTCAATCAAGAACACAATTATCGGGAAATACATGTGGTATGACGTCACAATTTATGTTCCGCAGACACATTATTTTAAACGTTTCATTACTCTTACAGTTTATTGTTTTTCGAACATTCGGAACTAACAAATTCTTTTATCTATTTTAAAATTGCAATTGGACAAATATTTATATTTTCACATCAACACTACAAACGTTTCTTAGTTTTGTATAAAGGCTTCCAGAAAAGTTTGCATGCCAGATAAAACTAATCTCTTCTTTCCAAATACTTATGCTTTCCAACTTTATCTACGAAAAACTAGATAATTTCAAGATCCAAAAAATTAACTGACCGCTTTCTTTATAAATTGATACTTTTTAAAAGTCCTACGTACTGCCACTGGTAAATAAATACTATATAAAATTCCTAAAAAAAATATGCTGAAACATGCTATTGCATACTAATTTAAACCTATATAAGTATTACATAGATACATTCATTCAATTCAAAATACAAACAAACACTAATTAGATTTAAAATATAAGATATATCTCTTGTAATCTTAAATTAAATTAAAATAACGGAATATTGACCGCTGAAATCAAGCCCCCGTGGCTTAATTTCACTCAGTCACATAAGCGAGCTTGTTACGCAAAAATATATATATTTTTGTTTTAATTGGAATAAAGGTTATCAAAAAGCCTTCGTGTACTTTTATGCGTTGTAAAAATCATACAAAAAACAAATCACATGGAATCACATTTCACACGTGCATGTAGTTGAGTCAGGTTTTCTGATTGCAATGTTTAGGGCCTATTACACTACTTGATTTTCAGACAGTCTTAGTCGAGCATGTGTAATAAGGGGTAGACCGGTCTTACTCGGAACAAAAAATAAGACAATCTGAATATCGTGTGATGAATATCGCATAGTGTAATAGGCCCTTTAGCGCGTAACGTTCCTTATAATAAATCAATGTTTATAATAGTACTTATGTATGTTTGTTACTCCCTACGGATTTGGATATCATTTAACCCACGAATAGACTATATCCCAGCACATTATCTCTACTTTCAAGCGAGTGAAACCACTGGCAGTTCCTAATATTTCATTTATTCAACATTTAGTTAAACTCATCATAATACATAAAAGCTGCTTCTGGTCACAATCATAAATATTCTATCCACCTGCCCATCATCTGTCTTATAAAATTTCATTTTAACAGCCCTTTTCATTTCAAACATTCCATTTATGAAAATACCTCTCATTTAGCCAGGTTACCCTTGACATTACAATACGCGTGAATTCATAAAGTAACCCCGTTTACATTTGAAAAGAATTCTCCTTTATTGTAAATGGGCACCATTTTGATTGCGCTGATAAATTAACTTTAGTCGACAAGTCGTAGGTAATTAGAATATTTTTTTAAATAAATTATACTGTTATTTTATCTCCTATTTGTACGTTTTGAAATGTTTTTCGTTTGGACGATTGTTCCGTAAGATTTTATTGTGATTGCTACACACGTATTAGCAGAAATGACTATAGAAAATCCTTGTCTGAAAAACAAGAAACACGTTGCCGATTCAATGTTGTACCAATCTAAACAGTCTTTAGCTTACTTGTAAATAGGGCATGCAAACCGGTTACCCGGATAACCGAAAAAACCGGATAACCGACTCATTTTGAAACTCGGGTTTTTTAGGATAATAAACCGGATTTTTCGGCTTTTTCGGTTGTGTCTATTTGATTTAATAATACTTTAATTTTTCCAAAAAATATTAACTGTTATTAGTAAAAAAGTTTAATAAGTTTAGTTCCTATTTCGGCCACTCTAATTTACATCCTTGTCGCACTACTAATACTACTGTGCCACGCTGCCGCCATTTTGTATTTCGGTCAGTCTGTGAATAATAGTGACACGAGTGCACGTGTTGTGTTTGTCGGTGGTTAATGGTTACATTGCAGATATTATTTTTATCAAGGTAAGTTTAATCACATTATTTTATATCGCTCGTATAATATGCATTGCTAATATTACATGAAGTGGATGACAAAATACTGAAATGTAATCACAGCAGGGATGTTTTGCATTTTCAGTAATAGCTTTAATCAATTAAGTTAAGGCTGACGGCGCTTTCTTATTTTTGTAAATATGTAATGTACCTGTGTAATGAAAGCATGTTTTTGTTTAAAGTGGTTTGATTTGACCTGATCACATAAACACATTGTTACATTAAAACTTTAATATTTTGATTACTATATTAATACCGAAGTATAGAATGGTTTTTGGATATTGTGAATGTTAAAAATAAGTTTTTATTTAAACATTTGAAATGTACAGAGTCCGGTTGTATATACCTACAGCAATATAATAAATTGGTTCTTAGTTATACACAAAACTGATTCACTTTGCTCTGCTCTGTACTAGTGTAAACTGTATTACGGTAAAAATTTATACATAGCTAAGTAGACTTAGAAAGTGTGTGCATTTCACTAGACGTCGCCTAAAAGTTCCTTCCAGTTGTCTGTTATTATTTTCAAGATTATTAATATGAATGTTTGTTACAATGACACTTAATATTTACAGAAAGAAGAATCATGAAAAGGGCTGGCGATAAAGATGACGCCGATACGGCCAAAACTAAATATGTGGAAAATAAAAAATCAGCTGGTGATAAATCATCAGTATGGTTTTATTTTTTGCGTGCCACGGACGGAAGCACTGCCAAATGTAAACAATGCAATAGAATTTTAAAAGCGGCAGGCAGTTCTACATCAAGCTTACGAAATCACTTGCGCAGTAAACACTCAATAGATTTAAAAGAAAATACCAAATCTACAACAGAACCAATACCAAGCACAAGTGCAGTAGACCCATATGTTTTCAAAGGAAATGAAGATACACAGACAGATCCTTCGAAGCCAAAAAAACAAAAAATTACTCATTTTTTCACAAAATTACATTCCGTTGAAAACGTCGTATCAAAGATGGCTGCATTGGATGGCCTGCCCTTCAAAACATTTTGTTCTTCCGAGGAGCTTAGAAAACTTTTTTCCAAAAGTGGATACAAATTACCAACCTCACCAAATAGTATCAAAAATATGGTCATTAAAGCAAATGACGAGTTAAGAAATTCAATTATAAAAGAATTAGAGGAGTTGAAGTCCGATGGAGTGAGATTTGCTATCACTTTAGACGAGTGGACGTCAAACAGAAACCGGCGATACATAAATGTAAATTTATTTTCACCGTATTTTAGTGACAATGCTGGCTACAAAAATTTAGGGCTTGTGAGAATCAGTGCAAAAGGAACCGCGCAACATTGTTTAGAATGTTTAAAAAAGAAACTGTCAAATTTTAGACTTTCGTTGGATGAAGACGTCATTTGTTTGACCACTGATGGAGCCAACGTTATGTTAGCTTTAGGCCGGGCTGCTCGGGCTAACCAGCAACTTTGCCTGGCGCATGGGATTCAGCTAGGCATAATTGATGTGCTATACAAAAAAAGTACTGAAGTGACCAGAGCACCGGAAGAATCGAGTGAAAATGAAGAAGAAGATAGCGATAACTCTGAAAACAGTGATGATGAAGATGGTGGTTTTCAGTTTGATGTCAGAATTGATCGACGTAATTTAGTGCAAACATTATTTTATAAAGACATTATAGAAAAAGTAAGAAATGTGTCAAAAATGTTTAGAAAATCACCAACGAAAAATGACATTTTAAGTAAATATGTCATGGCAGATCATGACAATAAAGATTTGAAACTAATACTGGATTGCAAGACTCGGTGGAGTTCGATGGCGGACATGATCACACGTTTTTTAAAAATAAAAGATTCTGTGTCAAAAGCTTTAATAGACCTTAAGTCTGATATTCAATTTAATGATGCAGAGTTACTGATTCTCACTGAATTAGCTGATTCTTTAGCTGTAATAAAAGCAACTGTAGAAGTTTTATGCCAGCGGGATGCTAATTTAATTACAGCAATAACAGCAATAAAATTTATGCTTAAAAAATTGCAAGAAGATTCCTCTTCCATCGGCACTCAATTGGCAAATTCTTTAGAGTCAAGAATTAAACAAAGGTTGACAAATCTTACCGGAATACTTCTTTATTTGCACAGCCCAACTACTTACTACAAAGATCTTTTGGATGGCGTAAATGACCCAATAGCCCTGGATAACGAACAAATTCGAAGCTATATTGTAAACATTATAAATAAGCATTTTTCGACTACTACACCGACGGCGACGACCACACAGGAAAATGAAAACGTAGAACAAAGCCATACAGTTGTAAACATACCACGAAGCATCAAGGACCAACTCGGACAAGAAATAAAGAAGGCGCTCAAACAACATACCTCAACAAACCCAACAAGCCCATCTACAGAACTTGATTTAGAAACTAAAATCAGGGTGGAAATGGCACTTTACGACAGTGGAGGAAAAATGGGAGAGCACTTAACAAAAGTATATAAAGCTTTGAAATCTATACCTCCAACAAGTGTGGAATCAGAGAGAGCCTTTTCATCAGCGGGTCTCATGTGTAATAAAATCCGTAGTACTCTAAATGATGACTCCCTTGACGCACTTGTATCCTTACGATCATTCTATCAAAGTAAAAAATATTAATTTGGTTTAGCTATGTAACTTTAATTTTAATATTTTTAATTCACATCTATAAGAATGACTGATTTATTATTATTTTGTATTGGTGAATTAGTATTTAGGCGATATTGAAATAATTATTTTCATCGCATTTTATGTACTGTTGATTTTGCTTGTTTGTATTTTATGACATTTAAATTGTTATTCAATATTCTGTGATTTTAGACCTAAGTGTACCTACTAAATGTTCCTAATTTCGTATGTTAAGTTTTGAAGAATATGTTATTTTCGTAAATAATAATATCTTTATTCTATGTTATGTTTAAAGAAAAGACTTTTTGTTTTGTTCCCTTAGTAGTTGTAACTTCTTTCAGTCTAAATAAATGCTCATTATTATAAAAATAAATTATATAAACGGAAAAAATACATATTTTGATTATACTTCAGCATTTTCATTTCTTTACACACATATTTCTAATTTCTTTAATAAAAATGGATAAAAATCCGAAAAAATCGATTTAACCGGTTTCACCGGTTTTGTAAACAAAAAAACCGAAAAAGACGGTTTTTTTAAACAACCCGGTTTTTGCATGCCCTACTTGTAAAGTACACAGTTGCAGACAGTGTAGTCTTTGAACTTCGCTTTACTAATTTAATTTTGAATATTCAAAATAGCTTCCTCAGGAACCGTCTCGTCGTCGGCATCGGTACCGTATACAATACACACCTTTGGCCTTTGTTTATTCCATATCCTGTATAAGTGCATAATATTTGTATTTATAAGGTGTTGCCAGTAACCAAGCGCAGGCGCCGCTGTGGGACCGGGGACGTTGAACCCGGTCTGGTTTCCACTCCGCCGCTTCCGCACGTTGTCAGTGTTGCCACTGTTTATTCACCTGCCACACCCGATAATCATCTCGATGTTACATATTACATCAAGTCGCCGGAACATAATTCACACCTGATAGAACTTTAATGAAGCGAGATTGGAAAAAAATATCATATCAACAGAGATGAAGCCGTAAACTATAATAGGAATTTTCCTCCTGTGAGAGTCTAAAAGTAATTAAATATGAACTTACCTATATTTTATGTAACATAACTCATATTATTACCAACCATAATAACTTCACATGTACAGCTATTTGTGTACACGCTTCAGCTACGCCCTTCATAATTACTATGAATTCGTCTTTATAATGCAAATATGATTGTACTTTGAGCTGTTAAGTGCCGCGATATAAACAACCAATTAGTAACACATTTAAATGAAATTGCAATTCAAATACAGCTACTTATTAACTGTAAGTTTGCCTTTAATATAACTTATCAGCTTGATAATTTATCCATTAGCCGACATACCATCGCACCAACAGGTACCGAGGCTGTCTGGCATTCAGTTGCTAGTGTTGCCACCATAAATAAATAGCAAGATGGCCGCCTTCGAAATACAAACCCGAAATAATACACCAAACAGTGGCACTATCCCAATAAAAGATAAGATAGTTCAGATTAAACAAGTTTAAAGTTAGCTAATCTACTAAAATATCAAAAGAAAATAGTCTATTGTTATTAGATAACAGCAGAGATAAGATAAAATCTTGTTATTAGAAGATAACACGGTACGACTTTCATGTGACCCATTACTTAATCGTTTTCCTATGAAACGTGTTAAGGATGATGCATAAAAGTTACAACCATATTAACCCTTTAACAGTACATTTTCAAAGGTATGTAAAAGATATAGTTTATAATAAACCTCAGATATTATTGCGATATAATATTTCCGAGTAACAGCTGCAGTTCCGTTAAACGTCCTCCAAACGACTCATCAAAAACTTAGCGCTTCGAAACTTCATGAAAAGCACTTTTAAAATTATTTTAGCAGCTGTTTTATGACAAAACCAAATCACGATTCAGTTAAAATATAAAGGCGAATCTAGACGAAAGAAATGAAAATCAAAGATGTAAACCTTAGTAATGACTATGACTGTAGCGTTTGAACATAGCAAAACATTTAATAGGTATTTAAATTAAACAATAAAGACACAGAGGTGTCCAAAATCAAAATGATAGATATTGTTTTGGTTCTTAAGAAGAGACATGATCAGTACAATGACTTCTACTGCCATTTTAGACCGAAATAACTATAGAATAATTATATTCACCACCTGACATTGGACGAATAGTCGACACTGGCTTAGTTGCCAAAAGGGAAAAAAAACCTATATAATTAAGATCATAGCACATTCCTACTCAAACCAAAAGTACATTAGGAGACCCAACGATCGTCATATAAATGGGTGTCCCGTCTCATCCATCCTGTTCATGCTCATGAGCGTTAAATATTTACCGCATATCAAAACGAAGAAGTCTTTGTAGAAGCCGAATGGCGACCGCATCCGGAGAATAATCACTAATCACGCACTCAGACTAAACACTCGCTCACGATCATACATTTAAGTATATCTATTTATATCAGAACAATCTTTCTACGAAACATGTACATGGCATTCTGTATAGACTTACTATAAATTCTTAGTCAGTCCAACAGAGAATCAAAATCATCTTCCTGTCACCAACCTTCTTAACCCAATGTACCGTTTTTTAGCCTTTTTTCCAGATGAGAAACTCAAAAAAGTTCTCCCGCTCTGGGTGCAGTGAGACGGGGTGTTAGACTTTTACTGACGAAATCCCACCTGTTCCTTTAGTTGCCCAACTGTCCTCCTGCAGCCTTAGCAGGCATCGATTATTTGCTAGTAACATTTCTTTGAGACGCGCGTGGAACTCAAACGCACCGTGTATTAACGCGGGCATGATCTTTACCAGCCTGCCGGATGGCGAACAAAGAGTAGCTCATTTGTACGCATACAATGGCCAAGAGTCACCCTGAAACTCCCAAAGCTACATAATATATCTGGGGTCGATGCACCATGATTGGCTTCTTCCATCCATGTCCTTTTACCCTTATCTCTGTCGCCTCTTTTCTAGCCATATAATTTATCACACAATAAGAATATACCTAGACAAGTTACGAGTATGCTTAGGTTAAAAAGAAAAAGTCTTAAGTTGCATATAGTATGAAACAGCACATTTTTTTTTTCTATATGTCAGAGCAGATTCCATATTATATACCTGGCCTTTACACCCTTAAAATGTTGAGCAGACGAATTTTGTTATTTTTCTGTGTACGCGTACTCTCCTTTACCCAGACCCATCGATCGGTGGGCGGAGCTCGTTCCCATTAGCATTCAGATAACGCAGAAAGTTCCGCTCCGAAAGGAAATCTGTACTCTGTAGTACAATTCTGTTGTGTGTTCCGTTTCAAGTGAATTGTGTTTAATTGCCTCTCCGCTTCCTCATCGTTCGTGGCTAGCTGGAGGAAGACCGTTAGTTGAACTTTGAAGTTGTTCCGTTTTTAAATTCTTTTATTGACATCATGACTGTGATTCTTTTCCAGTCAATCTTTGCTCAACTGATCCAAAGTGGTACATAGAGACCTAGCTACATGTTTTATAAGGTAGCATGTTTCTCCAGTTTTTCAAAAATCAATAACAATTATGTTTTATTATCCACTTTTACTACTATAACATTTCATTCATAAAATGTTTGTAAATTTAGAAAGTTATTACCCACCGCTTATTTAAAACGAAGACCTGCAAATCTCACAAATTGTTTACAGACGTCCCACAAATTATTGTTTTAACAACGAATTATCTCAAGTGTCTACTTTTCCCTTTTGGGCAAATATCTCCCGTCCAACAGTCCTTATTTTCTGTCTGGGGCAAAATAGCGGCATGCCGCCATATATGATTTGTTTTACTCCTTTCAGTCTGGCACAAGTCGGGTCTAGTCTGCTCGTTAGTCAAGCAGAATTCCTCCCGGCATCAAACACATAATGATCGCTTACTCTATGTAACAAACCTGTCTATATCAGAAAACATTTACGTAATGCCAGCGAGATACGTAAGAAACATTACAATATTAGACTATGCTATCATTTGTTGATATAATAACCTCTGGCTATGAAATGGTGAGCAGAATGCTTCTGTTTACCACTTGACATTGCTCGGAAACTTCTCAAGTGCTCAAAGCTTACACGTGACAAAACTATTCGACCAATCAAAAGCCACATAACTATAGGATGGTCATGTTGAGCACGAACCCAAGTGTCTACCAACTGCTTTGAAGTTCCAAGTTATCCCAATAATTAAAGGATCCAAGGGATCGAAGCATGAACTGTCTCTGACGTGGGCTCGAATTGTTCCCATAATTTCCCCTTATTGTTCCATCTTTTCTCATACTTTGAAACTAATTCCATTGCGGCATTCCTGTACTAATTGGAATGTCTTTTCTGATGTAATTTTAGCTTCCGACGGTTTCATGCGAGGCCATTGTGTATTTAAGGTGGCAGTTCTTTCTGTCTTAAGCTTCAGGATTGAAACATAAGACGAGCCTAGCCTTAAATCGTAATCTTCTTACTAAAGCTCCAGCCGACCTCGTTGTTGTTCCTCAATTTGTTTTAAAAAATATATATAAATAAATTTTATTTTCACGTGTTTCTCTGTTATCCTTAGCAAAAAGCCTTGAGGTGTAGCTTTAATATAAAACGACTTTAAGGCTTTGTGGAACAGGAACTTTCTCATTTCCTTTTGAAAATTCGTTTATTCTACGTCTTGTTTCAGTTTCAGCGTTTAGATGTGACAGCCCTTTGTCAATCAACTCGCTTGGATACTGAACTGCGTCTGTATGAACGTGATTTGATGCGTGCGTGTCGAGCAGGTCGGAAGCGTCGAATAAACCGTACATCCAATCATCCGAGTCGTCACACAGCTTTGAACGATTCGTCCTATAGAACGCACGTGTTGTTGATGTGACCTGGCTTCTAAAACAGATTAGAAAATAAAAATTAGAATGTGTGCCACAAAACTTGATTGCGATGAAAAGTAGCATTCGGAAGTAGAAACATATGCAAATGTTTGATATTAAAACAACATTATATCATGCCATTTGTTTAGAAATACGAAACACGTGGTTGGTAGAAAATCAAGACACTTCAATAATAAAATTGGCCGTTTAAAAAGCAATGAATCTTAATGTTATCCTTATCATAACAGCTGATGCAGATTACCGCGATACTAATCACAATAAAATCCACGCAATATAATATATCTAATTTTATTTTCCTTAGTTTTAAAAATAAACGACTTTATTCAAACTTCCGTAAATGCTATAATTTATTACGTAGTTTTGTGCAATCCCGAACCACAAATTCTAGTGTTACTACAATATTTGTTTCAATGAAAAAAGGCGGATGTAAGTCGTAAAGTTTTATTTGAAGAAAATTTATTCACAGAAGACACTTTTAAAGCAATCACTACGTTTGCGTATGTAACTACCTACCTACGTGAAAATAAACTAAATATACTCAAATATTCACAAGAACTCTCCCGGTTCGTGTGAGTTAAGTGCGTCACGCTCGCCACTCACGACGAGTATCGACGATTTTTACCGAAGTGGAAATCTATGTATATGGATATTTTCCAGAAAAAGGACGGCTATGACGCTGTGTCCAATTTCGGAAAACAAAATATCATTGTATTTGTTGAATTTGTATTATAAACATGAAACTTTCTAAGATTAGCCCCAGGCTGAAAACGGCTTACATGTTCCGTCCATTATTTGTCAGAAATTCTACTATTGGAAATTTTACGTCATAGCTACCACCTGATATAACTTCATTTTCGAGAACCACGGTTTTAATGCTAACTTTGTTTTTAGGGTTCCGTACCTCAATAGGAAAAAATAGAACCCTTATATGATACCTTTATTGACCGTCTGTCTGTCTGTCAAAACCCTTTATCTCGGGAACGCGTGGAAGTATCGAGTTAAAATTAAAACGATATACTGAGGTCTACGGTCCCTTGAAGCTCTGAAAAACTTAAAAAGATACTAACGGCCGTTTATGTCGCAAAAAATATAATATAGCTTCAAAAATTTGCAAAGTCAATAACCTATAGTGATTGTTTTGTCCTCATATAAAAACTTAATTACGTAGTTAACTGGTAATTTTCTATCTATTCGGTTTGAGTTTAGTTTTTCTAGTCATTACTGTCCCACGGCTGGGCAAAGACCTCTCCCAAGTCCTTCTTGATTATTATTAGGAATAAAAATGACGTCCTACTTCAAACGCAAAACATAATTTGCTTCGTCTTACTTAGTCCGATCTACGATCTACACTATATATTTCATGGACGTAGAGATTCTAAATTCTAATCGGACGTCTGCACCGGAAATATCAATAAGTTTTTTTTCGAATCAAAACTTCTTTCTCATTGGTGGTCGTATACCTACAGGATACACTCGTCCGTCACGTCCTCCATCGCTTGATTGTGTGGGGGGACTGCGACTATTTTTGAACAGCTAATGACGGCAAATTGCCCCCTGCCTGCGTCTACCAGAATAAACTCACTAAAATAAACGTTGCGTGTAACCACACGAGGCAGTAGACAGTGGATAACAATTAAAATTATCTGTATTTAATCTAAATCGAAATAATCTAGAAATAGATTCTGAAACTGTTGTTTTTAATGGCTATTTTTCATGGAATATGTCGATCGTTTATTTTGCATATTTATGTAAATTTTAACGGGTTTAAAAATAACTTAGTCTAGAAAGAATTGTCATTATAAATAGCTTCAAAGCTTATAAAATAACCTAAAAACCCCATTACTAAACGGTGTAAAAATAGAAAATATTCAAATTCCGCTGCAACACGTAATATCGCCAAACGTATACACAATCCATCATAATAGAAAACAGTAACTTTGTCCACGGCCAGTGGATCGGAAACCACGGTTAATTGCCGCCGCCGAACCGGAACCACCGTTAAGTTCCCGCCATTATTCTCTTGTCATGTTGCCATCATGGCCGCCAATTGATTAGTTATAAAAGGAATTCTGGAAACTGGATGCAGCGGAAACTTGTTGGATTTTCTCTTTACGATTACCTAGCAAATATGTACTATCTATTAGTAGTACATATTTGTATAGTAACCTGCGTTTTATTTAAAATTCTGTAAAGTAGTTTATCAAAAATAACATGTCAATACATACAGCAATCAATTTGACTAATAAATAAATGATTAGAAGATTACGTATAATATGTAGGTATAGTCAAAGCAAACCCAGAAATTGTAAGCTATTATATTTACATATTCTACTTGTAAAATACCACAAATTACTTAAAAAAAATATACATATCTATGCCCATAATTGGTTACAGTATCGTGCTATGATTAAACCTGTATTTTAAGGTTTAACATAATCAGCTTTATAATGTTCCCGCTGCTAGGACTCGGACCTCTATGAAAGGGAAGGAATATCGTCTAAAATTCAATAAATAATTCGCGTGAGGCAAATTAATTATAATTTCAGTGAACAAAGTTACAACCTAATAGCAAAACCAAAGAACCCAAACAACTACGAAAAACAAAATAACATCCCCATTTGCTCCCCAAATCCTTTCTGTCGTGTCAACGGTAAATCACAATTTATTGCGTGTGTATATTTAGGTTAGGGACGTGCTACCAGATCTTAAGAAGCTTTACGTCTTAGGGTCGCACAATCAAAAGGTCGTGTGGAAAACTTGGAAGAATTTCACAAGATAACTGCGTCAAGAACTGAAAATAGCGAGTTCCAGTCAATGGCAGAGGACCAGACACATCATTCAACGCATATAGCTGTATAATTTGTTTATTTTAGAACATATGAGTAGCATTTTAAACAGACTCAGGACGGAAGTGACGCCCAGTGGGTATAACATAATTTAGCGTCCTACACAAGTATTGTTCTCCAAATTGGTAGGGAGCAAAAGTACCTATCTGTACCAAGGCTACAACCTAATATCGCTACAGACGACAAAGAATGTACAAAGGGAACAATTAATTATGGCTGTGCGACCCGCTGCTGGCATACAATGTGTCTGTGGTTTTTATATTATTTCTTTTGCCAACTCTCGTTCAGGCGACCACACCTTAAATCCAAGCTAGGTACAGTAGCGTTCCCCGATTCGTTAATTGAATTGTAGATCTGTTGGTATGATAAGGGTAGCTTTTCAATTTCCTCGTACGATATTAACTTTATCGTCGTTTGAATCATTTAACACCAAATCCATACAATTTTATCATATAATTGAACTCATCAAAAACATACAAATTTAGTATCTTATAGATTTAACAGCAGCATAAAGTGGGCAAAGATTGAATGCTTCCTTGAATGCTTCCTATATCATATTGATCCATTGTATGTAAAGCAGTCATTCAATGATATCCATTTAGAAAGTAAGAGCTAATCGTAATGTTAATCGAGGAGACTTATATTCAAGCTAGACAATACGTTCTCCTATAATTTTATGTATATGTGTATTTTATATATTAATTGATTAGTTAGATACTTGTGCACTAGCTTCTGACGTTTTATAAGTGCCCATGTAGGCCTATGTCAAATATTGAATTTAAAATTTTACTTATCTTCTCTCGAACCTTGAATGAAACCATGCCTCTTTTAAATAACCCCAAATAGGTTATATAAACGGTATAAATAATTTGGAATAGTAGATAAGACGAATAAAATTTTCAGCTTCAATTTAATGTAATCAAACCACGTGAGTATCATATATAAAAAATGTTGTTTGAGAGGTAATTGAGCGTCGCTTTGTTTTGAAATATATAATAGTAGGTAGCGTAATTGAAAAATGAGATATGTGTTTCGAGAATGTGATGGAATAGATTACCGAAATTAGAAAATAATTTGAAGAGAATCTGTAAAAGAGATAGAGAAAAAAACTTTATATAGAATCATCATGGAAATCGATTTTTTCATTATAGTTTTGTTTTTCATGTAGCCTATACATACATTTTCAGTTCCATCGAAATAACTCAAAATCTGCTTCTAAAATTAAATATTCACGTGAAATCCAATCAATAAAACACGTCCGATGACGTCCCCTGGCTATGTAAACAGAAACAAACCGAAATTATCGTTTGCACTTTACAAAATTACTTTAGCAACTATCAACTCCTAGGAAAATCACAGTAAACCCTTAACAGTGACACACATGGACCGTTATATTGGCCAATAGTCGTATAACACGACACGAGCTATACTACACGGGTTCAGTGCCAAACTCGCGTTTCTATAATAGAACTATCCACGTTGCGAGTCACGTGTGTCCAAAAATTAATGAAGTACTTTTTGTGATAAAATTGTGTAATTTATCACCTGTTGATGCCATTTAAATGTGTCTATCTGCGACTAGACCTAGCCATAATAATAATCAAGCTGGTGGTAAACGCAAACTGTTTTCAAATTTAACGGAAATATTAAAAATGTAGACAGAGATAACTATAATTTTGAGTGACCTTTTTAGAATGTCAAACTATATTTTTAGTTTAACCACCTATTTATTGATGTACAGGAAAAGAAACATAATATACCTACGGACTAAATCCCACTTGCCAATAACATCCAAACAACATATTTATCAAGCTAACATTATCATTTGTAAGAGCAATTTCTAAAATGTTTTCTTATATATAATTTAAAGACCAAGAGTGTACTTAAAATACCATTACGTTAGCCGACGATAACAGTATTTATAACACTAGCTGTCTTCACAATACAGCAAATGGAGTATTCTTGGAAGATAACTTTACTAATTTTAGACCTAACAATGAGTGGGAGAGATTGTTTATTACTAAACTAAATTGTAGAATATTTATCTGTGGCTTACGCAGATTGGATCTAAAGAATTATTTTAGTCTTTAAATATTATATAGCGATCAATCAGACATAATAATACTCATAGGCTGTTAGCATGACAAGACCACGCCTAAGCTTTCATCTAAATATAGACCAGTGAGCGTAGAGAGAGTTTTAATATTCATATTTCATTTATCATGTATGCGGATTTAATTTTTACCATCTTGAGAATCGTCTCAAATATTTCATTTCATAATATTTGCTAAAATCTGGCGGAGTTTCTGCAAAGCCAAATGATTAATGTTTTCATGTTGGTAACCTCAAAACTTAATGTTTCGGGCGTCGAGGTTAGGCCCGGCTAAACTGCGCTCATTTCTCAACATGAATAATCTGACACTATCCTTGGATTAGGTGGTTTTGGGCAAGGAGAAACTAATATTGGTGAAAATAATTACGTAGACTGAATGAAACCATTTAGTGTACTTTATTCTGTTTATATAGTTTAATGACAGTCTAATAAATCAGAATATCTAATCAATGGGATGATTTATAGATATGCAATTCGTTTTAGATGAAGACCACAGGGATTTAAAAAAGTTAATAATGATTAAGCAACTACAGCTAGATGCTTACGTATGATTCTAAAATCTAGCTTCATTGTGGCGCAAGGTAGTCTTAACAGATAGTTAGTCTGACAATTTGCGTAGGTGATGATATGACTCGCAACGAACCGCTCCAGCGCTGGCTCATTACCCGACCAATTCTCTGGCTGCTTTCTGTTGCTTCGACTTTAATGAGTTTTTACAAGTTTTTTTTATTAACGTCTTCATTGCATCTGGCCATGGTTTACGATTCGCTCAGCCTCGTAAAAACCGAATGTTGATAGATTAGCGGTTTAACTGATTTTGTCGTTTTTAAAATACCGTTGGTTGTTTTTGTTTTAGGTAACGTTTTAAGTCATTGAATAGCATTGAACTGACTAATCTCCGTAAAAATATCTGCCATTTTATTAAGTTTTTTTGAAATTCAATAGACATATATTACAGTATAGGTATTTTTTTTCCTGAAAGATTCTGCTAGTAACCAAAGCCTTACGGAAATTAGATCCAATATCTAAAAGTTATCGTTTATTACGTTGTAATTCAATAGTGTCATTATTACAAACATCATCTTACTTATGACTATTATCTTTAGAGATTGTTTCTTCATTCTAAAAAGTATTAGGTACCATCTAAAGCTCACACTTTACTTTTGATGATATCTGCTACAAATTCAATGGTTACACGTATCATTTAATCATACAAGTGTTATAGTATATGGTACTCACGTATTGAACGTACTGTACGTTTACCGGATAGGTGGTATTTATCACGGAATAAAGAAAACTAGTATTGTATTCTTTGTTCTGTGGTATTTATGCTGTTTTATTTCCTGACACTTATTCTTACTTATCTACTTACTCTACTTACATTACTGCTGACATAATATGTATTTATCCAGTAGTGAAAATCTCTTTTGGGGAAATTTTCATGGGCGTAAAGTATAATAATCAGCCTTTGTTTTAATGTTCCCACTGCTGGGAATCAGGTTTTCTTCTAGGAAAGAGTAGGGCGTAGAGTACAGCGATGGCTAAAACTACAGGGTCGAAACTGTAATGAGCAAAGAAAGTAATTAACACGAGACGGTGACAGAAATAACGTGGGCCCTGGTTTACGTTGACCCTTCAAGGTTGAGCCAAGATTATATTAAACAGTCTAACAGCGCCAACAAAATATTTGCTTTTACTAAATAATAAGTAGCGGCAGCGCAGTGTTGATTTATTATTTTCGCCAGATAAATAGAACAAGCGAATAACGGCGCACTCGTTTGTGTTGACTTAAATTGTTCAGTGTTGAAATTATATAATTATGTTTACTACTACAATTACTAGAAAACAAATTAATTAATCAAAAGCAGTTCAGCCATCCTTGATCATTCTGCTTAAAATTTTTGTATGCATTGTTTGTTGTTATTTTTAATTTATGTTTTACATTATAGCATCCATAGACGGGCACAAATTTTAAAAAACGAACATCGCTCTATTGTTTTTTTTTTCTTTGTTGACAGGACTACGTCACCTCCCGGGGAGCCGTTGGTGCGGGCCCCAGTGGGTAAGCCAAGATGCCCGCCCGCCATATCTCGTCTCCGTGTGGAGAAGGTGGAAGGAGGGCTAGCTGTCGCTGGCGTCGTGGTCGCAGCCAACTGCCAGATAGTACTGCCTATATTTGGATTCCTGTTTATGCTCGTCGGATGTGTATTAACTGGTAAGTGTTTTGTTCTTAACTAAGCCAGTAATAGGCCCACTACAGAATTGTCATATATTTTAGCGTCCTAGAAAGAGCTGAAATGTCGCTTATACCCATATAATAATAATTTATTTCGGGTGGTATATACCCATAGAAAACTTAGTACAAATTTTATTTTATTTGCCATGACTGGCCACACCTATACAAGACATGACCCAATAATTTTGAAAGGGACAGTCAAAACGTACAGCAATTGCGTTAGGAATGCCGTTGTTGCTACTTCGTAAACGGGCCAGGAGGGAAGCTGCTTTTGCGCATGATGGCCTGGAAACCATTGGTGCACGCTTCAGCAAACATAGTAGGCCTTGAATTGGGATCTTTATTTGAAGGAAAGATTTGGAATCGCAGATTTTTTTTTTGTTGTTCTACGATACATCATTTCATTACAAAAGCCACGTCAATACTACGAAAAAAACAACCCAATTCTTTTTTCTACTAAATTTTGAAACCAATTCTAGAAATGCAAAATCCTTAAAAGTATATTTTACAAGCCAGTCCGTTTGCTACAATAAAACAACTCATGCGATTTCATTTCGATATCACAATACTTTCAAACACAATATTGTTATAAATTTTTCTATTTCCGTTTCATCCAGGGTCGAGGCTAGACTAAAATCAAAACAAAACAGATGCTATTATTTGATCTCATAAAGAAATTTAAAAGTGCAGCTTCGTCTACGCGTAAATATTTCAGTCCATCAGACTGTAGACACAATATCTAACGAACTAGAAAACATTAAACTGAAAATAGATGTCCATAATGTACTCGTGACCCAGCTCCCACGCCCATCCCAGGTCAGTCCATACAAAGGTATCTACAAATAATGAATCAATAAATATAGATACGGGGACTGCCAGAATTTTTCGTTTTATTTTCCTCAATATCGACATATCTTCTTGGTAGATATATCAAGACTATTAAGAAATTTCGCAAAATTTTTGCGTTCAATACAGGCAAACATGACGTGTTTTACATCAATACTGTGTCAGAACGTTATGATAGGAACATAAACAGTAGGCATCGCTTCCCGTAGTATATTTTCACGTGACCTAGCCTCCTCACGGATATAGCTGCGTACAACTGTTGTTTATTTCTTAGCAACCATGTTATTAACATAATGTTAGCTGCAGGCATCTTTGATAGTCTTCGCACTTTCAAAACTACTCATAATATCAAAGCATATAACAAAACGTAACCGAATGTCGTCACGAAAACGGTCCACATGATCTCCAGAATATATTTTCGCGACGTGGTGACGAAAGATGAGAGTGTCAAATAAGACATGATGGCAGTGTAGTTCTCTTGAGTCACATGTTCGGTAACCCATTATTTTACATTGAATATCTATTTCCGATGACTTTTAAAGGACCTAAGAATACGCTGTATACAACATATGTAACATTATAAACGCACACCCTGGAAATAGTATAGTTAGAATCAACTTCTGAATTGACTTCAACAATTTTTTAAATAAATATTTTTTCTATCCTAAAATACCTAAATCAAGATTTATCAAGATTTTGTTAAAATAGGTAATTTTAACAAAATCTTGATAAATCTTGATTACGATACTAGCGTGCTTGTGTGTGCGTGCATAGATATTAATACCGATGTACTGCTAATGTAGTGCGGCGATTCCCATTACTTATTAAAAAACACTAACTGCCTGCATACTGCTACTAATTTCAGTGCATGGATTTTATTGTAACTTAGTTTTCTAATTGGGATGTATAAATAACGGTATGCATTGTACATGTTGTTAGATAGATATTCTTTATTGTACACCAAAAATACAACTTACATTAGGAAATTAAAATTAATAGGGTGTCACAATAGGCGGTCTTATCGCTAAAAGCGATTTTTTACAGACAACCTTTGGATGGATTTGACAGAGAAAGATACGCAGGTAGTTCGTGGTGTACTATTTATATATATACAATACATAAACTAATAAATTGCAAATAATACAAATAATATAATATATATATAAATATATAATTATGAAAACAAAGAAATGATGAACTTAATGACGACGTTCAAGAGGAAAGGTAGTGATCCTTAACCATATTTTTTAAAATTTTGAGTGTTTGAGCTTGCCTTTCTGACACGGGCAAAGCACTCCTCAACAACACTGCTTGAACTGCAAACGACTTGTCATAAAAATTGGTGGGAGGGCTAGGCATCTCGAGCCTCAAGTTTTCCGTTGACCTAAGATAGTTGTTAAATATGACACTAAAATCTATTATAACGTAGAAAGTGCAGAACTCGATGTTGAAGCTCAACATGAGAGAAGCCTATGACGCCGCCTCCATGAGCTTGTGTCTCCAAGCAATATTATCGTCTTGCCACTTCATTTTGTAACAACTCTGTAAACGTATCTCTATCCGGCGATATTATTGTAGCGACATTGACAAGCAAAACGCGTCGATCTACTCTTTTGTGGAGGTAGCGCTATAGTCCAGCAGTGAGCTTCTTCGGATTGGTCTTTCGAGTGTTTTCGCCTATTCACCAGGGTCGTATGTTTGCGACTGCGTACTCCAACTTGTTTAGCTCTTCAATCCCCATAGGTAACAGAAGAGCTTTGGTCGTGGATGTGCTACCCTGGCAGAATAAACGCGAGAGTATTTGCAGAATATATCATATAATAGGGTGACTCCCGGTCCGGGTCGTTCTTGGTGCAAAGGATGGCCATCGCTATCCAGCGAGGTAATGCGGCCAGTATTATGGGCACTTTTGCACCGGGAACGATCAGGGGCGGGTTTTTTTTTTTTTTTTTTTTTTTTTTTTTTTTTCGGTGGGAAAATCATCCTAATGACATCCCCGCTCTTGGGCGGAGCGGGAGATAGTGTCAGACTCTTACTGACTAAAAACCCACTCCTGTTCCTTCGTTGCCTTCGTCCCAGGGCCCCGGGTTCCGCTTTCACACTACCCGTGGCCCCAGTAGATCAGGGGCGGGTTGTATATTGACGTGTGACTTTTTAGTTTTAGACAAATGTTGCGCTATTTATATGTTAAAATGTAATGAATAATAAATACTATCATATAATATAGATAAAAGATATTATAAATACACATACATACTGTACACGTAAAATGACACTACAATTCTATTACAGCGGCATCATATCGTGGTTGCGGTGAGAACGAAGAGCCTGACCACTACGCGGCCCGCATCGCTTTCACAGGCAACTCGAGAGTGCTAGGCCCAGTGTGCATCGTCGCTGGAGCTCTTATGACTATTGCTGGTATGTATTGACTTGTCTTAGGGTCATCAGCATCATTTTCTTACTCTCATCCCAATTTATTTAGAGTCGGTACAACGTGGTAGAGAAATTTGTACTAATTTTGAACTATTTTGGAACTATTTCGAACTTCTGGAAATCCAAAAATATTTTATATCTGTGGATTTCCAGAGATTCACGAACAGAACGAGATAATACCATACAATAATAGATTATGTGACTAGGGATAAAGCAGTTCTTTAAGTCGCGTGCGGCATGTTGAATTCCGAGAAAGAAACGAAGTTCACTAATTTTAACCCCGAACGAAAGTGAGGGATTTATATAATAAAGTCCCGAGCATCACGAGGGAGTTAATAAAGAAACCTGAGTGAAGTGAAGAATTCAAGCCGCCCGAGACAATGATAGCTTTATCCCCGTGTTAGATACTCTACTTTTTACATCATCTATGAGATTATTATAAGACAATTTATTAAAACAAATAATATGTTAGAGAATTAGTATTACTTACAAGTTAATCTAAAATGTTTTGAGATTTGAACCAAACAAACTTCCCTACGTCGTAAGTTAATTCGTAAAGTCGTCGACAGTGCGTAGTTTGTCACGCGCGCCTCAAAGAGTTGTCAGCGTAGGGGAGCAACAGGATGCCGATGCCCGCTAGGGCCACGGGAAACTTCTGAAAAGGAAGCTCATGGTTCTAAAATGCATAGGGAAACTCAAAGACACAGGTGTGTAAAACAAAAGTCTGACACGCCCTTTCGCTCCACCCTGTAAAATAAGAACTCTTCGTGAGCATCAGAATAGCCGGTCAACAGTCGTATTTAGCTTTGAAATTGTGCCTAAAAATTGCTTATCAATTATTTATATATGCTTATCTATATATATATATATATATATATATATATATATAAATCACACTTAATCACATTTAACCTATAAAATAAGCAATTCTCTTATTATATATATATATATAATAAGAGAATTGCTTATTTTATAGGTTAAATGTATAGTATTAACTATGTGGAATTACTGAAATGTACAAATAACCAAAAATTGCTTATTAATTCCTTATTTCACAATTTATAAGTGTAGACCCTGTTTAATCTATCTATAATTTAAAAAAATGTGAAAATTTCCCACATAAAAAAACAGACGTGAACGATTTATAGGTCGGTATTATTATTACAAGGACCAACGAGAGTGAAACTAAATGAGAGATTCGTGCAGGAAACACTGACTGCTTGGCTTGTAAGAGTTAATTAACGGAAACCAGTGATTATGGCAATCATGTACGACAGAGTAGTCTTGATTATACGATTTATACGCTACGCCGAGACTAATACTTCAACGTCATACGTGACGTCAAACGATTGTGGACAAGTTACTAGCTGAAATGTTACTGATTGTGCTTGCGTCACACGTATCTATGTAATTCATTTTCGTATAGGTAATTGCTGGAACGAAAATGACAAGACTTGAAATTTTAAAATGGTAATTTTCAAATCAACATATCAAAGTGATCGTAACATTACGCTTTTATGTCCAGAAGCGGTGCGCAGGAGTGTCCCTATATTAGACAATATACATTTGTACATTACGTTCAGAGGCGTAGCTTCCACCGTATCAGCTGTATGAACAATACGGGTCCCTCAAGTTTCAGGGGCCCCGACTTTGAGAAGCATAAAATAGTAAAACGTTGTCCACAAACTCAAATTCTTATAAGAAGCTCTCATATTGGCCTAGCGTGACAATTCAGTGCTATTTGGTTAGGCCTATTTCGTAATAAAAATGAAATCGGTTAACAATATCACTTTTTGGCTTTATCACAGTCATATATGAAATGGGCCCCTCAATTTTTATTACACAGGGACCCTTTGTACTAGCTACACCACTGGTTACGTTTAAGTAGCTAGAACGATATTTTCAATATGAGTGAGTTGGGATTAAACAAAAACTTTTTCTCTAAGTCTACACAGTAAACTTTATATTTTAACAAAAGGCCGGGACCCTGTAGGTTAAAAAGCTCTCTAAGAGTAGGTCACAACGACGAACCTAAAGGGTCACAAAGCTCACACATCAGATATCGATCGCATTATGCTGTTTGAACTTAGACGAGAACGTAGACGAGATGACTAGCATTCATAAGCACATATTATTATAATTAAAGCAACGATTACCATGTGTAAATGCTTTATAACCATGTGCTAATAATCTATGTTTATGTTTCTGAATTTGTGATTATAATTAACTTGCTCGAGCATGATCTGAATGCTTCAAAGGGAATTTGTCCCGGATTTGCCTCATGAGATGAAATTTCAATAGATCATAACATCGCATCGTGATAATCAAGAAAGGGCAGGGAGAAATGCTATGGATACGGATATTTAACTTTTTTTGAAATTCTCGGCTGTTCTCTTATAATGTGCATGTGTTATACACCTTAACCTTCCTCATCAATCATTCTGTCTATTGGTGAAAACCGCATGTAAATCCGCTTAGGAGTTTTCGAGTTTATCGCGAACAGACAGACGCAATGGGGACTTTTATTTATAGTAACGTAAGGATTTCTATGCTCTAGGCTAAAATATAATATCGTGCTAATTTTTTTTTTTTTTCATTCAACAGTCGACAATCAGCCAGTACTGAATAAAATTTAAAAAATACGACGCTAGACTAATAATTTTATTACAGTTTCACTGGACAAAGACCTCTCCCAAAGACATCCAACGACATCATAAAAATACTATAAAAAGGCCTCATTTGACGTATTCACGCCATAATACTAGCTAACACAACTGCTAAATAAAAGGAATGTATTGTCTATTCCAGGTATCGTGTTATGCATGTTAATGCGGGCGGCACAACGTCGGCAACGAAGACTGGCGTTCCACTGTCCCATTCACGGGGACTTCTACCCACTTAGCCCACTGAACAGCAGAAAATATTCTCGTAAGTACTTAAGCTAGCTTTGAATATGCGATACCTTATTATGAAAGTGTTTGGAACTTTGTTTGTTAACGAGATAATGTTATGAATTCGTCAAGTTCTAATTATGAATATTTCATAGAATTAATTGTTTCACATAGCAGGAAAGAACTGCAATTTGATGATATTTTTTAAGACTTGCCATTGCTAGGTGTCTTAGCATCAATTAAGCCATCGGACTTTAGACTTAGGGCTGCGGGATTGTTCGAAAGTTACCGTGTCTGAAGAAACACGGGTGGGTTCAAAGTCTAATACTTCCTCTCGCTCAATTTAGAGCGGGAAGAGTCATCTGATAATTTCCCATCAAAAAAAGAAAAGAAAAAATACTTTAGGGACAAGAAACTCTTCTTTCTCTAGTGGAGAAAATTTGGTATAGAAGTGGAGAAGGGTGATTAATTTGGGAGGGTATCTTTTATAACTTCTTGTTTTTTTAAATTTCTCAGTCTCTCTTATCACGAGTCTATATTTGAATATGCTAAGGAGTAGTGATGGGTGTTGCAGGCACTCCGTCAGGCATGTGGCGCTGGATGCGCAGCTGGTTGGGGCTCATCGAGGAAGGCGAGGCGGCGCGCTGCCCGCGCTCCGCGGAGCCAGCCTCGCCGGCGCGCGCTGATGCGCCGTGTCCCCCGCCATTACCTTTCTTGGTGCCATCGGATTCTGTTGTGTAAGTATCCTTAAACCGTCTTAACTATCATCATCAGTCACGAGTTGTGAAGCTGGGTAAGCAGAAGTCTTGCCAAAATCTAATTTTGGTCCTTCTTAAGGCAAAAGTTTTGGTTCGCGTTCGTCCATGCCAAACCACCGAGCAAAGGTCAATAAGCAGGCCAACCTTTAATGGTTGGAGAGGACACAGAACAATTTGAAGCAACATCATTCACTACAAAAACATTCATACACAGCTGAATAAAGACCGACAGACCATTGTTCAAACACCGCCTTATTATCATCGTGGACTAGATCCTACATATTCCGAATCGACGGAATCCAGCGACTTTCAAATAGTCGATGGTCATCCTTATGGAGGTCCAACTAAGGTCAACCAAGAGTTCATATCCAACTAATACGAAAACACTGATATTCTCCAATTTCTCTGGTATTCGCTGAGTAAAAAGGAATTCAAAACGATTTCTCTAGCACCGTCAATGCTGGCATGCTTTCCTAGTTAAAATGCATTATATACTTGTACTTTTAAAATTAAACTTTGCTTTCTTCTAATAAACATGTTTTTACTTGTACAGAGGCATGGCGTCAGTGCTTGGAGCTCCTCTCAGTCCGGAACAGACGTTCGGCTCCATCAAATCCCTCGCGATATCGCGGGAGGTCGCCAGCTTCCCTCTGTCGCGCTCGCCGACACCGCCACCATTGAGGTAAATATATTCTACAACAGTATTAAATTACCGTCGCTTACGAGATGTTAGACCAGTATGCCATAAATTTAATACTTCATTAATTTGCAGTACACCGCAGACTACACCCTTTTTATTTTAAGTTCTTACAGTCCATCCTAAGGTTGTCTGATACAGGGGCGCCGGCTTTTAGAAAACCTGATGAGTGCTCATGCTCATTTGATGATTCGAAAAAGTGGCGAAGTGTGAGAAGAAAAATGCACATTGATCGACATTTTGATTACGGATACCTAACGGAACGCATCAGTAACTGGCATCCATTGCCCACATCGTTAATAAATAATAAATTGATACAATATCACATACATTGTCCTGGTCCCAAGCTAAGGTTTTCCCTTGTACTATGGAAACCAGGATCAACGAAGGTACCACAAACACCCAGACCCAACACAAATATCTGTTTTATCAACAAACATTTGTGTTGGTGCGGGAATCGAACCCGCAACCCATGCGTCTCAACCGGCGCTCTAAACCACTGCGCTAAATAATATAATAATGTAAAAACGCCCATCCCTAAAAGGCGATTGCTAATCTGTTACTTCATATCTATTCTCAGGGGTGCTCGGCAGCCACTGTTTATTTCTCATGGGTGACGAGCCCCCGAGCACCCACGGAGTCGGCACCCCTGGTCTGATAGATATCGCTGTTAACGATAAGATCGCCATTGTAGCCATAGATATTTAAGTTAGTTTTTTTTTACTGTTTTGGTGTACAATAAAGTTTATCATCTATTCCAATGATGATTCTGAGCCCCTAAAACCAGGACGGTAAAACTTATTGCATGAAAATTTACCAGACGATTGACTTTTTCGACAAAGGGTGCCTGCCCTAACATTACCGCAGTGAAAGCTGACTTTAACACTAAATATAAACTGTTGAGTTATCAGCGAGAATATAATACGGTGGGCTACGGGAACGTTTGAAAGAGTTACCGAAGCCCTAGAACGCAAAGGCACATAGGTCTTTAGTCTGACACGGCGTGTCAACCTAGAGCGAGAGAGAAGTAATTTGATGATTTCCCACCTCAAAAAAAGGCATAATACCGGTCTGGAGAACCACCCCAAATGATACCAACACCAAAAACATTTTTCTTTTATTTACAGTTGTCCACCATTCAAGGAAGAGCCGAAATGTCTGGAGGACATACCGAACGCAGTGATCATACGTCCAGACTTCGACTGCGGCTCCCCGACGTGCAACTACCGCGTCGTGGAGTGCAAGCTCACCACCACCGACGAGATCCAGCGCAGCCTCCCGCACCACTCCGCTGGAAGTGCTCGTAGCGAGAACAGACAGATCAGACCCAACACAGTTTCTATAACGATACCTGACGAGGGGAAAGGTTAACGACACGTTATAGATTAGACAATTTTTTAATTAATATTGTTCAAAGTGAGCTGGAATGCGCTATTCGGAATATTTGGCGTAAGGTTGGCGACGACCAAATTGGGCGTATGTGTACCTACTAGTTTTATGCTCGTGTTGTTAGTCGTGAGCCCCCGGACAGCCACGATACGCCTAGTGTGGCCGCACCCTGAAAAAAACGATGTACATTATATAGTTTTATTTTAAGGACCACAATATTATTGTTTCTTAACTTTTGTCTGCTCAAACAATCACGATTTGTCTTCCGCTACTGCTCACTTGATTGGACACCTCGAAATGGATCACAGTCATTTTTAATTGACACAAAAACTTGCTGCATTTAAGTTTGTGCAGATTTTTCATTTACTTATTGCAATTAATTTACTGTTATTATTACACAAATAGGGTGTGATGGTCAACTCTGGGTCGTGTTTGTTCAGATTACAAAGGACCTTTGTTTTCCCTAATATTCACAGAAGTCAAATCTAAGACTTCGAGTTGGATGTTTTACCCTAGATTATAAATAACATCTTTATTAGCAATATATTGCGCCAAATATCATAAGTGTAAAGAGAGATTGGAATAAGAATGTCAAATGTTTATAAATGGTGAAATGTTTAATTGTTAGCTTCCATTTACTTTGAACTGAGCAGAGCATTTCGTTCATTTTACATTATGCATGTTAGGTTAAAATAACCTTATTTATGTGATAGTAAAAGAGGTCGACGACTCAACAATTGATTGGCGTCTCTTTGTGACCATCGGTCAAAAATAATTCCGATAAACAATTGCCTACGTGCTATATCAACTGAACTGAACATGTTTTATACCTACATACCACTATGAAGTAAATCTATAGTACGAATATGTCACCGTAAATTCCGTTAGATTACAATATATCCACGAAATTGTAAACGGAACGTACTGCTTACAATTTCACGCATTATTTTTCGGTAGAATATAATCTATCGAAGTGAAACTGGTAAATTATGAAATGGTATAGAACTGAACGCATCTCGAGCGCTGATTATGTGTCAGATTGTAATTTAACAGTTTCACTTCGATTGATCATAATCTATCTAAAAATAATTCGTAAAATGGTAACGGTTCACTATCTTTCGATAGTGTACAATCTCACGAAAGAAATTATAATCTAACGGTATTTGCAATTTTATAGTGACAAATATATATACTATATATATTAATAGGCATCTACTTGAAAAAAGTATTCATAATGGAACTCGCAGTCTTTCTTAAGCCCAAAGTATCACATAAATAAGGCAAGTCTAATGATTATCCCCGTGCTCATTGTGTCGGCATTCTAGTCGTATCGTTATCTTATATTTTGTTGGTGTAATATATACCTTACTCATATATATGTACGCGGTAGAGGAAATGTATTGGCTCAGTAGGATTACCGTTCCTTATATTAAATAATATTTGTAGGAAATTGTCCATTACATTCGTTTACACGTAATATTAGCGTAAGTATTGTATAAGAGTACATACAAAACACATGCCCTAGATATAGTTCCGAATGTGATATTTTTTTTTTTAATTTTATCATTCTTTTGACTTGTATGCAAATTGAATGCAACTGCGGTAGCGGCCGCAGCAGGAAAAAACCTAAATCAAAGAATGAATTTTTTTTAAATGTTTTCTGCTGTTAGTATGATCAATGTAATTTGAAATCATTTTGTATGTATATACCTACTTACCCTCCAATTTTGTTGAATCATAAATCATTGTTTTGGTGTATGAGCCAAAAGGAAGATGCCAAAATAAAGTTCGTCGCGTCCATGTGTCTCGTATGATCGTTTGTTTTCACACTAAACTAATTAATTGTGCTCAGAAAAGACAATTGTATAGGAAACGAGGATGTAGGTAAAAGTTGTAGTCCACGTCTATAATTTAGGTTGGTACGTACATAGGTAAGTACTTGATCGAGTTATAAGTTTGTGATGATGGCATTTATTGGCCAAGTTATTCGAAATTATATGGAATGTAATTTTTTTATAATCCGTAGGTAAGTGCCACGCCTAAATAATCTATTATAATATTGTATTGTATACTTAAAATAAGCTATTTAATATTGTTATAATTGTAAGGATGAAAAAATGAAAATACAAACTTGAGTTAAAACCGAGTTCTTTTGATTTCCTTTTTCCTTTAAAAAGCAGGGAAATTGCAACCTACTAAGGTACTATTGGATACTTAACTAGTTTATTATTTTTATTATTATGTATATTTGAATCAAAAAACCAGCCAAGAGCGTGTCGGGCCACGCTCAGTGTAGGGTTACGTAGTTTGCCGTACGTCACAATAAGTGTCCCTACTTAAGAGTTAATGAACGACAGAAAACGAGCAAGAAAAAATACCACCAATGCCAACAAAAGACCAACCGAACAATTCGACAATATAATAGCTCATACCTGTCCCGACCCCATCAACTCAGGAAAAATCGAATAAGAAAATTCAAGGTTATGTATTACATTTTACTTTAGTCCCCTGTAGCCCCAGGGCCCTGTACCGTTTTTATAATCGCGGTAACGACGCCTCTGCCTTAATCCTACCAAAAATAAACCTGTGAACATGGGCATTTTGTGTTATTCTAAAGGGACAATTGATACTAAATAAAAAATTACCCGCTGGATTTATATGTTTTTTCTGCAATGAAACTCAATAGATACATAACCCTGCGCCCTACAGCTACGTCAAATATGGCCGCTTACACCAACCTTTGTATCCTTTTTTTAGGTGGGAAATCATCCAATGACATCTCCCGCCCTTGGGTGGGGCGGGACATCTCGGACAAATCTGCATGATTCTCATGTAATTTGTCCATTGCATATGTAATGTATGGACTTTAAAAGTGTGTGGTGTATAAACGCCCATTTCGGTGTACCATCGATCGTCACATCAGATCAAGGAACTCAGTTTGAATCTGATTTGTTTCACCGATTGACAACCAACTTCGCTATTAAGCGAATTAGGACGTCGGCTTACACCCTTGCGCTAACGGCATGATTGAGCGTGTTCATCGCCAAAGCAAAACTGCCCTCATGTGCCATTAAGATTCTTTGGTACGCGCACTGCCTTTGCTTCTCCTTGGCGTGCGATCCGCTTTCAAAGAAGATCTAAAAGCCACAGTCGCTGAAATAGTTTACGGAGAAACACATCGCTGTGACGATACAGTCAGACGCCCCTTACAACCACCTTATACGAGTCCTTACTAGATCATTGATCGTGCCATTGATGGTGAAACTATTAAGAAATATCGTCGTAATTGTTGATCGCATCAAGCCAGCCTATATAGAACACGCCAATCTTACTCTTGATCCTCCAATATTACCAACCCAGTCCACCTCCCAACTACCACCAAAACTGAATCAAATCACTACAAAATTTAAGAATTTCTCCGATTTCTGTTAAATCGGTTTATCCTTCTCCGTGGGGGGGGTGGTGTGGCGTAACTTATTGCATATGTGAACGCACCTTATATTAGTGTTGCATGTTAATATTTAAGTCAATATTGTTAAGTTAGTTAAGTGGCAACACGAGGCGAGGATTTTTTGCGGGGCGCTACCCTTATCGTCTCTCGCCCTCTTGCCATTCAACCCGTCAACCGTCGCGAAACACGGACTAAATTATTTATATTGTCATTAGTCCGATCTCCCAGAGCTAATTACAATTGGTTATACTGGCTTGCTATTGTTTGTAACTACAATGTTTAGAAATACATTTTAAATACTACAAGTTGGATTTTTACTTCTGGCTCCAAACATATAAGGGTACAGGCACAATATCTGCCTTCCGCGTCCCCAAAAAGTAATGAATCAGGACTGTGAGATTTTTTGTTTTACCATGCGTGCCACTTTTTTCAAGGTTTTTTCATTTTTTTCAAGCACACTACTTTGCTAAACAAAGTTTGACAGGTAACGTGTAGTTAGCGATCATCTTCATAACAAAATACAGTTTTTACGTGCTTTAGTAAAGTAATTCGTGTCGTATCTTATTGTAAATACTTAGATTTGAGCAGCTCAACCATCGTTTAAGAAATCATGGTACGGTGTTAGTGTTACGTTATAGGGTGTTAAACTGATAGTGGAACGAAAACTTCAGGATAGTCTTTTCATTCGTAAGTATCAGTTATTGGGCATTCAGTAACATTTATAATATTCACAAATTGTGTATTATGTATTCCAGGTGTTAATTTATTGCTAAAAAAGTACAAAAATGAGAATTATAAATTCTAACCTAAAATCTTTGGAGTTGCCAACTCTACTTTAAATTATTACCCTCACTAACAGGAAATAATATAATGTTAAATGCAGTATCTACTAAAAAATATCTGAACTATTTGATGGCTTGTTGTAGCTACAGAACGAACGGATTACACGCCGAAACCGCCATCAAAAATTTGCAGCAGACATTTTGAGAATAAAACGTTAATCAAACAGAAGAAACTCTCTCTGCTCTAAAATCTGTATCGAAACTAGGTACTACCTGGTTTCGATACAGATTTTATAAGATTTTTACTCGTGTTTAGTGTTTTTAAAAATGTTTAGTACAATTACCGTGTTAGTTGCAAACATTATTTTGTGCATTTTATTAACAACTAGCTGTTACCCGCGACTTAGTCTGCGTCAAGTTAGTGAAAATGCACAAACGTAATTAATAATTATTTGCTTGTGTTTCATGTCGAAAGCATCTAATTCATTTTAGGGAAATAAATTCATCAAAATCGGTTCAGTGGTACCTATAAGCGTGAAAGCGTAACAGACAGACAGAGTTACTTTTGCATTTATAATATTAGTATGGATTAATGTCTGTGACAAGATTCTCTTTGACTGAACGTAATTCAAGTTTTAATAATCAATATTATAATTTGAATCTCGTTCAGAGTTTAAAATGCTAAGAACTTTGCCAAAAACGTGGTAGATTTAATATACAAATTGCATTATTTCAGATTGATCAAGAATGCATTCCTGCTATTAACCTTATTAACTTGTAAACTGACTGATAATGATACTTTTTTAGGTTAATAGATTATGGTTACTGTATTTCTTTAGCCTTAATAAAAAAAAAGATAATAAACTGTTATTATTGAAATCCTTAAAATGGCGTTTCCTTTAGTGTCAACCCCCACATATGAAACCTAAAAATAACCAAAATACTTTTTTTGTGTAACATCTCACATTTTACCGCTAAATGAGGTAAATCCGCATGGCAGTGGCATTTATTGCACCAGACCCACAACATTACTAGAATGACTACCTACATCAAAGAGTAATACTATACACGGACTAGACTAATAACACTAGATAATTATCGATACCTATCAAAAGGAGAGATAAGTCACATAAACACTTACATTTTACACACAACGGTTTTTAATAATTCTGTTGTTTTTTATAACTGCATGTGATCATAGAGATTGTATGTACTTTTATTATATAATTTCTATACATTTCTCATACACATTGCATATGCAAGTGGAATTATGGTTCTTTTTTTTTGAGAAAAAAGAAACTTTAAACCGAACGGTTTCTGGTTTCGTTTGATAGTAGAGATTGCCAACCTATGGAGTATATTCCACATCTATGACCTTCAGCGTGTAATAACATTAATAAAGTGACACCAGCGTCAGTCGAACAACGTCCTTTGTTGAAACCATACTGCTGATCGTGAGAGATTTTATTG
This sequence comes from Mythimna vitellina, assembly GCA_949316375.1. NCBI lineage: Eukaryota > Metazoa > Arthropoda > Insecta > Lepidoptera > Noctuidae > Mythimna > Mythimna vitellina. Next base: position 6,625,158 of record OX438686.1, read on the forward strand.
CTGTTAAAATGGTAAAGCATTTGATTATGCATAACTTTTTCAAACACCTTACTGAAAACTGGCAATACTGATACAGGTCTGTAATTAGAATAAAATAGAATAGAATAGAATAAACTTTATTGTACACCTAAAATAGTAACAAAACTTAATTATTGACGTAATTATTAGTGTCATTATGGTCACCAAATTAAAAATGGTATAACCTTACTGTATTTCATTATATGTATCTCGAAAGACTCCTTGGTCCTCACACAAATTAAATATTAAAGTATAGTGGTATGGTCTCAATTATGGATATGCATACTTTAACAGACATTCGGTCGGTCGACGGTCTTCGGTTAATTTGACTTTGATTTGCCGGAAAGCCTTTATGACTGTCAAAGGATTTATATGTTTGAACTGAAATTCAACCGGACAGCCTGGCAAGTTTACTTTTAATAAAGCAATTGAAGCTTTAGGGGAGGAATTTAGAGCTTATGTTGTCCTAAGAGGTATATCGGTGAAATAATTCACAAACTCTTGGGCTACTTCTGTGTTAGAGCTTTTAGGACTATGTGAAGTCTCCAATAAAAAATCCGTTGCGTACTTTATTCCTACCAGTTTCACTATTAATAACTTTACACACAGTCTTTATTTTATTGTCTGCCGATTTGATCTTGTTGCTGATGTACAGGGCCTTCGCTACCATGCAAATCTTTCTGAAAAGTTTAGAATCTCTATATACATATTTATTAAAGGTTTCAGTGTTGAAGAATGGCTTAAGGTCGTGCAACTCATATAGTCTTTCCCTACTTACCCTAATACCTTTAATCGCCCATCACTACATACAAACTTAGGAAAAATATTTTTCGACTTCTTTTCAAAAGCTGTATTAAATTCATTGAGTACCAATGAAAAAAGCTAGTTTATTACTTAGTAGTATCACTCAGTGGTATACCTTTAAAAAGTCAAGAAATTTGTATGACCCAATTGTAACTCAATAAAACCGTTCTAGGTGCTAATATTCATCGGTATAAATAATATTTCAGAAACTATAATAACAATAAGTTATTTCGAAAACCAAGTGGCAAAATCTCATGTTGGTTCTTTGTTTCGCATAACGGTTTGCTTGTACTCGTAGCGCGATGGCGTTGCGTATAACGCGGCCGTTTTAATTTGGCGGCCCTGAAGTTTGCGCAGAAGGCTGCGCACGAACGTTTTTTAGGAACAAAATGGTGGCATGAGGCGACGTGCGCGGGGCGGAGGTGTAAGCTAGAGATTGACTCTATGTAAACACAATCGACCCTTTATTCAATCAAATATCGCAATCGATTTTTATCGATTTGGAATTTATTGATTTTTGTTTATATGACATATTGAACGAAATAGATTTACAAACATAGTAAATGTTGTCGTTAGTAAACGAGACTTCGACTTTAATAATAAAAAAAAACTAATAATATTATATTTTCTTGGTTGAAAGATATGATTTAGTTAAATATCAGTTAATTATAAACGACTACTACAATAACGACTGTTTGAGAATATTTTAAACCTCCTTATAAAATTTAATAAAATATATTTTTATAATTAGATTTCAATCGATTTGAAAAATAATCGATTAAACAACACCCTCAGTCACGCATATTGGACATCCCTTTTTCTTTACTCCGTAAAACTTCGTGCATAATCGGCAATGCTCGGGACGCGGTAATGTGTCTCACTCACACGTTAGCATTGGTGTCGTGTTCGTGTCGCTGTCTCTGTCTTGAGCACAGGCGGTGACAAAAGTTTTCGTTGGTTTTTATTAATACATTGTTAAGTTTTTTGTGTAGTATTAGGTTTGTTTCTTTAATTCATAAGCTATTTTTGTAGCTTTCTGTCTAAAAGTGTTTTAATATTTATTTTATTTGTACTTGGTCCCTGTATTAGTAAAATTTTATTCGTTTTTAGGTTTTAAAAAAATAACGTCAATAACAGTTTTTTTTACGACTGTACATGCGCTAAAGTTCGCAAAGCCTATGTTCACGGGCGCCAAGTTAGAACGACCGTATTGTACTTTAGTAGACATACACGCGTGAGGCCGCGCTGCCACCCGCCGCCTAATTTACCTAAACCTGAGCACTTCGATTTTGTTAAAGTGCTCTTAAGATTTTAATCAAATGGTTACTTGTGCTTACATTGCCCCTATTTTAAATAAAGGTGAGTAACTTTTTAATTAAAATGTTAAAAACTAATTGAACATAAACATTTCATTTAATAAGAAATGACAGTTCAAACTATATCATCAATACCCTCCTACAGTCCTGCCTTATCGCAATTAATTTGAGTTCGGCAGCATGTCTTCTCCGCATCTCATACCTTTATTATACCTACCTACTACCTACCTACGGTTAAAAACCAATAAATCGAGTGTGTTTTTTCAGGCTTTACGTAGGTATTTATAGAATAGAATAAACTTTATTAGACACCATAAAAGTAACACAACTTATTTCTAATTTTATCACTAATTAAGGGGTAAATTTTTCTTGACATGGTAACCCTAAATATAGTATATTTTTTTGGCTCTTTCAGCGACCCGCTTTCCATCCGTCAGTCGTCAGATGATAGATCCTTCATCCGTCTACGGCACTGTGTCCGGCATATACGCACGAATATGTAGGTAGGTAGTGTAGGTACCCTACTATTGCCCCGCATAAGATACCCCACCTAATATCTTCCCTCTATCGCAGACAGGTCTCCAATCAATAATACAATTTGTTATTTGTTCTTGATGTCGTTCTGTTAATTTGGAATCAGGTGGTGACTTTAATAATCATTATGGATAAAAATAAGTAAGTCAACAATGGCAAATTAATTCCCTCTTTGTTTTGCCTGCACATACTTACGCAGTGCTTTCACACCTCTAGTGACAGCTCTGAACTAAATTGAACAACAATGATAATTATGTAACAGTCGGCGACTTAATACCTGGAATTATAAGTTTAATAGTAGGACGGAGGACCCTGCTTACATTATTGTGCATATTGAAGGCGTGAAGATCACATTTGCCCGGAACCGGAAGGAAACGCCCTAGTACATAACATTGAATTTGAGGTGTTGCCATAATGAAGAATTTATTGATTACAATATTATTTTCTTTATCAACAAAACTGTAATCGCGACAAATGGAAGATTAATTAATAATTAGAGCTATGGGTAATTAAGTGCTTTAGATTTAACGTGCACAAAAGCTCATAATGTTCATTGAATTGGAACTGGGACAGATAAGGTCGGAAAGGCAAAATATATAAGGCTGAAAATGGCTAGCTTACTTGCTACTTTCACATGTAACGCAGTCCAGTTACCCTGCAGAAATAACGAATACAAAAAAGAAGTTTAATTGAAAAATAATTTTTAAAACTGGCATTTTTTGTTTTCTTTGTACGCAAGTCGATCAGCTCAGCTCCAGCGAGTTGAAATGTCGGCCATCTTGAATCAAATTTCATAATGGCATGTGTCTTTCCAAATATCAAGTGATAGCAAATATAGCAATCGAGGAAATAGTTAAATCTTACCATAAAAAATTGCATATTTATAAACTAAAAATTGATAATTCCAACTGGTTTTAAACACTTCAAAAAATTAAAAAGATCACCAATAAAACAAATCAGCTGTTATCCGTCAATCGATGTCAACAAAATTACATAATTTTGTTTAGAAAAACAGTGCAGCCTCCGTTTTTAGTGTCATTTTGAAATAATCAAACATGAAGATCGGATCTATGTTTCAATGGACAAATTGTTAAAGTAATGTATACCCAGCGACTAACAAGTTTGGCGACTGTGATTTTTTGTATAATGTAGTCCGCTATAATATTTTAGTTATGGATCACAACAATATTATTGAGTGCGGTGGATTTTATTTTATACATAATTTTGACTCTGGAAATCTCGGACATGTAGAACGTGTACCTACGGAGCTAATAGGTAAGCGCATATTTCGAAAATCTAATAAGAAATCGCTAGTCCAAAAGACCTGTAATAATTTCGGGAGTAGTTGCCAATAGAATGCCCTTTTCACGGACTTTTTGTTATTGTTGAGTGCTCGAAATAGATTTGAGGACATTTCGATGCATTTGCAAGTGCCCTGGTGAACCAACTCATTCAATATTGACTTGACACAGATAAGATTTACTGACAGCACAGCAAAGAAAGTTAATTTAATCAAATGGAATTTTCCAGTAAACTAGTTTATTGGAGTCCCATAAGAAATCTTTAGGTCTGTAGCATTATACAAAATGCTTGAATTTGTATATTTAACTAAATGAAAACACCATTATAAACAATTTAATTTAAAAAGTAAACAAAATAAATAAATATTAACAACTTTCACTTATTCATAAAACCAAACTTTAGTAGTTAATATGTATGCTAAGCATATACCAGGCTTTTTCTAATTGTATTTTAATAATATAGCCTCTGCTTAAATGCAGGTGAATAAAGAATATTTGTTATAAATATTTTTCTTGTATATCAGCTCCCGCTGTGAACGTGAAAACAAGTGTAACAGAAATCCCAGACTATGAATTCAACCTGTGGACTCGACCTGACTGTGCAGGCACAGAGTTTGAGAATGGCAACCGCACCTGGTTCTATTTCGGAGTGCAAGCCAGTGAATCTGGGATACTGGTAACTAAATTTTTATAAATAATTTTACATAAAATTAAACATTTTATTCTATTCCATAAAATATTTTCTATGGAATAAAATAAAAGGTTTAATTTGTTTTAAATAATATTTTTTACAGAAAATGAAGGTATGTCTCATTGTCAATTTTCAAAGGAGTAAACAAAACATATTTTAAGTTCCTATATTAATATTGATTATGATTGGCTTGGAAACATAATCATTATTATTATGAGCATGTCATATTCACAACACTTCACATTCCTTCATGTTATGTGAACAATAGACTTAATTTTCATAACTTGTAGAGGCATTACAATGATTTAATAATACTGTACATTAAAACTAACAACAATAAAAGGGCCAATACTAACCTTACAATCCTTGAAGTCATAGTTACCTCTATAAATCATGCTTTGCCATTTTAACACATATTTTTTGTGATTAAGTTTCAAATTCTGTTAACAGGTGCGGTTGAATCTCATAAACTTGAATAAGCAAGGCAAAATGTACAACCAAGGCATGGCACCGGTGACACGGACACTGCCGGGCAAGCCTCAGTGGGAAAGGATCAGGGATCGTCCTGTACATTCAGTATGTAAAAAATGTTGTTTGAGTTTAAATAGTTCCCTGTATTCCTAAAGTTGAATTCTTGACAATATTTTATATGTGTAGCAGACGCCGTAACAGTAACTGTATGGAGCAGCAGAAAATCTACTAAAAAACTCATTGAGGTTGATTAGAATAATGATTTTATACACTTTAAAATACAAAAGTACAGATTTCGGTAACTACAAAAAAATTGTAAAATACCGACAAAAAATTCCATGGGGGTTCAGTATCACACACATTTCTGCGTCGATTAGACACGGTGTGTAATTATGTATATGAATTACTTTGGCTCGTAGAAACATAAAGTCATTACTGATATTTAATTAGATAAGTCTTTTTATTTATTTTATGAAAAATTCTACCCGCTATTCTATGGGCTTCGCTGCAGTCTGTAGAAGACCTCCATATTGATACAGGGTTATAGGAACTGGGTATTTCTTTCTCCTTGCTAAAGATATCTTGTAAGAAGAATAAAAATAGAAGTTGTTTACAAATAAATATAATACACGCATACTGATCTCACTACTTATGACCGAAATAAATACCTAAGTATAATAACTACTAAATAAATCTCTTACAAAATAATGAGACCTTCATTAGAAGGCTTACAGCCACCCAAAGAGCAATGGAAAGGGCTATACTCGGAGTTTCCTTGCGTGATCGCATCAGGAATAAAGATATCCGCAGGAGAACCAAGGTCACCGACATAGGCCGAAGAAACGCCAAACTTAAGTGGCAGTGGACAGAGCACATTGCTCGTAGAACGGATGGTCGATGGGGCCGAAAGGTTCTAGAGTGGTGACCGCGCATCGGAAAACGCAGCGTTTTAAGTTCCAATTTCCCACAAGGTGGACTGGATGCGAGACGCACAGGATCGGTCGTTGTGGCGTCGCTTGAGGGAGGCCTATGTCAAACAGCGACGTCTTTCGAGTGAAATGATAATGATGATGAAATAAATCCCTCAAGTGCTATACAAGTGCTATTATTATCAGTAGGTATTCTCTTTCAGACGGATGACAACACCTTCACACTGAGCTTCAAGTACCGAACCCCGGAAAACTTGAAAGCAACAACATTCTTCGCGTTCACCTACCCGTTCTCGTTCGCTGAGCTGCAGATAGCTCTCAACTCCATCGACTTAAAGATGCTGCCCCTTCCTCCCCCGCAGACTGCCGACGATATCTACTATACGAGGGAATGTCTTATTTATTCTCTTGAAGGTAAGGTTTACTTTTGTGTAAAGAACAGTTTCGTCATACTGTAGTAAGACGACCAAGAGGTACGACAGTTTTTTTTTTTAATGTAGTAAATCATCTAATGACTTCGTGGAACGAAATGGCGTGTCAGACCTTTACTGACTAAAACCACACCTATGTTCCTTCAGTTGCCTTTTGCGTTCTAGGACCACGAGAATCCCTTTCATACTTTTCCCCATGGTCCTAGTAGGCACTGGCCCTGCTGGGCCCCTACGGTTTGCTGACATCTCTTTGAGGCGCGCGTGGCCGTCAACAACTCTGGCTTGGTCTTTATAGGACAAGTGGACGAGCTACCTATTGCTCATCATCCGTAAGCCCGCGCCCACGGTGCTCGGAGATTACTCTGCGATTCCTGCCGCCTGGGGCGGCTTCTGTCTCAGCGGCTGTGGCGTGAGGATGTGCATTCCCTCACTCTTGTGGCCGTCTCCTTCGCTACAATTACTGATTAGCAGAAGGATGCGACCGCATCCCATTCCCTCTCGCTCCGGACCATGGCTAAACCAGGGCCCGGCGCAATTGAGATAGGTAACGACAGCATATAGGTGCATTATTCGCATTTTTTCTGGTTATATATACGCATTTATTTTGGTCAAAATTCTCTGTATAGAATACCACATCCAAATCTTTACAATAAATGTTATAACTATTAGGTCCAATATATAATCATTTTTTACTTTACAAAAGAAAAAGCTCAGAATCATTCCAGACATGTTCATACTTTTACCATCACGACATTTCAAGCCTTCTTTTGACACCTATGCTATGCAATGCTAAGTGATCTGTTCAACTTATGCAGGGAGGCGAGTGGATCTACTAACAATCACTTCACACCACGGGATCACAACGGAGAGAGAGGAAAGGCTTCGGAACTTGTTCCCTGACAACCAGGAGAGGCCATTCAAGTTCCATAATAAAAAAGTAAGCATATTTCTTTTATAAAGGATGTTCTAATAAGGACACTCAACTTACCTTCTACATATCTATTTATATAAAAATTAATACCTATTTCCCTTGGTCACGCCATCACGCGGGAACGGCTGGACTGATTTCACTTTTTTTTTTGTGTTTGTTTTTGTCAGAAGAAGGTTCTTATGAAAGGAAAAAAATAAAAAATGGTTGTAGGGTAGAGTTGGGTAGAGCAGAATAGAGTAGTCAGTTGACGGGAGCGAAGCCGCGGGCAAAAGCTAGTACATATATAAAAGGAGAAATTGACTGACTGACATATCAACGCACCACCGAAACCACCAGGACTAGAAGCGTGAAATTTTATACAAACCTTGCTTTTAAGACATAGGCGAACACTAATAGTAAGATTTTTTTAAATACACCCCCTAAGTGGATAAAACGGGGGTTCAAAAGTGGTATGGAGAAACTTACATTCACGCGGGCCAAGCCGCTAGCAGAAGCTAGTTCTTTAAATAAAACAAAAACAGTTTCACATATGATTTTTTTTTCTGCTTTAAAGTATAATCGATTACAATAAAATTTAGCATCAAATTTAATTGCCTTCGCAAGACTACCACAAGCACGTTTGCAGAAGTAGAACCCAATTTTTGACCACTTTTTTTTACTTAAATTGGCCGATATTACAGCTATTGAGCGTTCAATATTGACTCTGAACTCATTTATCTTCAATGGTTTGTATAGTAATTGGTATAGAACAAAAAACTTCACATGACCCCAAAAAAAAAAAGTCAAGAGGCGTTAAATCGCACGAGCAGGAACGTCGTGTGAGAGACCAATTTTGGTTGTGTTGCGATGCTTTTGCAGGCATAACATTTCCTTCACTGCGTGCCTTTGCCTCAGAAGCACAGTAATATTATGTAGCGAGTATGTGGATTCAATTTTTTTCACTAAATATTAAATAATCGATTTCTTAGGGCAATTGAATCGTTTTTAACGAGAATTTTGTTATGGGTTGGCTAGGTGTTCCTATCCAAACAAACTTGGAGCGTCCCTATCGAAACACCTTATAAGCATATAGTTTTAGAATCAAAGATTAATTTGGAAGATTATCCGAACTCTATATTTTCAATACCAAAACAATACCGGAGTACGAAAGACGCGTATCGATTGATTTCCTGAAATATAAATGAGCTTACTCGAACTAACAACCAAAGTCAACCTCGAGGCCTCAGTAACCTGAGCTCTTTGCAGATTTTACGATGGTTTTTTTAAATTGGTATAAACTAGTGCTTGAATGCGATCCCACCTGATGGTAAACAGTGATGCAATCGTTGATGGTGAGGCGCACTAGTTTATTAAGAGCCTATTCACTCTAGCCTTGAAGACACCCAAATTATAATCGGATGGAAAGACCTCAGCAGGCAAATTGTTTCAGTTCTTCGATGTACGTGGTATAAACACGAAACGCTTAGTCAGGACCGTAGGTTTAAGGGTGGATACTCGCCATACGTCGGGTTGTCCGATGGTAGAAATGAGATAGCGGAATCAAGTCATGCAATTCCCGCGCACACTCTCCAAAATGCAACCTGTAAACACCGGTTCATGGTTCGAGTAAAGGTTTTATAGCCATAGAAAGGTTATGGAAAATACGGCAAAAACTAGCCCGACATTACTTTCCGTTGCAGACAAATCGATATGCACAATAACCACGATCTAAACCAAAGCCAAAAAATAATTTTCATGAGATATTGTGGCCGATGAGACTAATAATAAAAAAACAAGAAGCAAATGTAGACAATAACAGTAAATTAAAGTTACAAAAGCTGCAATGCTTTTTCAATAACGATCCAAAGATTATCAAGTTCTTATATATATATATATATACTAGATATAGATACTTTAAATAAAAATGGCGATAAATTTCATTCCCCCTTTTTGTTTAGTCGCAGTCGGTTCATGATATAAAATTATCCTTCGCATAACAGTTCGTCAATATCTACCACTTAGTTCTGCCAGCGATTTTGCCCGCGTAAAAATAGAAAATTTACACTTATTTTTGAAAAGCGTCTCAATTAGATTCTATGGTGCTAATAAACCACTAAAAAATGACACTTCAGTCAATTCAGTCGTTAAGTACCTTAAAAATGAATTTAAAATTTTAATTTTCAATTTTTGCGCGTAATTTGACGAAAATGTAGAAAGCAGTGGACGCAATATTTACTCTGTGATCGTGACGTCAATTGGTTGTGTAAACAAATGACGTAATAACATAGTGGCTACTATTTCATGGCCATAAAGAACAGATAATAAAAACTGAAAACTTTGAATTGAATTTTAAAATTTATTTTGTTATTTTATGAACTAAAACTAACATTTACCGACTGCATTTTACCTAAGCTATCTTAATAATATATTTTTAGATTTTTTCTCATATAGAGTAAAATACTCTATTATACCAAGGGAACATACTCCCAAGGGCAGAATGGAATAATAAAACGTGTTGCGCTGACCCCAAGTAAAATGGGACAAGGACTGGAAGATGATGATGATGATGATTGTTGTTTTCGGTTCCTTTTATAAAATATTGTTTATTATACGTGTAAAGTTATATAAATTGTATTTTGTCTTAGTTATAATAAATAAATCCGGCGAGACTTTTTCATGTGAGTTTCAATGGGAGATAGGGGGCGGTAGTGCTAAAACCGGCACTGTACTCCAAGGACCAAAATGTATCCTATGTGCTGTTCCAGGACATGGTCAACCCGTGTGCTACGTTTCATCCAAATCCATTCAGCCCGTTGAGCGTGAAGGAGTTACCAAGATACACAAATAGACATGAATTCAAACTTTCGCTTTTATAATACTTATTAGTGTGATTCCCACCAATGCATTCATTATTTACGTAAGGTTGTCAAACTATGAGCCAGTATTAAGATAATATCAATATTTTTCTTACAACTATACGATAGTCTACTGTAAACATCGAACTAGATATAACGAAACTGTTTTGTTTGCGAATCGAACTTATTTTGCTATGTAAACATGCAGTCAGTATTGATAAAATCTGCTAAAATCTAGCCTGATATATAAAAAAAAATTAACTTGCATAGTTTGTATCTATATAATTCACGTATTCTATACAATACCTAGGCAAAATATAGACTACCTGGGGCGTCCAGGCAATGTATGAAGTAATACTTCCTATGTTGCAAGTTAGGGTCCATTACATACTTTACCTAGGTAATGTATACAATTCCATTAGAAATTGTATAGAGATGATTGCTGTTCCACCGGCAATGTGTAAAATGGGGGTTTTAATATTTATTAATGTTAATCGACCTACCCATAAAATGACGGGCAAATAAAACATGTTCTATTACTTTTGCTTAAAATCAATGTATGTTAAATATGAGAGCTGAGAAGGAATTTACGTAATTTTAGGACATCCCGACGGGGACAGGTTAGGTTAGAAGGATAAGGCAGGAGCGGAGTGGAGCCAAGCTCCCGCTGTAGCCGCCTTAGCGCGGACAAAAATAGGATCTGAGTATTTATCTATTTAAAAAAGCAAAATACCATTCAAAAACTAAAACACTTACAAACTTAAAATTTGGCAGGTAGGTTCCTTATAGAGTGTAGACATCCGTTAAGAACGGATTTTACGAAACTTCACCCCTAAGGGACTAAAACGGAGGTTGGAACTTTGTATGGAGAAACCTATCTTTACGGGGGCGAAGCCGCTGGCTCAAGCTAGTACATAATAAAATTAACGTTAAATTAAAAATTCTTCTGGCTATAAGTAACATAATGTAATTTGGCTTACAAGTACTCAGATCCTATTTCTGTCTGCGGGGTTTAAAGTAAGGTTTCTATTTCCAAGTGGCTATAAAAAAGAATCACGGAGGCTAAGGCTTCACCCAACCAGTTCGTGTCGGGGTGCCCAAAAATTACGTCACCTCTTTTCCTGCTCTCGTCTTTTACACGCATTACCGGCAGTGCATTCGGTATTGTATAGAATACCGGATTATACAGATTGCCGGTTACATATTATTATACGTAATACATAATTATTTTGCACTAAAGCTTTTTATTGAGATAAGAAAACATCAAATATTTTTTTTGTTTTATTAATTGATATAAACCAGTGCTTGACTGCGATCCCACCTGATGATAAGCAGAGATGCAATCATTGATGGTGAGGCGCACTAGTTTATTAAGAGCCTATTCACTCTAGCCTTGAACACACCTAAATTATAGTTAGACGGGAAGACCGCAGACTTCTCCCGCTCTGGGAGGAGTAAGAGAGGACATATCAGACTTACTGACTAGAACCCGACTATGTTGCTTCAGTTGCCCTTTGCGTTCTATGGCTACGTAACGTAACTAGAGCTTTTTCGAACATTCGCGTAGCCCAAATCCGCCAACTTGAATCGGACCTATTGAGTCTTACACCCGTATTTATAAACAAGTAAAAGTGATTACTTGTATTCTATAGTTAAGAAATTGCTTGAAGTTGGAACTGCCAACAAACAGAAAAAACAACCACCTAGCATCGAGTGTTACTTAAGCATTTTCTCAACTCTCATTTTCCACCATAATATGAGTTTTTTTAATTAAGAATTTTTTAGCCTTAAGTAATTACTTCTTTATAAATACGGGTGTTAATGATGCCTTGAGTTTGTTAACCCAAAATGTTTTTGTCAATTTCAACCTCAAATCATCATCGTCTTCCCTTGTAACATATTACTTGGCGTCGGTGCAATATGTTTTTGCTTCCATTTCATCCGCAAATTTAGTTCCTATATTTGAATTTCAACTGGCTTCGAATATACAGCATCTCAGGGTTTGCTTCTGAAAGGAAAACTCGGCTCTATTATGAAAGGCAACGAAGGAACAGGTGTGAGTTTTTAGTCAGTATAAGTCTGACACGCCCTCCCGCAACGCCCAAGGCGGAAATTCACGATTAGATATTTAGAGGTATGCTGCCCGGGGTGTAAAGTCCCGCAAACCTCCATTGAAAAGGGAGGATCATCCGACCAGACGGGTGTTATGTCTGGTCCGAGCAACTAACTACCTGATAGTTAATCGCATGGAGAACTCTCGCGCCTCAAGATGTCAGCAACTGTATGGGGCCCAGCAGGGTCGAAGCCTTCTAGGGCCAAGGGTCTGATTCTGAAAGAAAAACTCGGCCCCGGAACGAAAGGCTACGAAGGAACAGGAGTTTAGTCAATAAAAGTCTGACACTATCTCTCGCTCGGCCCCAAAGCGGGATTTGTCATTAGATGACTTTCCCACCTAAAAAAAAAACCGCGATGCAGGGATATTTAATTTTTAGTTGTCATAGATGCTACAGAATAGTCCAGGCAAGCATTCTAACAAGAACATTATCCCACAGGTAATCTTCATATCAGCGCGAGTACATCCAGGCGAAACACCATCAAGCTTTGTCTTCAACGGTTTTCTTAACCTTTTGCTAACCCGGAATGACCCCATTGCGATACAACTGAGGAGGCTCTACGTATTCAAGATGGTTCCCTTCCTCAATCCTGACGGAGTGGCCAGAGGACACTATAGGACAGACACCAGGGGGGTTAACTTGAACAGGGTATATTTGAACCCCTCGATACATCTTCATCCTACTGTGTACGCTTCTAGGGCGTTGATTAGGTGAGTTGTTTTGATTTGTTATAACACAAAGCTGTCTTGAATCGACATCTATAGTGATCCTTTACGTTTTCTATTAATGAAAAACAGTTTTTTTTTTCTTTTTTATTTAAGTAATTTTCGTACACTAATGCTGCTAAAACATTATTGAAATCAATTCAAAGTCAAAGTCAAAAGTTTTTTATTTCACACTAGCAAACCCGGCGAACTCCGTTTCGCCACCAGATGGCTTCGTTTTATGTAACATTTCGTTTGGTGATTAAAATAAGAAAAAAATTTTATTTATTTTTTTGCTATAAACCTCACGGAGTCCGAGACCTTTCCAACGAATGCAAAACCGTGGAAATCGGTTCGTGCGTTCTGGAGTTATAGCGTCAGGAAGGAAAACCCGACTTATTTTTATATAGTAGATAGGCCTACATGGGCACTTATAAAACGTCAGAAGCTAGTGCACGCAATTCAGTTACTGATTGTGAACAAACTATATTCAGATTTCGTTTATACTCAAAATAAGGTTGTATACGTGAGGACTTGTAATTGGCTTGGTGTCCTCTATGATTGTTTTTATTTTCAACCAGTTTTTTTTTTCTAAGCTGCACGTCCTCTAAGCTGTAATAAATAAATACATTCTTCTATAGGTACTATCACTATGGCTGTGAAAAGGAAGACGTGTGTGATGACAGCAAGAGTCTGACGTCGAGAAGTATTCAGAATATTAGTGAGAGTGCCGAGGTACGATCAATCAAGAATTTTTTACGAAAGCATCATGTAAATAATCACTTTAATCTGTTAGTTATTCTTGAAATGTATATGTTACTCTCAAAGTTCGTAATCAATAAACTAAAAAATTGCTCACAACGCGTTCTGTCTGCTTTCAAAATCTCTTGGCCGGAATTTCGCGTCGTGGCACTTAAAAAAATAGCCGCAACGCATTGTGGCAATAAAGAAAGCCATGGCATTTGCGTATTGAATAGTATAATAGGTACAGAGGCTCTACCACGAGTTCTTAATGCGATCTATTTGAAGACCTAAGCTAAACTGTTAAAGGGATGGAGCTACATAGGGTGTTTAGCTACATCCCTCATTCGCATGCTTTACATTTTAATACGTAATAGTAAAGCCCCAGGGATACTAGTCGATAGATCCTCCATTCCATTTAGAGTGTCTAACGGGCTAATGCAAGTTAGCTTGCACATTTATTTCGCGATATGGTTACTCAGCTAGGAATCAGATATCGTGACTTTTCATCATTGCCACAATGCGACATGGCGGTTTTTTTTAAGAGCCTCGATGTGAAATTCACGACATGGTGATTGATAGAAGCCACAACGCGTTGCGATTTATTTTTTCGCTTAATGAGCTATTTCAGTCTTTGATGGTAACATGCATATTAAATAGAATAGAATAAAATAAACCTAATTGATCTTGAATCTTAGGCCGGCCGCAAACGTTCGGTTTCCAATTTAGGTTTCCTGATCAGAAAATAAAAGCCTTAATCTTAATTCGAATTTAAATACTATTTATTTATTGTTGCATACCTATCACCGCGTAGTCTTTTTTAATTACCCAAAGACTGACTGGTGGTAGATCACTCCTTCTTGCAATAAGTCCGCCTATGTACCACGATTATACATAGAGGTAAACTTTATTTTACACCAAAATAACACTAACTCACATATGGTTGCTGTACGCTCTTTTTAAGCATACTACGCACACGGAGGGGCGCAAAATTTATCTATTTAAAGTTTATACGAAGAAAGAGAAAAAAACAATTAAAATTGAAATAGTATCTCTATCACTTGTCCACAGCTCCTAGACATCAAATCAAAGAAAAAAGGCGCCAACGAGAGGTTCAAAAGCGGCGACTATTACAAGCGAGATAAATCTGTCAAACCGATTACCAGCAACAAGTCTTCTACCACCATTAAGGCACCGTCGACGTCTTCTGATAACTCCAAGACGTTCAAGACGCTTAGCGGGGAAGCTGCACATTTGGCTGAGCAAGTTAGTATAGAAATTTTATCATGTCGCTCGTTGTAATTTGAATCTTCTGGCTACCACAGCCAAGGCTTAAAGTCACTCAACGGGCAATGGAAAGGGCTATGTTCGGAGTTAGTTTCCTTGCGTGATCGCATCAGGAATGAAGATATCCGCAGAAAAACCAAGGTTACTGTCATAGCCTTAAGAATAGCCAAACTTAAGTGGCAGTGTGCTGAGCATATGCTCACAGAATAGTTGATGGATGGGGCTGTAAGGTTCTGGAGTGGCGACCACGTGCCGGAAAAAAACAGAGTTGGAAGGCATCCTACAAGGTGAACGGATGACCTGGCGAGGGTCGCGAGAGCCCGATAGATGATCGTTGTAGTGACGCTGTAGACGTCTTTCGGTTGAAATTTTCCCTATAGATTTAAAAGTTACGTGGTGTGGTTTTGATTTGCTTTAGTAAGATTTTTGTTGTTGGAAATAGGGCTTCAGATTATATAGCTTGTATTAATGCATTATGTCTAGCCCAAGTTGTCACCTCATTGTTTATTCTAGGCCATTTTTTATGACCTAAAGATTTTGCTAAAAAGTTCATCAATAAATATTTGGCTCGCGTCAGAAACGCTAACGAGTTGTAATTATTTTGACAAAATAAATTGTCCACAGAACTGTTCTATTTAAAGCTTAAATAGAACACTTCTGTAGACAACATTACTACATAGCTATGTACTACGTTCTTTTTTCATTTGTTCCCGAAATCCAATGGCACTCGCCCATAACGATAATTTAAAACAGAAATACTTTTAAATAATGTTTGAGTGGCTTTTGGCAATAAATAGTACAATGACTGCCTAATTTTTTTACTAAAGTAATGTTATTTCGTGCTCAATGTACATAAACGTTTCAAATATATTATTTGTGAAGAAATTAAAGTAAATCTTGGATAAAAATTCAGCCGCACGCTAAAAGTTGGATGAAAATAATTCGTATAAGTAACTTGGACCTTTTTAAATTGTATTAGAATTTAGTAGTAAATAAATAAAACGTTTATTTCGACTAGCTGAATTGTTAAATGTTATTTCAGTTATTACTGCTCCACTTGCGTGGATCGTAACGTAACACTATTTCCCATGAATCAGGCTATCATAATTATACACGATTTTTTTCTTTAATTCGATTAATAATTCTTCTGCTTTATTATATATGTTATAGCATAGTCTGCCTTCTAATGTTCCCGCTGTTGGGACTCTGGCCACCTCTCTAAGAGAGGGAATGGGCCATAATCCACCACGCGGGCCCAGTAGTACCGGTTGGTGTGGATGTCACATGTCTTTGAATTTTTGGTTCTAGGACATACCAGTTTCCTCACGGTGTTTTCCTTCACCGTTTTGAGAGCAGTGGTGATGAAATAAATTACACAAAGTATTGCGCCTGGTTGGGTTTGAACCCGGGACCCGGGACTTGTAAGTCGGGGCCGTTACCACTCGGCCACCACTGCTCTTATAAGTTATAGATTACCTGCAAATAGAATAGAATTTAACTGCAACCACATAAAATAATAAAAAACTAGAGTTCAGCAATACAATACGGTTGCGCTGATCGTGCCCGAACCGAAAGGGTCGCCAACTCATCAATTGCTGGGCATCAGACACCCAGTGCTGGTTTTCAGCTGGCAAATAAAGTTTAATATTTTCTTCTTAATATATCATACCTTAGTGCTGCTTTACTAAAAGAAATTTCATTCATGTTGCTGATATAATATTATCAAGTATGTATTACTAGCTTTTACCAGCGGCTTTGCCCGCGAGAACGTAGGTTTCTCCATACAAACATTGGACCCCCGTTTCACCCCCTTAGGGGATCAATTTTGGAAAATCCTCTCTTGGTGTTCGCCCTTAGCCGATGTTATAAAATAAAGCCTTGTGCAAAAATTCACGCTCCTCGTTCCAGAACTTTCGGTTGTGCGTTTATATGTAAGTCAGACAGTTTCCATTTTATATAATAATAATAATATATATTTTTCAAAAACATGAAAGGATTACCGCTAAATAATTTGAGCACGTTCTGAAATTCAAGTTAATCCTTCTCAATAATTAATTTCGTTACAAGCGATCCGTAAAAAGTTTACGAATTAATAAATCGTACAGCTTATCGGCTCAAATTGGAATCAAGTCAGCGAAGCGACACTGTGTGCGGATTATCTTGTGAGCTTTCGTATCCTCTCATTTATATTCATAATTAAAACGAGATTTGTTTAACCTTTTCGGTTACTGGCTTTAGGATAAAATCCTACTCATATTACAAATGTCAAACCTAGGTTAATCAATCATGCTTCAAGGACGTCAAACCTAGGTTAGTCAATCACGCTTCAAGGACTGATCGGATTCCGACGAAACTGAATTATTAGAACGTAGGATTTTTTTAAAATCTTTTCTCGCATCACTTGTTAGTCAAAATCTAAACCCCACCGGTACGTTCAAGAGTTAGCTCTGGAATACTTAATTATGCTCAGGATTTAAAATGAGGCCCTTTCGTAGCGTAAGACACTGCTGTATCCCCTCGGTACATAATTGACTATTATCATATAAGAATATCTGTTACTAAGTTTGAGAAATATGAGGTACACTTTGAACTGCCCGGAGCGGCAGGCGAGGGAGGCAGGCCAAACCGTGGTATTCACGGTTTGGCCTGCCTCCCTCGCCTGCCGGATGTAAACGCCTAAATATTTTGTCCTTCTTTGATATGAATATTGTTTATACTCGTATAAAACACTTGATCTAAAAAGTAACTAAATTACTTACAATAAAATACGGTTCATATCACAGTTAGCATTTTACACGAGTAAGGGCGGAATTCACCAATAAAACTAATCCCGTTTTAACGTTTGGCTCGCATAATCGCGTTTAGCCGCTGTCACTAGTGTCACTTGTAAAAATACAACAAAAGAAAAATACAGACAAGTGACACTAGCGACAGCGGCTAAACGCGATTATGCGAACCAAACGTTAGAACGCGATTAGTTTTATTGGTGAATTTCGCCCTTAAATGTTTACCTACTGTATTTAGCTTGAACAAAGTCTTCCCTTCTCCCCCAGGTATATGACATGAAACTCCATGAGCAGCCATCACAAACGAGTAACTCATCGTCCAAGCACTCTAACGAGGACGGCGGCTCACTTCTCAACGACACTATGCTACGGACCTGTTTGGGTTCCACGGTGCATGTGAGCACAAGCGACGAGCTCAACTTCCAGACGCCCAACCCGCTGCGACCGCTGCGAGACACGCTGAAGAACAGCATCAGCCTGCTTATGGAGTCCACTTCCAGTGTTACTGGGTGAATATTTTGTACATTTACTTTTTTCAGTTTTCACACGAATGACATTAGTAATTCTAATCGTGAAATATGCCATAAAGCAAGTTCTTATAGCACAGGTATAGAAACAAATCTGAAAACAGTAAATTTGTTGTTACCAACGTCACAAAAAAAACGATATTTTTTGCAATTCGGAAAAATCTTCGAGACTCCATTCAGGAATTGTAGTTTGTACGGAACACTCAGTGCGCGAGTCCGACTCGGACTTGACCAGTTTTTTTTTTAAATACTGTTAATTAATGTTCAAGACAAGGTGCTCCTGCCTATACGTAAAACTAAATTGAAGCAACAAAGAGCTTCGCATTTTTCCGATATGCGTGTAACTCGAATATACTTAATCTACACAGATTTCAATTTAATTTTAAATTCAATTCAGTACAAATGACAACAACTCAGTGTTCCGGTAGGCACGCCATTTTCTTTATTCGAATCTCAAAATATAGGCTAGATTTATGCATTTATACTGAATTCGAATAAACCCAGCAAAATCAAGCGGGATGATGATGACCGAAAACTATCTTCCGTGTCTCTTGTTTGTATGCATTCTTCAATTCGTAAAACTCATACCTTCTTATCCGCTACCTGCAACGATTCTACTATTATTAATCTTAACAATTCGTACTCAGTGACAGTCTAATAGGCGGCAAGGACTCTCGCCTGTCCAACTTGAAAATTGGCTGGTGTCAGGAATGCCGGCTGGCCGTGTCCAAGCTAGAGGACACTATGCCTGGCATCACCAGCATGGTACCCGGATACAATATGGTAAGTAGTCTTTCATCGATAGTTCTAACTCCGCAGATAGTTTTAAATGATGCCACGGTTGGTGCAGTGGTTGAGCGAGAGGCCGTTGCGCTACGTATCGCAGATTCGATTCCCGCGCAGAACAAATATTTGTATTTGTTTGTGTTTTGTGTATGTGAGATTCCATGTTTGTGGACGCACCCACGATTGAGGTGTAGGTAATTCTTAGGGTGTGGCAATGTGTAAGAAAATTTGTGTGCCCAGTAAATAGGTCATTACGGTAATAGGGTATTACACTCATTTTTGAAAAGTGTCTCAATTTGATTCTACGGTGCTAATAAACCACTAAAAAAACACAAAATTTTTATTCAGTGGCTAAGTACCCTAAATATGTATTTAAAATTTACATTTTCAAATTTCGCGCGTATTTGACGAAAATCTAGTAAGCAGTGGACGCCATATTTACTCTGGTCGGTCGTTTCGTCAGTCGGCTGTCTAAACAAATGCTCTCAGTATGGCCGATCAGTAAACAGTTGACAGCTGTCACTTTATTTTACTCCGCCGAATGACGTAATAACATGGTGGCTACTATTGCAAGGTGATAAAGAACAGATATTAAAAACAGAAAAAAATTGAATTAAATTTTAAGATTTATTTTATACCAACACTTACGGACTGCATTTTACCTAAGCTAGCTTAATAATATATTTTTAGATTTTTTCTCATATAGAGTAAAATACCCTATTGAATGCCCAGTAGTTTTTATTAGTAGGTGATTACGGTAATTGTAGCATTGGTAGTTGGTCTTCCAAAGTGTAGGTGTATGACTACTAGAAATACTCCGCCTAGTTCATATTCTGAACAGTGGCAAAGCATTTTGTATACGATGGGCCTGTAATACCCTATTTTGTTAGTGTTTGCAGCAGCCTGCCAAGTTTAATACATTTATTACAACACAAAATTCTTACGAAATTCAAATTTTATTAAGATTTTTGCTTTTAGCAGGTCATCTTCAGGTACTATTCTTTAAAATATGATTTGCGTCCATAACATCTATTTATCATACAAGACTCGCAGTTCGTCTAACTCTATTGAATGGCTTTTTTTTAATTTCATCAAAAGTCAAAGTTCAATAGGGTTGGCTTGAGAAGGTTGTGTTGATAAGTGTTAGCTGGCTAACTTGAGATAATTTTCCACACTTGTGTGCAAACCGCAAACTATACTATGTGAAATTAAAATGGTAAATTCCCTCAACAATTTTAAACATAATTCAGCTCTTGTTTTGAAACCGACTATAGCCCAACCGACAGAACCTTAATCTACAATATCTCAGAAAACCCTACAATCCCAGAATCCTATCCAACCTTCTCCCTTGTCCCACCCAGAACCGAGAGCACGCAACTTACCACGCCTCCATAGACGAGTACAGAGAACACCAGAAACAACAGATCGACGATCAGTCCAAGAAGGTACTAATGAATCTATTAACCTTTGTGAGTATTGCAATAAACATCAATCTATTTTTACCCGACTGCAAGAAGCGTTATTTAACTTCATCCTATCAGATAAACTGTTCAAAGCGCAGTCAAAATTACGAACTTCCATACAATCTTGATCCCCTAGAATTGAACAAATCATAGCCCTTCTTGCAGTCGGGTAAAAAAGAGAATTAAAAATTACAAGCGTAAACACAACGTTTACGTTACTTATAAGTATTTCGAGGGGACAAGCGACTATCGGTAGAAAAGCAAACGTTAATTGAAACTCGTTTTCAAAAATTCAAACTATTCAACAAAAGTTTTGAAGTTCTGGACCCAGTTAATGGTTTAGGTAACGTTTTTATCTGTCAATGAATGAATTTAAGACTATTATTTAACTACATTTTATTAGAAAAAACCTGTTTACGTGTAGGTACGAACGTGACGTTTAAAAAATCAGTTTATAAACACTTTGACACTTGATGAATAATGTTATATATTTTATGACATTTGTCCACAGTCACAGGACGCGGATTGCCTGGCCAAAGAGGAAAACATCCACTTTTGTACCAACTGCTTCAAGAGATACGTGATCACGGAGTCCAATGAAGAAATCGTAAGTGTTTTTTTACACTCCCAATAGGCAGGCAAAAAACAGATACAAGTTTCCAAGCATTTTATTTCAAATTAACCATTTACAGGCGCTTTTGAAATGTTAAGAAGTCAGTCAGAAAAATTATGCTAATTGCACATTCCAAAGCGAGATCTCTATGGAGAAGAATGTGCAAGAAACTCCATGGACATCCATTTCAGTCATATTATGTATTACAAATATCTCGGGTACTTGTTTTTTTCTACTATTATGTGAGAACAATGTAAATAAAGTAAAAAAATAATTATTAAAATAAGCCAAGCCAAATGGTAGATAAGAGATGAGCACACTGACAGGATCCGTTCGCAGACATGACGCGTATTATAGCATCACTCAGCTCAACCATTTAAACATAGGTATAAAAATATCAGCACAAATCATTTCTACTTCAATGATTATATTCTCTTAGTTTTTTTTAACTCCAGTTCCTGTCAAATATTATTATATGGTAATTAATATAGTGCGTAGCGTCGCTCGTGCAATTCAAGTTCCCCCGGCCTTGAAATGAGCCGAACTTTGCTCCGGTACCTGAAGCCTTTTCAACACGTATGTTTCTCTTGTTACAGAAGATATCCTCCGTGGTGTCAACGCAAAGCGTGGCGGTGTCGGCAGAAGACAGCGCTGAGCAGCGCTGCGACACAGACTCCAGCTCCATGGCCGCCGGCAGCGCCGGGGACATCGCGCCGCTCGTCGTGAGTATATACGTTATTATCATCAGCATTTCGACCGAAAGACAACCTCCCATAGCCCTCGCATCTCTTAGACATTTAGAAAACCTTATTTATACCAAAATTGTTACAAAGCTTTTTTACAATAACTGATGTCTATATTATCACTTTCAAAGGTAAATCAAATTATTTATTTGATTTAAACAAGAAGTAGCATGAATCCTACATTTCCCCTTCTAAAAGATAGTTTAATGTGGAGAAGAATGTGCAAATAGTAGATCAGGTGACTAGTGGATAAAGCGGTGTCTTAAAGTCGCGGACATCATGTTGAATTCCGAAACAATAGTGACAACATTTTATTGTTTTTTTTTTATTTTCAGTTGTCAGTTTGATTTTTGAATAAACTCGTTGTGATGACTTGGTGAGGGTTGTGTGAATAGGTATATAAAAAAGGTATTATATAGCAGGTGCGTAAAAAAACTATTTTTTTACTTATGACACAAAACAGGTTCTTTTTAGGAGAGCGCCTAATATGAAAATAAAGACATCGTACAGATTTACGTATTACGAGTAGTTGTCTTCGTGCACGTGTTCTGTTATTTTGTTTTGTCAACTTTTGATGTTTTTATTACCGTGATTATCAGAAAATCAGTGTTTTCTTTTTAACCCAAAGATTGACTGGTAGCGAATGCCTTGTTGCATTAAGTCCACCTATACCACTACTGTAAATGAAGTTTAAATAAATAAATAAAATCACAAAATTTTAGATAACTTTTTTCACTCGTAATGATGTAGCTCATCATTTCGAGTTTCCAGAATAAATATAATTTACGCCTGGCTTTGTTTTTTTTTTATTATTATTTATTTATTATGGCATTTCAACAAATAGTTCATAAAAACCTTTACAGAATTTAGTAAACCAATATGATTTATATTGTTAACCAACTTCAAAAAAGGAGGAGGTTATCAATTCGGTTGTATTTTTTTTTATATGTCTGTTACCTCAGAACTCCGTCGTTTATGATCCGATTTGCAAATTTTCTTCTTCTTTTCTTGTTAGAGGATATGCTTTCCGATTGGTGTCTTTTTTTTTCAGAGTCCAATTCTGATGATTGGATCCATGAGGAATCGAGGGAACTCCTCAAATATTATAGGCAACCAAATAGTGATTCAATATAGACAGACAAAACATACCTAATTTGATAGATATTTAATTAGGTATGTTTTGATGAAGCGCTCAATATTGTAGGGATGGAGACGCAATGAAACGCTTCTATGTTCTTCAATTACTATGTAATATTACTAGAAGCACTATTTATGTAACATTTATGAAAATAGCACAACAATCAGACAATGGCACAATTGACAATGAAAAAGGTAAACATTAGTTTACGTCAAACTTTATATTTGACAGGCGCCTTTGCAAACAAAAAAAAAATTTTGGAATATCCTGCCAAACTGAACAACGGAACGATTCAAGGGGCTAGAACGTGCTAAGCTAGGTTTAGTTAAGTCGAGTTTAACGTGTAATGCGAGTTTAATCAAATCTAGTTTTAACAGCAGATGATGCAAGCCGCCCTTAATAACAAAACTTATTTCAGCCTTTCAGCCCACCATTAAAACAAGATAAGCCGAAGTCGGCGCCCCCGAAGCACGGCAAGAAGAAGGGCGCGCCGGCTAGCAACAGTGCCAACAGCGCGCCTGCGAAGGTCTCATCCGCTCTGAGCCCGCCTAAAGAGGCTGACTCTGGCCTCTACTTGTATATAGACTTGCACGGACATGCTTCCAAGAAAGGTAAGGGAATAACACGGCTCCATTGCAGAAAATTGTTCAAAATATGACCAGCTCCGGTATGAACCATAAAAGTCAGTTTTCTTCTCGCGCTGGGCCTTGGTATAGGACATGATCCAGAGCGAAGAGGAGTGGCAGGCGGTCGCGTCCATCTGCGAAGCAGTAATGCTAGCAAAGGAAGAAAGAGGCCGCACGTGCACGTGCGAGGCAATAGCCCTCGCGCCCCAGCCGCCGGGATTCCGATCCTGATTTCCGGCCACCGTAGGCGGTCGGCGAGCAATGGGTAGCTCGCCGTTCGATCGGCGGGTAACCGTCCGGACAAGTTGTCGACAATGCGTAGTGTTCCAAGCGCGCCTCAAGGAGACGTCAGCAACCGTAGGGGCCCAGCAGGGTCGAAGCCTACTGGGGCCTTGGGTGATGCGAAAGAGTTCTCCGGGGCCCTTTAAAAATGGCAAAGAAGGAAGTCTGACACTATCTCCCGCCCCGCCCAAAAACGGGGGATGTCATTGGATGATTTTCCCATCCGAAAAAAAAGTCAGTTTTCTAACGTTATTTTGATTAACGGAATCCATACCCATCTGATGTTAAGGGTGAAAGGGCCAGAGTAATTCGCGATTTTATTTACCAAATAGCCATTCAATAAGTTTAGTGAACTGAGAGGTTTTTATTGACGATTTTAACTGACTGATATCAAGATTTCTGTGCAGTCTTGCACAGAAATGATACTTCTATTGGTTTATCCATATGCTTTCACTCGCGTCGGATTGGTTCGAAGTGTGTCTTCCTATTCGCCAAGGGCGTGTGTTTTCGACTGGGTACTCTATCTCGTTTAGCTCTTCAATCCCCTGCTAATCAACAATCACCGACCACTCAAACCATTGTTAAGTTCAATTCACCAAACTGGGAACTTTAAATCTGGTCTACAGTTTATTCGTCCATAATTGAGTTCAAAATACAATTCTCTGGCTCTTTAAGCTTGATTTGACTTATTTTTAGCTAGAATAAGAAGAGGAGAATACGTCGAGGTACTGCGACGATTTTTCTAGCTAACTGGCTATATATAAGACAGGCTAATGCGGAAACCACCCAAATTACTTAACTCTTTAATCGCTTAGGATACAGAATCCTGGCGAAATGGACACGAAAATATTTGTGGGATTAGCATAGCATAATATAATAGCATAATCAGCCTTTTAATGTTCCCACTGCTGGGACTCAGGCCTCTTCTGTAGGAGAGGGAATGATCCGTAATCCACGCGGGCCCAGTGCGGATTGGTGAATGTCACAAGTCTTCGAATTTTTGGTTCTAGGACATGCCGGTTTCCTCACGATGTTTTCTCCTTGTCCTTTACCGTTTTGAGAGCAGAGGTGATGAAATAAATTACACAAAGTAATGCGCCCGGCTGGGTTTGAACCCGCGACCTACAACTCGTAAGTCGGGGCCGTTAACACTCGGCCACCACTGCTCTTGTGTGTGTATGTGTATGTGTGGGATTAATCCGATGTAAGTGGTTAAAGGGTACCTACAAACTGACCATTACTGTTTTCCTAGGTATATTCATGTACGGCAATCACTTCGAGGACTTGGAAAGCTGCGTGGAATGCATGCTGCTGCCTCGCATCATGTCCATGAACAATCTACACTTCCACTTCTCTTCCTGCAACTTTACTGAACGGAATATGTATCTCAAGTGAGTAGTAAATTGTGACCTGCCCTTGTCCCGAATTCTTTTGGGTCG
This sequence comes from Mythimna vitellina, assembly GCA_949316375.1. Taxonomy (NCBI): domain Eukaryota; kingdom Metazoa; phylum Arthropoda; class Insecta; order Lepidoptera; family Noctuidae; genus Mythimna; species Mythimna vitellina. Next base: position 6,650,667 of record OX438686.1, read on the forward strand.
ACGCAACACATTCTTTTCTTCCATTCGGTACTATCACCCGTCACGCTATTACTGACTTCCTTTTCTTTCATATCACTCCTCATACAATCCATCCATCTTTTCGTTGACCTCCCTCTCCCTCGCCATCCATGCACATGTATACCTACTCATTTGTTTTATCCCTCCTCTTCAGATTCTCTTTCAACTTTTCAGTGATACGTGCTACTTTCATACTTCCTCTAATGTACTCAGGTCATGAAGTCATTTCAACTAAGGTCTAAAAATAAAATGATGTAAAATAGTAACCTATTTTCTGCTTCTTGCCTTTGTCCCGTTTTATTTGGAGTCGGCGAATATTATTTTTTTTCTTCCCTTCTGTCCTGTCACTATATCACTAACTCCCTTTCTTTCTTCCCTATATTGTTTCCATATTATTTTACGCATCAATAGTACTGTTGCTGAAAATGGGTATCAATAGATTTTATTTTGCAATAATGATTCGGAATCTTTTCCCATTATATCGTTTGAATATTTAGGAAGCGAAAAAAAAATAAACCAAAAAAATATTTTCTTTGAAATAAACAGGTGTCTTAATTGTTTACACTTTGATCTAGTTCTAAAGTACGGAACTGACATTTTATGTGTTATTTAAAACCGATTTACTGAATAAGTATTGTTTATCAAATTGTATGTTCTAATCTATATCAGGGACCGCCGCGACGGCATGTCTCGGGAAGGCTCGGGCCGCGTGGCGGTGTTCAAAGCCACAGGGCTCGTGCGCTCGTACACGCTGGAGTGCAACTACAACACGGGCCGCCTGGTGAACGTGCTGCCGCCCACCGTGCGCGACGGCCCCGGGGCCATCCCGCTGGCGCCGCCCGCCCCCCTGCCGCCCAAGTACACGCCCCACATCTTCGAAGAGGTAAACCCCTTCCAGGTTTGTTCGCCGCACGTCAGCTAGGTAGATGTTGCGAAGCGTTGGTTTGTCGGCACTGGGAGACGACTGCTTGCTTCTTTATTTACAACATTTTAATTGGATATTTGCCTGTGTTTATATTTGTACAATATTTTGTACTAAACAACAAATAACACTGAAAATATTTTTTTTTCTTAAAACGGTATCAAAATTGGTTCTAAAATAAAGCAGCGATTAGCATTTGAAATATTTGTCTAGGGAAGAGTGGACGCGTGGCGGGAACCACTCACCTATCTCCATCTCTTTTCTACTTGCGTAACCTAAAGGCGGTGACGTCACGGTATAGTTTTTGCACTCTTTCTGTTACAGCTTCCCCTTCCACCACGTTTAAAAGGTCTCTGACTTCTATTATTTTAAACAGATTTGAACAAATTCTATTTGCGAATTTTGGATAAAAACACTTTTTGTTTTTTTTTAAATTAGTCATTTGAAGTTTATGACGTGAGCGTTTGTAAAATACATGTTAGGAGAAATTAACCTATATCGTTGTTTTGGTGCCTAATAAAGCATATCCTATAGGTTTAAGTAAGTTTCTATATGCTATCAGATTGTATAGTACCATTTCTCCGCGTTTATGTTAATATTACTAACCTACTCTCGCTCGCAGTGTCGATGTATCGTATCAATTTGTATCTTTAGAGTATCATCATAAATTATATTTTAGAAACACACAAACAAAAAAACTTAGGCCTGTATTAATAAACCAATCATAAATTCACCTCTGAGATAGCTTTATTAATAATGTTTTATTTCATAAAAAAAATACCAACAATTTGTGGTTTTCTTGTTTCGTTTTTAGTCGTGGTTATTTTTAACAATTCTTCATTCTTAAATGAGATTGATGAGGTTTATTAATATGGTCCTAAGAATGTAAACACATTTCAGGTAAGAGTCAGTCGTCCAAAGAATCTGGAGGTTTTCGAAGAGATACAACCCTGCGAGGTTTGTCTTAAACCTTGTTAACGCTAGTACAGTAAGCATCAAATATTATGGCGGCTGTGAAATGCGCTACTCGCTGCGCACTACACACAGAGTACTTTGTAATATACTGAAAGCCCTGCCCCTATCCTCTGCTGCCACATGAATTTGCTACTGCGCAGCGACTCGCGTCTTGTTCCGAAGCGCCATTCAGTTTGAATCATACTATACATAGAATTTGTAAAGTATTATCAACATAAACTGTATAGTATTTGCCCACATGTATTTGCCTATAGTCAAGCAGGGGCGCTGACTCCGTGGGTGCTCGGGGTCTCGAGCACCCATGAGAAATAAACAGTGGGTGCCGAGCACCCTTGAGAATAGACATTAAGAAACATATCAGTAATCGCCTTTTAGGTTACGTATAAATTATAATATTTCTTGATAATAAAAACTAGTTTAATTTTTATTTATCTAATGGTTTTATCAAACATAATTAGTAATTAAGTACGAAGTTAGTAATGGGACAATTATTTATTGTCGGTCGATCAGTGTGCATTTCTCTTTTCACACTTCACCACTTTTTCGAGTCCATCAAATGAGCATGAGCACCCATGAGGTTTTCTAAAAGTCGGCGCCCCTGCAGTCAAGTAGTTTAAGCATTGCTTTCATCCATACATGCTTTGTAAAATACCTCTTCAGAAATCTCCAGATATTTGACACTTGCTGCTTTTTAAAGCACTTATTACTTCTTTTGACAATAATTTAAAGATGACTGCTATGATTACAAACGTATGTAAGTAAACCATAGTGTTAATATTTGTATATCTACTGCCACTAACTGTGGCAGAACACAGAGAAACTTTTTGATAAACTCTTTAAAACTTTATAGAAAAGGAACCCGTACCGTAAGTATGTCTTTGTTTTTACGCCATTACTGTGTAGAAACAAATAAACTTGTTACCTGTGCAAGGGATAATGTATAAATTAGTATTTATAAGTAAGCTGATACAATAATGTTTAACAACATTGAATATAATGAACACTTCTAATATGTACATTGTGTATAAAGCCGATTTCTTAAAAAAGCCCGACAAATATATTCTGTTTACTCCGTCAGAGATTATGTGAAACTTTTTAAATATCTTTAAGGTGGGTCTACGCTATAGGTGCTGAGCACGAACGTCGAACGAAGCACGGGGCGAGCTCAAATTCGTGTAGTGTGGAGCGGGTATACAGGAGCCGAGCACGAGCGACACTACACGAATTTGTGCTCGGGTCCTCTAACGTAGATCCACTTTTAGAGACTTTGTCAAAATTTTAATACACTGAACATCTAAAACGGAATTGCAATGTTTAACTCGGTCAATAAAGTCTACAGTAACATTCATCTGTGTAGGTGGGTCGTTCTCTCGGTGCGTCAATACTGGATCTGACCGGACAGCATCCCAACTCGCGCATCCCTTGCTCCGAGCATCGCAACCTGTCGGCTGTCAGAGAGTGGCTGCGGGCGCACACGCGCACCATGAGACCGCAGGTATGTCGCCGAGATTGGGTGAGGATCAGCTAATGGATCATGGTTTCTGATTGATCGGTGTGCTGAACTTGTGTCTTATCGAGTTTGAATTAAACATCTTTAGAGCGTGTTTGGTCTCGGGTTTAAAAAAAAAAATTATTTGTTTCTAAAGCAGTTAATTATATTTATTTGCTTATTATGGGTAGATGGTACATGAATGTTACATTACAAAAAATAACAGTAAATTTCCTCATATTCACCATTTCTGGTATGCGAAACTTAATAATTAAATGGAATAGTTAGCTAGGTACATACTTGAGTAGGCACATATGCGTTCATGCTTGAGTTTTGAATGATGGTTTGCTTTAAGGGATCCAAAATAATTATGAACCTTATTGCCATGCTTATAATGTTCAGATTCGAGTAAAAAAATTCACTTCATACGAGTAATGTAAATTCGTATGAATCTTTTATTGGACTAAGATTGAGCAGTCTATGTGCCTCGAAACTATGAGACACTGACTGTTATTACTATTTACGTTGTTAGTCGACTCTTTGTCGTGTCAAAATTAAGGAATGTGTACTTAGACTGAGGGTGTTTTTAATATCGTGCGTATTTCATCACGCATGCGGAATTGCCCCGCATACAGAAAATTTCACAAAGCTTGAGACACGCTTGCCTACGATCTAGTTTTCTGCGGGCTGCTGTGCGTTGCGGTTGTGTACAATTGACGACAAACGCGCGGGGTTAATGTCCGGGATCACGACCCGCGTGCGTATTCCACGTATTACAATTAATACTTGCACGAAAAGGACAGGATTACGCGTGCGGGGCAATCCCGCATGCGTGATTAAAACCGCGCGTTATTAAAAACAACTTTAGGACGTGTTGTAGCAATGCAGAGCTTTAACGATCAATCAGGAACCGACGTAACACATATTAATATACGTCATTATCACAAGTGACTCCTATGCTGAATACTTTTGAGTTACTTTGCACGCTTCAATACTATACACAATTTTCTCTGTTGGTAACACTACGTCTTTAATTTTCAGTGTTAAACTACTAAACACAACAAGCGTTTTGTACTAGTCGGGGTAAGAATATAATTTTGGGAGTGGAAGTGTGCTGTCGATCTGATCACTTAACATACACTAGAATGTAATACTAAAATTACGGAGTGGAGATTTGGTAGCATTCGATTCTTTGTTGTCATCAGCCATTTGTGAATAATTAATGCCAGGTTATCGTAAATGCTTACGTGTGTTTCTAGCTAACGATGTCTCGTCTGCGGCCGAAGACATCGTCCCCGGTGCGCATGCCGCTGTACGCGCGTTCCAAGGGCAAGGTCACCGAGGAGCGCAAGGAGAACACCTACGTCGGCGCCAAGACCGACTCGGAGCGCAAGCGCAGCCCGCCCGTGCTGGCGCCGCGCTCCGGCCACGAGATCATGAACCTCGGCATGAAGTTCAGCAAGAAGAACGAGCCCGTCAAGACCACCTCCCGAACCAAGTACCTCAGCGAAAACGAACCCAAACCCAAAACTTTATCCACGAAACGAAGGAACATTCTCGCTATACGGAAACCTAATTCGAGCAAGACGCAGGTGGCGGGCGGCGTGGTGAAGGCCAAGGTAAGTCGGCGCTCCGCAGACGACACGGAGGGGCCGCGCAGCTCCGTCGTGTCCGCCAAGCTCAGCAAGCGCAGCTTCTCGCGCAACCTGCGCGCCGCCCCCTCGCGCGCGCCGCGCTGCCGCGCCATGGCGTCCTCGTCGTCCGACGAGCTGCTGGGCGCGTGGGAGGACGCGGGCGCGGGCGGCGGCGCGGGCCGCGGCGCGGGCGGCGGCGCGGACGCACGGGCGACCGGCAAGCGGCGCTCGTTCCCGGCGCCCGCGCCGCCGCACCTCAAGAAGATCCGCCTCAAGACCGCCATGTAGCGCGCGCGACCCGCCCGCGCGCCGCACCCGCCGCTAGCGACTGCCGCAGCCATCCTACAGTGAACTTGGATACAAAGTGGATGATACTTTGTGCTAATAATCCGAGTATTGCCATAAGGCGATACACACTTTTGGTAATAACTTGAAACAAAAACAGCGCATGAGGCGCCAGGCGAGCGGCGCGCCGGGCAGCTTGCCCGCCGGGCAGCTTGCTAGTCAGTAGCTCGACTATCGCAAGCGTCGATCAGTGTGGGTGCAGCGAACGCCAGTCGGTAACTTATGCCATTAAAAATTATGTGTGATCTTATCTCGTTACTCTTGCACTAGTTAGGATATTGTCTCGTAACGTTTAGGATATCGTCCCCGACTGCGGACTGCGACTTGCCACCGGACGGGTTTAGACAGTTGCTACTGAAACTTTTTATTTTATTTTATGATTTATTATTGATAGAAATATTTTTAATGGCATGAGGTATAAACTAATGTGAGCCAGTGTTGTAACTTAAACTTTCGTTACTGATAACAATAACTTCTCGTGATTATGTTGACTGAACGAACTAAATTTTTGTGTTCTATAGCATAATGTTTTATATGTCAATTTTTATCGTTTAAAATAAAATTGGAAGTCTGTATAATGTTTAAAGATCCTAATTTTATGGATTTAAATATTTATTTAGCAAAAATATAGATTTTACTGTAAATGTTTATAAAGACAAATTAAATATTGTTTTGGTAAGTCATGAAGACCATCCCGATGGTAGATGAGTGGAAGGCTCATGGAGCAATGTTTTCAAGATGTGCTAATATACTATAATGTACTATTGATCTCATTTATGAAATTTAGCAGAAAGCTGATTTCAAGAGTGCTCATATCTATTCAATCACAAATATTTCTGTGTCCATGGCATGTTTCGGAAAAGCTTTAAAAAAATTCGGTAAAAATTATGGAAACAGAAATAGCAACAGAAACAAAGTGTTTGTGTGATATAAAACAGCTACTTGAAGTGTAAAGGGTTTTTTTAGAATTATGTATGTATTATTAACACGTTAAAATGTCTACACGAATAGTGTAGGGGAGAGCTAGGCTTCCCTCAGGCCGGCCCGCGGCATCTTAGTGCAATAATTTTATATAACAATACATTTATGTACCAGAAGTTTTATATACGGACGTAACACACTTCAAAATTATAAGTTCGTATGTATTATAAAGTGTTTATGGTAGAAATACGTAGTGTGTATATTTCAAAACAGTAACTATTAATTTATCTGAAATATTAATATATGGTTAAATAACATACAATGTTCTCACACTCATTTGTTTTCGTTACACCTTTCCCTGTTTTTATTTTGGAATACCTGCTACTGGTGAAATCTAATTATTTACAATAAAAGTAGCCTATGAACATCCTCGCGGGATGATCTGGACGCGTGCCGCGAGGACTGGGGCCCGAGTCTACTATTTTTATAAATTCGTCATTCCAACACGATCCCATTGTCATTTTGCTAAAAGTTCGTAATCTGCTAATTCATAATGATTGATCATTGATCGGCCAATGGTCATGTGGTATAATGACAATATTGAGCTTACTAAAAGCAATGATTGCACAATGACGTTGCGTTGTAATGGTAGTCACTGATCAAAGGACTTTTAGCAGATTACCGCATGCATCAGATACTCATTTGTCATCACTGTTCTATGGAATTTCAAAATGACGTCATTATATTAGTAGATTACCAAACTTGTCAAAATCAACAATTATGAAATCAATGATAGACCAATCTGACAATATTGTAACAGCAGACTCGGGGCCCTGGTTTCAGGCAGCGCGAGAAGAATGTCTGGAAGGAGTGGGCGGAGGCCTTTCGCAGCTGTGAGACAGTAAGAACTAGAAGGGAAAAAAAATAAGTACCTCCTTACAATAATTCAGCTATCTTCGATTCCTGATAAAATCGATGCAGCAGTTTTGCTCTCTTATCTTCAATTAGTACTCTATTAGTAACCGGATAAAAAAATTGCACAAAATCATCTTCGTAGGTGGGTAGTCACTATTTTTTTATTTAGATAAATGATATTTATTTTGTAAGTAGGTTTAAAAAAACACTTTTACACGTCAATTTTTTTTTGTCATTTTAAACTAGATGAGGCCGGTGTTTCCTAGCTGACTACCCTGAGAAGAAACACCGAAACAAACTCAGGGGTCAAAGTCTTTTTTAAAGTCCATACAGTTAATATGTAATGGTCAAATCACATGAGAACAGTGCAGATTTGTCTGAGATGGTCTTTTGAAGAAAGAACCATACAAATTTGAGTGGACCTGTCCAGTCAGTGCAAGCATTTGTCAGTATTCGCAAAGCTCAACCCAGGACTACTAAGGAGCTCAACGACTTGACGAACAATACCAAGGAAAGGACATTTGGGTAGGCCGCAGAATATACTCAAATTGCCAGACATACGTTAAAATTACTGAAAAGGAAAAAAAAAGGCAATCAACATTGTTGGTTCTCACGTTCACAATAATAAAAGTAAATATTGATGTCAAAAATAAAAATAAATAAAGTCAAATTGCAAAATAAAAATAATCTACAATATCAAATTGTAAAATAATAATATTTTAGAAGATTATGACGTTGGAGTTTAGAAAAACTTCGGAGATAGACCATGAAATGAAACTCTTCAATGAATGACCAGATTTTGTGGAAGATTGCAATCCACATAATCTTTGCTGCAATCGCGTGCATGTTAGTAGGAGAGCCCGTGATGCTACAGTTACTAAAGCGTCATGGAGACTTACATACGCGTATATGCGTTATGGGCTGCAGAGGCGTAGTGTGGGCTAATTCAGACTTCGGCAAAGGCGCATCAGCGAAGCCTTTTTCTCTCATGAATTCGAAAAATATAATTACACGAAATATACCTAACCCTCGTTTTTAAAGAACCGTCACTTGCTCGAGGGAGTGGGCGAGGGGCCGCTTTGCCCACGCCTAACGTTTTACGTTCCGACCAGACGGGTGATACGTCTGGTGGGCAGCTGTCCGTCTGGTCGGAGGATCCTCCCTTTTCAACGGATGTTTGCGGGACTTTACACTGTTCCGCTTACCTCCAAACTGGTGACCCCGACGTGATATGAACACAGCAATCTTCTGATCCCATTTTGGAGGCAAGCGGAACAGAGAGTAGTCTCGCAAACCTCAGTTGAAATGGGAGTACCCTCCGGCCAGACGGGATGTAAGGATGTAATGTCTGGTGGACAACTGCCCGATAGATGATTTCGGGCTAACACCATTTTATAATATAACATCACGCCAGTACCTATACTATAAAAGGGTACCGCAGATGTGGAAAGCTCATAGTGAGCTTTCCACATCCACATTTTACCAATTATATTCTAAGTCCATGTTGTTGGTGTTATCATATCATCTTCCTGCCCTTATCCCGTGTTATTTGGGGTCGGCGACGTTTTTTTCTTCCACTCTGCCCTGTTACTCGTCATGCTATCACTAACTTCCTTTTCTTTCATATCACTCTTCACACAATCCATCCATCTTTTCTTTGGTCTCCCTCTTCCTCTCCATCCATCCACATGTAAACTCATAACTCTTTTAGTAACATGCGTTTCATCCCTCCTCTTCACATGACCATACCAAGACAAACGATTCCCTTTCAACTTTTCAGTCACTGGCGCCGCTTTCAAACTTCCCCTAATATATTCATTTCTCACTTTATCCATTCTCGTCACACCACACATCCATCTTAACATTCTCATCGCCGCTACATGCAATCTTTTTTCATCCGTCTTTTTCACAGCCCAACATTCTGATCCATACAGTATGACAGGCCTTATCACGGACTTGTAGATTTTACCCTTCAACTTGAGGGGCATCCGTGGGTCACAAGTTGTTCCCGTGACCTGTCTCCATTTCATCCATCCTGCGTTGATCCGATGTGTTACGTCCCGGTCTACCTCACCATTCCCTTGGATGAGTGACCCGAGGTACCGAAAGTCAGAGCAGATCGGTATGGGCGTTCCAGCTAGAGCTAAAGGCACTGGATTGGAGAGACCGCCGAAATCGCAGAACAAGTATTCCGTTTTGGTTCTACTCAATTTCAAGCCAACACTCTCCAGTCTGTGCCACCACACCTCCAATCTGTTCTGGACCTCTAGGCCACTCTCGGCAACCAACACAATATCATCAGCAAACAACATACACCAGGGAGCCTCTTCCTGAATGTCCGACGTCAGAGCGTCCATTATCATCAGGAAGAGGTAAGGACTGAGAGCCGACCCTTGATGTAAGCCAACTGCCACATTGAAGCTGCCAGTGGTTCCCACTGTAGACCGGACTTGGGTACTGCATCGACAGTACATCGCTCAGGATCAACTGCACATACTTCCCAGGCACACCTTTCTCCTTAAGGGCCCACCACAGAACCTCACGAGGTACCCGGTCGTATGCCTTTTCGAGGTCAATGAATACCATGTGCAAGTTTTTATGCGCACCTCTATATTTCTCGCACAGCTGGCGTATAGCAAAAATGGCATCCGTTGTACCCCGACCAGGCATAAAACCGAATTGAAAATTTCACTCTCTTCTCTCAGCCTCCTTTCAATAACTTTCTCCCAGGCTTTCATAGTATGTGACATTAGCTTTATTCCTCTATAATTGTTGCACTCAAGCACATCACCTTTGTTTTTAAAAATCGGCACCAAATAGCTATTGCACCACTCATCAGGTATGGCTTCTTCCAGCAACAACTTATTGAAGAACAAAGCTAACCACGTCCATCCATCCACTCGCAATAACTTCCACACTTCAACTGGTATTCCATCTGGACCAATGGCTTTACCATTCTTCATTACATTTACTGCTATTCTGACTTCATCCATATTAACAATTCGCACTAATCCCACATTCACTGGTTTATTCTCTAACACCCCACTCCAATTATTTTCCTCATTCATCAGTCTTTCAAAATATTGCTTCCACCTCTTTTTGATTTTTTCATCATCCGATAGAACCATTCCAGTTTCATCTCTCATACATCTTACCTGACAAACATCCCTCGCCTTTCTCTCTCTTATTCTAGTAAGCCGGTATAGCTCTTTTTGGCCTGCAGGACTGTCCAGTGTGTCATATAGTTTGTCCTGGGCCTTTGATTTTGCTATTGCCACGGGTTTCTTAGCTTTCTTCTTTAAAACGTCATACTCATTCTTTTTTTCAGCTTTTAAACTAGCGTTTCCTGGCTCTACACACTGCCATTCTTTGAATTTTTTCTTCTTTTCTTTCAACACACTCTGAATTTCTGTCGACCACCACCATGTATCCCTATCTATTATGCCCTTTTGTTATCAATTCGAGCTTAACTTTTTTGTGGGACTGATCTTGATGTGTAATTTGATGAATAACTATGATTGCTATTTTTGAAAATTCCTATAATAGGTACCAGTGAACTTGCTATTGCTATTTAGTTCTTGTAGTATCTCAACACTAGTGGTTATCAGTTGTTTTTTTTGTTAGTATACCTACAGACTCCGATATTCGTTTTTTTTTTCCAAGTGAATTCTTTTGTTTGTTGTATTTTTTGAAAAATCTTGTTTTCGTCAATCAAGCTGATCCACGGACGAGGTTACTGCCGCACCACCCATCTACATTTTTTTCTCTTTCAATACTAATTAATACCAATCGTTTTAGGAAATTATGACATGATTGGTGATGGTGAGCACTTGAGCAGTCGTCATGAACATCGCATATACTGACTGGCTTATTGGTCTAGTGGTTAGTGGCCCTGACTGCTATGCCAGAGGTTGTGGATTCGATTCCCACCCAGGACAAATGTTTGTGTGATGAGCATGATCATTTGTTCTGTGTCTGGATGTAATTTATATAAAATATGTATTTAGAAATATTTAAGTATGTTTATCAGTTGTCTAGTACTCATAACACAAGCTCTGCATAGCTTAGGACAAGACGGCGTTGTGAGAATATTATTATTATTACATATTAGACTTATTTTAAGCTTTAGGATTGTAAGTACAATATACGTGGAGTTAGAACTTGGTTTTGACAATTAGTAATTGGCTGAATATTAACAAAAGTGATGATGCTTCTTTACCAAGATGCTTAAATTATAAGTTTAGGTCTTCCTGCAGAAAAAGTTGTAAAGTAGGATTGAATGGTTTCATTAGTAAAGGAATATTTAAAATATTTAACGGACATAAGTGATGGTAAAGTGATATTACCTTACACAAAATTTTACCAGAATAAAACACAAACATACCGCAAACTCTTTTATTTAAAGTCGACAGTAAGCTTAAATAACTAACAGATTACAACCTGCGACCTCTTCGCCCACCCTTCCTGCGAGTAGAGTCGGAGGGCACAGGGGTAACATCCTCAATGCGGCCAATCTTCATGCTGGAACGAGCGAGAGCACGGAGTGCTGACTGAGCACCAGGTCCAGGTGTCTTGGTCTTGTTACCACCAGTGGCACGCAGTTTGATGTGCAGGGCGGTGATACCAAGTGTCTTGCACTTCTCAGCAACATCCTGGAAAATACATAATGAAAGAATGTAGTGACAAGTTTCTTAGACAGAGTTCGAAACAGGCCGCAGTAAGAAATAGAAATTTATAACATCCAATAAAAACAATAGGTTTATTTGTATTATCGTGAAGGTTGCTATCTAATGCCACTGTCAAGTCATTCAATTGGGAGTATTTTTAAATATTGATGAAAATTTTATATTTGTATTAGAAAAAAAAATGCAACTTTGGCTTGTGGTGATTTTTAAATGTCAGTCCAAACGAAGTCTGGTCTTGGTCAGTGAGCATTCACTTGATACAATTTTAATAATCTTTGAACAACCATGGATACATGAGTAGAGATAAACTACATTGTTTGAATGATTTTAATCACCCAAATACCGACATAACCTAAAAATGTTTTCACATATGAATAGTGATATCATAAATAGAGAATGGTAAACAAACCTGAGCGGCTAACATAGCGGCGTAGGGAGAAGCCTCGTCACGGTCAGCCTTCACCTTCATGCCACCAGTGACACGAGCGATGGTTTCCCGGCCAGACAAGTCAGTAACGTGTACGAATGTGTCGTTGAAAGAGGCAAAAATGTGAGCCACACCGAACACTGTCTCGCCCACCAAGTGCTGAGGGCCCAGAGTTACCTGGACCTCCTCTTTCGCTACTTTGTTTTTCCTCGGTGCCATGGCTCAGCCTGAAAATAACACTGTTTTCAGAACCACTTTTGTAACCTTAAATATCAGAGTAATCCAAACACTGTTTGCCACGTCGAAAGAACTAGATATTATGGGAGGGATTTAACCATTCGTCAAAGGGATTATTTCTCAATAAATCGTTTAAATTATAACATTTTTTAATAAAACTTGAAGATACCTTTGCTTTGAAAGCTGTCAAAAACTAGAAAGAAATCCGGATACGAATGTTGCCAGCATGCAGGTGTAAAAACTTAACAATTTCACATTAAATTAAAAAAAATGCTCAAAACATTTTAATTATAATAATATCACACGAAAAATCGCAGTAGTTTTATAAATGAGTGATTTATTTTCTTTTAATATACAAATAAAACAAATAGTTGTTTTTAAATTACCCTACTTTTTAATTAAAGCATGGCAACATATTAAAAACTGCGTTCATTTCATAATAGTTAAAAATATGCCATTGACGTATTTTTGCACATAAATTGTATGAAAAAAGAAATCAATTTTCCAATTTAAAACAAAATCAAATGAATGACAAATTCAATCATCAAAAAAGACCAACCCTATACTCGACGAACCACAGGTCCAGCTAGTCTAATTAATTATATTTAGTGAGGATGGTAATCTACATATTATTCAGCAAGACCTTCACCAGCCTATTACTTATTTTAGAAAATGTTATAAAGGTGAACACTTTAAAATATTTTACACAATAATTATGATTACACCCATAAAGCAATGTGACAACATCCGGAAATAGCGTACGTCATTGCCAACAGATTCATATTTTATCGCGTATTCGTTGCCGAGAAAAATCGTCGGTTTTAGCGACGTAACATATTGCAAATAAGTGTGAAATATTGTGATAAACTTCCTTTTAGCATTAGTTAAACTAGTTCAATTTTAAAAAGTGAGTATTTCATTTGCGTTTTTGTGTAATTCAAGTTCGAAGTTTCAAGTACGCGAATGACGTTCTGTCATTCATGTTACTCAATTCAATATTGTATTCTTACTGCGTTTTCGATGTCTCGACGACTTTGACGGCATGTGTGATGTGCTGTGGCATTGCTCGGTGATATTCCACTGCTGGTTAATACGACGTAATTGATAACAAAAAGATTTGCAAGTCATTACTCATCCCATACGCTGATACGTTCTTCTTTGTGATGAAGGTGGAGATGTTCTGAAATAATCTCATTCCCTACGTTCCAGATTCAAAATGTTTATCTTGGATTGGTTCACTGGCGTTCTTGGATTCCTTGGTGAGTACTACTTAAGACTTTTAAGGTGTATTCAACTAGTCATAAAGTTAGGATTCTAACAATATTATAAAAAAAGATCATTAATGGAATACCAGTCTGATTACTAGTAAGTAACGTAACAATGAATTTTATTAGAAAACAATGCTAGCAATTCAAACTACTCAATGTTTGTTGGTCCTGTAATTCTTATAAGGAAACAAGTTACTTTATTTTCCCAGACAGTGGTTTATTATAGTCATAATTATAAAGGATACTGATTTGATAATCTAGTAGTTAACATAAATACCAGAGGCACAATGTTGCTCAGTTAAATTTAAAGAAAACTTGTTTACTATCTAACTTAAACTAATCAAAAAAACATGTGTATTCAATAAATAATCTGTTTATTACATGTTTGCAGTTGAATTACAGTTTTACAAAGAGAAACTTGTAACAATAGTTAACAATCCAAAGACAATTGAAATACAAACAAAACTATTACTAAGTTATGAAAACATGAAGGTTATTAGTAGTGAGCTTGACACGCTGACCCAAAAACAATCCTAAGTACTTTTAAGCTGACATAATAGTACCTGAATTTAAGGTATCTTTAGTCATGAATCAGCAATTAATATAATATGTAATGATAAGTGACAGAGAACAATGCTGCAAAATAATTGATTATTGCATTTATATAATTGAGAATGGTATGTAACCATAGATAATGAGTATGAAGTAATGAGGTGGTTTGTCCAACAGGTTTGTGGAAGAAATCAGGCAAGCTACTGTTCTTGGGTTTGGACAATGCTGGCAAGACCACACTCCTGCACATGCTAAAGGATGACAGATTGGCGCAGCATGTTCCCACATTGCATCCCAGTAAGTATTTAGACCTGTTGTACTTATATTGCAGGCTCTTTAATGCATGTTACTATTACAGAGCTATACATTACAAAAATAACAGGCTGTTGTGTCAATAAAATGTTTAAACTTTTGAGTAACGTAATTAGAGACAATAGAAAGACAATGACCAAACGAACACCGGCGTTTGCTCGGGGTTTAATGAATTAATAACTTTAAAAGCTGTTTCTTTACTAGAAAAAAAATCTAATAACTCAACACATTCAGTGCGGTTGACCCAGGTTATGCAATTATCCCTCGGGTTATTAAGAGTTTTCATGGAGTTTCTTGCACTTTCTTCTCCATTGAGATCTGAACTTTGGTATATTACTTATTTGGACTTCTTGACGTTTCAAAAGTGCCTATAAATGGTTTAATTGAAATAAAATGCTTTGAATCTTTGAAACTAAGGACACTTAGAGTTGGACTTGCTAGTTTGGTACTGGGCATGAATACAAGACAACAATGACTACATAATAATATAATAATAACTTGCGGGTAAGTTGCAGGCACACAAATGAATTATCATACATATGTTCCTGGCATAAATATAATAATGAATATTGATAGTAATATTGAGTGCATTGATTACACAGTTGGTGCAGTGGTTCAACAATTAGCTGCCGTGTAGTATTGCATATCATGGGTTCAATTCCCATTCAAAACAAATATTTTATGGCCGACAGATGGTTGTGCCTGAGTGTCAAGTGTATGTGAGTTAATAGGTTTGTGAACACATACATTATACAGGAAGTGTGGGACAAAATAATTATAAAAAAAGAATATACAAAACAGCTCTTAGATCAGCTGTTCAGAATATCCTTTTGTTTGTTAAAACTTTTTATATGTAACTTCAAGCTTTTTTTAGTCATTAACATTTGTGACTTCAACGGTTTTGAGGACTGATAATATAGTCAAAATGGTGATGTTACATTGTAAAATAAAACTGGCTACTAGACCTTGTGCATTAATTAATTATAAGTTCATCATTGAGAGACGATTGTATATATAATAAAATTATTCACTTGAGTTTGTATTAAAAAAAAATTAGATCCAAACAAATAGTTGTAGTGATCCAGCACTCATAAAAATGAAAGGATAGTAAGTTTATTAAAACTTTTATTATCACAATGCCATACTAATATTTTTGATGGCACGGTTGGCACAGTGGTTAAGCGATTGGCTGTAGCGCTGCGTATTGCGGGTCCTACAGATGGGTGTTCCGGTTCTGGGTGTCTCATATACAATGCGTTCCAAATAAGAATAGGATCGATTGCCACGTTGTGACGTCACGTCATACTGTCAAATCGAAGAATTAATATGGTGAGCAAAACAAGAAATTTTTAAAACTTAATTTATTTACGAACTGTGAATGAAAAAAGTTTAATCAGAATCCAGTTCTTCAAATTTGTGCAATTTCTTGCGATTTGACAGTATGACGTGACGTCACAACGTGGCAATCGATCCTATTGTTATTTGGAACGCATTAAATGTGAGTTTACATGTTGCACCCACGATACTTACGTAATTCATGTGGCGACTTTTTTTTTAATAATAACAATATATTATTAGAGCATGAATATTCAATACTCATAAACATTGCAATTTACAGTTTTCCGTATATTTTACTTGCATAAAAGCACAATAGATGGTGCTTTACAAAAATACTACTTACACAGTTAAAATAATAATGTTTATTATTAATATCAAACAAGTTTTAATGTGCCAGAAAAGTGCTCTTCAATTTTTATTATAATAAAGGTGCTTTCAAGGTTGCCAAGCTGTCTAATTTCCTGTTTGGAATCAATTATTTAATCTGATATTAAAGGTGGCCTCATGCTGACCAGCATAATAATGACGATGTTAAAATTATGTATTACGTAAATTGCAAGAATTAATTCTTGTTTTTGTTTAATTCAATAAACCCCAAGCGAACGCCGGCGTTTGCTCTCCCATTGTCTTTCTATTGTGTCTCTAATTACGGTATTCGAAACCTTAATGAAACGGCTACTTCATTAAAATTACTAATCCTACGATTTCAGGCCATTTTGTGAAATGGTGTTATTTCATATAATATAAACCAATGCTTGACTGCGATCGCACCAAGCAGCAGGGCACGCCATAATTATGGCGTTAAGTCCCCTCTTTGAAGAGTGGCTGGAAAGGCAACACGGCGTCTTTACCTTCCGCATGACGCAGGTCAGGTGCGAAAGTAATATCCGGGTGTCACCATTGTGTGGACCGCCCGGAAGACACGGTGGAGGTAGAGGGGTGCCCCGCATGGGCAGAGCACCGCTTTGACCTTGTGGGGGCGATCTTTCGCGCCGGGCCTTGGTACAGGCCATGATCCCGAGCGAGGAGGAGTCGCAGGCGGTCGCTTTCTTCTGCGAAGCAGTAATGCCAGCATAGGAGGAGGCCGCGTGTGTGGATTCCGATTCTGATTTCCGGCCACAGTAGGCGCGGGCTTGCGGATGGCGAGCAATGGGTAGCTCGCCATCCGACCGTCCGGAACGACCCCAAGTCGTAGACGGCGCGTACTGTTCCACGCGCACCTCAAGGAGATGTCAGCAAACCGTAGGGGCCTAGCAGGGTCGAAGCCTACTGAGGCCAAGGGTCTGCTTCTGAAAGGTATGAAAGGCGACGAAGGAACAGGAGTGGGTTTATAGCCTGTAAAAGTCTGACACACACCCTCTCGCTCCGCCCAAGAGCGGGGGGTGTCATTGGATGAGATGAGAAGATTTTCCTACCAGAAAAAAAAACCTAGTTAGCAGCTATGCAATTGTTAATGGTGAATCGCACTAGTTTATGAAGAGTCTATTCACTCTAGCCTTGAAGGCAAACACAAATTAGACAAGACAAATTATAATCGAAGGAAGACCGCAGCACGCACATTGAACAAATATAACACATAAATAGTAGTAACCACTCTCAAATAATTAAAACACATTTTGTTTTTTTATCGATTTCCTGGTTATGTCACATACTTGCATCCTACTTGATAAAGTAAATATTGCATTAAATTTCTGTGAGTGTCTGTTATCATGGAAAACTTGGTACTTGATTCATATACTTGTAATTAATTAACATCAAGTACCTATTAAATAAAGTGATAATAAGAAAAGCAAACATCACAATACACTGGAAAGCAAGTAGGTCATATACTGTAAAACAAAATAGAATTATTACTGTTGCATGATAATAAAAAATAAATAACATGTTCGTATCAAATCGAACTTTACGACTTTATTTCTGACCAGATCCGTCTGGTCAGAAATAAAGTCGTCTTTGAGAATTTTTGTGGGGAAATCCGCATGGATACCCTCCGGGGTCACGAGTCACGCATAAAATATACTTATGTAAATGTTTTTGTTATATCTTTAGTTTTTTTTTCCGGTCGGAAAATCATCTTATGACATCCCCCGCTCTTGGGCGGGGCGGGAGATAGTGTCAGACTTTTACTGACTATCTGTTATATCTGTAGTGGACTAATATTCTTCAATGCGACATAGAAACCGCATTTAGAATTAAACGTACGGAATGTGGGCGAATAATTAAGGTATTTTCACACTTAAAAAATTACAAGTTACTATAGAGATCAAGGGTCGAAACCCTCACAACGTCCAGGTACTTTAGTTCCTATGATGTGACTTATCACCATGCAGTCCATTATGGAATAAGCTGATAATATACTATTAAACTTGATCCTCAGCCATACCTTTTTTGTTCTTTATTTTTTTTTAATCGTTACTTATTGTTAGAGATTACTCCTGTATAGTATGTGCATTCACATACAGAAGACTGCCAGACCCTGTGTCAAGACCAAAACCTCATCTACATTCACTTATTCACCATTCCACAGCGTCGGAAGAGCTGTCAATAGGCAGTATGCGTTTCACGACGTTCGATCTCGGCGGGCATCAGCAGGCGCGACGGGTGTGGCGCGACTACTTCCCCGCAGTAGATGCGATCGTGTTCCTCGTAGACGCCTGCGACCGCGCGCGCCTGCCAGAGTCCAAGGCCGAGCTGGACTCGCTCCTCACCGACGAGACACTCAGCAACTGCCCCGTGCTCATCCTGGGCAACAAGATCGACAAACCCGGCGCTGCCAGTGAAGATGAGCTCCGTCAGTTCTTCAACTTATACCAACAGACTACTGGAAAGGTAACTCATTCATATTATTCGTTGATTCAGTTAAGCCTGGTTGGTCTTTGGATGTACTTTTAATATCTATTGATTGAAAGGAAAAGTTATGTACCTATAGTGAGATTTTCCTTAACCTAATTCATTTTTGTAAACTCAACGTTTTGTATATCTTCAAATAGATAGCATTTGTGAATACATATATGAATCTGAGTTTACAGCGAATATCTTACAAAATGTTAACCTACATCTATATATTATATAAAAGGAGAAACTGATTGACTGACATAGCCAAAACTACTGGGACTAGGAGCGTGAAACTGATTTTCCAAAATTCACGCCCTAAAGAGGTGAAACAGGGAACCAAAGTTTGTGTGGAGATACCTAATTTCACGCGGGCGAAGCCGCTGCCAGAAACTAGTAAGAAATAAAGCAGTAGTCTAATAAAAGTAATTTCGTTAACTACAATTTAAAAAAAAAAACATAATTAAATGCTAAATTATTTATTACTCCACACTATCATTCTGCTGGTACAAGTGACCTGGTTTTCAATATTCTTATCATTGTAGTTTTTTATATGTTTCTGCGACCGACGCCAATTGATTTTTTTGTTAATTTTGCTTAACTGTAGCTCCTACCTTACCTTGGGATTTGAATATTTAATTTTATAGACAAGTTTTAACCCTGAGAACGCCTATCTCCTTATACCAAATGCAAAAATAAACAAAAAAATCATTTTAAATCTACTGTTTAAGAACCTAGGATATTCAGCTGACATTTCAAGCGATTTCTCTGTCTTATGAGCCTAAGAGTTTAAATCTCAATGCTGCAACATTCTAATTTTAGCATAGTCACATAGATAAAATATCCATATCAGTCAGCTGTCAATGTAGTGATACTATCTTTCAACCACAACGGAGAGCTACTGTAGACCTTGTCTCCTCGAATTATCTACTATTTATTTATTAGTACATTTATCGCATCGCACACGCGTGTTCACTATTTATTTATTAACTGGTTATTTAGTTATTTTTTAATAAGTCATTTTAACTTGCGAAATAAGTGGTTATTTCTAATATAATTCAGATAAGCACTTAAACGCACAATGCAGTTTAATCACATCACACTAATATTATTAAGACGTCTGTGTGTATGTTTGTTACTCCTTCACGCTCATACGGCTGAACGGATTTGGACGAAAGAATTATGCCCGTATGCTACCCAGAAAATGCAGAAAAGTAAACTACCTAACTATCTACATCTATACATATAATAAATCTGTAGAAGTTTTTAGTTGTGTGAAACATTCCCTTTATGGAATGTTTATTTTACGTTTCCTTTCAAACATATTGCTGCTGCTGTTTATTGATTAAAATAACAAAAAATAATACAGCAGACTAATACACGTGACCGATGAACTATTTTTTTAGAAAAAAAATAATCATAAAAGCCATGTCACAAATCCAACCTAAACTCCTAAAGTTAGTAGTATCTGGTGTGTTATTGTTAGTGTTAGTGTATTATGTACCAAAGAAAAAAAGCCTAAAATATACAGATTACGCATGTATCTACAATCTGTAAATGTTTCATATTTTTTACTTACGGCAACATGGCCATAATTACACGGCGCGTACTATTTCCGTGCACCAGTTCCATGCCCGAGTCTTTACTTTTCACAATCAAGAGATGAAATTAATTTGGCATATTCTCAAGAATGAAAACAAGCTTCTATTGAATATCTAATAGTAAAGTTGCCCGAAAACTATAAGATGTATGAGAAATATCAGTAAGAAGCTAATATGTATATTGTCCAGTATCTTTTGAACCCATGCTTTTTAAGACGTTAAAACTAGTTATTTTAAAAATGCAATTCAAAAGCTATCATGTGATAAATCTGCATTCTGAGTATTGCTTGGGGAAGAGCTCCATACTAATTAGGGCATTATTCTTTGGTACACGGGTGCACCGTGCTCTGGAATAGCCCTGGATACCCCTGGGTTTATTTTCGATTTCACGCGAACACTGCACATGTTACTAAAAGAGTTATGAGTATACATGTGGATGGGTGGAGAGGGAGAGGGAGGCCAAAGAAAAGATGGATGGATTGTGTGAACAGTGATATGAAAGAAAAGGAAGTTAGTGATAGTATGACGGTTGACAGGATAGAATGGAAGAAAAAAACGTATTGCGCCGACCCCAAATAAGATGGGACAAGGGCAGGAAGATGATGATGATGACGCGAACACTGCAGCAGTCACTGGCAGAAGCTAGTTATGATATAAAATTAATATTTATATTACAGTCGTGAATAAATGGAAAAATAAATTAGGTTAGAAAGACCTCATAAACAACTATGCAACTTTTTTTTTATTGTTCAATAACATTATAAATATCATCCAGCAACCTGTAACTGATCAATTATTATTCATTATGACTTACCACGATATCGCATTTAAAACTAATTTTATTGATATTACCATAATGCAATATCTACCAGATACCATTCTGTTGGCATGCAGTATTGCTAAGGTATGTTTACTTGTGCAAATGTTTATAAACTCGGGTTATTGCCGGATATATCTAGAAACCGATAGATATTTATAATGTATCGATATATAACTCATATTTCCTTGTGAATAGTGTACATACATAACAAGTGTACGACATTAACAATAATATACTCCCTTATCTATTTCCAATAAAGGTTGAAATGTTCAAGTGGCTGTAGTTGGCCAAATATGAAACTGAGGAATAGCGAAAAATACTTGAATGATCAGTTACTAGAATTGCATCTTAATTAGCGACACTATCGGGGTTTAATATATGTTATTTGTTTTCAAAATCAACTGGTTCAATTCTTGGCTAGAAAAAGTGAATGAGTTTTCAAAGATGTAATGATTCGATTTCAGTTTTCATCAAAATTAAACCCGAGGCTCTTTTGAGTATTTTTGGCTGTTCCTCACAGTTTCAAATTCGGCCATTTACTATTATTATAAAAATTAATTCTGTATACAAATCTTGAGATTGTAACAAATACTTGAAAATATCTTGACATATTGATATTATTATCTATACAGCACACTAGAGAATCAGTTGTATATTGCTTAGTAATGTGTGTTGTATTGTTCCAGGGCAAGGTGTCCAGATCAGAGCTGCCCGGGCGGCCACTGGAGCTGTTCATGTGCTCGGTGCTGAAGCGCCAGGGCTACGGCGAGGGCTTCCGCTGGCTGGCGCAGTACATCGACTGAGCAGCGCCCGCGCACGCTCGCTGCCGCTCGGCTCGCTTCCACTCGCGTATGCTTCTCATATAAATGTCAAAACGTAGCCGCCCAAAAGCAATAATATACTCTGTGCCTGTCTATCATTTACTATGTATTTTAAACAAATTAAATATGAACTGGACTTGATTCTTCTGTACATATTTTAATGACTGATGCTTTTTTTAACTAATGTAGCACTATTGACGAAACTTTGGTCTCTGAACTATCAGTAACTGTAACACGTTATGGTAATTTCGTTTCATGTTCATGAGGCGATAGTATAGCTAGAGAGCAGTAAGCGGCTACGTTTCACAGATGTATATATGCTCAGAACGCGCCAGTTTGTAAGCAGCCTGACAATCGCTCACTAGTAATGCTTTATAATAATGTTTTCAAAATCTCGATATCGAGACTAGAGATTTATTAAACGAGTCCTTTTGTTAATTTAAGGATCAACTTCAATAAAATAATAATTTGTAATGCTGCCTCTTTCCTAGGTTAAGTAACTAATTCGGCAGTGTCGGAGTTGGGAAAGCATTCTCTGTATATTATACAATGAGATTTGAACTGCTGCTTCCAAATATTGAAGTACTTAGTTACTGGCAATACTAGTGTTAAAGTACAAAATGTAAGTGTCGGCGAGCCGGTGGCGCCAGCATTACTAGTCAGCGATGTGTGTGTGATGCGGTTCTACGATATCTCAGCTACGAGTAGCTGCTAGCTGTATTGTTCAGTGATTTTCGTTTTTGGCTGTACACTACTGAAACAACAATTATAATTTTACGTAAGTCTAATGATTGCGTCAGGGGTTTCTTCAAAGTTCTTGGTTTGTGAAACCATATAAATTTGTGTCTATATAAATAAGGTAATGGTGCAAAGCATGGTAATTTTGGTATTATGTATGATTTCATCGCCAAATATCTTCATTTCTTGAGACAAAGCCGCATTAATCTGTACAAGCAGCTCTGTCGTCTCTTATGTCCTGTAATCTAGTTATCAAGCGCTACAGTCTCCGGCTCGTCGGAGTCGCGCTCGAGTCGAGTGTAAGATACAATTTTAATTCAAATTATAATATTTATTTTTCTTATTCTCATTCCAACTTGAGTGATAATATTGACTCGATTATGTATTTATCAAGTAAAGCTCATTGTGTTGTATGTGTTAAAAGTGACGAATGTTATATTTTTGTAAATTATTTCAATCATTTGAATTTTTCGGAATGTTTAACTTTAAATAGACAATTTTTAGAGAAACGGCTAGTCTATGTTAGTGGTAGCTGAGACATGAAATGAATTTTAATACTTACTCAGTTAAGGTTTATAGTATACAAATATCTTCCATTATTACTAATCGACGGTGCAATAAAATGGAACCCTCAGTATTTGATCATTTCTGTTTGTTTTCTAGCACAATCAATTTGATCATTATGAAACTCATAGTTTTTGTTGAGATCAGATATTAAGCATCACATCAGTAAGAGATATTGTGTTGATGTTTTCTGATATTTTTACTGAATTCACGTGAAGTTCTCGACTGCTTGTACCGCGCTCCACCGCGGCCCGGTGGGCGCCCGTCGGTCGTGTCGCTAGACGAGCCGTTTCCAATCATAACTTTGTTGCGATCAACGTGTGCTGGATCTCCAGCTTTACTTAGACAATGTTCTTTGGTATATTATTTGCAGTTTAAGTAAAAAAAAAAGTTTGTAATAAAATTTATATGAAATAATTTGATGTTTTATTTAGACCAATATCTATACGAGGTGAATATTTCAAGTGGGCGTTGATAGCTTAATTTGAAAACATAAAAAAAAATTTGAGAAATCTCAAAGGTGTCTGGGGTCCGATATTTCATAAATAAAAAATCTTAGCCAGGAGTCGAACCATCTATTTAAGGACCGACATTACGTTAAGCGGATGCCCGCGACGAGCACCCGTCGCATGATAAAGCGCATGTGTTGTATGCGACGGTCCCCGTCACGGAAACTGGATTTTTACCTGCGCAGTGGCGCTAGTTCAACTTTAACGGTGTGCATGTAGTCGTGTCGATGGAGAACTAAATAATATATTTATTACGTAACAAAAAAGGGGCGCGGTGTCCGGCTTCCCGCGACAGAGCACTTTTGTATGGTACCGCGGGCGTTTACTTACCGCAGCTCCCTTAGAAAATAAACCGCTGTTATAACACGATTCAATCAATGCTATTATAGATAATTATTTAACATTCATACAAATAGAAATAACTAATATTATATAGTATAATGGAAAACGTTCGTCTTGGTATGGTCATATGAAGAGGAGGGATGAAACGCATGTTACTAAAATAGTTATGAGTTTACATGTGGATGGATGGAGAGGGAGAGGGAGACCAAAGAAAAGATGGATGGATTGTGTGAAGAGTGATATGAAAGAAAAGGAAGTTAGTGATAGCATGACGAGTAACAGGGCAGAGTGGAAGAAAAAAACGTGTTGCGCCGACGCTAAATAACACGGGACAAGGGCAGGAAGATGAGGATAATGGAAAACGTTCCAGGTACAGACAACCCCTGCTTCTTTTAGGTTTTTAACATGGATACTAGTAGTATAAGTAAGAACTAAATAATTTATTTAATTAAAAGCCTCATAAATTCAAAAGATGGATAGTTCAAATGAATTCATTTAAGTATAACAGTTGGTATATAAGTTGATTATAATAAATTCAGCATCAATCTTAACTGTAAGAATGCACAATATACATATATTGTGCTTTTATTACAAACTACCCTAAAACAACCTTTTTTAACTTCTTCCTAATGCTATCGCGAATATAGGTATGGATAATGTAGTCAATGAGCTACCAGGGAAGCCACATGTGCAGAAGCAGTTATTGCCAAACAAGCGTGTCTTCAACATAGTCTTTATCGCTTGATGTTGACTTTGAATTTTCCTCACTAAGTTCTGTAACTGACTGGCAGCTTTTTGGAAGGTCATTAATATAAACTAGAAAAAGGAAAGGGCCAAGAATTGAACCCTAAGGCGCACTAATCTCTACTAAATACCCCTGGGACGTCGCCTCAGTAACTTTTTGCTGCCTAAGATAAACAGGAAATAACAAGATTAGCAGCTTGTCCGCGAATTGCGTAATGGTATAATTAATAGATCAGAGTATTATGGTCAACGCAGTCAGGCAATACTTTTGAGAGGTCACAGAATATGCCAATAGAATCCTGAGAAGTGTCATAGGATTTCAACATGTGCTGGTGAGTTTCACTCCTGTAACTGGAAAGGAAGGTCAACACTTCCTTACGTGAAGTCAAACTGACGACTATACATAATCCTATTTGAAACAAAACGAGACAGTATTTAGTAAGGAGCTTCGCCCTCAATCAAAAATTCTCTACAACTGAGATTATAGTGCGCAATTCAAAAGACGTCACGTCACATCTCAAAGAGATGTCAGCAAAACCGTAGGGGCCAGCCAGGCCGATGCCCGCTAGGACCACGGGGAATTTCTGAAAGGGAAACCGTGGTTCTAGAACGCAAAGGGCAACTGAAGAACAATGTTACATACAGAGACACACACAGATGTTGTTGTCCGACTAGAGCGTAATTGGATCTATAAAGTGAACACTTGTAAAGTCATATGATCCACTGGGCGTACAGGTGTGCTAGTGCCCTAGTGGTATAGGGCAACAGGGCTCCGAGGCCCCTACACAGCATTGACAATGTCCCGCAAAAAATTGCCGTAATGTCACTGGACCTGGGACCCTA
Source organism: Mythimna vitellina (assembly GCA_949316375.1). Lineage (NCBI taxonomy): Eukaryota > Metazoa > Arthropoda > Insecta > Lepidoptera > Noctuidae > Mythimna > Mythimna vitellina. The sequence goes on from OX438686.1 coordinate 6,676,519, forward strand.
GTCTCCGAGCTCCTTTTTCCCGTGGCCAAAAGAAAATCACAATCACAAAGTTTCTTCTGGACGAGTATGAACAATGATGTTTGTGCGTGGACTTAATATTGCATAGCTTGGCAGCGAACCAAGATACAACGGCATACAATGTCACCGTTAGAAGAGTTTGCACCAGCATCAGACTGTCTCACAAACACATCGATATCGTGGGACCACTACCAATACCAGACGGTAAACGTTATTATGTTACCATAATCGTCCGAGTAACAAAATGGTCAGAAGCATTCCCAGTAAGCGACATGGAAGCAAAAATAATCGCGACATCCTTTTACGAAAGATGGACAGTAAAATTCGGTTGCCCAGAAAGGGTCACAAGCGATCAAGGTAAAACAGTTTGAATCGCATTTATTCAAAACACTTATGAATAGATTGGGAATCAAGAAAACACGCACAACTGCCTACCACCCACAGGCGAATGGAATTGTTGAAAGATGGCATCGAAGTTTCAAAGCAGCTTTGACAGCGCGACTACATAACACAAGCTGGACTCAGGAATAACCAACCGTATTACTAGGGCTATTTGCAGCAATAAAAGAAAATATTGATGTGTCATCAGCAGAAGCACTGTACAGAAAACCACTACGGTTACCCGGCGAAATGTGTGAAAAAGTGTCGAAAAACACAAACACACTAGCGACGTCATAACAACCGTAATGAAAAAGATGCAAGCTGTGCGCCGCAACACCGAACGCCGTGCAATGTTCATACATGACGAGCTACACACATGCTCGCATGTATTCATACGCACCGACGCGCATCGCCGACATACCAAGGCCCATATCTCGTTTTGAAGAGACAAATGAAGATTTACACAGTCAAAATAAGAAAAAACGTCTATTTTGATCGACAGAAGCCTGCGTTCCTACTAGACTCCGAAGAGACAACATATATCTCACGATCCGGCTGCATCTCAAAATTTAACGTCATACATACGTTACAACGTCGTTTATACGTCTAGCCGAGCCTGCGCTTCGCTAGGGTGGAGCTATGTGGTAGGTAGCCTCCACAATGGTTCACAACTAGAATATATTGGCGCAAAGGAATAATGTTTTTTATCGGCTTTTTTAAAGGTGTCGGTGATGTCACTGTCTGTTAAATTACGAATAAAATATATTTTTAATTCGAACGCTGCATTTATATAATTACAAAGTACTTTGTGAATATTACCAGCGACCGGTAAAGTACAAATTCTTTAAAGCAAAGCTAACGTATCCCAGTCATGTAGTCGATTCCCTTCAATTCATAATAAATAAATTTTAATAATCTTCCATTTAAATCTGAAGTTACCGGGAAAATTTTACGATAGAAAAATTAAAGATGCCACCGAAGTAACACTCCTTTCTACCCGATTCAAGGGTATCACTCCACTAAACAAACGAGGTGGTACCGATCAGCAATATAGACCAATACGAAAGAGTCAAAATAAAACGCAGATTTATACTAATTAAAATTTTAATTATAGGAAAATAATGCAATAAAAATACTAATGTATAGAATATTACTAAAGTACATAATTTTACAACTTTCAAAATGTTCTCTCATGAAAATAAAAATTTGAGTCAAACTAGTGCAAAAAGTATGGGAATGCTTTAAATAAAATCGATGAATATTTTGATGAAAGGTGTATATCTGATTACAAACAATGCATAAAACGTACCTAATCCATGATTACATTAAAACTGTCGATCACTCAATCGCTGCGCTACTGTCATATTTACAATCTGTACTCAAGATATGATATTGCACATTTAACACTTAAAATTAGATTGCATGAATTCATAACATTGGTAGATGGCAACCTGCGTTACAATGATTCCTTGTGCTACATACATACATTTATTAATATTTTCTCTATAACCAGATCTTACAAGCGTCTTGAACGCATTCCATTGATTACAACAACTCGTATATTCGTAGCGGTAACGCAACAAGCTAACCTAATAGGTTATAATGGCCACTACTCTTAGTGAAGTTCACGCGAAATTATGTGAGGTAATATCACATTTGGGACTATTTATTTAATTTATTACATAAATAATTAGACTAACTACTATGTGTACGTTGTTTTATTCACACCATTTATTGAGACGGTGAAACTATGTGTACATTACTTTGAGTAAACATTCGTAAAATAATTTCATCACTAAATGTCATATCTTCTCTCGAAAAAATATTTATATTAACCTTTTACTTTCATAACACTTGTCTAACTGAATATGTGTATGTTATAAACCATGTGAATAAAAGCACGCACGCGGACAGTCATACATAGATTCACACAGCCAACAGGTATACATTCTCGTTCGTCCACCGTCGGAAGGCGCGATGTGGTATCCGTAGATCTAAGCTACGACGTTAAACAACAACGGGTCAGGCACATCGTGGCGTCTCGTGCCGCTCCATTAGAAATTATTATATTACTACCCTGTCTCAAGAAACGCGTGCCGCAGAACATTGGGCCCTACATAATTTCTAATAAAGAGGATATTTACATTGCTAAATAAATTGTGCTCTATGCATACTAAATGCAGACTCGTCTATTTGGTAACTTAACCTAACAATTAGTCACTGCTGAGATTTTCAAGTATACTTTCGGTATACGTGACGACTTAGGTGCGATAATTCTGAAATAAATGTTAATTAATAAAAGTCATTTAAAACAGCGACACAAAACATCTATAAAATACATTTAACATAATAAAATTATAACCTTAGCCTACACTACTCTCGTAAAACGTTCACGTCTAAAACATTTAAATTCAATAACAACTTTATATCGATTTAATATTATTTACAAAAAAAAGTTTCCGATTGATTACCGCGCCGGTTAAATATAGTTATAAAATTGAAGATTACCGGTAAAACTATTTTGATATTGTCTTATTCGTAGATGATCACACGTCAGCTTTATCAGAGTGAAATCTTAAATAAGTCTAATATGATTCATTTACTTACATCACTTTGGTACATAAAACTAGTTATCATAGCCTTTCCTGCGCTAAAAATCAAAGCCAGGTATGTGTGGTTAGTGTGGGGTTGTATGTTCATGTATAATAGAGGTGAATGTGGCAATATTGACGTGTACACATGAATATACAGCCCGTACGAAGGTGCTGCTGCAGCACGCTGGATCTTCGTCCTCTCATTCAGTCTCCGGTGCTCGTTATTGTCCAGTCCGGTGTGTCGTGTTCAGTTCATCCACTTGCGACAGTTTGGAGCGCCGCACATGCACATTATCTTGTGAGCGTCGTCTTCAATGTCGAACTTGTAATCGTATGCCAACTAAAAATAAAATACATACATATAATTCGATCAGTGTCTTGTGTCCATATGTGTGTGGATGATACATTTTATTTATTTTGTAAATCAAGTAAATACAAGTAATAAACGGTGTGCATAAAATAAATGTTGATTTGATCCTAAGATTCCTTAGGGAGATACGTTTTGTCACAATAATATTCTTTATTTGTATTTATGTATTCGTTATGGTTCTTGTTTTTTTTTCTGTTTGTCTTTTATTAAGTTGCACCTACCATGTTGTTTCTGCAATATTCTAAGTTCGCCTGTATAAAATGCCTAAGGCGTTAAGTCCATCTTGGTACAGCGTTTTTATTAGTGCATGAAGTTTTAGTAAATAAATAAAATAAAAATGATAATAAACTGATTGAGTTGATGCCATCATCAGCTCATTCTTAGTTGCTGAAAAGTTATATTTTATTTAATAATTAAGTATATATTTTTTTATTTGAAGTTTCAAAATGGTTCTGCCTAGTTGATAACCTAAACTACTAAGACTAGGAACATGAAATTTTGCACCAAGCTTCTTTTTATGACGTAGGCGAGACTAAGAGGATTTTTCAAAATTCACACCCTAAGGGGATGAAACGGGCGTCCAAAATTCCGTCTTTCACGCGGGCGCAGCCGTTGGCAAGAAGCTAGTTAGAAATAAAATGTATGGGAATGTATGGGAAGGCTAATGTCCAACAGTGGACGTCTTTCGGCTGAAATGATGATATGATAATGAAATTGTTACCTCTTCCCCGCGCGCGATGCGGCGCTTGGCGAAGATGATGATCCTGAGATGTCGGTCGACCTCGACGGTCTCGGCGACGCAGTTGGGCTGGCACGAGTGGTTGATGTAGCGCGCCAGCCCGCCCGACAGCGTCGCGTCCACCACGCGGCGCTCGTCCAGACGGAACATGTAGATGCCGCGGTTCTGCAACCAGCCCACCTCACTTGCATTGCATATTATGTTACACCACACGACAGCAGAAGGTGTTCCGAACTAATTATGCGTCAATATCATCGACCCAGCTTACCAAGTTAGTACAATATTGGATTTTTTTTTAATTGAAAATGCATAAAAATATTGTATGACAAGACTTGAGAATGCCGTATGTTCTGTAGTCGACTATACCACCACTTGCCTCAACTGACGATGTTAAAATGTTGGAAAAAAACTCATCAAGACTCCCACACCATCATCTTTTCGAGTCGATAGCACTTTTAGATATCACCTTAGACTTCATGAGTAGAAAAATTAATACAGCGCACCCTAATAAGTAGCAAATGCCAATATAATAATAATTTTTACCTTAGCCTCGTACTGTTTCTCCCGTATCTCCGATAGTTCGGAGCGAATGATCTCTCCAATGTACTCTATGACCATGGTGTGTTTCTCCAAATCCTTGGCTGCGTACAGACCCAACCCCTGGATTTTCGATCTAGAAATAAATTCAATTGGTTAATACCGCTATTTTTTCATTAGTACAAAAAAAAATTGGACTCTATCCGTATCCGTAAACTAATCTTCTTAACGTATCGATGGCAAAACTAGTTAAATTCCTTGCTTGGCCTAGTATTCGGCCACGGTAGTGCCGTCCGCTGATGCTGTCATTAGGTCCCTACGTAAACAGGTAACAGGTAACGTGACGCAGGAACGAAGATTACGTTATCGTCACTGATCATATTTGTGCAGTCAAAAGTAAAAAAAATGAAATCTCAAAATTGTCCACGAAAATTTGTAATTTTTTTTTAATTTTTATTTTATAACTTTAGTTACATCAAGAATCATTTGTAACATCTGCCAAACTGCATAGCAGTTTGTCGGCAATACATTCTCGTGAATTTCGCTTTTAACTAACTAAGACCACATCTGATCACCCCCCAAGTTTGCAGGTACCTACTCGTTGGGAGATAAACAGATGCAGCACCACAACACTAACCAACTGAGACCAACATAACGCAGCAACTATGGACACATAGACAGATAATGTTTCATTAGAATTTTTTTTTTATTGGTTTCTAGTTTTGGCTAGATTTATTAATTCATCAGATAACACAGTAATAATTGGTAAATTCATAATCGAATCAATCATTCATAACATTTACTACTAGAAAATACTACGCGCAGTTGTTTTTCAATTTTGATCGCCATTTATTCATTTATAATCAATATATTAATAATTCCATAAATTGAGTGACATTTTGGGATATAAACAAATGCTAATAACTGCTGTTTATGAATATTATTTATTGAGACTTTACTTAAACAATAATAAAACCTTTTCTAATAAGCCCTTTAAATACTAATTAAAAATATTGAATCATATACCACATGCTTTATGATTCAATATTCAACAACCACCAGTATGATCAAGCAAGAGAAATGCTTGTTTTCTACGAGTAGACAACACGCTTTAATTCTTTAAATCACAGTTGTACATAATAATTTTGTTTCCTTATTTCATTCTTATCGTATTGGGTGTTTAAATAGATTGAGATAGATATTTAATACTGTATAATATGAACTGTATATTCGTCATGCTTCCTAGATCTTAGCACGCGATGACATCACTTGTTGGATTGGCTCGTCTTTTGTGTTTTAATATAGCAAAGGTGATAGTTAGACTTTGAGTCCTTTTCTACGGCTACTGCTTGAAGAGTCTGCGTAACTCGCTGACGTTTTATTTACATTTCATAAGGTTCCAGTCGTACTCGTACATGCGTGATTTTGAAAGGTGTATAATGTCACAGTGCTTATTGTAGGCTTTAAGTTTTTTAGATAAGGAAGAACAAAATCAGTAAGGTTCCATTTAAACAAGTAAGTTTTTTTCTTAACAGCTCGGAAGCCCATGTAGTGAGTAGTGTGTAATAATGGTCTCTTAGAGCCCAAACACACGAGCGGCATGTTACCAACGGCAGAGATAACTGCAGTCGACGGCAGCTGTTGACACTCGATGACGGCCGTCGACATTCCAGCAAATGAAGATCAGCGGCAGCCGTCGTTTGTGTCAAGTATCGCTATAGGTCGACTGTTGCCGGCGCCCTCTTGTCGACGGTTGCAGTTACCTCTGCCTTTAGCAACATGCCGCTTGTGTGTATGCTCTTACCTGGCGAGGTAGACGTTGTTCCGCCACTCGCTCTTCATCTTCTTGTACTGCGAGCTCTTGGTGTGCACGAACTGCTTGGAGTAGGGGCACGCGGGGTGGTCGGCGGCGGGCGGCGGCGCGGGCGCGGCCGGCAGCAGCGAGCGCGTGCCCGTGCGCCGCCACGACGAGCGCGCCCGCGCCTCGCTGCGCGCGCAGCCTGACGGGTTCACGGCCAGCCCGCCTTCCAGGAGGGCGGACCGCCCGAACTTGAAGCGGTAGTCTGTTAGTGTTTCTATGCCTGCATGAGACAATAAAGATTATAATAGATATACTAAGACCTTTCCGTGTCTCAATTTAAATCAATTTGTAATGATATCCTACAACTAAAGACAAAAACAATCATTACAAATTACGAAGAATCTCAAAAGTCACAACAGGCTAGTGTTCCAATCCAAAACCAATCTCTAAATTGTGAATTTTATGGTTATTTACTCCATATAAAAATACTAGTATTCAGCTGCATTTAGTTGAAGCTTGTAGCCAATCCAAATAAATTTTATTTAATTAATACAAAGCTACATAATTTTACAATGATTTCTGAATCAAGCATATACAAGTCAGCATGTAACTTGGCAAGATTCGTTAGATGCGCAGAAGTCGATTTTTAGTCTGTTTTGTTTTCAAACATCGGCGAAGACATCGTTCCGAGCGCGTGATTGGACGATCAATCGAACCTTGTCCTAAGAGATGCGTCCCAGGGACGTGTGTGCAATAGAAGTAAATAAGCTCGGCTTGTATGTGAAAATACATGACATCTAACTTCTATATCATAGAAAATTACATTCATAAGATAATGCGATATTGCCGCACTTGCCGCCCTGCCACGCTCGCGTAAACTACACGGCAAATCTCAGCTTAACGCGATCTGCGATCTCGCTCTAACACTTAACAACAAAAAAAGATGAACACTAGTGTATTGCTTTCTCAATCGACGTGTTGGCTTTTGTATTTGGTTTAACTGCCGTCTCTTTTTTTCCCATAAAAACATTAATAATTTGACTATGTAGTATGAAAATGGGTAAGTAGTCATTCGAAAAGTATTAAATTAAAAATGTTATTTATACTTCACGAATTCTTTTCCTTTTTTAAGTCTTTTTTCCAAACATACATATTTAAAAATAAATTACGGCAATAACTATATAGAATAATTGGAAACCATAAAAGCGGTTGACCATTTTTGTGTAACATGCGCGAACCTACCCAAATCCTTGCCAAGTTACGTGCTGCGGTACCTAGAGGAACATTAGATTACAATACTTAAAAGTATAACAGTACCCAATTAATGCACTTACCAGGTAAACTCTCAAGTACTCTCACTACGGCGGGCTCGGTTAAACCGAACAGATCTTCTCCCGTCACGTAGTTCGGCCACAACTTGAGAACTCCATCCTCACTTCGGCCTTCTCGCAATGCTGCTACTGCATCTAATACCTATGAAAAAAAATATTACTTAGACAAAATAAAATACATCAAAATGGAAGACTTCCTCCACCATCCGACTTCTAGTAACCCCAGGAACATCTCCCGCCTGAACGAGCATTGCAATGGTCTACATGGAAAGCACTGAATCGGTTGCGCACCCAGATAGGCCGCTGCAAATATAACATGGCGAAAAGGGGTTATAAAGACCCGTCGGATACTCAATGGGATGCGCGGTGCCCCAATTCAGAACATAAGTCACACGTTAGAGTGCCTCATTCAAGTGCCCATAGGCCTGCACCTTGGAAGATTTAATGAGTGCCACCGTGTTACAGTTAACGTATCCACCTACTTGGCTCAAACCGTTTATCGAGTTTACTATCCATTCGAAAAAAAAAAGAATACATCAAAATGTTTGTTTATGTATTGTGTTGTTTAGGTCACAATCGCCTATATCATTAGGGAAGGATTACTATATAACTTACTAAGGACATAGAACCTATATGGCAATCTTAAGCCCAAAATCAGTCGATCGCCATTGTACGCTCATACTTTGCAGAAAAATCAGCGACAATGGAGCCATTAAACTAGTTTCCATAAAAAAATACCAATTTCCTTTTCCAGTTAAATTAATGTTCAGAGTTGACGATGAGAAACTTTTATAAGTTTTTTCATTTCTACTTTTTTTTTTTGTTAATGTTTTTGGCTTGCATACTAAGTCCTTTAAGCCATTCCTTCGTATGACTATTAGAATTTGGAAGTACACAATCTAATGTCTTCGTAGTATTTGGCAGCAAGTGTGTCAAGTCAAACTTCTCTGCAAACTTCGCTGAGGTAGTCAACATAACAATAAAATTCTCAGCTCTATTTTCCTAAGATCGCGCCTTTTTTAATGATTCCACATATTATCCAGCTGCGCAGACACTTGAGATACTAATAAAACTTTGTAGAAATTTGGAACAGAGAGTATAGTCCCGCAAACCTCCGTTGAAAAGGGAGGATCCTCCGACCAGACGGGTGTTATGTCTGGTGGGCAGCTGCCCGATAGATGATTTCGGGCCGATCTATATGTTCTAATCGCGCGGATAACTTTGATTGCGCGATGCAGGATTAGTTCTTATGTGACGCCATAGATGTCGCTACAAAACTATACCAATTTTACATCACGATTTCCACTATGGATCAATTTGCGAATAATTAACTATTGAACTTTACTCGAAGGAATCCAGCCAAAATTTTTTTTCCATTCTAAAATTTCTAGGATAGATAGAATCTCTAAACTCGTGGCTATGTAGTGGTGTATAGTTACGTTAGCCCAGGCGGCGCGCGGCGTGGGCGCGGCGCACTCGTCGCGCGGCTCGTCCTGCGCGCGCACGTGGAAGCGCGGCTTGCCGGCCTCTTCCGTGATCCAGCACAGGTAGCGGCAGCGGCAGTTCGCGCGGGACATCGACCAGTAGAATCTCTAAACTCGTGGCTATGTAGTGGTGTATAGTTACGTTAGCCCAGGCGGCGCGCGGCGTGGGCGCGGCGCACTCGTCGCGCGGCTCGTCCTGCGCGCGCACGTGGAAGCGCGGCTTGCCGGCCTCTTCCGTGATCCAGCACAGGTAGCGGCAGCGGCAGTTCGCGCGGGACATCGACCAGTAGAATCTCTAAACTCGTGGCTATGTAGTGGTGTATAGTTACGTTAGCCCAGGCGGCGCGCGGCGTGGGCGCGGCGCACTCGTCGCGCGGCTCGTCCTGCGCGCGCACGTGGAAGCGCGGCTTGCCGGCCTCTTCCGTGATCCAGCACAGGTAGCGGCAGCGGCAGTTCGCGCGGGACATCGACCAGTAGAATCGCACCTGAATCAACATTAAATAGCTTACAATTTGATACTAAAAAAAATATCGCAACAAACATACCAGATCCCAACAAGGATGTTGTCTATTTTATTTCATTAAACCCCGAGCAAACGCCGCCTTTCGCTCGGTCACTGTCTTTCTATTGTGTCTCTAATTTCCGGTACTCAAAAGGTTAAATCCGTTCTACAATACATCGTGGTATTTTTATTTGCTAATTTATTATCATATTGTTTATCTCTGATAAACAAAATAAATGAAAGATTTTTTTTTTAAATATGCAATTCAACAACCAAGTCATAAAGCTGCCAATAAGAAAAATAAATTCGACATAGAGTTTAGTCCTTCCTTCCTGAGTTTTTATAGAAGACGGCATCTTAGCGAGAGAGACAGTCATATTTGTATCCTCTTCTATCAATTTTGATATTGTTAACAAATTTTTTTCACGCATTTTTCAGTTTTTTTTTTCACGCATATTTTGGTATTGTATCATCTGAAACCACTAAATTTAATTTAATTTAGAAATGATTGAATATATTATTTTGTCTCCAAAAAATCAAATGTTCGGTTTGGATTCAAATTCGTTTAGCACTAATTAGTGATGTACACAAAATAAATAATTTAAAGTAAAGTGGGGTTACTTTGGCCCTGAGGTTTAACTTTGATCCGAACTCAATAACCAATAGAAACACAGTAAACACAGTTTCTCATGTTCCTATTGGTTAATAAGCTTATTACAAAGTTATACCCCAGGGTCAAAGTTACTCCACTTTACTCGGTACTTACAATCTTATACCCAATAGGGTAGATATAATTCGGCGTATGGAACGCTGCAAGTTGATGCGGCAGCAGATGTCCAGGGCTCAAGAATATCAGTCCTCCCACTCTTATCAGATGGTTAGTGTCGGAGTGCAGCATCACTGAGGCCACTTGACGTTGTTCATCACGAGATATGTAGACGCGCCGCTGCACGCTTAATGTTGTTAGCTCGTTGTCTTTTTCATTCTGTATTGATTAAGAATTTATTGTTTGAAGTAGTCCAAAAATGCAAAGAATGGAAATAAATAGTATGTATTTTTACAGAACAACTAAACTGAAACAAATATTGTTACCCCAATATGTGGATAACTGGAATCGATGAAGCTTTAAAATCACTTTAAAAAAAAATGTTTTCTTAATTCAATTCTTGTTAAAAATAGACAACAAACAAATTTGAATGAAAGTCTCATCTCATACTGGCGCAGAGTTAAACCGTCTCATTTTACGCCTATAGCATATTCATCTGTATTTTCCCACTATTAAGGTACTAATTTTTGTTCTACAAATATTGAATCGCACGTCGACGCGATGCGGCGTTTTGATTCTACGCCAGTGAGAGTTGGGCCTACAGGAATATTAGCAGTATAACGACTTACCTTAGGAGCATGAGAAGCGCAGAACGCAGTTTTATTCTTATAGAACACGCAATTATCCTTAACAGCGCATCCCAGATGGTACACACTACCACACCGCACCTTGAAGCATCGTACAGTAGCTCCGAGGCGACGGCACACTGCACACGTGGCGTTAGAACCGGCTGCAAGCGCCGTCTCCACATTCATAAGGGCACCGCTAACTGTTTCGTACACACCTTCTGACCATAGTGCACAATTCAAGTGCACCCATCGATCTACATCACAGTTTAATAGTCTTGATACACCATCAGCTACTCCATCGCCTTGTATACCACATAATTCGCAACGTCTCGAATCTTCATTTGTTACTGGCATTATAGCAACGCCAGTTCGGAATACCAGTTCAGTCAGCTCCCTGTCGGTTGGGCGCTTGTACTTGACTGGGGGTCCAATACAACCTGGTGACCACGCCTTGTATCGTATGCCTCTATACTTCTCCCTCTCAGCAGTGCTTTGGTTACTCTTGTCGTCTTGCTCACTCTTTAGGTCTTCGTCTAGCGCGCTGACATCATCACCGACTTCCTTCATCAGTTCGTCGTTATCAAGGGAATCCATGAATGATAAGTCCATTTTCTCATCTTTGATGTCTGGTTTTATGTCCAAATCGTCAGTTTCCATGCTCTCGGTTGAAGCAGTATCGAAATCATCACGTTCTTTGGACAAGTTGGTATCAACATCAGACTTGTTATCCTCTTTGACAGTGGTTTTTGTCTTTCCATCGAGAATAATGTTTGTAGGACGCCACGCGAAGCTTTCGTAACATTGCGTGCTACAGAAGTATAGTTCTGATTCACTGTCGCAGAGAATTTCTTCTGCGTTGCCTTTGTTTGCAGATAGTAATGGAAACTCTGACGCTTTAGCTCTTACAACTGAATCTAAGATAACTACGTCACAATGGCGACAGAATTTCGCCGCCCCGTTTAATATACTTTGGATATCTATAGGCGTCCCTTCTTTTCCATCCTTGCCTTTAGACCTGTATAAACCAAGCTTGTGAGAAGGTGGGGTTGCAGTCCTTTCAATGATCTGATATGAGGTTGGTGGCGGTATGTGTAAGATTCCGGCAAGCTCTTTGAGTACACCAAGAATATCTTCAGCAGCTCCAGATGTTAGGGTAAGGGTAACAGTGACATTTTCATTAGTTTCTGTACTGCCGGGTGAATCTCCGCCCTTGACTTTAGCAGCATCTGTGTCGAGAGTCTTCAGTGCCTTTTGGTTGTCTTCGTCATCCTTCGATTGATACAATGAAATTGGTTTCACTCTGATTGGCACAGGTGCTATGATTGGAATGACCGGTGATATCCTACCGGATGCTGAGTCACTGTCTTCATCTTCTTCTTCGTCGTCAATAAGTTTGAGACCCGGGAATCTGTTTGGAGGTTCTGTTTCGAGACACTCGGGACTTGAACAACTAACAATGCTATCAGGTGTATCGGTGTCGCGCTCTTTACAAACGAAGTCCAGTTTCTTATCTTCTGGATCATCATCGAATAGGATAGGCTGGAATTCTTGATCATAGAACCCTCTTTGCGTAGACGCTGGCGGTTTCTCCGGCAAAGGTTCCTCTTCTCCGAATGGTTTCGTGTTATAGTAATCTCCAACGTTTGGTATTTTGGCATTACCGAATTCACCTACCAAATCACCCTTCAATACGTCGTAGTCTTTATTTTTTAGTTTTGTTAGGTCTCCCGAACCGAATAGAGGACAAACGGCGAAGTTTGTAGTTAAAGCAGGTTCTTGTATTTGCATGGCTGGCAATAGCCGTAACTGTGCCATGAGGTTGTCGATAAACGTGTCATAGTCCTCCTCATACCGGGAACCCTTGCGAGGTCTCTTCTTCGCATTAGAAGCATTCAGATTGTTCTCAGCAGCCGCTTTCATGTTCATTTGCAACTGCTTCCGCTTCTTCTGCTGATATTCACGTCGCTTACGTTTCTTAGCTTCGGATGGTGTTTCCGGAGCATTGGCTTCAGATGACGCGTCCATGTTGACGCTCTCAGGAAATTCTTCTTTCATTGGCTGGTCAAGTTTACCTTGATCAGATGCGGTTGAAACCCCAGATGTGGCGGATTGTTGAGAGCTTTCATCAAGCAATTCTTTTTTAACGTCCATAGGAGTAAATGGTCTATGTACGGGACTCTGTTGCGGAGGAGCAATTTCCTTCTTTATAGCTTGTTGCAGCTGCTGATTTTCAATACTCATTGGATACATTTGCATCGATTTCATTGTGGGTGAACTTTCAGGCATCGGAGTGGTGTCCTCTTTGTTTATCATCTTCATAGGCGGCTTGCGGACATCCATCAATGATTGTGTTGACGTTTGTGTAAGAGGAGATATTGTGGAACTAGGGATAGTTTGTATGGGACGTGTGTTGAAGGGAGAGTTCACTATGTTGCTAGTCATAATGTTGTGCCGTGGTGAATTCTTTGGTATTTCTACTTCTTGTGTTAACGATAACGTAGGTGGTGGAATCGAAGGTCTCGCTAATTGAGCTTCTAGAGATGGTATAGTGCCTAATGCAGGCGCCGTTCTCTGTATAGTCAAGGTACGTTGAGGCACGACCGTAGCCGCCGCAGTCGTAGTTTGTAGCAATTGCTTCAACAACACATTCTGAGACTCATCATTCTTATTCTGGCTAGCCGTCGACTGTTGCATACTATGCTGTTGTTTATTCCCTGTATCAGTATTTGCTGTCGATGTGTTAGGCTCATCTGTTTCCATAGGCTCAGACTTCACAACTACTGCTTCAACGCTATGTCTTTTCGTTGGTTGTATGTGACCAACAATGACATCACTCTTTGGTTCATCTGTAGACTTTGACCGTTTTAGAGGTGAGGTAAGTTGTGTATGAAGGAGTTTCGATGATGTTATGAAGTTGATGGAGCCAGGTGGAGTAGGCTTCGCTTGGATCTGATTGATCCCTGGACTAACAATGCTATGTGTACGCATAGTCACATTCGGCGGCGCTGGTTCTTTATTCCCCATCATGGGTCTGGACGTCATGACTAAAGCCGGTGGCTGACTAGTACTAATACTTTGCTGGTTGAACGGTAAATTACTCGCATTTATTTGTCGCGAAGGCTGTAACAATGTATGACCTAGTATACTCGTAGGCAGTGACTGATTCTTCTGGAATCCACTCATACTTGTAGTGATAGTATTACTCGAGTGTATCATAGTACCAGGTACGGTCGAACTATGAATTTTAGACAAAGCTGGCATTTGAATGATTTGAGAAGCGACTGACGTTGGTCCTGATTCATCCATAGGAGAGAATGATGGATTTGAGATCATAGGGGCGGGGGATTTCATTAAAGAGTTTTGTAGGCTTACTGGCGAGTTTATAGGAGAGACGGTAGGAGACTTTCTCATTTGTCCCATTGATGAGAGTGTGTTAACTCTCGAACCAATCGCTTGAGCTGCACTCATTGGCATACTATCTGAACTTGGAATAGTTTGTGCTGGCTTTTCAATTCTTTGAATAGGCGACGGTCTTGACACGGCCACTTCAACTTTCGAAGATGGTAATAAATTTTCAAAGTTCACCTGTGTTGGTGTTGTAGCATCACTATTTTTCCTCATAACAGGTTGTGTGTCCACTTTAGAAGTGTTCGGGTTAAGTGACGACATTATAGTTCGTAACTGTTGCGATACATTCGCCATATTTGAGGTTAATTCTGCTGGTTGAGATAGCGGTGACAGCTGTGGCACCGTTGCAGTTTGTATTGCAATTCTTTCCGGTTCCCTCTTAGCAAAACTTGATTGTTCTTGAGGTTCTTTCGGTTCCGGTTTCTGAGTATTAACATTAGGATTTTGAATGTTCTGATTAGCTTGTTTAGAGTTAGGCTGTTTCATGCCGTACGTTTTTGCGTCATCGCCAATGTTTTCAAGTATACAAAGCATGTCTTCGAAAGTTTCCACGTGTTTAGTGTTTTCAGCAGTTTCGTGATGTTCTTGCATAGTAATGTCATTTAAATACCGCTCTTGAGATGGTGTAGGAGATGGTATAGAGATTTGAACTGAATCCTGTGCCATGTCTGAAGTTATTTGCATGTTTGAATCTATTACCATTTCTTTGGTTTGATTAGCAATGGCTTTTATTGTCTTTACTACATTTTCTTCCGACTTTTCGGACATGGGAGGCGGAGGCGGAGGTTCCGATATGCTCTTATTATAAGCTAATAGTAAGTTACTTGTTATGTTATCTTCCGGCTTATCCTCGTCATCTCCTTCCATAATATTGTCAGGAATCTTTTCTGGAATGGGATCTGGACTCTTTATGTCGGCCTTTCCTAATAGCAAAGGAGTTCTATCGCTGAGACATAATGTGTGAGGTAGCTCGGTCTGCTGACTTATTTCAGACTCTATGTCAATGTCTTTATTGGGCTCCTTGAACAGTCCTGGTCTCTGGTCCATTTGTGAAGTTCCTTGAGAACTCATTCCTGATATCTGCTGCGATGTCATAGGATTTGTGTTTATGTCCTTATCTTGATTTTCAGACGAAACCGTACTATCAGGGGACGCGGCATCGTCTTGGAATATCTTAGCAGGAAGCGTCGCGTCATGCGTTACCGACAAACTGGACAGTTTGGAGTTAGATAAAGCAAGCATCATTGGTTTCTCTATAGTTTTGACTATCTTTTGTTGTACTTGGTGTTGTGTCAATATAGACACAGGTACTCGTGGAGGGTTTATATTAGCCACTTTCGGTACGTTTGAAGAAATGACGCTTATAACTGAACTGATCGGTTTCGACAGCGGCGGTGTCGACATATTTATCGTTAGCGGTGGATTAGTTAAATTCAAGGGTACTTTCTTGATTTGTGACTTACCAACTCCACCCACATGACTTGCCACACTTGAAATAGGTACTGAAAGATTCTTTAGTACCGGCACCGAGATAGTTTGGTTAGCTATCGATACAGAGGCGACTGTAGCCTGTGATACTTCGTCTAGGATTTTTGTGTTGCTATGTGGAGATAGCATGGTAGCGCTTAGTAAAGGTAAGCGTGCCCGTGGATTAGCGCCTGGATTAAGGATTTTGTATTGCTGTACGCTGGCCGGTTGTTTGCCTGTAGATAAACTAATCACTGCTACAGTCTTAGTCGTAGTCTCAGTACGCGTAGGCGCACGTTCAATTGTTTCATCTTCAACTTCATCATCAGGTTTCCCACTGTCAATTAATTCCTCGAAATCTTCTTCGGTAGCGATACGTTCTTCAGGAGATATTGCGTCAGGTTCAACTAGTACAATGTCATCATCATCTAAATGTTCTACTAGCTCTTCAACATCA
The DNA here is from genome assembly GCA_949316375.1 of Mythimna vitellina. NCBI lineage: Eukaryota > Metazoa > Arthropoda > Insecta > Lepidoptera > Noctuidae > Mythimna > Mythimna vitellina. The sequence continues at coordinate 6,693,003 of OX438686.1, forward strand.
TCATCATCGTCAGAGCGAGTAAGCGATAAACGCGGTTCGTCGCTGCGAGAGCTGCGTTGTCCGTAGTCTAACGCATCAGGGGTGTATACTACATAGCTTCGTGCATCGGATGCGCTGGGAGAATTGTTTGGATCAACGATTTCTTCTGCATGATGGGATGGCGCGTTAAGTAGGCGCGGGCGTGGTGGTGTGCGACGTTTGAGTATGGATACTTTGGTTAAATGTGCGGGGCGGCGACGATCGTCGTCGCGAGGAGGCCAGCCGGGTGCTCCTCCGAATAGACCAGGTTTAAAGTATCGGTAGCCGGGAGGCAGCGGCGCCGGGGCGTGCGGCCCATGCAGGCCGCCGCCGTGATCGTGCGGTGCGTGCGGCCCGTGCAGCCCACCGCCGTGCTCGTGCGGCGCGTGCGGTCCGTGCAGGCCGCCGCCGTGCTCGTGCATGCCGCCGGGCGCGGGCGACGCGGCCGGCGACGCCGAGGGCGTGGGCGTGCGCGCCACGTGTGGTGATCGCGCTACTGACGGCGACGCGGGAGCCCCGCCCATAGGACTGTATTGCTGGCGTTGGAGCATTTGTTGACGCTGATTAATAAAATAAATAAACGTTAAACACGACATAATAAAAAATATATTAACTTGAAAACAGAATCGTACCAAGTTACATTTCACGTTAACATTTTCGTAACCCGCAACCCGCGTTTTTTTTTTAATTGTATTTTTGGTGTACAATAAAGAATATCTATCTATCTATCTATAACCATTTCCTCTAGAATCTATAGCATTATTATTATTACGAAATTCATCGCCATCAACTCAAGTATCGACTTAAGCATAGAGTATTTAAGTTGACTTTTATGTGACCATTCTTATTTATAACTCTCTAAGAAAAATATTGTTTAAGGAATTTGAAATTTATTTTGTCACACATAGAGACTATACTTCAAATTATTTGCAATGTTTCGATTTATTTAATTCATTTTTATTTATTTTTTAATTTGTAGTGTTATTAATAATAAATATTCCTAAAGTGTCTGACTTATTTGATTCTATTTTTGTGTTAACTTATTGTTTTATATTAAATTGATTATACCGCAAGATTATGTAATGACAGACTATGTTTCTCAAGACAGAACTATTATTATGGTGCACGCCTTAATTGTCATGTTCATTGGTTATTAAGAGAGAGAGAGAGAGAGAAAGAGAGAGTTTTTTGTATGTAAAATGTATGTGATGTGGCTGTATTAAATTTAAATAAATAGAGATTTATTCCAAAACTTTTAAAATGATGTCGAATTTAAATATAGCCAAGTTGATTTTTGAGTCGGAAATCGGTCGATTTAAACGTACAAGAAATATACTTACAGCCATCTCATTGGCAGGATTTCCGGGCGAGGGTAATGGCTGTGGGCTTCCAAGTGGTGAAGTCTGTTGGCGCCCTCCAAACGGACCTCCCACTCTTATTCCTTTAGAAGAAAGAAACAAACGAATGTGTTGAAAATTCATTCATCTTCATCAAATGGTAATAATTGTGTTATTATGTGAGAGAACTTAACGTACCTTGTTGGTGATGTGGTGGTCTAGCAAAACGTGTCGGTAAAGGTGAACAACCAGGTGCAGGCCGAGAAAATCTACCCGTTGCGTAGTCAACCTTAAACAAAATCATTGATATATATTAAATTATACACATGAGAGAAGACTAAGAAACCATACTGTTTGATTGTTGGATCGACCTTACATTTTGCATTTGAGGCGAGTGTGATGCTACTGGACTCTGAATTTGAGATTGTTGATATATCTGCAAAGGAAAACATGTGTTTAATATCTATTTTAGTTTTCAAAAATCACGATTACTTCTCATAAATAAGGCCAACTTACCTGAGGACTACGACTAGGCGTTGGTAATTGAGGACTGGTCCTCTGAGCCTGCAGTTGCTGCAAGAAATGTTGTGGCGACATCGAAGTCTGCATGGGGGACTGTTGCGTATGCATTGGCGATTGCTGCATATGCATTGGCGACTGCTGAGAATGCATTGGCGACTGTTGCGGCATCGGCGAATGCTGAGACATCTGAGTTTGTGGCGCGTGGAGAGGTGACTGTTGATGCATCGGAGATTGCTGCGAATGCATCTGGGATTGATGCATCGGAGACTGCTGCGGATGCATCGGAGATTGATGCATCGGTGACTGGTGCATCGGCGACTGCTGCGGCATGTTTGTCTGTTGCACATGCATTGGCGACTGTTGTGAGTGCAACGGCGACTGCTGCGTATGATGCGGCGACTGAGTCGATGGATGCAAGGGAGATTGAGATGTATGATGTAATGGAGACTGTTGTGAATGCAACGGTGACTGCATCGGTGATGTCAGATGATGCAGCGGAGATTGTGGAGCTAACGAATGTAGCGGAGATTGGGAATGCGGTGATTGCACATGTAAAGGTGACATCGCTGGACGCGCTCCGGGCGTTCTTGGCGTTTGAGGACCTTGTTGCATAGATGTTCTGACTCCACCCATCTGCTGTTGCCCAAATTGCACCATCCCGCCTACCGACTGCGGTCTTTCTTGAACTCCTGACAGTTGTCTAACTAGTTGCTGTTGTGGTGCACCAGACTGTTCTATGACGAGAGTACGTCCTCCTTGAAGCAGTCTTCCTTGAGCGTTTAGCGGTGACGTCACAAGACCTATCCTTTGTTGAGATATTGGCTGTCCATCCGCACCGATCACAGTTTGCTGGGTGCGAATAAGTGTCTGTTGTTGCTGTATAGTAGCCCCTTGTAACCCCAGTTGCATCGGCCGGTTGATAGTGGCCTGCTGTTGCACTTGCTGACCTTGATTTATGTTCTGATTCTGAGCAAATACCGTCTGATTTGACGTGATCTGTTGCTGGTTTATGACAGTTTGTTGCGCCAACTGGGGATTTTGTTGACGTTGTTTTGTCTCGTATTCCTAGGACAAAAATTAATATATGAATTGTATATTTATTCTACCACCATACGTATCAACGATTTTAACCTCTCTTCTTGCATATAGATAGTTAAAAGAATACTATCGTGCTCCGTTTTGGGATGCTAGAGATGCCTCTATCAGTTTTACCAGCAATTATGTTATTTACATAGCATGTGACTTTCTAATATACCTGTATAAGCATGCTGTGTTGACGAGCTTGCTTGCGCGCAGCTTCAAGATGTTTCTGGAGTGCCTGTTGTTCAGTTGACACTCGCTGCAGTTCGGCCGCGTCGTTAGGCAACAGCTCGTTACCCGACTTACGCAGCTGACGCTGCTTGCTGTTCAGCGACTGCAAATCGGAAAGCCTCAAGTGTAAAATCGGGCCAAAACCCCGTGTCAAAGCCCCCGAGTTAGTCACAGGTTCGTTCGGTTACCACGAGCCCGGAGACGCCACCTGAAAAGTTCTATACAGCGGCCGGGAGGACGGCACGCCACTACTAAGCTCACGAACACGAAAGCGCACTACTGCGGCTCACCTTGCGGATCTTCCTCAGCTTCTGAACCTCGACCTCGTAGTAGCGCTGCTGGTCGGCGGCGAAGGCGTTGTACTGCTTGAGCCACTGCTCGTACAGCAGGCGCTGGTGCGGGTCGGGGTCGCGCTCGGAGGGCGCGGGCGGCGCGGGCGGCGCCGTGCCGCAGTACAGCGGGATGGCGGGCGGCGCCGGCGGCGCGGGGGCCGCGGGCGCCGGCGCCGCGCCGGGCGCCCACTCGCCGCCCTCGCGCTCCTGCTCTCTCTTCTCCTGCTCCAGGAGCTCCTCGAGAAGCAACGGTTGCTCCTGGTTTACGTTCTGACGGTTAAAGTAAGCCTGTTGACGACGCCCGGCCTGCGCCGTCGCCCGCCACCGTTAGCTTCGTCACCGGTCGCGATGCTAGTTTCCTAGGGTTCCTAGTTTGTCACCTAGCGTCACGTTTTGTGAATCGAGCTCGGTGCGTACGATGCGGCATTCAATACTAGTATCGATGCTACATGAACGGTTTGTGGCCGGTTTATAAGTTTTAAAGTTACCCGTCTCATCTTGACTGTTGAGCCGAATGAAACAGTTATTAAAAGCAAATAAGACATTCTAAAACATTTTTATACAAAAGTAAAACTCTTGGAGATCTTTGATTACAACTAACAATCTATATTATTTTCAGTCGGCTCGACGAGTGAATTACTAGCAAATTTTGAAAAAATGAAACTACTTGTGAAGTGAAAAATAACTTCATAACAATTTAAACTAGTAGATGTGACTTAAAAGTTAGGTCAGCTAATAGTTCAGTGCGCATACTCTATCAATAGACTGTTGGTAAAAAATAACAAATGTGAGATTACAACGCAGTGCCCATAAACTAAGTACATTTAAAAATAGTACTTTTATATTAGCAACAATCTAATCAACAGAAGTTTTCTATTTAAAACTAAAAGTCATCTAGAAATTTTGTGTCTGTGTAATTTACATGAATGTTTTAAAATGTCAAATATTATTATAAATGATTTGTAAACAATTGCTACAACTGTTGGCCTGATTACCTAGTCTTGTACATTTTTTTATTTAAATGTGCAAGCAATTTTCTATTGCGAGAGTTAATGTTCTGGGGCTGTCAATAGTATGTTATGACCATATTTCTATAGCAGTAGTTGGAGGTCCACGTTTACTGATTTAATGGTAACTAGTAACCCGCCCAGGCTATGCACGGGTGCAAATGATATGGATAAACCCTCCTCGTACATTAGTCTTTCTATTAGTGAAAATTGCTTCAAAATCCGTTCCGTATCCGCGTGAATAAGGAGTAAGAAGATAAACAGAAGGACTCGCGAGAAGAAAAGCGACTTTGTTTAATTCTTTGTAAAGATAAAGGTCTTGTATGAATATCGAATACAATTGTCTTTATCATGAGCTTTTATGCTCGCGTCACTCTTTTGTTTCATCTTTGAACCTTCTCCTATCTACACATTGCCATGCTTTATTTGTCAATAATTTTGCCCTGACCTGCCTTATGCATCATAATTTACTACACAAAGCTTACGGCCCACAACCAATTGAAATCGAATTTCCACCACCACTATTTCATTAAAACAAGATGAGACAGGTACTCCAATCCTAACCTCTACACTATCTGTGTAAAAAAATAAAAGAGAAATAAATATTTATTTAAAAATGTTGTTTATTTGAGTGCTAGTTTGTTTAGAACGTTAGTGTTTTTGTGTTAGGAAGGATGCTGAAAAGGTACAAAGGTTAGTAGTAAGTACGCATGCGTGCCGCGAGCAAGCCTAGTAACAAGCGTTAAAACAGACACGAACAAGGTGGTTAGCGGTGACAAGGCCCTCTAATTCGACCCGGACCCTCTAGAGACTAAGGAAAGGAAATCTAAAGTTTAGGATAAAGGGAAGAGGAGACTATAGACTTGAATACATTAACAGACTTATCTATTGACTTAACAGTATCACTTATTTTAAATTTGTCGTTTTTTAAAAGGTAAAAAGTTTTGGGAAACGAAGGAAACAAACAAGTGTGTTAGATAACAATAGAATAAGACCAATATAGGAAGTCGAGAACTCTGTATAGTATTTAATCTGTGATTTAGTTACGAACAAGAATAGAGAATCTTTGCTAAGTCACGTGTGTGGCACTAGTAAATTACACATTCTTATTTACTAACATTCACTGAGCCCTGGGGAATACAGTGCAGGACTTATGTAACGGCAATCGTGAAATCTCGGTTTGAAGCGAAAACAGAGTAAGTAACGCAACACGACGGCGCCCGCGAGCCTGTTACTGGGAACCTCGCTATGCGTAGTAAGGCCAGATATAGTTGATCGTATTTAATATTTCCCCAAGGAGTGAAGAATAGGGTTTAAGTGCTAAAGGTCGCCTCAAAACAACTGGAATTTAATATAGTACAAAGTATGTTTGTAAGATCTTACTGCCTAGCAGTGACATGACTTAGCAAAAGCCCCTAACTTGTCGTGCTATCAAGGAGTGAAGGACTTATATCTCGGTGGGGGTGCTCCTGCGTGCGGGTGTGGGGTGAGGAGGTGGGCCTGACCTGCAGCAGCAGCGGGCGGCGGTGCAGCCAGTCGCCCCAGTCGGCCGCCTCATAGGGCACCTGCCCGCGCCAACAACCATCAACCACCGACATGCAATAAACACCGCCTGTACTCCGCCGTCCAGTCAGCCTACACGCGCTCGCGGAACTCATACGACACATGTTTCATGTAGAATTTAATTAATTGTACTAATTATTTCTTTTACAAAGGGAAATAATGATATCTTTTATGATCTTTTAATTTTAGAAATACCTAAATATTTGGGTTTTTCTAAAGTTAAAAGTGGCTAATATTTCTCTGCATGGTCGTATGAATTGTAAGCGATGGCATACCCATGCAATATTAGTTCTCTAAGCTTGTAACGAATTAAACAAGCGACGTCTTTCATGTCAGCGTATATTTACAGTGGAATGGATCCGCCACCAACGCATAGACAAATTAATATTGCTTTGGATATGATTGCGCTCGTTCAACTTCACATTGTCTGCGATGCGATCAAATATCGAAGCGACTGATGATATTGTTACTAGTTCACATTTATTGCAACTCTTGTGAGACAGTCCAGTGACAACCGACAGTGACTCGTAAATGTGAACCCAAGCTTACTGCATACATTTAAAGCCAATGAATTTACTTCGACACCGTCGCTGTATCGAAACAAATTCATACAAAAAACATGTAGATAAAAAATATTACGCATGCACGACAATGTATCCAAAAATCCTCCAAGACTATCAAAAATATTTAATTAGTATGATTACTTAGTTGAAAGTTTTCATTCAATTTTGTAAGTTTTCATTAATTGTATCTGAGATCTGGCAAGTAAATCATTATTAGGCGGTTTTTGACGTGACACGTAAGTATGATAAGAATGCTCTTAGTTGGTTATCGTAATTTATGGTTAATTTTGTTGAGCAATAGTCTAAAAAGCTGGAAACTTGTAGTGTTTTTTTTTTCAAGTATTATGTTTGTTGGAAGTTTACGGTATTTTAAGTCTGTTTACAAATCAATCAAGATATGATTACTGAAAGGGGATGAAGATTTTCAATAAATGATTATGGTTAATAAAGCACACTCGAAGGTGTCACGTCAAGAGCCGGTGTGTGCTTGTGCGGCGGTGTGGAGGACCTACCTGGGGGTAGGGCGGCGGCGGCGGCTGCGGCGCGCGCAGCGTGCCCGGGTAGGGCGGCGGCGGCGGGGGGCGCGCGCCGCCCGGCTGCGGGCCCGCCTGCCCCGCCGGGCCCGCCTGCCCCGCCGGGCCCACCTGCCCCGCCGGGCCCACCTGCCCCACCTGCCCCACTTGCCCGCCTGCTATCGTGGCTGTAGGAAAACTTATTCTTCACTATCACATTTATAACATATTCACATGGCCTAGGATTAAACAAATGTTCGATATTAAGCAAAGCGTGGTGCTTGTCAACCTGTGCAATATCGCGTCGCTTAAATATAGGCACATCAAATTTTTATTATCTAACATAGTTATACCCAGATAATTTACATTAGTGTGAAGTTGTATATCACTGTTGTATTTGCGATTTTGCGAATATGGACGAATATTCTATATTGCAACTTTTAATATTATACATAAACTCATGCCTTATTCTCATGAGTGTGGGAAAAAATTACAAAATAGTGCCTGAAGTGTATATACAGTAGTGGTACATAAGCGGACTTATAGTGTATTCGCGTTAAAAAAATAACGTCTCTCAGCTTAGCTACGCCCTTTGACCAATCAATACTTCATACCGTACGGACGCACCTTTTATCAATTTTAAAAACATTTAATAACGATTAATATTAAATTATACAATAATTATTTAATAATAATATTTGAAAACACTAGTGAAAAGTTTACTTTAATATTAATGGTCTAATTTTTACCCCAGTTTCATACTGGTTTCCTACTATACATAAATGTATAGTAATGTAAATTTACATTGCAGTTGCACTAGTGAGTCATTATTTTCTTAACGCGAATAGACTATTACAACAAGACATATTCTACCTCTTAACATTTGGGTTATAAGACTATATCGTGGTAAGAGTGCAACAATAAATATTTGAAATAGAATGAAGTACATATTTATGTTATGACCGTGTGGAAGGATTGAATGTTCGCCGTGTCGTGTGTACTGACCGGCGTAGGGCAGATGCTTGAGCTCGACGGTGCGGTCTGCGCGCACGACGCCCACGGAGCCGTCGGCCGCCACGAGCTTGGTGCCGGCGGCGATGTTGCGGCCGGCCGCCAGCGCCGCGTTGACCTGCGCCGTCATGGCGCTGACGATGCTGGCGGCGCTGCTGGCGCTGCCGGGCCCCCCGGGGGTCGCTCCGCCTGCGTTGCCTCCCTACAAATTTGGCGGAACGTCAATGTCAATATTGAACGGTGTTCTCAGTTACTAACGGCATCAGCTGTACTAAAACACCAGAACATAAAAAAAATCGCAACTAAAAGAACAAACGATGATATTGTATATGTTTTTTAACGAGTCGTTTTTGCCTCGTCACGTTTTAGTTTGTTAGGCGATTTAGAACTATTTATGCGAGAAAATGCCTTAAATGACTTAGTATCCAAGTCGAAAAATATTAATGCAGGGAGATATTTTTTCTATAATTGGGTTCGATTAGAATCGGCGTCAATCGCCGCTAATTTGTACCGTTAAATGACTTTATAAAGTTTAAAATAGCCAAAGATGTTTTTAGTAAAATTACGACAATAATTTATTTCGAATTAGTGATTTTTGCTCACATTGTGACCTTTTGGCGCTGCGGTTAGCCCTAGGCCACTTTTTTACAAGAGAAGCGCCGTCTTTTCTTTTGGGATTTCTTTTCTGGATTTGGGGTTTTTATTTATTGGATTCAAACAAAATCTCCATGTGGAAGAACCTTTCATTGGAATGTTCCATTAATTTTTTTTTTTATAACCAAATAGCAAAGATGATTTCCGGTTAGTTTATAGGTGATCTATCTGGCGCTCAAATACATTACATTACATCCTTTTCTCATTTTTTTGTTTTATTCGAAGGATCATCAACCCCTCATCATATATTTTTTTATATTACAGTTTCTACTATAACTAATAAATCAAAAGCCTGCTAATTCCCCCTTCCCTTCTCACATCGTTGACTGTGAAAGCTACAGATCCTACCATGGCTATGTTCTAGATGGCTTGAAGTCCACATTTTTAGTTTATTTTGTTTTTAGTGTATTTTTTTGTTCTATTGTGGCTTTATTAAGTCTATACATATAGAAACTATTTGTTAACTGGACTTTGACATACCTGAGCGTAATGCATGTGCTGGGCAGTGAATTGTACTTGCGGTCGCTGTACAACTTGTTGACTCATCACCTGCTGTCCAGGTTGGAACTGTTGCGGACGCTGTTGCTACAAAACGAAGAATAATTCACTATAATATATCCGTGGTTTTCTAAGTATCACTTAGCTATTCACTGTAGTTGCCAAAAATAAGAGCTATACACATTGGCGTAGCGAGTTTCAAAGTGGCCCTATATAAAAAATTAAGGAATTTTTAGTTTTTGTTTGGTTTATTTTGTTTTTTATTTTAAAAAGTAAGTCCTACTAGCACAAATGTCTTTGTAAGACGAAGTCGCGATAGGGCATGACGGAAATGGTCTATGAACACGTTACGAATTTTTATACACGTCAGAGCCCCGTAGCCTGGGGCCCCGTATACGTCCTCATTAATACAGGGGTAGCCCTGGGTATACATTAATTGAAAATAATATCCGTTTTCAACGCTCGGGTCGGGCAGCCTTTAGTTAAGAATCCAACTGTGAGTGTGCACTAAGTTTGAAGTTGTTTTTACGTTAACACGATCTAAACGTTTAATGAGTTTGGCTCTCTGATTGGTTAAGAGCTTGGAATCGGGCCAATCGGAATGCACGTCATAAACGTGTTGATCGCGTTAACGTGAAGGTAAGGTAATGAAACATTGCAACAATACCTGATGATACAGCTGTAAACGCTGCGGAGCATTTGTGAACATTTGCGTGAATACTGGTCGCTGTGGTTTGTTTTCTTCGTTTTCTAGTTTCACTTCCGATTTGATGGCTTGCATTGCGTTCTGTTTAAAAGAATATTGAAGTTGTAATGGTAATTGTAGAAGAATACAATTTTAAACAACTAATATTGGGTACAATAGTGTACAACAGTGTGTGTAAGTCTCATGCTTTTTTTTATGTTACATAATTTTTGTCATATTTATACTTCTTCCCTACACAGACATACATCATATTATGTTGCCTTATAATGTTCCCACGGCTGGAACTCGGTCCTTCCTTCTAGGAGGGAATGGGCCGTTATTCGGCAAATGGACCTAGCGCAGGTTGGGGATGTCACATGTCTTGAAATTTATTTGCTTTAAGATATACCGATTTTCTTACGATGTTTATTTCATCATTTTAAGAACAGTCGTAAAGGCAGGCGCTTTACTTTGTGTTATATTACACAAAGTAAAGCGCCTGCCTTTTAAACCCACAACCTACAATGTACATACTTTTTATTACTTTTACAACGCAAATCCTCATGTCGGTTGGCGGAGATGATAATATTCATACATATTTGAAGCAAATAAGTTACTATCCAGAACTAAAAAATCACTCAAAAGAGATTACCCAACAATAAACTTAATTTACATATAAAACAATAAAAAAAAGTGGTCAATTACATAAATACTAGCCTGTAGCGCCATCTGCTGGTTCTGGGTAATAACCCTCTGTACGGGATCTGTATACATCTGCTGCGGAGCGGGCGTCGCCGGCGCCTCTAACTTCACTTCCGGCTTTATGTCTTCTATTTCTGACTTCACTTCTGGTTTAGACTCTATATTTTTGACAGCCTTCTGTAAGTCATTGTACATCTTGTTGTCTTGTCCCTGTTCGTGTTCATCTCTGAAAAGATAGGTGGAGGATAATAAATCGGACTATCTTGTTATTCATTGGGAGACAGGTCGAGATAATATTTCCTCTGCCTTTTTTTACATGGCAAATCATCAAATGAGTTATTCCGCTCTGGGTGGAGCGTAAAGGAGTGTCAACCTAGCGTTCCTGCGTCAACTCATAGCCTTTAATTGCCATTTCTGAGGGCTATGACAACTCTTTCGGACAATCCCGCAAATATTTCCTCTGCCTGAGTTTTTGTTGCGGTCCGATACGCACTTGGCATACATACTTAAAACTAAAACCAATTTAACAGACGCTTTGGTAATTAAAAAGTTACATAAAAGTGACTTACTCTGGCTCCCTCTTAGCATGTCTTTCAGGCAAGCCATCATCAGCCAGGTCCAACCCATCAAGGATGTGTTCTGCATCATTCAGTGCTGCGAGCTCCGGGTCTGCGTACTCCAGTATATTGAACTGTTCGCCTATCTCTGCTGTTAACGTCTCGAACAAAACTTCGTCGTCCTCGCCATTGAGTCCGGTTAGGATGTCACCCACCTGGAAGAATGGTTGAGGTTTAGTTGGAATCAAAGCAGCAATTAGCAATTTAAATCTACACTACTATTATTATTTTTTGTTAGAGGAGGTACTTTCTGAAAGTACTGGTCCAATTACTCTATCCAGTTAACAATATTAGGCAGAAGTATAAAATAACAAGCTAACGATTTCTTTTTTATCATCATCTTCCTGCCCTTGTCCCATCTTACTTGGGGTCGGCGCAACAAGTTTTTTTCTTCCATTGTATCCTGTCAACCGTCATACTATCACTAACTTCCTTTTCTTTCATATCACTGTTCACACAATCCATCCATCTTTTCTTTGGCCTCCCTCTCCCTCTCCACCCATCCACATGTATACTCATGACTCTTTTAGTAACATGCGTTTCATCTCTCCTCTTTACATGACCATACCAAGACAAACAATTTCTTTTTTATATAAAGAAAAAATTAAATGAAAAGTGAGTTACCTCTCCAATATTGGATCCATCTTGTTCAAGTTTGTCCATGTCTCCCATGTCCATCTCATCCGTGCCTTGGTCTTGATTAGACTCTTGTTTGTTTTCATTACTAGGAGCTGTAAAGGACATTTGATATTAGATTTATTCTTATTGCCGTAATACCTATTCTTTCTTTCTTTAAAACTAAAGATTTTTTGTTTGTAAAAATGGGTATATATTCGTTTGGAAGCTTGTATGCCAGACAAATACACAGATGTCTAGATATAAAAATGTAGGTAATCACGTATTGAAATCAATGCCAATTTACTTAACTTTCGTTCGGACAAAGATTTATATTATACAAATTACCAAATAATGTACTCCATCATAAAAACAAGTTGATGATGTCTTAAGTCAACTTGCAGAACGTTGTGGAGATCAAAATTATACTAAAAAGCCAAAAAATATGCAAATATTTGGTTACCATTGTTTTGGGCGGCGTTTTGTTTCTGCTGTTCAACCATATGCTGAGCTGCGTTGTTCTGTACGTTTTGTTGATGTTGAGCATTTTCTGCAGACACTAAACGCTGCTGCATAGTTACTGAAAGCAAAGAATCAATAAAACCTGTAAGCTTAAAAAATTACAATATAAAATATTAATAATGGATTAACATAAAGAGAATTTACGTACAACTGTTTGCGGTAGTAGTTGTGATAATTCAATTAGAAGAGAGTTAGCTAAAAATTAAAATGTGGACGACTGTATCAACACTGCATCAGAATTAAATTGCTGCAAAAAGTTGCCTCTGATCGTCCAAAGAAGAGAACACAAACAAGTGAAGTGAGTGACAAATGAATATAATTTTAAATTTATTTATACTCTTTGTTTCAATTGACTATTATTTTATCTCACAAGTATTTCTAAAATTAATTCATGCTTAACGTTTTCAGTCTTGACGGCGTAGTACTTACAGTGGTGGTCGGGTCGGTTAGCGTGCATGAGAGGCGCTCGCGCACGCAGTGTCACAGGTAGGGGCTGACGGAACGGCTGCCCTTCTCCCACACCTGGCGACGGAGACGATGCTTCGCTATGTTGTTCTGTAGCAAATACTATCGATTTCAAGGTACTACAATATTATACAGTAATTTTAAATATTGAAAACATTAAAATTCATGTAACATCTAAATTTAAAATCAAATATTAAAGCATATTTAGAGTAGATAATGGAAAATTCTTGGGCATGATATTCACCAATAAAAATCATAAAGCCGGCAGGAGAAATTAAGTTTCTTCAAATAATACCACAATCTTTGTAGCATGAGCATTTAAGCATGCGTGTGAATTTTTTTTTTGCGCCTTACTCTTCACAATCATCGAATATCTCAGGTATCGACTGTAGCCTTAAATAAAACAAAAATAAATAAAATAAGAATTAACTTAAAAAAAAGGATGAATAGAACTTACGTCCCGGCCACATCTTCTCTGGATGTCTCTGTAGCAGATCCCTAAGCTGTCTATTAATATCGTCATTGTTCCCGTAGTGCAGCGGAAAGCGTTGCGCGGGGAATGCACTGCGCGGGGCCTCCGCCGGGGGTGCGGGCGAGGGCGGCGGGCCCGCGGATATGGGGCCCGTGGGCATGGGGCCCGCGGACATGGGGCCCCCGGACATGGGCACGCCGGCCCCCGCACCCGGAGGAGAGCTGCCGTCGGGCGCGCGTAACCGCTGCATGGCTGCTTTCGGGTCGGAATTTACGTGTCAGTTAGCAGGTGATATAGAAATCTCATCGAAACTTTAATCCTTAGAAATTGGCAATGTTATTATTTATGAAGTTGAAATCATATTTTTTTTGTGAAAAACACGCCTACGGTCACAATTAGTACCTACCGACTAACTTTTACCAAGTTGTATTTTTTTTTTTTGGTGAGAAGTAATGTCCGATTTTTACAACTAAAACCCACCTATGGTCTTATAGTTGCTTTTGCGTTCCAGGGCCTTTGCACTTTGTAACTATCTAGTGAAATTTTACCAAATCATTGCCTATTGGCATTCAAGGCAAGTTAATTAAACTAGACCTGGAACTATAACTACTACCAGACAGACAGGCAAAGCTTGTAAAACAAATCATTAAACTTCAAAGAAGTTTTTTTAAGGTGGGAAATCATCAAATGACTTCTCCCACTCTTAGGTGGGGGCGAGAGGACGTGTTAGATTTTCTGTCTTTCAGTTGCCGTTTGTAATTTTAGGACCACGACCACGGTAACTCTTTCAAGCGTTCCCTCAGTCCAAACTTCAAAAGAGAATAAAGAACTAATATAGAGTTTATTACATTACTAGCTTTTCCCATCAAATTTACAAGACGGAAAATATCCCAAGAAAACATACTCCCGGGATAGAAAAGTATCATATGACTAGTCCAGGACATGGTCTACTCATGTGCCAGGTTTTATCCAAATCCGTATTATGGATTTGTGAAATCATCAAACTCATTTAGTCGAATGGGGGCGCCTGGAAAATGATCTAGTTGGACTCACAGTAAAAGTTACCTTGCATCCTCTGATCATGTATGATCTGCTGCTGCTGCTGCGTCTGCTGCTGGCGCTGCTGCTGCAGATGCTTCCACTGGCGCTCCTGCTCGGCCTCGCGCGCGCTGCGCTGTTGATTGCACGCGCGCTCTTGCTCCTACGTCACACGACACCAGTTAACGCGACACCGCTTGTAAGTACACGGTAGTCAATTGTCATTGTATAAGGACAAATGGACGTTTTCGATAAACGTCTAATTTAAACAAAGCTATTTAAAAACATTAAAATAAGTGATCTAAGAATAGTCTTTTCAGCTGAAGTTTTTACCAATAAGATATTTCGCAGAGCAGGACGCATAACTTTCGTTCTGCGTCCAAGACGCAATGCAGCAAATTTTTTTATTGATTAACATTGAGCTGAAGACAGATCTTAGAGCAGATAAGTTTACGCCTTCTGTACATAGAGCGTCTTTCAGTGCGATAGGTTTATTATATATTTGAAACAACGCACGCAGTCCAAATCCACATGAAACGCATCATCCAATTCCTTCTGCATGGCACCCTCGCGCCAGACTGCGCTCGGTGCGTGAAGCTCCTAAGAGAATACTGAATATTAATTTTAAATATTTTAATATTAACGCCGCACCACTAAGTATAAGATTAATTGCAACCTATACAATGACAATCAGTTCCGTGTACTTGTTGTCTATTAATTTAACATGCTGTCACTACGCAGGCAAGTTTATTATAACTCTATCTTATGGCAATTTACATTGTTTGAGATGAAGTTAAATATTTTAAATGATTGTTTAGATTATATTTACATTACTGGAACATTATTTAGGATATTTTCTCAACTACTGCTATTTATTTTATATGAATGTTATTTTGTCTAGGCTCTTAATTTTAGCACATTAACTTGTTGTGCTAAACATGGGCTTGATATAACTGTCTACAGTTAATAGTTCTGACATAACTATTCAGTCAATCATTTCAAATCCAGACTACTTCTAATAAAATTGCATAATTATTTATTTATCTCTTTTTTAATAAACATGTCTATTAGTATACAATGCTTCAAATTAAGGAATATCCATGCTTATGTGTTAATAAAAATAATGCTGAACTATGAGATGCATAGTTAGTATACATTAAGTTTCAATAATAGAAATAAAACTTTGAAAATTACTTGTATTTTTTATAACATTATAAACTTAATAGATACCAATTTATGATCCCACAATGATAATGTTACGTCATGTTAATACTTTTACTATACACAATACCAAAAATAAAATACTGATACCTAATAGTAACTATGATTTGTACAGAGTTTATTGTAACAGCTTTATCTGTAAAATAAAACCCAATCCTAGTAATTACTTGCATAGTATAGAGTTGAACAGAAACCACTTAACATCTATACCTGTGAACTTACAAACTACATCACAAAGCTTTTTACAAGAGCGAACGACGCAAATAAACTGTGAACTACATCGAACTGTGTTAGAATTGTTAGCACACCACAACCAGCCACCAACAGCGTCCAATGTTAAAGCCAACACTACCAAGGCAAAGCGAAAATAATAAAATCAACATTACGGAAACAGGGGACACGAGTCCGGGAGGCTTTCGGGAATCGATGGGAAGGTAATGGTCTCGAATAAAAAAAAGCTTAAAGAAAATTAACAAAATAATCACACAGCGTCCAACGCCATTAAACAGCCAAGATTGTTGTTGGGTGATGACTGAATTTAAATAAAATCGGAGGTGCTTAGGATCGCGTGGTGCGACGTCGCGCGATCACCCAACAAATCGAAACGTAGCTCGCATATACACGCCACACGGTGGGTATTCTGTGTCAGGTTATTTTGTGAGGATGTGTGTTGAAGCAGGTGTAATGTCTATTGTAGATTTCAATTTCGAAGAGAGTATAAAATATTCAGTACAGTTGAAATACAATGTAATTGTAACAGTCAAGTGTATCGGTAAATGTTCGTGGTCGGTGTGTCGTGCGTGTGAGACGTGTGATGGGTGTGTAGTGTATATGCGAGAGGTCGCGTGTCGCGGTACCGTGTGGCGGGAGTGCGCGAGGCGCGGCAGCGTGCGCATGATCTCGGAGGGAGTGAGCACGCGGATGTGCGCGTCGGCCTCCAGGAGCCCGCCCGCCGTCACCGTGACGTTGGGCGCGCGCACCCCGGGCGTGCTGGCGGGCGCGGGCGGCGCGGGCGGCGCGGGCGCGGGGCTGGCGGCGCCGCCGGCCGCTGCGCCGCTGTCGGTCTCGCAGGCGCCGCTACTCGAGCTCTGTCGCGCCCCATTTCACTTCTTAGTAATTATTCAGTGTCCCGGGCGAGATCTCGTGGTCGCACGCTTCCGTCGAGTTGCTCCCCGGGCTAAAAGGTCTGTAGGACCTCGTCGCACAGACGCGCGACAGATGGATAGGGTTGGTCGATTTATCGGAAGGGGTTCGATAGTAAATCTGGCTACGCGGTGGGTTCGCAAATCTTTAACATACCCTCATGTGACAAATGATAATGATATTGAGGTGTACTAGCAAACAGTAAACAAATGATCATCGTGACAAAAATGGAGGCCCTGAACCGACGTAGCAAATATTATAATGTGTTTTATTAATGCGTGCACGATAACATCCTGGCTCGTACGAAGATATAATATATGAATGAATAAAACAGTGGTAATCGAACCCTTATGCATATCCCATGAATTATGTAATAGAATACAAGTTTGAATATAAGTACCAACACTAACAGACTAAGTATTTCGATTCTAGAGACCAAAAAAGTAACTACGAAATTCGTTAACACAAGGTTTCCCCAAAAGGAGTGATGGCTAAACTTTAGTGGCAAGTACTGTAGATCCTCTCACTTCATTGTTCAAATGCTAACATTGTTTATACAAAACATAGAACTACTAATGTGAGCTACGTGTATCCTACAGCCGCGTTATGTACACTTGTGCTAGCGTTGAGACAGGCGACAGAATCTACAGCAACCGTGGTATTAACTACAGATAATACTTCCAAGGACGACCGTGAGAGAGACAAATCAAAGACTGATATTTTACTAGACAATTATTCTAAACAATGATACGTTTTTCAACGTACAGTGAAATACTGAAGGTACTAGCAGGGCGATACTGAATAGTGGTTCAGTGTGGCCGTTCTAGCGACCTGGTGTGAATGACACACAGTATAAACACGGTGGTAAGTGAGTTGGGTTAGCACACACCACATCTAGTGACACACAAGCGTACATACCTGCTGAGCCTTCTTCATGCGGATGGCGCTGCGGTTGTCTCTGGCGCGCTGTAAGTATGGCGCTTTCTGATCGGACGGTAAGGCGCGCCATTTCTTCAGAATTTGCTTACAACGGTCCACCCAGTTGGGAAACTCTGTCTTCCATTCCGGATGGTTCGTGTTGGCGTATAAGACGGCTGATATTGTTGCAGCTGAACCTAGACCTATAGGAGCGGTGAATTAGTAAATTGCGCAGCTTTAGCTGAAGATAGAAGATCAAATTAAAACAAGTCACTAGCTTCACAGTGACCTGTCAACCCACAAAAACTGATGCATTAACCTTATACGAGCAAACCCATACATTTTGTATTGTTTAGTTATAATGCTGGCGCTTGCACTCGCTAGGCGGTGCATCGCGTTCCGTTTGTCAATCACAAACTTTAGTACCAATAAATCTATGTAACAGTAAACATTGTTTTACAAATGTATAATCAAATTTTACAATTTTTTTTCAATATAATGGAGGTATGGGTCAATGAGAAACTCCTTCTCTTTTGCCGTGTCATTTATTTTTTTGTGGTGGGGATTCATTATTATCTTTTCTCACTCTGGATGAAGCGAGAGGGAGTGTCGGACTTTTATCTTATTATTAATTTTGTCTGTGCGAAAACAGATAAAAAAAGCCATTAAAAAATTTTGAGCCATTAAAGTTTTTTTTTTTTATTGGGTGGTAAAATCATCTTATGACATCCCCGCTCTTGGGCGGAACGGGAGATAGTGTCAGACTTTTACTGACTAAAAACCCACTCCTGTTCCTTCGTTGCCTTCGTCCCAGGGCCCCGGGTTTCGCTTCCACACTACCCGTGGCCCCAGTAGGCTTCGTTTTTCTTGATAATTGTAACGCAAATTTGGGTGTAAAAAAGTAAAAGTCTCCAAAACGAAGTCGTTACCTAATATATATATAAAGTTTACATATATGTTCTTAAATGTGTGTATATATGTGTATGACTTTGTGAAGTAAATATCATGTAGGTAAAAATATCGGAAAAAATATTTTAGCACGTCAAGAAATTTTTCAGTTTCCGAGTGGCTTAAGGTAAGCCACCACTTTATAACCTTGCTTTTGTATTCTTTTTCAACAATTGGCTATAGGAATTAATTAATTTATTTTGTAATATAGCTTGCTTTCCTTGGAATCAGAATAGTCTCTGCGTAAAAACAGTATTTACAGCCGCTCGTTTTCCTACTATCCTCGGGTACAACAGAATGTATATGAAGTATAGTGTGCAAGCTGTACATGCAAAAGAATTTGAGTTACCAAAGTTTTGATGTGGAGGTACAAACGCGGTTTGAACAAGCTAACCTTTAGTGTCATTCTTTGAGTTCTTTCAAGTGTTATGATTTTAGTCTCACTTGCTCCGCCCCATGTAGTGATACAGTAACTTAAGATAGATTGTATCAAAGCCTCATAAACGGACATGTGAAAAGTAGTGCAAATATAGTACGTACTCTCATCAGCTCTCATCTTGTCGGCGCTGCGCTGGTTGTAGGTGGGCGGCGGCGCCTGCGCTGCGTCGGGCCACGCGTTGCCGCTGCCGCTCTCGAAGATTGGGCTCATCGCACTGTTACTGCTACAACGATAATCAATATAACCCTTGTAGAAATCCAAATATTCTTGTATTTCGACTGTTAACTGGCAACCTGAGCTTCATATTTAATTTTAATGAAGATTTGACTTTTAATACCATTTTGTATTTAGAACTTCTACGTTGACTTAGGATTTACTGTTTATTGTGTCTTTCATTCAAGCAAGAGTTGTGTAAAAGAGTTAGTAAATAAAACTCAAGCAAGTTTTTATCAAAATGACACGTTTTACCTCTTTTCTAAGCAAATATAATTGTTATTACCATACTATCCGTAACTGATTTGCAAAAAGCAAAAACAGCCTATGAAATTTGAATTTCGCGGGTCATCCTGAAGAATTCAAAGGATTTATGATGAAATATTTTCAACCCTTTTAAACGCTTGCCTCGGATTGGTCCGACGAATGTTTTCGTGTCCTATTCGCCAGGGTCGTGTATTTGCGACTGGGTACTCCATCTCGTTTAGCTCTTCAATCCCCATAGGTGACCGAAGAGCTGACGAGATGGAGTATTTTGTCGTAGATGTGCGACCGTGGTGGAATAAACGCGAGAGTATTTATCAGATATATCAGACGTGGGCGATTAAAAGGTTAAAAATGTTTTTTTTTTTTTTTTAATTGATATAAACCAGTGCTTGACTGCGATCTCACCTGATGGTAAGCAGAAATGCAATCATTGATGATGAGGCGCACTAGTTTATTAAGAGCCTATTCACTTTAGCCTTGAAGACACCTAAATTATAGTTGGTAATGTTTCTAGTATTGTAAACTAACCTGCTGCCTCCAAACTCAGGATATGGCGACGTGTATTCCATTGGGCTCTGAAGCTGCTGCCGTTGTTGTGAGTACGGCGTGTTTGCCATTGAGTTCACATACGATACCGATGACTCTTGCGACTCCTGGACCAGATACAATTTATCAGAATGTTATCAGCAAAAAAATGTTAACGCGATTGACACGTTTTTTGAAATTCGGTGTTCCGATTGGCCCTTAACCAATCGATGAGCTAAACGCGGTAAACGTTTCGATCACGCTAATGTAAAAACGACTGGCACTAGGCTCTCTGTGCGACTGTTCGAGTTTGGCTTCGAGTCATCACAAAACGCCTGCTCGTTTCTACCGAGCAGATCAACGGCGCAATGCCTTCAATAACGTTAATTAGTTATAAAGTTAAATTTACGTGTACGTCACAGCACTTAGGCTTGGGCAAAGTGTGTCATCTTTGCCATTGGAAAATTTGCATCTGAATCACTGAAATGTTCCGAAACAGTAATATATATCATTTGGAACATTTGGAATATCGCCTCAAAAGATACAAACGGAACATTTGGAACATTGCCTCAAAAGATACAAACGGAACATTTGAAACATCGGCTCACAAGATACAAACGGAACATTTGGAACAACGGCTCAAAAGATACAAACACAGACACTGACTGTTATGAATCGTGATCTATTAAGTTGCGCCATATACACCAACAGTTTTAATTAATTGAATTTTAATTTGAGAATAATTTAAAGCTGATGTTTTTAGTTCAGTTCATTAAAATTTGCACTATTTGTTTTCGTTTTAATTTGAATTTTAAAAAGACTGAAGGTCACTTAAAAAGTATTTCAGTGTTCCAATTATTCCAAATGATGCATTTAAAACATTACTGATGTTCCAATCTTCACTAAAATGTTTCGGAGCAGTGAGTCGGTTCAGTAAAGAGTTAAGGCAATACATATTTGACTCGTTATGAGCTTTTTTGGAGTTTCCTTGAAGAACCCCTAAAATTTCCCCAACAGCGACTTTAAGAGGTATTTTGGTATTAAGTCACCGGAATACATAATACAACGCAGGAACAATTACACACTGTGAATTATTTATTTATTAAAACTTTACGCACTTTAATAATAAACACTATACAAAGGCGGACTTAATGCCTTAGGCATTTTCTACCAGTCGACCTTCGGGTGGTGCAGAAACAAAACATGGTAGGTATTACTTAGTAGTGCGTATTCATAACATTATAATGCCGTCAGAAATCAATCGGAAGAAGCTGAAATATTTTGCGATTTCTTGTTAAAAAATAGTAGAATATGGGGATAAGTAAATAGAATTTCAATGCAACATAGAATCGTTATTTTTTTTTTTTTTTTTAATTGATATAAACCAGTGCTTGACTGCGATCCCACCTGATTGATTAACTTGATTAACTTGATTATTTGATTAACTTTTCCGCTAAAATAAACACTAACTAACCTGGGAATCATCAGTTAGAACTCCTTTGAATATTTCATCCACATCATTGCTGTCCATGTCAGGTAGACCGTCGCGCA
This sequence comes from Mythimna vitellina, assembly GCA_949316375.1. NCBI lineage: Eukaryota > Metazoa > Arthropoda > Insecta > Lepidoptera > Noctuidae > Mythimna > Mythimna vitellina. Next base: position 6,714,672 of record OX438686.1, read on the forward strand.
CCATCGCGTCCAGATTCACACCTAGCAGTGACAGGTCGTCTTTAGGAGATATCGTCGATGCTTGCGATGAGCCACCTGTTTCTACAAGAATAGTTGTCGTAATGTAGATATCTTTTATCAAAATAAAAAGGTAAAGGTTGTCTGCAAAAAAATCGCTTTTAGCGATAAGACCACCCTATTAATCTTAAGCTCCTACAGTGTACAATAAAAAGTATATTTAAACTTCATGCACAGTGGGTTTGTCTACCAGTCCATTTTCAGTCGTCAGCTGTCAGTCTATTAATCCCGACCCGTGGTCCGCAAGAATTAAAATATGGTCCAATAAAGGTCTAAAAATTCTAAACTGAAAAGTAACAATGATGCAAACTGATTTTAATTTTCTATCAGATTTTTTTTATGTGTATTCTATGACATTGCTCTTTACTTTTGATTTTCAAGAATAGAACATGCTTCAAGCTTTGAATTTATTGATATGTTTTTTTATTAAGGTAGTTACTGGAATTTTGGTCTCTACTATCATCAAAGACATATATATACACTGGATTTTTCGATGATTTGCAAATGTGTGCAGTGGACACGCACATTTCCAACTCATTGAAAACTACGCAGTTTCCGGTTCCGACACACTGGAAGCAACCTTTTCACTGGCCCGGTATCGAATCACGAGATAATATGGACTGTTCCTGCTATCAACCTTCTATATTTTGGAGCGAGCGATATCTATGCCACTAGACACCGATAGATAGCTATACTCTTTATTGTACACCAATAATAAAATTACAATAGGAACTTAAAATTAAGAGGGTGACACAATGGGGGCGTATGAACTAAAGACCTCAAGTTACAACAATCCGACTTCATAGTACCAAAATTCTACACGCGATTATCGACCTTAGCATCGAGCAGTTGCCTAACAGGCACAACACCCGTCTAGTCGGGAAATCCTCCCATTTTATCGGAGATACGCGGGGCTTTACACGCTGTTTCGCATACGTCCTGACTGACGCGAGGATTATTTTTCGGTTTAAAGGAATTTATTTTTCATAAAAACTTACAGTCCGCTTATAATGAGATACAAAGTAATAAGTATGATTATACAGTACATTACAAATTCCTACAGAGTATTAGAAGTTATAATGTACATACATGTTTCTTAAGTTTATTTTTAAATTAATTCACGTTATCGCATTCTTTAATATCGTCAAATATATCATCAATAGACACACTACCATCTTCAAAGTGTAAAACTTGTTCAAAATCTTATGAAATAACGAATACCGATGTTACCATCAAACAGGTTCTGCCAGTAATTAAGTTTGAAATAGTTGCCTTGGTGAATGGACTAACAAATCATGTTTCAATATTAGCGTCCTTGATATAGTTGGACTCGTCTCACTTCCTGTTACGAGGCTAATTGTAAACGCTGAGCACGTCACTCATTCAAACTCAATCAAAGGATCGTGAATGAGATGTTTACCGCGCTCATACACGCGTATGTGTGCAAGACTTGAAGCGTGTAGTACATCATGGTAATGTATCCCCCTATCGAAACATAATCATGTTTTGTTATTAAACATGTTATACGATTTACCTGCTTCTTCAGTCGAAAAAACGTTATTTAACTTATATATGCAAATCTCTGAAAGCAAATTAGATGTTGCTGAATGTGCTAATGCAGTTACTCATCATTAGAAATGTATTTATTTTGTTAGTTTAGTTTAGTTGGGGTTCCCCCATATTTCGATAAAATATTCTAAATGCGATTTGACTAGCGAGTTATAAATCAAAGTGCGCACTTTGTTTGGCATAAGTACGGTTTGCTACTTTCCGTAATGCTCCCAATAACGATGTTAATTTACTTCTGCGATGGTTGATGTGTAATTTCCAAGTTCCAAGTTTCTCATCTACCCTCAAACTAAGATATTTTTCGTTCGTTTAATCGTTTTATTATTTCGTTATTTATTTTAAGAGGCGAGAAGTCCGGTATACGTTTGTTTTCAGTGGTAAAAATCATGATTGAGATTTTAGACGTATTAATTGTGAGAAAGTTCTTTCTTGATATAACAAAAGGTATAACTATTTTATACTCCATAAAATATTACGTTCGCTGTGTGAACTAACAAACCATCAAACACACTCGCGCACAAATAAATTAGTTTTTGCGGGTGATTTCGTCTGTGTGAATGTCAATTATTGTGGACACGAAGTCGAAGTTGAACCCAGATAAAAAGTAGCCTGTCCTTCCTTGGGGTTCCTTTTTATCAAGTTAATAGTGTTTTATACTTATTTATAACATTAATATATACGTGTTGCGCCGACCCCAAATAAGATGGGACAAGGGCAGGAAGATGATGATAACATTAATATATACAACATTAGTTTTAGTATATGCGAAACCCGAAACACGTTTCAAGTATTTTTATGTAAAGAATCTGTGTACCAAATTAAGCTTGTTATGTTATGTACCTGGTTGGCCGCACAAATACATGATCACCGGGCCACCTGGGCAATTGTGCGCTAGTGTCTAATGTCTGTTATAACCTGCCGTGATCTATTTTTTAAATATTAAAAAAAAAATATATTAACTTGGTATAAAAATTATTGGAATCGATTCAGTTACTGAGATTTCGCATATGCTAAAAATAATGTTGTATCCGATGAACGCGAGGCGCACAGGACCGGTCATTAAGGCGACGTTTGGGGGAGGCCTATGTCCAATGGTGGACGTCTTTCGGCTGAAATGATGATGATGATGAATGTTGTATATTTGGAGGAAGGATAATAATTTCTAAAACTTACCACTAATGGCCTCAGCCTTCGTACTATGCACAGTGGGAATACTCTCAGTAGCCACTGTTGGCGGTTGTTCAGCCTCAGCAGGCTGCGGGCCTAGTATAGCGTTTTTCAATGCGGTCGAGTCTTCAGTGTGTTTCAGCTGTCCGTCATCTATCTCTGTCTTTATCTTCACTGTGCCGTCTGCGTTGGAGGAAGAATTTTCCTTCTCGTCTTTGGGTTTTAAGGAGTTTAGGATGTCTACTTCATCCTGTATGAGAAAATTAAAAGTATTTTTAGTACAGGTTAGGTTTTTTTCCAGTTTAAGGGGGATACTCCAAGATAGCCCGCGAAATTCAAATTGAGGCGAAATTTAAATAAATATGTCCGAAAATCATACTTTAATCAACATACAACCTGACACTCAATTAGTCAGTGTCAGGTTGGATTTTTCAGGTGCAAAATGCAAAAAAAAAACTTAAGAAAATTTAAGTAGGTTACGTGCGTAAGAAAGCGATGCCGTCAATATACAACAAACGTAACCGAAAAACTCATGAAAATAACGTTGGGCGTTGACTTTAGTCACAAAAATGTAATGCTTTCATGGGAAACCCAAATTTTATAAAAGTATCTTTATAAATTCTAGTAAGAATAGTATTGATTATAATTTTACATAACCCATAGCCTAACATAGTGTTTTAATGTTATCTTGATAATACGATGACATTTGACATTTGACTTCATACCATTGTATTTACTATCGTGTATTCACGTTAAGAAAATAGCAACTCATCGTCGTCACTCAACTTAGCCACGCCCCTTGGCCAATTAGAACATAGTAAATTAGAATGTCGTGTCCACATTGACCAGTTGATGAAAGACCTTTAGACAAAACGGACGCGTCTTTTGTCAATTTTAAAAATGAATACCTCACCTATTTATAAAAAATAAAGCGAAAACTCTGACGATTCTGATTAATTTTAAAATAATGTCTTAATTTATTATTATTTAAAAATACTGTGTAATAAAAACTATACTTCAATATTATTTAATAGTTTAATTTTTACTCCGGTGTGAATACACATTTATTTTGCAGTTGCACTGGAAAATAATCAATCAGAAAATAGTGACTCATCAGAACTACTATTTACTGAACGTGAATAGACTATAGTTTTATTCAAATCAATGCTGCAGCCAAAAAACTTACCGTGTTCAGTGATATAGTGACAGACACGTCATGATCGTTGAAGGATGTCAACGCAGCGAGTACGTCTTCACCATCACTATCAGAGTTATCGAGTTCCCACTTGAAATCACGATAACCCTCCGGTGTGGCGGGACGTAGAGTACCACCTGGACTTTCTGCTGGATTCGCTGAGGAAGGAAAAAAAGTTAATATTAGGACCATTTTATACCAAGCACATACCAAATTTGAATGCACACGTGATGCAAACAACATAGATCTATAGCGTCTTTATCGCTTAAATTCCAGTATAACTCATTACTACGATAAAGTCAAAAGGAAGGGTTATTATTTTACAAAGGATTTTATCTTGTCGAGCCTTAAATAATAAAGAGACACAATAAATTATCTATTGTAATGCGACTCCTGGTAGTCCCTCTTGGCTTTGTTAATTCAAGTAATATAAAAACATGAATAGAAATGATTTTTTTTTTAAATTTAAGTATTTAAATTTAAGTAATATATATGGTGTTCTTACCAGTGGAAGTGACAGCAGCTTTGGTCGGCTCCAGTAAGTCTTTGCCGAAGAACGCTTCTTGCATGTATGACGGGAACTGCTCCATCAGTTTAGAGCGCGGCTTCCGACGAGGCTTGCGCTTGTTACTCGGTGATTCTATATAAAAAAATAACTATTGAATCCCTTGTTTCTTCTCCTAACATATAGTGCTAAATACACTTTCCGCTTTATCCCGTAATGTTTACCATACGATTTTGGTCAAAACTTCGATTCTAAGTCCTTCACAGCCTGGCGGTATCTCCGACAAGTTACAATTACAAAGTGAACTTGCTTGGATATTGGCCATTCATTAAAAATAATCAAGGATATTAGGACATATTCTTCTCTTTTCTACCAATTGGCGATTTCTCGATCATAAAACCCTTAACAAAAATGTATGTCATTCAAAATCTCACCTCCAGAAGCCTGTGTTCCATCTCCCTCTTTCTCGTCATCAGCCTGCGCCTTAGCCGTCGTCTGTCTCTGTCTAACAACGAACCCACCGATGCCGAGCTTGTTCAAGTTCCTCTGTCTCTTTCTACGCAGTACCGTAAGTCCTGAGTCTGTAGTGTATATCGTAAAGCCTTCAGGAGGCGGGCCGTCGTTTGCGACGTTCCAAAGAATGCCTTCCTTGAAATTCGTGTTGGGTACACCTGTTTGATGAAAAGTTTAATAGTGAAGCTACTTTTTCACCAAATGTAACTGAGGAACTGCTTTATTTTGAGTATAATATGTTTAGTAAAAAATTTAATTTCTGTTGTTATCGTGCAATACATTCTTAATTGAAAGAAACTACAAGTTTCTTTATTAACTGTGTAAATGAATCTCTTGATATTTCGGTGAAACGTATTCTGATCTCTCATTCGAGAAAATGTGTTTTTACTTTAATAATGTTTACAAAACACACTGTAACTCGAGATGTTTTTCAAAATAATAATATAATAATATTCCACAACTATCACACAACGTCGTCTAGTCTCAAGCTAAGCAGAGCTTGTGTTATGAGTACTAGACAACTGATAAACATACTTATATATTTCTAAATATATACATATTATAGATAAATTACACCCAGACACAGAACAAATGATCATGCTCATCACACAAACATTTGTTCTGGGTAGGAATCGAACCCACGACTTCTGGAATAGCAGCCAGGGCCACTAACCACTAGACCAACGGGCCAGTCGAGAAATTTAAATGACTTCATATGATGTTGTCAAATGACTCACCAGGTTCCTCCTTAACTTCGGCTGTGCTGTCTGGCTTGGAGTCGTCGCCCATCTCGACGTCTGCATTCTGAACCACTGTTTCAATAGATGCCATTATTTCTAATCCACAATGCCAGCGTCGAACATACAAAAACTCATGTTAGATACACCTCTTACATGTACTAAATAAATATGTTTATATATAACTACACTACATAAAGCAATCATAAAAATATTAGGCATAGATATAGAAAGAGGTATCATTTGGAAAAACTATCCCTGGCATTGGGTAATACAATATAAAAGGGTTTATAAAAAGCATACGATAATATAAGAAACTAAAATAACTACTACAAAAGCATGCAAAGCTTTGAAAGCTCTCACGAACAACACTGATGCATAATCACCTGCGTCTTTTTCTGTGTTGTCATTCTTGTTGAATCTTCGTTTGCGCCTCGTGTGGGTGATGCCCATTTCGGCTTCGAGTTGCTTCATGTGGTGCGCGCCTCGCTGGGAGAGGCACACGTCGTCCACGTAGTACTCGCCCGCCAGCCCCAGCGACTGCGGCGTGGGGCGCGGCAGCGGCCGCGGAGGCGCGGGCGGCGGCGGCGCGGCAGGGGCCGCCGCACCCGCCGCCAGCGCGCGCGCCACGTGCGGCGGCGGCAGGGAGCGCCCGCGGCACAGCACGCATTTGTAGCTAACCATGGAAATAAACCATGCTTTCATCTATACACTTCCTAACACGACACTTGTAAATCACAATAACCTAAGGAGACAAAGGTTTTAAAATAGGATGTATAATATATTTACCCAGCACGACAACAGACTTCGGCGTCGTTCTCACTGCGTATGGAGTCGCAGGACGCATGCAGCCAGCGCCGGCAGCCCTCACACTGTATGATCAGCTCGCCGTCCGAGTAGGGCTCCGAGCACACGCAGCACATCACTAGCGACGCGCAGGGAGCACATTCTGCAGAAAAATAGAACTATCAGTATAACAAATTGTTACCTCTTATATTAAGAGATACTTACATATCATAAAACTTTTTAATATAATATTCAAATTCAGAACACACCAGCAAGCGAAACTGAGCGTATCGTATACCTCATCATCATCATCATCAGCCTTTTTTAATGTTCCCACTGTTGGGACTCAGGCCTCCTCTCTAGGAGAGGGAAATCGGGGGGGAGGGGAATCGTATACCTCAATGTTTCGTAATTATTTAATAAAATTTTCTTGTAATTCTTCTTTTTAGTCTTCAAATTATTAATAATCACCGTAAATTTTAATTTACATGAAATTCAACTGACTTTCTTGTTTTTTCTTCAAACTATTTTGTATATTTTTACTATATATTTCTCTCCTATAAACTGAAAGAGGACACGTGAAAGATCCATTTGTGATAATATGATTTGAGTATCTGTGTATTATTTGTTAGTGTTAGAGTTTACGAAAGAGTTAGAAAAACTCTTGAAGAAAAGAGTAATGCTCCGCTGTGTTCTTGGATGTTCAGCAGGTCTTCGATAGTGTGGCATGAGGACCTTCTTTTCGTTTCAAGCACCTTCTATAGTTTCTGAGTCGGAATAGCAAATTGTCAATGGACAATTTATTTTTTATAATACTTCGAACGATCAGCCATGTCCCATGGTATGTGACCAACCAAGAAATTCACGAACATCTGAAAATGCCCGCGATAAAAGAGGAAATCCAAAACGTAACCTTGAATTACCGGGAGAAGCTAAAGAAGCATCCGAATACGTTAGCAGCACAGCTCACGATACGTAGCTACGTAAAGCGTCTTAAGCGAAAGGAAATCATATAGATAGACGATGCAGGAGACATTCCCAATGGGGGACGTACCCAAACTGACATAGCGCACTCACCAAAATTTGCTCATAGTGTCAAACACTGATCGCAGATCACACGCAGAGAAAAAAAAAATGTTAGTTATCAACATAAATTAATTATGCGACCAGTGCGTTTGGAGTAATTCGACATTCAGAGAATACGATCAAGTGTAGCGTCTTAAAAATAAAAATGTTTAAAATTAAAAGTGACCAAGAAACTATGGGGTGATTTAAAAGACATTTCATTTTGGCCTGAAGCCGGACAGAACGAAGTTGAGCGGAGGGCAGCTCAAATCCATTTAGCCCCACTCCGCTTTAATGGAAACACTTGCTACTTTTCCAGTTCCGTTTCAGGGGAAACGCAGCCTTATTGGTAATAAACTGTTGAGTACCTGTATAGTTGTCGCACCAAGCAAGTGTATGTCTCGTCCCACACACGAGGCAGCGCCGACAGCGCTCGCACCTCCAGGGCCCGCGCGGCACGTCTGCCAGCGGCGGGCGCGCGCAGTACGTGTGCCAGGTCGTGTCGCAGTCGTCACACAGAAGCAGGAGCGTCTCGTCACCGCGGGCTCCGCAGCCTTCGCATACTGTGCAGTCTAAGCAACGCCAGCCTTGCGTTACGATTACTTGAGATACCTGTAAATAACAATAATAGGTTATAACAACAGTTCTAGCCCGGATCCGATTTCCAAATACAGTGATCTATGTGCGAAAAGATGTTACTCATGAAATCAGGCATTGTCGGAGTCACCATAATTTGTAACCCACTTGTGAAAGTTGGCCTGTTGGTTCAAGGTGTAACAAAGCTAAACAGAACTAATTTGAAGCAAAATGGAGATGTTATCATGATCTAAAAGCTCATCTGTACATCATAAAAAAATAATCATAAATAAAATTGAAGTATCTGTTTCATTCGTTCGATACCTCTGACAAATATGCGAACTGGACATTCTGCGAATTGGACATTCTGCGAACTGGACATTCTGCGAATTGGACATTTTGCGTCCGCTGGACATTTTGTGAATTGGACATTCCGCGCCTAAACGAACGGAACTTCACCCTCACACAGATATCACAATGAAGACAGAAATAAATGAATGGTTCTGAATAGTTATGTTGAAAATGGTATCATCGAAGTGATCTGATGATGATGATGGCGCCGGAAGATAGGCACCGGAACTCCGTAATTAATCAATGTATCTTAGCCGTGATTGGGCTTATTAGAATTGTCATGAGATGTACATACTTTGGCTATAAGGTACTATCAAACTGATCTGATGTTGAAGCCAGAAGGTGGACAGACTTCATAATAAAACAATGTATCCTAGCAGTGTTTGGGTTAATTAGAATTATCATGAGAAATAGGTACTCGGGCTATAAGTATTTCGCAACTAAAAAGTGTGAAATAAAAAACTTTTTACAAAAAAAATAAATAACCGACTTCACTAAAAAAACACTAATACGATCAACTGACTTTAATTTCAGAAGTCAGTGATAAATAAGAAATACTAATAAAAATAAGAAACACTGACTTCCGAAATTAAAGTTATTTTTTAGTAAAGTCGGTGTTTTTTTTTTTGTTAAAAGTTTTTTATTTTCTGTCGGTTTGCTCCGGCTAATCGCCGAAACGCCAGGATCAATTTTGATGGGATGTCACAGGTAGATAGCTAATTTTATAAGGAGTAACTTATGCTACTTATATTTTTGAAAAAGAATTAGGGTTGTGAATAAAAAAATATTTGGCATTGTAGTTACTGGGTCTGACACGGACGCAGTCACGGGCTAGTAGCTAGCATCATCATCATTTCAGCCGAAAGACGTCCACTGCTGGGCATAGGCCACCCCCAAGTGTCGCCATAACGACCGGTCCAGTGTGTCTCGCATCCATCGGATTCCCGCTACCCTCACCAGGTCATTGGTCCACCTTGTGGGAGGCCTTCCAACGCTGCGTCCTTCGGTACGTGGTCGCCACTACAGAACCTTTCGTCTCCATCGACCATCCGTTCAGCGAGCAATGTACCTTGCCCACTGCCACTTAAGTTAGGCGATTCTTCAAGCTAAGTCGGTAACCTTGGTTCTTCTTCGGATATCTTCATTTCTGATGTGATCACGCAAGAAAACACCGACCATAGCCCTTTCCATTGCTTTTTTGGGTGATTTTAACTCTCCCTCTCTTCTGATGAGGCCCATTGTAAACGACTAAGTTTTGAAGCCATATGTCATCACTGGCAACACGCACGCTAATAAAATAAATACATGGCAACTAATTCTTATCAATGAACAACTCACCTTAATATTAACACAATAAGGATGATACGTCTGTCCGCATTGCGCACAGGCAATAAGGCACCCCTCAGAGTCGGTCCCGATAGCGCCGCACATAACGCACAGGTCTTGCGTTAGAACGAACTTGTCTTTGCTTGAACATAGTACTAATTTATTCTCCACACCTAAAACAAAAGAAAACAGTTCGAATAAAAGGTGCTACCATACCACTTAGATTCGGAAGTGTACATACTCTACCCGGCTGTAAATGTCGCACATCGAATTTTAGAAAAGGTTCAGTTCCGAGGCCTTAACGCGATGCATTAGACGACCTAAACTGAACTGTTAAGGGGATAAAAGGATGGAGATATATAGGATGTATATCCATCTTATATATATATAAACTCAAAATCTGATTCTTTTTTCGAAAAATATCTATTCAGTGATATGAAAGAAAAGGAAGTTAGTGATAGTATGACGGTTGACAGGACAGAATGGAAGAAAAAAGCGTGTTGCGCCGACCCCAAATAAGATGGGACAAGGGCAGGAAGATGATGATTTATTCTGCAGCTAGTCCGCTATAAAAATAAGATCTTATAGAAGTTTACTAATGCTAGAAAATACAATACATAATTTTTCGATGCTCTTGGCTCCAAGGTCAACAATGTATAGGTACAAAGCAATGTCTTTTACAGTTTTAAGATTTTGTCCTATACTTGTGCTATAAGAACTTGCTTCATGCCAAATTTTTAGGTCAACGAAAAGTACGCTATGAATTTTGATTCCCTTGAGAGTATCAAAAACACGTTTTTTGCAACATAAACGGCCGTATCTTTTTTTCCGTTGACAGAGAAGTTTGATTTTTTCACAAGGGACTGCAGACCTAAGTATATGGTTTTAATTTCAACTCGATACCTCCACGTATTCTCGAGATAAAGGGTCTTGACAAACAGACAGACAGACGGACAACAAAGTGATTCTATAAGGGTTCCGTGTTTTCCTTTTGTGGTTCGAAACCCTAAAAAAGGTTGTTACCTGGATCATCTTCAGGAGCTTTATTATCAGGAGCTTGAGGCCTCTGCAAGCCCAGTCCTGGGACTCCAAACACTCCCCTCATCTTTGGTTTAGATCCTCTCTTCCGCCCAAAGTCTAGAACAGACCTTTGTCGCTTCTGGAAACCCAGTTTGCCAGACGGAGGAAACCCGCCCTTCAGCTTGTATCCACCTATCTTCTTTTTCGCTACCTTCGCTGACACTGTGAACGGCTTGCCTTTGCCAAGACCGACGTCGGGCTGGAAGAAATAAAAATAATTTATGAATGCTCCTAATATAGGTAGCTTCATTGTCTATCTGTCCATTGACTTGGAGCAGCATTGACTGGGAATTTTAAAGGTCGCTAGTTCTCTCTCTAATCTTAAATATTAAGCGAATAGCAAGTTTTTTTAAAGCACATACCGATGAAAAGTATTGTAAAACAAAATATTACCTTTGGTTCTATAGCAAGAGGATCCTGTTCTTGCTGTGAATTCTCATCACCGAACGACGAGTCTTGAGATGTTGAGGCAACAGTGTCTTCATCGAAAGCTGTCAAAAGTGACAAAAAAATTAAAGTGTAGTTGATAGAAATATGAAACGCACTTCATTAGTGACCTTATGACGTTGTCATAGAGTTTAAATTGCAATGACTTAGGCACGCTCCTGAAATGCTAAAACTAATATGACTTTTATAAGTTTAATAGTGATAATTGACGTGCGCTTCTGAAGTGCGCATTCAACTGTAGAGGTAATTTATAATACACTTACATCCAGTTTTGGAGCCAGTCAGCTGCATCTGTGCTTTGCAAATTGGACAGCTGTACTCATATGATGGATTCTGTTCCTTCTTCAGTCTGTACTGCTGAGGTTCCGCGTCGGGATCGCACATTCCATGCACATACCTACACCAAAAAATTAATATTGCATTAAAGGGTAAATATACAAATTACAACAGTATGTAATGTAAAAGACCACTTTTCTACCTTAAACTTTACGTTTGTTCTTTCCAAATGCAGGGAACAACCGCTTACTAAATCATGCGGGAACTCCCCGCATGCGGATAACGGACGTTTGATTTCGTTGCTTTTCTACGCGCGGTAGGCCCTGCGGCACAACGGGCAGCACAAGCCCTTGTTTCGCTGCTGGTAGCACGAGTCGCACACCGTGTAGTGCGCGTGCCAGCGGGACGATGATGAGAGACTGACCTTTTACAAAGTATACAGCGTATCATGTCCCGGTAGGCGGCGGCGCGGTAGGCCCTGCGGCACAACGGGCAGCACGAGCCCTTGTTGCGCTGCTGGTAGCACGAGTCGCACACCGTGTAGTGCGCGTGCCAGCGAGACGACGGTCCCGCCCCCGGCGACCGGGAGCCGCAGTCCGAGCACACGCGGCAGCACTGCACACAAACATTATAGCTTCACTTACGTTGTATAAGCTCAGTTAGAAAGGAAAATTAATCATTATTTTAAAGGGTTGGCAACCCTGTGGCAATTGATGTGACAGTATATCTGTGCCCCACGTTCCAACTCACGATAACATCGATGTTAGCGCGCGAACTGTCGTTCCTTCCGAGTGTCAGGTTTGTTAATAGCGACGTCATCGTAACTCGGATCGCGAGGATGGTTTATTTTACGTCAAGTCGACAAATCGTCAATCTGACATTTATCTGTTTACATGTTTGGTCTTAATTGCAGCAATTGCAATTGCAAAAGCATTGCATTTTTTTTTTAATTTTAAATAACCCCATTGCACAGAAACGAAAAAATAAAAGCAATGTGCGTTTTGTTTTTACTGAAACATTTTCCAGCTTTTTACAAACACGGCGGCCTGAAAAAATTAAATTAGAATATGATCCTATAGCGTAATAAATACGCTTTTTTATAAGATCTATCATATTAGTGTTCAAATTTCTTCAGAATAAAGGCCCATTTTTGACCTCTCTTTTAAAAGTATAATTTTTCATATAATAGCCATTTATAAGAGCATAAATAACGTTAAGTAGAATGTTATCGTAGTAAACTAACCTTACACTTCCAGCCATACTTAGGCACGGTGGCCATGACGGGCCGGAGACAGGTGGCGTGGTACACCTTGTCGCAGTGCTCGCACGTAACCGCACGCGTGTCGTGACCGGCAGCTGGCAACCCCGTCGCGCCTGTCTCGCCGCGGCAAACCTGACATGTGCGGCACGAGCGACACGACCAGCCGGAGCGGACGCCTGGATTCATTTATTCGATATTCAAATCTTTAGGTATTATATTGATTTCATTATTACAAGTATTAGAGCCGACGCTGCGCGACGGGCAACCGTCGCGTGACTATGTGCGTGTGTCGTGTGCTCGGGTCCCCGTCACGAAAACCAGATTATTAACTGCGCATTGTCGCTAGTTCAACTTTAACAGTGTGCATGTAGTCGTGTCGATGGAGAACTTTAATGTATTATTACGTAGCAAAACGGGCGCAGGGCGCGGCTCCCCGCGATGAGTGCCCGCGCGGCGAGCCGCGACCGAGCACTGCAGTATGGGACCGCGCGGGCGCACACTTAACGCAGCGTTGGCCCTTAGAAGTCATAGCGCAGCCTAAACTTGTATGTAGGAATTAAATTATTTGTGTACCAAGGTTTGGTTCGAAGAAAATGATGGGGGCTAAAGTGAGCGAGCAAAGCAAGCCAACGAAGCCTCCGTCATCTCCTTATTGTTAGGTTCTTTTGAACAATGTAGAGTCTACACATTACACAAGCTCTGCTCCTATTTCTGTGTACAGTGCAGACAAAAACAGGAGGACATCGTTGGCTTATTTTAGTTATTACCGTCGTCAACAGAGTCCCTTTTAAATGTCTGAGCTAGATATCAATCGGGCGGCTAGTTGAATGGCGTTAAAATAGCTAGGCTAAAACTGAATGGCAAATTAAACCAGTTAGCTAAGACAACAACGTCGCCACCCTAAATTAGGATACATTTACGATAATTCACATAAAAAAATTGTACAGTATTTTGTGGGCTTGATCACTCTTTTGCTGCAACATCGCCTGTTTGAACTGAAAAATAAATAATTATTAATATAATGTTACAAACCTGGTAACTGCGCGAGGCCAACACATGTCCCGTGGTAATGGGCTCCGCAAGTGACACAAGTCATCAAATTAGCGATATCGCCAATTGTTCTACACGTCCTACAGTCTATGTCTGCGGTACCTGTAAATACGTCTCACATATAAATTGGCCATTTAAAGATACATTTTTGTAAGTAATGAATATTAAGGATACATTTTACTGACCAGCCAGTGTCATTTCAGGTATTAGGTATTACAAACAAAAACACAATTTAGGCAATTTTTTTTTATCTGACTGTTTTTTACATATTGTGTACAGTCACTAGCAATAAGATATATACATTGTCACATTTTCTATCTATCTTAACTTCTGCCATACAAGAATTATATGTACAACAATTGATTCCAAATTACCAGTTTGTTTTAATGATTGAGTTAGTTTTGATGGATCTTATTGCTTGTGACTGTACTATACAGCTTTTTTACGTTAATTAGTTTTTACCTAGATCATGTCTTTGTTTCATATCTAATACTTAGAATAAGTCTGGTTGGTCATTAAAAAGTAACCCTGTAACGGTAGTTTTTGAAAGACTGGTGATAAACTTACAAATAAGAGGCACTTGGTAAAGATGGTCCTTGCAAAAGGAGGACTTAATTTGGAAATCTATGAATCCTCCAGAAGCAAGAACACATGGCAGATGAAAATATTTGCTGCAGCTCATCTGTAACAAGATATAACAACAATTTTATTAGAATTTTCATCACAGAATCTTTAGGATCAGAACATACTGAGTATATCTTAAGCGGTCCAATCACACAAATTTTCTTGCGCGGTGTTGTCGACCAGGTTTTACGGTGAAACAAGATGTCTTTGGGACCAATCACAATGCGGCAAAATATGCGGTCAATATATCTAGACCCTCTATCAAGACTGTTTTGAACCACTACAGGGAAAAGCCTGTCCTCTCCCTAAAAAGAAAGTTTCAAAAATAGGTTGTTTTGAAATATAGTAAAACTCACTTTACAAGGTATGCTTGCACCATGTCTGCTACAAAAGGCACATTTCCTCGACAGAGCAGTTGACACGATCCCCTTGACCCTCGCTTCTTCCAACTGATCTTTATCCTCTTCAGAAGTTGATGTAGCAAACACATGATCTTGGAAAGGAGGGCTGAACTCAAGGCAACAACGATGGACATGCAGTGCTCCAGATGATACTACCCCTGATAACTCCATAACATCTCCATAGCCAATGATGGATAATTCATCTGTATGTTCCATGTTGTATAAAGGAGTCCTGAGGAGAAAAAATCAATTATATTAACAACAACATTAAATATCATAGGCCAAATTTATAAAAAAAAACCCTTACGTTCTTAATTCAAAATTTAAAAAAAAAAAATGAATTCAGAATGCTGTCAGTAAATGAATATTTTTAAACTAAGTTTAAATTAACGAATTTTATAAAATCCTTTGTGAAATAATGTCGTGAATGGTGTTATTCTGATTAAAGAAGTAAAGAGAGCGAAAAGAAAAATTAAGTATGTTGTGACCAGCGATTGATGACATTGATCGACTTCGTCCGAATTATGATAACTTTTCGTATAGTAGGGACTGACATCGATGTCGTCTCATCCATACAACCTTGGATCAAGAATCGATTGATTTGGTAATAAGTACCTATCTATCTTCATAAAATCGTTGTGAACGACGTTATTCGGTTTAAGTCATGAAAAACTTAGAACAGTTTGGATAGTGATTAAATATATTACTATCTACTTCCTGTTATATTATCAATGCACTTTAGTGACTATAACAAATATCTTCCTGATGAGTCAACTATGTATGTAGTTAATAAAATTAGGAGTTTAAGGAAAGTGGAAACTCATATGTTCCAAAATGCCATAAAATGCTTTTTATTTCTATTCTTTTTCCTACTCTAACAAATACCTACTTTATACTGCTATTAATAATGAAATCATAAAAAAGAAGTTGTAGTGCAAACTATTTTTGTTTTCCAAAATCTTAAGATACAAAAAAAAACAACTATAATAATAATAATATTCCACAACTATCACACAACGCCGTCTAGTCCCAAGCTAAGCAGAGCTTGTGTTATGGGTACTAAACAACTGATAAACATACTTATATATTTCTAAATACATACATATATAGATAAATTATACCCAGACACAGAACAAATGATCGTGCTCATCACACAAACATTTGTCCTGGGTGGGAATCGAACCCACAACCTCCGGCATAGCAGTCAGGGCCACTGACCACTACACCAACAGGCCTGTCGACTGACTTCAAACTAACTAAAAAACAAAAAGTATAAATGCAAAATAACTTAAAACTCGAAAGTACATGTTCCTGGTTTTATTTCTTCAAAAAAATATATAATCAAGTTGAGAAAATCCTCTTGTTTTGATAAATTACCCATTGTTTAGAGCAGGATAACTTACTTGCACTTATTAAACGCCTTCTGACGCCTGCTCAGGGGCAGCGCAAGGGGGTGTTGATTGGGATCCACAAGTTC
Organism: Mythimna vitellina; assembly: GCA_949316375.1. Taxonomy (NCBI): domain Eukaryota; kingdom Metazoa; phylum Arthropoda; class Insecta; order Lepidoptera; family Noctuidae; genus Mythimna; species Mythimna vitellina. The sequence goes on from OX438686.1 coordinate 6,731,135, forward strand.
AGGCGGTGGGGACACGAGGCCGGGGGTCACAGGTGTGCTGGGGGTACTCGACGGCGTGGTTGCGTTAGTCGGGGTCGCCCCCCCGGAGTTACATATTGCTGGGGTGGTACTGCCGTCACCTTCGCCTAACTTGCAAGGTATTTGCCGCATCTCGCCTTGCCCCAGCTGACTGCGCTCGCTTAGGTTGCAGAGGGCACATAGTTTTCCTGGCCTAGATACGGAAATCACAGTTATAGCATCTTGCTTGGTGCTTAGATGGAAAGCAATTCATTGGATTGGCAACCTAGAGTTGACAATCCTGGAAGCACAATTAAAAAAAAAAAGTGGTGTTTAAGTAAAACTACATGTTGTCAGACTGTCAGTAATAATTAAAAAATACTGCAGAATTGTACTAAAATTATTTCTTATTATATTTTAATAAGGCATAATTATAGTATAAGAATAATAAGTAAAAATTTGGAGAATAATTCAAATAAACACTTGTACAGAACTCAAATTCTACTAATTTGGTGCTGAAAACGGTCACTCTGACTCTAGCCTAACATTTGACATACCATTTCTCCGGCATATAAGGTGGTTCTTCTGGTATAGGTGGAATGGAGAAATCATCATCATCCATCATATCTTCCAGGGAATCATCACGGCTACCTCTGTGCCTCTTTGCCCCTCTGAGTGAACCTGCATTCCCGCCTCTATACCTGTTAACAAAATAAGAAATGTTTTAAAGAAGTGAGGTGGATTTGAGTAGACTTTTCAGCATTGGTTGGATATAACAGATGATTTCATAAAAGAGAAACTGGAAAATAAATGTAAATTGAATAGTAATTGAATCACTTAACTACTGTTGATGCTAGTGTGAAATAGAATCAAATTTTAAATACAATTAGTGGCGGATTTACCAGCAGGCTGAGTAGGCTTGAGCCTAGGGCGGCAAATTTGGGGACCGAATTTTTTTTTTATCTCATAGAAATCAAAATGATATTTACATGACGGTTTTCTGATGTCTCACAGATAGAAGTCTGCAACAAATTTTGCGGATGACTTTCCTCTCTCACGTGTCATTGCACATTCCGAGAGTTTATTTAAAAAAATATTTTACATTTAATTTTCGTTTTTTTTAATTTTCTTTTGTTTTTTTTTTTATAGTTCCATTATCACCCAGCCCTGCGTTCAAAAATAACCAGATTAGGGTAGGGTCTTTACTCTAACCGTTCAAAAATGCTTCGAGTTGTAACCCAGAGTCTTTTATAACTCGAGTAGCTACCCTAGAGTTAACCCAACTAACTCTAACTCTAGGTTGGTGTAAGCGGCAGGAATGACAGTTGCTTGGCATTGACAGTTAAACTCTACGTTCACGTTCAAAAATGCGACCGTAGAGTATTTAACCTGATGACGTCATTCGAGTTATCTCTGACCTCATTCTTGAACGCAGGGCTGGGTGAAGGGAGTGTCAGACTTTTACTGACTAAAACCCACCTGTGTTCTTTCAGTTGTCCTTTGTGAGGGCCACTGTTCAAATAATCCCACAGCCCACTAACCATATATTATGCTTAATTTAAATAGGTAAAGTGAAGTGTGTTGTTTGTTTGAAATCTGCTAATCACGGTTACTTTTTTATAAATAAGGTCCAATAATTTTTATTCAGTAATATATTTGCAGACTAAAGATTTTTTTTTAGTCTTGATACTATACTCTATTTGCGATAGTATTAGACAGAAGTTAAAAAAGGTTGTTTTAGGGTACACTTTGTAATAAGTGCAAAATATGTATATTGTGCTTTATTACAGTTAAGATTGATGCTGAATTTATTATAATCAACTTATATACCAACTGTTTTACTTATAAGAATTCATTTGAACTCAATCCATCTTCTGAATTTATAAATTATTTAGTTCTTACTTATACTACCATGGGGTTGTCAGTACCTGGAATGTTTTTCATTATACTATAATTATATAATTAGTTATTTCTATTTGTATGAATGTTAAATAACTATATTATTACCTTGTATTGTGTACAATTCATATGATTTGTAAGAAGAAAACATGTAGATATACCATGTAAAAAAAATTGTAAAATTGTTTGAAATAAAGTTGTTTATTTAAAAAATAAAAATTATTTCATTTACATAACTAAGTGTTTAGGACTTACCTAAGTAGGTGATGTTAAAATTGTATATTGAAACCATTATTTATTAAAATTGTTTGAATTTATCTCGAAAAATAAATGTTGTGCACACCAGCTTCTATGTACCTCTTTTGTCTAATGCTATAGTGAATGGAGTATAAAACCACTTAAAAACAGACTATGGACAATTAAATTGAAACCTGGGAAAGTGGACCCTTGATAAGTGTGAAACCCCTACTATTGATAATAACAATGCAGTCCCGACACATGATTGAAAAATAAAAAGAAATTGTTACACAATTTTTTTCAACAGTTCGACCAATTTTTATAATTTTTTGTGTATTACCTCAGCTAGGCTTTGTTTTACCCTCCTATCTCCAGTCCCCAATCTTTTTATTTGATAATTTAATTGGCAGAATGTTTGCCAGGTCATTAATCAATTTACTAGCTGTTTAAACTAGTGTCATAAAAACTGAAAAACCGCTTGGCCATTTAGATTTTTTTTTTAACTTTGTTTTGCTCACTCTAATACAAGAGGGGTTTAAAAGAAATAAAAAAATTGACATTAAATAAATAAAAAATGAAAATCCACAAAACCAGTTGAAAAATGATGAAAAATACAAAGCACAAATTACTAATGCAAAGTACTAATTTCATATTACTTAATTTGGGAAACAGGGAAATCAAAGATCTTTTTTGATAATAGTAAAGATCCTCCGAGATCCCTGTTATCTAGGTTACTGTATAACTAAATATATTATTATACCCTTAACACCTCAAATAACACATAATATTGCTTGGATTCATAAAAGACAAAACAAAATGTAACCTGAACACTGTACGTTTATAAATAGTAGGTTCAAAATATCTTGTTTTTTTCTTGAGGCATTGAAGTAATTAAAAAACCACTGATACAAAATGGTGTCTCAAACTGTCTAGATCCAAAATTTTATAAAAAAAATCTGTATATTAATTCAATGGTTAAATACACAGGTAATATATATAATGGTAATAAAGCCAATTAGATCATAATTTTATTATAATAGTTCTGAACTAATTCTCAGATTTTAGTTTAAGCTGATAAGATTATTAATTTCCTCTTTTCTGCAAATTTGTTGGTGTTTTGTCCAAAAATCACTAGGTACTAGTAAAAAATAAACACTTAGTACAATATTAATTAATTAAACCCCAAGCGAATGCCGGCGTTCGCTCGCTCATTGTCTTTCTATTCGTATCTCTAATTTCGGTACCTACTTAAAAGGTTAAAAAACGAAAAGTTAGTGTGAGAGCAGTTGCATGATTTCATTTTTTGTTTCAAATTTCAAATTTACTTGAATATTAAAAAGCTTTACTTACCTTCTAACTATCTTTCCTTCTCGAACCAACTTAGGACCTTCCTTCCTAGGTCGTCCTGGTCCCCTACGACCAGATGTGAAGAACGGCCGTGTATAAGATTGGTGATGGAAGAAGGCTGGTTGCGACACTCCTCCATGGGGAGAAGCTGGTTCCTCGCCCCGTGGTGATGATGCACATGATGTTGGTGTTGATCCAGGTCCAATATAGAAATCTAAAATTTATTTGCTACATTATTTTTTGACAAAATAAATGAAATACTACAACTTAAGCAGGCAACAAAAGCAATGACATTTAAATAAAAAAATATATTTCTGGTTACCACAAAAAATATACAATGTTTGTGTATATTTCATACAAAACATACACATTTTTAAGTAATATCACCAAATAATTTAGGCAGCTTATAAGACTGAATAATTTTAATATTGTAGCTGTTGGTTGTTTGGTTTCCTTAGTCTCTCTAAAAGAGAGACTAAGGAAACCAAACAACGAAGGACTAAGGTCCATAGGGCAGTGTGATATACAAACATCAGCAAGTTACACTTCAGTACAGCATGCATATTTGTTTGTTTATATTATGGACATCAATTGGTAGCACTAATAATGAATGAACTATTTAGTATACAGCATTGCTATAGTTACCTGACGACGGCGGGGCTTCGCCTTCCTCTTCAGACCCATCGTCAGCTAGCAAATCAACGTCCAAAACGTTATCGTCCTGTACGTCCATCTGAAATGTGAAAATATAGAACCACAGGTGCGACACACTCCACTATTTGTAAATGTTTTGTGGTTATGACGAAATTATTTACAACTAGCATCGAATCGAAGTAATGAGACCGCCATAATGAACGAGAACGACAAGTGTATTCCAAAGTAAACTTCAAAACTTACCGCAACACGCTGCGATGGACTCAAAACTTGTCAAATTTAGGAAAGAAAACTTATAAACGGTAATAAAATCATTTTTCTATTTAAAATTACATTGAAAACACAAAAACAGAAAAATTATACGACTCGCGAAACGCGAACGAAACGAAGCGCATAATAGTGATGTCATACCACCCCAACTAGTATAAACCGATAAACCGATTTTATGCGAAACGAAAAATCGAATCGATTCATCAATAACAAAATCGATTTCTAGTGTAATTCTTGTGCCTGCTTGCTGTTACTATGTAACCACATACTACTTGTATTTTACGGCAATTTTCTGTCAAACGTGTGAACCGGCCTTTATGTGGTCAATTATACCTAAAATAAATAGTAAAAATTAAAAAATGATATACATCTGAATTTAATCTCGTTTTGGTAAATGAAACGCAGCACGGTTGCTGACGTGTTTGCGTTTATATTGTTGTTTTTTTTTTTTGAGATGTTGATTTGATATTGTTTTCAAGAGATGTGTGGTGATTGATTCACACTAGAGGTGAGATATACTGAGTCTTAGAAGTACGCGTCCGCACAAATACCTATTCGAAATACTAGCACCACTACTAGGTCCACTAGTACTACTACTACTAGGTGGTGGTGGTGGTACTAGATCCACGAATATGTAGGCGTTTCGAGTTTATTGACGTTTCGACGTATTAAAAGGCGTATGGACGTCTTTGTACGTTTATGGAATACCAAGACGATCAAGTAATGGATTATTTTCGATTTATGAATTACTAAACTACGCAGCTATTCATATATATTTTCTAAATTTTAAAACACTTAAAATTAAATATTGAATACTTTCCCACATACTTTAGAGGCTTAGGACTGTCATCTTATTTTATAATAAATTATAGATACTTATATAAAACAGCTAGCGTATTTAGATTTCATTTCGTTTTATGTACAAAATCAATTCCTAATAATCAAGGTTCATATTTATATAATTTTTGTTTTTAATACCTTTCTTACACCTAATCGTGTACTTCGTTCGACTTCGGACAAAATGTTTCCTGCAACATAAAATAGTCACTCACAGGGTACACTGGTAGCTACGTAGTCCGTAAACTGTCAAGTATCTACGAGTACGTACGCGTTAGACTCGGTCAGACGCCATACGCCTAAATACACGATACGCGTTTGTGTAGTGCGCACAGAATAAGTCTGCGCGTCCAGCCACAGACCTATTCCAAAAACCTGTTCCAGTATATACGTTTCATCTCTATCTATTCACACACACTCAACTGTTTCACACGGGCAGTGGGCACACAAACACAGTGACAGAGTTGGTTGACTTCATTATATACACAATTACATATAACTTGTTTGTAGGTGGGTGTCTATATACGATACGTGTCAGATAAATCTTTAAAACTTAACACTGCACTTTAATTACAAATCTGAAGCCATGAAATATAACTTGGTTTCAATAATACTTGTGCTGACCTTCAGCATATCATGTGAATCTTCACTATTCGAAAGCGATTCTTGCTATTCATTCGGCAGCGGCAATGTTTTTCCCGGCGGTGCAAGAAAGATTGATCATAAACTACAATTTACTAAAGCGATGAGTAAGTATTTATGGAACTAATCCGTACATTAGTATATCTGTAAATAATAATGATAGAAAACTGCTTAATTACGCGACTTTTTTTTCACTTTTTCCAGTCTCAAAGCCGGCACCGGAATGGGAAGCTACGGCAGTAGTAAATGGAGAAATTACTCAACTTTCTTTATCAAGCTTTAAAGGAAAATACTTGGTGTTCTTCTTCTATCCATTGGACTTGTAAGTATTTTTAATTTTTTTTCAAAATTAACCTACCACCTACTGTTTTAAAAATCATATTGAACTTACATCATTTTATTCAATTTACTAATCAATAGACTGATATATAACTAATTCACTTTTCTGGAATAACTAAAGTTTATTCTATTTTATTGACCTTTTCGACCTTTAACAAACAAAACACAATCTAAGTAAAAATTATGTGATTTGAAAAAGAAGTTAATATTGTTTCAGTACCTTTGTATGCCCGACAGAAATATTGGCATTTTCTGAAAGAGTCGAAGAATTCAGGAAGATTAACACAGAAGTGGTTGCATGCTCTGTTGACTCTCATTTCACACATCTAGCGTGGATAAATACCCCACGCAAAGAAGGAGGCCTTGGAAAAATAAAAATTCCACTATTGAGTGACCTAACTCATTCCATTGCTAAAGACTATGGTGTTTACCTAGAAGATGTTGGCCATACTTTAAGAGGACTATTTATTATTGATGACAGAGGTATATTGAGGCAGATCACAATGAATGACTTGCCAGTAGGACGATCAGTTGATGAGACCTTAAGGCTAGTGCAAGCATTCCAGTATACAGATAAGCATGGTGAAGTGTGCCCTGCTGGCTGGAAACCAGGGCAAGATACGGTGCGTATCAACAAAATTGATAATTCTAGATAACATTTTAATTATTATACTTTTTATCAATATTCACTTTGAAGTGTTTAAAGATAAGTTATAATGTTAAATATTTTTTTATCATTTACAGATAATACCTAACCCAGATGAAAAGAAGAAGTATTTTGAAAAAGTGGCAAGAAATTAAAGGGTATCTTAGGATAGCAATGCTCTTGGTATTTAAAAGTTAACAAACTACTGATTTATAAACTTTTTTTATACTTTATATATATTTTTTATATTTGAAATCACAAATTCTAAATTAGCTAAAATTGTTTTTGAAACCTGGTTTCAGAAAAATTATGTAATCTACCCAACAACATTCTTACAGATTGTTTAGAGAATCCGCAAAGAATTTTTTTGTAAATTATAGGAAATTATTTCCATCACAAGATCATTGATTAATTTTATACATAAAGGAAAAGATCGTCTTAAATAAAATAAAAGTATCAATATATTGAAATTAAACATCTGTGTTAATAATTAGGTATAAGTAGGTACTTAAAGATAAGCTGTAATAAACTAAACAAATATACAATAATAAATTTGTAACATCTATTTTCCCTGGCAATAATCACATCACCATATTATGATTTTAACATCACTATTATTAGACAAGACTGAATACTTAATTTCATATGACTTTTTTTATTAACTTTTATAGGCGTATCAAATAATGGGTAGGCACAGTATCAGAACGATAAAATAAGATTATTTTTGTAAAACCTAAATATAATAACAAAATTTCCTAATAAATTTATTAAAAAATTAAGTATTTTATTTTTAAACATACCTACTATCAGAACTACTACCCTATTTCTGTACCATGCCTAAACTCTAAAAAATTCTATGGGCTTAACCCTACCCAAAAAAATAATAAGTTCAAAGATTTTTTTTTTTTTATTGGGTGGGAAAATCATCCTAATGACATCCCCGCTCTTGGATTAGGATTTTGCGAGTACCTACTTAGTAATAATGACAGTTCAATTGGGTATGATGCACCTTTTCAAAAACCATTGTTGAGAATCTAGACCTATCAGGAATAATCATTCACAGGTACTACTCTTCAATTTATGAAATGGGGAAATATTCTGACCATAATTTGTACCTAATTAGTTTAGGTTAGCTAGTAATGCTATGAAAGGTCATAAAGTTTGTCTCTTTATAGTCTAAAGGGTCATCCATAACTTAATAATAATTATGGAACCATTGCCTTTGAAAGCAATTATATGGCACATGAAATGTGCGGCTAAAATCGGCTCGAGTCCAATCAATCTTTGGCATGACATGAAACTTGGAACAAATAAAGAAAAACTGAATCAATTCTAGATAGAAATTCTGTCTGCACTCCTTTTGTGAAAAGCAGTTTTATTGATTTCGGATGCCTCGATTTTGATGAATGAATACAGGGAGCGCTCTCTCTGTCACACAATTTGCCGTTAAGTATCTACCTAGTGGGATATTTACATAGAGTGGTTAAAATCATTTAAAATATAATATCATGGTAAAATAGGTTATCTAATATACTATCATTTAAATAGGTGTGTAAATGTAATCAACTTCAGTTTAATTTGTATTTTAGAAGATAATAATAATAATATTCCACAACTTTCACACAACGTCATCTAGTTCCAAACTAAGCAGAGCTTGTGGTATGAGTACTAGACAACTGATAAACATACTTATATATTTCTAAATACATACATACTATAGACAAATTACACCCAGACTCAGAAAAAATGATCGTGCTCATCACACAAACATTTGTCCTGGATAGGAATTGAACCCACGACCTCCGGCATAGCTGTCAGGGCCACTAACCACTAGACCAACTGAATAGGCCAGTCAAGATATGTAGTAGTAGGGTTTAATAAGGCAACAATAAGAAGTAAGTAAGTAATTATATGCCTACCTACTTATCCATACATTTGACTTAAATGTTAAATGATTTAAGTGTTCTTTTTTGCATAATTTAAGCTGCATTGACTTATGAGGGTAGATAATCCTTTTATGTACTTACTATATGAAAAAATTAAAACAGAAAATAAGCATTATTAGTGAACAAACTGTATTCGAAGAAACAATTATCAAAACAGAGTAAGTTTAGCAAAATCCACATTTGTGGACCAATCAGTGGTATTACAAATGTGTTCATAAACACAGGTGCCCTCTGTGTTCCCTCACTTCCTGTCCGATGGGACGAAAATTCGATACGACCCGACCATTGAGATATCTGGCGCCACAACACAACAGGCAGAATCATCAGGCACAGAGGTGTCACACCGCCTACTTCCAAATTTTGAGACGACACTGAGAAGTTCACAATGGAACAACCAATAATATTTGGATAGTTCCATTGTAAATATTCTGGGAATCCCACCCGGGACCCCACGCTCAGTAGTCACAAGTTTGAAAATGAGACATGTGAATAATAAATTCCTTTGCTTAACCACCATTTCCAAAACTTTAATTCCTTGCAGTCCACAATGCTTCGTCGATACGACAGCAGTCATTACAAGTCGCTTAATGTAGGTACGCCATCAATGCAAGTTCTTTTAGTCTTTGAATATTTATAATTTTTCATAGACTTTCGCCTACCTACAATAAACTCGTGCACGTATGCAATTTGCTAAGGTGAAGGTGGTTCAATTTTAATATGAGCGTCATTATCAGTAAGTTCTTGTTTTATTTCTATTTCGATTTGTAATTCGGGATTTTTGTTTTTATTTTTTGGCCTTCCCTTTTTCGGAGTGATGAATTTGGGCAACGATAATGCTTCGTTTTTATCAACTTCGTTTAATATTCGGTTGACTGTTCTTCTTGAAACTCCCGTAGCCTCTGCAACACGTTCTTGAATCTTTTTAAAATATTCACTTTCGCTATTATATTTAAACCGTTCAGCTTCAGATTGAAAATACTTAAACACATTATAAACAATTTCACGAGACTGATCATATAAAGGCTTGCCTTTTTTTATATTACTATCTGATGCCATCGCATAGACGTAGGTACGGTGGTTACCACAACTCTATAGTTATATATTTTAGGTGACGCGCCCAAACCTAACTACGACGAAAGCGAGCAAGTGCGACTAACGATTTATTCTATGGAGTGACGAACTGACGACTATTGGTGACGAGTTGATGACTAGTGACTAACTTGAACGATAAAACATGTCCCTTGATCTGAATCTTTAACGTGACACATGCCACACATGACGCATCGACCATTGACAGCGAGCGTTCCCGACGTGCCATATTTAAATTGTTTAGGCCAATATGCATAAAATATTTTAGTACGAATTTCAAACTGACTTATGATCGATTAGGAGAACATCAGAATATTGTATTAATATTTTTTAAATTTTTTAGTCATAGATGTCGTAAGTGTACAAGGGTCCGAAGCTAACTCGTAGAGTAAGTTAGGCACTTCATGGGGCACCAACCAACAATCATAGAGTCTGTGCGGAAAGTAAATAATCGTGGGATTTGAGGGCGCTACTGTAGATAGATATCTATTATGTGTTCCGTTTGACGTCCGAAGTCCATTATGAGAGTATATCGTCTTTTTAGGGTTCCGTAGCCAAATGGCAAAGAACGGAACCCTTATGGATTTGTCATGCCTGTCTGTCTGTTCGTCCGTAAGTAACATCCACTTTTTCCGAAACTAAGTATAAGAACTATACTGTTGAAACGTGGTAAGTAGATGTATTCTGTGAATCGCATTAAGATTTTCACACAAAAATAGAAAAAAAAAACAATAAATTTTTAGGGTTCCCCCTATTTAGAACTTAACTCAATTTTTTTTTTATCATACCCATAAAATAAAACTGAATAGTTTGCGTGAGAGACACTTCCAAAGTGGTAAAATGTATGTCCCCCCCCTGTAACTGCTAAAATAAGAGAATGATATAACTAAAAAAAATATATGATGTACATTACCATGCAAACTTCCACCGAAAATTGGTTTGAACGAGATCTAGTAAGTAGTTTTTTTTTAATACGTCATAAATCGTAAACCGCAATTTACCTTTCAAGTTTGTACGGAACCCTCAGTGCGCGAGTCCGACTCGCACTTGCTCAGTTTTTTTTTTCCCACGTTTATTCGCTACATAGTCCTACTTCCACTACGTAAATCGACCTCAGCGCCACCCGTGGCCGCACCTGGAACTAACTAACAGCACAGAGCAAGCTATCATTCCTTTACCATTGTTGCGTCGTTTTTCATACGGCGCGCATGTCGCTAGATTTTGAATTTAGAAAACAAACAAAACTCCATTTTGTTTTTTTTTTTTTTTTTTAACTTTCGAGTTTCAAGTAGAAAGTTAACGTATTTATTTTTCCGTTACGTAAAATTATTTCGTTCGTTTTTAAAATGAACGACCGTTAACAACCCTGCTCGATTATGTAGAAGCGTTTAATGTACGCGTATATGCGTCTACTGAGTCAAGTTCATCAGTTAAACGGCGCCGGACTCGATCACAAAATAGGTTTGAAGTAATCTGGTAAGTCATTTTACTACTTTATGTTCCTTGTTCGAGTACAACGCCTGCAAATGTTATTGCAGAGCAATTCGTATTTTACGAAGTTCATGTATCATCATCACATAGCTTTAATGAAAACATTTGACTCTTTGGATTAGACTGGAGAGTAATATCTTGCCATTCCGACGTATACGACGACGAATTCTTCAATTCATCCAAAGTTTTTAAAAATCGTTAATGCTAAGACTTTGTTAGCAGCTGGCAGATGGATTCTCAAACGGGCGCAAAGCCTTAAAGGGTATATTTACTTTGTGACCTTCATCACCCCTCTGGGAAGGTTGCATTGTCGTAGCGTGCATTTAGTTCCTAGAAATTGACGTTATCCAGCTCCAAAAATTTGCCTCCAGACAAAACTTTATATTATCTGTCAATACCTATCGATTTTCTTAGTAGCTGGCAGTCGGACCTTCAAGCAGGTGTAACACCTCAAAGGGTATCTTTATTTTGTGATTTTCATCACCCCTTGGGGAAGGTTGCATTGTCGTAGCTTGCATTTAGTTCCTGAAAATTGACGTTATCCAACTCCAAGAATTTGCCTCCAGATTTAGTTTTGCATGATCTATCCAGATCTAGTTGCATGAGTGCCAATTCACTTGCTTAGCAGCTGGCAGTTGAGCCTTCAAGCAGGCTAAGCCTCTTAGGGTATGTCAACTTTGCGACTTTCATCACCCAGCGGGGAAGGTTGCTTGCCGTATCATGCAATTAAGCTTCTGAAAATTTCTATAAGACACGTAAGCCTTTTCCGAGAGTTGGCCTCCAGACTATGGTTTTGCAATATCCTTCTTTGCCTATGGACTTGCTCAGCAACTAGCAGTTGGTCCCTTGAACAGGTGTAACGCCTCTCGGTGTACATCAACTTTGTGACGTTCATCACCGCCTGGGAAAGTTTGCATTAGCGAACCTTGTTTGAAATTCCTGAAGATTGTGACACTCAAACCAACTCAACTGTAAGGGGTAACCTCAGTTTCCATCAGAGCCAATTGATTCCCGAAGCAGTCGGCAGTTGTTCTCAAACAGGTGCAACACCTTTTTAAGGTACCTAAGTCAACTTTGTGACCTCCATCACCCTTCGGAGAAAGTTGCATTGTCATACCATGTGTAGGTTTTCAGAAAATTTAGGATGCGCAATCTAACATCAAGAAGAAGGAAGACCGTGTTTGTAAATTCGCTTAGCAGCCGGCAGTTGATCCCTCAAGTAGTCCAAGCCTCTTAGGGTATCTCATCTTTGCGACCTTCATCACCCTCCGGGGAAGGTTGCTTGCCGTACGTAGTTACAGCAATTCGCTTCGCAGCAGGCAGTTGATCTCTCAAGCAGGCCAGGCCTCTTAGGGTATCTCAACTTTACGACCTTCATCACCCTCCGGGGAAGGTTGCTTGCCTTACGTAGCTACAGCAATTGTCTTGGGAGAGGTTCAAGTCATCCGACACAGTTGCAGACGAGTTACGCGGACTACTACATTGGCGAGAAAGAAATCCTGAGGACAAAACTGTAAGTAACACCAACGGGCCGTCCGATATCTGTCACCATGTATTGGGACTGTACAATACAGAACGAGATCTGCTGAGCGACGTGACTACACTGCACTTACTCTTCTGCCACTTGTATTACGTCACCACCGTGCATCTAGGTGAAGTTCATGGCCTACAGCTGGAAACCTAACCAGTTCGGTTACGACTCCCTAGCAGGAAATTGGTAAAGGTTTAGAAAGTTTTGTTAGTGTAAGAGAAAGTTTCAACACTTATACATCCATATAAAATTGCAGATGGGTGCTGGGACCACTACCCACTCCGTCTGATGTAGTCCAGTAATTAGCAAAACGTTATTTGAGCTTAGTGAACTGTTCTCATTGACAAACAAACTACAGCATCAGTTTCTGATTAACTCCGCGAAAATTAGTTATATTGGATGCAAAAGCAGTAATCCATTTCCTTGACAATACTGTTATACATTTGCAAATCTACGTGCATAAGTGCTACATGGCGTACTGCTACTATATTATTACTAGCATTGAGTTATATTTCATACTTCGAATCTCTTTGATTATAACTCAAAATTATTTTTTGAACAATAAAGTTCCAACAGCCTTACATCCGGAATTTGGCTTTAACTATTTGGTTAGACGTTATTATTTTTCAGACAACAACTACAACCGAGTCTCGTCAAACAACTAGTACTACTAGTAGATAAAACCCTATTTCCGGAATAGACACTGTTTCCGGTACTTACCAATGTGGGTCAGCAATTTCAACACGTAAATGTTATGGTACCCGTTAATATACATATTTAAACTAAAGTTCAGTTTATAACTTGTGCAGTAACAAACTTTTACGAAATATCAATGCGGACTGCATTGTTAAACGCCGATTTCATTAATAGAACGAAATCAGTTTTACTATAGATAACTAAGCAAAGCTGATTTCTTTTGTGTCCTATATTCTTTCATATACATTTATAGGAATATTGTTCACATTGTTGCGTTTTACTAAGCCACCCATCAGGAGATAACAAACAGATCTCTCATAATTGACTTCGGACGTCAAAAGGAACACACATAAAAATTTTACCTTGCAATAAAATTTGTATTGTGTTTCCTAAGACGACCGAAGTCCAAATAATTTCTTCCTGGTGTATATCAATCATTATCATTTTGAGCCAAACAATGATAAAAAAATGGTGGCTTGCTCTGTGCTGTTAGTTAGTTGCAGGTGCGGTTACAGGTGGCGCTGAGGTCGATTTACGTAGCGAAAGTAGGACTATCTAGCGAATAAATGTGAGAAAAACGACGATGACTCTCGTAATGGACTTCGGACGTCTTAGGAAACAATACAAATTTTATTTTAAGGTAAAATTTTTATATTATTTATTTATTTTACAATTCATGTACACACTGAAAACAGAAAACAAAATCAAAAAAAAAAATTGAAATATCGTTTTCGTTATCTTGACAACATTGTTACGTCATTATAGTGCGGAAGTTACAACTTGATATTTTGAAACTATGTTAGACTAGTTTCTATCAGCGGCTCCACCCTCTAATAAAAATTATCCTATTAGTTAAACTTGCTCACGTGATGAAACTGCAATGACGTCATTAGAGTTAACTCCAACCTCATGCCCCATTTACATGTGGGCCCAGCCTCGGCCAATCGACATACTTAGCAATTTATTGTGTTAATGGAGAAACCCCGTTAAAACAATGGCGATTGGCCGAGGCTGGGCTCACCTGTAAACGAGGTATCAAAGAACGCAGGGCTGGGTAGATACTCTACGCTTGAACGCAAAGAACAAGCTGTCAACAGAATTGACAGACAGCTGGATCTTGTTTTGTTTTGTACCAGAAAAATTTCACCAAAACCTTAAGGCAAGATATGATTGTTTTTCATAATAATTAATATATTCATTGTTTTAAAGAGATAATTGCTGATTAATTCCTGCTATTTCATTTTTCTAGACGATGGGTGAAGGAATTTAGGGATTGCATGATGTTTTCATTCCCAACGTCCCCAATAGTTTCTTTTCGAAATGCTGTTACTAAGGCGAATATACGTACGTATCGGAGCAAACAGTGCTATCCAAACATCATGTATATTTTATGTCACTAAAACAATTACTTCACTTCTTAATAATGCATGAATCGCCTTTGTCCTAATGATTTACTACCAGTCAAGCGTTATTATTCACAACAATGCGTCATTAGAATTGTTATGTTCTTGCGAATAGCACTAAACTTGAAGCTTTAACATTTTATGATTAGCTCTTGGTCTATAAAGTAGTAAAAATTGAGTGTTATGTTGCATGAGTCTATAGTTTTGGAATAAATTCTGCTAAGTGAAGTACACTATTTTTTCTATTGCCTCTCTCTCTGCACAGTAGTATACACAAGTGTTTTTACAACTTTAATATTTATTATTATATAAGTGGTACATAATGTTGTAGCTAGCTTTAAATGTAGTGCTTAATATTGGTGTTGTGGTTTAGTAGTGTTGTGTTATTTATTTAATATAATATATATTTCTTGTACACTGCATTAAATATACAGGAAAAACATTTATACAATCAAGTTTATAATGGATGGTCAATGCTTAGTCTTTAGATGTATTGTTTCACATATTTTATATCGCAGATAATTGATAATTCAAAGGTTTCTGTTGTTTTCACACATTCAAAAGAAATTGTTTCATATTTATATTAAAGTCAGGAACCATTATCATCTCTAAATATTATGTAGTATAAAATACCTGTGTGTTGTTGTGTGTCTCTCTGTTTGTTTCTCTGCTTACTTCTTCAGAACCACACAATTAATTTTGATACAGTTTTCACAAATCAACACTTCCCATGCATGCATGTTTGTAAGACAAAAAGTGCATGAATCACATTTTTTTAGGAGATGCTTCTCTCCTTCTTTCTCTTTTTTTTGTAATTGTTATATAATCAATGTATTTGCATTATGTAATCAATAATCAATATAAGATCACAGTACCAGTGCTGGATGTTATAAGAAACAGTAATATTTATTATAGATTTTTATAATACAAGTTTACTCAAAAAATATGTTACGAATTTAGGTATTGGAGGTATTGAAATAGAGATAGTAATAAACAAGAAAGTTTTGTGTTTTTATTAATTATATGCACTGGTACAAATCTGAGGAAGGTTTCTAGTGATTTGTAAATTATAAATAACACAATAAAATAATATTTATCATACACCTTAAATTCCACTTTTACCTTCATTAACTTGTAGTAATTAACACAGTAGTATTAACTATTTATCTATCATTTTTTTTTATATCAGTTGACCTTTTATTTCAGACTCTCTGTACATCTGTATAGCAGGCAGAACAAATACAAATTACCAGAAAAAAAGCAATACAAGTAACATGGACCCCAAGAGAATATTGAGCTACGAGGATATGTTGCAGGTGATCCAAGAACCAAAGAAGGTAATCATTGACGTCCGCGAGCCTGATGAGGTGGCCAGCACTGGCAAGATACCATCCAGCATTAATATACCATGTAATTTTTTTTTACTTATTCTATCCCACTTCTGGGCATGGGCATCTCCCTAATTCTTCCAGGTATTCTTTTCTTGTGCCACCTTGAACCAGCCCTTACGGTAGGGATCTAGGTCGTCTCGTCACCTCTTCCCAGTTAGGCCTTGGCGGCGTCGTCAATCCTCAGGCAACCATTCTGTGGAGGCTATCCTAGTGATCAATGTATGTGTTTTTTTTCTAATCATTTAATACAATTGCATAAGGGTGTTATTTGTTTGACAGTAAATGCCTTTTGTCTATTATGCCACGAGTTTCTAAGTACCTACTTATAAAAGCTTTTTCTAACACATAACATTGTTACAGTGCAAAGTGTTCATGGCACATTAGAGAGCATGTCTCAGGAAGACTTCAGGCGCCGTTTCAAACGCGAGAAGCCGACGACTGATGATGAACTTGTATTTTACTGCCGGTCCGGCAAACGGGCTTCTGAAGCCATGGACAAGGCATTAAAGTTGGGATATAAAAAGTAGGTAACAAAATAATATATAGTATAGGATTAGGTACCTAACTAAAGAATATAATTTTAAAATTTTTTTGATATCTAAAATTGTACCAAAATAATGTTAAAATTGGCTAGTAGTAGGTACTAAAAAATTTCTCCGTACACACATATGGTTTGGTTTAATCAAGGTGGTGACTGAGTGGTTACTATAACAGGCACGCAACATATTTTTTTATGGTTTTCACTAAAATAGACTGATACAGTACTGTCGAAATAGGTGTCTTCATAATTCGAATGCGTATTACGTATTTTTTCGAGTAAGTTCAACACCTAACTTCAGAGTATTTCGTTAACATATTTTGACCGTTCCGTAGTAGGTAGGTAACTGATAAGATAACCGATCAATGAAGGTTTGTGTATCGTGCGTAGCCGCTAGGCGTAAAATAAATCTGTTAGTTTTTATCACCTTTTCTCTAATTGAGTTTCTATAGGTACGTCTATAGGTCTCCAGCGGTATCCTTGTACAGGTATCTACACATCGAAAGTATTTACAGTAGTCAGACACGTTTTGCCTACTATTTAATAAGAAAGTCCTCATCGAGTTTGGACTCTGTTGATTCCTCTTTACAAGGACTCAACTTTTTTAAAAAAATAATACCCTTATAGGCTAGACCTAATGCGATATTGTAGTTTCCTTATTTTAAATACTGCCACTGTTTATACCATAGTTAATTCTATATGTAGCTATCCCAGTGAACTTGTACTTAAAGCACAAGAGAGTATGTCGACGTCATCGGCAATGAGGTTGAGAGTGCGTAACGCACATTTCGGCGGCGTCTTGCGCAGCAGGTTAGTTCGCGTGCGCGGCACCGCCAGCAGCTGCGGTTGCCTATAATTCTCTTTTGCCTGCCCACATATCCGTCCGACACGACCAGCTCCACCATTCGCAATGTCTGCATTGTGTGTCTTTCCTCTAATTGTCTTAAAGATATAGGTTACGAGTGTGAGTTGTCTTCTGACCCTCATTTACCATACCCAAGACAAATAGAGATGGATACATCAAACTGATAAAAGGGATACACACCGTAGTCTCTCATATATTTGTTTCTAATAAACTTGTTTTGTACGCGCTCCATCATGAGACTATACTTATTTGCATGTGGAGACAGATAACTGCATTACATTCTAATTGGCTCATTGCTAAGGCATTATACAATGTTGTTATAGCTTTAATATTTGTGAAGCCTTTAACCATTCTAAGCACAAATCCTAAATTTCTATATGCTTTTTTTTGCATATTTTAACTATGTGATCTCGAAACGTTAGCTCAGTGGTAAATTGGACTCCCTAGTCCTTCACTTTCGTGACCTTTTCCATGAGCACCCCATCCACTGTATAATTATGCGTTAAGGGGGTGTTTGAGCGTGAGAAACTGATGGTCACGCACTTAGATGTGACAGGAGATTATTCTTACTCCAAGTTACCACTCTGTCTTTATCTCTCTGCAGTCTTTCACAGCCCTATATATGGAGAAAAAGCTTGAGGTTGTCTGCAAACTGTAAACACTAAGCGTCTTGTACAACCTTTGGTAGGTCGTTAATCATTAACAAAAATTCTAAGGGCCCTAGATTCGTTCCTTGGCTTACGCCAGATCTAGTATAACATGCCTTTGATCTGTATCCTGCATAGTCGACATACTTGCCTTTTGCTCATATAACTTAAGTGAATGCGGGGTGAAACCGACCCCTGCAAGTTTTTAAGTAACACATCATTATCTACTAAATCAAATGCTTTTTTAAAGTCAAAATATGCAGCATTAGTTTGCCCCCCACTGCCTACTATTGGCAATACTTCCGCTACGTAGCTAAGCAAATTACTTGTAGTATTCCTATTCGGCCGAAATCCATGTTGCTCGTCTGTTAGTTGCGAACTAACTTGCTGATATCTATGAATAGAGATTCTAGTACTTTTGTCGTTGTTGATAATACAGCAACAGGTCTATATTCTTCAACTTTATTCCTCGAACCTTCCTTCGGTATCGGTATGAGCCAGGTAATCTTCCACCATTCTGGGAATACAGCTGACTTAAAGCAAATATTGTAAATGTACAAAAGTGGTTCGGCGAACACCATTCGACAATCTCTAAAGATATACGGCGGAATACCATCAGGCTCTGATGATTTTTTTTGACTTAAGTTGCTGCAGAGCGCGGTGCACGTCATCCAACTCCAATCTGTCAAGATGAACCCGCCCTGCTCTGTTCTCACTGCCCGCTTAAACTACCGCTACATCCACATCCAATCTAGGCTTATTTACAGAATAAAATTATTCAACAAATTCTTGAACTGCTTGTTCTCCGGTCAAGACCTCGCCGTTCTTTAAAATCTTTTGGTTACTACTATTACATCTTTTAGAATTTAAATAAGCCCAAATAGCCAAATAGTACATGTTGATACAAGTGCAGAAACTTTGTCAATGCCACCGAGGCGGAATTCGCACGAGCCGTGGGCGAGTGTGTTACGGAGCCGAGGGTTGCAGTGATAAAGCACGTGTATCTAACGACTTTTTTCAATACACTTACGAAGAAATGAAACGGGGTTGAGCGGCGACTCGTGGGAGTCGACGTGCGCCCAGCCTGATACGATACATTGTGGCGGGGAGAGCAAGCGCACTTTTCTACACTAGTGCGCGGAAAAAAGTTTATTGCGTGCCTAAAAGCGGTGGAATAAGAACGGGTTTTCGAGTAAGTGTATTGAAAAAGATTTACTGTCGCTCCGGATTTGATTTTGCATACGAAGGCGATATTGTTCGTGTGCTATTATTTTCCTATTTACTTGGGTCTTACACTGAGCAAACGTCTCGTACCTAATCATTCTTTAAAGGAGTGACCAGACGGTTGTAAACTAGGGTTCCAACCAAGGTGACCTTGGTTTATGTGTTTGGTTTGTGTTGCGGTTACATGGATGTAAACCACGCGCCAACACGTTTGGTGGTTGGGAAAACACGCCTCCCAACCAATGGCGTTGAAGGTCATGGTTTACAACTGCTGTCTACACGGATTGAAACTAGCAAGGTCACCTTGGTTGGGACGTTGGTTTGCAAACATCTGGTCACCCTTTTAACCACTACTTTTATATTTTTTATTACGCTTACCCTAACTTTTATTCTACTTATCCTACCAAAACAAATACGTAAGGTGACGTACAATGCGTTCCAATTATGAATAGTATCGATTGCCATGTTGTGACGTCACGTCATACTGTCAAATCGAAGAATTATTATGGTGAATAAAACAAGAAATATTCAAAATTTAATTTATTTACGAACTGTGAACGAAAAAATTTTAATCTTATTATTGATAATAATCAGAATCCAGTCCTTCAACTTTGCTCATCTCTGAGTTTTTCAATTTTGCCCAATTCCTTGCGATTTGCCACTCTTTGAGGAGTGGCTACAGAGGTGCCACGGCGCGCGACGTCCTCACTTTCTACTTGACGCAGGTCCTCAATTTCCGAAACACCCAATATCCTTATTGGGTGTTTTGGAAATTATCTGTTTCGGGTTCCGCTCACTCACCATTGTGCGGATCACCATATTGTCGTGGTGGAGCATACTTACGATGAAAGTCTGCCCCACTTGGGTGGAGCACCGCCGTGTTCTCGTGATGGCGATCGGCAGTGGTAACCCTAGTTCAGGTCATGAAACGGGACGAGAGGGATTGGGAAGCAATCACTTCCAGGGAAGCAGTAATGCTAGCGAAGGAGGTGGCTAAAACTGTGACTTGTGAGTGAGAGCCCTCTCACTTGCACACATCCTTACGCATCCGGTCGCCGCCACACAAAGAGAATTAAACAGTCATTGCCGCCACAGGAAACGCCCAGCAGCCCAAGGCTGTTGAGAGTCGCAGGGCGATTCCGGGCCATCGCGGGCGCGTGTTTGCGGACGGCGAGCAATGAGTAGTTTGTCGCCCGGTTGTCTGATAAGGACCAAACTCGGGTCGACGGGCGCTGATACAGAAGTTCTTAGATGATTTCCCACTTCAAGTAAAAAAGGATATACCAGTAGTAAGGTTACCGCGGAGTAAGAGAAGTGCCGGCGTGATGGTATGTTATGAAACGGTGTTAACAAAGAACAATCATGCTGTTGCAGCAGTCCCGGAAATTTTTCTATCATTTATTGAAGAAGTCTCTTTTGTCTGCCACGCCAAAAAAGTAAAAACGTGCTCTCAGCGCCGCTACGATTTCATCCTTTAGGCCTACTTTCCACGGACGCGTAGCTTCATAGACGTATTCGTCATTATACGCTTGCGTTTTTTCTTGAGTTGTGAATAGACATAGGGGGTACCCTACGGCTAGATACGGCGAGAATCTCGCCGTATCGCGACACGTCCATCGAAATCTCGAATCTCTACATTGTATTCTCTAGGCTACGCACATAAAACAGTAGTTCATCACAATAAAGTAATATGAGAGTTTTTTTTATCTTAGGAAGGTGGTGGTGGAGGTGTGTTTTATCGTGAAATTGATAAGATAACCCAGTACAAAAGAAAGAGGGAAAACACACGAGGCTGTGAGTGAACTATTTGTTTTAACTTAGTATATTTTTTGTTTATTTTCAGCTCTAAAAATTATTTGGGAAGCTGGTCAGAGTGGGAAAGCAAGAGAAAATAAATTATTAAATTATATTTTTAAATATAAGATTAACAGGAAGTGCATAATAAATGGTGCTATTCATTTCTATTTTCTGTCTTTTATTTTACACCAGATTGTCTTTCAATCTATCATTTGTCTTGGTATGGTCATGTAAAGAGAAAGGATGGAACGCATGTTACTAAAAGAGTTATGTGTTTACATGCGGATGGATGGAGAGGGAGAGGGAGACCAAAAGATGGATGGATTGTGTGAAAAGTGATGTGAAAGAAAAGGGAGTTAGTGACGAGTGACAGGACAGAATGGAAGAAAAAAACGCGTTGCGCCGATCCCAAATAAAATGGGAGAAGGGCACGAAGATTGTCTTTCAATCTATGTTCATTAATTCTTCATTGACGACACGGTAGGCGCAGTGGTTGAGCGATTGGCTGTTGTGTTGCGGGTCACAGGTTCGATTAGCTTACGGAACTAATATTTGTATGGCCTATAGATAGGCGTTCTGGGTCTGGATGTCTTGTGTATGTACCTAAATTTACACGTTTGTGAATACATCCACGATATACTGGAGTAATTCCTTGTATGTCAATGTTTTAAAAAATTATTAATAATAATAGAACTTCTTACCAATACCTAAAAATAATACACAGATATGAGAAGTAGATAATGAAAAGTGGAAAACCACACCACCAGGGCACTACCTCACCACAATAAGATAATGGTTGCAGACGGTCATGAAAACCACAGGCAGTGATAATAATGTAGACTGAAAATCGATAATAGAAATGAAATACATTTTTATTGATTACTACAAATAAAATAACATCATTTAAAATTCAACAGAACCAAAACAAGTGTCAGTCAAATGTCAAGGACAAATTAACAATTACCAACAAGAAGATAGGCAGCTATCAGTCGTTTATTGTGATTTGCTGGCCCAGTCAGTAAAACTTCCAAGGTAGTTCTTTGCACTGCAATAAAAAAAAAAAATTGTTGAAGTAATAATAATATCATCTGATTAGGGAAAGTGTAAAATGAAAACTAATATGGTTTTCATTTCATTTAAGACAAAATGTAAACACAACATGGGCTACTGTACTTGTTTTCTTATAATTATTAGATGTAAATATATTAGCATATACACACTTTTCATATGAGATAGCGGTCAAGTGCGAACCTATCAACAATTTAAAAAAAAGTACAAATACTTCCTCCCTATCAAAAATACAAATGAGTTTGATTATGCAAATATTTGGATTAATAGACAAAGTATAGAGTCAGCATTAAATATGAATTATGGTAAAATGGGTACTTAGTAGTTTTTTTTTTTAACAATTTTCACATTAAATAAAAATATGAATTATAACTTACTTTTTGAATCCTAAGTTGATAGCATTTTGTTGTGCCATACCAGACCTCTTTCCGATCATACAATAGAAGATAATCTCAGTATCTTCTGCTGGTTTTGGTCTTTTGTAGGCTTCTTGAAAGTCTTTGTCAGGCATTGTACCTAGTACTGGTGACACATTGCCCACTGTAAACAATAAAATATATTATATTAAATAAATGGTACAGCCATGTAAAGAATAGGGGTGAAATGCATGTTATTAACCTTTTGAATACCATAATTAGAGACACAATAGAAAGACAATGAGAGAGTGAACACTAGCGTTTGCTTGGCGTTTAATAAATTAAATGAGTATGATAAATATATAAGGATGGATGGAGAGAAAGAGGAAGGCCAAAGAAAAGATGGATTGTGTGAAAAGTGATATGAAAGAAAAGTGATGGCATAAGAGGTGACAGAATGGAAGAAAAAAAGTGTTGCACCAACCCCAAATAACACGAGACAAGGGCAAGAAATGCAATACAAAATCTGCAGTGGGACACAAGACTACAGGCCAATCAGTGTTTATGTTTTAAAGTGGCAACTTGGCGAAGGAAAAAAAATTTGAAATAACATACTTACATGGGATGTTGACACTGTTTGGAATCTTCCCATGTTCTAGGATTTCATGAGGTTCTCTAACATCAATTATTAGAGTACTGCTCTTTGCTGTAGCCTGCTTGACATACTCATAGTCAACAGTCAACTCTTCAAGATTTCCTTGTACTGAGTATGAACGCACTATGTTGATACTTGGTAAGTGTGATGAAGGAGCATATCTAAAAATACCTAAAAATATACAATTGTTATATTATTTGTAGTCCCGTGAGTAATTACGCCAGCAAGTCTTATCGTTAAAAGGATGAATTCTTTTGGTCCTGTACTTACAAGGTATATTAAATCTTTTTAAACATTTCCTTATATTTGTAGTTCCCGCTGCTCTTATCGTTTGACAAGGAGACGTCGGAAGAATCCGGCGAATTGCCCGTGCTAGTGCCAACATTTTTTGTAAATATTATTCAATTTTATTATTTAGTGACTGAATAAAAATAATTAAATTTTAAAAGCACTTCTCTGATTTAGGTATTAACTTTTTTAAACTTGTACGCTAAATAACACTATTTAGATTTTTTTTCGATTTTATACTTTTCGATTTGATTGATGAATGAAAATTGAATGTGTCAATCAGTTAGGAGTGAGGCATATTTATCGTAACAGATAGAAGTAACAGATATTTACAAATTTTAATTGTTCCTACCAACTTATGTTATCTGTTACTTTAATAATAGACCCTCAAACACTGTTACCGCGGCTGTTACTGTTATTCATTGTACCAGTCCCCGCACGTACAGACTGTTAGTTGCTACCACATCTTACTATGTACAGCTGTTACTTCGTTACACATATATACTCATTCTCTCTTTTCCTCATTATAGAATGACCTTTAAAAAGAGACATAACTATTATTTATTTCGTTATATGTATTATTACGTATTTTCGACTTTAAATAGAAAATAACAGGCTTTTATTAAAAAGAAGATATTCAATTGAGATTTAAGTACACATTTTTACAAAAATAACAGGCTGTTATTTAATAACAGATATTTGGATCTGTTATTTCTATGCAACAGTAACAGTGATAACAGATATTGTGTTTAACCTGCTATAACCCATCTCTGAATCAGTGACAAACTTTCAACTGACAATGAGTGCGTTCCGAGTACTATATATAAAAACTATAAAAATGTGTGGTGCTAATATCGATTTTGATGTGATTCTGTTTTGCGGCGAATGTCTACAGAAATTGACAATGATAGTTACGATTTTCGTTTGTTTTAGATTTTTAATGCCTACTTTCGGTTCTTTTTTGAAGGCAGTTTATATTTTCTCTATTTGCATTCTGCGAATTAGTTGATTTTTTTTCAATAAAGGGCGTTGTGGTGAAGCGGCCTGTGCTGCTCTTCCCACATAGAAGGTGGTTGCTCCTTTTAGTCTATTTACCACCGTTTTATAGCAGTTCAGTAGCTAGTGGATTCGGATGCAAGTTCAGGCGTTCCTGAGTGGAACAACCACTCAATTTCAGAGGTCACTAACGATAAATTTCGAAAGTCGTGGATTTCATCGTTCTTAGTTTACTAAATATGCCTTGCGGCTTGATTTATCAAGGCGCATTATCTATTGCTCTTATGTTATTATTTTAAACTCTTTACAGGTAGAGTATGTATGTTAGATTTACTGATTATGCGGGTTATGCCCCACAGCTGAATTCTGTACCTACGTACATATTAGCCTCAGGACTTTGTTCCTTCTTTGCCTTCGTTCCAGGAAGAATCCAGAGTTCTCTTTCGCACAACTCTTTCCCTGCTGTTGGTTTTGCTGACATCTCCTTGAGGCGCGCGTGGAACAGTACGCGCCGCCGACGACTCGAACTCGGTTCGAACGGTTACCGGATGGCCGGACAGCAAGCTACCTATTGCTCGCCGTCTGCAAGCTCACGCCTTCGGTGGCTAGAAGTCGGGATCGGTATCCCGGTGGCTGGGGCGTGAGGAAGGCCATTCCCTCACGCCTGCGGCTGCCTCCTTCGCTAGCATTACTGCTTCGCAGAAGAAGGCGTCCGCTTGCCATTTCTCCTCGTTTTGGACCATGGAATGTACAAGGCTCCGGCGCGAGAGGTCGCTGCCGCCGTTCGTCCACACAAAGATACGGTGGTGCTCTGCCCAAGCGGGGCACACCTCTACCGTATGTTCACCGTGTCCTCCGGGCAGTCCACACAATAGTCACTATTGTTGTATCCGGGCGTTTCTTCCGCAGGAATCAAATGCAGGAACCTCCTGAACTTACCATGTCCGGTGAAGACCAGCTGCGTCATGCGGAAGGGGAGGACGCCATGACGTCGTTCCAGCCACTCGTTAAAGAGGGGACTTACCATCATAATTATGGCGTGCCCAATTGGCTTCAGGACTGAGTTATGGCCTGTTGACGACTTCGGTCTTAGCGGCATGTGGCGCGGCAAGCGGAACGGCATTGGCAGGCGGGCGCGGCGCTAAGAGCGGCGTCTCGTGGCGTGCTTCAAACATTTACATACTTTTGTTCTTACCGCTCGCGCCACCCCGCGCTTAGTCTCCTCTCACAGCGGCAAGTTCGTGAACGGGCCGTTATAGATGAGCAGTTTATTGTACAGTTTCTTCCCAATATCCATTATAGGTTGCGAAACTTGAGGTTTTTCTCATTTTTCTTTTTGAATTGACAATTTCACGTTGGCCGCATAGCTAAATAGAGACCAAGATATTTTACACGATCTGTGTATGGAAGGGTTTCAGGTTCTAGTCTCACAGGAGGGGTATTTCCTTTTCTGAGCATGAACATGATATGTTTGGACTTAGAAGCACTGGCCCGTACCCGTCACTTACAGAACCATTAGTGCGTCTCGTGAAGCTGTTTTTTTAGTCTATTGCTGGCTATTTCAAAGTTGTGGTCAACAGATATGTACTCTATAACAGTGTATAAAGTTTTCTGATAGTGACTTTTCAATGTTTTATGTTTTTGTAGGATAGATTAGTGAATTCTAAGGAGAATGATATAAGGTTTCATACGTGAAATATGAATATTTCTATGAAAAAGCATGTTTAAAGTGTAAAGGTTCTCGTTAAGGTAAAGTTTCGCGATACTAAAGGTTAGTGCATGTAATTTCGAGATTATTCGGTGCTTAATTCTGATTGGTTAAAATATTCGCAAGCATTCCGGAATGTTCCTTAATGGCCGAAAAGCTCCACCTCCTGACCGTTCGACCAATCAGCGATCAGCTGCGTAATGAATAAATTGGAATCAGTTTTGTTCCACCACACAGATCCCATAAACGTCCTCCCCGTCCCTTGCTCGCCAGCCCGCGTCGCTGAGCCTGTAGATCCAGCTCGTCCCCTGCTGCCCCCCCCCCCCCCCCCCCCCAGCGACGCCCTAAGCCTAGGTCCGTACCCCACAGGGGGTGCCCTTAGCGTGTAGTCGCTTAGTTTTTAATTTAGTTTAAGTAAGCCCTGGCTGGAGGCTTTGATTCTTTAATCGAGGCCGCCACAGGCAAGTCCGGTTAAGCAGCCGACAACCTAAGTTGACCTGCGAGAGGCCACACAAAAAAAATAACCACCACACAGTCGTTTTCCGAATATTCTAATAAGAATACCTGCGAAGAAATAAACATGGAAGAAAGAAGCCTTGTTTTGTTTCAAAAAGAACAACACACAAAAGAAGACAAAAATATACAGTCCACTACAATCAGCGTAAGTTGCCACAGTAATGCCATTGATTGTGGGCAGATCCAATCCCTGTGGTACTCCAGCTTCCATTTCAAACAGTCTTGATTGTGCTTCGTCCTGTTTTACTTGAAAATTTGATGAGTAGGAGTTTGGATGCAATACTTTTTGCATTCTAGAACTTGTATTCCTGTTTGGTATACATGGTAAAACTGTTTCATTGTTGAGTGTTTCCGAAAGTCAAATTGGTGAGATAGGCCCACATACTATATACTCTGTATACTGAAAGATAGGCTATGATTGTCGTCTAGACACGGTTTCAGCCAGTTTAGAAATATCCTTTCCCCTAGCTTATGTAGGTGACAACATTTGGTAGGTTTGCTGTTTAAAATGATTAGAACATTAAACATATTTTGAACGGAAATATATTTTAACGTTATGAAATAAACCAATTCCAAAAATCATTTGTATTTTATTACAGATAGTAGTGATAAAAAAATTATCAGATGGCAATTCAGATTTTGACAGTGGTATTTCCAATTTTGACAGCTGACCCCATCCATCAAAAGCATTCAAGCTTGTGCAAAAATATTTTTGATTCTTCGTAATTTACATCTCCTTATAAGTTGTAAGTGTTTGTGTCTTGATTATTTAAGCAATTGAACATATATCTGTCCTTGTTTTATGATATGGGTGACTCTTCATGTCGAAACTCGGCGCATCCTCGATGCCTTGTGATTTTATTGTGTTCTATTTCTACGCGGAACAGCAGTATGACAGTATCAATAAACATGAGTAACTTATCTTACTTCCAGATGCTACACGCATAACATACAGGAGTGTGCGAGTGTAGTTGATCAGTGGTGTGCAATGGTTTCATGTTGAAATCCATCAGATCATTACGTTAGCAAATATGGGGTCCATGCGACCGACGGGGAGGTTCCTATCGTTCGCCAACAACATCCAGAGGACACAGAAACAATCTGGTGAATATGTAACTTTAACTTGTTGATAAACTTTACGACATACCTAAGTTATGAATCATAGATTCATTTGTCCTTGTTTGTTGTTGCAAATACTATTACAAATTATGTGTGTCAAAATCGTGTCATTACATTTCTAATCAGAATAAAATACTTTTTTTTGTTTTTTTTTTTTTGTGTAAACAACATCACAATAATAATAATTTATTTCTTTGGTGTAAAATTATTACTTTGCTGTTCAAACCTTACTAAATAAGGAGTAGCTTGGCAGTTTCATTCTTAGAAACCTCAATATACTTCATCAATATGATGACATATAAACTCTAAAAAAGAGAACAAATATTTAATTCTGAAAATATTTTTTTTAATCTAAATCTTAAATTACGTTTAACCCTTCATCTTTGTCTAGTGCCTAGCGGGTTTCCTCAAAGTTTATCAGGCAGCGAGACGGATGTGTCAACATCAAATGAGAACCTCTCACGAGAAGAGCGCTATGTTGTGCGACACACAGCCCGAGTAGAACCCCAGGGACAGGAGAACCATACTCAGCCTAACAACAATAACCGAAATTCCCTCAAGGTAAAATATCACTTTAGTACTAATATTATATCATCATGATGAAATGAACTCATAATTAAGTCAGCCTGTCTTATGAGTGAAAAAGCTTTATGAACACACTAAGGTTGCTGATACAGAACTCAATTCTGGATTAATTATGCCTTTTACAATATGCTATCATAAGAATATAATAAATAAATGTATTAGATGTCATATAATGGTCCACCGTGAAGTTGGTGTGGTAACCAAATCCTTAGATTATAATGTTTTAGTAGAATTAAAAAAAGTAGGGCAATAGGACTGAGCAGTTGACATCTTGCAAAATCAAAAGGAAAAAAAGGATTAATAAATTAGAGAGCTCACAGCTCTAACCTTTAGGTTCTTAAGATAAAAGTCAATAAACTACTTCTAGGTAAGCATGAAAGAAAAATAAAATGTTTATTTGTGCCTCAGACAATCATAAAAACTGGAAATACATAATTCAAAAAGAAAATTATAATTAGTGCACAGCTAAAAATTCCTCTAACTCAGCATATTATGCAATTGTAAACTAAATAAGTATTGCTTAGCATAAGGTGAGACAGTGGTCAAGTGTGCTCACACTTAACCACTGTCTCTATTAGAGAATAATACAGAGGTATTATTATATATTCTCTGTTTCTATTCAAAAGCAATCAAGAACTGTTTCATCTATTTGATATTTTCTTTCTTCCAAATCTAAATAGGTAATTTTGTATGAAAATTGCTTCCGACACCAATAAGTACTACATTTCACAGGGGTGCTAGTCAATGACAAAAAGTGAAACAAATTGAGAATTAAGGCTAAGTAATTTGCTTATAAGTTCATAGTCAATTGTAACATTTATTGTTTTTTTTAGGAAAGTGTAACAGGGAGCAATCGCAACTCTCTCAAAGACTCTGTAGGTGGCGGGAACAGCAATCGAAGTTCCCTAGACGTGTCCTCATCTTCATACAACACTCTCATCATACACAATCAGGATGACTCCTGGCCTCCCCGACCTACACCTATCAGGTAAGAACTTAATTTTATATTGACAGTTGTATTAATAGTCTTTTATTCTGTCCTCGGGATTCTATAGTGGTTGGTTTTGCACCAGGAAGCCTGAATCTCTGCATCAGGCTGCATCATCAACATCATTTCAGATGAAATACGTCCACTATTGGCCTAGTCCTTTCCCAAATTATAGCGAACTAACAGCAATTACAGCAAACCGGGGGGGGTTTGCTATAATCGACACACTTGGTAAGCAGGTTTGCTATAATCGCCACACTTGGCAAGCGGGTTGGCGTTTGCAGCGTGGTTGTTGCAATGCACAGAGGATGCTACTGCCCACTCTCTGGCGTGTCCTTTAGTGGTCTCTTACGACACCCACGGGAGGAGATGGGATGGTCCTATTCTTTAAGTCCGGACACAATTCGGTACGGCATCAGGTAGGTTCATAAAGAAACCTGTATCTTTATTGGAAAAACCATTCATGTTTTTCTTATTTTAAAATGCGACAGTAACTGTTAATTTCATTCGATAGTACGTCTTACCCTCTAAACGGATCTAAATGTTTAACATAGACATTGCCTAGGACCTGAAAACAGACTTAAGACTACTCTCTTTATCAACTTTGCACGCGGCCGGTCCGCGGGTAGAAGCTATATTTAAATATTGGTCACTATGATGACGGAATCATTTTTCTACAAAATTTCTGTTTTCTCAAAACTCACTTTGATTGAGTTACCACTTTTAGGCTTCCAGGGCAGTATTCGACTCTAAAAAAAAACCGGGCATGTGTGAGTCGGACTCGTGCACTGAGGGTTCCGTACAAACTTACCAATGTTTAATACGCTTATATCACCTATCTAAATTACGGTCTGTGTACCGTGTACCGCCACCTAGTGAAAAACAATTAGGCCATCCACCCTGCCGGCTACAGTAGCCACGAGGCTTTTAGGGGTGTCGTGCATCCGACGTATCAGTGATAGGGTTCCCAATTCTCAACAGCGAGCTTAAATTCGGAACACGCGCGTCCGCGAACATCCCCGACGCGGTATAGTTTATGTGTCGAGATTTGATTGTAATACCAAATTATATGACTCAACATATAGCTCAAACTACTAAACAGATTCCGCGGAATTTTGGCACACAGATAGTTATTATGACGTAGTCATGCGTTAAGAAAATAAAAACCAAAAATTACCCCCTAAGGAGATAAACTAACTTTGGGCCACCGTGGTCCTAAGTTATTCTGGAGAGGTCTACTTTCACGTAGAAGTCGCTAATAGAAGCTAGTATCATAAAAAATACTCCCACCCAAGGATTCAGTGCCTAATGACACCAAGATTATTTTTCTTCAATAGAGAACACGAAAGAACCAGCAGCGAAGTGAAACACTCAACCACACAATCGTCACCATACCACACTCTGAAGAAGAGTGAAGGTATGAAGAAACCTAGTGGGATTCCTGTACCTAAGATGCATAAGGAACAAAATGTGACCACCACTGCCAACTACATCGATATTGGAGGCCAGAGGATTTATACAAGCCCACCTGATCATGGTGTTCAGGTATGTGAAACATTGGAATAGTTACTTATATTTTTTGGTTTGGAAGTTCAACAGAAACAATGGATGTTTTGATCACAAAAATTGGTAAGTATTAAACTGAAAGTCCGAACGCGTTAAAGCTATGCTGTCCCAATGCGTTAAAGCTATGTTTCAAACGAAGTTATAAAATTTTCTATTGTATTGATTTTTTATCAAAAAGGTATTGTAGTTTTTTCTGTCTTTCTGTTAGTTGCAAGTAAACTTCTTCATCATCATCATTTCAGCCGAAAGATGTCCACTGTTGGACTTAGCCCTCCCCAAGTGTCGCCACAACGAACATGTGAACATAATCTCTACTTACTCTTCTTTTTAAATAACAAGAAATAATCGGAAACTGCGACGGAGAATTTGGAATTAAGAACGCCAAAGTTCTACTAACTACTTAACTACCTAACCACCTAACTACTGACTACCAAAATTATACTACTAACTGATAACATCGCAACTTCAAATTCTCTAATTCTCTAGTAATTTTCCATCGAACAGGAAATAACAGAAATCCCCGACGACTTCCTCAATCAGTCATCAGTGTTGAAGCACCTAGCTAAGGAAGTGGCGCAGTCGCCGACCCCGCGCGGGCCCACGCCCCCCGCGTCTCCCCGCGCCCCGGCGCCTCCCCGCGACGACTCCAGGAAAGCTAAGGGAAAATGTTCTAAAGATAAACTGAGTAAAGAGAAACTGAATCTATCGAGGTCACAGCCTGATCTTACTAGGTGAGTAAACCAATATTATTATTTGAAAATGGAAGTGTATACTTGATTCCTATGGAAGGATTGGTCAGCAATGACAGAGGACAGACGTGTTTAGAAAAGGGGCATTGGGACTTAACGAGCTAGTTAGATTAGATATGTGCTAATGATAAATGAGAGCCTTAGTTCACAGGTTTGTCCACAATAACCAGCGAATGGCCTGCGCGGCTCATATTTTTTGTTTGCATGTGGAAACTACTCCAAGTTTGCTGACAGGTATTTTCAATTAATATCTATTGCAGTAATTTACAAAGAATCAGGATCACTTATTGATTATTTGAATTAAGCTCAACAGCCACGAAACGACCAGGGTTCATGACCTCCTGTCGCGGTTTGCACGAAATGTAAACATGAATAAAAATATAAAAAAAAAAACAAAGTAATAGCAAAAATCTATTACGAGTTCGGTTTCCGCACTTAATCCGTCGTAATCTAAAATTTGGCAGGCTTATTCCATCCAGCCCACCTCTGTCCAAAAGCAGATTACGCGTCCTAGGATCTTCGGGGCGTCTGTAAGGGAATTCAGGGATCCTAGTGTTCATATATCAGTGACAACTGTGCAGTCAAGGAGCACAATCATACGCAATTGTTTTCTTTTTTTAGGTGGGAAAATCATCTTATGACAAATTTCGCTCTTGGGCGGGGCGGGAGATATTGTCAGACTTTTACTGATTATAAACTCACTCCTGTTCCTTCTTTGCCTTCGTCCCAGGGCCCCTGGTTTCACTTTCACACTACCCGTGGCCCCAGTAGGCTTCGACCTTGCTGGGCCCCAAGTATGCTCTGCATAGGGGACAATCTGTGATTCCTATTATGTGGTGTTTGTTCAGAGGACAGTGACCAGTGATGGCCCCTGCCACCAGGCACAGACTGCTTTTGTCCAGCTGCATAAGGCTTTTGGTGGGGGTTTTATTAAGGTAAAAGCAAGAGGGCTGCTAGTTGGGCGCCATCAGTAGAGTCCATCTGTGATGGACAATTTAGGTGTCCAATCTTATGAGACCTTTATTCTCCATACTTAGCGTTGGTGTCCGCGCTGTGCCAGGCGGGTCAGAGTCCAGTGGCTGGTGCAGCGGCGGAGAAGGCGAGCTAGAGGAACCAGACGACGCGTTTACTGCTGTGCTCGACGCACTCGCTGCTGAGAACCATCAGCTGAAGAGGCAGCTTGCTGATGCATGCGAACGAGTCGCCAAGACGAATAAGGTTAGGCCATTGAATATCTAGACACCTATATAATGTTTTTATCTTTGAAATTATTCTGTTTGTTAACTGAGGCATCAGGCAGAGAAAATGTGATAACGCAATTTGATTGGATTTGTCACACGTTAGTTGCTCGCTGTCGCCGCGTTGCAACCGCTAGGTTCGAGCATGATTGTTGTTGAACTGACGCGCGTCTGCAGCGCGGGTGTAGCGCTTCAGCCGCGCGTCTTTTATTTATATGGAATAACAAAGCAGCGCGGCGGCAGCGCTGTATTGCGCAGCCTTTGCTGCAAATTTGAAGGTGCCTTTAGGATGATGAAATTAGATAGCATGGGTGGTTGACAAATTTTTTAAAATTATTTTTATCAAAAGTAACTTTGTCTAAAATCGCAAAGAAATAATCTTTTAAATCCATATAAAATTACGGATTTTAAAAACCTTTCATATCTGGTGGAAGGGGAAACTGTCATGTCACGGAAAAAAGGTCACGCGCGTGCAAGAAAGATAGGTAGCGAAATGTTCCTACCACGACCCCTCATTTCCCCAAAAATAACGCAGCAATAAGCATTTCAAATAATGGTAATATGTAAAATAATAATTGTTGCGTTATTTACAAATACGTTAAATGAAATGGTTATTCCTTCGTTATATAAAATAACTCAGGAATTCAGTCATTTAAATATTGGTAATATTTAAAATGCATATTTCTGCGTTATTTGATAACTAGTTTTATTGCTGTTATCAGAAGAAGAAAACACATTTTTGTGTTATTTGTGGTTTTATATAAAATATTGTACAAAAATAAACACATGAAAACCCAATTGGCATAGAGTTGGTCATCATTCAGATCTATTATATATGTACGTGACCATGAATTGTGCATTTTCCACATTACGCAATTTCGCATTTATATATTTTTAATAAGTTTACACCGGATGACTGGCATCGTAAAGATCGAAATAGCAGGACGTGGGTCGCAGTCGCCCACGAATTTGAAAACTTATAAATGTCAATGTGACACTCCCGTGTACTGTTATGATCTTACTGTTTTTCTTTATGCTGCAGCGTCGGTTAATATCAGCTCGCTGGTGTTGTGGGAACATTAATAAGGCTGATTATGCTCTGCTATTTTGCATAAACATTGGCCCTTCATAATTTACTCATAAATTAAAAATACATATATTTATAGAAACCTTGAACATTTAATCGAGATTTTAATTTGCGTTTTCTAAGAAGTTTTGTGAAATATTGGAGTAAATGACGGAATTACCGAATGCCAACAGAGCGTTCAGGCGTTCTTCCCCTTTTTCGCGTTGCCTTTTTATCAAGTATTGCGTTGGATTACGTTGAACAAAACAAAAAGCTTTAAAAACATGGTCACGTTGATGATGATAGACTCCTCGGGTAGGGTCCTCTTAAACTTGAGTTTTCTTAAAACGTGTAGTGTTTCTCTAAACTCGTGAAGCAAGAATGTCCGTGCCATAACTCGTAGTATGGACGGTCTCGCCTTTCAACACTCTATAAATACGTGTCAATGTATATGATGGGTCATTTTAAAAGGATATGAATGTCTGCTAAATGGTCTTGTCTAATGTTTTTCCGTCCAGCTATTTGAATGAAATAACGTTACTCTTAGCTCGAAGAAGAAGTGGAGAAGGTCCGCACCGCTCACGAAGAGCTGGTGGGGTCGTGCGAGCGTCGGGAGCGGCTGGAGCGAGCGGCGCGCGTGCGGCTGCAAGCTGACTGTCGCAGGCTGCACGATCTCAACCGCGCGCTCAAACAACAGGTACAAGAAGACTTACCATCACGTGTTAAAATATCAGTCGTGCTATTGAGGAAGAGGTATGGAGCTATACACCCTATATAGGATTTTTTTTAACCAGGTCGCAAATTTTGGGCCTCCTCTACATACACCCGGATTTTCACTTCTCCCCAGAGAATAAAATCAGAGAGAGTGAGGTCTGGGGACCTAGCCGGCCACATGAACCGTGACCGATATGACGCGAGTACGCGACACACGCGCAGGTGTGGTGAAAAGAAGCGGACGTCCGGATACTGCTTCCGCGTGTGTCGTACTGGCCGGCGCTGTGCCGCGGTCAAATGTCGCCTGAGCCCTACCTCACCCCTGTCCCGTGCTCCGGAGGCCGCCTATTTATTCATAATAATTACTACGATTAAATTGTGTACATGTTTTGCTTATTTCAAACTCGGAAAACTAGAAAAATTAGAAAAAAAAGTCATCAACTAAAAATGGGATTCAATGGTTCTATTACTTACACTGGGCGACCAAAAAAAAAAAAATTACGCATTGGTTAAAAACTTTTCCTGTATAACTTTCCCTTTAACAGCTCAGGTTAGGTCGTCAAACGGATTGCGTTAAGAGCTCGTGGTAGCACTTTTGTTTTATTACTAACTAAGATGGTTCATTTTCATAATATATGTTCTGCGTAGAAAATGTATACCATTTTATGAATGCTTTGCAAAAAAAGGTTATAAAAAGAATTTGAGAGTCATAATTATTATTCAAATTCGAGATAAAGCTACGCAGGACTTGTATTACTGGCATCCTTTTTCGCAATGGAATAATATTTGTAAAAATAATTTTGATCGATTTTTTTGCCATTTGCAAAAGTACTCTTTTGCAAATGGCAAAAAATTCGATTAAAATTATTTAACATAAACATATGTTGCGTTTAGGTGGAGTTGGTATCACAAGGGGTGCGCAATGAAAACGAGAGCAATACGGAGGCATTACGCAAGGAGTTGCAGAACAGAGAGATGCTCATCGCACAACTCATCACACAAAGTAAGATATTTTTTTATTTTTTATTTTAATTTTGCTCTATACTTACTATTAATTACTCCTGTGGTCTAGGTGTATTCATAAACATCTAAAACTCACATACACAATACCCAGCAGTCTTCCTGTCCAATTATAGTTTAGTGATTTCAAGGCTAGAGTGAATAGACTCTTAATAAACTAGTGCGATTAACCATCAACGATGGCATTACTGCTTACCGTCAGGTGGGATCGCAGTCAAGCACTAGTTTATATCATTTAATAAAAAAAGACCCAAAACACACTCACATAAAAAAACAAATACGTGTTTTTCTTTGTGTTTGCGATTCGAATTCGACTCAGCAATTAGAGAGAAATTGCTAATACATAGTTATTTATTTCAAACTGACCATAACGCACCATTTCTTTGCAGATAAAGAGTTGGCATGTGCTAAAGAACGTCAGGAGATCGAGATGGCGGCCCAGCGCGCCACGCTGCAGGAACAACGCACGCACATCGATATACTGGACACTGCACTCACTAACGCACAAGCCAATGTGGTGCGACTGGAGGAAGATGTGAGTTACAACACTATTTAGTTACATTAAAAGCCATACATACACACATATTATAAAACAAAGTGCCCCCACCGCGTCTGTCTGTCTGTTCGCGATAAACTCAAAAACTACTGAACAGATTTTCATTCGGTTTTAACTAATAGACAGAGTGAATCAAGTGGATTCAGTAAGCAGGTGTACACCAAGCGTATAAAGACGAATACGCATCTATGAAGCTACGCGTCCGTGGAGAGTAAGCTTTAGATGTTTGATTTTTTCTCTGCTGCTTGGGGTAGCAGACCTTAGTAGTTTGTTATTAATTTCAGCTTCATACCGCGACGTTTTGCCGACTTAGGTACGGTATGAGAGATAGACGGAGCTATACATACAAGACGCATACAAACCGCTTATCATTGGCGCGCCATAGTAGGAATTTCTAAATCGCCCATTTGTATCCGCAGTGCCGACACGCCAGCGGATACGTGGAGCGTGTGATGGGCTTACAACGCGCGCTCGCGTCGCTACAGCAGGCTTCTGATAGACGAGAACATACCGAGAGGAAACTACGTGCTCAGCTTGAGAAGGAGTTGCAGACTCTCAGGTATTGTGTTTATTAATCTGACCACAGAATAAGTAATAGCACAAGTACAGTAACTTCTTTGAAAGAAGAAATGCGAATATAAACCTACTAACAACGTTCCTAATGTTCATAATACATTGCATGGCACGGACGTGACCTTCATTATATTTGCCTACCGGGCCTAATCGCGCTCGTAACGAATCAAAATGCACGTTAAGTCCATGTGCTGAGTCTCTTTTATTATACCCGTTATGCACCATTGAACAGGCCGCTCTTGCAATATGGTTGTGTTTTTGAAAAATGTGAAATAGTTATCTACGTTTTATAACATAAAATATATTTATATTTTCTAAAATTATATGGTAGATAGGTACCTAATTGATTTGTACCTATGTACTTATATCCATCCATTCTTTAAAATGTATTTTTAAAAAGTCATCTCATATAAGTCTCAAGAGATTGTTTACATTTAATTGGGTATCTAAACAAATGACATAAAATTAAAATAAAGTGGATATAACTTTGTTGGTTTTGTGTGTGAGTTAGCTTTACGTTCATTTGTAATTTTTACAAGGTGGTAGGCCATTTTGACTGTTAGTCTAATGGTTAGTGGCCCTGACTGCTATGGTGGAGGTTGTGGGTTCGATTCCCACCCTGGACAAATGTTTGTATGATGAGCATGATCATTTGTTCTGTGTCTGGGTGTAATTTATCTATAATATGTATGTATTTAAAAATGTATAAGAATGTTTATCAGTTGCCTAGTACTCATAACACAAGCTCTGCTTAGTTTGGGACTATATGGCGTTATGTGATCGTTGTAGAATATTATATTATTTAAGATGTTATTATACATAGTATTTAGAATTTTGTAAGATCAATTCCAGTATATGTTGACCTTGCATTAGTAAGGTAGGCACTAGTACTGGGAGGTCTACTTATATTTAATGATCTTTAAGGTCATTGACGTTTTATGTGAAAAATATTTGAAATAAAAACTCGATAGATAAATCGATAAAGAGTTCGAAAATATTTTTTATTAGCGCGTGTCAAGAGGCAGGGCGATCACGCGTGTGATACTCTATTGAAATAGCCACGCTGGCGGGGCAGCGCGC
Source organism: Mythimna vitellina (assembly GCA_949316375.1). Taxonomy (NCBI): domain Eukaryota; kingdom Metazoa; phylum Arthropoda; class Insecta; order Lepidoptera; family Noctuidae; genus Mythimna; species Mythimna vitellina. The sequence goes on from OX438686.1 coordinate 6,769,462, forward strand.
CGTAGGTACATTTTCATACCTACATCGCGGAGTGCACCAGGCCTAATCAGACTAATATTATACTTGGCTAAAAATTGTATGCTTATGTGTGTATTTTGTTGAAACTTTTTTACATTTTGTGCTGCTAGCGCCACTGGTGGTGAAACTTGGCATAAATCTCTCCCATTTGTAGTGAGTATGATAGATGCTCTTTTATCTTCACCTACTTGTCGTCAGTATATCAGAAATAAACGTGTTGCGCCGACCCTAAATAAGATGGGACAAGGGCAGGAAGATGATTATGATAGAGCAAACTATTGAATGATTGCCATCGCAGATGAAATAGATTAGTTCTCCTGTTTTTGTCTTTACGATATTATATCAACTAAAGTGGACTGTTATCTATGTTCCACTATTATGATGATCACCTGTGGTCGTGTAATAACGGCCTTGGTTAGTGAGTTTTACCTCCTCTTTGCGTCGTACTCCTCAATGATGAGCCTCACTTTCATTCGAGAGACTGATTTCTGTGCGTATCGCCTGGAGACCTCATTTTAATTTCGAAATAGAGTTTTACCATTACGGCCAAATATTTTCAACTTAACAAATGTATCTTTTATCTTTGTAGGAAGCGAGAGTGTAACTGTGGTGGCGCAAGCGCTGCTGGGGGTCCGGGAGGGGGAGAAGCGGAATTAAGGAGACAAGTGAGGGAGCGAGACGAGAGGCTGCTCGCTCTGGAGGGAGAGTGCGCCAAGTGGGAGCAGCGCTACCTGGAGGAAGCTGCGTTACGGCAGGCTGCGGTGTCCGCCGCCTCTATACCCAAGTCAGTAGCTAGTACATCTGTATGTCGATTCAGGATGTCGACCGACTCTATTATGTGGGTGATTAATAAATTTAAAGAAACTGTTATATATTTTGTTTACCCTCGTCCATGCTTCACTGCGAGGTGCTAACTGTAAAACAGCGCTGGGTGTCTGACGCCCAGCTAATGCTGAAGTGGTCACCCGCACAGAGAGCCCTAAACTAGATGTAGTTCATGCGGCTGCCGACAGGAAAAAGAGCCTCGTGTCGTATAATATTACAGCGATCAAATTCCATTGTTTATCATCAAAAGGCTGAAATAGGGACACGGTAGCTAACGTAAGTACCCAGTGCAATAGTCAACTGAGGAGTGCTTTGAAGTGTGCGATTTGGGAATATTGCAACAGACGACCCGTACTTACTCCACGCTTACCTCGTTTTGCCCATGCACAACAAGAATAAGGCGCTGGTGTCTGCTCTGGATTTGCAGTTGTCTATTTTGATGACTGAAAAGATCTTACCGACCTCACTCGATAATGTTCTCACACTCACTTTGATACGAATCGGAAGTGCCGTAATACAGGTATAAACCCGATCCAGTTTTTGATAATAGTCTTATCACTTTGTACTGGGACATCATCACTGACAGGACTGTTGTAGCCAATAAGCCTGATATAGTGGTGGTGGATCTAAGCGAGACGTGCAATGACTGTTGACATTTCCGTTCCACATGACGAGAACCTCGTGAAAGCCGAGAAAGATAAACAAATTAAGTATATTGACTTTGCTGGCGAGTTTGTCGACATATGGGGGGATGTGAACTCGGCGATCATTGTATCGATAGTCGTGTCGGGCAACGGCTTAATAGCCAGCAGCCTCGACCAACACCATAGGAGGCTCGGGTTAGGTGACTGGATCAAGGGCTTGATTCAGAAACGGTACTCCTGGACACGGCTCGTAATGTTAGAAGATTCCTTTCTCTGGAATCTTGACCGCCGGTAGCTTGGACCCTGTTCCCAATACCGGTGGTATACTATTTTTTACATTATTTTTTTTTGTGATTAAGTTTAAAAAAATATTTAAAAATGATATTTATATGTATAAACAATAAATAAAGGAAATAATAATAATAATTAACTAATAACTAAAATAATTACTAGCATAGCGCGTACAGGGATAATCATCGATTGGGTTGATGACGTTCCATGAAAATTGTCTAAAGGGTCTCTGCGATTTGGCTTATATATATATATATATAATTTAGGTGTCTTCAAGGCTAGAGTGAGTAGGCTCTTAATAAACTAGTGCGCCTGACCATCAATGATAGCATCTCCGCTTACCATCAGGTGGGATCGCAGTCAAGCACTGGTTTATATCAATTTAAAAAATAAAAAAAATTTAATATGCTAATTAAACTAAAAAGCACAATTTATTTACTCCTTGAAAAATAATCGTTTACCATCGCTTCTAACCTTAACAGAAGTACCATTGTAACTCAAAACAGTTCCGTTTTCAGGGACGCCAAGATCGCGGCGTTGGAGAAGACGTCGGCCGAGTCCGAGCGCCTCATGGCCGAGGCGCGCAACGAGAAGATACGCCACATGGACGAGCTGCACTCGGCGCAGAAGAAGCTGGCTGACCTGGAGGGCAGGTGGGGGATTAATATGTATCCTAATTGCTAATCACTGAATGGCGTTTTCATGAAATAGCCATTCGATAGGGTAAGACGAATTGAGAGGGTTGTATTAATTATTATAATTCCGTAAATTAATGTGCGTGTAACACGTATCGTAGTCAGTCCTGCTGGGTTACCATGACGTTTAGATTGTTTTATTGTTATTCCATTGTGGCTAAGTGATGGCGCTAGACAATCTGTATAGCCCTGTATAACCCATAATAAGAATGAAACAATCTTACTTTGAACGTCATGGTAACCCACTTGGTATGTTGAATTCGTAAATGGATGGTCACTCGTCCACGAAATGTTTTTCGGCATCTGTTGCTTACCTTGATCGATCGACAAGCGTAGCTATTTTTTTTTAATATGTTTTCCAGGCCCATTACTTTGTGTAATCACCACTGCTTTTAAAACGGTGAAAGGAAACATCGTGAGAAAACCGGCAAGACCTAGAACAAAAAATTCAAAAATATATGACGGTATTCACTAACCTGCACTGCGTGGTGGCTAGTAGTTCCCTCTCCTAGACCTAGACCTCAGTTCCAGCTGTGAGAACATTATGTTGAGTCAGCTGACTATGCCATGTTACGTTAGTCTGATCTTCAATCACATAATTAAATTTCGTTAGAATCTTTTAATGTTACACAAGGCCCAATAGAGTGAGATATTTCTGACTTGCTATTTTCAAAGCAATATCAATAAAACTATATTTATTTACTCAGAGTAAAGGAGCTGGAATCTAAAGTGGCTGAGCGTGACGCAATGATCAAAGTTCTGCAGAAGCACACGAGCGCTGCGTACGACAGCGGCGCTTCATTGAGGAACAACTCCAGTCGCGAGGAACTTGGTAACTTACTATATCTATATGAATAAAAATGATATGTGCGCTCCATCGTCGACCGCATCGTCGCTTTCCATCAGGTGAGATAGCTGTCTAGCGCGAACCTGTCAAGAATATAAAAAAAATGAATAGCTGTTTGTTAGTCTCGGTAAAACTCGAGAACGGCTGGACCGATTTGGCTAATTTTGGTATTAAAATATTCGTGATACTCCAGAGAAGGTTAAACCTTTTTATTTTGAGGTGGAAGACCATCATGCGACTCCTCTTGCTTTGGGGTGGGGGGCCAGATCGTCTCAGACTATTACTGACTAAAACCCACCTATGTTCGTTCGTTTGCTCTTTGCGTTCTGGGGACTCGGTAACTCTTTCAAAACTTCCTGTAACCCTGATATGAATAAAAAGCTGAACATAAAATTTTAATAAATTTGTTTTAGACTGCTAACACATTGTTATGTTTTAGATAGGAAGAACGATCAATTCAATACAAATTTCCAGAGTAGAGCTTATTCAGCTTAAACGAAAACAAATAAAATGGATTTTACATAGGGTTGTACTTTATATATGTACATATTCTTATCTCAAATCACTGATCGTGTATTAATTAGTTGTCCACTTGTGAAGCTTATAAGAAAACAAATAAAATTCCACCTTAGTTGCTTTAACATAAAGTTATACTTGCTATACTGTGTATTCTTTTCCTAAAACACTGATCGTGTATTAATAAGTTGTCCACTCGTGAGCACTGTCACCTATTTGTTATATATTCCCCAAATATCGTCGTTGACCTTTAAAATGGGTTTTTACTTTATAACAATTAGTTTATTTTGTTTCAGTGGGTCTGTCTTCCGGGGCATCATTTTCGAGCGCGGAGGGCGTGGGTGGCGGCAGCGTGTCTGGCCGCTACCGTCACCTCGCGCGCAGAAACTACTCCCCACATAATGATAACTCTAGCGGTGAGTACATTTTAGCAACAAATGCGAGAACTTATCATTTTAGCACGTGTAAAGGGAATGTATATTATTATTATTGAGGTTAAGAATTCACGAAGTGGTTTTTACCTGCGTCCGCCATGATTGCGGGCTCGCGGCTTCTGTAGAATGCAGATATACATATATAGGGTAAGTCCGGGGAAGATGGCCGTATAGATACCGGCACGGATCTTGAGCGCTGACTTCTACATTCTGCTTACGCAGAAGCACGCAGAAGTGAAATATTGGGTCTCTTTAGTGGTAAGAGAGATGCGGGAGCGGGGAGTGAAATCCTTGTACAGTGATTGGCTTGCCGATATTGTACGATGCGCAAAACGATCCCCGCTCTTTTGCCGAGCGCTCAAGATTCGTACCACTATCTATACCAGTAGGGTCGAAGCCTACTGGAGCCTTTTTTTAATTCTGTGAAGTAAGCGTAATGTTTTAAAGCATAATCTATCCGTCATGAATCTGGCTATCCCATACAGACATACTAGATTTTTTTTTTCAATCTGACTGTAGTGTTTAAACAAATAGAAAACTCTACAGAAAGACTTTTTGCAATCCAACTTGTCGTTTTGGAGAATAGCGCATTTAAACAACCAAAAATAATTTTCCGCTTTATTATGTATGTTATGTTTAAGATAGCGGAGTCCGTACTGTAATTGTTTACGGTGCAGTTAAAGTATGAGTCAAGCTGACAGTAACAATAGCTCCACATATGATTCAAATGGCTTGGCAATTAAAATTTACGTGAGAACTAAATTTTTGACAAATATTGGCTTTACAACATTATTTTTAGTATAAGCGAAATCCGAAACACGTGTCTAGTATTTTTTATATAAAGAATCTATGTACAAAATTTCATAACTGTATCATGAAAAACTCACAAAGTTATAAGCTTGTTATGTTACCTAGCTGTCCGCATAAATACATGGTCACCGGGCCATCTGGGCGACTAAGGGGATGTTTCGTCCTCGCACCCAGTGGTGTGCTGGTGTCTAATGCCCGTTATGATTATGATGTGTTGTACTTAGTGACGGTGGTGTCCAACTTGTGACCTTCTTTTTTAAATATTTTTGGAAAAAAAACTAACATGGTGTAAAATTTAATGGAATCGATACCGTTACTGATTCTGAACAAACTATATTCAGGTTTCGCATGATTAAACTAAAAATAATGTTGTAGAAATGTGTGATCATCCTTTTGAATAAGTACGTAATCTTTTCGTCGTCTGCACCATAGATAACTTTTTACAGATTTCGTGCAGCAGGCAGTTCACATTCGATACTACCTACCTATTACTTATAAATATATTGATACCTTGAAAGTGAATTGGAATTAAAATAAAGTTATCCACAGAAAGAAGTGAACCAATCTTTGGGGTATCTAAAAAAGGTATTATCGATAATCTGTCATCAGTGTATGAAGAATTTATAATGCTGACATGAGTGGTTGTGTCCCAGGTTGCGGCTTCGACAGCACGTCGCTGCGGCTGGACGAGCAGCTGGCGGCGCTGGAGTCGCGGCTGGAGCGGCCGCCCGTGCCCGCCGTGAGTTACATGTCGCCCGACCTCAGCGCGCATGCCGCCCGCGACTACTACTGACTGCCACCTCACCACACTTACAAACCAGACGAAACATACCACACTATCATTTGAGGCCTTCTATGACGCTTTCAAACCATAACAATTTCAATGTTAGAGAGAGACGACAGATACAGGCGGAATAGCAGTATCCCTTTCCCTCAATAGAATCATGATAGCATTGGCACTTAGTAGTATCGGGTTGCAGTGCATCACATTATCATGCATAAAAACCTAGAGCGATCAACCCATATAGTAGTGTGAGATAGTACTTTGTGCGAAAGTTATTTATGCACTGCACTACTTTTTTTTTCTGGCTGGGTCACAGAAAAATAATAATTTGATGATGTCAAGCTACCAGATAGATCTATTCAACATTTTTTTAGTGGCACTAAAAGATTTACCATATTACATACGAAAACGAAAATAAAAAAAAAAAAAATTGATATCTTGTCTCGAAATTTAAATCGAATCGATTTTTCAACAGATCTCTCGAACTAAGCATTTTTTAATCGAATTTCAGTAAACTTTTTGACTAATAAGAACATTCCTAAACTCGTAGGATTCCGCTTACTCACACAAACATTCCGGCGATGTACAAATGATCACGAACTACGCTTCGTTTTTGTGTTCCGTGTGATTTTATTCCAAGTGTTTACCTAACCCTAACCTGCAGCTTAATAAAATTGCGTAAAACACTACAAGTGACAATGCCTTTCCATTCGACAATGATCATTGCTTCATATTTTATAAGATCCATTTTTCCACGATGGTTTTTTTTTTTATATTCTCAAAATGGAAAAGATTGTCAGTAGTGCGTTGCGCAATATATTAGGATGCTGATCAAAGACAGTAAAAGTCTGAACATTAGTTAAAATATGTGCCTTTAACCGTGTCTTAACCATGAGTGTGTCTGTGCCACATAGAATATAAGAATCTCCATAAATTATATTTACAACTATTTTCTTACACTCCACTAGTATCAACCTAGTCTTATAAGATTAATTGTAAAGGTATTTTAAGTTATTATAATGTCGAGTGTGTATTAATAATCTACTTTCAATGTTGCAACTAAACCTATCAAAGTGTTAAGACTAGAGAAAGAGTCTTAAAACTAGAGAACATAATGAATATGATACACCTAGAACTACCACTGGAAAAGAAAAACACCTGGAAAGTATTGACTTATACTGCAAACTCTTTGTAAAAAAGCATAGTTGCCAAAATAATGTTTTCATATAAATTTCCATTCAACAACTCTATACAGTTGGAACCACAGAGTTCGGAATCCCTGCACCCACAGTATATAGAAATGGCAGTAGTTGAGTACTTGTCTGTTCCTATATTTGTACAATATTTGGTACAGAAATAACATGTAGTTTTCCGTTGTATCGTAGAAAGAGTAAAGTGTTGAAATTATGCTTCTATAGGCGTTTCCGTACTCTGTGGTGGTAACATATTCTTATTAGAAACATATGGTGTTCTCTTTTTGTAACAAACATTGTACAAGGTGAAAGGTAACAACTTAATGATAATTACTTCATATGATATTCGTGTGATCCTGATTTTATATAGAAGTAAAACAGAGGCATTGGTCACAAAAATATGCCAAAGTTAGTACCTATAATATTATTTTTTTTCGGCCCATTTATAAAATGTACTCCTTAAAATGAACATAGTTATAAGAATTACGTTATTTTTGTATTTATTTTGTTTTAAAACATACTAAGGGATTTGAAATTATAGTTGTTTTGATTATAGGTGTACAAGTTGGTTATTGTGCTTATAACTGACCACTATAAGTCTTATTGTATCTTTAAAGTATTTTATAGTCTCGTCACTTTTAAATTGTCTCAAGACGGTGTTAGAGCAAACCAAACGCGTGATTACAGAGAGATTAACCTAACATAATTTTATAATTGTAAAGCGTTGATTAGGATGATCTTTCTTCTACCTACACTGCTGCTCATGACCTTTTTAAGCTGAGTGATATGAATAGGCTAAAAATGTGCAGCTTTAGTTAACGGAAAATTGTTTTCCTATTGTAAATCTCATTTGTTTAGATATTGAATGCCTATTGTTATTATTACCAATGTAAACAATTTATATAGAACTACAGGTGCTTGTGAACATTTAGAACCTATGAATCGAGCCAATTTACGACGCAAAGTTTAATCAGATTGTAGAAAGTAATGAACATAGATATCATTGTCCGAGACAAATTAACACATGTTTTTGTGTTGTTTTCCCCAGAAAGTATATTATGATATAGCCTTACAGTGATGAAAACTGTATAACCATTTGGATTTATATTCGTCGATATTCTCGACGCTTTATTATTTAAGTGCTAAGGAATTGTATACAGATATATTTTTTATAAGATGTATTCGATGTAATATTAATCATATTTTTAGAAGCATGTTTTAGAATAAACATCATGTTTTGTTTGTTGTGGTTTTAATGGCTGTTCCTAACACGTAGAGGCTTGGCAGTTAACCCTTCGTTTCTGAAAGGTTATTCAAATATTCATTTGCTGTCAGATATCATGGAGTGTGATTGTGTCTGTTCTTCCGGCAACAAATCTCTTGCATTTAACATGAGATTTGATGTGAGATAAATTATTCAAGGCATGGTTGGCCTTTCAAGAAACCGGGTGTAATATTTTGCCCTGAATAAAAGGTGAAAATGTACAACGAACGATTTGCCTCATCGTAATTATTAACATTAATATATTCGCTTTTGTTTGGAGTGTTGCAGTGATAGCCTACTGACACTGTTATAACGAGACTGCTCTAAATAGGCCACTTTCAATCGCACACGAGTACCTAAACATAATACTGATAATAGTGATAATGCTTTCACTTCACATTTTTATCAAATCTTATTTGACTGATAACTTCGGGTCACACAATAGCTGAGTAAAACTATGATGTTGCAGAGATATTACATCTATTTATCATTTACACAACCTAATAAATTATTTTATAGATGAGTTTGGTTGGCCATAATATTTCATAGTCATACTTTGAACTTGATCAAAATCTTCTTAATTCTTTATTTATTTATTGGAGTGGTCTTACTAGAGCGGTCACGTTGTAAGTTTCTTCGGGCGCCGCTTCCGCAATGAGGTAAGAATCACTAATTATTGGCGTTTGTCTGTATTGTTCTATTGTGCCAGTTCATTAACTCGATAACAGTGCCAGTGTTACAACACCTGAACCCAATTTAATTTTGATCATTTTTTAAGTGAATATAATACAAAATTTCTGTGTATTGTATGTGTGAGGTATTTTAGTGATGTTCAGAAATCAAAATGATTTATTTTAAATAAATGAATTACAGGCACTTTTGAATTATCAAAATGTCAGTCAAAAAGGGAAGCTAAATTGCACGTTCCAAAACGTCGAGCTCGTAGAAGAACGTGCAAGAAACTCTATAGGACACTTAAATGCGTTCCAAATAAGAATAGGAAAGTCAATAATCTCGATCTGTAAAATATTGATTGAAAAGTACGGTTTGCAAAGAAAACTTATTTGCGTATTATTAAAAAAAAAACTTGTTTTTGCTCAACCTACCCAATTTTTCGATATCCAACGTCACAACATGGCGTAAAAATCGATCCTATTCTTATTTGGAACGCATTGTACATAAATCTTGTGGTTAAAGCGATAGTAGTAGCAAACATGTACGGTAAACAGAGCAACGAACGCTTTAGTTGCGTCACCAGGGGGCGTGGTTCTTGCCTTTTTACATTAACTAGTTTCTGTCAGTGGCTTCGTCCGTGTGAAAATAGATTTCCCTTAATAATAAGTAATAATAATAATCATTTATTTGCAAACATGGGTATTCGTACATAGATGTCATATGGTAAAAAATTCTCCATATTTTTCCAACACAAGGGATGTAAATTATCATAATTCAAAAATGAAATAGGTTATAATATTAATTTTACAATATCAGCAAATATTATTAAATGGCCAAAGTTATCTTATCAAAATAAAATAAAATGAGAAATAAAAATGTAACATTACAATTCAAAATACAAAATTAATAAATGGGAAAATTAATAGCAAAAAAAAATACATTAAAATATATTATTAAATGTCAAAACCATTTTATCCCTGTTTCATTCCCGGAATGAATTTTGTAAAATTCTTTCTTAGCGCTTTACGTAACTAGACCTTCGTCATAATAACTATCTTTGTGACACATTTCAACGCAATATTTTTATGTAGATGTCGTTGGCAGATCTTAGAAATTGATCACTTCATGATATGGCCAAGTAAAACTGGCCAGATCGTTTTAAATGTTAGGCAGTTTGATGGTATTTCAATCTTCGTTTGTCCTACTTTCTTTAGACCTTTTATTATCATTGAAATCCTACATCAATGATATGGCCAAACGAAGATTGACATATCATCAAATATTAACGTTTAAACGTTCTGGCCAGTTTTAGTTGGCCATGAAGTGATCAATTCTAAAATCTGGCCACGACATAGATACCACTTCTAGTTTGGAGAGGATACAAGACCACACGGTACGTGAATACTATACGGGGTTACCATGACCTTCAAAGTAAGATTGTTTCATTCTTATTTCAGTGTGGGTAAGAGACAGAGCTATACAGGTTGTCTAGCGCCATCTCTTACCCACACTGGAAATAAGAATAAAACAATCTTACTTTAAACGTCATGGTACAGGTCATAGTCGCAAAAAGCTAGCCCGAGCCATATAATCAATCCAATAAAATGTCAAGGCTATTACAAACATAGTCTAATTTACAATTAGGTCTACTGTTTGTAGTATTTCAGTTTTTAGGTCACAACAGTTAAATTGCCTTCGGCACCTACATACCGGCACGTATTACTATGAACACAATCTTGATCACCAGTTTAAAAATTACTCCAATGCAAAGTGAGCCACTTAATTTTTTACAATCAATAGCTAAGTAACTGGAACAATAGTGTTGAACTACATTTTAAACTCCAAGCGAACGCCGGAGTTCTCTCGCTCATTGTCTTTATATTGTGTCTTTAATTACGGTATTCTAAAAGTTAATTGACAGGTAGACATGAGAGCTATATTTATATTTTTAGGAATCAGAAGTGCAGATATTTAAAAAAAACTACGTGACACAACAAAATAAACAATTTTGTACTTTAAATTAAAAGAACAAAATAACAATAATTCTAATTAATCTAATTAAGCACAAATCAGTATAAGTCTCACGGCCCTTGAACGATGTTCCCGCCACGCCAATGACACCCGTACCAAATACGCGGGAAAGTGGTGCGCCCACCGCTACCATAGACTCCTCGCTGTAATTTTTTTCATTCCATCCTAACAATATATATATAAAAGAAGAAACTGACTGACATATTAACGTCAAAACTACTGGGACTAGGTGTGAAATTTTGCAGAAGGCTTCCTTTTATGACAAAGGCGAGCACTAGAGAGGAATGACCAAATTTCACACGTTAAGGGGTTGAAACAGGGATCTAAAGTTTGTATGGAGAAATCTACTTTCAAGCAGGCGAAGCCGCTGGCATAAACTAGTCTATAAATTACATATATAAAAGCAGAAACTGACTGACTGACATATCAACGCACAGCCGAAACTACTGGGACTAAGTGCGTGAAATTTAGCACAGTTTTCTTTTATGACGTAGGCAAGCACTAAGCAAAACTGACCCGCTAAGGGGATTCAATGGGGTTCAAAGTTAGTATGGAGAAACCTACTTTCACGCGAGTGAAGCCATTGGCAGAAGCTCGTTTAGTAATAAGCCAGTAAACTAAGGTTGTGACACCTCTTAATGTCAACAACAACGAGATATGAAGTCAATAGTCCTTACTAGCATTGACACCGGTTACCCAAGGCACATTGTAAGAACTGTCTTCCCTCCTCAGCGTGGTCTCTGCTGTTTCCCTGGGCTGGGTACAGTGGGCGCGCGGGGCGGCAGCGGGCGCGGTGAGGAGGCGCTGCTGCTGGAGCGCCAGGGCCGCGCCTCGCAGCAGACGCGCTCCTCCAGCCTGCCGCCCCCGCCCTCCGCCCTACCACGCCCGCCCCGGAAACCTTCCGCCAGGAATACCAGATACGACCGCTTGGAGCATAGGGATGCTCGTAAGGTAAGGTGTAGAGCGTATGAAAGTAGACCGGTAACTAATAATAGGCTTGTTGGCTTTAGTAGGCCAACTATATTCATCCTGAACCCAATACTAACTTCAATGTCTTACCAAAAAATAAGAATAGAACCGGAGTCGTTCGTGACCAATAACTCTTCACACTTTCTACGACTCAATGAACTGAATATTTAGAACAGGTTTTCTTACATAACCAGCTTTTCGTAGTTTCGTATATTTTTATACATTTGTTTGTTTTCTTTTTTCCCAAATAAATAAAATAAAAATATTTACCTGCATTAACTATTTCTGCAAAGGCCTTCAAAGCTATCGAAATAGATCTCGTAGGTAAGGGAAGTTATTGTGATTATCCTCATTGTTGCCAGCCGGAAAATTACCCTCTAATTATACCTACACCCAAGTTTTCCCTATATCCGTCGTAACAAGTTAATTTTGCCTCTGTTGACAGAGGATTTTTGTTATGGTGGTTCTTTTGGCTGACCGCGAATGAGGAATATTTACTAAAAACTGCACTAAAAATAACAAAGTAAAAAGATTAACCTTTCACAGTTTTAAGAGCAGTGGTGATGAAATAAATTACACAAAGTAATGCGCTTGGCTGGGTTTGAACCCGCGACCTACGATTCGTAAGTCAGGGCCGTTACCACACGGCCATCACTACTCTCTAAACGGTGAAGGAAAACTTCGTGAGGAAACCGGCATGTCTTAGAACCAAAATTCAAAGATACGTGACATTCACCAATCCGCACTGGGCCCGCGTGGTGGATTACGGCCCATTCCCTCTCCTAGAGAGGAGACCTGAGTCCTAGCAGTGGGAACGTTAAAAGGCTGACTATACTTATATGCTATGCTTATAAAAAGATTTAGGTATTACAACATTAATTAGATTTAATTAGGAAACGTACTTACGAGCACTGAATAAGTAAGGCTTATTATCCACGGACGCGTAAGTCATTATACGCTTGGTGTACGCCTGCGTAAAGCTTGCATACAAAGCTGCTGTGTCGTGCGCGAGTCGCGTCGTTGCCGCTTCATCGACAGAGTTTCATAGTTTTACGACCCGTTCATGACCTTGACGCTGTGAGCGGTGGCTAAGCGCGGGGCGACGAGCGTAAGAACAAAAGTATGAAAATGTTTGAAGCACGCCACGAGACGCCGCGCCCGCCTACCGATACCGCCCCGCTCGCCGCTTTAGACTGAAGTCGTGAAGAGGCCGTTACGTGTAAGCTTCACGCACACGCAGTCGTACACCAAGCGTAGGGGAGGTTAGCTCATAGCGGCCTTAGAAAGTAAAGCGGCCACGATTCATATTTCAGTTATTTGTAATGGTAGAGTGATGTTGCCAGTCTGGCGCATAGTAAGCATCCCGCCCGGCCCCGTTCAGTAATACGATGGCGATAGGTGAAGGCTTGGCGGTTGTAGCGACACAAATATTGTTTTTGCACGTTTTGTTAAATAAAAAAAGACAAGACAAATTTTCTAAATATTTAAATGCTTCTAATATATTAGTGTGGATACTTATTTATTCAGCTTTGTCTGTGTTGTATTAATTCCGGAACATGATAAAAAAGCAAGAGTAAATAATGTTTAAAAAAAATTGGTTGTCTAAAGGCAAAGCGAACCGGGCAAAGCGGTCTACTGACCGCTTTACCCTTGTAGCGACATTTATGACGTCACATAAGAACTAATTCTGCATCCCGCAATTAAAGTTCTCCGCGCGATTAGAACATATAGAACAGCCCGAGATCATCTATCGGGCAGTTGCCTACCAGACATAACACCCGTCTGGACGGAGGATCCTCCCTTTGCAACGGAGGTATGTGGGGCTTTACTCTCTGTTCCTCATACCTCTAAAATGAAGACCCTCGACAATAAACGTCAGCGCAGCCTTCGTGCAGCTATTACTTCGTGACGTCATCATTACTTCCTCAAGTTTTCGAGCAGCGAGCCATACAGCCAGCATCCACGGGTTTAAAGGGTTTCCTGACCACCAACATGACTACACGGTCATACCTGATCATCACACTCAGCCTCATCAGCGACCTTGGCTAAGCAAACCGCACCTTCAGCCAGTCACATGAAGAGCTGTGAAGAACCTCTTCTGGTCGACGTGCTGACGTCGACCAGGACCAGCTGACTGCTGAGTCAAGCCCTACGTCGCGCAGCACCGCTCTGACTCACTGGAGCCAGTAACACTACTCTGACCCACTGGAGCCTGCAGCATCATCTCAACTCACTAGGACAGCACCACCCCGACTCACTGGGGCTTCACCGCAGACAGTTCCGACTCAGAGAACTATGCGGCATTCGGTTTCGACCCACTAGAACCAACCTACCACTGGCCTGGCACATATCAAGAAGCATCAAGAACCATCGATCTCCGATCTCCAGAGGGGAGTGATGTAGCGACAACTATGACGTAACATAAGAACTAATCCTGCATCACGCAATTAAAGTTCTCCGCGCGATTAGAACATATAGAACAGTCCGAAATCATCTATCAGGCAGTTAGACATAATACCCGTCTGGTCGGATGATCCTCCCTTTTCAACGGTACCTCCGTTGAAAAGGTGTTTATCCGTTTGACCAAGGTATTTAAAGGAATCGTGAATTCTATTAATTTTGCTGCAATAAATAGTAGATTTCAAGATTTATTTTCGATATATTGACTATCTCAAAGTATGGCATGAATTCATTGTTGTGTGTAAAACTACGAATAAAAGTACCAATAAATGTACAAAACTCATCTTTAAGAATAGATTAGTTATTGTACTTTTTTTAGTATATCAACAACTACAGAGGACTCATACCAGGATACAAAAATAAATATTTTTAACTGAATCTATTTTGTTTGAGGGTACCTATTTTTAAGTAAGGACGATTTGAAAACTGATAACTAGTTAACAACAACCGTTATTTCTAATAAATATATTTTTGAACAAAATTTTTAGTATTTTCATTTCATCAAACACGATATAATATGCCATTAAAAACTATACATTTCATGTGAATGTTTATGCTGGCCACGTTGCCCTTACCCCTATGGCCGTTTTAGGCAGGCTCTCGGGCAAAGCGGTTTTTAGACAAATTTTCGTAATAAACAAATTTTAAAGTAATTTTAACTTTTGGGCAAATTTGATTTAAACATAATATAAGTTTAATAAATTATCTACCTAGAAGTATATTAGTTTCTTTAAAAATATGTAATTATCGTATTTTTTTTTAACTCAAAGTTAAGGTGGCTGCTTTGAGCTAACCTCCCCTATAATGTTGAATACGCGTCTATGAAGCTACACGTCCGTGGACAGTAGGTCTAGTAGTACAAGTCTACGAGGTACGAGTTTAGGGCAGATGCACCCATGGTATCTACCGACAATTGCTCGTTAGATACCAAGGTTACGCAATTGCATCGACAATACCTATTGCTATTGCAACATACAATGTGTGGAGACGACAATACTACGTACAATAAATGAAAACAACTCATTAAAACTCGTTCTAAATAAATTGCTGTTTATTTAAAGGCACAAAACAAACATGAATAATATATATAACATATAATATAATATTCTACAACTATCATACAACGCCGTCTAGGCCCAGAATAAGCAGAGCTAGTGTTATGAGTACTAGACAATTTATAAACATATTTATTTCTAAATACATACATATTATAGATAAATTACACCCAGACACAGAACAAATAATCGTGCTCATCACACAAACATTTGTCTTGAGTGGGAATCGAACCCACGACCTCTGCATAGCAGTCAGGGCCACTAACCACTAGACCAACAGGCCAGTCAGAATGTATGGAGCAGTTGATTTATTTCGTGATTTCACTGTGGGTACCAGAATAAAAATTGTTCATATTTATAGGTACTCCTATTGCCAGTGTTTTCAATTATAGTTGTTGGACATTATATTCATAATACCTACTTCATTTGACTTCGGCCCCCTAGCCAAGTTCGTTTCGTTCGCGCCGAACGCCTAGAGTAGGCCACGCCTCCGATTCCTTTGTTCTGACCACGTGACTGAGCGTTAAGATGACGTCAGAACAAAGGAATCGGAGGCGTTCGGCGCGAACGATACGATTGTAACTTGGCTGGGGGAGCAGGCCCCAAGTAAAATCTAAAAAAAAATGTAGCCTATGAAACATAATAGAATTTATGGAACTTTGATTCATCTGTGGAAATACATTTAAGACGAGTTGGTCCTTTTTCTTAGGGGTGAAAATCAATCAATGACTTCTCCCACTCTGAGTGGAGTGGGAGGGCGTGTCAGACTTTTATTGACTAAAACCACAATTTTGTTCTGCCCTTTGCGTTCTAGGACTACGGGTTTCCTTTTCAGAAATTCCTCGCGGTCCTAAACAGCGGGCATCGGCCTTACTGGGCCCCTACGGTATGCTGACATCTCTTTGCGGAGCTAGTGGACCACTACGCGCTGTTGACGACTGGGCTCGGTCCGGTTAATTACCGATCAGCTGGACGGCGAGTTACTCATTGCTCGACGTCCGCAAGCCCGCGTCTACCGTGGCTGGTAGTCGGGGTCGGAAACTCAGCGGGTGGGGCGTGAGGACCTTCGATCCCTCACGCGTGTGGCCTCCCCCTTCGCTAGCATTACTGCTTCGCAGAAGGAGGCGACCGCCTGCCATTTCTCCTCAATTCGGACCATAGTCCGAACCAGCTCCCGGCGCGAAAGGTCGCTGCCGCCGATTGCGTCCACGAGGACACGGCGGTGATCCGCCCAAGCGGGGCACATCTCCACCGACGAGTTGTCACTTATATTGCCTGCAAAAGTAAACTCAGTAGGTTGGTACCTACTGAGTTTACTTTTGCTATAATTTCTATGCTCTGCTTTGCATTTGGTTATGGTTTCCTTTTTATTTCATTCTCCTTTCATTTATTTCAATAAATAATAATAATAACATAATGAATTGTCAATTACCTAATGAATTAATTATATTTATTCATTATTTCTATATTTTTTCTTTCATTTCCCTCTGCTTAAGACTCCTAAGTAAAAAGTAAAATTGTGATGGTGATTTCAGTTGTTAACTCTTCGTACCAATCAAATTTAAAATGGTGGAGACACGTTATAATTACTTGTCATATTGTGGACGACTGTTCATAATACCAAGAGCACGTCGAGTCGCTTGGCTAGTTTATAGTCGCTAAGTAAGTCATTAAATGAAGCGATGCCGATGTTCACGTAGTACCTAAGTAGTTTCCAGGTGGGTGATTAGAGAGTCTCGCCTGCGTGTGTACATTGTAACTAGGTACTATGACTATAGAGTCCCGACAGGTGAACGATAGGTCAATTTCTTCACTCAATTACGTATGATGAACGACTTCAAATGAACTAAACTGCAATAATCCATTTTACCTACATAAATTGCTTTTGCAAAACCATCAATATTTTTATTTATAGCTGTGACGTCAGTTACTCTGGTCTGTTCTATTTTTAGTTTAAGCATAACGCATAAGTTAAAATAAAGATTAATTTAATTTAAAACTATAATAAAATTGCAAATCCTTCCTAGTTTTGTCGAGGTCAGAACTATATTTAGTCCGCTAAAGCTCGCTGCGTATATTGATGTCAATGCCCTGTATTAAGCCAAGGCCGCTTTATGGTAACAACATGATTATAATTTATCGCTTTATAATGTTAGCAGTAGGTATTGTCGGTACGTTGCTCCAGATAACGAGTGCATTATTCAGAAGCTGTATTGGAATAGTGCTGGTTTTCTCCAGTTTTCACCGTTCTCTGGAGAATAAGACCCACAGACAAAAGTTTGTAGATGAGGTTTTAGGGCGGAATTCACCAATAAGGGCCTTATCATACTAGCGCATTGCGAGCGTCCTCAAAGCGAAACAGGTGCGCAACGAATATGTTACGGGCGTGCAACGAACACGCCGCGTAAGCGCAGCGAATTTTTTGCGGACGCGCAACGTGATCCGGCAAAGAGATGCGGGTTTCCATCGTCTTCGAAGTAAAAAAGCCAACAGCAGTGTCTCCTGATCAGAATCCATTTTGTTGCTGAATGTATTGTACGTCGTTAACTTGCTACAAACACGCGTTGAAAACGTTGCGAATTTCCGCGCCGCAGCCGCTCCCAAACCGCTAGTGTGATAAGGCCCTAAAACTAATCGCGTTTCAACTTGTAAAAATACAACAAAAGAAAAATACAGACAAGTGACACCAGTGACAGCGGCTAAACGCGCTTATGCGAGCCAAACGTTAAAACGCGATTAGTTTTATTGGTGAATTCCGCCCTTAGTTTAAGTGTTTTATTTACTCACGAAGGCTTTCGTCCGTGGTTCTACTCTTACCTACGTGGGGTCCGTAGAGGACGGCCAGCTGACTGTTTGGCTTAGTCCAGCAGATAGAATTTTCTGCGGTTTTTTTTTTCGGTTACGTTACTTCCAGAGATATATCTTGAACACGCGTAAAAGTTCTAAACATTACACCGATTACACGACACGTGTCTCGGACCCTGACCTATTTGAGACTCTAGATAGAAGGCTGCCCCCTCCCACTAGCTCATTTAGAGGTCTTTACCAATTATGAAGGCTAGCTCTAAAGGATTTTTTTTTTTCAGGACTCAGATGGCTCTGGCTCGATCGCATCAACTGCATCACGAAGCTCACCTCTACCATACGACACAGTTCGCAAGCTGCCATCCGTGCCAACATCCGCCTCCCTGCCTGCTGCCGAGTCCCGGGAATCTCTAGTTCGTCCTAGAGACTCCAGCCTGCCTTCACCCTCCAAGTTAGCGGTGTATGCAGCTGCTAGAAGAAGGTCCGCAGAGTCCGCGAAAGATAACAAACGCACACATCACTATAGGATTCAGTTTTAACCAACACAGCGAAAATGTATTGAAGATGAATTCTAGGCGTTTTCATGCTCATAGTGTTCTTAGTGTTGCTACTGAACACCTTTGATTCAAACATTTCTTCTGCCTGAAAGATTTCAGATATTTACCGAAAAAATAAACGATATAAAACTTCAAATAAAAGACCTAGGTGTATTGTATAAATCTACATAATCCTAAACATACACGGCCAAACGTGAGTCCTGAATACCCTTCATGAAGCCTGATATTGACGTGTTTATTTTTAGATAGAGCACTGAAAATAAAGACGCCAATATAATGTGTTTCAACAACGAGTTATATTCATGATAGTGATAAATAACGTGAAAATGCTTGAGTGTCTTCAATTTAGGCTCCTATGGAAGGGGCTTTTCCTACCTATAGGTGAAGGAAACCTATACCTGGGCACTACCACGAGCTTTTAACGCGATCCATTTAACAACCTAATCACTACTATAGATAATTTGAACTGTTGAACTGTTGCTGAATGGATGGAGCTATACAGGGTATATAGGTCCATCCCTCTTTCTCGCTCACATGCTTGATATTTTAACACGTCATGGTAAGGCCCCTGTTCACTTTGTTTTGATTAAAAGTCTATGACAGTGTCCATATTTGTGGGTCCCATTCGTTTTGATCAAAAGTCTGTGATAGTGTCCATATTTGTGGGTCCCGTTCGTTTTGATCAAAAGTCTGTAACAGTGTCCATATTTGTGGGTTCGTTTTGATCAAAAGTCTGTGACAGTGTCCATATTTGTAGGTTATTTTTGATCAAAAGTCTATGACAGTGTCCATATTTGTAGGTTCGTTTTGATCAAAGGTCTTTGACAGTGTCCATGTTTGTAGGTTCGTTTTGTTTTGTAGAGTTTGAAGTCCATTAAATTAGTATTGCGGCATAGACCTAAAACCTATTGATTTATTTTACTTTATTTATTTAAGGCATGTTAACCGTAAAAATAAAGTAGACTTGGTTTGATATACTCCACTGCCATATTTTATGCTTAGTGAACGAATAAATATATTCATTATTCGATTTCGTAGAAGCTACTGATTCTAAGATAAAGAAGGTGCCTAAGTCTATGTACTAAAAAAGCTTATCCATTTTTTACGATATGCGAAAAGATACCGAAGTGGCAGATACCTATTTCGAGGATGACCAAATGTTTAAATTAATTCAGGTACTCAGTGTAGGCGTAAGTTAGCCCACGCAACGCCCAACTTATTTTGAAGCAGCCATCGTCACTTAGGTGGTTTTGTAGCTGGTCTTGAGGTAACGCACATAGGTATCTGTCATTGATAGATGGGACAAAAACCACTTATTTTTTAACGAAAATCCGTACGAATTATATAGAAAATTACGATGCATAGGGCCTGTTTCACAAGGTCGTATAGGTGCTGTCCAGTTAGATTTTTTTTTAATTAAACTGCCTCTCACAAGGAATTACTCCTCTAATGTGTGTCTACGATACCCAGACCCGGTACAACAAATATTTGTTCCGCTCAAGAATCGAACCCATAACATACAGTGCGGCAGCCAATCGCTCAACCACTAAGTCAAGCCAACCGTGTCGTCATACACGACTACCTACATATATAAATAAATAAATAAAATATTGTAATGTGAATAACAACTTATAAAGAAGTGGTGAAACAGGTCATTAGAGTAATAACGAAGAATTTATGAATGTAGAGTTTTGTTAGTGTTTTATAGATCGTAACTTTGAATAACGTTATGAGTATTTACTAAAATTAATCATAATGACCGCTGTTGACATTTGTATTGAGTAGGTACAGTTTAGTACGTTATGTTTGCGTGTGTAATTAAATTACTTTTCGGAGTATGGCTAGTCTTGCTTAGGACAATAAAAATTAAAACTGTTCAAATTGGACGCGACTTAGGTTTCTGTCTGAAACAAGTTTAATCAATAAGAGCGGCCTTGTTGCGCTAAAGTCGCTAGCAAAACATGTTTTTCAGAGCTTTATAATTGTTATTCAAACATTGAAAGATTTGCCAATAAAGGGTAGGTATAACTTTAGGGAACTTTAGGAGGTCACACTGAAAGACCTAATTTCAACATTCAAAACGTTTAAAGTAAATAATTTGTTATTATTGCTTACGAACAAAAAGCTTTGTAGGTAAATCAAGTTCAGAACTTTCATTAGACTAAATTATCTATTGTTAACCCTAACTTTCAAGATGTTTAGATTAACTGAGACTACTATAAGGGTCAATCACTTTTGCAGGACAAGTCGAAGACTGAGTGCCTAGTACAAGTTTGTTTTCTGCCGCGTCTGGCTCTGTGATTGGTTAAGAGCTCGAAGCGGGCCAATCGAAGCGGTGAACGTCATAATCGTGTCGATCGCGATAACGTAAGACAAACTCGAACTAGGCACTCTAAAACTTGTTCTCTTTGTGCAAACATCTAACCAGCAGACTCGTGTACGGTGTAACTGAAGAACTTAAGTTATTATTTAAAGTATTATGGACGCTATACAATAAATAACGGCGGCCATCAAGACGCCCGCGGTAATTGGAACTAATTAAAGGTTAGTTTTATTTTATTGCCCGCTGGAGCGCTGCGCCGGCAGTCCTTCCGTACCACTTTATATTTCACGTTTACATAATTGCATTTAAAGTCTGAATGTTAAAATACTAAACTGCCAGAATTTTAAATCGCCATCCAAAGTTTTTCAAAAAAAGTATTATTTCGTCCATTATGTTCGCCCATTATGGAACTTAACAAAAAGTATACAGTCGTGGTTTTTGGCGATATTTTTTCGACTAAAGTTGAGTAGCTGTTTTAATTATTATTTCCAGTTTGATTCCTATGTGATGAAAAATTGGTCTAAGTAGTTTTTTTTTTGTATGTGAATTACCTACACTGGACAATGTGTGGAATCATAGAAACGGGCACGATCTCGGTAAATGGAGCTGAGAAATTTATTGTAGCATTGATTACCTCACTAAATCTTGCCTAGAAGGGCAGTTCGATAAATTTCCTGCCAAATACTGCAAAAATATTGGAATGTGTTAAGCACATCCCAATAATAATTCTAAAGGAAATCAAAATGACTGTTTTCTATATCAAAAACTAAACGCTTTCTAAACTTGAAACTGGCTAAATGCAAAAAACCGTGCGATGCCAAAAAGAAAATACAGAATATCTTTTTTTTAGGGTTACGTACCTCAAAAGGAAAAAAATGGAACCCTTATAGGATCACTTTGTTGTCCGTCCGTCTGTCTACCTGTCTGTCTGTCAAGACCCTTTATCTCTGGAACGCGTGGAGGTATCAAGTGGAAATTAACCATATACTCAGATCTGCGGACTATTGAAGCTGTAAAAAATCAAACTTGTAAGAGAGAAAAAAAGATAATTCAGTTTATGTGGCAAAAAAAGTACATTTGGCACACTCGAGGAAATCAAAATTCATAGGGTACGTCCCGTTGACCCAGAATCCTGGGTTGAATCGTTGGAAATTTGGCATAAAGCAAGGTCTTATAGCACAAGTGTATAGGAATAAAACTGTAAATTTGTTTTTACGTCACAATTTTTTTTTGCGATTCGGAAAAATCATTCGACACTCCATTCCGAAATTGAACTATTTAGATAGTTAAGTTTGTACGGAACCCTCAGGGCGCAAGTCCGACTCGCGCTTGCCCAGTTTTTTTTATGAATGGGATTCTAGCATTAATCCAGTCTTTGTTTGAATGATGACAGCTAATGCCTCGAAATTATTTGGATGGTGATTAAAAAATCAGGCAGTATTAAATAGCTCAAGTAGATGTTAAATAAAAGCTTGTTTTTTTTATGATAAAGCTCGATGATCGTTGCAGCTATTTCGGTAAGAAATTGTTTGTATTACGGCAGCGTCGGGTCAGTCGACAGTTTGGTTGTAAAGTCTGATTCACACGTCGCTTTTTACTGAGGGAAACTTTTTAATCACTTTTGAGACTGCGGAAAATAGGCGTGAAATAGCTCGAGAATCTATTTAAACGGAGTTTATTAAGATTCTCAGGTAGGGAAAATTGGTAAATTCCGGTAGCATTTATGATAAATGATATTTATTTTGTAAGTAAGTTTAAAAAAACACTTTTACACGTCAATTTTTTTTTTCGTTATTTTAAACTAGATGAGGCCGGTGTTTCCTAGCTGACTACCCTGAGAAGAAACACCGAAACAAACTCAGGGGTCAAAGTCTCTTTTAAAGTCCATACAGTTAATATGTAATAGTCAAATCACATGAGAACCATGCAGATTTGTCTGAGATGGTCTTTTGAAGAAAGAACCATACATTTACCAATTTCCCTCTACTTGAGAATCTATTCGCAATGCTAACTTTCTTTTTAAAAGTAGATATTACACTGTTTTGCCTCTGCTCCGGGAAAAACCTTATAAACATGATCTGCGTAAATAGCGTACGTGTGAAGTGGACCATTACGATTTTGTGAACGATACGCACCGGTAGTTCTGGCTGGAATACAATAATATTATGTCCAAACAATTGTTTACAGCTTTAAAAGATATTGTACCGAAACTAAGAAACCACTAATGGCTATTGATCGAATAAATGAGAGCGTTGCTACATATTTTATTCTAGTTTTATTTCCAATATTCTTATCCTTCTAGACTTCCACTTTCCCACCAACTTCATGTAAGTATTTAATTCGCTTTAAAACTTTAAATAATAGTGGATTGATTGATAATTATTCTAGGCTTTGCACTTTGCTGTAAATCGTAACAGTTGACATGGGTTTGACAGCGTGTTTGTTGACGTTTGTGCTGATGAACCTTTCAAATTTCATTCAAATCGGTTAAGTACCTACCCACCACTGTCTAATGGCTCTATCTTCAGAAAAAAAGTAATTATCTATAATTGTTTTGGTCTACTCTGTTTAAACTACAAATGTACGAACAAAGCTGTGTAGGCAATAAGATGACAAGCTTTACGACCTATAAAAGCGTTACGTCTCCGTCAAATTGAAAAAATATATACAGATGTTGCCAGTTAGAACGTGGCGTGATATCAATTTAATTGGAGCTACTACACGATAATGCAATATTGATTGATCAACAAAAGACTACATTAGATGTCTCGTCCTGCCTGCTTTGCACGATAACCGCTACCAAGAATAAAATTAGTTCTATAAAACAGGTTTTTTTTCATTATTCTGTTGCGTTCATATCTGATGGAAATTTATATGCATGAGGTCTTATTTAGGAGATTCGATAGGCTCGTGCTTGGCCGTTATCTTGATCGCCTGACCTCAGCGTAGCCGTCAGTCTGGGCATCCGCGAACATCCCTGAGGCACTACAGAAGCGAGGCAGCCCCAACAGCATCCTGAATGCATTGTTGTACTGGACGCCAAGAGCATTAACGGCCTTCAGAGTGTAGTTAGTCCAAAGGCTACACGTGTAAAATGCTTGGCAGTATACTCTGAAAAGGGTGATTTTAACTGAACCCATGCAGCGTGAGACCCTCCGTATCAACATATTACATCCTACCTCCAACGCTCTTTGCTCCCTGTCCACGTCCAGATTGTCCTTTTAGCTTTTTACTTTTTTTTACTTAAACAATTTTGATGTTAAATCACTGTCCTTTTATACTATTTATTTTGGTATGTACAAGTGAAGCCCTTTCAAATCATACCAAACACGACGTATTTATCTTTATTCAACACATGAATTTTTGTCTGCTAGAGGGTGTCACATTAAATTTGAGCAATATTTTTGAAATGAACAAGTAACACCCTTTCAAATGATACCAAACACGGCGTATTTATCTCCATTTTTATTTTTTAACTTTCATGTAAGGGTATTTTTCTTACTGGTTCTCGAGAAGCTTAATTACTAAGATGCCCCACTATCGTCATGGAATTTTTCTGCTATCAATTCGAATTAAGGAGCCTTCAAATATAACGAAACACCTCTGGTCACATCTGTTGCATTTTAAAAGTAGACTTGTGTAATGAATCTGGAGAAAACGAAACAAAAAAGTACCTACTTACACTACCTACTTACTTACTTATCTATAGACAAAAATTTAAATATCAACCAATAGAATCAATTCACAGTAAGTAGCGTTCATACATACTTTAAATTACCTTCCGTGTCCCAGAAAAGAATGGTTTAGATACAGCTAGCGAGTTATAAATGGAGCCACATACCTATAGGCTATGACACCATAAATTTATAACTTGGTAACTAGGTATCTGTCTCATCGCGGTGAACTCAAAAACTATAACTACACAGATTTTTATGCAGTTTTTTTCAATAGACAGAGTGATTCTTGAGGAAGATTTGAAGTCTAGATGTAGGTAATATATGCATATCATAGTAGAAAAAGCCGACAATTTCAAAGATTTGTAACGCCCGTTTAAAGTTGGGGCGGGTCGCCAATCTGCGTATAATTGCTAACTTTGTGCATACCTACGATTTGCAATTATATGTACAACGTAATATTTGCTACAGTAATATGGCGGAGTATGTCCTGCGGCAAAAATACTAATTATAACTTTTAACAGCGTTTTTACCACAATTTTAGACAAATAGTGATGAGTGTTGGTGACGTACTGATAGACAACACAAACGCTGACACAGTTTCACACTTTGACTATCCGAATAATAATTTAGGTAAAAAAGTAAAAAAAAGTATAACAATAGAAGCCTTGAAAATTTAATCAAGATTCTGAATAATGACAATTCTTTTCTTAAATTTTTAAGGGTTTAAAAATTACTTATTTCCTGGAACAAGTTTTGTAAAATATTCGTAAATCTTTAAAAAAAAATTAAGTCAATCATGGAATTACCGAATGCTAACAGAGTTTTCAGGCGTTATCTCTCTTTTTTCGCGTTGCCTTTTTGTCAAACATCGCATTGGATTGCGTTAGATGAAGTAACAAACTTTTAAACCATGCTCGATGTTGACGATAGGCGAGTGAAAAAGAAAGGACCCTCTTAAGTATGTCATGTGCTTAACGTCAACTTCGTTTATCCAGCCATCACGCCTTGAAAGAAAAGATAATTTTCACGAAAAAGAAAATATTGAAAAACTTTGAAAATATTTAAAAGTACTTGTTTTTTTCGTAAGACGTAAATATTGTTCTATAATAAAATAATACCAAAAATACAACTGCCGGTTCGCTGTTGTCTTCGTCTACCTATCCAGAAATACATTAAAACAATAATAGGATGAATTCGGATGTAACAGTGCAGAAAAGAACTTCCTGTTGTTTCCAGGGAAAAAACAAAACAGTAGCTATTTAATTGGATTAACGGTTGACCTTTCACACGAAAGAAAGTCGTCGGAATAATAAATAAATGTAGCGAATTCCTTTATTGTACACTATACAGTTTATTGGTAAACTATATTGAGAAGGTTAAAGAGTAGCATTGATCTGTATTGGTAAGATTTTTCGTTATTTTTATTTCTAGAATGTACTAATTTAATTATTTAAAACAAAATATTAAACACGAACAAGATTGAATAAATTCTTGAATGTTCATACAGCGGCCTTGATCCTGACATTTGCGTACCTAACGAGAATGAGGCCGAGTGGTGGCCTCGCGCGCCTGACCGCCTCGCGCCTGCGCTTGCGCAACCACCACCGAGCACCGAGCGCCGCGCCGCCGACCGATAGCCACGACCACGACAATGCGACAGAGATAAACGTTCCACCCTCCATAACGATATCTCGTTTCAACGCTCGATACGAACGGGCAACGGCCCAACCTTCGCTTTAGTGACGTGCTCCTTCGATACCTACAGAATGAGGACAATCAAACAATTTACTGTTCATTTATCGAACTGATTTGATTAAAGATTTATATCAATCAACTGCTACTCAAGTCAGAAGCTGTTGTTAGTAAGTACAACAGATTAATAATGACAATTATGCCTAGGTTTTCGATCAAGATATAAATTGGACAATATCGTAGGTACCTAATTTAAATATGTAATCAAACCTATGTGGAATATCTATAGTTATGTAAAAAATGTCATAGGTGGTGTGTGATTAAACTAACAACTATTCTCCGAAAAATTGTGGAAAAAGATGTCAAAATTTTGTACACCATAATATCGTAGACATTGTTATAATATTTGTCATAGTGCTAGGTTATGGCATAATGTTTACTCAGATCGTGTGGTCGGTCGGTTTGTTGTTGTTTCAGATAAACAAGTGAAAATCGTTCACATGTCAATAAAACGCGGTGGTCTCACAAACAGCGTTATCTCCCTGCGACTTCGTTTTATGGGCAAACTTCCATTGAAATAGAAACATATATGTGGACATGTTTACTGTCCTGATAAAATTATATCCGTAATTTTTTGTACGGTTTAAAAATACATTTTAAAATTTAAAAATATTATTGTTAAATATTATTGATGTATTGGAGTAAAGTTTCTTCTTAGATGTATATGTACATATTATATAGATACTGTACAGATGGATTTATTTAGCATAGCATAGCCGGCCTTATAATGTTCCCACTATTGGGACTCAGGCCTCCTCTAGGAGAGGGAATGGGCCGTAATCTACCACGCGGGCCTGGAATTTTTGGTTCTAGGACATGCCGGTTTCCTCACGATGTTTTCCTTCACCGTTTTGAGAGCAGTGGTGATGAAATAAATTACACAAAGTAATGCGCCTGGCTGGGTTTGAATCCGCGACCTACAACTCGTAAGTCGGGGCCGTTACCACTCGGCCACCATTGCTCTCAATTTTGGATTTATTTTCTTCCATAAAAATCCAAATATATAACAACCGAATGGAGTGACGTAGCTACTTATACTAAAGCTATTCCGTATCTTTCATTAATCTGCTCCTCAAATAGCCCGTTAATTTCCGGAGCACACGATAGTAACTGCTGATGTTCGTGTAATTATAGTGTTTGTTAATCGATATAATGAGCGGAGCTGAGCCGTGGGCGGGCCTCAGTAAATCACTCTTCCTGAGGTACAATCGGCTGTATCACGACATGCGAATTGTAACTTAGTATACCCATGGGACTGTGGAATCTTTCATTTATAACATTACTTGACTTAATTTTACTTAGAAAATATCAACATCAATAGGACAAAAATAGATATTAAATACTATGTAAAAACAAGAAGTCAAATAGACTTGGTCCCAAAATGATTCCCGAAGAACACCAAGCCATGTAAAATAATAATGTCGTTGCTCAATGTAGATATTTACAATATATCGTCGAGAGCGATTATTTGTTTGCTTAATAATTGAAAATAAATCAAACATTGAATTTTTCGAAAACATCTCTACATAAACCCATATAGGTTAAGGTCAGGTAAATTGAATATTAACCGTATCGCAAGCCTTAGCTGGTTCAATTCTATTTACGTTAAAGCTAATAATAAAAATGGAGAGTGATGGTTATACACAGTATGGTGACTCTGATAGTCGCGTGTGTTCAATGAAGGTACCTGATTGTCGAGGCTTGGTATCGAAACCGGTTGCAAGCACTTTTTATGATATCAGCACGAAATCGACATCGTATTTACAACGGTGCGCGCACACGTTAGCTAAAATTGCAGTCTTCAATCAAATATTAAAATTAGTAGGTATTTAATATTATTAGCTCTAATTATTACTTCATTGTTTACCTCGTTAATATATATGAGTCATGCACAATGAATAATATTTAGGTTGGTAAGTACCTACCCAGTAATATATATGGTATGAGGATAAGGAAAACGGGAATTGGGTAGGTCCCCATGTAAAACTTTGTTATGTTTTTAGATAGAGGACAGTTAGGTACAAAAAGAGCAGATAGTTCACAAGAAGTAGAAGTAAATGTTTACTACCTACTTGGTAGGTGTAATAGACACCTACTTATGTATAAGTGTACAATGATGGAGTACACATATAAAGACAATTATAGCATTGTCACAGTATCACTCAACAGATACGATTGACCCGAGCGTGTGTCATGTGAAAATAAAGTAGTTAGTGCAATAATTGCGCTAGACAATGCGGCGAAGATGTTTGTTTTCGTCGTATTGTCGACAGTCCAGTTAATTATAAAACTAACAGTTTTATTAGATCTTTGAGAACATCAAAAAAGCGTGACGATTGTTCTTTGATTTACTACTTATTTAACGCACATTTATTATTATCTGTCATGTCTATCTGCATAATTGCTTTTATCTCTGTGGTGTTACTGAATTGTTGATATTTAATACGACAGGCCTGTTGGTCTAGTGGTCAGTGGCCTTGACTACTACGCCGGGGGTCTTGGGATTCCCACCCAGGACAAATGTTTGTGTGACGAGCACGATCATTTGTTCTGTGTCTGGGTGTAATTTATCTATAATGTATGTTTTAAGAAATATAGAAATATGTTTATCAGTAGTCTAGCTCAGCTTAGTTTGGGACTAGACGACGTTGTGTGAAAGTTGTGGAATATTATTTTATTGTATTATTATGATTTAAGGTCTCTACACACAGCCGGCGTGGCGTGGCGGGGCGCGGCGTGGCGGGGCGGCGACGCTGCGTTGGCGCGGCGGCATCGGTCACACTGCGGGCGTGATCACGTCCTGTCCCGCCGCGCCCATTCACGCCGACCGTATCGCGACACTATTTATTCATCAAAAAGATGTTGAGCGATTCAGACGTGGAAACGCTCTTGCTCATTTGCGCTAGCTAAGAAAAAACAACGTAAACGGAAATGGGTGCATGAAATAAATCAAAACCGTCGTAATTATGGGGAGTATCACAGACTATGCCGCGAAATTTCCTATAGATTCCCAAAGTTCATTTTTAAGTACAGTATTTTTATACTGCCTATGGCCCAAATCGTACAAACATACGTGAGCACGAACACATTCGACTAATTTTTCGACATCCATTTTTGTAAAACAATACAAAATCACATTCACGCTCCGTACCGTCCGACGCGACGTGCTCACGCCCCGCCGGCAGTGTGATTACAACATACGTAAACCAAACAACACAAAGCGTCGGCGTCCTGAGGGCGCTGCGCTCGCGTCCCGCCGCGCCCGTCCCCGCCGCTTCTGACTTGTATTCCCGCTCGGCGCGGCGGCGGCGTGGCGCGACGGTTACCGTCGCGTCGAGCGGGACGGCTCTGTGTGGCGTCGTCCGTAATATCTAGTACATTACAACTGCTCAGTGTCGCGTCGCCGTCCCGTCCCGCCGCGCCGCGCCCGCTGTGTGCAGAGACCTTTATCTTTTCAGAATAGAGCTCAAAAGATCGCATTGTGGAACTGTGAAACGAGCAGTGGTGGCCGAGTGGTAACGGCTCCGACTTATGAGTTTGTAGGTCGCGGGATCAAACTCAGCTAGGCGCATTACTTAGTGTAATTTATTTCATCACCACCACTGCTCTCAAAACGGTGAAGGGAAACATCGTGAGGAAATTTCTTTTTTTTTAAAATTTAAGATATATGACATCCACCAACCCGCACTGGGCCAGCTTGGTGGATTACGGCCCATTCCCTCTCCTAGAGAGGACGTCTATGTCACAGCAGTGGGAACATTATAAGGCCAACTATGCTATGCTATTGTGAAACTATTTTCTTTGTGCAAAAAAAGTAAATATCAACGTAATTGGTTTTGTCTGCTATGTACCTAAATAAACAAATTCATTTCAACGTTTTCTCTTTCTTTAATTGCGCTTATGATGTCAATTAACACCTATTTCTCGGAACACAATGTCGTTAAGTAAGGTCGACAGCTTTCGACTGAGTCATTAAACTCAAGTGACGCATACGAATTCCCATAGTCATAATATGTGTAGAGGTAACGTTGTTTGAGTCGTTTTGATTTCTGAGATTAAGTGGGGGTTTACCTTGTAAAATACCCTGTGGTATAACCGACTGCGGTTTTCAATAAAAAGAGAGCTCTTCAATTATAAATGTAGTACCTGCTACCTAAGTACCTGTACAACCATTTTTCGTGAGAGTACTTACATATCTTCTCGAGTGTCTTCTTAAAGATAAAATGTTTTCTTTTTAATTGATTTAAGCCAGTGCTTGACTGCGGTCCCACCTGATGGTAAGCAGAGATGCAATCATTGATGGTGAGGCGCACTAGTTTATTAAGAGCCTATTCACTCTAGCTTTGAAGACACCTAAATTATAGTTGGACGGGAAGACCGCAGCAAGCAAATTGTTCCACTCTTTCGATGTACGCGAAGTAGTTATTCCAAATCTTATTATTTACCTGTCCATCGTTGTTTGGATAAACAAAGCGGTATTTTCAATCCATGCAATTTCAACATCCAGTGAAACTACAGCAGACCCTTACGCAGAATAATGTATGTTGTTCCCACCACTCGTTACGCAGAGAGTTTACGCGCACTGTGCTGCAAAATAGAAAATTCTACAAAATACGCAGGTATAATATTATACATAAATATCATCATCATCATTTCAGCCGAAAGACGTCCACTGCTGGACATAAGCCTCCCCCAAGTGCCGCCACAATGAACGGCCCTGTGCGTCTCGCATCCATCGGACTCCCGAAACCGTCACCAGGTCATCGGTCCACCTTGTAAGAGGCCTTCCAACGCTACGTCTGCCGGTACGTGGTCGCCATTCCAGAACCTGTCGGCCCCAACGGCCATCCGTTCTGCGAGCTAAGTGCCCTGCTCATTGCCACTTAAGTTTGGCGAACATAATTATATTATCTACTTGATACTATCTGTCCCGCGCGATTTCAGCCTTGTCTTTGGTTACTTCTCCAGTCCTATTGGTCGTAGCGTGATGTTGTATAGTCTATTAACACAGTTTGAAGATTACTATACTATTAGCTTTACTCGATAAATGGGCTATTCAAAACTAAAATATTTTTTCAATTAGAAACAGTGTATTTACAGAGATTAGCGCTTTCAACAAACCAAATAAACTCTTCAGCTTTATAATAATAAGTATAGATAAATACATAAGTAGAATATATACTAGCGGTCCCGACATATGTAGACCTGTTCGAAACCTTTTTTTTTAGGCAGGAAAATCATCTTATGACAAATCCCGCTCTTGGACGGAACGGGAGATAGTGGCAGACTTTTACTGACTAAAAACCCACTCCTGTTCCTTCTTCCACGGGTAGTGTGAAAGTGAAACCCGGGGCCCTGGGACGAAGGCAAAGAAGGAACAAGAGTGCCGTTTTATTCACTAAAAGTCTGACACTATCTCTCGCTCCGCCCAAGAGCGCGATTTGTCATAAGATGATTTTCCCACCTAGTAAAAAAAAAAACTGTTCCTTTGCCTTCGTCCCAGGGCCCCGGGCCTGTCCGAAAGATGGATATTCGTCAGGAAAAAAAATTGAGAACCCGATTGTAGCCACCTATTGGATTCGATTGTATTTTCAAACCTTCCAGAGACCCATTTAAATATACACACAAAATTTCATCCAAATTGGTCAAGTCGTTTAGTTTTTTCGAGGAGTTAGGTGACAAATATACGCGAAGAATAAAAATTATAAAGATATAAGTATATCACAATTAGGGAAAAGCTATAGTCAAGGTATTAGAAAAAAAATAATGTAACCTCACTTTTAATGTCTAGTCTAATACCTATCTTAAACATCAGTCATCGACCTTCCTAATAATTACGAGCTAAGTGTATAGTAGAGTCGAGAAGGAAAAAAAAATATGGAAAATCTCGTTTTCTGAGCACGATAACCTTTAGATTAGAGTGTTTACGTAAATTATTTCCTTTTGTGCTTATAATCAAGGTCAATACAGATTTAAATGTTTTAGTCTTAAATTGGTCTGTAGGCTTGTCGTTTGACTATTGAATTTTTAGCAACTCATCTAAAAAAAGGACACACCTTGACCTCACTCGTAGGTAAAACTTGTTACTAGGTGTTTCATGTTTTTTTTTATTATGGTGATTTTTGGTATATGAACACTGTGTATGAGTGGCATCAATAATTTGAGCAAAGTCAAATAAAAATCGAAAATTAAAAAACATAGAGCACCTTTTTTACCTATAATTTTTTTCGTTGTTAAGGTTCCGTGCCCAAAGGGGAAAAACGGAACCCTATTACTAAGAGATCCGCTGTCTTTCTTTCTGTCTGTCTTGCATCAGACTGTATCTTGTGAACCGTGATAGTTAGACAGTTAAAATTTTCACAGATGATGTACCTATTTTCGTTGCTGCTATAACAACAAATGCAAAAAAAAAACAAAATAAAATAAATATTTAAATGGGCTCCCATACAAAAAACGTGTTTTTTTTTTGCCGTATTTTCTATGGACGGTATGGGCCCCTTCGCGCGCGAGTCCAACTCGCACTTGCCCAGTTTTGTAACTTTGCCCCGCACTAGGAATTACTCTTGGATCGTGGGTGTGTTCATAACATTGCATAGCATCATCAGCCTTAAAATGTTTCCACTGCTGGGACTCAGGCCTCCTCTTTAGAAGCGGCAACGTGCCGCAATCCTCCACGCGCGTCCAGTGCCGGTTGGTAGATTTCACATGTCTTCGAATTTTTAGGTTTAAGACAAGGTTTCCTCACAATGTTTTCCCGTTTGAGAGAAATCGTGATGAAATAAATTATACAAATAATGCGTACGGCTGGGTTTGAATTCGCGACCTACAAACTCGTAAGTCGGAAACGTTACTACTGGGCCACAACTGGTGCATCTCTCTTAAGCTCTCGGTGCGTTCACAAACATGTAAACCTCACATTAACAAGATACTCATACCCGGAACAACTATCAGGGGCCCAAGTCTGCTATTTTTATAAATTCGTCATTCCAACACGATCCCATTGTCATTTTGCTAAAAGTTCGTAATCTGATAATTCCTAATGTTCGATCATTGATCGGTCATTGATCTTGTGGTAGAATGACAATATCGAGCTGTCTCGAAACAAATTAAAAGCAATGACTGCACAATGACGTTCTACTGGTAGGTCACTGATCAAATGAACTGTTTTTTTTTAGGTGTTTAAATCATCTGATGGCAAATCCCGCCCTTGGGTGGAGCGCGAGATAGTGTCACACTTTTACTAACTAAAACCCACTCCTGTTCCTTCTTTGCCATCGTCCCAGGGCCCCGGGTTTCACTTTCACACTACCCGTGGCCCTAGTAAGTTTCGACCCTGCTAGGCCCCTACGATTTGCTGACATCTCTTTGAGGCGCGCATGGAACAGTACGCGCCGTCGACGACTTGGGGTCGGTCTGGACGGTTACCGGACGGTTGGACGGCGAGCTACCCATTGCTAGCCGTACGTAGCCCACGCCTACTTTGGCCGGTAATCGGGATCGGAATCCCGGCAGCTGGGGCGAGAGGATCGTTGCCTCGCGCAGTATTACTGCTTCGCAGAAGGAGGCGACCGCCTGCCACTCCTCCTCGCTTCAGACCATGGCCTGTATCAAGGCCCGGCGCGAGAGATCGCCGCCGCCGATCGCCCCCACGAGGACACGGCGTTGCTCTGCCCAAGCGGGGCACACCTGTACCGTGTGCTCCACCGGGTCCTCCGGGTGGTCCACACAGTGGCGACACCCGGGCGTCGCTTCCGCACGAATCCGGTGCAGGAACTTCCCGAACTTACCGAGTTCGGTGAGAACCTGCGTCATGCGGAGGGTGAGGACGCCGTGAGGTCTTTCCAACCACGCCTCAAAGAGGGGACTTACCGCCATAATTGTGGCGGGCCCAGCACTGGGTCGCGATCCCGCCGGAGCTCTGTCCGTCATGCTGCGACTTGTTACGGCGGCGGAGTTTCGCCCCGGCATTGCATCTCCATGCGCAGATCGTGCATGCATGCAAGGATTGTTACCTCCAGATCCCATGATGGCTGGCCAGCAAAGAGACTTGCCGCTACGCGGGAAATCGTCCGGTATCCTCGCACCATCCATATGGCCATGACCCTCTGGCATGCGATCAGCCGGGCCGCTGACTGCTTCCGCAGCGCCGGCGCCCACACCGGTGCGCCATAAAGGGCCATGGACCGAACGATACCTGCGTAGCGCCTCCGGCAGGAAGCGTCTGGACCTCCTAGGCTGGGCCGGAGCTGCTTGAGGACAGCCTCAGTTTGATCTAGGTTTGGAGCCAGACGTCGGAAGTGCTCCTCGAAATCCCATCGGCTGTCGAGAACGAGTCCCAGATACTTCATCGTCGACCCGACGCCGATGTGAACTCCTCCTACCGTTAGTTGGGAACCAGGTGGTGGCCCGTTCCAAGGGTCGTGAAAGCACATGGTCTCGGACTGGTGCAATGCCACCTCGAGTCTCAACTCTTGGATCCTGCCCTCTACTGTCGCAACCCCGTGTGTCGCTAGTTCGGCCGCCGTTTGGTAGGACTCTTCCGCGCCAGGACCAACGTGTCGTCTGCGTAGCAGATTACGCTGACCCTGTCAGGTCGCCGCGCGGTACGTAGTCGTATCCGGTGTTTCACAAGGGCGGCCCTAGTACCGATCCTTGCGGAACACCGCACAGCATCTCTAAACGTTTCCACTCTCCCTGGTGACCAGGGTAGATAATGTACTTGTCCGACAGGTCAAAATTTTGGCAGTTATCCGCATACGTCAAATGTTCGTTTGTCATTATGTACGAGATTACCATTCTATGCCATTTCTTTCAATGGAGTGTCAGTGGTTGACCATTGGCAAGTCATAATGACGCCATATATTAGTAGATTACCAAGTTTGTCAAAATCAACAATTATGAAGTCAATGATAGATCATTCTGACACTATTGTAATAGCAGACTTAAACCCTGTAAAGTAGGCCATACAAGTATTTGTTCCGTGCGGGAATCAAACACGCGACACGCGGCGCAACAGCCAATCGCTCATCCAAGGCGCCAACCGTGCCGTCAATATCTATCTATACATATAATAAAACAGTAAAATTATTTTGCTATGGTATTAATTGGCGCAAAAACTACTGAACCGATCCTCTTCAAATTTTGCATACATAATCCTTATAGGTCAGGGCTACTTATAGGCTATAAATTATCACGCTATTTGCTATGAGGGGTGAGCAATAATCGAAAATATAGGTATTGAACGACATTTGCCGCGAGTTCGATCCCCAGTTACAGTTAAAAAATTTGTCATTATTTAATCCTTTTTTTTGTAATAAAACTAACTTTTACCATGTTTTTGAAACAAAATTGACATTTCTATTCGATATCTTCTTAATATTTTGTAAAAACTAATCAAAACACACCATAAAATCAAAGCGGCGAGTAAAATCACGTACAATAATATTACATTATTCCATTTAGCTGCAACTATTACTTCTGAAACGAAAATCATCACGCTATCATCGATAAGGAGCCAACCAGTCAATTATGACGTTTATATAAGAACGTCTATTTTAAATTTTCGTCATCGAAGACCGTAGCGCAGTGGTTTCGTATCTAGACTTGCGTATAATTTATAGGTAGTTCGAATCCCATGTCGCTCTCTTGCGAAATTTTTGGTTTTATTTTTTCACCGTAAATAAGATTTTATTTATATATTTTTCAATGCTTACATTTTTTTTTTATATACCTACACATAATTTTTAGTTGTATGCGTATCACGCAAAATGTTAGAAATCGATGTAGATAGCTTTTATACATTAATATTCTGTATGACTTGATATATTACTTAGGCTTTGTTTCATCGCAATGAAACAAATCATATGAAATACTAACGATATGAATTTAAAGTTTTCAAGAATTTAAATATGACACCACACGCAACTCGCAACGCCATCTAAAGACTCAAAGTAGAAAAAATGATGACAATGAAAGTTGAACTTCATACTAAATTTGATAGATGGTATTGTGTATTTTAAAACTACTGGTCTTAGACGGAGGCATTTTTAACAACTTTTACTGTAACCAAAGGCGATAAAAGTAAATACTTATGAGTATTTAATTATTGACTTTAACACGGTCAAATTTTCGGAAGGGGTTACATGGTACCTTGCGTTGGAAGACCCCCAGGTGGACCGATAACCTGGTAAGGGTCGCGTAATCCGGTGGATGGACCGGTCATTATGGCGACTTGGGGAGACCTATGCCCAACAGTGGACGTCTTTCGGCTGAAATGATAATGATGACGATGGC
The DNA here is from genome assembly GCA_949316375.1 of Mythimna vitellina. Taxonomy (NCBI): domain Eukaryota; kingdom Metazoa; phylum Arthropoda; class Insecta; order Lepidoptera; family Noctuidae; genus Mythimna; species Mythimna vitellina. The sequence goes on from OX438686.1 coordinate 6,806,380, forward strand.
ACCTTTTTCTTTTTTTTTTAAGGTTGGAAATCATCGAATGACTTTTCCCGTTCTGGTAGGAGCGCGAGGGCGTGTCAATCTTTTACTGACTGAAACCACACCTGTGTCCTTCAGTTGCTCTTTGCAACATCTCTTTGAGGAGCGCGTGGATCACTACGCACTGTTGACGACTGAGCTCAGTCCGGTCAACTACCGGAGGGCTGGACGGCTAGCTACCCGTCGCTCGACGTCCGCAAGCCCGCGTCTACCGTGGCTGGTAGTGGGGGTCGGAATCTCGGATTGGCGTGAGGACGTTCGTTCCCGTACGCTTGCGACCTCCTCCTTCGCTAGCGTTACGGCTTTGCAGAAGAAGGCAAACGCCTGCCATTACTCCTAGCTCTGGATCTCGCCCAAACCAGAACCCAGCGCGAGAGGTCACTGACGCCGGTTGCCTCCACGAGGACAAAGTGGTGCTCCGCCCTTGCGGGGCACACCTCCACTGTATGCTCCACTGTGTCCTCCGGGATGATGGCACGTTGCGGCCTAATAATGGTGTGTTTTATTATTTGCAGTCACTGCTTCATATAAAACGGAATCGAATGTGTTTTTCTGATCGACAACGTATGATGTATCTCAGATTCCTTGCAGCCTTACGTCGACATCTGGACGTTACCTCCTTGCAGTGAATGGTGACCAACACTGGAAGAACCCCCTGAGGGAGGTCAATCTCAGGGATAATACTAATCGGCTGCTACATTTGTTTACCATAATTTCGTTGTTTTTTTGGATGCACCATACAATTCATTTTTGATTCACTTAAGGTTTTGCACTATCCGTGCACGTTATCCAGCTGAAGGTTGGTGTCCCGATTATGCTCCTTCGTTTACTAGAGGTAAACGAAGGTGCAAAGCTGTCTAACTGCTTAAACTCTTCAGTGACACATTATTGAGGCGAAAATTGTTATGGGAGGTAACTCTTTCGAATGATCTCGCAGTCCTAGCAGACATCAGCCTTAGAGGTTCCATTTACTGACATCTCTTTGAGTTGCGCGTAGAATACTAAGCGCCGTCGGTTCAGGATTGTTTTGACCAGACGGCCGGACGGCACCACCGCAATCCCCTATTTGCGAAGGCTGGGAACCCACCTTCTTTGATCGTAGTGCTTCACTGAAGGAGGCTACTGGTTGTCATTTACTCCACCAATCGCCCCTACGAGGACATGGCGGCGCCGGCGTTCCGACCAAGCGGGACTGACTTCCATCGTATACTCCATCGTATTCTCCGGGCGATCCGCACAATGGTGAGACCCGAGTGTTTCTTCCCGCAGAATTCAGTACAAATACCTTCCGGAAAACCCACATCAGGTGAGTCCTGCATAAAGAAAGGTTGCCGTGACGCCTTTATAATCACTCCTCAAGGACAGGCTTTACCGCTGCGATTGTGGCGTGCTCACTGTGGCGAGGGTTTAAAATCATACAACGTTGTTTTATCAGAACGTAAACCAGAAACATACATAAACTAATGCAAAAGGCATTAGTTTATGTATATTTGTTCCTGGGGGTAGGCAGAAATGCCAACTGCTATGACCCATACATACTCTTTCTATTCTTTGACGTTCATACATCTGGATCTAGACGAGTACATAACATGTTTCCTGAAGGTTATTTGCGTTTTTACCTTTGACCGTTTTATGTTAAAGTACAATAAATAATTGCGATGCTTTCGGAATTAATTGCACAGAATGATTGTACAGTTTTACGAAGTTAACGCAAACGAAGTCGCGGGCAACAGCTAGTTACTAATATGAAATCTAGTCGACATGTCTGATATGCGAATGCGGGGATGCCTCCTCTTGTCTACGATAACAATTAACTACGATCTATCCATCTCGGTAAACAGCTACCGCCAATTCACCGTAATTTATTCATCTCCATCTGCCAATCCCTACGTAGGGATCATGCGGAGACGATTTCCCTTCTAGATTAAAATTTATTTATTTATTCATAACAATAAACATTGTGTTGAATATTACATCATTTTAAAATATTATAAAAATAGAACTGTCACATTTAAGCAAAACAATTTATAAAATTTAAATTAAATAATGTATTATATATTGAGTCAAATCAAATCAATAAAAATATGTCTACAAATAAATCTAATGTCAAATGTCGGGTATAATGTCAAAAGTAATGTCAAGCGATTAACCAAACTTAAAACATTGTTAATGTCAAGTTTCAACATTGTCGTGTCCAGTAGAATAGTATTATTGTATGAGTAAGTATTTATTTTATATAATTTGACATGAAATCTGATACTGAGTATAAACATTTTTCCAACAAGAAGGTGTTTAATTTGTTTTTAAATAAGTGAGGGCTATAAATTAATAATTTTAAATCAGTTGGTAGCCTATTAAACAATTCTACTGCTTGGTATCCAGAGCAATGCTTAGCTACGTTAAAGTTTGGTATCAACTTGTGTTTAAACTCCTTTCTTCTTATGCTTTCTCTTACCTTCCGTTCTTCTTGTGATTCAAATTGATGAATCACAAGAAGAACGGAATTATATTTATAATTATACTTGGCAAAGTGATTAAGGATAACTAATATATATAAACTTGGTACAGTTAGAATTTTTAGTTCTTTAAAATGCTCTGTGCATGAGTCTTTTTGTGAGATTCTTACTAAAGTCCTTATGGCCCGTTTCTGTAAGATAAAAGCTTTCTGACAGTTATAACTGTAGCTGTTACCCCAAAGCATGATGCTGTACCTTAATTTAGATTCTACTAGCGCGTAATATATAGCCTTTAGTTGCTTTAGATTTAAAATATCTCTAAGACTCCTAAGTGCACGCTGATGAAATAGAAGAGTCAATAGCAGCTAACTCCTGTTTCCAATTTAAATTCACATCTATGTTAACACCTAAGATTGTAACTTTGTCTACTTAGTCAATTCATTATTGCGAGTCGTAGTCTTAAATAAAATAATGTTAGTTTTACTTGTATTTCACAAAAGGTAAACCAATCGCGGAGATTTTTCAGGCTTTCATTTACAGTTTTGGCCAAATCCTTTAAGTCATTTGCCCCCATTATTATATTCGTGTCATCTGCGAAGACAATAAGTTTTACGTCAGGTTGAATGTGATGCATAAAGTTTAGCAAGTCATTTGTAAATATGATTAATAGTATAAAAGAATCCCTAAAAGCTCTTAGGCTCCATCACGAACTCTTAACACGATTCATTTAACGACCTAAAAGGATGGAGCTCTAGAGGTTATATAGCTCCATCTCTCTTTCTCGCTCGTACGACTGACAATTTAACACAATACGGCCCCGGTTCATAAATGAAACGTTCTATTTCCGAATCACCTCCTCAAACTAACCGTGTTCCAACACTTCCAATATACAAATTCAACAAAAGATAGTTACAACGAACTTATAGATCGACCCACTTTCAACTTGTCAATGGTGACGTCAATCCCTTCCAAATAATTTAAAGTTACGCCTAAATCCGGCGCCCCCTAATACCACTTCAGTTTGATGCCACTTAATAATTCATTGGATCAGACGAATAGATGCAAACTTGGATGTTATAAATCGATTCCTCTTGACCCAAATCCGTGTGGGTCAAAGCCATGTCACTGCCTAGCCGATCGGAATAATAATGTTGGTTTGGACTTGGATTTTTAATAAGTTATAAGTCTTGTAAAGTTTTTTTTTTTTGTTTATTGTTTGTACGAGTACTTTCGTTGGAACTTTCATCTGACTTTTTTTTATTTACGACGTGTTTTCCTCCGTGTGTCAAGGATAGGCCCAAAGTCTGGTCCTTACATATGATTTTAATTCTTTATTCTGATCAGTCATCACCTGTGGAGAAGTCACACGTAAAGTGACGTGACAAGTAATGTCTGCAATATGTCTTTGTACAAACTTAGCGTTTGGCGAGAACGCTTAGAGAAATAGTACATTTTGATGCAACTAGGGAAAGTTTGTAATATCGATCCAGGCGAAACTTGCCCGAGCCGCAAACGAGGGTGATATGGTGCCGAGTGCTGCATAACACCCTTACTTACGACTCGGGCGAATTCTGCCTCGGTCTAAGCCTGCAGAACAATCAGACTCCTTGAATAATCAAAGGATATGTGAGATTAATGACCGCGGATGTTTATATTGATTGTTAACTAGCAACAGTCGCTTATTTCTGCATAAAACGCCAAATGTAACGTACCTTGACTGCGTTATTAATATGCAGATGTTTCGATTTGAGTAGGTGCTTATAGGTAAATTTTTGGCACGGACGTATCCACGTGGCGGCAGTTGTTTACCGGCCAACAAACGACGATGCATAATTAATAGTTCACTGCACTTACATACACTAATACATTTATGCAAATTTTTGAAGTCTAAACGACTGAAGATTGATCATTAGTAGTTTTTCAATATCTTTTTCTTGATAAGGTCAAGTACGAAATCAAAATTTTTATTTTTCTTAATTTACCTCGTTTCTGAATTGAGAGCAATAATAATAATAATTTCTTTATTTGTATTGAATGCAGGTGTTACAATAATGGTGTTAGATAAGATTTATGTATACCCAGTACATTCTGCCAGTTGGAATACAAAAATATAGGTTAACTTACTACTAAAAACTAGGTACAGATTTAAAGGTATGCAAAAATTACAATCGGCAACAGAGTAATAACATTTCTCTGTCAGCAATGATGACAAGACTTACGAGTTGTAGGTCGTGGGTTCAAACCCAGCCAGGCGCATTACTTTGTGTAATTTATTTCATCACCACTGCTCTTAAAACGGTGAAGGAAAACACCGTGAGGAAACCGGCATGTCCTAGAACCAAAAATTCGAAGACATGTGACATCCACCAACCCGCACTGGGCCCGCGTGGTGGATTACAGCCCATTCCCTAATTCTCATAGGATCACAGCAGAACCTAACAGTGTTTGGGATTATTAGAATTGTCATGAGATGCACTTTGGCTATAAGGTTGTCGGTGTTAAATAACGAAGAGACAAAACTATTATAAAAAACACGAACTTCCGAAATTAAAGTTATTTTGCACTTTTCAGTTTTTTTTTACTTTGAAGTCGGTTGTATTTTTTTTTTTGGAAACAGTTTTTTGTAGATAAAGATTGAAGAGAAGAATTAAAATTATGACGTATTAATATACACCTTAATAGCTTCATCCCTTTATTAGTTCAGTTTAGATCGTCAAATAAATCGCGCATGGCGTCTGGGGTTCATTTCTATCTTTCAAAAAAATCGTGTCGTCTAAGCTTTATACATATATTTAAGTTTGTATCACGATAAGAATCGCAAGGATATCGTCACACAAGGTTGTTCCAATCCAGTGCATGTTGAGTTCACGGAATCAGCTGTTTGTGTCGCACGATTGTCGTGATGCACTGCGCACTGACTGTTTGATGCAATTTACTCTAATCACTGGCTGTACCCTGTTGCTTCCTTTTATCCGGTTTAAACTGGTTTATGATTAAAGCATGATGACCTACAGTTTTATCATTATAGTTTCCAAATGTAAACAAGTCTGGTTTTTAGAAATACGTCTGAGGTGGTACAGGCATGTCTTGAGATCTTTTTTTTAGGCGGGATATTATCTAACCCCGCTCCCGTAACTTCTCTCGCTCTAAGGTATGCTCGACAGGGCGTGTCAGTATTTTACTGACTAAAACAACACCCGTGTCCTTCAGTTGCTCTTTGCGTTTCCGGAGAACGGCTTCCCTTTCAGAAATTCCCCGTGGCCCTAGGCTCGACAACTCGGGTTCGGTCCTTATCGAACGGACGGACGGCGAGTTAAAAATTGCTCGTCATCCGCATGCTCGCGTCTGGCTCTGTATAACTCTGCGACTTCCGAAGCCCGACGCGTTTTCTGTGCTGGCTGTGGTGTGAGGATATCCGTTCCCTTACGACGACCTGAACACCAGCAGTGCTATTCTCTAACCGCATGCGGCAACCAGTGTAACCGCATGCTGCTTCCAGTCTAACGGCATGCGGCTTCCAATGTAACCGCATGCGGCTTCCAGTTCAACGGCAAGCTGCTTCCAATGTAATGGCATGCGGCTTCCAGTCTAACGGCATGCGGCTTCCAGTCTAACTGCATGCGGCTTCCAGTCTAACGGTAAGCGTCTTCCAGTCTAACGGTATGCGGCTCTCAATGTAACCGCATGCTGCTCCCAATGTAACCGCATGCGGCATCCAGTGTAACAAAAGCTCAAAAAAAAGTAAAATAATAATAATATTCCACAACTATCACACAACGCCGGCTAGCCCCAAGCTAAGCAGAGTTTGTGTTATGGCTAGACAACTGATAAACATACTTATATATTTCTAAATACATACATATTATAGATAAATTACACCCAGATAAAGAACAAATGATCGTGCTCATCACACAAACATTTGTCCTGGGTGGGAATCGAACCCACGACCTCCGGCATAGCACCTTATGCGGCTTCCAATCTGACGGCATGCCGCTTCCAGTCTAACGGCGGCTTCCAATGTAACCGAATGTGGCTTACAGTGAAACGGCATGCGGCTTCCAGTCTAACGGCATGCGGCTTCCAGTCTAACGGTATGCGGCTTCCAATGTAACCGCATGCGGCATCCAGTGTAACCTTATGCGGCTTCCAATCTGACGGCATGCCGCTTCCAGTCTAACGGCATGCGGCTTCCAATGTAACGGCATGCGGCTTCCAGTCTAACGGCATGCGGCTTCCAATGTAACGGCTTGCGGCTTCCAGTCTAACGGCATGCGGCTTCCAATGTAACCGCATGCTGCTCCCAATGTAACGGCATGCGGCTTCCAATGTAACCGCATGCGGCATCCAGTGTAACCGCACGCGTCTTCGGGGATGTTCTAAAGAGTTACCCCGCGGTAACTCTTTAGAAGGAGCGCACAGGGCAACTGAAGAAACACAGGTGGGACAGACCACCCTGGACTGGAATATGTGATGATGAAACCTCAAAAAAAGTAAAATAATAATAATATTCCACAACTATCACACAACGCCGGCTAGCCCCAAGCTAAGCAGAGTTTGTGTTATGGCTAGACAACTGATAAACATACTTATATATTTCTAAATACATACATATTATAGATAAATTACACCCAGATAAAGAACAAATGATCGTGCTCATCACACAAACATTTGTCCTGGGTGGGAATCGAACCCACGACCTCTGGAATAGCAGTCAAGGCCACTAACCACTAGACCAACAGGCCAGTCAAATAAGGCCACAGAACAAAAGAAAACGTACTTGCAATCCCTTTCCTTTAGTAGCAAACTCATGGCTATACCTAAAGGCTACGACATTTTCAACAAGTCAAACTTTCTTTCCAAGATCCACCTCTCAACTGGCCATTCGCTACGTGGTGCAGTCGACCTTGTGCCGACGGCTTTCATACCTAACCGGAACATGCCTACGTGTTGTATAACCGTAAGAATTATGCAAGAAATCATCATTTATTCCGTGGTTTCAACTTGAAAGGCGATTAGCCAAGAAAGATTATTATTAATTTTAACTGCAGTGTGGGTAAGGTTTTCCGGGTTACTAGTAGTCGCATACGTGTTATTGAATTACAGTTTCATCATTGTATCTTTTTTTAGGATGGCTTTTATTTCTTGCACAAGACAGACGCACAAAACATATTTATAGTAAGTATTAGGTTCATGCGATAAATTTTCATCAGAATCCGTTATATTTATTTCATCACATTTTGAGATATCTCTCATTAAAATAATTAATTTGACCTACTGTAAATGTTGTGAACATGTGACATGACAATGATTGTGCACAGGACCTCTTTGTAAATTTTATTACATACTAGCTTCTTTCAGCGGTTTCACCCGCGTAAAAGTAGGTTTCTCCATACTAACTTCCAACCCCCGTTTTACCCCCTTAGAGGTGGAATTTCGTAAAATCCGTTCTTAGCGGATGTCTACACCCTATAAGAAACCTACTCGTACCTTCCAAATTTTAAGTTTGTAGGTGTTATAGTTTCTGAGATTTCGTGATTAATCAGTGAGTGGTATTTTGCTTTTATATATATAGATTGTTGATATTTTTTTTTTTGTAAGTCGTTGGAGTGTATATAGGGTATATCTACATGTTCCGGTATCACCAGGTTCAGGCCCGACTAACTCTGTCGTGTGACCAAGGCCTACCTGATGGAAAGGTTCATCATCAACCCGGTCACCAGAGAGAATGGAAACGGCGAGAGATATCGTGCGGAGTTTCGCAGGGATCGGTGCTAAGACCGCCTTTGTGGAACACCGGATACGACTACCTACCGCGCGGCGACCTGACGGTGTCAGCGTGGTCTGTTACGCAGACGACATGCTGGTTCTGGCGCGGGAAGAGTCGTACAAGACGGGAGTCCGGGCACGCCATAATTATGGCGGTGAGACCCCTTTCTGAGGAGTGGCTGGAAAGGTAACACGGCGTCCTTACCTTCCGCATGACGCAGGTCCTCACCGGACATAGTAAGTTCGGGAGGTTCCTGCACCGGATTCGTGCGGAAGAAACGCCCGGGTGTCACCATTGCGTGGACCGCCCGGAGGTTAAGGTGGAGCATACGGTAGAGGTGAGCCGAGGCAAGCGGGCTTCGGCAGAGCACCTCTAACGCCGTGCCCTGGGCTTAGGCTTACGGACGGCGAGCAATGGATAGCACGCCGTCCGGTCGTCTGGTCTTGATGAACATACCAAAATAAGTATGTATTCATATTTGAGGAGTTATCTCAATTCCTCATGGATCAATCATCAGAATTTTGTTAAAAGAGAGACAAATAAAAAAAAAATTTCAATATCGGTTCATAAATTACGAAAGATCTGGTATAACTAAAGTAAATAACCCCGAACCCTCCCCAAAACCCCTTCTTTTACTTTATAAAAATATTTCTATATGTAGTATATTAAATATATATGTATGTTTATTTTATTTATATATAAATTTGTACCCTGGTTTTCTTAATAATCTATTTTTATCATGGATATCGATTTTTATGGACCTGCCATACTGAACGTTGAACGTGACTGAGCTGGCTGATAGACCACGTGACTGAGCGTTGAGATGACGTCAGAACAAAAGAATCGGAGGCGTGGCCTACTTAAGGCGTTCGACGCAAACGAAACGATCGTAACTTGGCTAGGGGGGCAGACATGTCGCTGGTGTTTCTGCGCTGCTGGCGACGTGAGCGTCGATCGCTTTAGACATTTAACTTTTAATTAATGCAAAAGAAATCGTTATAACTTAGGAAGAAGAAGTCCTTCATAGGCCTTAAGGTCATCAAGGGATGTGCCTAATACCGTTTAGTTTGGATACTCGGCTTTTACGCTATAATAAATATACATAGATAGTAACTCTTGTATGGTACCTAGTCCATAACTATGACATGTGAGCACCACAGCCGGAGTTCGGATGACAAAAAACCCTTTTACAAAAAAAAAAAACACCGACTTCCGAAATTAAAGTTATTCTGATCCTTTTAGTGTTTTGTTTTTTTAGTGAAGTCGGTTATTATTATTTTTTTGGAAAAAGTTTTTATGTCACACTTTTTAGTTGCGATTCATTTGTAAACAGAGTGCCTATTTCTCGTGAAAATTCCAACACTGCTAGGTTACATTGTTTTATTATGAAGTTCCTGTGTCTACCTTCCACCTTCCGGCTCCATCATCAGATCAGCTCGATAGTACCTTATAGCCAAAGTGCATCTCATGACAATATTAATACGCCCAAATACGGTTAGGATGCATTGATTAATTACGGAGTTCCTGTGCCTACCTTCCGGCTCCATCATCAGATCAGTTCGATAGTACCTTATAGCCAAAGTACATCTTATGACAATTCTAATAAGTCCAAACACGGCTAGGTTACATTGATTAAATACGGAGTTCCAGTGCCTACCTTCCGGGTCCATCATCATCATCATCAAATCACTTCAATGATACCACTTTCAATGTAACTATTCAGAACCATTCTTTAGTTTGTATTGTCATAGTCGTTAAACTATCTTCATTGTGATATCTATGTGAGTATGAAGTTCCGTTGACCAAATCTGGTCTTCTCCATCAGTTCCACTTCATCAAATGTTACTTTTTGACCGTAAAAGTTCTCGATGAAAATACCAAAATCACTATAAGATTGCCTATAATATTTAAAGAGTTCCTTCGATTCCTCATGGACATCAGAACTGGATTTTGAAAAAATAGGACCAATCTGGAACAATATCCTATCAGGTCAATAAAAAATTTTGCAAATCGGTCCATAAACGAAGGAGTTCTGAAGTAATAAAAAAAAAAATGATAAAAAAAAACATCCGAATTGATAACCTCCTCCTTTTTTTTGAAATCGGTTAAAAATGTGTATTTTTCACCGCAGTGCGCGGCCCTGTGAACCCTGTGAATCAACCGCACGTGTGACGCCGCTATAAACGTGGCAACCTACTGGGCCTCAGAACTTTGAGGGAAAAGAAAGCCATCGATTCGAGAAGAAGAAGAAGTAGGTCTGAGAATATTTATTTATATTTTTTGGACATAATTGGACTGATTTTACTTACCCATATTTTGATCACCAGCGTAGGGTAAGTAGGTAGGGTAGGTAAGTAGATAAGTGGTTAAATTTATTTTATTTATATTTTTATTTGACTACCAAAATATTCACTAAAAATAATTTATATGACAAAACAACGTTTGTCGGGCCAGCTAGTAAATCTATAATATTGTCTAAGTGCATTCGAAACGGGACTTTTTTAAACTATAAACTAAGTTTTAATAGGTAGTAGATAGACTAATTATCAAATGTCGGGCTACCAAAAAGAAGGCTTACCATTTCATCAGTCTTTTTGATATTCAATCAAATATACTTAAACATATTTAATGCATTTGTTATATAATACCAAATAATAACAACCATAAATAACATCTATGGATAATAAATTAACAAAAATACAGACGCTGTGCCTCACCACAGCGCACGCTTGCTGCGAGCGACTCGCGCGCAATGCTAACCCAATTCCAGAGGTATCGGCTTTCACAACCGTTGCATCACAGCACACACAATGCAGAGATGTGCGAACTTGCACGTTATATAAAAATAATTACTCTATTCTATTCTCCAAGAGATCTATTAGATTGTACTTCCAGATACTTTTTATCTACTGAAACTTTAAAAGTTGTTTTAAGCATAAAACTGGTTACGACGATTTCTCTTTTCGCGAAATATTTTAGAAAGAAATATAGAAGTCGAATAACTTGTGTTGCTAGTTTAAGAGGCCGTTAAAATATCTGCGTAAGAGTCATTCATCAAACCTTTTACGGAAATTAGAAGAGACTGGGTTCTAAAAATACCACGAAAAATGTCTACATTGTAGCCTTCGTAGGCCTGTGCTCTACATCTTTGCTACGAATACGGAAATTCATAAAAAATTATAAAAAGTCATGTTTTTCTTTTTTTTTTTAATTGTACCTATCTAAGTAATTATAAAGCTGCCGTAGCCTAATTAATTATACAATTAGATTACCGCCAATATACATTAAACGGCTGTCCGTGTTTATTATTCGTTTATTATTTCTTACTTCATTATTATAATTATTTTTTCATCGTAATAATTATTATAAACAAACTAATTAATATTCATAATGATCAACTTATTAATGAAGTTATTTATACGAACCATAATCTCTTTTATTAATCTTCGCTATACTAATTGCGTCTAGGTAAGTATAATTTGCTTTAAGCGGTAGTTACTGGAAATGGTGATTAAGTTAAATACCGTTTTAGAAACCTACACTCATGTCTTGTTCTAAATAATAACATAATTATTTGCCGAGATATGCAGTAGGTATGCTTTTTATGGAACAATTTACACACAACCTGTTTTCTAGGTCAAGTAAGCCACGAAAACGCTATGGCCACATTACCTTCCTATTCACGTAGTTTGTATTGTTTACTCACAGCACGATAACCTAAATATCCTTAACTTACGAGCTACGATTATGCTGGTACTGTAATAGGTCTAGATTGTGTGTTAGGTCACCTAATTCACGGAACAAGGATAACTTCGACTTGAATGTTGAATAATAAATCAATGTAAAGAGGTTTCGTTTCGCAGGAAGTAAAAAATCCTTACCTTGGTCTTTCTCTATGAATATTAAAAAAAAAAAAAATTGGATAGATAATCACTACCATGTATAGACGAGTAATAAATTAAATAGTGTTAGGTTAGTGGAATAAAAATAAAAATGAAAGGCCGGCCATTTTTCTTCCCACGCAAATTGTGAGTGACTTTGAGAAATGGGTTATTATGATTGTAGTGGGCGAATAATCTTTCAGAGGTGTCTCTTGTGGCTCTGTTTACTTTGACAGAGATAAAACTTTAGCTAGAGATATCAACGATATTATTAAACATACCTATTTCTGTAAAATGTAAAGTGTGAATACGATGTAAAATCTGTCAGTCACACACCGAAGTGTAACGTGAATATGGCGGTATGTAGGGGACATACCGCTGTCAGTCTTTGCTGGCCAGTCACCATGGGATCTGGAGGCAACAGTCCTTGCACACATGCACGACCTGCGCATGGGGATGCAACGCTGGGGCGAAAATCCGCTGCCGCGATAAGTCGCAGCGTGGCGGACGGAGCTCCGACGGGTTCTCATGGAGAAATGGCGACGGCGACTGTCGCGACCCAGTGCTGGGCACGCCACAATTATGGCGATAAGTCCCCTCTTTGAGGCGTGGTTGGACTTCACGGCGTCCTCACCTCCACACCTTGACGCAGGTTCTCACCGAACACGGTAAGTTCGGGAAGTTCCAGTGCCACTGTGTGGACCGCCCGGAGGACACAATGGAGCACACGGTGGAGGTGTGCCCCGCCTGGGCAGATGAACGCCGTGTCTTCGTGGAAGCGATCAACGGTGGGGATCTCTCGCGCCGGGCCTTGGTACAGGCCATGGTCCGGAGAGAGGAAGATTGGCAGGCGGTCGCCTCCTTCTGCGAAGCAGTAATGCTAGCAAAGGGGTCGATCGCGTGAGACAATGGTCCTCACGCCCCAACCGCTGTCTGGATTCTGATCCTGATTTCTGGCCACCGTAGGCGCGGGCTTGCGGACGGCGAGCAATGGGTAGTCCGCCGTCCGACCGTCCGGTAACCGTCCGGACCGAGCCCAATTCGTCGACGGCGCGTATAGTTCCACGCGCGCCTCAGGGATATGTCAGCAAATCGTAGGGGCCCAGCCGGGTGGAAGCCTACTGGGGCCATGGGAAGTGTGAAAACGAAACCCGGGGCCCTGGGACGAAGGCAACGAAGGAACAGGAGTGGGTTTTTAGTCAGTAAAAGTCTGACACTATCTCACGCTCCGCCCAAGAACGGGATTTGTCATAAGATGATTATCCGACCTAAAAAGAAAAGAGTAACATGAAACTGTTTAATATTTACAAACGTTCAACCATTTAGTTATTATTCAGTCAATTTAGCACAATACTTTCATATACTTAAAATAAATGGGTATAAGTTTACTTTCATATAACTATTTAAATTAAATGGGGTAAAACTTTAGTCATAAATTCTACAGTTTATCACGCACGCTCGAAGGTATTTCTGATGGTCAGATGTAATATAAAATTATGCAACAGTTTAGTAGTAAAAGTCGCTAGTCATATTTAAAATTTTATTTTAAAACAGTAAGCTTTATTGTACAATAGCCATTCACTATAATAATATCTTTCAAAACAATCAGTAAAAAATACGCTGCGTATTTAGAACATTTATCATCATCATCATCATCATCATTTCAGCCGATAGACGTTCACTGGTCCTGTGCGTTTAGCATCCATCGGATTCCCGTAACCTTCACCAGGTCATCGGTCCACCTTGTGGGAGCCTTCCAACACTGCGTCTTCTGGTAAGTGTGGTCGCCACTCCAGAACCTTTCCGCCCCAAAGACCATTAAAATCAGGACATTATTTTAATACAAAATCAGTAGGAAGGTAATGGTACAATAACAGTCCACAATAATAATCTTTCAAAATAATTCGTAAATCGAAAACAAAAAAAGAAAGAAGAGAAAGGAGGTCAAAAGTTTAAAGCGGTAATCTCTATGCCCACAAAACTTTTATTTGTGCACTCATATTCTCGTAATCGCGTAAATATTTATTCATAAAGTCTACCAGCTGTGATTTATTTAACTATAGCAGTTACATAATTGTGTGGCAGGTCTTTTAAACAGGAAATAGCATAATATAAAGCAATCGCGATGTATTCCAATTGACCGCGCGGCCTTGCAGACTCAAGTCGCACTTGACAAGATTATCAGATAGGCAGGAAATGTGGTTTGTTGAAATAATATATCGCAGTATCACGAGGTTGTTTTTTTCTTGCATCGAGTTCTTTTCATATCAATGGACTAACTTATGTTTCGATCAATAAATATTGGTCCATAACAAAGATATCCGTGGTCCATAACAGTCCATAAGGAACGCCTCTGGATCATAGTCTACTGCCTGACTAATCATTTTACCAAAATGATTCAAGCATGACACATCACATCTCAGTTGATTTCCACGAAGAGGACTAACTTTTGTTTTTCTTTGGCTGGTAGGTATTTTTTTTGGTCGTGTATGGCTTTGTTTATACTATCTTTCTTCTTTCCTTATGGGAGACCTCGGCGTCCGCAAAATTATAGTAATAGTTTACCGGCCCGGACAGGAATGTCCTGTCTTCCTCACAGCTTTGTTGACACCTTGGACTGAGGATAAGCATTGCCATACAGTGTGGCAATGCCGCCAGTCTTTTGGGTACATTATCACTTGATAGCAATGCAGAGGAGTTTTTTGAGGTCAACTTTAGATTATTTTTAATTAGTTTTTGTTAAGGGTATTTTTATTTTATTTAATATATTTAATACATATTATATCATGATAGCTAGTCAAGTGTTTTGTAAAATGATTTCTCTTTTTTTCTTCATGTTGAGACTTTATATAAATATGTATATTGTCTGTGTTAAATCTGCGATCAGTGTTTGACACTATGAACAAATATGGTGAGTGCGCTATGTCAGTTTGAATGCGTCCCCCATTGAGAACGTCTCCTCATTGTCTATCTATATGATTTCCTTTCGCTTAAGACGTTTTACGTAGGTACGCATCGTGAGCTGTGCTGCTAACGTATTCGGGTGCGTCTTTAGCTTCTCCCGATATTTCAAGGTTACGTTTTGTATTTCCTCCTTTATCGCGGTCATTTTCAGATGTTCGTGAATTTCTCGGTTGGTCACATACCAAGGGACATTGCCGATTGTTTGGA
The DNA here is from genome assembly GCA_949316375.1 of Mythimna vitellina. NCBI lineage: Eukaryota > Metazoa > Arthropoda > Insecta > Lepidoptera > Noctuidae > Mythimna > Mythimna vitellina. The sequence continues at coordinate 6,821,691 of OX438686.1, forward strand.
GTGTTATGTTTAGCATTCTCTGCAAGCATGAGATGATAGAGTTGCAGGCACTACCCCAGAGTTGAATGCCATACATCCAACGCAACTTTATATGGAAAACTAATGTGAAGGTTATTGACCTTTTGCTTGTACATAGATATTTTCAGATAAAATAGATTCGCATTTGTTATGTTTTCTTCTATATTACGAGCTGTTATTGTGCTATACAATAACATATTGTTATAATCCACATTCCACACACGGCAAAACTGTGCCAAGTGCGAATATAAACTGTTTGGTGGGACATGTTTTCACTCTATGTATTTCTTACGCATATCTGGTTCCATTATCATATCACTTTACGATATCATCTCTTTGTGATCATCTCACAGCATAATAAACTTAAGTAGACGGAACCTCGAACATGGGTATAAAAATGTCAATTCATATGAAACCTTTTCGATATAATGTGTTTCATATGATAATATAAGTACTACGAGGAAATGTGAAGAAAAACACGTTGAGAAAAGTGACGCAGTGATAATAAATTCCAGACTATGGTAGGTGGCGCCACCTGACATGTTTGACGTTAAACGTTAAACTTCGATCGTTATCACCGACAGCTCATTATTTTTAATTATACCTATATCTATTTGCTACCGTTCTTTTTTTGAAAGAAGGGTGGACCGAGAGGGTGTGTCAGACTTTTACTGACTAAAATGTATGTTTCTTCATTTGCCCTACGTATTCTATGGCCACGGTAACTCTTTCAAACATTCCCGCAGTTTCAAACGTTCCTGCAGCTCCATACATAAGTTCCTGCAGTTTCAAACGTTCCCGCAGCTTCAAACATTCCCTCTGCGTATTTTCTTATCCTATACAAATAAAAATGTGTTAAATAAAATTTCAAATTCGTGTTTCACAAACGTCCAACTCATGTTTAACAATCTTCAGTCGTGACAATTTATATTTCACAATTGTGTGTTTGTAAAATGTTAGCAACGATAAAAGCTTACCGTAAGCGGTTGTCTTTTTAGCAAAGACACACTTAGAAATTTAAACGATGCCAGCGGTGGCACAGATTTGCAAATGTATTTCATGCCAAATAACGCGAAGGACGTATCTTCAGGAAGAAAACTGCAGACAAATTCCTGAAGAGACGTCAATAATATTTATTTATAATCCCTTTCCTTGCGAAATGTATCTCTGAATAACATAAACAGAGCTATGTCGACTCGTTGCTAATTAAATAGGCCAGGCCAGTCACAAGGTCGTGATCTATATTTCTCCGAGAACAGTTCTCAGAAAATATCTTCATAAACCGTCTGAACGTTGGTTTTCGCGTTTATTTACCATTTGCCTGTTAGTTTTATTTCTGAAAAAATGTAAGCAAACCCTTATTGCACTTGTGAGTCTGTAATGGGTTAATTAATAACCTGTGAATAGTCATGACGCGGAATTGCAGTCTTAAAATTCCTACGCGTATTTATTTTCGTATCTTCACGGACCAGGGGCCACGATTTATTTATTTATTTATTTAAACTTCATGTACAGTGTTGGTACATAGGTGGACTTAATGCCAAAAGGCATTCTCTAGCAGTCAACCATTGGGTTAAAAAAAACAACACTGTGTAGGTGTGCACAATAAAAAAATAACAGATATGATGTGATGTGTGTGATGTGATGTGTTAAAATGTTATGGAGCTATACACCCTATGTTAATGTTATGAACTATGTATTAGTTCCATCTCTTTAACAGTTCAGTTTAGGTCGTAAAATAAATCGCGTTAAGAGCTCTTAGTAGGGCCTCAGATACGACCAAAACACGCCTACAATATTTGTGTATAAGGAAAAAACTTTTTCTGTGTAAAATTTTTTGTGTGAATAACAAGATCGTCAGTTGTTACTCCACGTAGTAGAGTCGTATGTATTATGTATACAAACGCGTCACGTGGCTTTCCTCTTTCATATTGCATTGTTGTGAACTCGTGATTGACGATTACAAACGTTAGGAAAGATTATGACGTCATTCTTTACTTATCTATTAACTCTCTAGTGTTTACGGAATTTCGGTCGAAGTTTTTATTTTAAATTCAGCTCACATCCCGTTTAAATGGGTTCTAAATTCAATTTATTTTACCGTTACTTTCTCTTGTGGTATTCTAATGTATTCTCTGTTACTTTAGGTATGCCATTGTATGTGTTTCTATAGATGTACAATTACACGTATTTTCCTTTATATTCAACTACGGTGCAGTCATTTATTGTCTGTCTATCGAAAAATCAGTGTTACCTGTATTTATAAACTGCAATAACTTTGCAAATTACGTATATTATTCTTTTCTAATACAACTGATACCATTTTCAACGTATATATTTACTCGAAAACCGGTTTGTATTGCACCGGTTACTCTAGTAGTTTCTTTTTCATATCCGCATTTGTTGTAAAAATGCGCGTTATATTGTATTTATTGGTTAGCTTTCAGCTTTTCATAAAAAAATCTAAAACAGAAATAGAATGCTGTAGCATAGCATAATACAATCTATCCTACTTAATACAGTGTTTTTTCTGTTTCTTACACATAAATATTGTTTTTAACGATCCGAGCCCCTTACCGCCACTTGAGTTTGGGATTTGGGATCACTTGTCTCAGACTTAGTAAAACACACCTTGCATTATATGTATAGTGAAAAGAATAATAAATAGTTATTATTTAAATCCTTAAAACAGCTTTTTTTGGTGTCCACAGCCACCTTATAATACCAACAAAACATTTCCCAAATTAACAAGTCCCCTTAACTAAATTTTGCTGACGATTATAAAACTTCCAATTCTACAATATTACGTTGTTTTAAATGCAGGACAAAAGCTATCAACTGTTTTGATTAAATATTTAACAAGAGCGCAAGTTAGTCATAAAGACCAGAAAATCAAATGGAAGTGGAACAAAAACAAAACCTTCCCACGTGTTCAGAGAACAATGACATCGGAAAGTTGTGCGAACGCGGCGATAGCGAAGAAAGTCGACGGAATACATCAACCATCGCCGCGATTTTATTAAGTGTTAAAAAGAGTTGACGCTATACGAGACTGCCAGTCCGTCACCCTCTAGCTCAGGCTATCGGGGATAAGTAACGAGTTTCCTGGCAATACCGCGGAACGCGATTCAACCGTGAACTGTGCAAAAACGCAGCGCGCAGAGAAATTTGCTTCATGTTCAAGTTTTTGTTGCGTGTTCGATTGCTACATAACGGATTTGTTTTTATACTGTACGCTTTACTGTTGAAGATATTTTGCTTTAGCATCTAAAACATACTGTAACTCTTAACTAAATTGGAACAAAATATCTACTTAATACATCAATAGTCAACCTACGGTCAGGAGGAATAAAATATAATATATAATCGGATATATGATCGGATTATATTTTAATTTGTTAAAACAATTTCAAATGATAAAAAGAACAATGTTACATAACGACAATTATTAAAACAGCTCCCTCAACACACAGTTGAAAAGGCAGTTATAATACGGTACTAACTCTATCGTACTTGAATAACGGCCACAACTTTACTTTCTTGTCGAGGAAAACTTTCTGCCGGAAAAGAAAATTTTGGCAAAAAGAAGTTGCCGGATACTTTTGTTATTAAATATTGTATTGTTAACAATGCGGTCTCAGTATTTTTTTGCAACAGATTCAACTTAGTTGGTTTTTAATAAAGTCACACGAAATATGTGTCAATGTCCTTTTGCGCCACAGGTCCTGGTGCACTGGTGATCGCAACCGTGCCCGTGTCTGTGTTGCACGCACGTGCACGCCCCTGCGATCTCCCGTCATGCCATAGCGGTGATAGCGGGATTAGCGGGTGCTCTTCGGCTCGTTTCGTTACCTTTCGGCCTGCGTCGCGACTCGCTCGCGTCCCCTGCTTGGACGTGATTGCGAGAGCGAATGAGACCTCGCCCCCCCTCTACCCGCCCGGGGACAGTACCTACTTGACTCAGTCTACCTCGAGCCTCGCCCGTGTGTGGACGTCTTGTCCCTCGCAAGAGCGATTTTGGCCGTCTCTTAATTCGTGTGTTCTCTTTGAATAACCTTAAAAACTCTTGGAATATACTATAAAAACTGGATGATACGCTTCGCAGGAGCGCTATCGAAGTGACTAAAGTTTGTTTAGTGGTGATTCGGTGACAATGAATTGGACCTGGTCGCGCTACGTCCGTCGTCGTGCCTGAGTTGGCGTCGTCCTGCCGACTCTCGCGAGGTAAAGCTGAGACTCCTCTGAGGAGAGCGCATACGTGGACAGAAACCGGATTGCGGTGTCGTGCTTTTAATGAAATCTATTTCTTAAAAAAAGTTAGTGCAAAGTAATTGGATTCGCTTCTCGCCACGATTGGCACGGAACTGAACGTAGTTTGAAAGACGTGTACCGTTAGCCGACGTCGCGGTCGATGCCTGCCCGGTACCCGCGAAGGCTTTCCTTACTATTTCTCCTGGTAATGCAAACTTGTATCAAAAGTTAAGACAGCAGTGGACCTGTGGTATGCTCCAATCACCGATGATCTGAAATAGGTGATCGGAGCGGCTGCCTGACTTAATATAAGGAAATGTTTACCGTGTTAGCATGTTTCAATGCCATTATCTTGATAAAGACGGTTACGTATGCGGAAACGGCGATGAGCAACTTTATTGTTCCTTAATCAGCGAGTGCTGAACATCTGGCCTTTGTTAGATAGAAAATTATGAAATATGGAATGAGAAGTACCGAATACAAGATGGATAAGGCTGCAGGAAGTGATTTAATAATAAGAACACCATTTTCTAATTAGGAAGTTAATTTGACAGAGCTGGTCGAGTTGAAATGGTAGCCAGCTCTACAAATGGGCGTGGCAAGTGGCCAAGTGCTTCAAGGCTCTCGGGGACGGGTTTTTAAATCGTGCTCTACGAGTGTGCCCACTTGAGAAGTTTCGACATCGCAGACGAGCGTTGGGTCACCAGACACTCGAGCTCTCACGATTCTGTTCAATCTGTTAACCATTTGCCCGACAACCAATTCGAAAAAAATACATCTTCACAAATGTGTTCCAGCAATAAATAAACACAGTTTAATTTTTTTGCTGGTGCATCCAACACCACACCTCGATGAAAAAATTGAAGTAGGCGGCAACGATGGAACAATTGCTCAAAGTTCAGCACTTAACATTACACACAAAAAACTTTCTAATAATTTGAATGACTAACATAAAATGGATTTAATATTTTAGGCTAAAAAAAAGATTGGACATTTACGTTTTGAATTACGAGGTATGTAAGACTAAGAAACATGATTTTCTATGTATATTAACAGGAAAACCAGCGCTGTATATGTACAAATGACAACTTCGATAAAACGATGAAGACTATACTGATTCCAATTAAGATTGGATCGAGGAAACCGCTAAATGTAACACAAAATTTGGAGGATCGATGTAGGTATTACAGACAAAAGTATTAGACAGAGAGGCGACGAAAGAACGACATGATATGATGTTGGTCGTGCTTTCTCAACATAATATCTATTAATAGAAGGATGCCATGCGCGATGAGCTGGGGCGGTCGGTCTGCGCCAACTAACTAGGTCGCGATATTTGCGCGCGTACCTGAACATGCGCATGCGGCGCGTAGTCAATGACACTGCACGAAGGACGTGAAAAATCTTATACTAAATAGGCCACCTCAATCTCAAAGCAATAAAAACAAGCCCCACATCAGTCATGATAAATTGGATCCATTCTGACAAGATTTATTAGTAGTAAATGTTGAAATATTGGAATAAGTCCCTCAAATGCGTAGGAATGTCGGATTAATCTTCGTTATCGGAGATGAATTTCGAAGAATGCTCCCGAATAAACGGGTCAAACAACCGAAATAACGTGAGCAACCGGAAGTTTTTGTGAATCACGCTTGCAGTTCGATGTCTGAATTTTAATTACTGTTCTTGATGTTATGAAATGTGCTGGACGCTTATTTAAAACAAAGAGTTCATATAATGCTCATTTTGAAGAAGTGAATCAAATAATAGTTGAGTTGGGTCCAATGATCAAATTCATGAGAATGTCGATGGCTGGTAATATAGTTGGGTGACCCATAGTCGTAGTTGGCAGAAAGTAATTTGTTTCCGACTTTCCGTGACGAAGGGCGGCAGTGAACGACCGAAATATGGCGTGAAAGATAATTTCTTGTGGTTGGACCGATGTCGTCAGCTGATAGCCGGAGGTTAATGGCCTCGACTTTGTCTCGGTGCTCACGCTCGTATCGTCCTGTTCCATACTGAGTTAGGTCGATGGGTTATCGGATTATTTTTGTTGATACCGCAGATTCGAATCGTGAAATCGTTTACGAACGCTTGGACCAGCAATGATGAAATCTAATTTATAAAGAATACTATTGATGAGTCCCTGCATTAGCTGGCTACTTTGATGGAGGCTCAAACAAGGAAAATATACTCCGATGATACTACAATATTGTAGCACGAGTTATTTGTCATTGACCTTGAATTTAAAATTTTGGTAGTAGTTGAAATTGCAGACAGACATTATAAAATCTTAACCTTGAAGTAAATTGCTGCAGTCAAATGTCCAAATATTGTAAAATTGGCGCTAGTACGGTAATCAATAGTCACAGTGTAAAAGGAAACAGACATTGTGATATCGGGGCCCATGACGTCACATCCTCACGAACAGGCAAGGTTAGGCGTTCGGCAGTAATTGAGCAAGATTGCCTTACACGCGTCCATGATTCATAATAATTCATCGCAAGAACCGACGGTTTGTCTGATTTATGTCCATTAATTCGCAAGTCTCGAGGATTCTGGATATTGTCTCGTAAAAAGCTTGAAAATTTTTATTTGCACCTGAAACAAACGTACCCTTTCTGAATATAAGACCAGACACAGTTCCAAAGACAGTAATGTTCCATGTTTATGATACACGTCATACATTCATATGGTAATTGTTTTGATTGTCAAGATGATTCCCGCATAATAAGGAGTCAATCAACTTGGATCGACAGTCTATTGTTTCCCTCGGGATCATAATCATTCAACATTTTATTGAATCTATCTCCAGTTCATTTGGGACTAACTCAGTAGTTTTGTCATGATATAACTAAAAACTTTAAAAACATGTAAAGTAAATTAACTTAAAATAGAAATGAACTAAAGATTTGCCTTTGGGAAACACCTGCCTTCATCAAGAATCCGGAAAATACATACAAGTTTTAACATACCGTATTAAATGAATAGGAAGATTCTCTATTTACTGACTCATAAGACAAAGACGTACATATACCTATCTTGCACTATTGGAACATAAATAAATAAGAGTGTTCTATCAAATCCTCATTGGCGATCCTTTGAAAATACTTTCAACTAACTTTTAAATAAAAATTGAACTTGTTTTTTAACAGTAAAGGCAATTATCGAAGTCTTTGACGTCGATCGGAGCGCACAGAAAATTTACGAAAGGCAATAAAAAGAAGGAATCTTTAGGAATTCTATTATGCGCACTTAACAGAGTACCTTTGACGTTTGCCGTCGCCGGGAGCAACTAAGTTACTAATGTACTGAAAGACCAGACTTAACTCAATATTGTGTGTACTTTATAAACAACTTTGTCCACAACTTCAGCAGTTCTACTTTGTAAAGGTAAATTGATAAATTGATTGACCATCTAAAGGAGTACAAAGGCATGTATGTAATCACGTTTAATGTGTTGTTTCTGTACGAGACACGCAGTTTATACTTATATAAATGTCTGTTTAACACAATTATCCACATCGCTCTGTTTGCAGTTGTCGTTCGCACACTAAACGAAAATAAATACTGTTATTCGTCTACATATTCACAGTTATAACTCCCAAACAAATGAAAGTGTTACTGGCAGCTTCCAACAGAGTTATATTGGCTAAATACTTGTTGCATATTTATTACACTACTTTATATGCACAACTAACTGAGCAGCTACATAACGTTAGGCTCTTCCTTGAAATGGACAGCTACAATATTATCAGGTCCATGATTAGAACCATTTTGAGTAATAAACATTTCTGAAATATTGATTGTAATAGACTTTATATAATGTATTATAATAATAATACTAAACAGGAAAGTAATTCTGCATGTAACAATAGTTTGCGTGATCATGTGTATGTAGGTGATACAGTTCGGAGCGACGCAAGTTCCGGATGCGCTAGGCGGGCGCGCGTTGCGAAACCGTCAGCGGCCTCAATCTACGATCAGGGTCAGCGTTATGGATTGCATTATCAAACAATATTCGTTGACATTGGCTTGTATTTATATTATATCATCCTTGAATGATTCTTCTTTGCCAAAATCGTTTTAATATCTTTATATTTCACTCTCGTAATATACAATTTCAGTAAAAATTGATAAATGAGATAGAAAAGTAGAATCGGCAGTTGTATTGGTCCAGTTTGATGAAATTTATGGAAATGAAGTAAGAAAATCTAAAATATTTCAATAGCCAATTTTACATATAATTCCTAATAAAACAGCGTTAAAATAAAACTAGCTTCAAGCTGGCCACCTCAGACATACTGGAGCTTCAAAAGCGAGCAATTAGCCTAGTATTAGTTATAACAGGTTGTGCAAAGATTTAACGAGGCGACGCCAACGGCAGCGACCATCGGCCACCGGCCACTTTCACCGCCGCCATCTTGTTGTGCGCCTGCGCCGTTCATTGACGAATTGGCACGACTATTGTTGCTCGTGACGTCATGGACGTCACAGCTTCAGGAAAATCATAAAAGACTTGTCTGGGTCTTGGCACGGCATTTTATTACCTGTATTATGAAATTCCATGAGAAATTTATCAAGATCTTCTCACACGTGTCTTCATTGAGTAGTCTATCTATGTATATCTTTTCTTCTTATCAGCTCATCATATTCTTATCTACATGTCAGTCAGTATTGAACTGATTACTCAGAATTATATGTGTTAAATATCGTACGGAGGTTGGAGTACCTCCGTACGTACTACCAATACCACAGAATAAGTAATAGTACAAGTACAGAAATTTCACTCTTCGAAAGAAATCATGGGAATATAAACCTACTAACAACATCAATAATGTTCATAAAACAGTGCACGGTACGAACGTGACCTTGATTATATTTGCCTACCGGGCGCAGTAGCCCTCGTAACGAATCAAAATGCACCTTAAGTCCACGTATCGGGAACCTCTTTTATTATGCCCCTTATGCGCCTTTGAACAAGCCGCTCTTGTTATAGGGTTAGTAGGCACGTGTGTTTTTGAAAAATGTGAAATAGGTACTTACGTTTTATTGGATAAAATATAATCTGATTTTCTAAACAAGCGGCAAATAGAACACGCGTGTGACACTCTACCGAATTTAGCCTTGCAAGAAAGGCCGCGCGGCGTAGGCACATTTCTATACCTATAGTTAGGAGTGCGCCAGGCCTGCCAATATTCAACACAGAGTCCATACTTCATCCTCATCTTTATCAGTGAGAGCAGTAGATTACGAAAGTACGACTCAGCTTATATGACTCACATGGAAATTGGTCCTAAGCCCCTTGGCTAGTTAAAACGTCCAGAGCTTTACTGGTCTTTTTCACCGTGCCAAGAATTTTCAAATCCTGTTTGCTTTTTCAAGAAATCTACTCCATTATCAGCTAAAACCTGATGTCGTACAATGCCATCTGGAATCGTGATCAGGAGTGTTGCTGGCAGGCTTAGGCTCATCGTTTAGCGACATATGTCTGCGACTTATGTCCCGTAATGGACATACAAGCTTTACGGTGAGGCTCTCAGAGATAAAGAAAACTGTTGTGTCAGTTATGGAAAAGGGCTGCATTCCACAGTGTTTCCAGTGCCAGTGGGTTAATATGTGCCATGTGGTTAGTGTGTTACGTTCGCCAAGTGCTTGAAACATTTACGCTGCGGTTAACTCGCTATTTATATAATTTCGATCAACGAAAGCTGTTTCATTTCATATTGACAGTCGGTTGCGAAAGATGATACATTTAATTTACAAAGCAATTACGTCTCTGTTGAGGATCGTTGGGTATATTGTGCCATTTATCAAGAGTCAATGATAATGACGCCAGGTAATCTACTTGGGATTAGTATTCGTTGTGTTCTATTAGAACTTGATATGATGACGTCTTTGCGTTATAGCGAAGAAAACATTGAAAGTTTAGGTTATTAAGTTCAAAATCTCACACTGCGCCTGTCTGTCTGTTTGATCGCGATAAACTCAAAAATACTAAAAGGATTTTCATGCGGTTTTCACCAATAGACAGAGTAATTCATGAGAAAAGATTAAGTATACTAATACGTGCATAACATAGTAGAGAAAAACCGCGAATTTCAAAGATTTCTAACACCATAGTTTTTAATAATTGGGTCTTGCTTGATGTTTTTAGCCTTAGATCAGTTTAATTGAATCAATAAAAGCTTAGTGTTTACAACTGAAAATCAATTAGTTTTCCATCTTTTTCAGTTTCTTATAAGAACCTACGAACGGTTGAATAAACAAGAATTCCGCTTGAACACCTTTATGAAACATTTATTGGCCTTCAAAAGGTATTAAATCCTATAGAAATGTAGGCACAATAACTCAATTTCCAAGAAAATGTTGGTTTCACTTAAGATATTACGACTAAAGATTCTTGGTCCGTGGGTCGTCTTAAGGGCGGATTTAGAGATTTTGATCCGCAGAATATCTCTTTTTTTTAAACTTCTCGCGCTTTAGGAGCCAGAGTGTGTGTCCGACTTTTACTGACTTAAATCCACCTTTCATTCAGTTGCCCTTTGCGTCCCAGGACACGGTAACTTTCAAACAATCCTGCAGCCTCGGGATATCCTTGTATTAATAATTATACCTGACCGAAATATTATCTAATCAGTACATAAGGCGAAATGAAGCGGTATCTTCATCAAGGTTGCCAATCAATACAATATTAACACGTGTATCGGTTTCGAACCCCAGGGAACCATTGCGGCAGTCTATTTTCAGCAAAATGGTTCAAATAATATACGCTGTAAGATTATGTTCCATGTTGTGTCCTTCCACGCCACGTGTACGGCTCATATGACATCGTTATCTTTGGTCTTTCTCTCCTCACAGTTGTAATTCTATTTAATCTATATTGCTATCGGTAGCTCACCTGCTTTTAAATTGTAACAGATAAAGTGCCTGAACTATAATACGTACTTACTCTGTTTGTATTTTATCAATTGTTAAATAGTCATATCATAATAGACACGATTAAATAAAATTTTGTTAATTCATCAAATAATTGTAATTATTTAGTATTGGTATATATTATTTAGTAGGTATGCATTGCCTATGTAAGATAATCTTACATAGGCAATGCATACCGCATTACAAGATTCAACAATTGATATTCTAAACATTTTACCTAAATTTAGATTTATTTTAACCCTATACTTTTCATAATTGAGAAAAATTCGTACGATGCTAAACCTAAAATCTATATATACTATGTATATATAAATAGAGAATCTGACTGACTATATCAACGCACAACCTAAACTACTAAGACTAGGAGCGTGAAATTTTGCACAAATGTTTCTTTTATGACGTATGCGAGCACTAAGAGAGGATTTTTTAAAATTCACACACTAAAGGGATTAAACTGGGGTTAAAAGTTTGTATGATGAAAACCTTCTTTCAGACAAGCGAAGCCGCTGGCAGAAGCTAGTACTTAATATTTAGAAAGCCTGACCTTGTAATTTGAGTATAAGATACTTGTAAGTACCTACAATGTGGGCTAGATAGACCTACGCGTTCAAGATAATAACATTATTATGAAAACATACGATATCCAACCCAATTCTCGGCAGTTGGCACTACTCCCACTTACCATAAAAACTGTGGCATTTCATTATTTCTGTGCCACATGTCAGCCAGATGAATGAGTTGTAAATCGGAAAGGGAAAGCTGATTTTAATCAGCAAATTATAATAAGAATAAACGACTTCAAAGTGTTTAAATTTCAGAAACGTTCTAGAGGGTAACGCAGTCATAATTGTACCAAACATACGAGCCAATAGAATAGACAAATTCCACTGTTCTTCAACAAGACCTTGCCAAAATGTTTCTGAGAAAAACCTTAAGCGTCATTAATTCTCAGACAGTAAAGAAAAAGGGCGAAAGGATGGTCGTTGACGTCGCGTCGTTAATAGAAAACTAAATCCACTTTCATATTACGATGTAGGATAATTTGATTTGTGATAGTCATTGTCTTTTATTTATAGGAGCTATATCAATTTGCTAACTCAACAAGTTGACTTGATCACATTTCGTAGGCTATGCTATAATTTGTAGGCTTATACTGCGTAGCCGACAAGATTGGTATATCGTAGGCACGGAGTAGGCCTATCGTATATGCGGCGTAGCCAATTCGTAGCCGCAGCGTAGGCCAGTCGTAGACGCGGCGTAGGTCAATCGTAGGTGCGGCGTAGGCAATTCGTAGGCGCAGCGTAGGCCAGTCGTAGACGCGACGTAGGTCAATCGAAAGTGCAGCGTAGGCAATTCGTAGGTGTGGCGTAGGCCTGTTGTAGGAAAACTTAGACCAGATGAGATGCCTTGTAACTGCCATGTAGATCTTTAGCATTTTATAAGCAGTTTAGACGCTATGGTCATCACAGCGCAGCGCAAAGATATGAATTATTTTGTTAAGTAATATAATCATCCAATGTTAACATCAAGTTTTTTTTTGTTGCAGATTAACCACTAACTTCACCGCATCAATATTGCCAGAAAAAGGTAAGCCGAAGTAAATTTTATCTAGTCGGTATATTTTGAATTCAAGTCAGTGTCCATAATCAACTTATTTTATCAGAATATCAACCGTTCAAATTGACTGTGACGAATGCTTATAAATAACTTCGACGACCGACCTTCAAGACCTGAATGTTCATTATCATTAATAAATAATTATCGTTAATTAAGTATTTCAATAAACTAATAGTAAACCTACTGACCTTCAAAAGGATTTAATTATGTTACCTCGTAGAGTTTAATACTAACTTTTCGGTTCTTTAGGTGAATAGTTTGCAACTTCAGTAACTTACATAACTTTCCAAGTTTTTCGTTAGAACCGCGAGTTGTGGCAATTGCTCAAATTCGTTTCGTAAAAAAGAATGTTGTGACCTCGAAAGCCAGATGCTCAGCCGTTTTGCCGTGATACATGTTAAACATTCGTTCGTGTATTAGAAATTTAATCCGTCCGAAAATTCCTCGAAGAACCACGAACCCAGTTTTAAAATAAAAATAATTTTTATAGCACTAGTTTAAAAGTTCAACTGTACGAACTAGATTAAACTGGATTGGATTTATTAGCAGCATTAATAAAATGGTCAAAATCTCATGAGTTTTATGTTTGTATCCATTGCATTCTCGTTGCAAACCCTCATAACACGTGTTTCCACAATCAGCTGTTTACGTTTGCCCATGTCTGTCGTCGGGAACATTTCGACAAGCAAAGCTGTCCCAACAATGGCCGTTGTGTTCATATGACACAAAGTGTCCGTAGAAAGCTTTACGATTGCAAACAATAGCTTTACGATCACGACGGTCGGTCCATGCCTTCGATATGCGGAAGCCAAAAAAGCTTTGTTCTTCTCCTTTTTTATACCAAGTAGTTATCTACATTGTCTTCTGTCCGTTTACAAACACACCGTCAGTTTTTGAACGGGCTAAGCCGCTTGATTTTCCGTTCTAAGATTTTTATTAGAATTCTACAATAAGTAAATAATTTAATATGTACGTGCTTCACATTCGTTAGTTTCTTCCTTGTAAACTGTTTTGTTGTTTTCTTAATTACAGTTAAAGAGTCGTTTATTTCTTTTAACATGCTATGGATTATGGTTTTTGATGGTAACACTGGCATGATTCTGTAGACCGTCAGTACTTTTATTTCTATTGCGTTTGCTAATAAAGTTGTTTACATTAAGCTTTACAAATTGGAAATGATCAGTTAAATTAAGTATTCATTAGGAACTCCACGACTCCAACTTCGTACGACACGAGATTCGATTATCTATAATATTATGTACGTAGGTTATATCTATATTTATCGTATGAAACAGTCTAGAGCCGTCGTAAAACGATCGTAACCTGTCTAGAAAAGTTTGCAGCATTAAAATTCATGGCCATTTGGAACGCAGAAAAACTGCTGTAGATAATAGTTAACTAGCTTTATTTTCGTTGGTGACGATAATATTAAGTCCGAGTTCTTTTTTTTTAATGTGAACACGACGAAAACGTACGCCCACAGATAAAGTGCCACTGACATCTGGCGTCACCTTCGTTTATTTATATTTTGTAAACATCTCATTGTGCCGCGGTTCTGCTTATGAATTTTATGACGAAGTTGGATTCGAAAGAAAGTGAGTTTATTGCTTTATTTTTATTGCCGTCATCAATCAACAGTCAGGAAATGAGGTCGATTGAATTGTGGGATTGCGAACACCCTCGGCGATTATAATGTTTAGCTTAACAATTGCACATATTCAGTCACTTTATTGAATTTATTTTCCGACATTATGATAAATCCAATAAACTGATTAAGTAAATGTGTAATCAGGACTATTGTATATACAAACAGAATTATTAAAGCATGTGTATAATGTAGGTAAACGTGCCAGCGCTCGACCCAATTTTTACCCAACTTCACAAAATAGAAGGTTATCCGTCCGACCCGCATATATTATAAAGCCAGCCTCTGCTTATAGCCAACATATTTGGTTTTCGTATTAATATTTAGTAAGACTGTTACCTATCTGAAATTCATATTGGAATCTGTTTACCTACATTCTAAAATAACCATAAAGTATTACGTTTACCCGGTTTCGCGTTAGCATTATGTATTTAGACCACTCATACACATACAGTACTCTGTCTTTTGTTTTATTGGTGAACCGTACATAGAAAATGTAACGCGTCCGACTAAAACAATTTTCATAGGTTTTTATTAACCTAAGTGTTTGTTAGAATTATAATTAACTTAGCCAAAAATTTTAGAATTATTTGAAAAAAAAAACCCTTCTTGTTGTGTGTTGTTTCTGTACTAAGTAATTAAGTAGGTATATATACTTAGACTAAATTAAAGCTGAAGTTTGTTTTTGTTTGTTTTACCGCGCTAATCTCAAGAACTGCTAGTGCCAACGGAAACATTCTTATAATGGATAGCCCATTTTTCGAGGAAGGTTATAGGCTATACATACATATAAGGCGGATATGAGGCGGAGCAGTAACCATAGACGTGTGTATCTGCGGGGGACAGATATTAATTTTTTTTAAATAGAATCTTAGAGATTCGAAGCACGATTGTAATTGGATGTTGTCTGAAGCACCTGCGATTTCTTTAATTAGTGCATCCGGTCAAATGTTCTATTGTTTTATTTCTAAATAGCCTTCTATTGTTTTCATGAGAGTTGTTCTAATAATATTATGTTATTTTCGAATAAGGAACGTTTTTTTTTTACTTTGGAGAAAGTCTAGCAGAAAATTGTACCTAGCAAAAAAAATGTTTTTTTTTTCTTTTATGGTTTTTTTCTTACTCGTTAGATATGGTATTTAACTATTTAAAGAATACGCGAAAGTAGGATAAGGAACCATTGAACTGTACTGTACATCAGATACGGACCTAATCTACGAGATACGATGCCAATCGGCAGATAGTCCATGGTGCGAACTCAATATCAACGTTTGACGTGATTCGTAGTTTCTCGGAAATTCAGTACTAACAGATATATTCTCAAAAAAAAGAAAAAATTACATTGCAATATTGAGTTACATATTTATACTTCTATACTAATATTATGAAGAGGTAGTTTGTTTTTTTGTTTGTAGGAGGTATTCTCTAAAAGTACTGGTCCGATTGCGAAAATTATTTCACCGATAGAAAGCTGCTTTATTCCTGAGTGACATAGGCTCTATTTTGTGTTCTGTAATATTATTTTAATTTAAATGTAATTCAATCTTGCAATATATTTTTTTTACCCACAACAAGTCTGGATTTTAAACTCTTGACCGCCTACGTCGGATATATCCGACAAACACTCGCTTTAATCCACCAGGGTCGCACATCCACTACCAAAAATTCCACCTCGTCAGCTCATCTGTCACCTATGTATAGGGATTGAAGAGCTAAACAAGATGGATTACCCAGTCCCAAACACACGACCCTGGCGAATGGGACACGAAAACACCTATCGGACGCAAGGGCTTAAAGGGTTAATATTAAACTTTATATAAAAAATAATGAGATAGAATGTCAAAAGCTTTTAAAATTGAGTTATTTACATGATCACCTTGACATTTTTCTAAAGGCATGCTTGTTGTGAAGGGTATAATATGAACGCTTGAAATCCTCCCTCTGTGTATCTATTCATCCTCAAATAATGAACTTGACCCAGTGGGTCGGGTGGCGGGCTCGGTGCTCACTTGTGTCGCCCAGACGACCTTCGAAAAAGTTTTTGTTACATTTGTACGATTTGCTCCCGAACTGAACAAATTTCGGTGAACTTATTGTTTTACAACTGTGTTTATACGACTTCTGCTTTTGTCTGGTAAACAATTAGAATCTAGGGAAGCGTGTTTGTTAATCGAAATTCTTTGAATTAAGATTAAGAGACGTGTTAAAGCGTCAAGTCGTTAGGGGATTTTTTATTTTTTTATCTCTACATTGATTTTCATTTATATATCTACATTGTGCTCACATAATAGAAGCGACAAGAAATATATAACCAAGATCCTATGTAACTCATAATAGGTATGGCTTATTAGAGTGTTCATGGAGTTTCTTGCACGTCCTTTTCCATAGAGATCTACGCTCTGGAACGTGCAATTTAGCTTTACTTTTTTTGACAGACCAACATTTTGACAGTTCAAAAGTGCCTGTAAATGGCCTAATTGTAATAAACATTTCTAGGTACATACTAGATACTACTTGAAGATTTGTGTCCACAATATTCCCTGTGTAAAAGTCCGGTTTAGGAAATCAGGCTTGAACTTTAAGTTCAAAGATCTTTCAATAAATATTTAGTGTACTTATTCAAAGACCTTTGAACTTTGTTGGTAGGTACAAGGGTGGAGCGGTACTATCTTAGGAGAAAGACCTGTGTTAAATTAATGTCATCTAGGTAGGTACTACTTCAGTATTACTTGATTTATATATCAGTAAAAACGAAAAAAACCTGCAAGCCAGGCCATTTCTCTCAGCAAAAATATTCTACAAGGTGACTGAACTTTATTAAATATTCAAAGGCATATCGAAAAATAAATATACATTAATTAACAATGAACAGTTTCCGCGAACTTCGTCGAAGCGACAGGTACAGCGAGGCTTTTTTAACAAAAAAAACTTTTTCGCAGAAATTTTCCGCATAATGGTAGGTACCTACTTAACTTATTAAATTTTTTTAAGACCCTAATTCTTGATGTTGGAGACTTGTGGGGGGTAAAAAATAACAGAAATGGTCTAGTAAAAAAGCGTCCGCTACATCGAATTTGATTCGCAGTGCAGCGACACAATGAAGTTACGGTGTCGTGGTGTCGCGACTCGCGCCCGGGCTGGTGCCGGGGGGTCGGTGGCGCGCGGGGAGGAGGGGGCGCAGGTCAATGACGCCCCGCGTCTGGGCCCGCAGCCCCCGCCGAGCGGCCCCCAGCCCGCCTGAACCAGTTCTACATGTAGCTTACCGTCATCTCTATCTAGTTTACACCGAGTACCTACCTGCCCGAACATTCTCCTTAGTACATTCTGCAAATATGTACCTCAACCTGAGAACTATTAGCACCTCCCCACATTCGGGTTAAATCAGTCCACTTTATAACAATCACAACTTTTCGAAGAAACTTTAAAAGTGAAACCCGATAAAATATCTTCGCTTTACTTTTGAACTGGCTTCACTTTTGTAGAACTAAGCCAGTATTATTATATTTTTAGACACCTAAGAAATATGAGAATAAGCTGTTGTAGTTGTTGGGTAAAAGGGAAAACGATATACCCAAGCTAACGTTTATATAGCTTGGGTGTATCGTTTTCCCTTTTACCCGTCATAATTATTAATGCGCCTTTACCACCCCTAAACCTTCACCCAGTTAATATTAGATCGGCATGGCATAGAGCTTATTAGTTTATAAAACATTAATAATTATTCAGCTCATCCAAGCCACATGGGAAATAAGCACAATGAAACAAATGTGACACGTGATACATAATAGTCATCTTGACAATGACAATGACATTCACTAAACAAAGCGTCTCAAATTGAACAGAGACATCAGTCACGATTTTATTATTATTTACAAGTTCGGAACAAAAAACTAAGATTAATTATTTGAATACAGAATGCGATCGTGTTCAGCCAGTATTACAAAAACTGAAAATGATCAACAGTTTGTTGTCGATGGTATATTGAGGTGGCGTAGTACCTATAGACAACTGTCAAAAGTCGACACAGCTCGATCCGGCACGGATGTCGCAATAATCGCTTTCGCAAATGGTTTCGTAACACCGAATGCCGAAAATAGTCGAAAGTTATTTCATGTTTTTTGTTCTCACGCACGTCTTGGTGTACGGCCGTTCTGAAAATGATTTTTCACAACTTTTTTAGAGCCGAAAACTGTAACTTTGAGACTATTGTGACTATGTAGTCATTTGAATTATGAATTTCCTTACCTGCAATATACTAAGATTACATGTTTTCTCTGAAATAATCCATTGGAATTTAATCTAGACATCACAAAAACTCTAATGATAGAGACAGTCATTTTCAAGGTTAATTAACGTCAAATGTTATAAAACAGAAATGTTTGTGAAATTCAGTAAGTTTTCTTCTTAAATAGCGCTCATCAATCACTTGCGCGTTGCTACGTCGCCGAATAATGTCTTATAGTAATGGACATCAAGTTAGCAACTATATTGAAGAAAAATCCACCCAGAGAGTGCCTCATAAACTCATGAACACCGCACTTTACTATTTTTTTTTCTATTGTAAAACAGAGTGCCAATATTCAGAAAACTTCTCTACAGACTCTCATGTTTTCTAGACAGCCTTGAGCATTCGGGACAAAAATATGAAAGATACCATTGTAGCCAATGAATTATTGAACTTGCAAGTTAATTAATACGTTTGCGGAGATATTACAAACAAAGTTCAAGGCCTGTCGCTGGCAGCTATTTGCGAGTATGAAACAACAACACTTGCCTTAGTTCCATGAGTCCGTGAGTAGAGCTCGTTTCTATCTACCAGGAAGGGAAAAGTGATATGTATACGTCAATTTTCTGTAGCGGGAGTTAACAACGGTATCCTGCATTTCCAATCGCTGCCACTGGTAATGACGTACGCTCGTCGCTCAGTGCCTTGCATAACTACCGCTTTGTGTTGTCAACTTATCTTTTTAATACAATGAGCATTTAGAAATGAACCATTCTGATTACTTTTTAATATTTCGAACAAGTTTTATTTTCCAACACTTTACCTTGCATACCCTATTTATTTCGTGTGCTCTTCTCTAAATTCTGAATGTTTTGGAAATAGCGAGAAACGTAATAATATAATCAGACCATCAGGAATTGTTCAATGAGTTATTGGAATTAGATTTTAGTTAATTTGGATACTCTCTCGTCATTAATAGTAAACATTTATTCTTAACAAATGTTTTGTAGCTTTTATAGAAAAACGTGATAATCATTATTAGGAATGTTGTATGTTTATGCACATAACTAGTTTTGCCAACATCAATATTCTAATAATATTTCGTTTGTTTTGTCTAATACAATGTCTATGGATGGTCAACAAACCAAATTCAATATTTGATGATATTTGTGATATGATATATTTGGGACATATTTACATTCTTCCGTCTACATAGTCATTTGACGAGATGTGTTCCCATTCCATTTATTTGTTTTCGTATACATTTGCGAAACAGAAAACATAAACCATCATTTCTACCTGCTTAGGTCGTCGTACTCGTACGTGTAGGAAAAAATGCGCTCGAGCAAATAAATCTAGTACTGTTCTCAATTCTGTTGATCAAATTGATTACTACCAATGAAACATGTTGATAAACACGCGTTCATTGTATGTGTAAAAAATCAAATTACGCAACGATTTGATCATCATCAATTTCCCTTCACTCGTTCGTTTCATTGGTTACGTTTCTGACTTATTAATCTACTGTCTGTATTAGAGTTTTGTAATATTGTTGAAAAACTTCTCAGAGAAGTTGCTAGTTAATTTTCTTTATATTTGCCTGCGTGGTTTTTCAGATGCTTTTATTACAATTCTATGGATACTGAAAGTTATAAACAGTTTAATCGAGTATTGCTTGTGGGTTATATCGCACGGGTCTCATGGTATCAGTTGCAAAACCAATTAAAATGATGTTCAGACAACAACTGAAACGTGTTGCGAGTGAGATCCTTCTCCCCAATCAAACAATATCGCATCAGCCGACCTGTCCTTTACCCCTGTAAACAAACAGTGAGATCTGTTAGAGGCAAACAACACGCCAGCTACCTACTGGGAATTATTGGACCAAAAAATACTCGCAATCGACGAAGAAGAACATAAAACATAGATCTATCAGGGTTCATAACAATCACTTGTCTCTGTAAACGTCTTCAAATTCCAAATTTGTCACCTCTTAAAGACTTTACAAAACAACTCTTGAGTTGGATCATTAGCCAAGCAAGTAACCATTTTAAAGATTATTTCCAAGTAACACGTATTAGAATATGACAGGGAAATGCAGTCACTGATGTCAGCAATGTTGGCAGTTGGCATGTTGCCAAGGTCAACAGTTTTAAATGTTTTTTGAGGCCTGTATCGGTTATTGATTTAAAATTCCTAGCAAGTAAGTACCTGATTTTGGAAACTCCGCAAATAACACTAAATGGTATGTCAATGATAATTCTGTAGTGTTTTACAAATCTCAAGGTAATGATAAAAACTATATTTAAGAGCACGATGGCCGAACGGCTCGGCTTTGTACACACGGATGTGGCGGAGGGGGTCAACGGTTTTCCTTGGAGGGGTGTTCACCTTCCACGACCTCATTCGCTGCGTATTGTACTACACGATTAGGTAAATTGACGTATTCTACACAGTAATCACAACTCGATTACTTTTATAATGAATGTTCTGAAAATAAAGTTCCTATTGGTCGCGCCAGATGTTTAACTTTAATACATTGTCCGTGGTTGTTTACTAACTATACATAGCTGCACAATGACTATTGTTTTGTGTGGTTACATACGAGTATGTAGATACATAGATTGATGCGTATCTGAGTTTTCTTTGCATGGATCGAAATCTGAAAGCCGATAACTCGGTACATACTAGTTATAATAACAGTGCCTACGTAATACTTTGCGACACCGACATGGATCTCAAGCGGGTGATTACACATCTTGTCGCGGGCGGAGAGGTCCCGTTCAAGTATTTACACGAGAAAATTGGCTTTTTTTTTCGTTACTGTGACCTGCGCAAACGACTGGGGCTAAACAAAATGAAGCACGTGTGTCCCGCGGTGCCCGCTTGTTCACGTATCTACCTGTTTTTGTAAATACCGTACCTAACAGACCGACATTGTTTACAGTCTTGTCTTAAACTACTCAGTGTTGAAAAGCATAGTTTCTTTAATACCATGTATAAATGAGAAGCTTGAGAAGTGGGCGTGTGGCTATTTGGTTTCCTTTACGATTTCGTATTGAAAAGTAGAGCAATAAATATATATTGTAGAGGTTTTATAAGTCACCTACGGATACGCGTTATGTTGTTGCTATGGGTCCGCCTAGCGAGGGCTACCGACTCGCAAACTTCAGACTTGAGGCATTACCATATTCAAACAAATGCCATAACGAAATAAACTATGTAGTACCTAAGCAGGTACATAGTTTAAATAGTCGTTATAGATAACAATGCATGAGCTGTACAGTTTAAACTTTTATTCAATGTTTAATTATACTGTTTACACTATCGTTTATACAAACCCACCTCCATCACCTTCACAGTTTGTTGACATTTTCTGACCCCGACAAATTAATTTATTTTCAAGAAAGACGAGTTTCTGCGCTTTTTGCAAATCGAATCGAACACCTTGGCTTTACCAATTCCGCCAATAAAGGTCACTGAATGACAGCGAAATATGGTTTGTTGTTCGTAATCAAAATACCTAAGACAGGATAATA
Source organism: Mythimna vitellina (assembly GCA_949316375.1). NCBI lineage: Eukaryota > Metazoa > Arthropoda > Insecta > Lepidoptera > Noctuidae > Mythimna > Mythimna vitellina. Next base: position 6,843,925 of record OX438686.1, read on the forward strand.
TGGCAAGCGAATGCACGATAACACGTTGAGGATGTTATACTAAGTTCAGTACACTGAAGGTATTTAATCGCTAATGGAAATTGTTGAGTGATTTAGATGCGAGCACATATGGTGATGTTGGTAGTAGTTAAAGGAAGCATGTTTAAAATATTGAAGTGAATCGAGTGGCGATGGCGGGCAGGCAAGCGAGTGAGCGAGTGGCGTGCTCGCAACCTTGCGGCGCGCGGCGCAGGTCAGATTTTTCGAAGGTCGATGACTCGCTTGTAATCGCTGCGAGTTATTATTATTTGTTAACCAACCCCGGGACTACGACTAGTGTTTCGTATCGGAGCACGTATCGATGCGCGCAATGGGACAGTCCCCTTTCGATAATCTTGTATGGGTTCATTTATCATCTCCCCTAACCTGTTCGTTCAAATAGTTTGGGCGATTACTATGATTAGTTTAGGGACAATTTTGGCATTTCTGTTATCTAAATAGTGTTAAGCAATTACATTACGTTATAGATTATTGCTAACAGTTTGAGTTCTTTCAACAGTGATGTTGTACATTTTACTTATTTGAAACATCTGGTTGTGCACATCTACCACAGTGTTGTCTATATTAACCCAAAGGTTAACTGGCAGAGAATGCCTTGTTTCATTAAGTCCGCCTATGTTTGTACTTTGGTACAACTACTGAACATGAAGCCTAAATAAAAAGAATAATATGTAGGTAAATCATGAAAGTCACATGTTGCTATAATATAATTAATACAAGAAAAATTGTGAATAATTTAGGTAAATAATAGAAGTAGCCGGTGATTGTAAATGTTCGCGACATCTTAGCACCAGCGTTCTTCGATTTGTGCTTCGTGTAACATCTGTGCCCAACTGGCAATAGGTACGTTAGTCAAGATACAAAAACTAAATGAATATAGGTATTTTGGAATGGGGATGATGTTGTGGCTCAAATTGTAAGATTAAGAGTCCGTGGGGGAATAAACGTGCAAGGACAAAATCATTGTACAGCTTGTGGCGTGTCATGTTCATGCAACGTGGCTCAGCACAGCGTATACCGTGACGCGTGTTACACCTCACTACATACCTAAACGTGGCGTGTGGGGGGCTACACTCAAGCGTGAGTGCGTGACGCATTCAACGATTTATTACTCGCGTAGCGGGAAAGCCGCAGTTTTCTTTCGTTTTTCTACACTTATATTTAGAGGGATAGCTCACTCGGATGCGTAAACTGAACAGTGTAAATCTAGTTTTATCCTCACGCCCTCGCTACATTGTGTTCAACATGACGTGGGCGCGCTATTGTAGACGTTATTGATTGTTTGTTGATGATCAGAAATACGGGTTTGCCGTTTGTGTTGGCTAATCTGACTAAGTAGTGTTTAATATCAAAATGTTCTGGCCATAACGATGGACTATTTCGCTCAAAAGATCCCCAATGCTAATAAATAAAAGTAATCTCAAAAATAGTTGTGTGTGTCGGTATTCACATGACGTAACTTAACCCCAGTTTTTATTCTATCAATAGTAAATCACCAGCGATATTACAAAAGGGCAATAGATTGTATAGTTTTTTTTGTAAGCTTAACAAAAAATACTGACATCCCTTCCCTGAACCTGTGTAAACGAGAAGTCAAACTACCTGCTGTGTCTGTGATCACGAATAATGTAATAAACGGGGGACCTTTCCAACGCATGTCGTAGATATTTAAAAAAAAAAAACTTATTGAAAAAAGTTGTCGTTGGCGTTCTATTATTAAACGCAGCGCCTGAGTCTGCACTCTACAGGTTTGTTTGATTAAAGATCGCCTATAAGAATTCTCTGAATGCTTTCAACATTGCAAAACTTTACAGTTTTATTTTATTATGATCGTATCAAGAAAATTCCTAGTAATTCTATTCCGAGCAATATTACAAGTTGTCGTATTTATTTTTGAAATTCTGACGGATGTTATCGATATAATTATGTACTTAGGTGAGGTGTTTCCCACGTTATCCATCTGATTATTTCAGTACCTACCTATCCTAATTTCTAATCGTAAAAAAACATTGATGTCGGGCGACGTAGCCTCGAGCGCCATTTATACGAATTCGCAATGAAAACTGTAATCGAGTGGAAGTCTAGCCGAAGGTTGGACGCGAAGGTCATATAAATGAATGGCGCGGAAGTGGGATCCGAGAAAAACGTACGTTTGTCTACAGATTCTACAAATATCTTTAACATTTTATTAAAACAATAAAACCCGGTAGTAAGTAGACTAAACTGTGGTCACGCTCATTCACTTGGACACCTTTTTTATGAACAGTATCACACAACACGCAACCTAACCTAACTGTCTAGGCGTATCTTCCATACGGTGGAGGTGTGCCCCGCTTGGGCGGAGCACCGTCGTGTTCTCGTGGAGGCAATACAATGGCAGCGACCTCTCTCGTCGGACTCTGGTTCGGTCTATGGTCCGAAGCGAGGAGGAATAGCAGGCGCTGGTCTCCTTCTGCGAAGCAGTAATGCTAGCGAAGGAGGAGGCCGCACGCGTGAGGGAACGAATGTCTTCACGCCCCAGCCGCCGAGATTCTGACCCCGACTACCTACGCCAATCATTAGATGATTTCCACACTTTAAAAAAAAATACTATCTAGGCGTAATCTAGGAATAGTTTGTTATACAAGGCCCCAATAAAAATTCCCCTAGTAATTCTATTCAAGTATGTACTTGTATGTTAATATATATTTGTAATGCGTTGTCAAAGAGAGTTTCTTAGAATGCAGATTATGATACTTCTACCATAGCTCTACATCATGTGACGACGTTTATAAGTATTTATTTTGGTTGAATACTGCAATCATAGTACCTACGTCCTTGCCAAAAAGGTGATTTCTAATATTCCCAAGAGTCAGCAGGCAGTAAGTAAGCTCTACCGTCATTAAGAAAACATTTCACACAATCACAATTACTTGGCTATTTCACCATAGGCACTTACCGGTCACATGATTATTATTTTGCACCCGAAATATAGGACCTTGCGTAGGCGCAAGGTCTAGAACTTATGAAGAATCTAAAATAACATCTTACCACTTTATAACCTACAAGCGACTCGTCTTGAGGTGAGAATCGGTGAGATCATCAAATAGCTTCTCCCACTCTAGTGGAGCGAGAGGGCTTGTCAGACTTTTAATGAGTAAACTCAGACAAACAGAAGGAATACAGGTTCGTCATAGGTGGGCTTTTCGTTTCAGGGCTACGGTCATCCTTCAAACATTCCCGCAGCCCATATAGGTATATAGGCGTCTCGCACAAGTCACACACACCATAGATCTCAGAAACGAATTCATTAACTATGAGTTTTACCACTAAACACATCTTTAATTACAATCATTTACAACTGGCGATTGCCGGATTGCGACGTTCGCAAAATCGATTCGTCATAATATCAGCGCGTCATGTTTTTTTTTTGCTGGTCATTGACACACAGTTTTATTAAGATTGTTAGCACAGTAGGTATGTAATTAGATACAAAGGATTGTTTATTACGTAAGACAAACGCAAACATTGCTGGTATTGTTACCTATATTCACACTAACTTCCTTTGCAAAGATTTATAGTATTTGATAGGAGTTAATATCTTTACATTTGCAGTTTTAAATGATAATATACTCCAATTATTCTTGAAAGCAAGGCACTTAATTTTACAAATTGCATCTTGCTTTGTTTAAGTTTCCCGCCAACCTTATCTAGCGTGTTAAACCATAGGGTTTCAGTGAAAACTAGAACTGCAACCTTCGCGGAAAATTGAGTTAACTTGGCTAATGCATAGATAGGTACCATTAGCTGATGGAATGGAGCCGTGTGTTATTTCCTGGTACCAAATTGTCTGTAATTTCTGATCTCCATCAACAGGAATTTAAAATGAAATATGTTCATAAATATCGACGTTGTTATATCTAGAGTTTGCCTTATATAACATCGACAATATTTTCTTGGGAGATAAGAATCTGTGGAATTTATTGGAAACGGTCTGAACAAATTATTTGGGCACTAGGTACCTACAAAATAGCATCGTGTTTCGAGTTCTAAAACAAATAACTAGGTGAAAAATAGAGTGCAAAATTAATAACGTTATGATATGAATTTACGAAATATGACTAAGTATTTCATTTTGGCTAAGGTAGGTACTGGTGCCGCTACCCAGATTTGTTATAAAAACCTAGTCCCAAGTAATAGGAGGCCAGCTATGCCTATTTGCCAACAACCGGGCGCAGATTCAGACAATAAACAAAACTCTGTCATCACTGCTAGAGATCGACCGAAGGATCTGTTTAAGTTTCGGTTTCGGCCAGTTTCAGCCTAAAAACTGGTTTCAACTAGAGTTGGTCCACACGCTCCTCAAAGAAATGTCAGCAAACCGTAGGGAACCAGCAGGGCCGACGCCTGCTAGGGCCGCGAGGATTTTCTTAAAAGGCAACCCGTGATCTTATAACGCAAACGACAGCCGAAGGACACAGGTGTAGTTTGAGTCAGTAAAAGTCTGAACGCCTTTGCGCTCCACCCAGAGCAGCAGAAGTCATTGGATGATTTCCCTCCTTAAAAAACAAAACTAGAGTTTCGGTATACAACCGAAAAGTGGCCGAATATTTGGCTCGACCGAAACTATTCTTTGAGCTGACGGTTGTGATAAATATCTAAAAACTAACTGACTCGTTCGTCTATATCATCATCACTCTAGCCTTTACCCAACTAGCATGGGGTTGACTTCCAGTCTAACCGGACGCGGCTTTGTGTTTTACATGGAGTGACTGCCTATCAGACCTACACAACCAACACTACTATTGGGCTACACGATACTCCGATAAACTGATGTGGGGAAACTTTCTGGCGTCAGACTACATGTAACGACAGTCAAAAATCTACGAATGACAACCGGACGGTACCAAACGCTTTACGTGCTTTCCGAAGCACGTGGTATCAGTAATGTCCTGGATAAAATAAAAAGATACGCATGAATTAAAAAAATCATAAGTACTTGTTTATCTATTTGTGTTATAATTTTTATATAATCGTCGTATTATTCTTTAGTATTTTATGAAAGTTATAACTGTAAAGCATAACTATATCGAAATATAATTAGGATTAGGAATAACGTGTATCGAAAGTTTATTTTTAATTTTTGTTTGTTTTTCTGTTAGTAGGTACGTCAGTTTCGGCTTCGTTTACATTCGGTTACGGTTTCGGTTTCGGCTTCAAATCGTTTTTCGGCCGGCCACTGCACTAATCAGATTGACTGTCCATGTTGCTAATGGCGAACACTTGACGTATGTACTCGTATATGTATAACTCTTAACTTATACATATACCTTATTCTCCCTTATTCACTACTATCATCTACCTATCTTTACCTCAATAACAATAATAGAGAATTAACGAATCTGTCATTTCAAACAATAAGTGGGACAACTTGTGATATTATTTCACGCTCTATCGGTTACTAAACAAAAACAATTGAATAGATAATAATGATTAAAATAGGTTCTAGCAACGGAAACGGAACAAGGTTTTACGTTAAAATGTAAACGTAATATTTATGAAACAAAGTATTATGCGCATGTTTAGCAAGCACATAATCATAATCTAACTATTTTTCATGTGTTACTAACTTACTACAGCACACGTTCCCTGACCTTCAAGGTTTTAGTCGAGAAAATTTATAATACGAAGAAAATGTAATACCTACTTACCTGATTATATTAATTTATTTTCAACTTCTAGGTCATTCAGCTGTTGAGAATATCGTACAAACTTATTAGTGTTCAATTTTGGGTCAAACAAATAGCAAAAAAAAAAAAAAAATACCGCATTCCTAATTCAAATAGAAGAAAAGGTTATACACTTTTTGTAAAAGAATATTGTTTCGTTTCCATTGCAAAATTAAAAAAAAAAACGTGTCTGTCATTTGTTGGGGAACGCAGCGCGCGAAAAAGCGCAAAATTGCTGACCCAGTGACCTAATTGTGGTGTCCATGAGCGAAGCAAGGTCAGCCCGCGCTCTTGTTCGCTTGTAATCACTTTTATACCGACCACTAAACTCGATCGCCTACTTGTATCTACAACATTATTGTTAATATATATATATGCGAAACCCGAAATACGTGTCTAGTATTTTTATGTAAAGAATATAAGTACAAAATTTCATAACTGTATCATGAAAAATCACAAAGTTATAAGCTTATTATGTTACCTGGTTATCCGCATAAACACATGGTCACCGGGTCATCCGAGCGACTGAGGGGTTGTTTTGCTCCCGCACCCAGCTGTGCGCTGTCGCCTAATGCCCGCTATGACCTGCTGTGACCTGTGTTGTTGTACCACAGAATAAGTAATAGTACAGTTGTACTTAGTGTCGGAGATGCCCAACTTGTGACCGTTTTTTAAATATTTTTGGGAAAAAATCTAACATGGTGTGAAAATTATTGTAATCGATTCAGTAACTGATTCTGAACAAACTGTATTCAGGTTTCGCATATACTAAAAATAATGTTGTATAACTAATATTATAAAGAGGAAAGATTTGATTTTCTGTTTGTTTGTATGTTACGATGTAACTAAAAACTGCTGGGCCGAATTTCAACATTCTTTCACCAGTAGAAAGCTACTTTATCGCTGAGTAAACTTAACTGTAAACATATTTCTAAAGATCAAAGCCGTTTGAAAGGAGTAGGAAAAACAAGCAAAAAATATCATCCTGTTAATTTTTTTTTTGGACAAAAGTATTAATCAAACGAAAAAATAAAAATTATGTTGATAATGTTGCATGAATCTATGATAAACGTATATTTTTTTCAAATCTATTAACCTATCCGTTACCGAGGAGTAGGCTTCAGAAAGTCACTTTTTTGTGACACTGCTCGGGCGCTAGGGCCTTAAATAATGAGGATAAAGGTAGGTACTGTCCTTAATAACTGCCCCCTAGCCAAGTTACGATCGTTTCGTTTGCGTCGAACGCCTCAAGTAGGCCACGCCTCCGATTCCTGTGTTCTGACGTTATTTCAACGCTCAGTCACGTGGTCATAACAAAGAAGTGGCTAGGGGGGCTGGTTGAGATAACTACATATCAAAAAAACTAGTCGTTAATGAGACTACGTAACTAGCTATATTAGCCTGCTATATATAGGTAAAAAACTTGTTAAGTATTGGGAAAGCGGCTCAAAAATGTTTATAATCGATAAATAAACTTATTAGATAGGTCCACGGGTAGTGTGAAAGTGAAACCCGGGACCGTCATTAAAAGTCTAACATTGTCTCTCGCTCCGACCAAGAGCGGGATTTGTCATAAGATGATTTTCCCACCCAATAAAAATATAATTAGATAGGTAAACAAAACAGTAAAACGAAACAGTGGCTATCAACTAAAAGTTAGATAGACATGTTGACAGCTTAAACTTCGAAACAGATTTGTGTCTCTCCACTCTCGTATGAAACTGAAACACAATTACAAATCTGTTGCGATATTGCGAAGGCCATTTCCCCTACTATCGGGGAGCCAGCTTTCGGATCACTGGCTGTCAATGTCAGATCATCAATAGAGTAATAGAGTTTTACGTTCTGTCAAATGGAACGTTCTTAGACATCGTTTTTTAGGATTCCGTACCTCAAAAGGAAAAAACGGAACCCTTATAGTATCACTTTGTTGTCCGTCCGTCAGTCTGTTTGTCTGTCTGTCAAGACCCTTTATCTCGGGAACGCCTGGAGGTATCGAATTGAAATTAAAACTATATACTCGAGGACTGCGGATTCTTGAAGCTGTAAAAAAATCAAACTTGTAAGTTAAAGAGAAGAAAAGATACTTCGGTTTATGTGGCAAAAAACGTACATTTCGATACTCTCGAGGAAATCAAAATTCATAGGGTACTTCCCATTGACCCAGAATTCTGAAATTTGGCATAAAGCAGGGTCTTATAACACAAGTATAGGAATAAATCTGAAAACTGTAAATTAGTTGTCGCACTTACCGCACCGACTCGCATTTACCCAGTTTTTTTTTTTTAATCCCTTGCTTGCCAAGAAGATAGTTAAAATCGAAATCAATGTCAATTTATTCTAAAACGTGATCATATTCAACTTGAAGTTATTAAGGCGTTGACACACCCAAAGTCAGGGGCAACTCCTACTCATTATAATCAAGGTAATCAGTGACATTTAGGCCGCGTCGTTACAAACTCATTTATCGTGACCATTTTGATAATGTAAATAGCAAACGAATACAGTAATTTGATAAGGAAATGTCATTGAACGTTATTTACTTAAAGATAATGCTAATTTATTATCTCTGTTAATGATGATTAAGTGTAGCCAACTGTGCAAGGCTTTAATGTTTTGTGTGTCATACGAGCATTCTGGGTTACATATCTATTCTATACGGGGACTAGGACCTGTACCATAACGTTTAAAGTAAGATTGTTTCATTCTTATTTCCAGTGTGGGTAAGAGATGGCACTAGACAACCTGTATAGCTCTGTCTCTTACCCACACTAAAATAAGAATGAAACAATCTTACTTTGAACGTCATGGTAACCCCGCAGCGGGGTTAACACGACGTTCAAAGTAAGATGTTCGGTAGTCGGTTTTTCGAACCGAAGGACTGGCTAAATAATACTGTTAAACTGTTAAATGATTTCTCGAAATAAGTCTGTTTTAGACTTTTTGACAGGAACCTTTCCACCATCGTCTATATACGCATATCTTGAACTATATATGGAGTGTCCATGTAAGCTCTCCAAACACCACCATATCCATGGTGGACATCCCACCTATAAGGACAAAACGTTTTGGGAACACATTCATTGTGCGTACAGCTAAGGAGTGGAATTCCTTGCCGGAATCTGTGTTTCCTCATGGCTACAATCCGGGAATCTTTAAGTCAAGAGTGAATAGGTTACTTCTAGGTAAGCGCGTTCCATCGTCGACCGCATCGTCGCTTTCCATCAGGTGAGATAGCGGTCAAGCGCGAACCTATAAAAAAAAAAACACTACTATAACCATCGTCATTTTTCAAATTACACGAAACGTCAATGAATTTACATACACCTAAACCTTTCATATAAATCACTTCGCTCATTGATTAAAACCGTTTGAAAATCATTGGTAGTTTTTAAGTTCCGCACACAGACAGACTGATACACGAGGCAGCCCACTTTATATTATAATGTAGTGAGTTTTGATAACGTAGGCGTTCCATTGAACAATGTTGTTGTTGGTGTCTGTTATGCAATTAAGTCTTTTTTTTCTCTTTCGGGGTGAAAAAGAAAATCTTCAAATAACTTCTTTCGCTCTGAGAGGAGTGAGACTGATTAAAAGCCACCCGTGTCCCTTCATTTGCAGGAGCGGTGTGACCTTACTTCGCTGTTTCTTTCGGACAATCTCGCAACCCTGGCAAGAAAGCATTTCTAGGATTTTTATTTGATGTATAAGAAAAAAGCAAAAAAATTTATTTAATTTAATGATACTACATTCCACTTGATATTTATCTGTTTATTGTGCACACCTACCACAGTGTTGTCTCTTTTAACCCAAAGGTTGACTGGTAGAGTATGCCTTGTTGCATTAAGTCCGCCTATGTACCACTACTATACATGAAGTTTAAATAAATTTAAAGAAATGATTTGTGTTTGCCGGTGGTGGCTGTGGGTTTGGTGTGTTGTGTAGTATGTCATTCTGACGATAAATGAAAATGATTGAAACTCGGAACGATGCTGCACGATATTTTTGAGTAAATATTGGAATGATACATAATCGTTACGGACCGAGCTCGGAGTGCGACTCTCTAAACATAGGATTCTAGACAACCAAATTAGAGTACAATAATGATGCAATTGTAGTCATGTGACAAAAAAGATATAAGTATGAGCAGGCACAAGAGATTTAGAACATAATAGAAGTTACAAGAAATATGTAACCAAGATTTTTGTAACTCATAAAACATGATTTTAAAGAGTGTCGTGCAATTTAACTTCACTTGTTTTTTTTTGACTGACCGACATTTTGACAATTCAAAAGTGCCTGTAATTGGTCTATTTGAAATAAACGTTTCTGATTTCTGTCCATGGAATTTCTTGTATATTTTTGTCCATAGAGATCTACGCTTTGGAACGTGCAATTTAGTTTCATTTTTTTGACTGACCGACATTTTGGCAATTCAAAAGCCTGTAAACGTTTTATTAGAAATAAATGTTTCTGTTACATCGCGTGCTTAATTGTGTTATTTAGTTCAGAAAACTATTAGTTTACATAGAATGTTGTAAGTAGATTTAAGGTCAATTACAAATTTCCACTTGTATATCTACAATAATCTGCATATAACCAAACATGCAAAATACCAAGATTCTTGTATTTCTGCCACCTTGTTTTGAATTGTGTCTGTATGTATGTATTGCTTGGATAAATAAACTATTTTATTTTATCATAGACTCGGTTACCTTTTTATAATCCGTAAATAATACATGAACTCCGTCCAACTGTCTAATGACGAATATAATTTTAAAGCCAGTAACCACAGATACGACTGTAGTTAACCTACGTAGTCTGACCGTGTTTGTAAACTGAAGAGTGACCTTTAAACCTAAACATTTATCCCACGCATGTCGCTAGCGTGTCATATCAGTACGATTAGGTAATTAACTACCTACTTCACACACATTGATATCGGTTGCAGCATCTGTCAAAGGCAAAACAACGACATTCCTAATGACGCAGCGATGTGACGTCATCACAAAGTTTGAGTTCGCACGTGTAAAGCCGTGTAACTCAATAGTGTGACACCTCACGGGGCGACCGTAATTTTATAAGTTTGTAAGCTGCCTGACCCGTATAACGTAACAAGGCGTATCGTAGCGGCTCTCAGAGACCGTTCCGAATAACGGAAAACGAATACCAGCGCACAACTCCATATTTATACCTATTGTGGCACAACACTACAGCGAAACACTTTTATTTTGTACTCTGTCAAATTCTCGATTAGTTTCTCCAAAATGTAGCTTCCCGGAAATCCGGGAGTTTTTCTTTTTAATAATCTTCAATCACTCTCTATTCTGTTTGTCTGTAACTGAACTATTGAAGTAGAGTAAGGAGCTTACTATGCAGCTGCGTGTAGCTTTGATTAGATAGCAATAAATAAAATTAGACATAATTCCAATCACAATCATGACCCGTATGCCTATGAATGCAAATACGGTATGAATTGTAAAATTCAATAAGTTCCTGTCCTCAAAAACATGCGGAAGTTTTACGACAGCGTCAAACTTCCGCGTGTTGCGAATTTTCTATCATTATTATTGACAACTATCGCGTGCAAGTGACGTGACATCGTGACATTTTTTGTTTTTCCTTCCATACGTGTCAGTTCATCAGTTACGTAACTGGTCGAAATAAGTGAAATTTTGTTGCCAACCGTAACGGAGATATGACGAACTTAAAACGCGACCTCGTTATGCAAAAAGTGGGTAACGATATTCCGCTAGAGACTCAACAACGCGGCGCGTACAACTCACCGAAACTCAACGATCACTTGGAAAGTATTCGCTTAGCAACGGTCACTTTCTCTAGAACAGGTCCCAGTCTTGATCCGACCGCGGAGGTACGTGCTCACACGCATCGACACGACTCCACCGACACGAACAGTGCAAATAAACGTGAAAATTGTGAAATACGTGATATGCGCCTGACCGGTTGCTTACAATGTTAAAGTGCTGAGCCTGAGGTAAACTGTGCGTGTGTGGCTTTACCATATAAGATTTACTGACCTTGTCGGTTTTGCAATAAGATGACGATTTTGCAATGTAACCGAATCTATCTCTGAGCGGATCGAATCCAACATTTTTACATTGCCTAACTCATAGATACGGTACATTGTAAATTCTCTGTTTCGGATGCTTTGCAAAATATTGTGTACGCGAGGAATAATTTCGACTCCCGTTACTTCTATTGGAAATCAGAATTCAGAACTGAAACTAAGAAATACTCGACCTACATTTTACAATACGAAAAGAAGTTACAACAGCTTCTTTATTGTCGCAACACTATCGTCTATATTTGATTTTTGCTGAAAAATGCAAAGACTAATCATAGAAGTGGTATATGGCAAGAAAATTATAGGATGACGCAAAATCTTACAAGCTTCCTTAAAGCTAAAGATTATGTTTGTATTCGGAATCCCAGACATAATGTGTATCATATTAATTATAGAGCAAGTTATCCCAGGCATGAATCTTTTTGAATGTGATAGACATTCAACCATGGTGTCGTCGATATAAAATTTGCAATTACAAAAACAACCAACAGTAATGCCAGTGAAAGGTTCGTTTTTGCCACAAGTTGAATTGCTGCTATTAAAAATAAATAAACTGGTAAAGCAATGACTTGGCATAGGAATGAAAAAAAAAAAACGATCGAAGCGCGAGACAGAGAGAGGTATATAGAACCAAACAAGTGCGTTACCCCCACGAAGATTATCTGCGTATTTATTTTTATTTATCTCTGTGCGTATAGCGGTCCGAGCGAGCACTGCTGCATGAGGATATACATCGAATACATCATGTTTATTAAATAGAACTCGAATGTTTAAATTCTCGTTATTACAATTTCAAATGTATTCAAGCCTGTTACCGGTTTTGTTTCCTCAAGCGTAACAGAATTCAAATTCATTAGTCACCAGCTTCCACCTTCAGTATATTGGATAATGCTGTAATAACCTAAGCCCTAATTCACTCTTTATATTATCGCCATGGACGTTGTGTTCAGGAGATAAACGAGTTATTAGCGCCCCAACAGGCCTTCGTGGCTTATCGTGGTTCAAATAGGTTTGTAATTAGTTTGCATGTAAAATTAGCTGGACCGGTTTGTGTTTATTTCGTTTTGTCACCTTCATAATGACTTGTTCTCCTAGCTCTATTAGAATCTGCTAAGCATATTTTCCAACATGGAACTTATTTCAGGCTGTTAACCTTGTTACAGCTGATAATTTATTCAGCGACATTGTCTGACATTCTAGGAGTATAATGGATGCATTTCGCTATGTACTTGTGTGTACATATTTAAAAATATACCAAAAATAATTAAAGAGAAAACGAAGGTTTCCCAGAAACCACTAATATAGACGTATTCGAGCTAACAGACGATGAATAAATGGACGAAGAGGAAACATTTAAAGCCAAAGATTGTTTCTATGGCCCTTACAACCTCAGTTTACATTTTATCGGCACTTATCAGCAGTTATCTTATTGCAGCAAGTTCTTCATTTGCCACCGATAAGTTATGGATAGCTATCGATATCTCCACGAGGCAATATTCTAAATAATTTTGTAGTCGTTTACAGTTTAAGTTAAGCAATTCGACAAGCATTGTTATTTGCTGTAGTAACTATGCGATGACCTTTACGCTCGGGCGCCTGACCATGAGAAATTCTGAAGGTTGCGTATACTTCTCGGATGGATGGCCGCTCAGTTAAAGACTTGAAAAGATTTATCTCTTGGTTTAAAGTTTTTACTAGAGACACCAATGTATCTCTAGCAAAAACTCTGTGGCTCGTGCAACTGCACAAGAAACTCCTATCGGTTCGAAACCATAAGTATAGTGTCGCACTGCATAAAACAGCCTACAATCTTCTGTCTGACATTGCTGCTGTGTGTGTGTCAAGCCAATAGGTCGACCAACCAGTCGACCAGACGCTCTCCCTCCCTCGCTTTGTCCTCCGTCTGCCTGTTCCCCCCTCCCCCTGCGCCCCTCCATTGCGCCAACCAGTCAGCGTTTGGTCGGCGGATTGACTGTACGTTCCGCGGCTCCGCTACTACTCACTTCTTTACGTCATAGTTAATTTTGTGCTCATATTAAAATCATACAAATCTAGTAAGTGACACGTGTCTTATCAAATTGCTCTGAATTTAAGGACGTAGTTTCTTCTTCGATGATTATAATCTAAACTCATAACACTTACTACCGCTTTGTCTTGTTACAGGTACCTACTTGGAACTGGGTGTGAACCCAGATACGGTGTGTGTGGTTTTATGTAACCTTATTTATACGATTATTGAAGAAACTCACAGTGGAGTTCGTGAATTATTCGTTCAGTGTGGTACAACGACGGAATTGTATCGGGGCTAATTGATTTATAAAAAGTGCAGTGTACACTTCTTCGACAGTTCTTTGATTGTTATGCTCTGTAAACAAGTGATTTGTGTCATTATTGGATTGTTATCTATTTGGATTCTCAGCAGCTAAATGGCCATTGTAAGTGTTTTTCTTTATCTACTTTTATGTCAAACTCATTTTTATAACGATGTTTGCCTACGCATCTGAAGTTATCATCGGAATAATATTTTATTATTATTCTTAGTAATCACGAGATGGTCAGTTTATAGATTTTAATAAATATTATTTTTTACCTTGTGCTGCATGTAATTCTGGACCATGTACGTAAAACATAAAACTAGTATGTCATCAATATAGAATAGCAAAAGAAAAAGACTAAAATTTTCGACAAACTGGAGCTCATATATGCTTCTCTACAAGTACTTAATTTTAATAATGAGAAGGAATTCGGATCTAATATCAATAGCGTACATAATGCAGGTGAAGTCACAATTGCCTGATATCCACAAAACGAAATGAATTAGAATAAAAAGTCAACCAGTCAGTTTCGTAGAACCCAAGATTTTTTTCTGTTAGCAATAAATTGTGATTCGGAGAGTTCAGGCAGGTGCAGTGAACATTCTACGAATTCTCACGCTCGCTAGCTATGCTGGCCTTCTGAATCTATTTGCTACATGTATAAATTACTCATTGTGAATTGTTGAGCAAGGCTGCAAAGCTAATGAGACATCGAGATTGCGAATATACGGGCGCCATCTTTACGATTTGACTGACGCGCATCGCGACCTCGTGAGCAAGTTCACTAAATTTAGAACACAGTTGACAATCTGTGCTCCCAATGCTTGATGCTTGTTCAAATGCTTAATCACTGTTTACCACCCATATAAAGTTATAATGCTTAACTACGTATTTCCCATTTACTATGGTATGATTTAATCCTCCCTGGAAACCTCTTCTTTAATCCTGTTCGTAAATAACAAAAAAAATATTTGCTCTACTTACAGTCAACTCTTAAAATTTTATATGCCTGAACTGGTTAAATTTCTTCAAGTTTCTTTGTTATTATAGGCTAGTCGAGTAAATCAAACTCGAAGTTTTAAAGTATTGCTTCGCAGACATGTGGTAGCGAGAACTCGGTTGGCGCTCATGAAGAGGTATATAAAGTGGGTCAAGGCATGCTCGCGGGCGGCTGGCGTTTCCTACTCGCCGTGTCGCTGCAAACACTGACGACACTACAAGGAAGGCACTCGTTATTCGCACTTTAAAACAACCTCCACCACTGATATTAACTGCTTACGACGAATTAACGTCCGTAAACCGATTAGGCGATAAAGAGTCAATTGTAGATTCAAAGTGTTTCCAGTTTGGTTTTGGATTCTTGGAAGTACGTACTATTCTAGGAAAGCATTTTTTTGTTTGCCTATATAAAATCTAGTAACAGTAATGCTAACGACAAACTTGATGAATCCAATGAATGCGAAATGTGAATATGCTCTCATTACTGAATGAGTTATGAAATTGGCAATTTCTAAATTAGTACTTCAATTCAGATATAATATACTGCTTTGTTACGAGCCACTTGATCATTTTGGGTCAAGGATTTCAAAGATAAACTCAATTACTGTCACCTACATCGATAACAATCAATAGACCGCTTTCCTTTTAGGAATATTATTGTTGAGATTTGCAAATGAGCGTTTAACTATTTGTTGTGTACACAAACAGAGCTAAGTACGTATTTAGCAGATAACAGCAGTTTGCACTAGTTAACGTTTGCGCCGAGCACCGACCCACTTAGATACGGACTATCACTTACCGTTACGATAACGTCCGACCACTTTCTCTGCACGCTCCATTTCGTGAAATACCTCGTCCTCGTGATTGTTTACTTAGTACGGTGCTGCTAATTTTGTATCCACATTTACTTTGTCCATAACATCAATGCTTATTCTAACCTTCACAACTGTTTCGTTTTCATAATTCCTTAGCCCTGTTTTTATTTCTGAGTCAACTATTTCGTCAATATGATGTTTATCATCGTTCTTAAACTGATCGCTGTCAATGGCTGTGGCACTATTTTTCATCTTTTTTCCAATGTTTAACTCATAAGCTACTGTGGCGGGAAATACTGTAATTTTATTTAGCGTAATGCGAGAAAATACATTTTGAGCTAAGGCAAGAACTAGTAACCGCTTGCTCAAACAGATTTAACGGTACAAAGTAACGGTGATCTCGCAAATTCCGTCTGCCAGTCATCATGTGTGTCTTGAGTAGCACGATTATCGAATGTAACATTGACTTTCACATTTGTGTCGTGTGGTGCTGATGTAACGGCCGCCGCTGCGCCCGCGCCGACGCGCCGCGCCAATGCGATTAGGTAAACGTTGTGCGCAGCTTTCACCCCACTTTCACCTCTATTTCCGCGTTGCTTGGAACCGCTCATTGGAGCTCATTTATACAGATTATTATTGCATATTGCAACATTTTTATGGTCGTTTTAAGCCGTGTAGCGAGTTAGCAGGTTTGAATAACGCACTCGCGCGCGGGTGTTCCACTTTTTCACATTCTTATTTTATTCACATGGCAACTATTTTTTCAGAATTCTGTGACAGTTTAAATGTTCAAATAGATGAATGAGCTGCGTTCTAAGCGTTCATTAATCTACCTATAAAAAATAATATTTACTAATCCCTGTAACATTTTCAAGATGACTCTACTTACTTCGGGATGACTATCATCTTTCGATTGTGACATCCGTCTACATATACAAAACAGCCTGTATTTAAAATTATTTTATTAATAAACTAAGCACTGGACGTAATACACTATGTGACAAAGGTTATCTATTTTGATAGCGTACGCGCTTCCTATATAAATACTCTATAATAGGGGCGCTCAAGTGGAGATTTTGCGCGTTACTCGAACGCGTCAGAAAATCATATGGAGAGAAAGGCCTGCACCCTGTAATGTACCCCTATCACATATGAACCCTTAATATAGGGGGGGGGGGTACGTTGAGGGTAGCCCGTCAGATTAGTACATATTTTAAAATTGTTCGTTTTAGAAACTAATCTTCACAATCCAATAGGTCCCCATGATGCTTTAGTAACTGCTAATTTGGTATCCCAGCTTCTCCTACTAATATGGGTACCTACGGGTGACGAAGTGGCGCCTACATGCACAATACATAAATATTACAAACAAGTTATAACGTAGCTAATGGATTCGCTGGAGTTCTTGCGAATACAGATAAGTCGCTTACCCATGATTCATTAGTTATTTTGCTTTTATTCCGAATTGCAATTCAACCTTCTAAATTTTAGATCAGAGAACCTTATCTCTAACCAAAGTTTCCCATTTAGGTACTTGAAATATCGTTGGAATTTTTTAGGTCGATTTCTCAGAGTATTTAATCAACCATATTTTTCTCCCATATCTTATGAATCTTGAAATTTTTTATATCGAAATCCTCAAGAATTTGAAGAAACAAAATTAAGTATTTGGTATTGGTATAACAAAAAACAAATGTTGTAGAGAAGGACTAGTGCCGTGACATTGGCCCGGTGACCGATAGTGAAGTTCCTTCGACCGCCATTCGTTTGCACAACTGCAGTAGTTGACTCGGTACACACATCACTACATCTGCCATCGAATGTACTACTAGCGCTATTATAAAATCGTGCGAATGATTATCACTGACACGAGTTATGTAACCGCAACAATATGTACTGAATTATGTACAATTCTATTGCAAGCAGGAAACGCAGTACATTGTTGGATAATCGCCCGTTCTGGTCATAGACATCGTTGACACAATTTTTTTTACGTTTCATTTAACCTAAAAAAATATATGCATAATTTAAAGCTAATTATTAAATATTGTCATTTAAATAGGTCATTGTGATTTATGAAGCTACTCTTTTCTTTTATAATAGTGAGCAGTGGGCAGGTTCGTGAGTTGTTTGCGAATCGTACGGTTGCAGCCAACTATTGACCCACTGACACACTAACTGAAGGAAAACAACTTAGTTGAGTGTCACAATCGACCTGCCGACGTAACTATCGAGATTACTTTCGTTTACGATAGTCGATAACAATTTTAAATAAGATTAATTAAAACCATATTTGGGTATTTTCTTATTTAAATTTATTTCGAAATTTAACCGTCGCCGTTTCTTTTTTTTCTGATTAGAAAATAGAAAAAACAAACGGCGGATAGAGAAGACAATTAAAATTTAAAGATTTCGAATAGTTCAAAATTACAGGTGTGCTAAATACATTACTCATTATTTATTAAATAATATTTATTACCAACTGCCTTCTAAAATTAACTCTATAGAATGCTAAATATCGTAACCATAGACACATCTTAGCTTAGCACCGTTCTGCGGCGCTTATGTGGCGCATCACATGGTTTGCGGTGTGACAATTAGATTCGTCTTACCAATTAACACATCCTTTGACGAACATACCTACTATTTGTAACATGGCAACAGACGAAGCGATGAAAATTATGAGAAATACGAGTTCGTGCGAAAAATGATTCCGTAAAGCGTTTCCCACAACGCAACGCGCTCTAGACAGGCCAGGACGATAGCTGTTATAAATTTAAATGATTTTAAATACAATTACTGATAACAATGAGGGTATATTATTATTAATTAATGTGTATGTGTACTGTACACATTCTACTCATAAGACGTATCTGTGGTGACGTAAAATAATAAATATTATTCATATCGACATACATGTCGGTAATAATTAATGGAATGATAAATATAAATACAAGGAAACTGACACAACTCATCCAGGTTTTTAGAACTTGTTATTAGATAATATAAATAAGGTAAATTCAATATAATTAGAAAGATATAATCTAACTGCTAGACGTGTAACTTGAAACACCACGCGATCGCTGATCGATCCAAGAAAACAATTCAGTGAAGTTATGGAGAAACCAGAAAACGATATTCACGGTGTGTGCTATTCTAAAATTTATTTAAGTAGATAATAATTTCTTACAGAAAGTATTATCTAAGCTTTTGGTACTTAAAAAAACAACAATGTCAAAACTCTTTTTCATAGTAAAGATTCATCAACTTTCCGATAACAATGAGTTCATGCAAATCGGATTATTCGAATCAACTTACGACCAAGAAAAAAATACAACCAAACAATTCTGAAACTTGGAGCAGAGTTTCCGAAACTCGTAGCACTTCCTTGTTGTAGTTTGTTATAGGCAGACGAAGACAACAAAAGAACGATCGTGCGATCTTTATATTGTTAGTGAATGTTGGAGACACTCCAAATCGTCGAGCTCTAGTTGTTACAACTCTTAAAATAGACCCTGTAGGTATTTTATCTCAACCTATTTATGAGAACACACAGCTGTTCGCTCCTGTAAATCGAAGCTTAATGAGAAATTGCAATGCAATTGTTAAATGATCGGGTTTAGCTGGCGAAACAAAGCGGATTTAGATGTTTACGATTTCATTGTAGGTATATATTAATGTATGTTGTATTGTTGTGTAATTTTTTTTTTTGCGATTTTTTTAATTCTTTCCCTAAAGCCTACTCTCGGTTCTTGTAAGATTACGTTCGTCAAAGAAGTTTCTTCCGAGAAAAATGCGGATACAATAACTTAGCTTCACGTTGTTCATATTGTTTTGACTCATTTTACGATGAAATCGGAATTCCTGTTGATGAATACTAAAATAAAATCAGCTTATACGTATAGTACAGTACCTATTACGCATTCATTGTAGTAGGTACTGGTGAGTTATAATTTTCCGTATTTACAACATAAACAAAATTGTTGGGCACCCCTGCTGTGACTAAACTATGTTTATTGTGTTATGTCATGTAATTCCACTTTATGTATTGTTTTTATAAAGGCGCTGATTCTGTTTAGATACTTTATCATAATAATAAACAGTGCCACATACTGGGCCTAAAGATTGTTAGAATTACCAGCGTCGTTCCGTAAAGTTTTCGTACACACAAAACGCAAACTTATTTTTATTTTCTTTGTTCTTTTTAGTTAACATTAAACTCAACCTTCATCGTGTAATGGGTACTGTACTACTGTCGAATTAAAATAGGTAGTGAATGAACTGGATATGTAAATAAGGTTAAAGTATAAAGGCTATTAAGGTATAAAGGCGAGGTAGAAAGTCTAATTCCACAGCCCGCAGGTGACTTTACTGAAAAAAAAGGATTAAATATGTAGGTAATTTTTGAAATCGAGAATACAATTTCATACCTATCTATCGGTTTTTTTTTCTGCAACAGACAGTAAGTACCTTTATGGCCCTGATACCTACGAATCCTACGATCGAGATCTTACTCGTAGCGTACCCAGTGTCGGGATTGTTCAGTGAAGATAAAAACACTAGATTTCATAACAAAAATAGAAACAAATACAGGAAGTAAAGGTAATTGAAACTGCTTGATGTTAGTCGGTCGACGGCCATAAACAATGCGGATCTAATAATAGAGGGCGCTAGCAACACTGATGAAAAATAGAACACGTTATGTGGGCCACAGCCGCTCCCGCGCCACTACCGTTACGATTCACTGTGCTGGGCTGGCTGCCGAATGCCGAGATCCTTTGTGATCTATTCTAATCTCTAAATTGTTAATTAGAAAAATGTGGATACGCAGCACTTCGCAGAAAATATATAATGTATATTGTCTTTTTAAATTTGATCTGAATGTTGCCAGAAACAAATAAAACGCCAGGGTTAGCAACCCACTCCGCGAAATTAAAATGAACTGTTGTGTTCTTGTTGTAGACTCTGGATTTTGTAGAGCTTTGTACGTGTTATTTGTGAAATTTTCATACTAGAAGTTTTAATGTTGCTATTGCTGTACACGATCTTGTACGTTTAACAAATAACCATTGGGAAATGTTTACAACATTACGAATAGCAAAATGTTGACGATACGCGAGAACAAATTTCAAAATCATTGCTAAAATATCTTAAAAACGAATAGAAGTCAGAATCGGATAGTCTATAGATCTTTTATCTATAAATTATGTTTTGTATTGTTTAAAAGCTAATAACTAAGAAATATAGGACAAGGTATTTGTTCAGGGAATCATTTAAAAAGAACCCTAGGCGTAGGGGTCTATAGTGTAAAATGGAGAGAGAGTTCGTGTAATTTTCATTCCCCTACGTACGAATCCCCTTTAGCCATTATTTGCCTTGGTTCCGTAGGGAGAGCACGGTGTGATATTCTGTATGATTTCTACACGAACGTGACGTACCAGGCCGTGGGGAAGATTAATTGACTCCGAAATGAGTTTGGTACCTTTATTTTACGACCTTTTTATTGCTGATGGAATTTACGAATGCAACATGTGTGCATTACTGAGCGTTTTTCGCGATTATAAGTACTCACATTGCGTTTCAATTTGCTTGTCACAAAAGTACGAAGAAACCTATGGTTCTCCTGAGCAAATGCGCAAAAAAACAACCCTTAAAATGTCGATATAACAAATTCAGAATTAAATAAAAATAATGGCTACTATAAAGTTGTATTAAAGTGATTGATCACTCGTCTTTATAATCACGAGCTGCATTGCAGCAGCTCTTTGAGTAGGAAGTGGAAAATGAGAGCTTTCAATATTATTGCTACTTAATTGAAAATCATTAAGAGCAAAGGAAATTCTCAGAGCTCCTCATTAAATATCGGCTTACAGTATCTAAGTAACCACGGGGCCTCACGATGACTCGTTACGTCGATTACCTGACTCCTACATTGTAACACCACTCGTCTAGTGATCTCATGTCATTATTATTAATAGAAATTGCGAAACTGTAGGTATATAGAAAAACGTTTTGGAGTCTCATTTCAATAATGAAGGAGACAAAAAGTACAGACATTACGATTCACCTTGTTTCGCGCGGCTCGCGGGGGCAACGACCCGCCACAGCTGTAGCGCGTCTGTGTACGTAAATAGTGTTACACACACGCGCGCTGTTGTTCAAGAAAATTTAAAGTTTTTTGACGTTTACATACGTCAATGATGGCTACAGATCGCTTTGTGTCCATCTGTAATCTTGGATCTTTACTAGTGCAGTTATAAATAATAACGTAAATTATACAAAGTTTATAGCTCGATCGTATAGTATGAATTTAAATAAATTTGAACGTTAATCCTGAATTAAATTTTCAAGTTACGTGACGGAGGGTATCATGAATATCAATCCGTATTGAATCACTGATCTGTAGATCTATCAAATCTAATACTAACATAAATATATAATTGATTTACCTATTAACTACCTTTTGGATTACGGTTTGTCCTTACCTAGGTGTTCTCGTATATGAATGTATCTGTTCAAAACAGAACACATCGTGAACTAAAAAAGAACAGATTCGAATAGTTCTACCAGTTCCAGTACTTACCAGGGCTTTCAATACCTGTATTATGGTATCCCGTAATACCGTGATCACGGATATATATTGGTCTTTTTATAATTACGGTACTGACGAGCCAATACCGTGATTATGGTATTACAAACATTAGTATATATATATTATTGCGGTTTGTTGTAATATGATAAGAGGTAGGAAATTGTATTATGTGTTATAATTTACGATGTGATCTTACTCACACACTTATTTTCGCAAGCCCAAGAGCCTAAGTTACTCTTATATCTGGCTTACCCTACCGCACAATCGCGGCGGTAAGTTCTCTCTTTGAAAAGTGACTGGAGAGTCGCCACGGTGTCCTTACTTAACCCAGGTCCTGACCGGATATGGCAAGTTCGGAACGTTCTTGTTACGGATTCAGGTGATTTAAGAAACGCCGTTGTCACCATTGTGGGTATCGCCCGGAGTACACACATACGTTGTAGGTGTACTCCGCTTTGCCGGAGCACCACTGTATCCTAGTTAAGCCCATCGGCGGTGTCGGTCTCTGGCGCCGGGCTCTAGTTCTGGCCATGATCCGGAGCGAGAGAGAATGGGATGCTGTCGCATTCTTCTGTGAAGCAGTAATGCTAGTGGAAGAGGTACCCACAAGCTTGAGATAACAGACATTCTCATACCCCAGCCACCGCGATAGCGATCCTCTAAGAGTCGAGAGTTGTAGGTCAATCCCCGGCCACCGAAAACATGGGCTTGCGAACGACGGGCGCACTCTCCGCCCGTTCAGTGAGGACCGAGCTCAAGTCATGTTATACTAAAATAAACGAAAATTAGTCGTTGTTTTGGGTATTGCTTTTTCATTTTTTGACACCGACTTCCAAACTTAAAGTTGGTTTTACAATAATTATTAGTCGGGCGGTCCACACAATGGTGACACCCGGGCGTGTTTTTCACACGAATCCGGTGCAGGAATCTCCCGAACTGATCATGTCCGGTGAGGACCTGCGTCATGTGGAAGTTAAGGTCGCCGTGTTGCCTTTACAGCCACTCCTCAAAGCGTAGACTTACTGCCACAATTGTGGCGTGCCCAAACAATTGACGACTTGAGAATCTCCTCTTTTTTGGAAATCGAGAGAGAGTAACCATAATAAAGACGGATTTGAAAATAAAAACACGAATTTTAAAGGTTTTATTTTTATTAATGTCGTAATTGAATTTATGTTCAATACCGTGACATTAATAGCGGTATTGAAAAAATCCGGTATTTGAAAGCCCTAGTATTTTACCCATAATTTCTCGCATCGGCCAAGCATCTCAAAGATGATTTTATTTATTAATTGGAAAGAGATTATTCATTCATATTGTATAAGAACCTATTCTACTGTAAAGGGAAATTAATTTCCAACGTCAGATACGCACATCTGTGGCTTCCAAATTCTTTTGAAAATGAAAAATTATCAACTTTCAAAGGATATTAAATAGAATAGTTATCTTTTCTTTCGCTGCATAATAAAGTACTACTGCTAAAGTAATAAAAGGTTTTGGAGATCTAGATCTAGATTTTAACCTCTAGACTCTGCAAGATTATGGAGTGTGTCTTGAACTCGCGCCTCATGACACATCTGGAAGGAAACGATTTCCTCAGTAAAGTCAGAAAGAATCGATCTAGTGAGGACCTGCTAGATTATACCACCCACTTGTGGGACGAAGCCCTCGAAGAGAATGGGGAACCGATTGCTGTCTCCTTAGACGTCTCGAAGGCCTTCGACAGGGTATGGCACGCTAGTCTTTAAATAAGCTACCAGCTTATGGTGTTTCCCGTGGTCTGATTAGCTGGGTAAAAGACTTCTTGAGTGAACGGTCTATCCGAGTTGTTGTCGACGGATGCTCATCAGAGCCCATGACGAATAATGCCAGAGTTCCTCAGGGGTCTGTTCTCTCTGCAACTCTGTTCCTTCTGAATATCAACGATCTGCTGATGCCCGGTATCTATGGGTATGTAGATAATATTACAGTTTAGAGTAGAGGATAGCTGCCAAATGCTCGGGCTAGTAAGATGCTAATCTAGTCCAAAAGAGATGCCTATGGTAGAGCGTACGAATGTCTCACCTTAGGCATTCTCCAAGTGGGGCGAAGCCAATCTGGTGGGATTCAACACCGCCAAAACACAAGCGTGTCTGTTCACCGCCAAAATGAGCCCGTTCACATTGGCTCCTACTTTTCAGAATGTAGGTAAATGCTCTTTAGAGTTGAAATTTACTCAGACCTTAACTTTGGGCAGTTCATTGAGTCCAAAGCCAAGGTAGCAAGGAAACTCGGCGTTCATGCAAAGGTCCGGCGATACTTCACACCGGCACAGCTTTAATGTTATACAAAGCACAGGTCCGATCTTGTGTGGAGTACTGCAGCCACATATGGGCTAGTGCTACAAAATGCCAGGGGCTCTCACACAACAAACGTGATTTTTTTGCTAGAAACGGTATGGAACCTTTCATGAACGATTCTGACTCGCACCGGTTTTTTTTACATAATCGTACACATACGGTGCACAAAACAAAACGCGTCATTCGAAATCAGAACACACCTATTGCGTATTTTTTATTCAACAAAAACGAATTTAAAAGTCAATTCGCATGATGTGCTGAATCGCTTGTCAACGGATGTTGGATGTAGGTCAATGTCCATTTGGTGCAACACTTGCCTACCTATCTATGTGTGATGTAGTATGTGTCAACTATTGATAAAGCAACTAATGTGTGTTTATAGAACATCTTATCAATAGTTCGCGGCGATAATTCATTTGATTTATCGTGTTCAAGTTACTGCGTATTGCCTGTGTTACTTCTTTATAGAGATAATACGACATCTCTCTTAGATCTTAAGAACCTTCTGATTTTCTATTATTTTATTTCCACTTTTCTATAAGTATATTTAACATTACAGTACACGCGCCCTAATTTTCTTATGTTTTACTCGTGTGAGCTGAATATTAAGATCAATTTCATTTATCTGTTTTTAGGTTAATTTAGAAATTAATTTACGTATTAGAAAGCGTTTAAATCTTGTTTAGTATTTATTTGTTACTTAATAATATGGCACTTTTACATTTTAATTTATGTATAAGCATAATCAGCCTTTTAATGTTCCCACTGCTGGGACTCAGGCTTCCTCTCTCTAGGAGAGGGAATGGGCCGTAATCCACCACGCCGGCCCAGTGCGGATTAGTGAATGTCACATGTCTTCGAATTTTTGGTTCTAGGACATGCCGGTTTCCTCACGATGTTTTTCTTCACCGTTTTGAGAGCGGTGGTGACGAAATAATTTACACAAAGTAATGCGCCTGCCTGGGTTTGAAGTTGTGGTCACGGGACCTACAACTCGTAAGTTGGGGCCGTTACCACTCGGCCCGAACTGCTCTCCATCTTTTAATTTAATAAACACGAAATAAAAAATACTTTTAAAAGGAGGAAAAAAGTCACGAAATTTACTTTCTAAAAATATTTTTGTTTTTTTATTACTTATTATTAAAATCTATTCATTTTCATAACGAATTGAGCAAACTAGGACTTGATGGTCCAAACATATCGATTTATTGCATTTATTGCAGAATTTTGAAGCTGAACGATCACATGCGTGGGACGAATATTCACCCCACGCGTGTACTGTAGTGTTAAGATGGTGACTAGTTACAATTAAATAAATGTGCTCTCAATACTCGTGTCACCTATTCAATTAAAATAACATGATTGTTATTATAAATGACGTAATCGTTTCTAGACCTTACTTATAGGTACTTACATGTAATATTTGCTCTTGAATAACCTTGAATAAGCGGTAGCTCAACGATAGAGTCTGGGCTTCATGTACTTCAACTGTGCTGAACTTATATGCTGTTGCTGAGGGGCTTCATCATCATCATCAACAGCCCAACTTCACCCACTAGTATAGTTTTCTCTTTTCTTGCCTCTCTCAATCTCCACCAGTTTCCACCAGTTACCAGTTTCTGGTTTCTGTACCAGTTTTATCGAGGTTTTATCGACGGTGATAACAATATCTGCTCCCATCTAGCGGCTAGACGACTAACATTTCTGCTTCCTGTCCTTGAACACCACTCGGTCACCGCCTGTTTGGGGTACAGATACATTAGGGGGTTCAAAAGGTTTAATATTTTTCTTAAAAAGAAATTTTGTGATAAATTTTGTAGAACTATGAGCAACACTTATCCATATTTTAATATTTGTATACCAACTCATGGCAAAATGTGTCTTTGCTTTTGACTTTCGAGACAAAATGTCAAAATGTCCCGCAACATGATGTGCAACGCTAAATCTACACTGCAACGTTGCTCAGTGTCACACAACTTGCTTCCAATATTTTACGATACATTCTTGTGACGCGCGGGATATGTTGTTGGACAATTTGACTGTGTTGAGCGTCATGTTGGGGGACATTTTGTTTCCTAGTGTATCAGCCCCCCTAGCTAAGTTACAATCGTATCGTTCGCGCCGAACGCCTCGAGTAGGCCACGCCTCCGATTCCTTTGTTCCGACGTCATCTCAACGCTCGTGGTCTTTAACCTCTGAAATGTTGCATAATACCGCTTAGCCCCTAAGTTTATAAAATAATACTCTCGAAATGTCCGTCAAACACAGGTTCTTATGCTGTACCAAAATAGGTACATTTTTTATTTTGCGTTTGGTATATAGGCATAGGCGTATATCATTTACAGCAAGAAAATATTTGACGAATTGTGAACTCATCATAATCGTTTCAGCCAAAAGACGTCCACTGGTACATGGCATAAGAGCGTTCTTTTCGAGGTACATTTTTATGTGATTATAATGTTATTACACATCTTCCTCTAGATATTTTGGATAAACAGCTATCTTGTGGATACTATCTAGGTTTTTATAGAAATCTAAACATAAATTTGTGTAAAACTAATCTAGTAAAGACCTCTGAAAATCTGCTATTTTATGTGAACTTTGGCCCTCCATAATGTAGGTACTCATACGAGTATATATTAAAAATGTAAAAAAGTACATAAATAAAAGCCTTGCACAATTAATCAAGATTCTGAATGACGACAATTTTTTTCTGACAAACTTTTAAGGATTAAAAAAAAACACGTATAAATTTCCTGGAATAACTTTTGTTAAATATTCGAGTAAATCACGGAATTACCGAATGCCAACAGAATTTCAGGCGGCATCTTTCTTTTTTTGCATTGCCTCTTCATCGAACATAGTATTGGATTGCGTTAAATTAAGCAACAAGCTTCTTTTAAACCATGCTTGACGTTGACGACAGGCGAGTGGAAAAGCAACGAATGGTCCTGTGCGTCACCCATCCAGCGGATTCCCGCGATCCTTACCAGGTCATCTGTCCACCGATACGCGGTTGCCAACTTGACACCCCAGAACCTTTCGGGCCCATCGATCACCTGTTCTGAGAGCAATGTGTACGATTCTTCAGGCTACATCAGTAACCTTGGTTCATGATATCCGCAATCATGAATTCTATTGTGATTTTGTACCATAAGCTGTCATTTTTCAAATTATTATTGATTTCATGAATCCTGCAAATGATTTATTTTTATGATTATGACGATAGATAGAGCCCTTGACCTCTGTAGACGCGAAGTACCTATCTAGTATATAAGTAACACAAGAACACTTTCCTTCGTTACAGGTCTTGCTAGCAGAGAAGCCGAAGACATGAACGCGCCCAGGGGTCGCCACTCTCATCAAGCAGGGTAGCCGCCATTATATCACGTAAGTATATTTCTTCTTATGTATTAATGTGGTATTCAAACTATTGGGTATAGAAATGACAACAATTAGGGACAATTGCGTCAGCTCTGTTGGAGATAGGTTCTGAATGACAATGAGCCTACAAGGAGTGCGGTGTTACTGTTATAAGAACTTAGTCAGTAATAGTTGTCATCAGACCCGCGCTGGGTGAGGCAAAAAGAAGTATAGAATAGAATAAACTAAACAACTAGTATCAACTTTCTTTTGCCCCAGAAGAAAGAATTTGATAAACCCAGAGTGGGAGAACTCATAATTGATGATTTTCCACCTAAAAAAACCCTTGTCAGCAATCGTAGGTTCCCAGCAGGGTCGAAGCCTACTGGGACCATGGGTAGTGTGAAAACGAAACCCGAGGCCCTGGGACGAAGGCAAAGAAGGAACAGGAGTGGATTTTTAGCCAGTAAAAGTCTGACACTATCTCTCGCTCCGCCCAAGAGCGGGATTTGTCATTAGATGTGTTCCCACCAAAAAATAAACCTAAAAAATCATTTTATTGTGGGTCAATACGACAACCATGTATGTTATTCAAATCACAAGTAGTAGTAGTAGCTTGGTGAATAGTAAAAATACTCAATGTCACATAAACCCTTCATAAATATATTTACCTATTTCCTGAACTCGTTCGTCGTTGCTCCTCGTAACGTTACTTACAATTCAACAGTCTGCGCTCTAAGCATCATGTTTTATTCCGATGGACTACTGACTAAAATCATTGAGATCATCTGCATCGTATTTGTTTTCGTATTTTATTATTTGGTTCTGATGTCATTTAAGGAAAAATCTAGGCATAAATATATAGAATATAATTTGGTATACATATATAGATTCAGAATTAAATTCTATAATTATGCCAGTTTGTTAGTATCATAATAACTTAAAGAAATTAGTTAGTAAACCACTTCACAGATAAAAAAAAAACGAAACGAAAAATTGAATGGTTTAGACTTAAAAGTTCAAAACTTGTATTTCAGACTCGGTCTGAAAAAGAAATTAGCTTACGTAGAAGTTACTTAAAACATTGAGGGACATCCAGAGTTTTTTATACAGTAAATTATTTCGAATAGGAACAATGCAATGCGAATGAAAACATTGTGAATTTTGATTTATCCTGTTTAAGATCTAAGCTTTATATAGTTTGATTTTTGGCTAACTGACAAAAGAACCACGACGTCATGGTACGAATTTGTTTGCAAAATGTCAAAATGTGTTGGAGAGGATCACAAAGGTAACCTTTGCCGACAAACGTATTTCGCGATGTGGTTCTGCATGTCACAAACGAACATCTGATTGTGGTTTCCTTCCAACCATTCTTCGGAGTTGTGGTCGGCTTAATCGGACAGATATAGCGCAATGCTGTAGGCTTATACCGTCTCCACGCTTAAGGAGATCTACAGAATTGTGATAGTTGGCACACAGT
Organism: Mythimna vitellina; assembly: GCA_949316375.1. NCBI lineage: Eukaryota > Metazoa > Arthropoda > Insecta > Lepidoptera > Noctuidae > Mythimna > Mythimna vitellina. Next base: position 6,873,663 of record OX438686.1, read on the forward strand.
AATGGATCAGAACACAAAAATTCCCTATTGGACTTGCGTGCAATTTATTATTTGCAAAATTAAATAATTTTTAGCTCTAGTATCAAAGAAAAAATATATAAAGCTTTAAAGCTTCTATTAAGAAATAGAAGTCCGCCTTAGAAAATGGCGTCTTGGCGAGAGAGACAGATATAAGTATATGTTTTTGAAACTGTTACATCTCGTTTACTTTTCTACCAATTTGATATTGTTTTTCATGCTAGTATTATACTTTGGTACATTTGTTGATAAACTGGTTAGATAACAATTTTTTTTTTATGCTTTTTGCTCATTTTTTTATTATTTCTATTATCAAAAGTAACTGCTAGTGCCCCTTTTCCTACCCAAAATCACAAATACAATGTTTTTCTTTTTTCAAATCCTTTCAACTTTAAGTACGGCAGAAAAACCACCTTTCAAATCTGGTAGAAGAGTAAACTGACAAGTAACAGAGTAAGGATGCACATACTGAAATGTGACGTCACCGCCATAAACTTACGTGTGTATGTGTACAAAAAAGTTAACGAAATATTCTTATCACGTTGCGCCGTCACTCTTTCTCATACTAATGACTGGAATTCTTTATTTAATAACCAATTTTAATGCTTTTTACACAGGCAAATACCCGATTAAAGCTGTTAATTAATGAGTAATTAATAAGTTAAATAAATCGTATACTTTGTGAACCTTAGGATGATCGTAATACAGATAAAAGTTACGAAATTAAATCTGCAACTAAATATTGCAACAGTTGATAAGCAGACTTACGTAAGTGTAATTTTCGATGGATTATAACTATTAATAAACCGAGGGCTAAAAACCCGTTATGTAAAATAAATTCCGGTATTTGTCTATTACATAGCTAAGTATATTTTCCAGTGAGGCGGTCTCATAACGGAATCCGCATAAGTGCGCCCCGCGTAATTGCATCTTGCAACGCACCGATGCACACGTGCAATTATTTCACTTTAAAACAACGATTTTACCTCTGTTTCACTTTAACTTTGTAGGAGAGGAGCTTACAGCTAAGTACATAATAACAGAATGGGTCGATCTTCAAGTTAAGCAACCAGCTTTGCCCGCGGATGGGTGGCCCAATTTTAATTGCAGAAACTTCTCAGCAGATATTCTGACGGAGGCGTATCGCGCGTGTTGCCCAGTTACAGAGTTCTGGAAATCAGATAGGCAGTCTTTGTAATTACGGAATCAAAGCTAAAGGATAGTATTTCAACAGTCTACGAAGTTGAATTTGCAGTTAGAAGTTTTCTTTCTGTTCACATTTTGCGTTTGCGCAAAATGCCTAGCCTATTCACTAAATGCCTAATTCTCAGAATGCCCAATTCTCTAAAGGGCTAATTATTAAAATGGCAAATTTTCTGTAATTGGGAATATTCTTATAAATAAAATATTCTTTGTACGGAAGTCAACTATCTCTGAAAGTACTGGTCCGATTGCTTTTTTCACCGATAGAAAGCTGCTTTATTCCTGAGTGACATAGGCTATATTTTATGTACGTAGGTAAAGCCGCGGGCAAAATCTAGTGTATTGTAGTGTAATACATGCATAATAAAGTGGAGAAACACTGATCATTTTGGAAGTTTCTAATGTGATGTCGTAAATAAACACATTTTTTTGCAGTTACATTGCTGGCTGAACTCTTCGAGATAGATCAAAATAATGTACTATGTACAGTATTATACACCTTAAAAAGGTCTACAAAAAAGTCCGCGACGATGTACACAATAACCATTTTTTAACCTTTTTACGCGAAATAATGGCTTATTTACGAAGCGATTTTAAACAAGACAGCATTTAATAAAGATCAATATGGCCCTTTACAACAAGTATTTTAAATAGAGAATATTTCCGAAGATTTACAGATTTAAAATGCAGGAACATAGTGGTTGCGGTGGTATCAGCATTGCACCCGTGCGAAGCCGGGGTGGGTCGCTAGTTGAATATAATTTTATCTCCATCTTTAAAGCTGAAGTATTTTCAATAAGTTTTATAGAAACCTTTCGGAATAAAATTTTTATTTACCTCTGTACTTTATAAAGACAGAATTTCTGCCTAGTTTAGAAAAGGGAATCCTAGGACCCACTTTGTAATGAATGTACTGTTTTTTCTCTAGTATTTAAGACTACTCTGTATACCTTTTACAAACTACTTATTGAATAAATTATTATTATTATATTATTATTATTATACTTTATTGAAATGATATTTGTATCTACATAGGTTACATATTGTTTAAACATGAGGTGCAGATGAAATTGAACTTGAGCTCTATCTCCACATTAAACGTTTTTCAAACTTATCTGTATTATTTTTATAGTATTTATTATCAGTTAAAACATATAGATAAGATAGAAAGGATAATATTTCAGGTTAGTTATCTCTCCGGTTGCCGATAGAGAAGGCTAATTGAATTTTGAGATCGACAAAAATGTTTGTTTCGAAAACACAGTGTCGAAGAATTTCGTTATCTACGATTATTATTATTTCCACTTGTACGTGTGACGTGTTTAGTGCGGCGATAGGTACGTGCGATAGGTAAATAATATGAGTCGCGAGTTCATTAACCCCGTATCTTACAGACGGTCGGGTAGGTGACATTGACCTTTCATGAAATCGTAAATAGACTAGAGGGATCGATCGGTCTTTCAGAAAATACTCTAAAGGTTGGTCTACGCTAGTGGAGCCGAGCACGAGTGACACTACTATTGATATCCGCACACTACAAAGTGGGTCTACGCTAGAGGAGCCGAGCACGAGCCGAGCTCAAATTCGTGTGGTGTAAACCGACTCTAGAGGAGCCGAGCACGAGCCGAGCACGAGCCGAGCACGGGCCGAGCACGAGCCGAGAAGGAGCCGAGCTCAAATTCGTGTGGTGTAAACCGACTCTAGAGGAGCCGAGCACGAGCCGAGCACGAGCCGAGCACGGGCCGAGCACGAGCCGAGAAGGAGCCGAGCTCAAATTCGTGTGGTGTAAACAGACTCTAGAGGAGCCGAGCACGAGCCGAGCACGAGCTGAGCACGAGCCGAGCACGAGCCGAGCTCAAATTCGTGTGGTGTAAACCGACTCTAGAGGAGCCGAGCACGAGCCGAGCACGAGCCGAGCACGGGCCGAGCACGAGCCGAGCAGGAGCCGAGCTCAAATTCGTGTGGTGTAAACCGACTCTAGAGGAGCCGAGCACGAGCCGAGCACGGGCCGAGCACGAGCCGAGCACAAGCCGAGCTCAAATTCGTGTGGTGTAAACCGACTCTAGAGGGGACGAGCACCAGCCGAGCACGAGCCGAGCACGAGCTAAGCACGAGCCGAGCTCAAATTCGTGTGGTGTAAACCGACTCTAGAGGAGTCGAGCACGAGCGACATACTAATTTGAACTCGGCCCATGCTCCGCTCTTGTTCGGCTCCTTTAGCGTAGACCTACCTTTAGGATTTACTAACATAATTGAACCTTAGGATAAATTAATTAATATAACTGTCTGCAGACTGGATTTAGTCGTCTCGTATCTGTACAAATCGTATCTGCGGGATTGTGTGAAAGAGTTACCGTGGCCCTGGAACGCAAAAGGCAACTGAAGTAAAATTAGGTTTTAGTCAGTTAAAGTCTGACACTCCCACTCTGCCCAGACTAGGAAAAGTTATTTGATAGATAAATGGATTAAATATTGCTGTCTGCAGACTGGATGTGACGTCTACGCGTCTGTACAAGAATACTTTTTTCCTTTTTATTATATTTGTAGAGGGTAGAGGTCAGACAACTTTGTGTATTGAAGTAACCGTAATATCTAAATAGAGACCCAATTTATTCAATTGTATACTTTTAAACTAGAAAAACAAGTAAATTGTTACAGCCACAGTTTTTTTTTTGTTCGTTTTAACAAAAACAATAGCTCATTTGTTTCTAAATGTAAGTAGGTACCTATACGCCCTGGTAACATATTATTAATATAGAATCTATGTTTACTTTTTGATTACCACGGTATTGTATATGATGATAGCCGACAGGCTCGACTGTCCATAAATTAGGCGCTGCAGTGACTTGCATATTACCTGCAGTCATCGATAACTGTTGGTCTAGTGGTTAGTGGCCTTGACTGCTATACCGGAGGTCGTGGGTTGGATTCCAACCCAGGACAAATGTTTGTGTGATGAACACGATCATTTGTTCTGCGTCTGGGTGTAATTTATCTATAATATATACGTATTTAGAAATATATAAGTATGTTTATCAATTGTCTAGTACTCATAACATAAACTCTGCTTAGCTTGAGACTAGACGGCGTTGTGTGATGTTCGTGGAATATTATATTATACTGTAAGTATGTGAAATATTTAAATTCTGTTTGTTTATTGGTGTTACGTTTTTGTGTTATGTGTAATTATGAGTCCTCGTTACTTGAACAAATAAAATGATATATATATAAGATTATGGGCTACGCCCGCGTGAACGTAGGTTCCGTACAAACTTTGGACTCCCGTTTCATCCCCTTAGGAGGTGACGTTTGGAAAATCCTTTTATAGTCTTTGCATACATCATAAATGCAACCTCTGTGGAAAACTTCAGCGTTCTAGATTCAAGGATTTGAGCTGGGGGTAGACGAGTCAGTGAGTCAGTCAGGCCTTTGCCTTTTATATATATACAGAAGATATACGACTATGATACCTACCCATATTTAATAAACAAATAGAATTAATTATTGTAAATAGTTGTAAACTAACCACAGATTTTTAATCAAATTAAAAGCATTTTCAATAGAATTCGCTTTAAAATTTGAAATTTCCTCTAGAACAGATTGACAATGAAACGTTCTAATTTCAAAGTGCTATAATAGGTATTCTATGGATATCTATGGTATTCTATCTGTAGTCGATGCAATGATTCGGAATAGTTTGACCGGGGCTTGCAGGTCGCGACCCATCCGTCACTGTTGCCAGGGCCCGCTATAATCGATCGAGGGACGTCGCCTGGAGACCAGCTTCCGTCCGGGAAGCTTGAAAAATATGTGTTCGGAAACGCAAAACTACAATATCAACAATAACCTCTGAGGGTTTACCTACGATGGCAGTTTATTTTTGAGAATCTGTAAAGTTCAATGTTTTATTGTACCTACTTGTATCATTTTTAGTAGGTACATGTAGCACTTGGTAAATAAACGTCAGAACTTAAACAATAAAACTGGAAGTTGGAGCTTAGACAAAAACAATTTCCTTGTTACGGGCAGATCGAAAGAAAAATAAAATACAGTTTTATTTTCCGGATGTTTTCAGACTTACAAGATACTCGATGTTAGTCTGTAGCGTAAACAAGCGGAACACGATATTTTTATTAATATCTTGTCTTAAGATCTTTATTTTTAACCGACTTCAAAAAAAGGAGATTATCAATTTGGTTGTATTTTTTTTTAATTATGTGCGTTACCTCAGAACTCCGTCGTTTATGGACCAATTTGCAAATTGCTTTTTTCCCCTTAGAGAATATGCTTCCAGATTGTTCCATTTTCTTTTCAAATTCAGTTTTGATCGTTTGTTCTTTTCGGTGGGAAAATTATCTAATGACATCCTCCGCTCTTGAGCGGAGCGGGAGATAGTGTCAGACTTTTACTGACTAAAAACCCTCCTGTTCCTACTTTACCATCGTTCCAGGGCCACCGACTTCCGAAGTTAAAGTTATTTTGATCCTTTAGTGTTTTTTTTAATGAAGTCGGTTATTTTACTTTTTGTAATAAGTTTTTTTTCTACAAAGAAATAAATAACGCACCGTTTCGAACTTTCTCGTGGGGTTAAATGGATGACTAGACGGTTGCAAACCAACGTCCCAACCAAGGTGACCTTGCTAGTTTCAGTCCGTGTAGACAGCAGTTGTAATCCATGACCTTCGACGCTCTTGGTTCGGAGGTGCGATTTTCTAACCACTGAACGTGGTATACATCCATGTGAAAATCCATAAAACAAACACATAAACCAAGGTGACCTTGGTTGGAACGCTAGTTTGCAATCGTCTGGTCCACCCGTAAACTATGTCACTTTTTTCATATAATCATGAGTGTAACTTCGAATATCTGCAAACATTTCCTACAAAGGCTCTTCGATAAACAGACATAATTTGATTCAGGGTTATTCAGCCTTCATTTAATACTTGTGTTCAACATTAACAGTCCACATAAAGTCGTATAATGTAGAGGGAAATGCAAATAAAGAATGTTGATGCCAGTTGCTGACAGCTAATTAACATTCGCTATTCCACGATAAGTTATAATTACAGATAATTAAAGAAAAACGTCAATAATGAAGGTTACACTTAAGAATAATCGTTAATTGCCGACTCCCATATGAGTATGAGTTGCCAATTACTTGTGCTCATAATATATTCTTCACAGAACGTAAAACAATAGGTGTTTTGTGGTATTCTACATTACGAGAAAAACGCCAGTCTTTACGTTCCAGACAGGTATGATATGAAGAAATATGTCTCTTAGCATTTTGCACTAAATACAAAAAAGCGAGAACTCTGGGATCAGACCGTTTTTCCATAATCCAATTAATTTTAGTATAACTTATTGTTTTTTTTTTTGGTAAAAATCAGACAACACGTTGATTATTTATACATAACGTAAATTAATAAATTTAAGTAGTTTAACAAGAATTGTGGCCTCATAAAAATCGCTAATTAATTAAATGGGATTTTTGACATTCAGTGGAATGAAGGTCAATTAACTTTAAGCAAAATACTCATGCGGAAGTTAGTGTTGTGTGTGTAATATCGCGAATCTATAGGTGCGTGTGTATGTGTGTGTGGGGGCGAAGTACGCTCAAGGGCAGTCGCCGGGTAACGACCCAAGTACCCAACCACGCACCTTCGACAAATCGTGCGTTCAATATCGATATCGGCATTTACTCGCTCACTGCGATGATTGATGAATATCGCTTTTATTAGCATTGTGATTATATTAACAAGCACTTGTCTCTTGTTATAACACGGGACCTTTTCAGTTTATAAACTTTCATCATTCATTTATATATATAATTCTTTTTTGTTTCAGGTTGTGTCTAGAGGAGACGGAGTATGGACGTGTCTTTTAACAATGTACTGGAAGGGACGCGCCAGTACTTTATGGGGGTGCCGAAGCAAGCGCAGGCAGACGGCTCCGGTCAGCCCTTATGGCCACAGAGTGCCCCACCAGAAGAAGGAGCTCCAGCGCAGTCAGGGGCCCCGGCGCCTTCGTCACGTCCGCCTTCTGCCGCCGCAGCCCCGCCCTCCGTCCCGAGTTCTACACCCATCGCAGCACCTCCGCGTCCGCCCTCAGAACCTATTGAGCCTGAACCGCACATAATCCACAAAGCTACGGTAATGCGTGAGGCGGCAGAGAAGCGACGAGAGCAGCCCGAGATTGAAGACGATGAAGAGGCAGTGGGTACACTCTCACCTCCGTCGCACATCATCCGCAAGCCGCCACGCGCGCTTCCCTCCCCCGCGCCTGCCCCGGCCGCTCCGTGCCCTTCTCCGGCGCGGCCACCCTCAGCCACGTTACTGCAGGCCCCAGCAGCACCAGAGTCTCAGCTAGAGCCTCCTGCACAGTACCGTCAACCTGTACATCGGGTTCAAACACCGACTGCTAGGCAACCTGACCACTATGCTCCGGGTCGGCCACCAGATCCATATCCCACGTCACGTCCTCCAGAACCTTACGGGCGGTATCATTATGATACAAACATTTCAGAAGGTAGCCGAAATTCTCATGGGCCGGTAGCTTCACCTCAGCCTTCGTCACATTCGCGCCAAAGCCCACAAACGTATGCAAGGTTGTCGGGATCGATGCCGCAACACACAGCGAGAATGCGCGATGTAGCTGCACAAAGTCCACCTACTCAACGATACCAAATGCAGCCTGCGCAACCGCCGCCCCCACCTAACGATCGTGTTCCACCAATTCATCATCCGCAGCCAGTGCCTCCGGCACAGAGGCACTCTGCTGACAGCAGATCAGCACAAATGCAATACGCATCGCTGCAGCAACGTCGCGATCCGTCGCCGTACGGTCGAGCCACGTCACATTATGACAGACATCCTGTGGTTCCGCAGCGAAAATATGATCCTCAACAAGCATATCCGAGTTATCGGCCTGCACCAGTCGCACAGCCTGTTCAGAGTCACCGTGTAGATACACACCACCAAATTCAATATAAGCACGCACCGATAGATGTAATGAATGCACATTACTCACCTCGACCACAAGAACGATCGCCAGTGCCAATCCCACCGCACCCACATGACGCTGCTCGCTTGCCACCGCGTGCTGACTATCCTAATATGAGTAGACCTGTAGATGCTAGAAGCAGTTACCACTATCCGACACCTTCAACATCAACGTCTAGGTATGGATCTAGTGCGCCTGTCCCAATTGTTCCAAACTCAACGCAATCAAGATCTGTTTATCGTCCAGCAGCTGCACCTAAAACTAGTTATGAGTATGCTCCTGCCCCCGTCCAAACGTCCCCCGCGCGGTCGACGGTGAAACCTGGTTATCCTAACCAGGCTCGTATGACAGTTTCTGTGACATCACTAGTAAATCAAATGAATCAAACTAAACAAAAGCAAGAACCGCCTGTTGCAGTAACGCAGGTCAGTCAGAGTAAGCAGAAACGAGAATCACCGTTAGATTTATCTGTAAAAACGGTCAAAAATTCAGCTGACTCGTCGACAACCCAAGATGACGCAGTAGATTCCGCGGCAGAAAATAAAATGATTGCATTGCCTCATCGGCCGTCTTCGTCCAGTAACCGCCACCCACATTTACCAACCACAAGTTATGTTGCATCTCATAAAGTAGATTTCGCACCAAATTTTACCCAATACGGGGAGAGGGGTGCTGCTCATGGATATCCAACACCGTCTCAACCTGCACATCCCTCAATGCATTACAACGGCTCATATGAAACGCGTCCAGTTAGACCCGTGGCTGAAACCTATCCTGTCGAATCTCCGCATCCTTACCAAGAACGCAGTGTTCCAGTGAGAGCCGATTACGTTCCTAAAATTGATCTTACAAGACCTCTTGGCGAGCAACGTCATCCTGATAATAGAGTTCGCGATGACCGAAACTTTATTATAGAAGAGAGGAAACGTCCGGCAGGACCCATTGTTAGTAACATTCCGGATAAGATAGTTCGTTATGAGACCTGGACAGCAGACAGTCGGATAGACCATCTAAATCAGTCAGTTCGAGAACAACGTGAACTTATGAAACAGCCTGTTTATAGCTATAGTAGATATAAACAACAATTGGAAACGTACCAAAACGAACAAAAACGTCCAGCCATTCCGGGCGTCTACCGGGAACATCATAGTCAAGCAAACCGTAGATACTCAAATAATCCATATCATCCTGAACTAGCTCGTGAAACGAGTGATTATCACGCCCACTATCATGATAGAAATCCGTCTGTTAATAGCCGTCATCATGTTATACAAAAAATTCCGAGCCATAGAGATATTCATTCGCATCATTTTGATACCTCCAGTGGGATACCTGCTGATAAAAAAATGGTACTAAGTATACTAAGAAACAGTTTAGAAACAAAACATACAGGCTTTGTAGAGCCGCCTAGACAAGCCAAACAGGTTCCAGACCTTATCGTGATAGATGATGCAGAAGATTCTGTGATAGATATAACAGATCTAACAAAGGATAATGACGCAGAAGTGGCATCCAAACATTTCACAAAACTTTCTTCTAATCATATTACTCCTAATTTACATCAACACATTCAAATGCCTAAAGCTGTTGATTCATTACCACGTGACTCGGATTACCACAACAGTCCGGATCCAAAACCAATATCACCTGAAAACGACGTAGCGTCGCGAATAAGAACAAAAGCAGAATTAAAAGTAATGCCACCATCACAAGATAGCATGGCTAAGGCTGAAACAAAGCAGATGACACCACCTGAAAATGAAAAGTTAAAATTACTTCCTAGAAAAACTCATTTATTCAATCAAATAAGGGAAGATAATTTAAGGCTAGAATCTGTAATAAAAAATGAAGAGCCACCTATATCAATTATTGCTGAAGTTAAAACAGAGCCAATGAACATTGAAGAAATTGAAAAAGACGCTGAAATATCCATCAAAACAGAAAATATTTTAGAAAGTTTAGAACCGGTTAGTATAAATGAAGTCAATGATGCTCCTGTTGAAGACTTAGATTGGGCAAATGCGTGTGATAGTTTTATGGAACAGTTAAAAGCTGGTTGTCATAAAAAGAAAGTAAATAAAAGACGTATTGACACCCCTGAGAATGAAAATGAAAGTAAGGTCGATAAGTCTCCAAGCATAGGCCCTGTTGAGTCTAGTTTGCATAAACCGGTAGATGAAATAACACCGTCTCTATTGGAGATTCCATTTGGAATAAATACCGCCTCACCTTCGGGACAGATTGCTCAATTGGCGGGAGATGCCATAAAACCTGCAGCAGAGGTTTCAAAACCCATAGCAGAAACCACAAAAACGGTTGCAGAAACTATAAAACCTGCTGAAGAGACCATAAAAACTGCGGCAGAAACTACTCAACCTGTGGAAATGGTAATCCCACTGATAGTTATAAAACAAGAACCGATAGATGAGGAAGACAATAGAAGTGAATCTGAAATGGCACTTATGCTAGAACCGGTTCCTGAAGAAAAGCAGTCCAATAAAAGCGAAAAACATAAAAATGATAAACAAAAAGAAAGTGATAGGCCCAAACTTAGGGCTAAAGCAAAAATTAAAATTGAAAAGCCTGACAATTCATCTTCATCGTCATCTCGAAAAGAAACAAAAGAAAAGACACCAATCAAAACTGTGATAAAAGAAGAATGTGAATCTACAGATGATGATGAACCACTTATAAAGAGTAAGATTCTAAAAGAGAAGGAAAAAAGTGATCGTCTCAAATATCAGCTATTAAAGGACTTGTCAGAGAAATCTGCATATGTTAAACTTGAGTGTTGTGATGTAGATGTAAACAAAAATACTAGAAAATCACTGGATTCTACAATATCAAAAGACAAGGAAGAAAAACAAGGCAAAGGAAAAGTAAGACAAATGTCAAAATCCAAGGGTAAATTGTCCATCGATAGTAACAAAAATGAGAAACAAGATTCAAGTTCCGATAGCGATGATGATGATCTTGGTGTTGCGAGAAGACTACGTACGCGTAAAAATACAAAAACGGAGGAGATTAAAACTATATCTAACTCAAAGACTCCAATAAAATCTCCCGTAAAGAAACAAGATAGCAGTAGTGCAAGTAATAGTTCCACGCCAGTACGCAAACCAACATTTGGCGATAGCTCATACTTTCATCCGGGCTGGGAAGAAGAATTGTATAAATATAAACGATCTCTTCGTATGCCGACTAGACTTATTGCAATACCACGAGGGCGTTCCGGTGGCCCCTTTGTTGGAGGGTCAGGTGCAATTTTTACACGAGGTTCCACTTCTCTACCTGATTTGGATCCCGCACCTCTCTCCCCGGCTCCTTCTTCGGCACCGTCAGCAGCTACTGACGATTTGTATGCACGACGTCCTGATAAACTTACCCTTGATAGTGATTTGGATTCAAATTCTAGTTATTCTACACCAAATAAGTTGCATTATGACTCAGAGGCATCAACTTCCACAGTGTTATCTTCAAGAATTAATAAAAAGAAAAGTAGTTCTATTGTTGATGTTTTGATTCAAAAATGTGGCAAAAAGGAAGAAAGTAAAAAAGAAAAAAAAAGTAAATGTAAAGAAAAAGACGACAAAACACCGAAAATCATTCCAAAAAAATCATCGAGTGAATTGCTTCCGACACCTAGCTTAGGGCTGGTAAAAAACGGAAATAAAGGCAGTTACAGTGTAAAGAAAGAAAAATTGATGGAAGATATATTTTATTTAGGAGCTTTTAGAAAAGAAACTGTAACTGCGTTCAGAAATTCATTTATTAAAGACACAGATGGTTTAATTGGTGCTACTGAAGAGTTCGCGCCTGTCGTTCTTAAATCCAGGACCAGAACAGAAAGTCGAGTGCTTAAACAACGAGCAACGATTAAAGAAGTGTTTGGTGATGAACGGCCCGCTTCTGCACCTCCGACCTCTTGTCGAGAAGAAGAACTACCTGAAGAAAAAGAAGCAAAAGTTGTGGAAATAAAAAAAGAACCAGAATCAAAGCCTAAGTTTAAGCCAAGAAAGATAGTTAAAGACAAACTTAAAAGAAGATCCAGTTCGATAAGAGATGGACTACGAAGCACTAAGTCACTGAAAAGGAATGACGCAAAAGGGCGACTTATGCGTTTAAAAAAAAGGAATAGCATAATGAAATCAATGAATCACAAAAGAACAAAAGAATTATCAGCAAATAAACATAAAAATGAAAATCCTTCTCAAGATGATAAAGACAAACCGAAAATAGAAGGTAGCTCTTTGGCTTCAACCGAAGGTGTAACTACAAAAAGACGCTTAAAACGTTTATTCGGGAGAAGGAAATTTAGTTCTGGATTTGATTATATCCGGAAAAAGAAGAAAATAATACGAAGAGATGAAAATGCCACTAAAATTCGAAGACCAGCTGTTAAGCCAAGTCCTGAATCAGTTCACGATATTAAAAAAGAGATCAAGAGCTGGTTCATCAATAAGAGTATTGGAGAAACACACCTCCACAGAGCTGCCAGGTTGGGATACACGGTAAGTATCTCGTTATCATTACCGTACAAAGACATCGAAATTATTCACATTTTTGAATATGACTAATGAATCTCCATTTACAGGATTGCGTCGCATATTGTTTGGAGAAGTTGGAATCAGATCCGTCAGCAAAAGATAACGCAGGCTTCACGCCATTGCATGTCGCTGCCGCCAAGGGTCATGTCAGGATAGCTCGACTACTACTCCAATACGGCGCAAACGTGTCCGCGGCTGCTCAAGGAGGAATCAGGTACGTTGTCATTTTGAAAATTATCGACATATAATAGCAACCAGTTTTCTGTTTTCATAATACTTAAGTCTATGTTCATAAATAAGCCTTCTTCGCGGTCTTCTTGGGCAGTAGCACGGTATAGATGTTCATCCATATATTTATATTTGCCATCGTCTTAAAAATATCTTCTTTTCTAGCCATATTTCATAGAATTTGTCCGTTTCTCTGGATTTCCTTGCAACAAATCACTATTTACTACACTATACTACATTCCACTTGATATTTATCCGTTATTTATTTATTGTGCACACTTACCACAGTGTTGTCTCTTTTAACCCAAAGATTGACTGGTAGAGAATGCCTTGTTGCATTAAGTCCGCCTATGTACCACTACTGTGCATGAAGTTTAAATAAATAAATTTAGCCAATCTAGCTGATACAAGATATATTTCCAGACCTTTACATGAAGCTTGTGAGAACAGCCACGTGGAAGTTATTCGTCTACTTCTTGCATACGGCGCCGATCCTCTACTCGGCACCTATGCGGGTCAAACTCCTGAAGAACTGACTGAAGGACCTGCTACCGTACTACTGAGATTACACATTGCTGATGTCCAGGGTAAAGCTATTGAACCCTGGCGATTCCCGCCACCTACTGAATTGATAGGTAAGAAAGAGTTACGTGTTTACTTTATACCGTTGCAGGTCGATGTTTCCTAACCACCAAAGATTTGGGTATTATGACTAGTAGATCATATAAATATTTGCTTCTCATGGAAATCGGATTTGCGTCTAAAAGCTCATAATTAGCAAATGACTCAACTTTGCAGTATGCTAATTCTGGTATTTTGGATTGTTTGTTGCTAATATTATCATCCTCAATGCATTTCAGACCATACATGTTACGTTCGAAATGTTTTTATCATCATCTTAATTTGCGTAATAAGATATCCATCGGTGAACATAGGTCTCCCCAACAGATGGCTTACCGACCGACCCTTCTGGTCCGATGCAAACGTGGATAGATTGATTGAAATATAATCTAAATATCAATACGCTCTTCTTCTAGACCGCGAGGAGATGGGTTGCGACGCGCTATCGTCCCCGCCGCCCGCGTCTCCGCCGCCGCCACCGGACTCCATGATCGAGATCCAGTGCACCGAGGCTCCACTGCCGCCCTTCTACAGCCTGAGGACCCCTACTGGTCAGCCGGCGGATGGGTTGTGGTGCTTGCTGCAGGATATTACTAATTGTTTACAGGTAATAAAAAATACTCCACTTGTATCTCTGAGTCTTTTTGGGTTTGACGACTTTTTGTAACACTTACGCAACTGTTGCATGACGTAATATAACATCTTTATAGCTTGGGCGGAGAGCTTCTTGCCATCAGATCTTTTTCTGAAAATCCCCGATTCTCAGAGTAATTGTTGCCGGAGCCCATGAGTCGAATAGGGTAGCATACAACACTTGCATAACTATGCTACTAATTATAACTATTCTCTTCCAGATCAAATCAAAGGACAGTCTACTAAAGCAAATCCATTGCGGTTCAGGATCGCCCAAAGAGTTATTGCGTGAAATTCGCACGCAAGAGTTCCTGGAGCGAGCTCAATGTCACCAGCTCCTGGGTGCCGGAGAGAAGGTCAACGTGAGGGCTTCCAAAGTGGCCCTCGTTAGGGTCACCGACAAGCTCAGGCAACTGCTTAAGATCGAGACCGTATTGGTTAGCTGACACTAGTGCATACCACCTGCTGTCCTTATAGAAAGCGATCGTCGCGATAATTTGATTGACGAACCTGAACAAGTAAACACGACAACGTATTCTCGCAACGATAGCTTTATATATATATCAGGACGGCAACTCAGGCCGCGACGATCAAATAACCAGCACCCTCTGTAATGGTGGAGAGGCTTATGAGAAAGATCACACTACCCTCATTTGTTTCAAAAAAATATTTTTTTAATGATTGGATGACGTCATTACCAAATTGTTTTTTAATGTGATTGTATAACGTCTTGTTTAGCAATTAATTTAGCGCGTGTATTTAAGACGCTGCTATTATATCTCTAATGATTTAAATTATTCTTGCTACAGGAGAGCAATTGGATTCAGTTCTGACATGATACTTAACGTTTCATGCCATAGACACATATAACATTGTTTTTAAATAAACACATAATACACGCGTTTGATTGGAGACGGCTCAATAACGAGATCTTAATACCAAGCTTGACTGATTATTGTAACGTAACATGTATCTCATTTAAGAACAATATTATAAACATATTCGTTTTATGAGACTGTGTATTTTAAGGCAGCCATTTCATAATCAATTAATTTTGTCTCACTCTAAAGTCTGGCTTGTGAGATGTTGTGTATACTAGAGAACAACTCGTGTAAATATTGTAAAAAATTTAGTTTTAGTTAGTGCGTATAGATGTTGCTTTAAATGTTCGATATTCTCATGGGTGCTATTTAACGTTGGTGTACGGTATAATGGGTAGATAGGTGAATAAGTAATGAACGAGGCGAGATGATTAGTGTAATTATATTATATTAATATTAGGAAATTAACGACATGTAGTTACCACACTGTTAATTGTAAGGCGTTAGCATAATCTTATACTGTGTGTGCAATAGTATACGTGGTTATCTTTGAACATGTAGATGTTTTTATTATGTATTCGGAGTGAAGGTATATCAAGTGACAGGGTTGGATGGCCTTACGCACGCGACTGTTGTACTTAAGTCATCGGCTCCTCGGGCGCGGACCAGTGCAGATCGTATGCAAGTAGATTGTTTCTAGTGAATGTTACGTGCGCTCCTCCGCTAGCTCTTCTCTCTGGGTTGCTAGTTAATGTTTCGTTATCTATACATCACCTATGAACTGTTACAATCATGTCATATTTTGAGATTATGCTAGTAACTTCTTTATCAATTTTAATTTATAATATGGCATTTTTTGTTCTTTGTTATGTTTGCTAATATTGTCTCCCCAAAATATTTTTATTAATATTGTACAATATTTTACTTTAATTATTAAATGAGTTACGTTTTTATATTTATACCTACCTATACAGTCTTGTAAAAAATTAGGAAAATTTATTATAAATCATATTACGCATATCGCAAAAAAATAAATTAACAATGTAAATAAGATAAAACTGTAAACAAATTATTTTTTAACTTATTTTGGAGCGGCAAATATCTGAGCTAAGTAATGGCAATGAACTGTTTTATTCACATGGCATTATTTAGTGCAGCACACAAACTTCTGTATAATATTTTGGGACTCTGTACGAACGTAGGTAGTAGGTTTCTGTGCAGTAGTCAGGCCATGTTCCGCCCTAGCTATTTATTTCTTTGTGAAAACACGAAACGAAGAAGTACATTATTAATCTGTGATGAAATATTATTAGGAGAATTATCTTGCGCGCGGAAAAATGGTATGAAAAATAATGATAATTTTTGGAGTAAATGTAACTAACGATTTATACAGAATTGTAAACTTACTTTTCTGAATGGTATCGAAATCGTGTAATGTTTTATCTGTTTTAGCTATACCTACAGTATAAGTATTACTATAATTATTGACTCTTATTTCTTGTTGATAACATGGAAAATAAAACCGTGAACAATGAAAAAGGTATTTTATTTCCCACCCCTATCCTTATTCTTTAGTGATGCTACAAACACGTTTATTGTGAGAATATTGCATCTTAACCATGACATCACAATGCAAAGCGCTATCACCGCTCGTAAACGGACTCCGTCCCAGTCCAGCAAACCCGTGTGGTCGACATACGTATATACGATATAGTGTGGGATGAATAGGTTACATAGGCCACTTACATATACTAAGAATGGGGTAGGACTTAAAATCGACCCTTGCGGAACTCCAAATGACAACGAGTGTTCGTCACTTTTATCTGAACCAATTTTGACGTATTGGGTTCGCTCAGAAAGGTAACTTTCCCAAATATTTAGTGCAGTACCCCTCACTTCTGTCCTCTCCTCTCTAATTTAGTTAGCAATATGGGGACAGACAGAGATAGTATCGAATCCCTTAGATAAGTGCAGGAAAATTCCAAAACATTTAAAACCCTCATCTAGAACCTCATACACTGTCAACAAGAGCAGCAACTGCATCCTCGCATGATGTTTTCTTACGAAAGCCATATTGGTTTTTTGACAAAATACCATGTGTTTCCATGAAGTTAACCAACAGTGGTGGATTAGCCAAGTAGCAAGAGTAGCAAATGCAACGGACCCCGCGCTTTCTGGAGCCCCGCACCTTCGGGGATCCCGCAACTGAGTGCAAAAAAAAACTAGTCATAAGATCATTTATTAATATAAACATGTGTTTGTTAAGATGGAGTTAAAGTCAATACAGTTCAACATTTTGTCGTAACCGGCGAACAAAATTATTTAAAAAACATTTAATTTGAACACACACATATTATAGTGTTATATACTACATGAAATCCAAATAAAGCTGATTTCTTTGGATATAATAGTCATTTTACTTCAGGATTTCCTCCGCTCCAATCTAGCAAACGACCCAAGAGCTAAATGCATTTAGCTTTTTTGTTTAATTTGACCAAGACTTCCTATTTCTGTGTTATTAGTCAAAAAAAAAAACTAAAATGTAACACTTTTAGGTGCAGGGTGCTGCCATAATTTTCGAGATCACTTCTAGAAAACAACACTCTCTTTTTTTGAATTATACCTATAAATTTTTATTTGCGTTGGTTATGCAAAAAACAATCATCATCATCTAGGTTTTTCCAAAAGTATTATATTAATTAGTATCGTCTATCACAACACCTGAAAAGCTAAATTAACAGTGTCGTCTACCATAAACACGCCGAGTCAATAAAGCTCTGCGAGTGCCGGAAAAACATCGATCACTGGTAAAAAATACTGACCTGGATCAGAAGCAGAATAATGTAGAAGTAGAATAAGAAAAAACATAATTTCCACTTCTCTTCTTATCAAAAAAGATAAAGAACAAAGTTAAAGGGCGTTTTAATTACAACTGAGGCAAGCATAGCCCAGTTAATACCACGGATTAAAAATTAATTGAAAATGCTACTACGTTTGCGTTTTAAATTGGAGAGTACTGTATTTACTTATTCGTGCTCGCCATTCGTGTACCCAGTCCCGTCGACTTGCGAACTACTTTTCACGCATTCACGCCCGCCATTCGTCTCGCCCAGCCTTCCCATTTGTCTCGTAGTTCGACGTCACATTTAGCGATTGCACTGCATTACGTGTGACGCGGTGTCCCATAGGCGAGGCTAATCTATTGGCGAGGAATGCGATCGTAATCACGAAGCGACGCGGCGCGATTGACACAAACAATATTGACACTGTATTGCGGTGGCCTACCTCCGTGACCAACCGCACGTAGGTGCAGTACGGCGATGAGCGAAGCGGTCGCAATTAGTTGAATATTTACGCAGCACTCTGGTGGTAAGGTGATTTAATTTAAGCTTCATCGTCGACCGCATCGTCGCTTTCCATCAGGTGAGATAGCGGTCAAGCGCGAACCTGTGGAGAATAAAAAAAAAAAAAATGGCGGCTAAAGCGGGGACTTCACACGCTCATAGGGCAAAGCCGATACGTCGCGTTGAATTCGGGTCAACTGCATCAGATCGCTTCGCGACCGCAATCGTGTGGAATCACACCCGTGTCTGCACTGTGTACTGTCATATGACACAAGCCTTTGATTATGTTGTTGTTTGTTTTGTTGTTGATTATCATGAGAAATAAACTTGACGCCTACGGTATAAGAGGTATTCTTGACTTGTTAATCACTTACCTATCAGAAAGAAAACAACTTACCGCTATTACAAACTTAAATTTTAAAACTAAAGAAGAATTAACATATGTCGGAGAAGTCAATAGTACGGAAGCTTAAGAACGAATGAAAGAGCTAAGTGAAAAGTGACACCTGTCACTTTGACAGAATCCGCACTGACGTTTGCACGAACCGAGCAGATAAAAGTGCCGCCGCAGAGTGGCGGCGCTGAAGTGAATACCTAAAGCTTTATCATCATCATTTCAGCCGAAAGAAGTCCACTGCTGGACATAGGCCTCCCCCAAGCGACGCCACGATCCTGTGCGTCTCGCACCCACCGCACTCCCGCGACTCTCACCAGGTCGTCAGTCCACCTTGTGGGGAGGCCTTCCAACGCTGCGTTTTCCGGTGCGCGGTCGCCATTCTAGAACCTTTCGGCCCCATCGACCGTCCGTTCTACGAGCTACCAAAGCTTGCATTATAATAAATCAGTTGTATGATCTGGAATAGTTTGTTTATTGCTCGATACCCAGCCATAGCCCACAAAACAGAGTCCCTGGACAGAGCTTCAATGATGATCGGCATCCTTGCGCCGACATATATATGTCTAAAGAACGCAAAGTATATTATGGTGTGCCACAGGGCAGCGTATTAGGTTCTCCTCTGTTCTTAATTTATATTAACGACTTGCCCAAAGCTATTGATTTCCCAATATCACTCTTGGCTGATAGTATGGTAACAATACCATGCAATAAACCTGAATTATATGAAGCTGAGGTTAATAGTGCGGTAAATTCTATTATTTCTTGGCTCAATAATAATAATTTAAGAATGAATCTTAGCAAAACACAAATAATGCACTTTGGCCACAAAAAACCTTGTTTGAAAATAAATGTCCATTCATGATTTAGATAGTGCTAAATTTCTAGGATTAATAATTGATAGACAACTGAATTGGAAGGATCACATTGAAGCATTATGCAAGAGAATTAGTAGTTCCTCATATGCTTTGTATAAATTTGCTCCTACTGTTACCATAGATGCACTTCTTACAGCGTACCATGGCCTTTTCGCGTCTGTATTAAGATACGGTATTATATTTTGGGGCAACTCCACAAATAGAGATACTGCTTTTAGAGCGCAGAAGCGGTCCATCAGAGCCATGTTCAAACTTCAAGTTACGGACAGCTGTGCACCATTTTTCAAAAAATATAAAATTCTGACAACGTCTTTGTATATTTATGAAACTGCCTTGTTTGTCAAATTAAACTCATATCTGGTTCCAAACTTATCCGATACTGTGAAACGTAACAGACGGAATGATATGTTACGTGGACGTAAATCCAAAACAGCTCTAATGAGAAAAAGTATATTCTGCATAGCCCCACAAGTGTTTAACAAAATACCAAAGTCAATTAGGGACTTAAATTTAAACGGGTTTAAAAAAGAACTTATAGACTTTTTGTGCAAAAAATGTTATTATAATTTAAACGACTATTTGAATGATACTTTGACATCCTAATTGAATTGTATCTTTATAAATTTTGACATCTCTCTTTTGATATTGAATATTACCTTGAATTTTTTTGTGTGTTTTACATCCCTATTGAATTGTATTTTTATTAATTTTGACATCTTTTGACATTGAATTTAATCCACATAATATTTTTAGATGACATGCCATAATTGTAAATCATAAATTACCCAGCACTAACTTAATATTTTTATTTAAAAAATTATTTATGTATGTACCTACCAAATATTTGCACATCACACGTGGCAGAATGTGATGAGGCTTAATTTTAATATTTAAGACCATATTATGTACCACTTTCTGACGAAATAAATGAAATGAAATCACCTAAGTAGGACTCTGCGTGAGCATTTCCCGCGTCCAAAAAACCGCTATGGGTGCGAGCACTCGAGGGGCGAGGCGAATAGCGAGCGTACTATTTACACAAGCTTGCTCGCCATTCCCTCACTATTCGAGCTAATGTGTAAATGCGGCTTTACAGTTATCTAAGTATTTCTTTTTGTGATCTGGGGTTCCGGGGTTGCAATATACAAATAATTGAACGACCAAAATGTCAAAGTGACATTATCGGACATCACTAAAGGTGAATGAATGCTCCTTCCTCGAATGGCTTGAATGAGTTTATTTTATTTCGTTCGAGACTTCGAATTGGGCGAGGCTTCGTTTCAAGGTGTTTGTCATCAACTCACCATCAAGCTTATTCAAATTAGAAACGAATTTCAATATGAAACTGTGATAAAATAAGCTTAAAAACAAGTGTTGATCATCACAAAAACAATTTCTGTCCGTGACATGAAAATAATATTAGCGATTGCGTTGTTTTTGTAACATAAAATGAAGTGTGTTTTGTTATTACTCGGATTGACGAGTTGTGTGAGCAGTCAACTGCCTGATTCCAGTGGTACGTTTAATCCAAACTATCCTCAACAACAATACCAAGACAACAACCAGAATAGCAGTCTGTACCGTCCTAACTCACAAGTACCATACGGCAGCTTAACTGTAAACGGCAACGACTACAATTCTGGTCAGAGTTCGTTTTATCAAGATAATTTTAACTCTGATATCTACGGTCCCAATGACAATGAGATTGATCCACAAAACACGGCGACATATTACGCCGGCTTGGACTACGAGGAGAGATACAGGTGTCCGCCAAATTGGATCAGATTCCGGGAATCTTGTTACCGCTTCACTAAGTCGCCGGATCGCCCTAGAAATGAGGCTCGTAAAATTTGTCTGGCTTATGAAGCCGATCTGGTGGCCGTTAATAGCCCTGAAGAACACGGATTCCTCATCACAAATTTAATGAAATTAGACCCTCAGAAAGGATCGTGGTATATTGGTGCTCACCAACAATCTCCTGGGTATTGGTCCAATGATGCAGATGGTTCACAGTTGACTGGATTGGAAAATGCATTTTTCAATGATCATTCACAAATATATACAAGCTATAACTTATTGCCTCGTGATTACTTAGTGTACAAGTTCTCCCACCCTGATGGGCGCTGGGGCTTATCTCCTGTGGAAGGTACACAATATTATCACTTTATCTGTGAAGGACAGACACAAAGACTGCATTATCTTATTGAAGAAGAAAGGTCATTTACATATGGATTGGATACTTTTGACCCTGAGAGGATACCTAGAGGACCTTACTTTATAAAAGAGCCAGTAGACACAGTCTATGATCCAATGAGAAACTATCATGTTCAGCTGACTTGCCTGGCAGGTGGCTATCCTGCACCGGTGTACAAGTGGTACAGAGAAGACTATCAAGTTGACAGCCCTATTTACACTGAAATTGATCCTTTACAGGATACCAGGTTTGTTCTTAGTGGTGGGACCCTCATGATTTATGGTCCAGATACTGACAAAGACAATGCTAGGTACCACTGTACTGCTTCTAATAAATTTGGTACAATTAGATCAGAGTCTGTGCGCTTATCATTTGGTTTTATTAGAGAATTTAATCAAAAGAGGTCGATTGAAAGTGGTAAACAATATTGGGGCAAAGTAATGTACTGTGATCCACCGTCTTACTATCCAGCAGTAAACTTCTTGTGGGCCCGCAACTACTTCCCTAATCTTGTGGAAGAAGACAAGCGAGTGTTTGTGTCCTACGATGGAGGCCTCTACTTCTCTGCTTTAGAGACTATTGACCGGGGCAACTACAGTTGTAATGTCATGAGCAAAGTTTCTGATGCAGGCCGCAATGGACCGTTCTTCCCACTCTATGTGTATCCACATTCTGATTATCAGCAACTTAAATTTCCAAATAATTTCCCAAAAGTGTTCCCTGAAGCACCAGTGGTAGGACAGGAAGTACGTCTTGAATGTGTTTCCTTTGGTTATCCAGTGCCTGCTTACAATTGGACAAGAAGGGGTGGTAGTATGCCAAAAAAAGCACATTTGAGTAACTATGATCGAGTATTAACAATACCAAATGTTGGAGTAGAAGATGAAGGAGAGTACCTGTGTGATGTGAAGAATGATCGGGCACACATATCCAATAGTGTCTTCTTAAAAGTGCAAGCCATGCCCAACTTTACAATTCCGCTGGCAAATAAACATGTAGATAATAAAGGTGAGTTACATTGGAATTGTGAAGCTTTTGGCATACCTGATGTTAACTATACTTGGTGGAAAAATGGGAAAAAACTCTCCATGGATTTATTAGAGCCTGAAGACAGAGATCGCTATATCATCCAAGATAATGTATTGATAATAAAATACTTAGATCCAACTAGAGATCCAGGCATGTTCCAGTGTGAAGCTAAAAATCAACTGAAAGCTAGCTATTCAACAGGGCAGTTAAGAGTGTTGTCTTTGAAGCCATCATTTAAGAAACGTCCACTTGAATCAGAAACATATGGCTCGGAGGGTGGCAATGTTACACTGAAATGCAACCCTGAGGCTGCACCTAAACCAACATTTACTTGGAAGAAAGATAATATTGTAATTGGCGCCGGAGGCAAAAGATTTATAGCTGAAACCGGAAACCTTATAATTCGACAGCTATCGAGAGATGACGAAGGCGTCTACACGTGCGTCGCTAAAAACCAATATGGAACCGATGAAAGCAGAGGACGATTAATTGTGTTGCGCGCTCCACGCTTCTTAGAGCGCCTCCCTCCGCGCATTACAACACAAGTTAATTCAGTTGTATTCTTGCATTGTAATGCTGAAATAGATCCCATGTTAGACACAGCTTACCTCTGGAATCATAACGGTATCCGCATGAAGGAAGCAGCTGATCTGTATGCTGATAAGAGGATCAAAATCGATGGAGGTGAACTTACTATTTTAAATGTCAGTTTGTCAGACGTTGGAGACTACGAGTGTATAGTCAAATCTGCCATCGGCCGCATTTCATCCCACACTCAGCTGCGTATTGAAGGCCCGCCCGGCCCGCCTGGCGGCCTGCAGACGCTTAATATTCAGCGCTCCTCAGTCACGCTTGAATGGACTGACAGTAACTCAAATGGTCGTGCTATCACTAGCTATAAGGTCACTGGTCGCACACACTGGAACGCTACGTGGTACATGATAAGCGAAAATGTAGCTAACGTGATCGAGATCGACCGGTACAATGGTCGTAAACGTGCCACTATTACCACAACTCTAATGCCATGGTCGATTTATGAATTTAGAGTCCAAGCTGTCAACCTTTTGGGAGCTGGAAAACCCTCGGCGCCTAGTCCACAATTCTCAACTCCAGCTGATAAACCATACGAAGCGCCGGCTAACGTTGGTGGCGGCGGAGGAAAAACTGGCGATCTCACTATTACTTGGAACCCCTTGCCATCCTCTTTACAGAATGGGCCAGGTATTTACTACAAGATATTCTGGCGTCGTAACGGAACCGAGGTCGAATTTCAGTCTTTGAGTCTGAAGAAGTACGGCAATATCGGCACGTATGTAGTTCATATATCGACAACTTATTTCTTTACACCATACGATGTGAAGGTGCAAGCTTTCAACGAAATCGGCGCTGGCCCAGAAAGCGAAGTGGTGACGATATACTCTGCTGAGGACATGCCGCAGGTAGCTCCTCAGATGGTGTACGCAAGGTCGTTCAACTCGACGTCGCTGAACGTGACGTGGAATCCCATCGACCAGTCTCGCGAGAGGCTGCGCGGAAAGCTCATCGGACATCGACTCAAGTACTGGAAGCAGGCGAACAAAGAAGAGGAATGTATCTACTACCTGTCCAGAACGACGCGCAATTGGGCTCTTATTGTTGGACTACAACCTGACACTTACTATTTTGTTAAGGTATTATTTCTGTTCATAATATTAAAATAACTAATAATAAAACATTATAATGAAGCACAATTAACAGTTATCAGTGCAGCGACTTGTTGACTACAAAAATAAGAAAAACAAATAATGCTTATCAACTTTATCACTGAACTTTTAGAATAAACAGTTTATCTTTGTTAAGTTTTTATGTTATATGTACTAACTTATCTGTTATATTTGTATAGGTAATGGCCTTCAACTCTGCGGGCGAGGGTCCGGAGAGTGAGCGATATCTGGAGCGGACGTTCCGAAAGGCGCCTCAGAAGCCCCCAGCTTCCGTCAACGTGTGGGCCTACAACCCGACCACCGTGCGCGTCGTGTGGCGTTATGTGCAGCCCACCGATGAGGAGGAACCATTACTTGGATATAAGGTGACTTATTTAAATGAATCACATGACCAGGACACACCACTCTACATTGTACCAGTGGAATCGAGTTACGATTGGTTAAGTTTGGCCGAACATTATTTGTAATTTACTCATTGTCCAGCATGTGTCAAATTAGTGTAATACATGTGTATAGTGCAGTTTGGTGAATGTCATATATCTTCGAATTTTTTGCTCCTGGACATAAACTACATGTTTCTTCTTTCTTCACGATATTTTACTTCATACTTTTGAAATTACACAAATTAAATCGTCTGCCTGGGTTTGAACCTACGAAGTAGTATTACCACTCGTCGGGTCTTTACCACTGGGCACAGTCCAACGACTTCATTGACTGAAATTATCAACCGCCACGACGTGCGTTTCATGTCATATCTGTTATTAATACAATAACAAATAAGGCAATTGACAGATGTAGCTACAGCTAGGTTAGTTTACTATGCTTATTTCCACAGTATTATGTCTTATGGCATTTTACTGTGGGGATCTGCAGCTGATTTACAGACTCAATTTTCATATTGCAAAAGAGAGCAATCCGGGCTCTTTATAAAATGGATCCTCAGTCCCTCAGAAATGAATTCAATGAAATCGATATACTGACTCTGCCTTCTCTTTATAACTTAGAAAGTATATTGTATGTTCGTAAAAAACTTAGGACTCTTTAAAATTAGAAGCGACTTTCACAACAAAAATACGCAAAGTAAATACGAAATTGTTAGTCATTCTCAGTAAACAGCACACGCTTTTATAACAAGCTGCCAAAGGCGGTAACTTAGCGAGGGAAAACTCAAAACTCATATTAAGCGTGTCATAAAGAAAAAAGCGTATTATAAGGTTAAAGACTATGTCGAAGACACGCTTGTTTGGTAATGACTACTTTTGCTCATATGGCCCACTAGTAACTCATTAATATTGTGTCTATTAACTGCTCCATCTTTGTTTTAATATATACATTTTTTTAACACATTGCTTTTGCAATATTTTTTAAATTATTAGACTTCAACTACCTTAAATTCGTTAGTTATTTATTTTGTTAACATCCCATTTATTGATAGTTATAATTATATATATGAGAGTAACCATGGAGTTTCTTGCCGGTTCTTTTCCATAGGAAACGACCAATTTGGAACCGTGCACTAGCTTCTGACGTTTTATAAGTGCCCTTGTAGGCCTAATTGAAATAAAAATAATTTTGATTTTGAACATTATGCAACATTATTTTCAGGTACGAGTATGGGAAATAGACCAAGACATGAGCACCGCCAACGACACAATAATACTGGTGGAGCAAAAACTGGAGGCGTATGTTATGAATCTCACTCCAGGCAAGTCTTACAACCTGCGAGTGCTCGCCTACTCCAACGGAGGCGACGGCAGAATGTCCTCGCCAGCCATCACCTTTCAAATGGGGGACTATCACACAGACTCCTACGGATATTCCGCTAGAAGCTCAGCCCATAAACCACATGTACAAACTTTTTTACTATTTTTTACCTCTTTTCTTTTATGTATCTCCCGTAAATGGGTAATTTCGTGATGTACGCTTAACACATAAGATTTTATATAATTATGTATTTTTATGAATGTTAAAAGCATCCAGTTTTATTTTTGTTAACTGATTTTAGGTTGTGATACGCATCCGGCCATTATTTTCACTCGGAACTCGAATAATGATATTTTATTGATTTTTAATTTAAATGAGTTTTAAAATTCCTTATTAGGTAACTTTCTAGGGTTGTAAGTCAGTAACTTGTTTGACTGTTTTGTCCGTAGCTATTAGTAACTATTAGGGCTGAACAAAACGACCTTACAGCCACTAGACGCCTCATGCTTTAACTAGCGCACCCAACCAATTCTGTCAACTAGCCGAGGTTCGGGGCAACGGGTACTGCGTTTTGATTGGTACAGGGGAGCGGGGTAATGCGTTCTGATTGGTGTGGAAATTATTCTGTGGCGATTTACATCACATCTATAAGTCATATGTGTTGACAGACGTGCGTGTGCCTGTGCCTGTTATTAGACTTCTAGTGGCTGTATAGTTCGTTGGAGCTGAAACTGCGTAAAGCGGATGCCCGCGAGCGGCATCCGTCTCGTGACAAAACGAGTGTGCACGCGTTTGTTGTCGTGGACAGTCCCCGTCGCGGTAACCGGATTATTACCTACGCAGTGTTGCTAGTTCAACTTTAACGGTGTTATTGTAGTCGTGTCGATGGAGACCTTAATATATATTATTATGTAGTAAAACGGGCGCGGGGCCCGGCTCCCCGCGACGGATGCCCGCGCGGGTCAATGCATCGGAGCACTCTTGTATGGGACCGCACGGGCGTCCGCTCTACGCAGATTCAGCTTGTTTTTATATTTTTGTATGTTAAAAGACTTCTCACTGCTTTAACTCAATAGCACAAAACACTACGTTTTTTTCATTTATTTCCAGTAATACGACTTTTCTGTTAAACAGGTCAAAATAATGTCGCGATAGTTGTAGATATAACGGTTATTGATACCAATTGGCAATTATATGTATTTTTACATCTTTCTCATAATATGTATAATCTTCTATTTTTACAATATGTATTGTGCTGTCAATTTTTATTGACAATAAGTAAGTTAATGACATTTGATATTACTTATTTAGTGAACAGAATTTTATATGAAATTCTTAATTAGGTTCATATCACATAAGATAGATTAAGAATAAAATATTTTGTTAAGCTATTTGTAATGTAGCTACCACCAATCCGAGCCATTATATCATTGATCTGATTTATTTTTGAATATAAGCTTATTTTTATATTTATACAAGTGTTCAAATACAAGATTAGGTAAAAGTATAAAACATGACATTTTAATTTTTAAATGGTTTACCGCTGATGACTTTAAAGGCTATAGAAATTAATTATCATAAGTACTTCATCCCGTAAACTTTTAAGACAAGAAATTTTAAAAATATTAGAATGTCGATATCATTTCATTCGTCTGAGCTTTAATTTGAGCCATTATTGCTTAATTACTTTAAATTCAAGTGAACATAAAGGGGTGACCAGACGGTTGGAAACTAACGTCCCAACCAAGGTGACCTTGCTAGTTTCAATCCGTGTAGACAGCAGTCAGCATCCATGACCTTCGTTGGGAGGCGCGTTTTCCCAACCACCGAACGTATTTGCGTGTGGTTGACATCCATGTAGCCGCAACACAAACCAGTCACTTTTATAGGAACGCTAGTTTGCAACCGTCTGGTCACCCCTTAATTCAACATGGGAAATCAAAACTCTAAACTTATTATGAATAAAAATAGTACACTAATCCCGCCTATCGTATGCCTGCTGAAGGAATCTCAATATTTCCGATTATTGTTGTAGTGTACTAGATGTAAAGAGATATGAAATGCCTTATAAATGTTAAAAATATCATTGTAACAATATGTATTTGTTTCCAGTAAAAATGTAAAAAAACAGATTGTTTTATTTATTTTTAACTAATTTGAGTTGAGGTGAGAGGGCAACTCGAGAGCTCCATAATGGCCTAAGGCGGCATATGAAGGGTCGAGCAAACAAGCCAACCTGCTGTTTTTTAACGCACTTCCAAAGAAAAGAAAGAGGTTTTCAAGTCGTCTGACTTTTTCTTGTGTGGTTTTCGTTGTTGAAAGATCTGATGAAGAACTCCAGAGATAGGCCATGGAACCAGGGCCGTAACTAGGGCATTGCCAGTGGTATTCAGGCACAGAAGCAAGCCCTGGCGTGTACATATAAACTACGGTTGTAGACGCACCCTACCTGGATTGCCAAAATGGGCGGATAAAAGTCATGTGTTAAAAAAAATGTTGAGATAATTACACTGTGTTTGAAAGGGCTTCACTTGTACATACCAAAAAAATAGTATAGAAGCACAGTGATTTGACACCAAAATTGTTTAAATAAAAAAAAGTAAAATATTAAAACCTACGACAAAAAAAAGAAGCTGAAAAAGTATGAAACAAGATTTTCAGGGTGCTGAAAATAAACAAGGTAACTGGAAAAACAAGAACAGAACAAAAAGAAAAGCCGTAGTCACACGTTATTAAAGTGTTGTTGCTTTTCTTTTTGTTCTGTTCTTGTTTTTCTAGTTACAATACCTATTACTAGCTGCCGCCCGCGGCTCCGCCCCGTTTATTTCCCGAACAGCAATTGATTGATTGTTGTTTGTCAAAGCCTGTATAATTACTTATTTTATAATTAATGACTGTATAATCAATTACTTATTTAGGTAACTCTAAATAAGTTTTGTTTTTAAAGTATTATATGAGTTTAGTATTGTTTAAGATTATTTGTTGTATTTTTTCCATGGGCCTCCGATGCCAGAAAATAAAATGTTTATTATTATTTCATTTATTTTCTGCATCGTCGTTGCGACTTTCAGACCTCTTATGTGTCACTTTTTGAAACTATCTAATGCAAAAACTCATGAGTATACGATGATTTAACCGTCATTTGTTTATCAATTTCAAGATCATCAATGTGCTTCTTACTTAATAAAATACTTTTACATTTAACCTTTTGAGTAGCGTAATTAAAGACACAATAGAAAGACGCGGGGACGCGGCGTGGCGTTCGCTGGGGGTTTAATGTATTAAACTACTTTTACATGTAAACTGTTTTTTTTTTATTATTTACTATTTTTAAATTCAACTAACAATAGCAAAATTAAAAGCAGGAAATCATACGGCTGATAACTATATTTTTTGTTGTAGTAGGTTTCATTATTCAGTAGACAGTTTTTATCGATCTTCTCATAAAGTTGAATTTTGCACATAAGAGGTCTTAAAGTCGCAAAGGCGATATATACATATTATTTATATTTTTAAATATTTCTTTAAAAAAGCATAAGTATTAAAAAAAAAACATTCAGAAATATAAAAAAATAGTAGCTCAACGACATCGGGAACAGAGTCCAAGCTACCGGGGTGGTCAGGGTTCTTGAGAGAGAACAATACGCGCCTAGTCCAAGAGTACTGCCTTCTAGATCAAGCCCTTGATCCAACTGCCCAACGCGAGCCTCCTTAGGTGTTATTATTTTTAACGCTGTGATGATACTACTGTCAACTTCTTACGAATTAGCTCTCGAAATTTAGAATTTTAATTTTATTTAGATGTGTATTACGTATATTAAAGTACTTTTAAATTTTAAATTAGTGACATTAGCTATCTAGTATTTTTTAAATTTACTTGCAAAGTTTGGGACTTAAATGTTACAGCTATTTACTTGGTTATAAAAAAAAAAAAACGAAAAGCGACCGGAATCTTCCAACTTCCTCAAAAATTCTCTAGTTTATCCTCTTGCTAGTGATGTACCACATGTGCTATAAATTTTTTTATAACTTTGTGAATTCGTTAGAATTGTGAGTCGAGTCACATATGACTAATATATTCAAAATTATGATTTCAAAAATGTTTTTGCTCAATTGATACCTGAAAAACCTATCAAAAATGTTATCTCACT
Source organism: Mythimna vitellina (assembly GCA_949316375.1). Taxonomy (NCBI): domain Eukaryota; kingdom Metazoa; phylum Arthropoda; class Insecta; order Lepidoptera; family Noctuidae; genus Mythimna; species Mythimna vitellina. The sequence continues at coordinate 6,904,133 of OX438686.1, forward strand.
CTTATTAGGTAAAATCTGTCTCGTATCCTCTTTTCATGAGTTTTACTAGAAATAAAAAAAGAGATTTCATTTTTAACATTTATTTCATAATTTTTACAAATCCTGCTCAAATTGTTGGCCTCTGTTGTGAATGCAGGCCCAACATCTGTTTCGTATTTCGACAGTTGTTGTACGAAGCTGTATTTTCTCCATAAGGAAAATATTATACCTGTATTTCCTCCGCATTTACGTCGGCAATTGAGCCGAACTTCGGTCGCGTATAATTGTGTGTCCAGATCTGGCGAATGTGCCGTTCGCGCGCCGTTCGCGCGCCGTTCGCAAGCGACTCGCGAGCGGCGCGTTCGCGAGATCTGGACGTACCATAAATGTCTCTACAGAATACGTGTTGCCGCCGAATAGCCGGTGAACTTACGTCGGCGCGTTCGGCTGTATACTATACGCGTAATTTCGGCATAATGTGTCGTCAGTAAAAAAATAATTAGCATTGCAGGCGTAATTATTCCGAACTTCGGTCACGTATATAATTTTTAAATTGATGATCAACCAAAGACATTCAATATATACTACCAATAGACCGGACATAGCGAACAAAATCGTGATCCGATACTTATTCCACGTTGGTCATAAGTCACTCAGTCTAGTATGACACACTTACACGTCAAGTCGTGTTTGTATCCGTTCTATGCACTAAAAGAAAATCATTTTCTAAGAAAATATTGAACTACGCATTACGCTATTGTAAATCTTGCTATGTTAAAATGACTGGACCTAACTTCGGTTTATTTTCGTAAATATTTTTGGTATTTACGAAACATTTAATTAGAATTCAATAATTTTTATAAATAGTTCCAGAACATTTTCAGATTTTGTGTTAACGCCATCTATTGCTGAAAAGCTTAACCTTTCCATTATCACACACCGAGCCTCTACCACAAGCTTATAACGTGATAAATTTTTCGACCTCAATCGGTCTGTTAAAAGGATGGAACTATATAGGGTGTATAGCTCTATCACTCTCTTTCGCTCGTACGACTAACATTTTAACATTATCATGGTAAGGCCCCTGGCCACCTACCGGGCGATAGTTAAATCATTACAAATTATGACAAATTTAATTCGCTTGTTTGCTATTCCAAGCCAGATGGCGTCACTGAGCCATAGGATGACAGTTTTTCTAAGACATTTTTTCTGATAGCCGCTCTATTGTATCTCTTTAAATCTCTTTGTGATCAACCCACCCTCGTTGTAATAAAATATAAAACAACGATAGATTAATTTTTTTATTATAATTTTAAACATAATGTTAACATTATCACAATTTCTTGTATTTTACCTTACGTTTTAAACATTGCGCGTCTACATTATCTAGTAAATCAACACCAATCGAGTTCTTCCTTTTCAATAAGCTCCCCTCTTCCATCGGTGGCACATGTTTTAAAGGAAGCAGTCCCACTGCGTACGGTATATCGTTTTCTATCGAGGAATTAATAGCGTCAACATTTGTATCAGGTTCTTCATTTTCTTTATTTTGAACGTCGCCTTCATTCATAAGGTCTCCCCATTGCTCCGTCTTGTGATTTGCAGAGCTAGTCAAATCTATCACTGAAGGTCCATATTGAGATTCTGACTCCATTGCATCATCGATCTGACTTTCATTAGTAGTTTGATGTTCGCTGCTCTCATCAGCGTTATTTTCACCGGATACCTTAATATTCATATCTAGATTACCCCACTGTAACTCACTAGAGTTTAATGTTGCTGATAAATCTCCATTGCTGTTTTTTGAAGAGTCCAATTCTTCTTTTATATGCATATTGTCAGGATCGTTATCGAACACACTTGAATCATTTAGGGGATTAACGTTATAATTTTGATCGTTACAGTCAGAATTAGAGTTAAGGTTATCTTGGTCATCATTAGCACTTGAATTGTGTTGTTGAGCCATATTCATTTTGTTTTCAATATTCATTAAATCTTTTATGATTTCATCTCTTTCCTGTGCTCGTTGATCAAGTTGTGTACTATCCTCGTAATTATTTTGTTCGTCATCAACAGTGCGTTTCGGCGTTGCCATAAGACAATCGAGAGCGTCTTCTTTAAAAACAGCACTTTGTGGAAGTTGCAGCCCAAAGTCATAACAGTCTTCGTTTCGTCTCAGGTCTTCAGGGTTAAGAGAATTATATTGTTGACTTAAATTAGAACCCAAATGAGAACTTTTGGTGTCAAGTAATGAAATACTAAAGTTAGTATCCAAGGAAGTGCTTGTGGGGCACAATTGTTCAATAACTCGAGAGTCATGTAACTGTTGATCTTCGTAATATTTCTTTACGTCATCACTCATAGATTTCGTGAAGAATTGCATGTCACCATCGATGCAGGAAAAGTCATGTGCATTTTCATGATCCATTGAATTATTGTTTTCTTGTAAGCGCGGATCTAATACCACATAGTTTTGCTGCTCTTCAAAAGATTCCAAGTTGTCCGGTAGTATTGCATTGAGGCTGTTTATAGCGTCCTCAGTACGGTTGTACTGCGAAGAATCTTTATCGTAATCAGAGTTGGAGCTGTAACCTTTATTACCACCTAGCAGCATTTCTCCTCTTTCTATAGATTTTGATAAATCATCGATGCTCTTGATTTCACTTGGATCTGCTACTTTTTCAATAATATTGGGTTGCTCTATGACTTCGTATTGTATTTCACTGCTTTGTACCATGTCCAGTAGTACTTGTTCATTGACATTTATGTAGGAGCCATCACCGGATTCAAAGAGTATGGGTAGATCTGTAGGGAGGCCGGCACTTTTTAGTGCGTTAACATACTGAGACATGGCAGTGCTGATACCACCCGTGGAGGAGTCGACGGAACTGATGGGGTTGGTGTTGGAGTAGCTGGTGATGGTTTCGTTTCCTATGGAATGTTCTTTGTTGTAGGCGATGGTGGGGTCGAGCACGTTGGACGAGACCGTCTGGTCCATATACATGAGGTCGTTGTCTATGTTCATATAATTGGTAGATGATTCCGGCCCACAGATGCTGTTGACAGCTTGCGAGAGTGTCACTCTGTCCATGTAGTCCTGTAATAAACATTCATACTTTGAATGATTTTATGATAAGTACTCTGCATAGGCACACATTCATAGAAGTCAAATATTAAGTCGAATTAGGTAAGATTAGATTAGAAACCTGCTAGCTTGATGGTAGCCAGCTGGCATTGTAATTTATTGATAAAACCTGATCACAGTGTCTGCAGAAGTCACCATTGGCTGGTTCTGTATCTTACCTGCATATGGCGAGTCTGTAGATGTTTGAGCTGATGTATCGCTTTGCGCGAGTCCTGTTCGCGACGCAAGAGCGCGCGTTCAGCCGCACGACCCAGTGCTCCAGTGCTGCCTTCCCATGCTCCTGAACGCTGTAAAGGAAAGAACAATCAAGTAGATGTAGATCTTAGAGGCCATATTATGAAGTCTTAATGCCATCTAGATCCCGTAGTAAAAAAGGGGCGAAAAAGAGACGGTTTTATCGGGCATTAAACCGTCATAACCATAGAGGATTAGTAACCAATCATATAACCATAGAGGGTTAGTGACCTGTCATCTAACCTAAAAAAAAGGAAAATGTATATGTATATGATCTGGTAGTCGCATTGTACCTGATGTAACGTACTGGGAGTCAGCTTTTATTTGAGGAAAGGCTAGGCCGATATGTCTCTAGGCCGATGATGTCTCTAGGCCGATGATGTCTCTAGGCCGATAATGTCTCTAGGCTAATAATGTCTCTAGGCTGATAATATCTCTAGGCCTATGATGTCTCTAGGCTGATGTCTCTAGGCTGATGTCTTTAGGCTGATGTCTAGGCTGATGATCTAGGTAAGATGTGAATATTGTACTTCAGATATTCTTGATTCTAACCGAAAACGCACCAAGTGCTTCGAGTACCTGTGACCATTTTCTTTTGTTTAGGTGTGAAATCATTCAATTGTTTTTCTCGCTCTTGGGAGGAGCGCAAGGGCATGTCAGACTTTGACTGACTAAAACTCACTCCTGTTCCTTCTTTGCCTTCGTTCAAGGGTCTCGGGGTACACTTTCTCACAACCAATGGCTCCAGTAGGCTTCGACCCTGTTGGGCCCCTACGGTTTGGTGACATCTCTTTGAGGCGCGCATGGAACGCTACGCGCCGTCTACGACTCGAGCTCGGTCCGGACGGTTATCGGACGGCCGGACGACGCGCTACCCATTGCTCGCCGTCCGCAAGCTTACGCCTACGGTGGCTTGGTGTGAGGGCCATTTCCTCACGCGTGCGGCCGCCTCCTTCCATTAGGCCCAACTGTGAAGCAGTAATGCTTAGGTCTGCCTAAGCATTACTGCTTCACAGAAGAAGGCGACCGCCTGCCTTTCCTCCTCGCTCCAGACCATGGTCTGTACCAGGTTCAGGCGCGAGAGGTCGTTGCCGCCGATCGCCCGTACGAGAACATGGTGGTGTTTTGCCCAAGCGGGGCATACCTCTACCGTATGCTCTACCCTGTCCTCCGGGCGGTCCACACAATGGTGACACCCGTGCGTTTCTTCCGTACGAATCCGGTGCAGGAACCTCCCGAACTTACCACGTTCAGTGAGGACCTGCGTCATGTGGAAGGTGAGGACGCCGTGACGTTTTTCCAATCCTTCCTCAAAGAAGGTACTTATCGCCATAATTATGGCATGCCCAACGTGTCACACCATTGGATGTTGGTTGAGTGTTAGTGTGGTGTGTGGTTAACTAAACTGATAATTATAATAGTTGTCCAAACGCGTGTAAAAATAATTTATTGGGCCTAAAAACATTTATCCACATAACTATGTGGTTAAATGAGTTGTGGTCCAGTGCAGATTCTTTGGCCAAAGAAAAGCCACGATTGATCACGTCAAGGGTCGACTAGCTTTTTGCTGACGTCCCGAAAACCTTAATTTTACTGCCCTTAATTTTTGGCTTTACCTTAGGCCTCCAGACAAAGGCAAAAATGAAGAGTGGTAAAATTTAGGGCGTTTAGCGGCTACAATAAAATTAGATTTATTTTGGGGATATTAATGGAAGCATTAAAAAAAAAAACAAAGATAGGGTACAAGAAAATTCTCCTGTAGGTTCTAAAACAGCTGACACTTAAACAAGGTGATGCCAGACAGATATCATATATGCTGACGTGCCGTGCTATCCTGTTAGTGTGGTATGCGTTGCTTGCAGCACAGTTCCTTACCTCACAATATTTTTCTCCACTTACCCTGACACTCGGTCTTCCACGACGTGGCTTGATGGCTCGTGGAACGTCCGAATAGTCCACTGTAGGAGTATTGCCCCCGTTCTCAATGTCAAAAGGAATACGCACAACCATGTCCTGTTGAAAACGGGATGCAAAGGAAAAACGGTGTTAATTATATGGACACTAAAGTAAGCCATCAATAATACTGTGTATAATCTATCAAATCTGTATCCTGTATTATCGATAAGTGAGTAGTGAAAGTTCTAAGATTTGGATTTTCCTGTTCTGTTTCCCGTATGTCTAGTTACTCATCAAGTTTTAGCCTGCATAGTAATTTAAGTACCTATTTGTAATATGTAATTATGTGTGTTTATTTACAAACCTTATTGTTACTCATTCTGCTGTCCACCGGCTGGCTAGTACTAGTCGCTGGTGAAAGCTGCGAAGACTGCGGCGTCTTATTGTCACTGTCCTTGAAAATGATTGTTAAAAATTATTTAACCTTCATCGAACAAAGGCGGAGAGCAGTGGTGGCCGAGTGGTATCGGCCCCGACTTAAGAGTTGTAGGTCGCGGGTTCAAACCCAGCCTGGCGCATTACTTTGTGTAATTTATTTCATCACCACTGCTCTCAAAACGGTGAAGGAAAACATCGTGAGGAAACCGGCATGTTCTAGAACCAAAAATTCGAAGACATGTGACATTCATCAACCCGCACTGGTCCCGCGTGGTGGATTACGGCCCATTCCCTCTCCTAGAGAGGAGGCTTGAGTCCCAGTAGTGGGAACATTATAAGGCCGACTATGCTATGCTATATGAACAAAGGCGTGCATGCAGGCCTACATGACTGTTTTTTATTTACTAGGTGGTAATTCTATGCTCATGATTGCGTTGTAGTAACACTTACATCCCTACGTGACTATGACTCTAATTGTTTTAGGGTCTCTGCACACGGGCCACACTTGACTGCCAAAAAAAGTCGCCACAAGAAGCTAGAAGCATCCACAAACAAAGGTAGCTGAAGTGCGCGATGTAAGTAGCGTAGCCATTTGTGCCCGGTGGCTGCTATTCTTGTAACTCATCCGCGCAATATCATAATGGGCTCTGACGAAGAAGGTTTAATTGCGCATGTGGCTGCGTTTTCAGTGTTTAGTGACAGCGCAGCCACCGGCGTTAATCGTGAGCGGCAAGTCCATATAAAAAGGAAAAAAAATACAGTTAATATGCTGGGGGCGGCGTTTTGTGGTTGTAGCAGGTGGCCCGTGTGCGGCGGCCCTTAACACACGTTCGAATTTGGTGTGGATGGACCACGAATTTGGTTCGCTTCCGTACCAAACCAGTTCATCTTTACAGTAACTGTAGTCCGGCGACCATAATTATTATTATTCGAGTCCGTCTATGTCCCCTATATGCTTCGAATGGATGTTGATGAAATCATTTCGTATTGATGGTCTGGCTATACCAACGATTATTGAATCGAAGTTTAAATAATCGATTCAGTAATAAATCTCGAGTTCTTAAAGATGGACCCGTAGGATACCGTGCATGTAGGTAGGTAGGTACTGATCTCAGATCACCATTCCTACACATGATGCCGTACGCAAAGTAACGGTCCAGTCTTATCGTCTATTATGAGAACAGATTTGGTCCGTCGCGGTCGTACCAAATTAGAGTGTAGGTATCACTTTATATCACACTACACTACACTATAAATCTACGTGGCTACGATTCTGGGAAAATAAGGTGTAAGTAGAATTTAACTAAAAATTTTAGTTAACAAAAATATACAACCAATCTAAATAGATAGTTAAGTACCACACCTGAGAAAACCTGAGACCTACCTGAGAATGTAAATCAATAAGCGATTGTGGAGGTCTGTTTATCACAACCGGTGGAGTGAAGATAGGCATTTCACCTAGAATTTTCAAACATTATAATTATGGGATAGTAGGTACTAGGTAGGCATAGTAATAACCCGAATTCCAAATACTGGTAGGTACTACCTATTTAAAAAATACATTTATGGACAATAAAAAAATTACACAAACTTACTGTTGTTAGCTATGCCTAGACCTTCCTTAGTGACTTTCGATAGTCCTTTAATCTTTAGAAACTGTGCCGCAGACACCAGTTCATCTAAATTCTCTTCCAGGCACTGAGTTTTCCCACAGTACATAAATTCCACTAAACATTTCAATACACTGAAGCGCATTTTTAAAATTATTAGGGGTTCCCCTGCTTGCTTTTGTAGAACTTCCTAAAAAAATACTCTTATATAGACACCACACAACATAATATTGCATTATTTGAAAATAAACGTGGAAAAATTCTAGTCGTTTTGGCGGCAATTTAGGTTTTTGTAGAAGGAAAATATACTGTAAGGTAAAAAATAAATCAGTACTAACAATGAATATACTTTTAAAAAGTCGTATTTTTATACCTGGAAGTAAGCACTACTCGCAGCAAGCACGGCTTTGTGAACACGCAAAGTGTGAGAGCTACACATTAGTGTCATGTCGACTAAAGCCTGCATTTGTAAGAGTTTACCAAATCTCGACATCAGATGCTCAGAATAATCTTCATAATGGAGACTATATCGTATCGGAGCCATTTTAAGTTATTCCAATAAAATTTTCATCACAATTTCACAACAAGCCGTTCTATGCGAAATACGTCAATATTTTGATAGAATTAGAAAAAAGACGATCGAAAAAATAGTTGAATGTCATTTAAAAATTATTAAAAGAACGTGTTTATGCCCGATAAAAAGAGGTTTTAAATTACGAGACAATAACTAAAAAAAAAAGATGGTTGTTTATTATATTTCAACTAGACTTTTTTGCGACTTCTTTTCTTTCTCATGAACTTCGTACTTATCCTAACATAGGATAAGATACCTACGGCTAATAAAAGCACAGCCAATTAATATAAACCCCCTTTTTAACCGACTTCTAAAAAAGGAGGAGGTTCTCAATTCGGATGTTTGTATTTTTTTTTATGTTTGTTCGCGCATAACTTTGTCGCTTGCCAACCGATTTGAAAAATTCTTTGTTTGTTGGAAAGGGTATACTTCCCAAATGGTCCCATAGTCACCAAGTCGGGATCTGATAATGGAATCTTGGCGAAATCGAGGGAACTCCTCAAATATTATAGGCAACCATATAGTGATTTTGGTATTTTCATCGAGAACTTAAGCATTTACAGTCAAAAAGTAACATTTGATGTCTGTTTATAAGTGTATCACGACTAAAAAGTGTGAAATAAAAAAAAAATTACAGAAAAAATACAACCGACTTCACTAAAAAAACACTCCTCTTAGTGTTTTTTTAGTGAAGTCGGTTGTATTTTTCTTGTAAATTTTTTTTTATGTCCTGTTAAATTCAATTATTCCGCGTTGAAGCGTATAATCCCTTGAACTTCTGGCCAGAGTTAAATGGACGCATTATACTCTACGTATACGTTTGTGTAAAAGTTTTGTTACTATTTTAAGTGTAGGTACAATAAAGTTTATTCTATTCTATTCTACTCGTACTGTTGCGTAGGCGGTACCAAGTACGAGTATGCGTGCATTTAATTCCGGCCAGCTTCGCTTGGATAGAGCCCTGCTGAACTTCAAATCAATTTTCTTTGCGAAATATTGATTTATTTAAATAAGCTATGTAGGTACTTACATTCATAAGAACACTTAACCAGCAAGTTCTTTAGCTAGCTGTTACCGAGGAGTAGGCTTCAGAAAGTCACTAAGGCCTTAAACTTAGTCGACTTAACAAACTTAAGGGCCTACCACACGTACAAGCTTGCTTGCTGCGTGTGGTAGACCCTTAAGTTTGATAAAATAAACCTTAACTCATGGGTCGACTAAGTTTAACGCGGTATAAAATTTTGCATACAAACGAATTTCCCTTTTTTCACCCCCTTAAAAGTTGAATTTACATAAACCCCTTGTTAGTGCTCGCCCAAGGATTCCTTGTTGAAAAGTTCATGTTCTTATTATAGTCCCAGTAGTTTTGGCTGCGTGTTGATATGTCATTCAGCCAGTTTCTCCTTTGAATATAGATTTAAAGAGATTTTAAATGATCATTATTAAATGGTAAAAACTAACACCTTTCATTCCTCGAAGGTACAAGGTATCTACATACCTATGTTCCTACATTTTACTAATTGTTGAATGTCAAGGGCTATCATGGGTTTTCGGCAAGTATGGGGGCGGAGAAGAAGAATACAATAATGGACATTTATTATTGTTGGAGTCTTTTTAATCCATTAAAAATGCAGAAAAAAATAGTAAAATGTTAGAAAATGAATTTATTACAAATTTGTATTCATAGAGGATACTTCAAATAATGTTAACGGTAGGTAAATATACTAAATTAACAATGATTGAAGAACAACTTATAGTACGAAGAATTTTATAAACGTAGGTATCTATCACAGACTAATTAAGTACTCAAAAGTTGAATGTTATATAATGCATTATACAATTTTTGTTGCAATCAGCCAATAATTTTGGAGTAATTCAAAAAAATATTTTCAGCGTACCTATATTATTTTAATTCATAGAAACGAAGGAGTTAAAACTTATAATAGGCATGCAATTTGGAATGTAAGTAGGAATGTAATGATTTGTTCATAAGGCACTTGGAACAAATACAGTGAGAATATAATCAGATGCGTAAATATCAGATAACATCACAAAGATCTGCATCGTAAGTAAAGTAAAGATAGTTTTGGTTAGAATAAAGTTTGTCATATAATCCATTATGGAAAGTGTACCAACTATAAAACCATTAAATAGATGTATAGAATCTAGTCACATTTAATTATATAATATCAAATTCACAATTAACATGTACTTAAATCGAACTTTTTATTAAGGAAGAGTTAATAGACTTATACAAGATAAAACAAACTCACTCAAGACGAATAGATATCTAGATGTTTAAAGGTATGGATATATGCAAATATCTAGGTACAAGCTGTAATCAATAATCCAGCAGATGTGGCCACTTGCTTATAGATATCCTCACATTATCCACATTAGTATTTTTATAAAATACAAATTTGTAACATTTCCAATACTTTAGGATCTTCTTAGAAATCAGTTCCTATACAATACAATAGCTTTTACGTTTTACCCTTACCTCCCTACGTCGAAGCTCATAAACGCTGTGCCACAGCCGCCAAGCTTTCGCACGATTCACGAAAATACTGAAACACATTCTGATTAATATCTGAGATAGAAAAAAAAACCATCATAAAATATATATACACCTTTGCTGTACTGTACCTAATAATTTATTCTGTTTACTGGATTGTATTTTGCTGGGTCAGCATTATCTCCAAAAACATTAAATATTTGATTATGTCATTAGAAAGCATAGTATTTAGTCGTTGTATGTGTATTAGGTTTATTACCGAACTCCAATCGCAATAAAATAACGTACCCTAAATCAATGGGAATTGATAAATAAGTCTTTATTATCTCTCATATAACTCAAATATAAATATCGATTATTTGGTAGCAGTTATTTTATTGCAGTATAATTGAATCGCTCTATGGCATATGGCAGTCGTATTCAGACCTGTTTTTTTATTTAATAAAAAGTATTAATTACATATCCAACCTTCTTTAGATAAAAAAATCATAGACACAATTCATTTATCACAAGACCTAATTTAGGCGGGAACTTAAGAGCGTTAGCTCCATATTACGCGCTATTTGGCCCAAAAACCATGATTTTCAACTGTTTATATCCATTAATGATTTATTGTACGCTTGTGAACTATATTCACATATGAAAATAGAGTTTTTGAAATTTACTTTCAGAGTCAATTTCAAAGCTTCTAAAGTACTAAGTAATAGAATTAGGAAACAAAAAATAATAGCCAGTAGCTAGGATCCTTAACAAAATAGTTATAGAAAAAGATTAATTGATTTAGTTAATTAATCAAGAAAATTAAAATAAAAACAATATCAAATTATTACAAAATTATTGGTAAATAAAATGATCATTTGCACTGATGATTAGCATGTTTTTTTTTCTATAACTATTTAGTTAAAGATCTTAGCTATTTCTTGTATTTATGTTTCTTTTTTCTGTAAGAATTTTAGACTTTAGAACTTTAGTAAATTTAAAAACACTCTGTTTACATAATATGTAAATATAGTTCACAAGCGTGCTACTAATTTAATTAAAATCCTGTCCTACTATTTAGACAAGAATATTTCCTAATGTTATAAGTAAATCACATGTTTGTACAATAAGTCATTGGTGGATATAAATGGGTTTGAAAATTATAGTTTTAGCCAAATAGCGCGTAAGGAGGAGTTAACGCTCTTAACAAAAAACTAAACATTTTTGTACCTAACAACTAGACAGCATTATTAACAAGTATAATATTTCGAAGAGTTATTATTTACTTACATTATGCACTACGATATTGTCATACTAATACGTGAATTAACAAAATTACATTCCATCCCAGATATTGCAGAACAAAAAGTGTAAAGAACAAAGTTACAGCCACGAGCCACGCTTACGTACGAGTCTGTTATTTAGTTCAATAATCCAATACGTATAGAAAAATATTTTTATCAATAAAACCGTTTTACGTTCGTTTTATTTATTGTTTTATACATCAGGATTTCATAGGATTCTATCATGTTTCAGGTACGGAGAATTTCCACAGTTTAGGTTCCTGACATTTCGCAAGCTTATTGAATTTTCCAATTGTTATGCCTATGGCCATTGAAATATTATGAACTTGAAGCAGAATCCTTTTACAAAATGTACATACTTAGGTACCTACTAAAAAAACGCAGGTAAACTGAAATATTACTTCATTAGTTGATGAAACTGTGCATAGACGACTGGCACACCGGCACAACACGCATTAATTTGTTTTATTTGGTAAGAATGAATAGAAACTGATGCAAAAGTGTTTTACGAACAAAATGTAATTTTCATAAGTTATCGCAATTTATTAAGTAATCTTATAATAGAACCCTATGTCAGCCTTGATTATTAAATTAAGTTAAAGTTACTTTGTATTTTGAATATTATGATGTACAGGCAAAATTCTTAGATAACTATATTGTTAACAGATTGACATGCTAATTGACAGCTATCTAAACCAAACGTTAGAAAAATGGAAAAGATAAAATAAAATCGAATAATGTAAAATATTTTTAAAGTAATTAAATAATCTTACATGAACACTTTACATAGGTTTGAGTAAATTTGTACAATACATAGCATGTAGAAAAAATAGAGATTCATTTTATAGAGATCGTTCAGTGAAACTAGATCATTGCCAGCTGCAAGTACTACTACGCCAAACAATTTCATTTAAGAAAATAATGCGTAAATATGAAGTGGATTCCAATAACTTTAGTGGCTTAGTATTTTTATATTTCATAAATTTAAAACGCATTTTATGACGTAATAAGACACTGCTCTCAATATAAGCTTAACTAAAATTAATGTACTTCTGAACAACATTTTTATTTACGTATAGTAGGTACTTCTTATTATATTGCAAGTATGTACGATGAGAGAGACAAACTGAGCAATGGTCTGTTTCAGTGGCAGGTTACATTAGTACTAATATTAAAAGCAAATTACAATATTTACACCAGCCGACAATAGTACATCTTGCAAATAGGTATCTAATATACACGTTAATTATTTGTTCATATTTTAAATAACCACTTGAGGTTATAATACGCTTACGAGTCCCCAGTAATACTTAATTATCAATTATGTTTAAGAACTCCTCGGGGGAGATGTGGACGTCTTCGGGTGGCGATGTGTCGGTCGCGTTAGGGACGGTGTTCTTGAGTTCACCGAAAGTATAAGTCGTTCGCTTCTTATTCCTAGAATGGTTGACCTTTCCGGGCAGGCCGGGCGGGCCGGGCAGGCCGGGCGGGCCAAGCGGACCAGGCGGGCCAGGCAGGCCGGGTGGGCCGGGCGGGCCGGGCGAGCCGTCGGCGCGGCTCCAGCAGAACGCCTGCCGCGGCTCCGCGCCCGCCGACATCGGCATCGCCAGCTGCACTCGGGACTTACATAACTCATTATCACTTAACTGACGCTTTAACTTATCCTTCCCCACGACCAGCTGGAAGCCCCGCAGTCCACTGTCGCCGTGAGACTTGGCCAGCTCCACCTCACTTAGCTGCCTCTTAAGTTTCGAAGACTCGGTCGGACTGGATCGCGACGGCTTATCGACTAGACTGTTTTGACGCGAAGTTCGGCTGCCTCCTTGCCTGGAACTCGAACTGTGCTTGAGTAACGCACTGTCGTGTCTACTGCTACCTGATGAACTGCTCGTATTTGTGTTACAAGTATTTACATCATCGACGTTATTTCGCCGTAATGATTCGATAACATTGTAGAAGTGCTCCAGCTCGGAGGTGCTATTATTTCTGGATCTGCTTATATTGTTTGTACTATGTCTATGTGGGCGGATTTGAGCTCTAGGTAAATGACCGTAGCTGCTCTGTCGAGCTATCCCAGCGCCGACACTGGTCTGCCGTCTCGGCATGCTACAACTCTTAGGAACGAAAGCGTCTTGTGACATAACTACATTTTCATAAACGTGAGCGTTTTCACTATCTTCTTGTGAAATAAGATTTTGGCGGCTCTCAGTAGTCTCATTCTTTTGGCCAACGGAGTTACTCTTTTTATGTCCATTACGAACCTTAACTTCTGGTATTTTTTTTGTTAACTTACAGTCACTGGCACTTCGAGGTAGTAAATTAGCATAACCATGTGTTTTGTTTTCTTGGTTTTGTAATTTTTCTATTTTAGGAGCACTGGGAGTTGCAGCATTGTCTGCAATCCTCGTGGAGTTAGAGAGCTTAGGGGCTTTACTGGATGGATGGGCTTTCGCGACATCCGCAGGAGCTGGTTGAGGTACTACTTCGTGACGTTTTCTGTCCACGTCGGGCTTAGAAGATTTGTCTAGAACGACTTTTGTCTTATCACTTTTACATATTTTGACACTGAATCTAAATGGAGGTTTGAACACGACTTGCAGTCTGGCTTTCTCGCCGGACAACAAGTTGGTAGCGCTCTTGGACGGTCTAGTTTTTCTCGAGCCTTTTTGTATTTGTCTATGTGTCCTTTCTGTGAGACCAAGAGGAATGGATTTAGATTTAGGTATGGCAGCCGGTTGCGGTGAGCTGAGCAGCCACCTTTGCACCTTGCTCAAAGCTTCGGTGTCTTTGATCGGAGAAGCGGGGTGTTTCTGCATAGAACTGTAGTCTATTATTTCCTTCTTCATTTTCGTTTTTCGTTTCTTTACTTTACCTTTGTGTTTAGAGAGTATCACATGTTTTGGTGATTTGCCTTCGGCGTTTGTGACGATGACTGTATTTTCTTTTGCTATTTTAGGAACTTCTTCTAATTTTGCTTGACTGTTCGACGGTTTCTGTAAAAATAAATATTTAAAAGTATGAGATTTTAAACATTCTTCACTGAATTAAATATTGGTAACATTTTTTTACTTGGTAACTTACCCTCTTTTTATTGGCACTATGTAGCGGAGAGGCTTTGTCTCCTAACTTTTTGTGGTCTTTCTTATTGCGGTAAACTCGCGTTCGCAGAGCTACTTTCTTCTTAAGAGGTAATTTTGACCTGGAACATTATAGATCATGCAGTTAGTTGTAGCGACTACAAAACCAAACCAAACCAAAAATGATGTTAGTTATGGATTCTGAATGTGATTTTAAAAGCTTTAATGCGGCGTGGCTCCTTTTAAAGTTTGATGGTAAAGTAGCATTCGTTAGTAAATATTAATCATTACGTTTGTTAAATTATAATTTTATCAATGTTTGTTGTTATTATAAAAAAAAACTTTTTACAAAAAAAAAGATAACCGACTTCACTAAAAAAACACTAAAAGGATCAAATTAACTTAAATTTCGGAAGCACCGTTTCTCGGTATTATTTGTATCTTATTTAACACCGCCTTCCGAAATTAAAGTTAATTTGATCCTTTTAGTGTTTTTTTAGTGAAGTCGGTTATATTTTTTTTGTAAAAAGTTTTTTATTTCACACTTTTTAGTTGCAATACACTTAGAAACAGACATCAAATGTTGCTTTTTGACTGTAAATGCTTAAGTTTTCGATGAAAATACCAAAATCACTATATGGTTGCCTGTAATATTTGAGGAGTTCCCTCGATTTCGCCAAGATTCCATCATCAGATCCCGACTTGGTGACTATGGGACCATTCGGGAAGTATACCCTTTCCAACAATCAAATAATTTTTCAAATCGGTTGGTAAGCGACGAAGTTATGCGCGAACAAACATAAAAAAAAAAAATACAAACATCCGAATTGAGAACCTCCTCCTTTTTTAGAAGTCGGTTAAAAAACAATACATTTAACACAAGCACTCGGTCGATTAAGCTTTGTCAAAAATATTGCAGCAACCTTGGTTACAAATGACGCACAACGTGGCTTGCACACGCAACTTCTTTTTTGGCTTAGTATGTAGAAGAGCATGTTAAATCAAAAATTTGCGACAAATGCTTGAAGTAATAAGCAAAGCAAGCATTGAAGTTGAACTGAACATAAATATGTCAATGATCAAGATTATGACTGTCACCACACCATGAGGCTTTAAAGGAAATAGATAGGGAAAAAGCATCAGGAATATTTCTACTTGGTATAATAATGTTAATGTAGTCAGAAATATTAGTAGTAGAGTAGCAGGATATTTTTACCTAGTTATATAACTATATACAACACTAATATTAATTATTACTGCTAGAATGGCTTAGAATTGGGCTACGCGTTGCAATCCAGCATCAAAAAATACCATAAGAAAATTTAATTGGGTTAATAGAATGGGACAATTTTTCACGTAGAATATACGGGTGGACTTTTACAAAACTGAAAAAAAAAATTTGTGGGTTTGCTCCGCTAAATCTTTTGGTTTTAATTTACCCAATTAAGGTTCTGTTTGGCGAGTGAGAATTAGAATTAGGTTCAAATTGGTTGTATCTTATTGATTTAATTAGACCCGACCCGGTTTCACACAACTGCAAATTATATACATAAACTTTCCTCGTATATTGCTCTTTCTATTTATGAAAAATGCATCAAAATCCGTTGCGTGGTTAAGGAGATAGCGGATAAACATATAGACGCAGAAAGAGACTGGTTCATACTATGTAAAGATTTAAAAAATAGCAAAAGGGACATATGATATAAGAATACAGCACATTTATTTCACATATTGCTGTAATTTATCGACAAATGGCAATAATTTCCATCACATATAATATGTACAAGACCTTGAAAATCTAAGGCTGCCGAATATCTGAAGCGTTGCTAGTAAATCTAGTTGTGTAAATACCTGACAGCCGTATGAACGATCAGGCCCTGGTCAGCAGCATCAGGCAGGCGGACGGTCTCAGTCGTAGACGAGTGGATGATGGTCACAGACTTCAGCTTTTTGCCATGGCGGCCCAGGAAACGTGTACTTGCCACCTGAAAGTCACATTATCAAGTAGGGAGATATATTTTGTGTATGAACATAGGTAAGTAGCTTTATATTGTTTTTGTGAGGAAAACTTGATTATCAATTTACAATCTAATGAATATGATCAATAGCTAGTGTTTATGATAAATTAAAGAAAGGGTTTTTTTTATAGAAAAATATGTTTTTACTTAAACTTTTTTAACAATTCAATAATTAAGTTTTTTAGCGTAATTAACAATGGCAAGATGGCTTCACGCGAACGAATGTATGAATATTTATTGAATGAACAATATCAATGAGCTTGAGTGAATGTGTCGTATACAGCTAGCAATACCTTTAAAGAATTAATATAATATTATAGTCACTATGGTAGGTGCTAGATAAATTTGCAATAAAGTACATTAACCTTTTCCTAATATCTCTTGTGTAGGTACCCAAAAAACAATCAATTGACTGTTTTTTGCACTGTAATGAATCACGATAAATGTTGATTCCAGACAGCATAATGTCTATATTTCCGTTTTTGCTAATGTTTTTAAATAAACAATGTCAATAAATTTAAGTGGGTCAATGACCATTAAGTCAAATTTATCTGGCTCGTATCATAATACACATTCATATTCTAGCTTGTAAGTTACTCTGTACATACTAGCGTAGGTACATATTTTAGCTTACTAAAATAAAGTTTCAGTATTGTACCTTCCCAGAGGAGTTATACCTAAGTTAGACACTAACATTTAGTGTCTATTTCTATCGCAACATCAAGAGCGTTGCAGCAGCGCTGAACAAAAAATAATTATATTTTTAGATTTTTCTTTCAATCTTACTAATTTTGTTGGCCAGTCGAAATTCGATTTTTTTTCGATTGTTAAATAAACAAAAAACATTTAGCGTCAAGCCTTTGTTCAGTGACGATTCATATCGTATCGTCTTCACAGCTTAGTGTTCAAGTATCAGAACTTCGGTAGGACACAAAAAACAGGGAGTTTAGAAAAATAAAAACACCCACATTTAAATAACCCATGCCTGTAACTTGCACTAAAGTATGCAAGTAGCTAGCATGTCGTAGTGACATCTAGCAATCAGAAATCGTTATAGCTGTCTGGCATGCAAGCTACTTGCATACTTTTGTGCCAGCTACAACCGTGTGTATCACCACATTATTATATGGTAAGTATATTTATAATTTAAATATGAGTATTAAAAAACAAATAACTCACCAGAAGAGCAATGACTGCCAGTAATATAAGCAGTACCGCATACCAGTGCTTGAGCACCCATCGCTTGAAGCCTGCGATACTTTCATCTGACAGCAGCAGCTTGCGCAGCGTTGCTAACGGACCTGAAGGGTCCACCTCACGGCAGCGTTGAAACACGTCACAGTACCTAGAATTATAGGTAAGATTTGCTATATTTTTTAGGAAAACATCATAATTATAACCGTTGAGAGATTTCAATTTCAGCCTCATTTACAGGGTTGAAAAACGCGTCACATTAAACTGCTACTATACATATGGCAGCAACACTGCAATATCGATAAAAATATTATAATTGATATCATATATTTCATAAAATAAAATAAAAAACCATGCATTAATTAATTAAAATAACTATTGCATATTACCAAAATAAATTATGAATTGGCTATATAAAATCTTATCTACTATTTACTATCTATTTTTTACAATCTTTATTTAATTGTATTTCATAAAAAAATACAATATCAACTGGTATCAACAATCAACACAAAGCTTAGCAATATCCCACTGATATAAAATAGTGTGAATGAAAGGTTGAAAAAAATAAATAACCAATCAAATCACTTGCCATGAGATTGACAGACATAACCCCGATTTCTTGAATGCAGAACGTAAGAACCATTGAATGTATATCAAATCCTACCTCAATGTAAATTTTCGGCAGATTTCTTCGGCTCTAAATAACAGTTTCAGAAATTGGGTTTAACTAATGTGCCATTTAACACTTTCCATTTAATTACTGAGTGATTATTATACCGTTAAATTACTTTAGATTGTAAATTAAATTGTAATCGGTAATGTCTCTTGGAGTTATCTCAGCTAACTTACCCATTATAATCGTTGCAGGGTGTCCCCGGCTTGGCATACATATCCGGCACATCATAGGGCGAGGTGTTCCAGTTGAAGGAGGACTGGCAGTCCCCGCCCGGCTTGCGGCAGCACAGCTCGCACGCCGAGCGAGGGTCGTCCTTGCGGGGCGCGCACTGGCACGACTCCAGCCCGTAGGCCAAGCAGATGGATCCTGTGCATTCCTGGAAATGTAGAAAAGAAACAGGTTAATAGAAAACTTTTTATTTTAAGAACGTATTGTGACGACTGGCGCGTGCGCGTGTGCTGCTTAAGACAGGGTAACTACCCTGTCTGACTGTAAACGATGCACGCTCCATAATCGTGAAAAGATTAAAGTAGTCCTTTAGTCTTTTTTCTCTTTGGCTGTATGACAATTTAACTGTAACAGTCAACCATACACCTGCCTACCTGCCTTTATTGGTTTCATAGATCAAATGCCGTACGGTGAAATAACGGTCGCTACCGACGTATCCAATTGCTTTTGAACTGCATATGCAGTTGGATACCTGGTAAGCCCAACTGCTTCGTTCGACAGGTGGCGGCAAGCGCGACTACTAGATGTGAGGTCCTGGGTTCGGTCAGACAAAAGTGCTATGGGTTTTTCTACAGAAGTTACTCTTGTGCAGCCCGGAGTTTAGAAGTTGGTGGTGTGATATTTTCCGTGCCGCAGAAATCACATAAAGACCTTGAACCTACTTAGTAGTATCTGATTTCTCTCCGGTCGTGTCGGATAGCCGCATTCTATCCTATCGGCCTATGAGAGTAAAGGAACACTAGGTGCACCTGTGTTTTCACACAAACTTATGTACACTTCGCTAATCTCTGGTGAGACTGGCCACTACAATCGAAATTCCGTTGGAAGATTATTTTTTAGGCCCAGTATCTTTATTAAAAACTTCCATATATATATATATACTCACTCCCATATAACAGACGAGCTCCTTATCGCATCGCGTCCTATTGGGCTTGTGTCGGCTCTGAGGGCAGTTAGCTCGCTTGCCGTCGCAGAAGGCGGCGTCGCGACATCCATTGTCAGAGCGACACTTATCACCGAACTTGAGCGTGCAGGACGCTGTGCAGCATGGACCCTGAAACGTTAATGTTATTTATTAAAATTAAGATTATTATCACTTATTTTGGAAGACTAAACGCGCACTACTCATAATAATTAATATAATAGAGTCCACGCACAACGCAAATAAATAGTTGGTGATTTATTTCATCTCATTACCTACATTTCGTTAAATTCGCGAAACATAATAATACGGAAGCAGATCAGTAACCAAAGACGCGAGCGAAACCGCCGGGGACAGCTAGTATGAAATAACAATAAAATGTTTTTTTTGAAATGAGCAGTACCTTCGTACAATTTTTTTTATAATAATGTATCTTCTTCTGTATATATACGTGTGTGTCGATAAATTATAAAATAAATAAATAATAAAATGCTGGGTTACATAGGATTATGGTACGTTATCGGGTAGTTTCAGATTTTTTTTTCATATTTGTGAGTCCTAGCTATCGCTATCATAATTTTCTTAGCGTGACGTTTATTCCCTTTGTATGTAGTTAGCATTTATTATGTAAAGCATTCAATAATTACCTGACTAGGACTGCAAACGCTATGTTCGGTAAGCGTGCACGGCTTATACTGCGGCCTGGCAGCTTGCGGGCGACAGCACACGTCCGTGCACTCACTTGCCCAGCCACAGTCGCATTCTTCGCCTTCTTCCACTACGCCGTTACCACAGATCGCTGGTTGAGGTTCTGGAAAATATTTTAATTTCATAAGGGATTGGTGCCAAGTAATCTTGAAACCTAGAGTATTCATAGTCATAGGGTGCGATTCTATTGTGCCGAAGTTGAAATGAATTAATCACATTGGTTACAAAATCCATATCGAGTCTCTCATCTGTCCTGAGATTGTTTAAGTGCAAGACCTGAGATAGGTCATTTGAATCCACTTGTTTTCACTTCAGAAGAAACACACAGATCCAACAAGTGTGGGAAAATATCAAATATCTTCTCTCGCCCCAGGTGGAGTACGAGGGCCGTGCCAGACTTTTACTGACTAACCACTTGTGTTCCTTGGGTTGCCCTTTGCGCTCCAGGGCCACGGTAACTCTTTCGAACATGCCTGCATCCCTAACATTTCCGCAGTACTAGATCTCTTCGACTTTGCGGCTCAAATTAAGGCGATTGACGTCAAGCTAGTTCTGGTTCAGAAAGTATCCCATATTAGTCAGGTATTTACTACATCAGTTTATATCATGTCAAGTGAAAGGAGGTTACATAATTCAGCTTAGCAGTTATGGATTCTAAAGGATGAAAGAAGGTCTTACCAGTAAAGCATCCTTTCGGCGACCTCGCCTTGTTGTTAAGCACCGGGTCGATAGCTCTGAGCGAGCATGGAGAGAATTTGTTGTTATTCTTCCTGTCACCACTAGTTGCTCTAGCGAACATGATGTAGTTACCGTCTTCACCGAATGGAGTGCAAACCTCTGGGTCGTGCTGGAAGATCAAGCATTCCACAATTGACTAACATGAGATTAAATAACTAGAATTAGGGAAAGTGTATTCGCGAAAAGAAAATAGTGACTCATTGTTGTCACTCAGCTTAGCTACGCCCCTCTACCAATTAGAACATAGTAAAATTGGAAGCCATGTTCATAATTATTGGTTGAAATAAGCTTTTCTGTCAGTACAGACGCGGTTTTGTCAATTTGAAAAATTTATACCTCAGTATTTGTAAAATACTGAATTGTACAAGAAGTCAACTGTCAAATACATAGGTCTGAGAAAAAACTAATAATATAATTATATAAACTAATAATAATATATTTGAAAAAAAAAACAAATATTTTCATCGAAGAACATATGACCTTTATTATTCAAATATATGCTAGAAGTACTAATCCAAATAAAAAAAATAAAAAACACGTCCGTCATCGACTACACGTATAAATAGAGCAATTATACTTGCTACGACGGTTCTGCTGTGATCCTGTGAGGAGTTCTGTTCCATATCTTCGAAGTTCATAACAATATTTCTATGGGACGTTAAACATCCATACAGTCAAGTCGAGTGCAATACAATTATATGCGTGGTGTCTGGAGGCGACGCGACGACGCTACGCAAGTTACCGGGCAACGGTTGCCAGGGCGCTGCCGCCGAAATGCCTTTTTCGGCGTTGCGGCGCCCCAGGCCGCCAAATCGACTGCGCCGCTCCGCTGACGTGATCCGTCATTGATGACAATTGTTTCAGTGTTTTTTGTCTGTTTTTTCTAGGATTTCGTTTATTTTATTTTATTGTTTACTGTTGTTGAATAAGTTTACTATTGAATAAGTTAATAATTAGTTGTACATAAATGTTGAGTGGCAGCAGTGATATGGTGGAAGACAGTGCGTGTCAACCTTCAACATCACTGAATGTTCTGGAGAGGTGCCCTCTCTGCACTGAAGCACGGTTTTTCAAAGGTAAGCGGGGTCTGAATGTGCATATTGGGAAGGCACACAAACCCCAAAATGCACTCACTTCAGACCCTGTCATTACTTCTACTTCTCTTACACCAGCTACATCCACTTTTGACCCGCTTTGGAAAACCCTTACAAAATTAAAATCTTCGGTTCCAGTTTTAAAACGAGTTCCCCGTGGCGCCAGGCCTCTAGTAGCGCAAAATTTAGCAAGTTGTGTCCGCCTTGCCGCCCGGGAGAACTCGCTAAGTGCTTGGGAACAACTTCTCACCTTCCCTTACAGAATATTACATTTTCGAAAAGATTTGGCAAACAAAAAAACTTTGACTACACAAATTAAAGAAAATTGTAACATTTCGGCCCATAATTTAGACTTAAAATTATCGACACAGAGGGTTACCTCTTCAAGAGGTATTTCCCATCTGGTCGAAACTAAATTAGGGGAAGGTGACATTAGCGGAGCAGCCAGAATTCTTTTCAGTAGTGATGTGTTGGCTCCGTGTTCTCCAGATACTCTAGTAGCCCTGGAGAGTAAACACCCTGCCCCAGCGGATGGCCTTTCTTTTCCTGATCCTCCCGATTCAAACATTCATACCCTCACCGTTACAGGTCGAGAGGTAGCTGCAGCCGTTTGCTCTTTCCGGAGTGGCTCTGCCGGCGGCCTCGACGGCCTAAGTCCTCAACACTTGAAGGACCTCATGTGCTCAGGCGCCGGGGAAGCTGGTGAGTTGCTCTTGAAGGAGCTTACGGCACTGGTTAACTTAATGCTCTCAGGCAAAGTGAACGAGGCCGTCATCGACACTCTATACGGGGCTAATTTGTGTGCTCTGCGCAAGAGAGATGGCGGCATCCGACCCATTGCCGTAGGCACTACCTATCGACGTATGGCAGCCAAAATTTGCTGTAAATTTTATGGTGAGGCTGTTTTGAAAAAATTTCAGCCCCTGCAGCTAGGTTTTGGCTCCAAAGGGGGCTGCGAGGCTGCCGTACACGCCTTGTCGACCTACCTAAATTCTAACTTTGGAGGGGTCATCCTGAAGGTTGACATAAAAAATGCCTTCAATTCGGTTAATAGGGACACCTTGCTGGCAGAATCTAAAAAAGAAGTACCTCAAATTTTTAGTTTTCTTTGGCAATGTTATAGACAACCATCTAAATTATTATATCGGGATAACCTTTTAGAATCCGCTGTTGGCTGTCAACAAGGTGATCCCCTCGGGCCAGTGATCTTCAGTTTAGCCATTCACCCTATTATTCGACAATTAAATTCCAAATTCAACGTTTGGTATCTCGACGACGGAACCCTAGGAGGCGATGCAGACACAGTTTTAAATGATTTACTTTTCTTAAAAAATCAACTTCACTCAATAGGTCTTGACCTCAATTTTTCTAAATGTGAGTTATTCTTATCTGACAGTACTGACAGACAACTGACTCTTTCCAAATTTAACACAATAGCCCCAGAAATCAAAATTATAGAAAAAAGCTCTCTTCGTCTCCTTGGGTCTCCTATTTTCGAGGATGCCTTTCCCGATTTCGTTGAGGAAAAAATTCAAAAATTTAATGATATTTCGGAAAGATTGCTAGAAATTAACATGCATTCGGCCATCACCATAATTCGGTTTTGCTGTTTCGGCCCTAAATTAACATATTTTCTCCGCGCTTCTCATTTATGGAAACACCCCCATATTTTGGAAAAAATGGACCAAATTATCCGGCATACGCTTACGTTAATTTTAAACGTGGCCATGGATGACCGAGCTTGGGCTCAAGCAAGCCTTCCCATTCGTATGGGAGGCCTCGGCGTCCGCAAAATTACTAGTATTAGTTTACCAGCTTTTATATCCTCGGTTCACGGCACTGAGAAATTAATCAGGAATATCCTTTCTCCCTTACTTATTGATTTCAATGTGCCGTGCTTCATCGAGGCTATAGATGCCTGGAGACTCGCTTGCCCGAATGCAAATCCACCCGACAAGCCAACTTCCCAGAGACGGTGGGATGAGCCGCTCTGCAAAGTAGTCCAGGAGAACCTAATGCTAACATCAGCTACTACTGCGGAGCGTGCGCGCCTGTTGGCTGTGGGGAATTGGGAGTCAGGTCTTTGGCTTCACGCACTGCCGTCGTCGAATATTGGCACCTTGTTCGACGATACTACTTTCCGCTTAGCTGTTGCCCTACGCCTTGGCGCTCCTTGCTGTTCTCCTCATCGCTGCCACTGTGGCGAAGTTGTCAACAGCCTCGGTCACCACGGCCTGTCATGCAGTCGAAGCGCGGGACGCATAGCGCGGCACGCGAACCTTAATGACATTATCCGACGTGCTCTTGTCACCGTCGGCGTTCCGGCTGTTTTGGAACCTTATGGCCTGGCACGCGACGATGGTAAGAGACCGGACGGTATGTCTTTATTTCCGTGGAAGATGGGTAGACCTTTAGTGTGGGACGCTACCTGTGTCGACACTCTTGCGCCATCCCATCTTCCTAGCTCATCGTGCTGTGCTGGTGCTGCCGCTGCGGCTGCGGAGAACCTCAAGCGTCGAAAATATAACAACCTCGTCGGTAGTTATATTTTTGAGCCGTTTGGGGTTGAAACTCTTGGGCCGTGGGGTCCGAGTGCTCATACCCTTTTTAAAGAAATATCCAAACGCTTAGTTGACACTTCGCGTGACCCAAGGGCTGGCTTTTACCTTGGTCAGAGATTAAGCATTGCCATACAACGTGGCAATGCTGCCAGCCTTTTGGGCTCACTTCCAGTCGACAGCGATGCGGAGGAGTTTTATGACGCCATATTTTAGTTAGGAGTAGCCGTTAATGTATATATATAGTTTTAATTAGTTAAGTGTTTTTGTATATAATATTGTAAATATATATGTAAAAGGTAATAAATAATGGTAGTATTTTAAAAGAAATCAATTACGAAAAATAAATGATCTGAAATTAAAGGGACGCATACAAACACTTCGTAATTTGTAAAATTAAAAGTGAAAATTCTGATTATTTGGATTAAATTTAAAAATAATTACGTAATATTATCATTTGGAAATTCTATGTTTTGAAAAGTTTGCTTTAATATGAATAGTCTAATTTTTATCTCAGTGAATACATCTTTACTTTGCAGTTGCACTGATGAGTCACTATTTTCTTAACGCGAAGGGAGTGGAGTATGGGGCCTATATTCCAAGTCTCGACTGTACGTCGAATGGTCAAAGTGACAGTAATAGCTTGGACAGTCAATTGGAGGTCCATCAAACGGATTTGGAATATGGGCCTAAGGATTCTTATATCTGCCTTCGTAGGGGTCCATGAAGAGCAACTATGTCTTTGGTAATGATCATAAAAACAGGACAAAACGGAAGTAAAGTGGGTGTACTATACCGTGATCAGTTCTAAACTAATTTCTTACTGATTTTTTTCTGGCTGTCATGTCAGTGCTGGTACTGAGAGAGAGAACTATCAAGCGCTTGCTTTATTACGCAAAACTACATGTAAATTCGAAATAATTTAGTTACCTACTACATTTCTGTATTTCCAAGAATGGTAACGAAGCAAACTTCATACGATACGAAGTGTAGTTCTTAATAAAGTATGTGCCTTGAATAAAGTTAGTAATAATTTAGCGCAAGGCTGGAGGCAAATCTATACATGTAATAAATCTGTAGAAGTTTTTAGTGCTCGCATTACGTAAAATGCACGAAATCGATGTAAATAACTTTTATACATTAAAATTGTGTGTAACTTGATATATTACTTAGGCTTTGTTTCATCGCAATCGGTTGACTAAATCGAAAGGTATATGAATTTAAGATGTTCAAGAAGTAAAATATCACACCTTGGCTAGAAATAGGGGTTAAAGTATGAAATTGCCCCTTCAAAGCAACTCGTTTTAAAAAACGGCAATTTCATAGTTAAAGACCTAATATTTATTCATTATATTTCTAGAAGTAACTAATATTACAGTAAAATAGTGACAAATAGACAACATTAACCCTGCAACTTGATTTGTACAAACTAATACTTTCATTATAACTAAAAACCTTGAAAGAGAATTGCAAGGTTTTCAGTAATGTTGAAAGTTAAAAGCCAATAATTACCGGTGATCCGAAGTTGTGTCCGATCTCGTGAGCGAGGGTCACGTGGCTGACGGCCGGCGGCACGTGCTTGCCGTAGTTCAGCAGTGTCACGATGCCCGTGTTTAACGATTTCATGCTGCCGCGGTAATGCTACCAAACAAATCAAAATGTAATATAAAACAAAATCAATCTCTAAATATATCCGTCAAATATCACACTCACCCCATTCTTCTCGCAAACGCCACCGGCATTTTTCAAATCCCCCGTCCAAGCCAGCCCAAGCGTCCCCATCTCGAAATCTCGATAAGTAAACATGTACGCCAAACAGAAGGCATCATAATCTTCCTCTGAAATAAATAGATCATTAATATTCCACAATTAATTAATCTATAAAAAAAATGAAACAAGCCTTCCGCTTTTAAGCACTTGTAATTTATTAGTATAATAGCTTAACTTTGAGGAATAGCCCTCCTGAATGTCGGCCGTTCTTATTAAATAATTGAATATTGATGAAAAAAGTCAACCTGAAAAAAGTTCCAAATATTTTTCTACTCCGTAGTTATTGGGAAACCTATAGGCAGGATCTTTGAGTGCGTCTAACGTGTGGACTTTAATTCTTTTGATCATAAATGTGATATTATCTGGTTTTCCGTCTTGGTTGAAGTCTGAAACAAGTTTTACCATTAGTACGGAAAATATAATTAAGTCGGCGTATTATGGTTGGGTGAAGCTAAAATATTACCTGTCACTTTGTATATTGCGTTAACTTTCTGAACATGACGCGTCATGACTTCGATACACGCCTCCTCTGAGCCGTATCTTTGATAGAACATGTGATCGGCCTGCAAGTACACGAGGCACGTAGTTTTCCTCGGATCTACTGTCGCTCTCTTGTTCACATGTCGACCGTCGTCACTCGCATTCGCCGACAACACTGTGTACCCCACTGGCTCCTTCTTTACTATGTCCTTACTAACAGTTACAACTCCCGCTTTCGTTTTTATCACTTCGACGTGCGTCTTTGGCTTTGGTCTCGATTCTTCCGAATCGAGTCGCACCTTAGTTATGAGGTTACTTTTATCGATTTTGGTTTTAGGTTTTCTAGTGCTTAACTTATCACCCGGCTCGTTGTTGCTGGTATATGGAAAGTCTAAGTCTAAAGGTAATTCAGGATTCTTCTTTGGCTCGTCGTCTTGCATTTCGTCTTCAAAGAGCCATCTTTTCTTTCGTCTATGTATTTCACTACGGAGATCTTCAGTAAAATTGTTAAGGGATGAGTCTTTAATGTTTCGTTGATCGGTAAAGTTAAATAATTCAACTTCTTGTCCAGAAGTTCTCTTCATATGGAGTAGATGTGATGCACATGGTGCCCCTTCACTTTTATCATATGGGTGCTCGACGTCTGACCTTCGATAAACAACACTATGCATGGAGGGATGGTCGATGTTGTACCGAGATATAGGCTCAACGTAATATTCTTCTGAAGTAGTCCAAATCGTTCCATCGAAGAGACCATCAGCTGTGATAACACCGTAGACGTGAGAGGATTCATCATCTGAACAAAAATAAAATGATTATTTTTCACTTAAAATATGTTTTTACATTAATTAATAGCTTAAAATAAATTGAGACTTTTAATATACAGACTTCAGGATCTCAAAGTAAGCTTTTGAAATACAAACAACTTGGGACGCTCAAATAAATGGCAGACGATATTTTATGTAAACTAATTCGAGGTGCAAAGAGCCTCGGGACTCTGAATGAATTAAAATCACAACTTGCAGTCGCAGTGGGGGAGGGATTGAAACCGCTCATAAATAACGGTAATTACTGCTCTCACCTACACTCCGTTTCTCCTTCATTCATTTTCTGGCAACGGGAAATAGGTAAAAATCAGTTTGTTAAACAACCGCGTGAGCCTGTAATGGACTAGATATACCTTCTGATAAATGTTTTTAATGAGGTCTGATGTCTTCAGGGATAAAATCAGAGGCTGTATTCTTACGCGCGGCCGAATCGCTGGATCAAGATTTTGAGTAATGGTGATTCGTAATTTAACGGAAGCCACCTGCCCCAATTCTTATGGGATTTTGATCTTTGTTCGAGTACAACGAACAAAGGGCGAATAATTTAAAAGCGAAGAATTTTAATAATTGGATAACATTTTTGAAGGGCTCGTGATTTATGAGCCTGAACTTTTTATGTTTGGAATTTTGTTGTTGTTATTTTTTACTAGACCTTTATAAATATGATGAATTCTAGGTATTTCATAATTTTATTAAATACTAACTTTTGCCCGTGACTTCGTCCGCGTAGAAATCGAAAATGGTTTTATTAGGTTTTGTGAGATACGAAAAATGAAATATTATTTATTATCTTCGTCGTGTGCAGCGCCCCTTAGTGAACTCCACTGAGGGTGACGTAACCTACGACAAACTTATTATTTGCGGTTGGTACAGTAATCGAGTCTAGGGATCGAACTGCAAAATTAAGTTTGTTTTTTATTGTATATACTTTTAGGGAATATAAAGTACCCAGTCTGGTGCCCAGGATATTAAAGAATAATTATACTAAGTTTCATAGTAATCGAACCGGTAGTTTTTGCGTGATGCCTGAACAAACAGACAGACACACAGCCAGACAGACGGCCAAAAATTTTTTAAATCACATTTTTGGGTTCGGTGTCGGTCTAGTAACACCATTGCCATTTATTTTTTTGATATTTTCAATGTACAGAATTTTCACTTCTACAGATTTATTATAAGTATAGATACCTATCTAAACAAAAATACAAATTCTCGCGAAACATACTTCATTAAACTTATGAAGTAATTTGTTCAAAATTCACTTTGTCTCCAGCGTTCCAGATGGGTCGCAGCACATAATTTCCTTTTATTAAGTTAGTCACAGAATGTAGAAGTTTGTTGGGCTCATGTTTAATTGGTTGTTTCAAAGACTTAAGAAATAAGTGAAGGGTTGGAGTATGTCTGGTACTCAACTAAATTATATTTTAATTTAAGCAAACCGGAATTTCGTAATGAAGTTACAGGCGACTGATTTGTTTATTACATGGTGTTTTAGTAATCTTCCTGTTTGTATTCGCAAATTGCACACCATTGAGACACATTCTCTTTATAAGGCGTATCTATTTTAATTTGTTTGGTCGAAGTTAAAACGGTGGTTCTTAGGAAAAAAAAATATTTAGGCATTTTTGTAGTAATTTTTGTCTAAGCTAATTTTATGATAAAACTGAAAATCGTTTTTGTGACCTTTGACCTCGGATCGATGAGGACTTTTTAGATTTCATTTGTTATGGTGTTTTGAACAATCCTAACAATTTTCAGCTGGGTGCAACTTAATGTAACCTTACCCCTATTTTTTGGTCTAATTTGACTGGACTATATGGCCCGCCGTTTATTTGCCAGGTTAAGGCACCCATCAGCGATTTCAGTTAACTGAATAACGACAAAGTAATTTTAACAGAGGTATTTTCACTCATAATTAAAAGAAACCTCGTTCAAAGGAGTAATTCGTTTAAGGAAAACAATTTGATTCCGCAGCCCGCCGAACCATTAATGTTGGGTTGGAATAAAAACCAATGTTGTGAACTGCAACGTTGGAAATTTACAAATCTGCGTCGAGTTTTTGCGAATTGTGGATTGGAATGAAAAGTTATTTATGTAAAGAATAGTAGAGGTGTTTCACGGAACGTTATTTATTACTGTTCTGTTCTGTGTGTGTGTGTGTGTGCGTGTGTGTGTGTGTGTGTGTGTGTGTGTGTGTGTGTGTGTGTGGGTGGGTGTGTGTTTAGTTCTGTTCTTTTAATTAGAACAGGAAAATATTTGTAATTTTGTACAAACAAAATGAATAAACTTAAAAACAAATGAACCGATTTAAAAAATTCTCTCACGCTGTACAATTTTATTTTATCATTGAGTGTTATACGCTATATTTTGTGCTTTCACGTGGGTGAAGCAGCAGGCAGAAGCTACTTTGAAAATATTTATGGAATTTTTGCTAGTATCTGAAAAGTAGGAATACAAAATTCTTTTTTTTATTAACATTTTTCAATTTAAAGCAATAGTAAGTGGATAGTTTATCTATACTAATATTATAAAGCTGAAGAGTTTGTTTGTTTGGTTGAACGCGCTAATCTCAAGAACAGCCAGTTCGATTTGAAAAATTTTTTCAGTGTTAAACAGCCCATTTATTGAGGAAGGCTATTGGGCTATAACTAATAAGAAAGGAGTATCAACCAAAAATATTGCAAATACGGGGAAAAATTATACCATTTGAGAGTTTCCGTTGCGTGCGCTGCGTAAATGGTTAAAGTTACGCAAAAATGGTGTACTACAAAATTGTTTCCCTTTAAAAGTTCAAAAAAAAAATGATTTGTTTTTTTTTAGTAAGTATCAACAAACAACAACAAGTATCAACAAAAAAGGTCATAGTGAGTCAATGTTAAAAGATAGAATTAGATAACCAAAGATAAAAAGAAAATATATCTATCTAAAGATAGATTTATATCTTTTAAGATTGACTCACTATTACCTTTTTTATGATAATCAAATTTGTCCTGAAATAATGCATTATTTGCAAAGGCGTTTTTATAAACAATATTAATCCTTTTCCAAATAAATACAATATTAATATTAAGTATTTCATTGTGAAAAATAATATCTTAGGAGATATCATAGGTTCAAAATAACGCCGTAGCAAAATTACGATCAAGTACTCCACGCACGGCCGTGGTCGTCGCGTCTGCTCGTCGGGTATCGCTGCAACTCTATTAGCAGGTGGACGCACCGCTGATTCAACTTTTAACTGCCTCTGACTATTATTTTTTTTGCAAAAAGATAGCCTGTCCTCGATCCATAAAACCGGCCTTTTGCGTAAAAATTATATGATATCAGTTAAATCACATGGGATGAATGCACTATAATTCATAAAACCCATGCAGAGGCAGGACCCGTAACGACGTAACAAGCTGTAGTTAAATCATGGGTAAACTCCCTTTCCAGTTTTCTGGTGATTTTCGACAAACAATGCTAGTTAGTGGTAGTTAGGGAACTAGAGCTAACATTGTGAAGACTTGCGTTGAGGACACACGTTTGACTCCTTTTTCTATATTGAATTTTTGACTTGTGGTCTAATTTGATTACGGCGGTGCAATTTTATAAATTATCCGTAACGGTTCAATGTAAGCGGGATCTATTATACAAAAAGCGTGTGTAATGCTGTCCAATGCTTTGGAATAGTCAACAAACGCCAGGTGGAGCGAGATCTTGTATTCTTGGTGTTTCTCTATTAATTGGTTGACTGCGTGAAAATGATCCGTCGTGGAGAGGCTAGGAAAAACAGACACTACGTCCTCAGGAGGTTTGTTCGGTTTCTGTTTATCTTATTCACCGGCTACATGATTTTCGATAATTTTAATAAATGTTTTATAAATGTGTGAAATTAAACTAATTGGCCCGTAGTTGTTTATGTCAAACTTGTCGCCTTTTTTTTCAGGTGGTTTTTTGTAGCAACTGCACAACTGAAATGTTTCGTGGTACTGGCCGACTAATTGTAAAGAAACTGTGTTTCTAATTGTAAAGAAAGGCGAACCTTTCGCGTTTACCATTTTAAATTTAAATATATGTGAATGTTAGCTTAACTAAAGTCTCCAGAAAAAACAACAAATTGCAGATAAACCTCTGGGCTATAATATCTTCTTTAACAAAATTAGCAAAAATAACACGTTACATGCATTATTTCCATAATATTCAGTGAAGATTCTACCGTAACATATAATTAAGTACAGGTTGACAGCATCTGTCCTTATTGCACATTCCGATAAATTATGAAGGCACTTAACATCGGTTAAGCCACCTAAATACCTCTCTAGTAGTATGCTAACGATCCAATATACCTTCACCACGAATTGGCTCGACAAGCTCGGGTATGTCCGTGGAATTCGGTAAAGTATTAAGAGCACAGCCCTGCCTCACATCATGTATTAGGAGGCTGCATGAATTGGCACAAACGAGTCGCTCGCACGTGACTGCCTTTGCTACAGTTCCTCATTGTGTAGGGTTGACGAATTGTCACATATAGCAATGAGGACTACTGACGAGCTTTTATTGTTTCTTCAAAAACTACCAAATGTTTTTTTTACTTTCTACCATTCGTATATTTGATTGAAACCCTTGAATGATAATTGAATTTTAAAAGATCTCTTTAAGTTTTTGCAGATATCAACTTTTAGGCAAAGCAAAGCGCTCTTAATTAGGTTATAAAAAATATCAAGAATCATCATAAAGCTCCAAAAAAAACGCGGTAATGAAACTGTTAGGATAAGATCTCAGTCATTTTAATTAAATTTTTTAATTATATTTGGTAAGTAAGGACTAAGTGAGAAGGGAAAATAAATTAACGGAAACTCAATTTTCCGAGTGGTAAAATATAGGATCTATCGATAAGATTCCGTTGTTTGTGATATAGTCAACCCTACGCAGACATTTCTGTTGGCTAAGCCCCGGGATTACATCACTAATGCTTATCTGATGCCGCGGCTAGATTATGTGATGTTTTATTGTGTTCATCGTTACATCTCTGTGTATTTAACGCGCCAATTACTTTGGTTCCCCGACTGCTATTATAATATCGAAATCGTATTTTAATTACTGGGTCGGTTAGCAAGATTTAACAGCAATAATGGTATACATTTCGTAAGAGTCCATTACATTTAACGTCATTACTTTTGACGTAACGGAGAGGCGATTGATTCGACCTGGATACACGCTAGACTAAAAAGGGAAAAGGCTAGCTACGAGTAAATGTTCACTCTTTGGTGAAATTAAATTACAATCAGACCCTTATACTTTGTGTTATCAAGCTGACCTTAACGTAAATTAGAATTAAATGGCCCGTAAAATCTCTAATATAAAATACCGCTCACTTTCACGTTTAACAGGTTACATCATATCAGGAGAAACTTTTAGGCTAGACTGAACTTGGCGCTATAAATTTAAGCACATATCTTACATCTAACGTTCATTTTTACAAAAAGTAAGGGAACATTTCTTCTGGGAAGAGGAATTTTATAAAGAGAAATAGCCTGGAAATAATAGCCGGCTTAGGTGCAAACTTTTGACATGATAAGGGTGTTTAAGTTAGGTATGCTGATAAGAGTATTGTATAAAGTCGCGTATGTGTGATTGAGATCCAGAACTAAAGTCTATCGCCGACATGTTACTAGAAGTTTCAACGAAATAATTACAGGAATTTGAAGCGTCGAGGCTCAATATTAGATGTAAAAAACGTGCAGACTTTCACCTACTTTATATATAGATACAATTAAATATACGAAGCTGTTATTGAAATTACAATTACTTATACCCCAGCTTTCCGTGATATTCCATCAAATTAAACACATCTAAAAAAGTGTCTTGTAGCGTTAATGTTAGGTTAAAATGAAACAATCCCGTTCATTAATATGACAAGTTAACTACTGCACCACAATAGCTAATTTCCCCACACAGATTATAATAATTTGCGCGAGATGTGAAGCAACTTTGCGTTCTCACACTTTACTTATTTATTTATTACATAAAAAAACCGTCGTCGGTGGTGGTCGTTCCCTGTCAGACTGAACTGATATTATTGTGATACTAGTTTCTGCCAGCGGCTTCGCTTGCGTCTATAAGTTTCTCCATACATACTTTAAAACCCGGTTTGATTTCTTTACGGTTTTAGAAAATCCTTTAATATTTTTTCAAAAAAATCATAAAACCAAATCTTTGCCCAATTTCAGCGTCCTAAGTCGAAGGGTTTGGGCTGGTGAGTCAGGACTTTGCCTTTTAATTTGGACATACTGAAAGTCTTTGGATCTGGCCATTTACAATAAAAGAATGAAAAAAAATTCTAGAATTTGAAAATGGAACTCTTTACTACTTTTTAATTTGCAGTACTGTCATTTGTTTTTTCATTGTGGCGTCCTTTCGAAGATTGTGTATCGCTATCAAAATGAATGACTCGTGAACATTTTCGTTCAATGATTTTTTTATAATTTTAGTTGTGGCTTAAGTCAACAAGAGAGTTGCCAGAGAGAAATGGCATTTGGTGATGAAGCACCATGCAACTCCGTGTATTTGTGGTAAGGAGAATTAAGACGAGGTACGTAAAGGTCGGCTGACGATTGCGGTTACAAACTTGAATATTGACACCGTACGACAACTTATTGAAACTGACAAAAAAAACTACTTGCCAGAAAATTCGTGCTTTGTTAGGCATTGGAATGAGCCAAATGCAAAACATTTTACCTACGTGTGCTGGATATCACATGACTTAACGTAAGGCCAGAAAGACTCCGTGTCCAGTGGTGAATTAAAATGATAAAAAAAGTTTAAGGGGAGGACAATTTTTGGCTGTCTATAATATCGTGACAAGTGACGAAACCTGGACTGCTTTGTACCCGAAAGAAAAAGCCAGTCGGCAGAGTGGGTCTTTCCTTTTGAAGATTTGCCGACGAAAGTTAAAAAAGTCGAAGTGTTGGTAAAAAAAGTTGCTTTTTTTTCGGTAAATCAGGACATTACACTACAGTATTGCTTGAAGATCAAAGGATAGTGACTCCAGATTGGTACGTCAACACTTGCTTGCCCAGAGCCTTAGAAAAAATTCGCGAAAAGCGTCCTCGAAGGAATGTACTTTTTCACCACGGTTACGCATCCTCACTTTCCGCTAAGGTAACAGAAGCCTATTTGAAGACTTCAAATGTGGAACTGATGACGCATCCGCCTTACAGCCCGGACCTCGCATCCTGCGACTTTTATTTGTTTCCAAAAATTAAAGACCAACTTAAAAGCACATGTTTTACGAGCCCTGAATCGGCGGGGAACGCGTTTCATAAAACCATTAAAGTGGCCCCTAAAGAAAACTGGTCCAACCGCTATGTGCAGTGGTTTCAGCGAATGCAAAAATGGATTATTTGCGAGGGAATATACTTTGAAAAAAATTTATTTAAGTCTTATATCTAGATTTATTTATCAAAATCCAGAAACTTTCAGTATGCTCTCAGTAATAAAGTAGTATGGTGTAATAATACAGAGATTCTTACACCATATATTTTTCTGACCTTTGAAATAGCATATTATGAGGAAATTTGATGATTAATTATTCTATGTAGCTTAATCATTATATGGTTTTTACCTTCCAGCTTCCCTGAGTAGACCTTGGCAGGATTAAAGTCCACCTCACCGCCCGTAGAATGGAACTGGACGCCGTCTGCGAATACTGAGCTGGGGTCCGGTCTTAGAACCAGCTTGAACTCCCTGTAATATTAGAAAAAGGGCTGGTTATAAATGAGTTTGAAGAAAACATTTCTTTTTTAGATAAAACTAGCGTCCCGCTTCGGCTTTAAAAGAGCAAATCATATATGATTTTTTAAAGGGGTATACTTCTTCAGTCCTTCCTCGTTCATCGCTTTTTCTATTAGTGAAAACCCGCTTCGAAATCCGTTGCGTGAAACAGACAGACGCGGTAAGTGACTTTGTTTTATAGTATGTACAGATATGAATAGTGCAAGGATGCGACAAAAGTGTCCAAAAGTAAGACGCAAATATTTGACCACAAATATCATAGAATATATTGCAAATTTCCTGGACGAAGACCCACTACGAGGCCATAGAAGCGAGGGCTAAGAAGGATGAATGCAGGCATAAGCTGACAACACAGCCAACGCTAGCTGCGGATGCTTAGGTCTAAGCAAAATATAAAAAAAAAAACTAGCAAGGAAACTGTGCCAGGTAACAGGATCATTTTATGATGAACAGTTACAGATACTTTGGCCAAAAATCCATTAATTAAGATTCAAGAGCAACAACTCTCAGTGTTAATGCAAAGTGCTCTATATCGTCGCAGCATTAAGCTCGCCGAGGTGAAGTGCGCAAAGTTTCGCTATTTCACGTAATACGTCCGACCTCATATTATGTTCATACAGCACGTACAACTAATTATGATTTAATGCTATTCACACTGAGTTCAAACTGTTCGTATTAAAATGTAGAGCACCAGTGTAATGGCTAATAAATCAGACGTATAATTCTGATATAGTGGGCCTCGTGCCCTTTTAATGTTTTTAGTTGGGTAACTTTTATTTAAGGTACGTTTTAATAATGTGAAGGTAAGGTCTAGCGCAGTCTCGGACGTGTCAGTCGTTACATCCGATAATAAAGTCTGTATGCTTGAATTTTAATGACACATAAACCTGTCCAGGGGATCGAGCTGAAATCAAATTTCCGGACTGAAATAATGTTAGTTGTTGGACGAGGATGCGACAGTTGGATTGATTATAGAACCTACGAGTATATCCCATAGTGATGTGAGAAAGCGCAGGGATACTTTTCAGGGACCCTTTTTAATTAATGTTAAGCGTCTGACGAGGAAAACGTGTTCATTATAGAGGATTACTGTTCATGGTTTAGCTTACAAATGTCTAGCTTAATTTTCATAGATTAAAAGAACAAAGACGAGTAATCTAATAAAACCAAGAAGATTAAGATTGAAGGATTTGTTAAACAATCCCCAGAGGAGTCACGAGTCGCTTTGACAAGTTACCGCAAAAGCAATTCCCTTATACTGTAACATGACTCTGAATACAATAACGTCTCATGATAGTATTGTTATCCTACAAAGGACTCTCTCCAAATACATTTATTCTTAGTGAAGCGACATGAAATATTTATTTGTATCTCTCAAGTGATTTTATCGCTATTTGTAGACGAAGTCAACATAAAAAGCTTTTAGATTTAATTCCAACTGTATCTAACTGACAAAATTGCGTCTAGTTATTTACAGAGGAATGAGTAAGAGGACAACATTGAGCAAATAGTGTTGGTTCCTCTATTCAAAGTTAAATTCAATACAGCAAAAACTAGATCCGCATTAGAATCAACGCAATAATAATATATTCTCTGTTGAACTGTCGACAGTCGAGGTATCGTAATCGCATCACTATTTACGAGGCAGATTCGAAGATGTAGGGCGTCTGTAACTCAATAAAATTTTCACAATTCTCCCAGATTGGACGTCAGAAGCGGCACTAACGAGCGGTATCTAATGATGTTAGACGAGTAGACGGTCGGATGTCGCTCCTGTTTGTCTGATCTAACTTCGTTATAGGAAAACTTGCTCTGATTCCAATCCAACAAAACCGATGAAGTGTTCCTCTCGACGGCGGAACGAAGGTGTATTCACAGTGGTGTGGGTGATCATTATTTTCAGCACGATTTTTACCTTTACCCGGTGTCGTGAGGAATTTCAAGCGACATGCGACATTAATATTATGTGGTGCGTTGATATCTACTGTTGAAAGCGTTACAAGGCGTCGGATTAAAGAAAAAATCTAGCTGAATAAATGTCTGCATCCTAGCTAGTTCATCAATCACGATACTTATTAATCTCAATTAAAAGCGGAAAGTTTCGTAGCTTAGAAGTTGATTTTCTCGTAGATGGATAGGTAGTAATAAAAACAAATTGAAGTATACGAAACTCATACCGTGTTCAACGATAAAATATAAGGGAATTACTTATTTTTTTAACATCGGAAATCTCTTCTACACAGCATACCTACATAAAATTACCGTTCAAGGGTTTTTGTTATTTATATTCAAAGGTTATTTTAATAGTAGTTACTACGTTGGAGAAATGCTTAGCATAGCATAGTCGGCCTTATATAATGTTCCCACTGCTGGGACTCAGGCCTCCTCTCTAGGAGAGGGAATGGGCCGTAATCCACCACGCTGGCCCAGTGCGGGTTGGTGGATGTCACATGCCTTCGAATTTTTGGTTCTAGGACATGCCGGTTTCCTCACGATGTTTTCCTTCACCGTTTTGAGAGCAGTAGTGATGAAATAAATTACACAAAGTAATGCGCCTGGCTGGGTTTGAACCCGCGACCTACAACTCGTAAGTCGGGGCCGTTACACTCGGCCACCACTGCTCTGCACTGCAAGAAATGCTTATTTGACCTAAAAGAACGGTTACTGTAAGAAAGTTTCAACTTTGCTGACGCAAACAATATCATTTGAAGTTTAAGTACCTACCCAGGAGCAATTACCCTCTTCGTAATTAGACAGATATTTATGTAAAGGCCAGTATAGAAAATGGCTAACGAGGCATAAAAATAACTTTTTCATTTCGGAATTGAGTGAGCGCGTCGGAATTTCGCCAGGTCTATTGTTTACCAACCGGATTTCTAACTTGATTAACGAATTAATTACCTGAGTAATTCCATTGGTCCCGCGAAATTAACTTGAAATAGTCTGAGGAGTAATATTTAACTGGGTCTTGAGTAAATATTAATAAGTCGACAACTTATATTTGTTGGGGTTTAGGGATTTAGTGCTGTAACGAGATTACTGCGGCGGGTTATTGAGTTGGCGGCGACTCGCTTTCAGTCCATGAAGTATATATGATAGGAACCAGATATAAAGCTGTAGCGGTCAATGAACCTTTTACTAATTTTTTGTCGATAAATGATATACCTTCTCTTAATTTCAAAAACGGAAATATAGACATAAAGCTATCCTGAATCTATCGTGATCCACTGCATTTTTCAGTAATGAAAAACAGTTTATTGTTGGTTTTTTGGGTATCTACGCAGAGATATTAGGAAAAGGTAAAATCTGGTGCCTATCATATTTTCTAACTATACGTATATTTCCTAAATATACGTATAATATTCTATTTTCGCTGGCAGAAGCTAGTGCATTATTTAATTGTATACGGCAACGAGATACGGAGCCCGTTTGGAGGGCACTCTCAAATTAAATATTGGTAAGCAATCCGATAAAAAGAAATTTGGGTCTGCGGGCATCTGTGTTTCCTGATGATAGCTACAACCTAGGGGTCTTTAAGTTAAGAGTGAATAGAGGTGAGATAGTAGTCAATCGCGAGCCTATCAATAGTAATAAAATAAAAATAAATCTACGAGTATATTGAATACTAGGTTTTGCCTGCAGCTTCACCCGCGTACTATATAAAATATAGCCTATGTCACTCAGTAATAAAGCAGTTTTCTATCTGTGAAAAAATTTTAGCAATCGGACCAGTACTTTTAGAGATTACTTCCTATAAACAAACAATTTTTTATTTTTTTTTACAAAAGAATAGAATTTTCTAGGAGAAATAGCAACCAAAAACCACTAAGGTTTAAACCCGCGCTCTCATGAATCCATTCTCAACATCGAAATTATACAAAAGGATTTTTTATATATGTACGTTATTGTCGATAACAATTTATAAAAACTTTAGGTCTTTATGTAAGTAAAAAAACATTCTTAAATAATACTTAAGTGATATTGCTTAAGTTTGCATTTGACATTTTTGTGTGTAATATTAAAAAAAATGTGTGTAATATAAATAAAAAACAAACTTTACCTATTTATTATATTAGTGTGTAGATAAAGTAATAACAAGCTTTTAGTTGCTATCACTGATTTCGGTCTGTTGTGAAATTGGTCGCATTTTATTCGCATGATTTCACCACAGACCCGGTTTTCGTTTAAGCTGAAATGCATGCATAAGTAAACCGGACGACATTGCAATATTATTTTGACAAGGAGCTGAACAGATGGTGGATCTGGAAGGTGACCTTGGGAACTCTAATAAAACAAAGCTACACCATTGAGTTTGTTTCATCTTGACATGTTCTCTAGTTCAAGTGTCTGCCTACATAATAATATGTATAATTTTCAACTTTTTAACAATACATTGTTTAACATGTTACATGTTTGTGTATCTAGTTTTAAGGATTTTCTTGTATTTTCTCTAGCATGTAACTGTTTTTTGTCCCTAATAAAATAAATAAATAAACATACTTTTAAGAGGGGTTTTCTGAAGTCCTAATAATTAAATATATCTGTATAATTTTGGTAGACATGACTAAGCTCTTTATTTAACGCCATGAATAATGAAGACTGAAAAATACTTAAAAGATTTTTTTAATCATTTTTTTTTAACCTATCTTCTATTAGTTGTTATTTTCTTTTTTATTAACAAATTCTAAAGCTTTTATTAGTTGTTAATTTGTTTTTTATTAGCAACATATATATGTTAATAAAAGAGAAATTAGCAACTAGTAAAAGCTTCTTTAATTTTTTTCTTAGTGTCTGTATACGTAGCTACCTAAATAAATAGCACTAGCGAACATAATTCAGCTGGCTGACTTAAGAACGGGACTAAAAGAAAATGAAGTAAAATTTCTTCACGTTTTCACATCTTCAAAACGGAGTCGACAATGATTAATAAACAAGGCGTTTAAGTCAAAACAAAGTGACAGCGAAAATTCCGCCTTAACTTTTATTAAGAAGTTGGTGTACATCAGTGCTCGTCCATCCCTATTTGTTGAGGGTAGATCAGACCTGAAAACTCTGTAAGAAGTTATTAGCGAAGGCAATTTCCAGGAGCCATTACTCATTTCTGGTAACAAACAGGCTTGGAAGCGGCCTGGAGGCTTCCTCGCAGTGTAATTGTGGAAACCCGAGCTCGCGAATATTAAGTGACGACGTCACGGGGAAGTGGTTTCACGTACGTTCGCCGCTGTAATTGAACTGAAGCCTAATCTTGTCTTCTCAAAATAGGTTCCATGTAACGTAGGGTGTGTTATTACAGGTCCCTGATTTACGTGATGTGTGTAGAAGGGTGAGCATATGGGTACACAAGCTTCTGCCTTCGGCTACAACCGCGTTAACGCAGAAAATGTACTTATGTCACTCAGCGATCACCGTAGGCGCGGGCTTGCGGACGGCGAGCAATGGGTAGCTCGCCGTCCGACCGTTCGGTAACCGTCCGGACCGAGACCAAGTCGTCGACGGCGCGCCTCAAGGAGATGTCAGTAAACTGTAGGGGCCCAGCCGGGTCGAAGCTTAATTGGACCAAGGGTTTGCTTCTGAAAGGAAAACTTGGACCTGGTATGAAAGGCAACGAAGGAAAAGGAGTGGGTTTTTAGTCAGTAAAAGTCTGACACACCCTCGCGCTCCGCCCAAGATCGAGAGATGTCATTGGTTGAGTATTGCACCTAAAAAAAAATGTCACTCAGCGATAAAATAGCATTTTACTGGTGAAATTAACCAAAGGGAACATACTTGATTGACCCGTTGATCTAGTGGTCAGTGGCCCTGATTGCTATGCCGGAGGTCGTGGGTTCGATTCTGACCCGTAATTTATTTATAATATTTATGTATTGAGAAATATTTAAGTATGTTCATCAGTTGCCTAGTACTCATACCACAAGCTCTGCTTAGTTTGGAACTAGATGGCGTTGTGTGAAAGTTGTGGAATATTATTATACTCCATATTAAGGATTATGTCCTATACCAAGGGATG
Source organism: Mythimna vitellina (assembly GCA_949316375.1). NCBI lineage: Eukaryota > Metazoa > Arthropoda > Insecta > Lepidoptera > Noctuidae > Mythimna > Mythimna vitellina. Next base: position 6,945,883 of record OX438686.1, read on the forward strand.
CTCTACCCGTGTATCAAATTTCATCCAACGTGAAAAATGTCTGCGCATGAAAGAGTGACGTACACACACACGCACTACATTAGTACATACTCGCAGGAAGTTGGTGTAATCATCACAGCGTTGATTTGTTGGATTCCTTTCTCATATTAACATTGTTAATTTGTATGAATGTATCTATTCGCAATTTGTTTAGGTAGTAATCTAAACGTAAACAATCTTGTTATGTCTTTTTATTTAAAAAACGTATGAAAGACATACAAAGATTATTTAAATTTAGTTAATTACCAAACATCGGTATAGGTAAATAACAGATTGTAAACATTTTTAGATAAAATTTTTAGATAACTTTTAATTAAAACACATTTTAGGATTGTTTACAATGAGTTATTTACCTAAACAGATAGAGTGTAGATATACAGGATGTCTTTGATATCGACGCACAAACGAATACCATGGATCCAGTACATTATTCTGGACCCCCCCCCCCAGGGGTCGAAGTTTTCGTCGGTTCTTTCCTATATTTTTAAAACCCTAAAACTGTCATCGGGGTTGATTAGAATAATGATTTTATCTACCCCTATGACATTTTAATTAATTAATTTTTATTTAAAACAATTTCTTTTTGTTTTTTTTTTTACTGAAAATATGATCGAAGTTGGTTAGAATAACGATTTTACTCGGTTTAAATTTAAAAAAAGTACAGATTTTATTTCTTTAATTATGAATAAATCGACGAAAAATCCCATCAAGTACTGGATCCGTGGTATTCGTTTGTGCGTCGATGTCAAAGATACCCTGTATATTTAATATCGTACTTCTTTTCTATTTCTTTACCATTAAGCTGCACCTACCATGTTATGTTTCTGCACCACCCTAAGGGCGACTGGTAGAAAACGCCTAAGGCGTTAAGTCCTCTTTTATACAGTGTTTATTACTAGTGCATAAAGTTTTATCAAAAAATCTTTCTTCTTTATGATATTAATCTGATAGTGTTTACTTGTACGTCGGCAGGTACTCTTTTTTACTTAAGTAAGTAATAATATTCCGCAAAAATCATTAATTAGCCTTACTTCGATTGCTCTTGTACCATTTGAATCGAATGAAAAAAAAACCAATTTCAAATAGAGTTACATGAAAGAAAAATTAAAACTTACCTACATGATGTAACATTCCACCTATTTTTGATGTTAAAACATAAAGTATAGTATAAAATATGTCCTAGTGTACAAGAACCGTATAAACAAGGATTCATCAATTTGTGAAAAAGAAAAGTTTTATTGTCTTTCGCCTAATGAAAAGTTCTTGGGATTGTTGAAAGTTTCGGATGGTCAATACCTCGTTTGAGAAACACAATTAAACTTGCGGTCAGGTCGACAGTTGTTAGAGGGGATTCTAATACGGTTACAAAAGCAAATTCTAATCTTTTATTTTACCCTTTTCATACTCTTTGGAAGAGGAGGCTAGAAATATTTAAAAACTATAATTTTATCAAAGTTTCTTGACAGTGCTTTATTTTCTGGAAAAAAAATTGGGACCTGATTTTACTGGGTAATTATTTATAACTAGCTTTTGCCGGCCGCTTCGCTCGCATACATAAAATATAGCCTATGTCACTCAGGAATAAAGCAGCTTTCTATCGGTGAAAAACAATTCGCAATCGGACCAGTACTTTCTGAGATTACCTCCTACAAACAAAAAACATAAAAAACAAACTTTACATCTTTATAATATTATTGCAAATAATTCAAATAGATTGAATGCAGAATTTTGACGAGACGGTTGGCGCAGTGTTTGAGCAATTGGCTGTTACGCTGCGTATCGCGGGTTCGATTCCCGCGCGGAATAAATATTTGTATGTCCTACAGATGGGTCTGGGTGTTTTGTGTATGTGAATTTACATGTTTGTGAACGCACCAAACAGGAGTAAATTCATAAAGCCCGTTAAAAAAAAAAAGAGTTTATTTAGACTTTTCGCAAAACACCCCCAAAGTATATGTAAATCCAGGCTACCGTTCTGCCGAGGTCAACCTAATGAGTTGTGGCTCTCTAATGAAAGCTATCTAGGCACCAGTCATGAAACACAACCCAAATCAAAATTATAATCTAATCTAAAAGCTAAGGTAGCACGCGGTTAGCCAGACAACATCAAGGTACACTGTGTGAACTCACCAACTTACCTGTACGATGTTTTCACTCTAAATATTAATTACTAACTTCTGCCAGTGGCTTTGCAGAAACTAGTTTTTACTTAAAAATAAATACCTTTCCCCGTTTTCTGTTTTAAGCGTTTGAAGTTTTTTTTTTATTGGGTGGGAAAATCATCTTATGACAAATCCCGCCCTTGGGCGGAACGGGAGATAGTGTCAGACTTTTACTGACTAAAAACCCACTCCGGTTTCTTCGTTGCCTTCGTCCCAGGGCCCCGGGTTTCGCTTTCACACTACCCGTGGCCCCAGTAGGCTTCGACCCTGCTGGGCCCCTACAATTTGCTGACATCTCCTTGAGGCGCACGTGAAGCGTTTGAAGTTCAGTTTTTCTCAAACTCTAGCCTAAAAACCTGTCAAAATACGTACTCAATTCAGAAACTCTAGATTTCGAGATTTTGTGTGTGAGTAAATTTTTTATCCGATTTTCAAGCATTCTACTGGAGAAAGAATCTTTAAAATCAGTCCAGCAGTTTATTCATTACAAACAAAAAAAACTGGGCAAGTGCGAATCGGACTCGCGCGCTGAGGGTTCCGTACAAACTAGAAAGGTAAATTGCAGTTTCCGATTTATGACGTATTAAAAAAAAACTACTTACTAGATCTCGGTCAAACCAATTTTCGGTGGAAGTTTGCATGGTAATTAATGTACATCATATATTTTTTTTAGTTTTATCATTCTCTTATTTTAAAAGTTACAGGGGGGCACACACATTTTAGCACTTTGTAAGTGTCTGTGGTATCTTTGAGTTTCAGTTCTAAGTATGGGGAACCCCCAATTTTTTTTTTGTGTGAAAATCTTAATGCGTTTCACAGAATACATCTACTTACCAAGTTTCAATCTAGTTCTTACAGTTTCGGAAAAAAACTGGCTGTTACATACAGACGGACAGACAGACAGACATGACGAATCCATAAGGGTTCCGTTTTTTTGCCATTTGGCTACGGAACCCTAAAAACAAACCTTTTCTCTTAATAATATTAGTATAGATAATATTAATTAGAAATGTAATTTATACCTAGCTACCGCTGCTAAGTAACATGGCTTCAAAATTCCAGTCTAATTTTGACCTTGATAATCGTCACGATATTTACGTTCACGTTTAATTAATTAATTTTGGAAACTTACTTAAGTATAATTTGAATAATCTACAAATAAACTGGGTCTCGTTATAAAAGTTAGGTGGGATAAAGCGGCCGCGGGGGCTGTTCATTTCTATATTAAAATTTTAATAGGACTCAGAATTCAGAGCTTTTGAGATTAGATGGCGGTATACGTTGCGCAGGTTTACCCACCGTGATGAAGGTACGCTCGATGACACAACGCTTACGCCGACAAAAAATATATTTATAGCCAATTTTCCGGGATTAGCTTTTAATTAAGTAAGGGTATTTTGTAAAAAAATAAACGAAATTTTTCGTTTCCATAGATTCTTTTTGGCAGCCACTGCTTAAAAAAATATGCAGTTAGATGTTTTGGTTCTTTGTCGTCGGAATGACACACAACTTGCATCGTTTTATTTAAAAAATAGTAATAACAATTTGCCTCTAAATTGAGCACACATTTCACTGTTGAGTGCTGCGCTCGTACATTCAACCACAGGTCTATGTGAATAACGCCTTTATTTATTTATTTAAACTTCATGTACGGTGGTGGTACATAGGCGGACTTAATGCCATAAAGCATTCTCTACCAGTCAATCATTGGGTTAAAAAGACAACACTGTGGTAGGTGTGCACAATAAATAAATAACAGATATTTTTGAAATAGAATGTAGTATCGTTAAATTAAGTGGCTTAAAATAGTAAAATACGTATATATGCTAATATAAAAAACTAATAAATACTATGATAAATATAAAATCATTCTAATTAAGAGAACTTAAAATATAACAATTATGACGAAGACCGAACTAAGATTGAGAGAACTTCAAGTCGTAGTTACGAATTTTACGCTTTAAGGAAAATTTACTTTCAGCTTTACGCTAACGCTTTTATAACGTAGCAATAAGGGTCATTTTCGTATTTGTGTAGCTGGAACTGCTGACCGTACTAGCAAGTACACTTGGGCAGGCCGCAAATCACATGGTCTTCAGCTTTATGTTCCATTTAGTCCCGCCCTGCGCAGCCGGCCACGCTACGTTTATTTCCGCTCTATAACACTCTGTTACACTATTAATTCCTAACTAACTGCAGTTGTTTGTAAACATTTAACTTAAGTAATATTGCATGATCGTAAATATCCATTTCGTGTAGGTATATTAAATCTACACATACGTCCAGCTGAGACTTGTTGATTTGAGTAGGCACCGTTAGCAAAAAAACTCGCATGTCACAGTTCTTTAAAAAACTTTATTGTAAAATAAAATATTACATACTTTCATATAAACACAAAAATAGTAAAATAACTATAAATTTCGGAAGCCGGTCTTTTTTATTTTGTTTTGTTCGTAATTTTGCATTGATTATTGATATCATTTTCAGTGTATTTATTTTGGAAGTCGGTTTTATTTATTTTTATTTTTCCTTTGTGCTAGAGGTACCCAACAACTAAAACTAAATAGGAATCAAATTAATAGTAAGGTTTTGATATAATGCACGTATCGACAAAATCTAAATATTGGTGTTGTTTGTCGATATGGAGTTTCGTTCTGTGCCTTCGTAGTTTAAGTCCAGTCTAATCTACATATAGATAGAGTTAGTTAGACCTTGCTTCGGGAGTTTGGGACTGGCATGAACCTAGCAATGTCTCGATCACTATATTACAGTAGCTTTTGCTCGCGGCTTCGCTCCCGTTAACTGACTACTCTACCCTACTGTACCATACTCTACCCTACTGTACTCTACTCTATCCTACTCTACCCTACTCTATCCTACTCTATCATACTCTACCCTACTCTATCCTACTCTACCCTACCACCAATTTTTATATTTGTTTCTTTCATAAGAACCTTCTCCTGACAATAACAAACACAACAAAAAAATAAATAGTGAATTCGGTCAAGCCGTTCACGCCTGATGGCGTGGCCAAGGGAAATAGGGATTCATTTTTATTTATATAGATTTCCTATTAAAATCTTTTGTTTTTGAAGAGTACATTGGTGTATTTTCGAAGTGCAAGGTCTTATGCAATTCCATGGTTCAAAAGACTACCACGGAGCTATAACATAAAACATATGCCTAAATAAATAATCCCAACTACACGATATTTGAACATAAATTGGTAAAATGAGTGTACCAGGATGAACTGTGCGCACCTGCGTACCCTTTCAGAACGTACCGGCCTAAAGATATGTTAAAAAATTATGGAAACAATAAATAAATGAAACATCTTTTGCTCAGGAGTTCCATTGTTTCCTCTAAATTCTTCATCAGACATCACACCATCACCTAACGGAACCATCTAAATCTTATAACAATCGGCGAAAATATCGCTGAACAAGATACGGTAAAAAATGAACGAATTGAGAACTTTTTCCTTTTTTGAAGTTGGTTAAAAATAGATCTCATCTTAGGTGAACTCTAAACGAATAAATTCGCAGAGTAACCATAGCAACAAAAAATTAGAGTATTCAATAAACAGTAGGTGCAGAACGGTATTATGTGTAAATCCAGTTGTAAAACAAGTCACGTAATTGTTTCCAGCTAACACTAAATTTTGCTGCGGTGTGTCCACGCCTGTCGCGTTTCATGCTGTGCACACAATACGCACTGCGTTGCGTTACAATTACCATATTAAAATATGCAAAACGTATTATGACCGAAAAGTTTGTAATCCTAGTGTAAACAGAGTGTGGTTGAAACGTTAGCTATGAGCCAATAGTTTGTGATGCGTATGGTGCAGACACGAAATATTTCAGTCATACACTCATTTTTGAAATAAGTACAAGGTACATACTTTTTGATCATTGATTTGATTAATCTTTTTGCTAGGCGAAAGATATTCCGAAACCCGGGGCCCTGGGACGAAGGCAACAAAGGAACAGGAGTGGGTTTTTAGTCAGTAAAAATCTGACGCTATCTCCCGCTCCGCCCAAGAGCGGGATTGGTCATAAGATGATTTCCCCCCCCCCAATAAAAAAGTAGCTTAGTAGGTTTAGTTAGTTTTATATAAATCTCTGTTTTCGCTAAAATAATTTTATTACTGTAACAATTTATTACATAGGTTATCTGCGTAAAATCCTATCACATAAATCCGTGCCCAATATACGAGAAAAAAGCGTAGCACAGCTCTAGCGTTTAATTTGATTAAAAGACACAGGAAAAACATAAAATATTCCTCCCTGCCCCACCTTATATGTTCAGGTGTGTGTTTGTCAAACATCACAACATGATTTAGGATTTCAGTAGACACGCGTGTTCAGTCTACCAGTTTATTTAACGAAAAATCAATAATCACGTGTCTGACGGTTTTCACGCTTATTTATATAAAATGTTCAGCGTATTTTGTGGTCGGATGTGCCGCATTACATTAATCTCTTTGATGTTACCTGTGAAGTGTAATTTAAATTTAAACACCTTTCTGTACTTTTGTCTCCGTTTGTGGCGACTCTCGTTGCGAGTCGATGGCTTGCTCCAATTTCAAGCTTCAACGCGGCTGAATGCGTTTGTACCTTATCACGACGTCTTATGTAACTAAATCTGCAGCCACAGCATTTTGTTTACACATCCAAGTTTCATCATTTTTGTTCTCTAACTTAACTTCAACTTGAACACTGTTTTAAGAACTATTTTTTAACTTTAAGTTTTGTTTTATTCGGGGAATTTGATTTTTGTAGCTGAAGCCAGCTGTTTATAATGGTTTGAAGGAATATTGCTCATTCAATTAAGTTCTTGAATAGAAAACTTGTTTCAGCCGTAGCTTCTCAGAAATTTATGTATTAACAACAGTATTTTTCATACAAAATATACTTATAATGAGACACGTTGTTTGGGTCGTATCGCCACATTTTCCTACCGCGAGCAAAGGGAGAAATGGTAGGGAGGCAGAAAGCTAATTTAAATATACCAGGCAGAGGTAAATTCCTTTTACGCTCAGTATTTCTTGAGGGTTAAAACCTCATCTTGGGTGGATCGTCTCAGACTCCGTCAATCTGTGACGTCCGCCTCTAATACAGAGCCAATCGACGCCAAGTAGGTACAAGATTTCCTCTATACAAAATTATCTGACATCGGTGTACGATTTACGAAAACATATATATGTAAGTAAAACATTACTTTCACAGATGATAAAATTATACTTACCTATTTAAATTATCACTACATAGTATAAAACAAAGCCACTTTCGCTGTCTGCCTGTCCCTATGTATGCTTAGATCTTTAAAACTACGCAACGGATTTTAATGCGGTTTTGTTTAATAGATAGATTGATTCTACGAGAAGGTTTATGTGTATGCATAATAAAGTAGAGAATCACTTAAAATTTGACAGGATTCTAATGTGATGTCGTATATAAACACATTTTTTTTGTGCTTACATTGCAAAACCTACGAGATAGATCAAAATAATGTACTACAGTATTGTACATCTTAAAAAGGTCTACAAAAAAGTCTGTATATAAAATATGTATATCGCTCAGGGATAACCCACAATAGTCATTATTTTAGCCTTTTCGTTTTACGAGGAATAATGGCTTATTTACGAAGCGATTTCAAGCAATACAGCATTAATCCTTATCCAATTAAGTACCTTAAATACATGTTGCATTTAATTTAGAATAATATGGCCCTTTACAGCATATAATTTAAATGAATATTTTCGAAGATATTACAGATTTACTTAAAATGCAGGGCCATAGCGGTTGCAGTGGTATCAGCATTACACCCGTGCGCAGTCGGGGTGGATCGCTAGTGTTATATAAACTCCAAACTTATTTCAGTTTCCGGCAAACAGAAACAATACATTTGTATTTTATAGATCGTTCGGGGAAAGAGCAAATATATGGGAACGTACGAACATACCTACGTAGATATAGAATTCGTGTATTGGATTACCACGAAAAAATGTTTTATGATAAAAGACAGCTATACCTTGACCATTTTGTTATCTATATTTAGATTTTTATCTTATTTTCGCGTTTTGTCCTTTTTAGATCATTTATTTTTCCGTATACAGGTTACAGTTTTTAATTTTTTTTTTTAACATTTTTGGTTTTAAGCTTGATAAACGTTATGACAACATAAATAAGACTAATACATATTCTATAAATCAGTAATTAACCTATTTACTCTTGGCTTGACGACACTGTATAGAATATAGTGGTAGTAGGAATTAAATGGAGTTGTGTGAGTATAGAGCAGAAAAGACTTATTAATCGAATTATTTTATATATTTACTAGCTTCTGCCAGCGGCTTCGTCCGCTTGAAAACAGGTTTCTCCATACAAACTTCCAACCCCCGTTTTACCCCCTTTGGGGTGGAGTTTCGTAAAATCCGTTCTTAGCGGATGTCTACACCCTATAAGAAACCTGCCTACCAAATTTTAAGTTTGTAGGTGTTATAGTTTCTGAGATTTCATGATTAATCAGTAAGTGGTATTTCGCTTTTATGTATATAGGTAGATTAAACTTTATCTTCTAGTAAAAACACTGTGCCAAAGTGGACTTATCACCCTAAACCATATTATACTATATTTACTCATACACGTTTACAAACGTAATACGCATTTAATTCATTAAGTTCGTTTGTTAAGAATCTAAACAAATGTTATCCATGTACCTATAATATTACCAAACATGTCGTGATTATCTCAACTTTATTTTTTGAGGTTAGAAATTTATGTGCAAAGTCCACCATATTAAATTTTAGAGAGAATTCATATAGCCTAGCAGTTTCTCCCAGCGGCTTTGCTAGCGTGAAAGTAGAAAATTATCCCAAGGAATCACATTCTCAGGTTAAAGAATAACATATTTCTTGTTTTAGCTCTATTTGTGTGCCAAGTTTCATCTAAATCCGTTCAGACGTGAAGAAGTAACAGTTAGACAGACAGATTTATAGTACAAAATTATCGCAAAGAATAAATAAATCCTGGGATAAAAAGTATCCTATGTGCTGCTATTCCTGGACATGCTCTATCAGTGTACCAAATTTCATTGAAATCAGTTCAACCGTTCGAGCGTGAAAGTAACAAACATGTACACACACACACTTACAAACTTTCGCTTTCATAATATTAGTGTGATGGATGTCACCCGGACCATTATTACGGATCTATTGATTGATGCTACAGCACTCGTAAATATATATTATAAAATCATACAGACTGCTAAAATCATAAGCCTTCCTTTCTGCTTTGTCGTAGTCGAGTATAAATCTTCACAGATTTTTAACGCTGCCAGAGCGTTGTGTTGAATAATTTGGAACATCAGACTAGATTAGTATGTGCAGACCGGTGGAACAGTTGGTTAGCATTTGGATACAGTACCAGTACACGGCGCCGCCACGTCCCCAGTGCAGCAACGTCAGATAAAATCTAGAGGATTTTACACTTCGCAACGAAAATTAAAACGAACTTTGTTATCTCAAGCTTAATCTCACGTCGTGTTTTTCTCGCCCATTCAGTATGATAAATTGGCGTGTAAACAAATAAGTTGACTTTTACTCGTTACGCAAATTAGAAAGCAAAAGTTTAATTAAGGGTAATGGAGTTGTAATAGAAATAAGTATAAAACTCAAGAATGACTGGACCGATTTGGATTAACTTTTTTTATAAACTACCTATTTGTCCCGAAGTCTTAGGAAGGTTCCTATGAAGGAAATTGAAATAATTGTACGGGAAAACGTAAAAAAAAATATAGCTTTTGAGAGAACAACGCCTGCCGGGTCAACTAGTCTAATATAATTATAAAAATCTCGTGTCACAGTGTTTGTTATCGAACTCCTCTGAAACGGCTTGACCGATTTTTATGACATTTTTTGTGTATATTTGGTAGATCTGAGAATAGGTAGGCTTTATTACCATCTTACCTCTACCCCTTACTTTTTCTTACATAATTTATATGGCAGAACGCAGTTTGCCGGGTCAGCTAGTGCATACCGGGTGTAAGGGACAGGTTTCCGCAAACTTTAAGGGCTTGGTCAGCAGACAAAACTAAACAAACTTCAACAAGCTTTTTCTCCGAAAATATCGGCCTCTTCATACAAATTATCCAATCAAGTTTATAATTTTGTATGGAGAGGTCGATTTTTTTTCGTTTCCTGAAAAAAAAAATGTTGCGGAAGGTTGTTCAGTTTCGTCTACTGAACAAGCCCTTAAAGTTTGCGGTAACCTGTCCCTTACACCCTGTATAAGTATACAGGGTGTAATCTATATGCTAGCGTTTTTGCGTCCATTACGTTTAAAGCACGTGTCGGACCCTATCACTTTACCAGCAAATAAGTACTAATAATTACTTAGCATTTACCTAAACCTACTTAATAATTCCTTTCTAGGTCGAGGACTAACTATTTATCGCTGAAGTTAAAGTCTAATAGAGTAGGCAACATAACTTGTTGCAATAGACGCAGGTGTTGCGAGCATTATTCTAATGACTAAAGTCAAGCATAACTTTGTGATAGAGTATTTCAGGCTGCGATTTAATCGGTAGTAGTATAGTACTCTTTCACGAGATTGGATAAAGTGAGAAATAGGTATATAAGAGGAAGTTTGTAAATGACGCCAGTGACTGAAAAGTATGAAGTGAAGAGGAGTGATGTAACGCATGTTACTATAAGAGTTATGAGTAACAGTTATGAGTATACAGGGGGATGGAGGGAGATGAAAACCAAATAAGATGGATGGATAGTGTATGGACTGATATGCAAGAAAAGTGAGTCAATTATAGCGTGACGATTGACACGTCAGAATGGAAGAAAGAAACGTGTTGCGCCGACCGCAAAAAAGGCGGAACAAGGGCAGGAAAACGATGAGTATAGTAGGTATTCCACGCCGGGCCTTGGTACGGGCCATGGTCCGGAGCGAGGAGTAGTGGCAGGCGGTCGCCTCCGAACCGACTGGGGCCAAGGGTCTGATTCTGAAAGGAAGACTAAGCCCCGGTACGAAAGGCAACGAAGAAACAGGAGTGGATTTTTAGTCAGTAAAAGTCTGACACTATCTCCCGCTCCGTCCAAAAGCTGGGGAATTCATAAGATGATTTTCACACCGAAAAAAAAAGTAGGTACCCCATGTATTTCTAAATGTTGTTTCCACCATTATATACAAACATTATCGGAATGTTTAAACTGACATTATTCGGTTCTATCCTTGTTAACAACATTATCGAACTTCAATTTAAGCTGTGGAGAACCAAATATCCAGTATACAAGACTTTACCGAGCGTAACGTTTAAGCCAGTCGATACTCCCATTGAGTTAAGTGGTGGTTATTCTTAGCCCGACGTTGCTGGACCGGTCCAGTCCGTGATTCCAGCACTGGCGTGGACGCGACCATAACATTATGTGATCATTGCAATTCGTGATGTGGACCACAGGCCACAGCCGTACAATTGGACCGTAATACGATTTAAATGGAGTTTCGGTGTAACGGCAAGCTATGCGTGTCGTTACTTCAAATGATTCTATTATCTGGCTCCGGTTGAAGCGGTTACAATATCTCGCTGTAAGTATTTAATGGTCTGAGTATGATTTTTGACTGCGGGCTTGAACGAAAGAGTTACTGTGGCCCTGGAACACAAAGGGCGACTGAAGGAACACAGGTGGCTTTTAATCAATAAAAAAAATCTTACACTCCCTCTTGCTCCACCCAGAGCGTGAGAAGTTATTTGACGTAAAAAAGGCCAAGTATGATTGTTGTTTCAAAAGTGAATAACAGAAACCTAAATAACATTTTACAGTTGGTGTTAAAAATGGAATAATTTAAACGGGTACAATAAAAACATAAAAGGATGCAATCGAAATTCAATCCACAAAAAAAATAAACATGATGAATCGAAAAAACCCGAACTAATACACAGCAATCAACAACCAAAGCTTGTAACAATTTAAATTGACATCACTCACGACTGCGCCGAACAGTCGAAGAATAAAGTTGTTAACATCAATTGCAATCGGCTGTATCCTACTTGTCCCTCTTCCTATTTGAACAGATTGACAACCAATCATTTCGTTAACAATTCAAAACATAAAAGCCGGTTCCTGTTGTGAAAAACATAGCGTGCAATGAGGATTTCCTTTGCAATACGTGCACGCATTTAGGCACGGCACGGTGGTACAGATAAGAGTTCCTATTTTCAATGCTACGTTGCATTATTAGTAGCCATTTTCCATAGCACTTGATTTCAAGACCATGGAGTTTCTTGCACGTTCTTCTCCATAGACATCTAGGTTTTGGTATGTATTTAAATTTTTTGTCTGACCGACTTCTTGGCAGTTCAAGTGCCTAAATAGTTTAAATGAATGCTTTGATTTTATTAGACGTTTTTTTACAATAATGAAATATCAAACAGTGCCTGCTGATAAAAATCATCCAAATTTGTGTAATTTTCAGCAATATTTGTAGAATAGCTAAAGCTAACCTGCCTTTGTGAGGCTTCAGGTATTATTTATCGCAAAAAAAAAGCAAATTACAGATCTTGGCAATATGCCAAATGCCAAATACTTACTAGCTTGATGCCGGGAGTCGATTGAGAAGCGAGCCAAGAAGATCATCGGTAATGATGCACTTGTTGAGTTAAAACTCCAAAGTCATCAGTCAGTTGAGCATCGACGCCGGGTTGTTGGCCTGTCGGTTTTCTATCGTTTACATTTCGGAGAGTGTGCGTTGGAATAGCACAATTTAATTCCACCAAGTTCGTTCCATCATCGGACCACTAGACTTACGGCGTTGCGCCATCGGTACATGGTGGACATCCCACCCATACGTACAAAGCGTTTTGGGAACACACTCATTATGCGAACAACTAAGGAGTGGAATTCCCTGCTGGAGTCTGTGCTTCTTGATAGCTACAACGTAGGGGTCTTTAAGTCAAGAGTGAATAGGTTACTTCTAGGCAAGCGTGCTCCATCGTCGGCCACATCATCCCTTACCATCAGGTGAGATAGTGGTCAAACGCAAGCTCAGCAATAAAAAAGAAAAATTGGCTGTATCCTATAGCTCTAATGTCGTAGTTGATTTAAATTTGATTGAAAGTTGTCTAGCTCCGCTTCCAGATAACTATCGAGCTATCTCTGTAACAATATCGATCACTGTGTAGGTAGTGAAGTGTACATGGAGGTGTCTAGGGACCCTTTGTACACACTGATTAATCCTACACAACAACGTTATGGCGACAAATTGTCAATCATCGCCCACAGAGACACGACTCCAATAATATCTGAAACTACCCATAGGTATTACAAAAGTAAGATACCAAAAGGCCAAGGATACCAGGGCTGAGGGAATGTTCGAAAGAGTTACCGTGGCCCAGGTGGGTTTTGGTCATAAAAATCTTCCACGTCTCTCGCTCTACCCATAGTGTTATTATACTGTTATTAGTTATTAGTTTTTGAAAATAATAAAAAGTCTAATCGGCCCACTGATAAATATTAAAGGGCTGCAGTAATTTGTCTGTACAAAGGTAGCATAATCATTAGTCATTTAATTGCTGACTTGTATGAAAGATTGGATGAAATATAAGCTGTCTCTTAATTATAAGTAGAATTTAATTTTTTAATTAAAAAGTTCAAATAATTTAAAAAGACGAAGGAGAGTTTTATATTTTTATTAATTAAGATTATTTCATTAAATAATAATTAAAACTATTAAGATACTATTATTGTAATGTACTGTTATTTGATGATTTCCCCACGTCACCAAAAGTATCGAAAGCTAAAATTGTTAAAAAGTAGTCGTTATCAAAAAAAATAACTTCTCTAGTCTCGAAACCGAATAACCGAAAATCATAGATAGTCAAAGACTTAAGTTTTAGTGATCATGAAATAAATAAAAGCCAAAATAACGTCCTGAAAATCATGCCATAGTAATAAATATAACTAACGAGCTTTCCTCCCATATTGTCCATTTTCAATACAACTGAGACGTCCACCAATAACGCCTAGACCGTAGACGTAACTCAAATATTATTGGAGCGGTCTGAAGAGGCCCTGATGCCTCTCAGACGAACAATATTGATAGACACGCAACTCTTATGTCACTATTTATTTACCGCGCGATGCTCTTCAGGGAATGGTAAGAGGGAAGTGGAAGTAGAACGCCGCTTTGTTGTTGGCATGATCAAGGAGCATAGACTATAGAACAGACGTTCCCAAATTGTTTTTTGCCGGGTTTTTTAGTTCCTTTGTTGTTAGCAGAGACTAAAAGTACAGAAGAAATCTAACAATGTTATATAATAAGAAAACTGATATTTTGAATTTCAAATTTGTAGCACTCATCATCTTCCTGCCCTTGTCCCATCTTATTTGAGGTGGGCACAACACGTTTTTTTCTTTCATTCTATCCTGTCGACCGTCATGCTATCACTAACATCCTTTTCTTTCATATCACTGTTCACACAATTCATCCATCTTTTCTTTGGCCTCCCTCTCCCTCTCCATCCATCCACCAAAATTTGTAGCACTCCTAGTCCTAAAACTCAAAAGTAACGACTATTTTCATAGAAAATACGACTCAAAATCAGTAAAACACAAGTTAAATAAATCTGATAGAAAGTTAAAATCAGTTCGCATCTATGTTACTTGTCTGTTGGAAAGATTGTAATTTTTAGACCTTTCGTGGACCATATTTTAGCTTTTCCGGACCACCAGTGGTCCGCGGACAAGAGCAGGACAGGTTGGGAACCACTTCTATAGAGGAAGTGTTCAATATCACGCATGTCACGATGTAAGTAGGCCTACAATGAATTTTGAAGTACTCTTTGTCAATTTTAACTAAATTATAATCACTTGCGTCACATATATGTTAATTAAAACACCTTTGAATAAAACTAGTTTTAGTAACCTCGATCCAATAATGGTTAGTAATAACAGTAAGCTATAACCACTCATATTAGTACAGCTGTAATTGAAATATATAATTAATACTCTCTCCCTCAATAATTGCACTAACATTAACGTTTTAGTTGGCCCATCCAATACAGAATGTCCACGAATAGTTTCAGATAACAGTTATTTAGTTGAATCAACAAATTGAGTGCAGCGAATCAACTTTGTGACCATCGCTTATCATAGAGCGGTATCATTGAACATACGCGATCGTCACCAAAGATAATCTAGAATCGTCGGTATAAAGGGCACGTTTCACTATATTGGCGTAGGAACGGTTTAATTAAGGGAATGGAGCGGCCAACGGTTGATGTGCACGCTCGCCGTACACAACTTACAAATGGATTAGACTGGAACACGTTCAATTAGCTTATCTGTGGCGGTGAACTGCTGTACCGAGTGCGAGTTTCCTTTTCAGCTCCTGATTTGAGTGTACACAAATATTTTGCGGGTTTGCTGTGATTACAAGCGGAAACTACGTTTGTCTAGGTGAAATCGTGTGGCTGTAACAATTGTCTGTATCGGTACCTCAATCGGCAAAAACGGAATCCTTTAATCATTTTGTTGTCCGTTTGTGTGAAGACCCTTTTTTCAGGATCCCGTGGAGGAAACAAGCTGAAATTAATATCAAATACTAAGGTCTGCTACGCCTTGGAACAATGATTACTGTTTATGATTTTAAACTTAAGTTTGTACGGTGCCCTCGGTGCGCGAGTCTGACTCGCTTCTGACTGGTTTTTCATTATAGGAAAAAAATATTGATATATGTTTACAAGGAGAAGGTCCTTGTAAACATATATAAATATTTTTTAGAATTTCAACAAGCTTCTGTCCTTTTTATATACGTAATATTTTTAATAACTAAATTTTGTAATATATTTTTATACATTCCTGATCCTGTATACATGTTGTTCCAAATTTTACCTTTTCTTTTCGCGTTAAATGTTTCCCTACCTTTCTCTTCATACCCAACCCGAAATAAAGTATATCTTTATACAACTTGACGCTGGCGGATGCACAACAGTGCTAAGCCATATTCTCCTGTCGACGGAATGGGAAAAAAAAACCCTCTCTTCTTATGGGAACCTTCTACGCATTCCCCTAACCTCTCGCTTATCTAGCATCGGGAGACATCTATTAATAATAAGAAGCAGACTAACAATCACCCGAAATAGATTCGTTTGAACTAAACAACTTTGACTGACTGGCCTGTTGGTCTAGTGGTTAGTGGCCCTGACTGCTATGCTGGAGGTCGTGGGTTCGATTCCCACCCAGGACAAATGTTTGTGTGATGAGCATGATCATTTGTTCTGTGTCTGGGTGTCATTTATCTATAATACGTATGTATTTAGAAATATATAAGTATGTTTATCAGTTGTCTAGTACTCATAACACAAGCTCTGCTTAGCTTGAGACTAGATGGCGTTGTGTGATAGTAGTGGAATATATATATATTGTTTATATTTAGATACTTTAGCTAAATGACCACGGAGCTGTAAACAGATACTATTTCGGTACGTTCAATGTTGAATCGCCAAAACCAATATTTAACTAATACATTCAAACAGCTTACAATGTTAAGCTTATGTCTATATTTAGTAAACAACACGTATCCCGGTATTACGATCGTCCTAATACACACAGATATAATGGCATGCCTTAATGATCATTTAATTGGATATGAGCTGCCATTACTCAAGTACAATGGCCACCCGCTTTGAACACGACATACGAGGAGATGTATTAATTATTCATTTCAGTCATATGCTAAGTTGTAGTGTATTAACCCCTGGTAATTTTGATACGGTCAGGATTAGTAGATAATCAAGGAACTTAACATATGGAGTATTTTTTTATTTATAACTAGCTTAAGCCCGCGACTTCGTCCGCGTAGAAGTCGAAAATGGTTTTATTAGGTTTTTTGAGATACGAAAATAGGAAATATTATTTATTATCTTCGTCGTGTGTGATAGTCCATTGAATTGTATGGCGAGCGATATTGTATCTTAAGATAAAATATTATAGTATCTTAGCCGTGTGCAGCGTGTAGTGATTATTTGCGGTTGGTACAGTAATCAGGTCTAGGGATCGAACCGCAAAATTAAGTTTGTTTTTTATTATATATACTTTTCTGGGATAAAAAGTACCCAGTGTGGTGCCCAGGATATTAAAGAATAATTATACCAAGTTTCATCGTAACCGAAACAGTAGTTTTTGCGTGATGCCTGAACAAACAGACAGACAGGCAGACAAAAATTTTTTTAATCACATTTTTGGGTTCAGTGTCGGTCTAGTAACACCCCCTGCTATTTATTTTTTTGATATTTTCAATGTACAGAATTTTCACTTCTACAGATTTATTACAAGTATAGATTAGGCGGGATATTAACTAAATGTCATAAATACTTTGTGTGTATAGAGGGACAAGATGATTCAATATGTATTCGAATAAACAAAGAGACGGTTGAGTTGTGTGCTTATATCAAATACAAATGTATTTGTACCGTCATTCATAAAAATAAAGACTGAAAGAAAAGAAAACAAAAAGCTGTGTGCAAAATTGTAGCATGTGCGATACATAAGTAGGTAAGTCGAAATTCTGCATCAACTTTTCCACAATATTCAATAAGAGCAGAGGAGTTTTCTTTGTTTATTTAAACTTCTATGTGCTCAGACATTACCTTTTTTCAAGTTAAATAAGTATGTACTAAAGTTCAGCTAAGTTTTACTTTAGCTATAAAACCTGGGACCTCGCTAATTTTTAACGTACGGAATTAGGCGCAGTTTGCAGAGTGCCAAACTCTTAACGTCGTAAACTTCAGCTTATATTTTTTATCTCACTACAAAAGCTAAAAGAATTTTTAAGAATTTTACTTTAGCAAGCCATTTCAAGTTTTCTTGAGGTAGGAAAGTATTTTTATTTTATACTGAATTACGGTATATAATCGAGTCCGGTGATACTTTGTAAAAGGATATGTTTTTATAGAGTCACGAAACTACTTTATAGTTTAAAAAATGTTTTGCTATTCGTTTTTATTAGCAGTAAATGTCTTCTAAAAAACTTTGAATAACAGGTTTCATAGTTACGCACAATTTGTCTAATTCAAATACAAGTAAACAAAACAAAACCATTTAAATAATTTACCATACAAATAGTAAACACACAAGAGATTAACGGTCAACAAAAAAGTCCACATAGTCAGCCATGATGTCACATAACTCATAAGACATTAGCCTCCGAGACCATAAAAAATATATTGATTCAATTTTTACGATACAATCTAACATTGAGTAATCGATCAGCTCTGGAAATCACTTAGTCGTCATGAGTCATTAGTCAACCTGCCTAGTCACATATCTACTTCACCGTTTTAATGAATTTCGTGACATACAATTTGCTCCGCATTGGTTTTGGAGCTACGTACTTTCGTGCTAGCGCTAAAAGTGTACTTTGAGAGTAGATATTTATCTGGGATAGTAAATAAAAACCTACTCCAAAGTTATAGGCAACTAAAAGAATGTAACTACTTAAACGTCAGGTATCTTGTGGAAAGAAAACCATGTTTTTTTTTTGAGGTGGTATATCATAAAGTAAATTCATCCGCTCTAGGGTAGAGCCAGAGGGCGTGTCAGATTTCTAGTGACTATGACCTATGTTCCTTTATTTGCCCTTTGCTTTCTAGGGTCACGGTAACTCTTTTAAACGTTCCTGCAGCCATGGGGTCGTAGTTAGGAACTCTAAGCACAACCCTTCTATCCAGACAAAGCCTATAAATGAAAAACCTTCTCGTTACTCAAGTATTCGCAAGCGCTACTTGTGAGCATAAGGTTGTGATTTCCGGGTTAGACAATGAGTTTTTTCATCTTGTGGTCTGTTGATGCCAATGCGCTCACATTCCATTACACGGGAATTTAATATGACTCTTGAAATGTGCAGTGCCATAGGATGACATCTTCCAAACCCTTTTTTTGTGGACCCACCCAATCATCAAATAACTTCCTCCACTCTGGCTGGAGCGAGAGGAGGTGTCAAACTTTTTCAAACTAAAGGCCACACGTTTTCCTTCGGGCTTGATGTTTATTTTACAATCGTTTACACTGTAAATAAAAAATGAGTTTTTCTACTTACTTGTTATGAGCATGGAAGGACAGTCGCAAAGGTGGTGGCGGGGGCTCGGGCGGCGGAAGAGCGGCGCGTTTGAGCCGATGTGTCCCCACATGCGCGTACGCCGCTGGCTGCCAGTGCCGCACAAATGGTGACAGCGACAACCCTGTAACAAGGAGATCGATGATCAGAAAAGTCTTTATACAACCTGTCAGCTTAGTTACGGTTTTCTTGAAGACATGGAGAATCATAATCATCTTGCAGCCCCTTTTTATGGGAAATCATTAAATGACTCTATCAATCAATGGGGAATCCAGTGATTCAAAAACTTTTTACTACAGACGTTTAGTGTGATAATCCTAGTGAGGTGATGGAGCATACCCTAGTGTCCGTAATACAGGTTAACTCCTAGCACGGGACTGGGTCTTGCTTCGTTATCCACTGTAGTCTTTTATCCGTCATTCTTGATGTAGTATTAAGTTAGTGTATTTTGGTTTTATTTCAATAAAGATTTTATTATTATTTACTTTATTTGTTTAATATACATATAAGTTACATTTTTAAATATTTTTTAACAAGATCATATAAAAAAGAAAACATTTAAAAATATAAAAAATAGTAATCCGCCGGTGTGGGAAGCAGGGTCCAAGCTACCGGTGGTTAGGGCTCCAGAGACAGGAACCTCCTCACAATGCGAGCTGTATCGAGGAGTACTGCCTTCTGTATCAGACCCTTGATCCAACTGCGTACCGACAGCTTCGACAGATGGTCGTCGAAGCTTTTGGCTATAAGGCCATTGGCGGTCACGACAATCGGCACAATGATAGCCGAGTCTACATTCCACATGTCGACAACCTCGTGTGCTAAGTCGAGATATTTGATTTGTTTCTCTTTCTCAGCTTTCACGAGGTTCTCGTCATGCGGGATGGTGACGTCAACTATCATTGTGCGGCGCGCTAATCGGTCTATCACCACTATATCCGGCTTATTAGCCAACTATTATTATTATTAATCAATATCAAATAGCAAAGCAACGGGGATTTTTCATATCTTTACTGACTATAACCCCAGTTGCCATTTGCGTTCTAGGTAACCCCGGTAACCCTTTCGAACAATTCCACAGGCCTAGATTTACAAACACGTCTTCTTTTTCATAATTCCATCAACAGTCACGTCACTGTTCTTTCATGACATTCGTCACGCAATCAATCATGCTTTCTTTCCAATCTCTGTATTTACCCATTAGGTTATATAAGTACCCATGTTTGCAAAGGTATAAAAGATTCTATGAAATGTTTTTCAATTTTAGCAAGCCTTGCGTTTTCCTGTGAATTTTTTTTACGTGGTTGGCTGATAAGAGTGTCAACATTATAGAAATGAGTTGAATTTGGAGAGTTAGGAGGGTCTCTTGTATTCAGATTTATCGTGTTATTGACATGAATGGAATTGAATTCTAATGATATTGAATTCGAAGTTGCAGTATATTTCGTTTAGAAGACAGGCCTGTTGGTCTGTCTAGTGGTCAGTGAACCTGACTGCTATGACGGAGGTCGCGGGTTCGATTTCCACCCAGGACAAATGTTTGTGTGATGAGCACGATCATTTGTTCGGTGTCTGGGTGTAATTTATCTATGATATGTATGTATTTAGAAATATATAAGTATGTTTATCAGTTGTCTAGTACTAATATCACAAGCTCTGCTTAGTTGGGGACCAGATGGCGTTGTGTGAAAGTTGTGGAAATATTATTAATATTATATATTTATTTATTTAAACTTCATGTACAGTGGTGGTACATAGGCGGACTTAATGCCACAAGGCATTCTCTACCAGTCAACCACTGGGTTAAAAAAAAAACAACACTGTCGTAGGTTTGCCCAGTAAATAAATAAAAGATATTTGAAATAGAATTTAGTATCGTTAAATTAAGTGGCTTATAACAATAAAATACGTATATATGCTAATATAATAAACTAATAAATACTATGATAAATATGAAATCATTGTAATTAAGAGAACTTAAAATATAACAATTATGACGAAGACCGAACTAAGGTTGAGAGGATTTCAAGTAGTAGTTCCGAATTTTACGCTTGAAGGAAAATTTACTTTCTGCTTTATTTTTTTTATTTAGTTTGCAAAAGCTTACGCTTTCCTACTACTATGAATAAATATAATGTGCGCACTTCTAACTAAATACTTATTATTTGAACAAATAAATGTAAATCATTCTGGTTGGCCTCAAATTAAATATTTAGATGTTTTTGCTAGGCAATGACCTGTCACCGTGGGTTGAACAAATAGACAGACGGTCAAATATATGTCTAACACAATAAACAAAATAATAAGTTGGTACATTTTATTTTCAACCCTTTTTAAATGTATTATCTACTTTAAAATACCCAATTCAGTATTCTAGTTAGTCATCTATAATGTAAAGGCCTTTTCAGAAACATTTTCATTTAACTTTCAGTAATATAAAAAACTTTTTACAAAAAAAAAATTACAAACGACTTTAATTTTAAAAAAACACTAAAAGGTGCAAAATAACTTTAATTTCGAAAGTCAGTGTTTCTTTAACAGTTTTTTCTCTTCGTTATTTAACATCGACTTCCGAAATTAAAGTTATTTTGCACTTTTTAGTTCTTTTAAAAAAAATTAAAGTCGTTTGTATTTTTTTTCTGTAAAAAGTTTTCTTTTTCACACTTTTTAGTTGCGGTACCACAACTAAAAAATACCCCTAAGTCAAAGTCGATAAATACGTATAAACAAATCAATTTTACTTGTTACGACATTTCTGCAGTGATCTTATGAAGAGTTCCGTTTCATATCTTCAAAGTTCAACATCAGATCGTAACAATATTTCAATGGGACTAAATCGGAAGTATAACCTTATAATAAAAAATAAAAAAAATCAAAATCGGTCCACAATTGATCTAAAATCGGTGAAAATACATAAAAAAAAATCCGTTCAGCCGAACATAGAACCTCCTTCTTTTTGACGCCGGATAAAAATACAATTTCACAATTTTGATACATAATCAATTCATTGCCGACATGACAGGTGTGATGTACATTTACATAAAAGTATCGTTAAAACGCAGCCCTGTAACGGATTTTTAATTAAAATTTTCGCAGCGATACACGTCTGATAAATCATTATGATTGACGGCATTTTAGTTGAAAGTATTGTTTAAAATTTTCCATCTATAAGCAAAATTGTTTAGTAAATGGATGAAAATGTTTACTTGTAGACAAGTTGATTAATTAGAGCATTGATGGAATTTACCTGAACACGTTTCCGGCGGCTAGTGTCCGGATGGATGATACTGATGAGGAGTAGGCCCTACTTGGACGCCTGTGTTTTTTGTTTTTGAATCTATATATGTGCGTAGTTAGGTCATAAATAGTTAGTAACTTTGACCTTGATACAGATTAACTAAACTTTGATTGAACTATTTCTATTTATATACTCTTCTTTTTTGACGGATAAAAAAATTCTTTCAAAAAAAAATCTCGCCTAAATTGAAGATTAAGAGCGGACAACTTGAGGTACATTTTCATACAACCGCTCTTACGTGATTATAATGTTATTACTCATATTTCTCCAGATATTTTGGATACACACATATCTTGTGGATATTATCTAGGCTTCTATAAAAATCAAAATATAAATTTGTGTAAAGCTAATTCAGTAAAGACGTCTGAAAATCTGCTATTTTACGTGAACTTTGGCCCTCCATAATCTACTCATATAATAAAAATATAAAATAGTACATCTATAGAAACCTTGAACATTTAATCGAGATTCTGAATGACAACAACTTTTCTCAAAAACTTTAAAGGGTTTTAAAAATACACCTATGTCCTGGAACAAGTTTTGTGAAATATTCCAATAAATCACGGAATTATTGAATGCCAACAGAGTTTTCAGGCGTTCTCTCTCTTCTTTCGCGTTGCCACTTCATCAAACATCGCATTAGATTGCGTTAGATGAAGCAACAAGCTTTTAAACCATGTTCGACGTTGACGATAGGCGAGTGAGAAAGGACCCTCTTTATACAGGAACATCCTATCACAACACAACTAATACTGATAAATCGACGGACACAAATTAATGAAGAGACGTATACAATTTAACAGGATCGCTATCATATAGCTAACGCTGCAATTTATCACTTCAAACGGAAATATGAGTCTCGCCACCGACGTAATTGGAAAACCAAGTGCAATATATTTCCTAACCCGGCTTCCCTCGAGACTTTCCAAGGATTTACACGCGTCTAGGATTCAGAAGTTAGCCTAGATTAGCAGCGGCAGGATCGAAACGGGATTTATTGGGGCTGTGCACTAGCTAAACTACGTATGTCCGACAGATGGTCGGCAACAGTGTATTAGAGTTATGATATTGGCCGGGCTATTCAACAAGCGAGTAGCGAGTTCTTTGGTTTAAGTAACTTTCAAGGCTTGAACGGCGGGAATGTTAGAAAGAGTTACCGCGGCCCTGGAACGCAAGGGGCTACTGCAGGAACAAAGGTGGGTTTTAGTCAGTAAAAGTGTGATACAAAGTTAACAAAAGAGAGCTATCGACTTTTAAAATCTCTGCACGTAGAATCCCCACATTTTGTTGGTTTGTTAGAGATGCAACTTCAAGACCATTTAAAAACATAAAAACAACTGCGATTGTCATCGCGAAAGTGGTAAAAATAAAACTAGACAAGAATACAGAAAGTTTATTTAAATAATATGAAGGCAGTCTGAAAATATTGGCAAGTGTAATGCACTCGTATTCCAGTCTCATAGTGAATGCAAAGTGTATAATTTTTCGCGCCATTTGCCAATGAGTGTGGGACGTGCAGTAGATGGCGTGGCCGCGCTGGCGCGGACGAACGTGACTCCACCTTTGCTGACTACCCAAGACTGTAATACATTATACAGTATGCCAAACTTCGCGCAAGTATGTACAAGTTAGTTAATTTTCAAGTTCTTTATTTGTTTACGAATGAAGTCAGATAAACAGTTCACAGACCAAAATAAAAATAAAACTTTACTGCGATTCAGATGAATTTGTTCAAGTTTCTGAAAATTAGCAGTCTTTGCATACTTCCGATTCTCAATAGACCCAATAAGATGGGTCTTGGATGTAAATAGAGTTCGAGTTTGTTTAATTCCCTGTCGTCTAGGTCTATTGAAGGATCTTTTATTCACACTTTTCCGATTTCGGAGACGTAAACATTCTTCGGAATTGGAAAGAGGACAGGGTGGGTCATTTCAGGCTCACAAACGTCTCTTTTCCTCCATTGACGTTTTTGTGTAGGGAAATTGTTTACATACAGGGCCTTTTCATTTTGTTGACAAAGATGGAGGAACGTTTTATATCCATGACGATGTAGGTACCTATATTATCTGCTAATCAACATAGTTACATTTAGAGCTATGTTTTATGGTATAACATTCAGACATCACCAGAAGCATTGTATTCAATGTTATTGGACTCATAGTTGCGTAGTGTAGCAATCAAATGTTACATATTAACTTTCTCTTATCTTAGTATCTCTGACCTATTGTCAAGTCAAAATACCAGTGAGCATAGTTAAGATACGGACGCGTTCGGTATCTATGGTAAAACGATGTTATTATAGAACTCCTCACATTGACGTCATATCAAGAGAAAATATGTCTATGGTCGGCTCTGAAATTGTTTGCATAAGTTAATTTAGGCTAGATTTTACTCCAGAATAATATATTAGTGTTATTAGTAAGAGGAAGATGCCCTCCGGTCCTCCATTATAAGAGGGTAGATCAATAATCAATTTGAGCGAATATCAACTTTGCAAATGAGGCATAGCCTTTGCAAAGAGAGTCTAGTTGACTCTGATGATTTAGTTATGATGAGTTATTTAAATAATCTTTGTTTTTTATCAACTCTGGAGTGAATTCTAATGATGAGATCTTATAGGTGATCCAATGCAATTATGGCTCTTTGTCCTTTGGCCCGATAAGCGTCTGATGGAATTAAAGTATATAGCACCTTCTCATATCTTCGTTTCTTATAACGGCTTCAACCATTGTAGTTCTGATACAACACAATAAATTAATACGTTGTTTGTACAGAATCGCGTTTAAAATTACTAAAGTGGCATTGTAGAAACATTCCTGGTACTACATGAAGTAATTTCAAACTGTTGCTCACAAACAAAGTTCTATCAAGCCTATCACATTTTAGTTAACGAAAATTCATTAAGCATGTCAATCTTCCCTTCCAAATATTCAAGATAGCAAGCGTACCTACAAAACTTTTGACAACAACCAGCATTTAGGGGAAATTGGGAAATTCCAGTTGCCATAGCAACCCTGCTTTGCACTATCGCTTATTTTATCGCGGAATAAATACTGCAAAGCACTGCAGAGCTGCAGGTGAAGCCAGCTCGAATGAAACAAGCACTTTACGTTATGTGAAATGTATAACATGGTTTACTTTATAGGGATTCAGTTTACATATCCGCGAGGCAATAAATGTTTCAATTGAAATATTGCACTGTACGTTCGAAAAATAACCATGTCGTACTATTACAAATATCTGTTTGATATTTTTTATTAACGTTCGGTTTGTCATGCCTTTATGAGCAAGTTCCATTTTCAATTAACTTTCAATTATTAATAGTGACATGTTCACATATAACTTTACGATGCTGTCTAAAAGTCTGATAAGTATACCTAATTTGACGGTACAAGACTTGGTATAATTTTAATGAACAGAAAGGGAAAGGAAAGGGCCGAAAGATTCTGGAGTGGCGACCGCGTACCGGAAGACGCAGTGTTGGAAGGCCCCCTACAAGGTGGACCGATGACCTGGTGAAGGTTGCGGGAATCCGATGGATGCGAGATGCACAGGGCCGTTCATTGTGGCGACATTTGGGGAAGGCCTATTTCCAGCAGTGGACATCTATCGGCTGAAATGATGACTAGAAAATATGGATAGATTGTATGATAAAAACTTTTTACAAAAAAAATACAACCAAGTCGGTTGTATTTTTTTTTTCAATGTTAAAAATACACTGAAAAAAACATAAATTCAGCCGAACATAGAACCTCCTCCCTTTTGAAATCGGTTAAAAAGTGATATGAAAGAAAAGACAGTCAGCGATACCGTGACGGTTAACGGGCCAGAATGGAAGAAAAAAACGTGTTGCGCCAACCCCGTGTAACATGGGACGAAGGCAGGAAGATCACGATTTTAACGTCATTATCGCGTGAAAATAATAAACACACTCAAAGAACACATTCGTATGATATGAGGTTGCATAGATTGTAATGTTAAGCTTTATTAATTGCGGCTTACGTCGCAAGTCGCCGCAAAGACTCGACAAAGAGCACCTCTAGCGAGGCGTCTTTTGAAACCTGACTGAGCGTCGTTTTGTGAAAAATTACCTTTATTAGAGCTGAATAAAATCAATAGCGTCTCCCTCTGGCGTGGCTTAATGAAGGCTGCTTGAATGCTTATTAGCTTCGCTCAGTCCAAGAAAGGTTTAATGAAAAATCGGATCCTGCGGGCCGAGTCTGCCGTGGCGTATTTCAGATTAGTGCCAGTGATTAATACAAGCAGCGGCCCTCATATCTCCGGTCTGTCATGAACAGATGAAAAATGCTTCCGCATCAAGTATCAAAGGGTTGATCTGGCGGCAGATGACTTTGTAGCTGGCGCTAGCTTTTGTTGAACAAGCGTTTGTTGTCGAACATTATATTGCTGTCATTTTTCACTTTGATTGTTTCGAACTCGAAAAGTGTAGAGTATTTCTTTGGCGTTGTTTCGCTTCATTTTGTAAGCGTGGTTTCTCGCTGCGAGTAATGTTTTTTAACAGCCTATTATTGTTATCTTAATTAAGTCTTTGTTATTTACGACCAAAACACATTTACTTTGTCGTTACAATAATCCGTCACTACTTAAAGAGTTTATTGGCAGCAGGAGGTTAAACTGCTATTCAATAAATTTTTTTTTGTCGGTCGCTGAATTTATTTTTGTTAATCAGATCATGAAATAGCTTCTCCTCTCTCGCTCTGGGTCGACCTCGAGAGGGAGTGTCAGACTTTTACTGACTAAAACCCACCTGTGTTCTTTCACTTGCTCTTTGCGGTCCCGATTTCCCGCAGCCTTTGTATACCTAGTCATTTATTTATTACAACGGTCAGTGACACAGCCAACAAACATATAAAATGAAATTAAATTTGTAATGCCATATTCATTTGCGAATTTATCGGTCTAGCGACTCTGTCTTGCATTGATTTGAATAATCTTTATGAAAAAAGAAGTCTTTCTTGAGACGTTAGCAATCATGAATTTTAAGTATCTAGAGCTTTGCAAAAGAATACACGACGTTTCTAAGTTTAATATCTAAACGAGTTATCAGTTCATTGGTTCCCAGTTCCAGGAATATAAATATTTTGTTACTGCGGTGAGAGGCATAAGAGATCTTATTAGGGTAGCGGTAGTGCATCCGGATTGCTACGGTTCCACATAAATGCATTTCCATTAGATACAGTGCCTGCCAATAGAAAGAACACGGCGCGAGGCGGAGCTATGGAGCACTGGTTTTGAATATACACTCCGGGACCTTATTGAAGAGCATCCCGTGTACATCTCAGCATCCGTAGGCCTTTGAAACTGTATTTTGTCGTAAAAAAAAAATGAATCGCAAATTCCGCTAAATAAAAACATGAGAGTTTTGCTGTTAACTTAATCGCTTTTCTGAAAGCTATAATGGATATATTTAAAGCAATTAATTTTCTTTCCTTCCTGCTATAACGAATTTTTAAGTAAAGGTTTTTAAATCCAATTACAGTGCTGTATTACGTTTAGAAGGTATATTCAATTTTAAAACAGGATCTTTACAAGTTAATCGATGGAGTAAGCTTCTGTAAATTACAGGGCGAGTAATAAAGTATTAACTCCGAAGCGAGACCGAATTTATTACTAATTGAATTACGGTAGCGTTTATGAATATCGTACTTTATATTAATTTTATTCAATCCTCGAATAAGTATGAAAATTACGTTGTAACTTGTAATAATGGTGAGCCTCTAATTTATTGGCGTCGGCCGTGATTAGGTTCATTAACAGTTTAACAAACTTCTCTGTCTTGGATTTACGGGTATGTGGGTAAGTAATGCTAACTGCTCTTAGGCACGTACAGTAATCCTATTATAATCCTGGCTCTATTTTATCTAGAAGCATGTATTAACTGTAGGTTTATAGTCAGAGGGCTGTCTTTTTCTTCAGGGAGTGTCAGGCTTTTACTGACTAAATTCCACATGTGTTCTTCACTTGCTCTTTGCATTCCAGGGACACGGTGACCCTTTCGGGCAACCCTGCAGTGTGGCAGGCCCTAGCAGGCCCCGCCTTTTTACTGATATCTCATCCTCATTCTGGTGCGAGTTTTCTAACGTACGCGATCGCGTAAACGTTCGCTATGTCAAAAAATATAGTAGAATAAAAAAGCTTTTTCGTGTTTCACCAGATGGCACCTTTACAATTTTGAGTACGTTAAAAATTCGCACTAATGCCAAAGTTAGGAATACTTCTTCGTGTTTTTAAAACCGTGAAGTGCTTTCAGCAGAAAATACCCAAACAGTTCAGTTAAAGAAAAACATTTCCGTACTAAAGTGACTCATTGTATTGTACTACAGCAAAGGTACTATAAAACAATAATATTCCGCAGCTCCGTGATACATTGCATCAAGAAAGTCGGCTCGATGAACCCTCGTATGTGAACTATTGCCTGGGTCTTATCGTATCTGCGCTATTTCCTCCCCTGTATTTCCTTTCACGTTTAGCTTTTCAACTTATTGTTTATTACGTAGTTAGATTTCCTTGCAAAACAAAAGCTTAAGAAGTTATTATGGTATGTGTCTATGGCAGATGTTTTGTTTGCAGCTTTCTTGTTCAAAGGCTTTAATCCTTTTTCCATTTTTGTTATTGTAAGAAAAACGTTCTCATCATTATCATTTTAACCGAAAGACGTTCACTGCTGCTCATAGGCCTTCACGAAGCGCCGCCACAACGACCGTCTCGCATCCATCGAATTCCCGCGAATCACACTAAGTCATCGTTTTGCTTTGTGGGAGGCCTTCCAACGCTACGCCTTCCGTTACTCGATCGCCACTCCAGAACCTTTCGGCCCCACCGATTACATGCTGAAAAACTTAACCAGATCAATTTTTTACACACGGTAAAGCAGTGTCCAAAGAATTTGCATCAAAAATCATCTTCATCATTTATTAATAATCATCTCCTAATGACGAAATTATGGTCGGCGTCCAGTTTAACCGACTGGAGCTTAATTTTTCTTTTGGTTCTATTTATAACTTAGATCTCAAAACGATTTCACTCGTTCCTAGAAATCACAATCCGAACTAAATATAGTTCTCTAAAAAGTTCTTATCATTTGTGTGTAGGCTTCTAAAGCAAATTATTCTTGTCGTCATCGCCTCCTTTAAGGGAAGGGGTGACTAACCTGGCTCGACGGCCCGGCAACCCACGCCCCACGCACTACTGTGATCGTTAACCCATCAACTACACGTGCCTCATGTGCTGGTGTGCAATTAGTGTTGATAATCATTAAATGGTACATCTTGTGTGGGTATATCGGACCACCTGCAATCATTGTGTGTTGAATTCGGAGTAGCATATCGTATTTCATCTGAATCTTGTATTTGTCTGGCGAAGTATTGAAGTGAATTGTTTTTATCTGAGAGTTGAAAGAAAATTGTGCGTAGTATGTTTACGGAAGCTTTTCTGCAAAATTAATTACATTATGAACGTTTTAGGTAAACCTTCCCCGTCGCTTTTGATATTTTCACATTAATGGCAATGAAATTTTCCCAGTATTGAACGAGGAACTTATTAGGTATGTAAAAATGTAAAATTTCAAAGGAAGAACTTACGCAGTAAGAATAATTGAGTATCACCTCCTTAGATACTTGTACCGTACTCGTATAGTAGCTCCACGAGTTTCAATTCTCCCGGATGGCATTTCGAATTCGGCAGTTAGCTGGCGCATTCCTACAGAAAATTCTGTGCGGCGTTACAGATAAGCGAAGTAATAGCGATCGACGTGTTTCTAATACTTCTGAACGAGAGAAAACGTTATTAGAATCATTCGGTTCATTTATAGAAAATTCAGGATTCAGAAAATATTGAATGCTTTAAACTCTTAATAGATTGCTTCGTACACTGTTTTCTAGTAAGTGTTCTAAGGATTGAGCGAGGAAAGAAACCAGGTCGAAACCTATTCACATTTTTGTTTTGTTTGTATGTGTGTGGCCGTGTGCGTGTATGTTAGTTACTCCGGCATTCCAAACCATCTGAAAGGATTTGTATGAAATTTGGTATACGTACAGGTAGGCCAGATCTTTAATAGAACACATAATAGAATAAAAAGTAGGTACACTTTTTATTCCGGAAATCATTTTCTTGAGATAATTTTCTACTTTCACTCTGGCGATACCGCTTGCAGAAGCTAGTATGAAATAAAATAAAAAAAAACTGGGCAAGTGCGAGTCGGACTCGCGCACTGAGGGTTGCGTACAAACTTGAAAGGTAAATTTCGGTTTACGATTTATGACGTATTTAAAAAAAAAACTACTTACTAGATATCGTTCAAACCAACTTCCGGCGGAAGTTTGCATGGTTTGCATGGTTTGCACACCATGCAAACCATGCATGGTTTATCGTTCTCTTATTTTAGAAGTTACAGGACACACACACATTTTACCACTTTGGAAGTGTCTCTAGCGCAAATTCAGTTTAGAAAAAAATGATATTAGAAACCTCAATATCATTTTTGAAGACCTATCCATAGATACCCTACACGTGTAGGTAAGACGAAAATAAAAATTGAGATTCAGTTCTAAGTATGGGGAACTCCCAAAATGTATTGTTATTTTTTTCTATTTTTTTGTGAAAATCTTAATGCGGTTCACAGAATACATCTACTTACCAAGTTTCAACAGTATAGTTCTTATAGTTTCAGAAAAAAGTGGCTAATACGAACGGACAGACACAGACATGACGAACCCATAAGGGTTCCGTTTTATTTGGCTTCGGAACCCTAAAAAAAAATTTTTTTCTTGCAAACATATCAGATCAAAGCCTATAATTTTTATACATATTGTCAACAGGAATAGAGTTTTAATGAATAACTAGAAGAGAACATTTTCCTTTACCACAATTTGTATCAAAGCATGCAACATAGTGTTCAATGCAACCATTCACCAGTATATCGAAAACTTTGCTACACAGAAGACAGATAACTCCTAGTACACCTGTATGCAGCAGTTTGTCACTTGTTTGACCGCATCTAAAGCCGATAGCTCGACTAATTCCAACATTCGCCATTCAATGGCTGTCTGCAAAATGTTCAAGACCCTCGGTACAGTTTCGAATAGCTATGTTCGCCGAATGGTCGGTGCATCGCTTTTTATGGACCACTCGTACTGCGCTTAATCCAATTTAAGTTTCGAGCTCGGCCGTCAGTACGACGTTCAACTGTTTCATTAAAACTGTATTTCATAGGAGTGGATCTGCTTAATTACCCTCACTGTATACACACCAGCTTCATACCAAAAAAAAAACATTTTAATACCTTCCAAATATTTATCTTGTTAAAAGTAGTTAGTTTAAAACCAAGCCTTTGTATAACTAAGGTTCTGGGAATTTCAGAAGCCTTTTCATATTTCAAACAAATATAAACATGAACTTTCGATTAACTCTAACCAAAATACGGTAATCCTAAACATGTTTAAATATATAATTTAAACTTTCTAAGTAATCAGATATTTACGGTACTTATCTGCCCGCAATATATGAGTACTTGAAAATAGTTGGTAGAGCAGGTTGAAATTTATCTAGTACCTAACAATTAAAATACAATGAATATGCGAATAATTTTAATTAGCTACGAGCTTGCTAACGTTGCAAAACTAAAGAGAATTGTAATTGAAACAATATTTCGTTAAATAAGCAACTAATGTTTCAATTAGTGTCCGACCAAAACTAGTTTTCACGGCCGAAACCGATTTTCGGATTTGGTCACAGTTTCGGCCGAAACCGGTACTACCACATAGGCCTGGGACCATGGGTTGACTTTCAAAACGGAAACCTGAGGTCTTGGAACGCAAAGGGCAAAGAAGGAACATAGGTTTGGGTTTACTCAGTAACTCTGACACCCGCTTCGCCCTAGAGCTGGAGAAGTCATTGGATGATTTTCCACTTTAAAAAAAAAACCATTTAAGTAAAGGTCATATTTTTGTGGGAAAAAAATAGTCAACCTTAATCAATGGGTCTTTTTTATACTAATCATTCATTCTCAGATATTAATGGTACAAAACAAAGACACGAGTACCTTTGACCTAATAAATAAGATGCAACATAACGCATCCGATCGCAGCACGAAACCTCTGGAATTTAGCGTCGGTTTCGGCTCGAAACTAAGCAGAAACTCGTTTTTTGCCGAAAACCGAAATTCGATCGGGCACTAGTTTCTACCATTACCCTCTTGCTATGCAACGGACAATGGGTGCATACTTAAATAGATTACCGAAAACATTTGCAAAAGATGGCGTTCCCCTTGAAATAAACCCCTGTATCCACTTACAGAGAAACATGTACGTAAGTAAAGCATAGTGGGATTGATTATTTATAAATTCGGCCCATGCAGTGTCGGTCCCTTCGGGAAGAGTGACATAAACATCTGTTGTTTATTCATCGTGTCCTCCGAATATCGCTACACTTCTCCTTTCCCTTTACGTGTCTATTTTTGTTTGTAAAACGTGTCTTTCTAGAGCCTCTCGTACTTGAAGATAAAACAGGAGACAAGCAATCACTTGAGTTTAATACAAAAGTCCTTGTATACATACATGTTTTAACAATAAAGCCTACTAAATCCCGAATTCAGAGCGGGACTTAGTACAAATCTCAAATTTTAATTAATAAATAGGATCGAAATAAATCAGCTTATGTTTATTTTGAAGAATTCGGGATGTATTTTTAATAGATACTCATTCTAGTCGTACTTACAGACAGCTCAACCAACCAACATTATATTAAATAAGTTATGCAACTATGTACT
Organism: Mythimna vitellina; assembly: GCA_949316375.1. Classification (NCBI taxonomy): domain Eukaryota; kingdom Metazoa; phylum Arthropoda; class Insecta; order Lepidoptera; family Noctuidae; genus Mythimna; species Mythimna vitellina. The sequence continues at coordinate 6,979,294 of OX438686.1, forward strand.
TCCACCACCCCAACCTTTCGAAAACTATGGTAGCAATTTGAATAAGGCAATGATCGAAACGGAGGACCCAACTGGCATTCCATTGCAGGTTGAGTGGAGGCAGGTAATCAAGTGTCATTGATCGAGATGAATGCTCCACACTCGCTGTATCCTCGTCGAGCTCAACCCTGTAGATACTTGGGGTTGAGTATGTAACATGTAGTGACCAGGTACATATCCTCACATGACTCAGGCATGTGGCGATACATAGACTGCTCTTGAATGTATTGGTCTCTTTATGATGCAAGTGCTCCTTAAGTGCGGGAAGCGTTTCATAAATATTATGGTATCTATCTATCTGAGCTTCAACTGTCTACTTCCTCGCAATTTGGAGGAAAGATCCCTCTTGTGTGGATTGTGACGAAGTAGAAAGACAAATATTGTAATCTACCGTTCCGAATTCCGAAACAAGACGTGTTCTATCTGTGGCCTTCTCTCAAAATCAGGTTGCTCTGGAGCTTAAACCTACATGAGCTTAATGGATTTAGAGCCATTACTGGAATAATAGAAAACTAAAAGATACTTCCAGCAAAATGTTTTAGTAGTAACCACTTTAGTAGAAAACAGTATGAGAAAATAAACGCGAGTTATAGAACTTTGTTAAAGCTAAAATAAACCAGTTTGTTATTATTAATTAACTGTTCCTTCCTGATTAAAGTTTCCGGTACAAGGGTAAATATACACGTCAACTCACTCAGTAAACACGACTCGAGTTTGGCAGAATTCAAAACTCATAGCGACGTGAAATTCTATATTGTTTACTTTAAGGCTTATTTTTCTTTTCTGTTTGAGCGATCAACCATTTCCATTCAACCGTAAAATAAAAAAAAAAGCTGGTGCCATAGTTTTCCTGAAGCCCGAGATATTAACAAGTGAGTTAAGGCACATATAGTGCAGTTCTGTGTTCGCAGACAGAGGTAAGCACCGCCTCTAGACTCCGTGTGATGCATTCATTTGCTACAGTGTAAACAGAATTACTCAAACACACTCAACTGAAATATTCTACATTTGTATGTGCAGGCTCACTTTGTTCATGCCCGAAATCACGACAAACAAACAAAATGGACTAACGATGGAGTCAATACTACGGATTCTGATGTAATAAAAGCGAAAGGAAAATAGTTCAAATAACCGGCAATGTATCAAATTCAACCAGTAACCGAACCGAACAAGGTGCTAAAACGAAAATGGATCATAAAATTATTCACGAAAATAAAAACATGAGATGAAAATGCTATAAAACTAAGCCTCGCGTTGACATATTGCAGAGCACGCTTACATTGTTAAGTCAAAATAAAAAGATATATCTAAACATGAATAAAAGCGCAAAGATAAGGAACGTTATTTATTTTGTCAAACAATTTGGGACACGGGCAGACGCGCTGTAAGCACCGAGACACCATTTGAACAGGAAAATTCCGAACTCGTATTTATTATGTTCTAGTATTTTAATTTGAAATTTAAATATTTCAGGACAACTCATACAGCTTGATACCTGGAACTTTAATTATTTACATGTCGCTCTATGAAACTCATTTCAAATGTACGAATTCAGAACTTGATTTGCAATATCAACAGAGTATTTTATTCATAAACAATAGTACTTGTTCTGATAAAACCAGTTTCACGTTCGTTCTTTTTATTGGTCAATCAGATAGTTGATTCAAAGAAATGCTTCCGCAAAACTATGAACAAGCGAGACGGCCTTCGTCACGGTATCATGAACATCTGCTAATATAAACACATCAATGACTCATTTATGCCATCTCAGGTGCGTTCCGAATACCAAATACCGAATACATTACTCGAAATGCGTGTCCGAATTGTGGAGACAATCGGAAACTGGGTCATCATACAATTGGAACGTTAATAGAATTCGCTAGATTAGGTTTGACAGGTAAGCCGCAAGCGTTTGGTGGTGTGTCGGTAAATTGACTACATTTAGGAAGCCTGCAAGGTGGTAACTTCATTATGTAACTGTCTGCTCTTGCATGGAAACACTTTTATGGATCACATAACATAGCTATTGCACAAGGATCCTTTGTGCATTTTATGAGACTCTCAGAGCTACTAAAGTAATGAAGCTTTCTCAAGAACATGCCATATCTACGAGCAAGGACATAAGGAGAAAAGCGTTTAAAGCCCGTATGTAATTTAAAATGATCCTACCACTCAGTGAAACTTTCATTTCCCGAAGCCACTAGACAAATGTTTATTGGTAAAGACTCCTAAGAAATCCAGTTGATTGTTTCCCAGCAGCCTGCGATCACCTTCAATAAGCGAGGAGGGGTAGGAGCCGACCTTCCTTTAGTGCAGACTTCTAAGATTAGTATTCTCGCCTCGTACGCTACACGCAACTGGCGTCAACTACTGAATGAAATGCGACTCTGCTACGTTTCTTATTTACAAACTTTAAAAAGCTCCAGCCAAGCAAATATAGGTCTTTGTCCGTTGAAATAAAGTGTGTGTTAACTGCAAATTATGTTGTCAGTTGATGAGATTAGCGTCGTCATTCACAACATTCACGCACTACATGTTATGTGTGCAGCTCACTGGGTTATAAGGTCGAGTTATATAAATGTAACGAATTTTGTAAATACACGTGAAAATTACGAACAAGTACGTTCATTACGAGTGTTGAAACGAAGCGTAATTTCTTTCAACTTTTACGCGATGCTAATTGTTGTACTGGAGGCAATTGTAGCGTCCCTCTTTTGTCAGTTTTCCTTGTAAAATCTTTTGCAGAAATATATTTGAATGTTTAACATTTGAACTATAAGAGTTTCAGTCGATCAGATGTACCACGAGCTCTTAATGCGATCCTTTTGACGACCTAAACTGAACTGTTTAAGGGATGGATTTATACAACATTATTTTTAGTTAATGCGAAACCTAAGTTTAGTTTGTTTAGAATCAGCAACTAAATGGATTCCAATAGTTTTTACACCATGTTATATTTTTTCCAAAAAAAATTTAAAAAGGTCACAAGTTGGACATCTCCGACACTAAGTACAAAACAGGTCACGGCAGTTCATAGCGGGCATTAAGTAAAACTACCCCTCAGTCGCTCGGATGACCCAGTGACCATGTGTTTGTGCGGAGAACTATTTAACATAACAAAGTTATAATTTTGTGATTTTTCATGATACAGTTATGAAATTTTGTACATAGATTCCTTACATAAAAATACTAGACACGTGTTTCGGGTGTATAGCTCCATTTCTCTTTCTCGCTCGCACACCTGACATTTTAACAGGTCATGGTAAGGCCCCTGATCTCTTTTGAAAGGAGTCAACGTTTCGAATCACTCATGGTTCAGGAACATCACAGTGATTGTTGAAACTCGCGACCCCAACCATGGACCATAGCAATCCGAAGGTAACGCAGTGTCATCCGTAATCCAAGACTATAATCAGCGGAACCTTCGCCAAGGTTTTGTAAAAGCGGAAGAAGTCCAACCTTCGCTTGCGTGCATCACTGTGTAACGAGGTGACTCGTGCTGTGCACGAAAATGTTACGTTTGCTAATACGAATTACGGTAATATGGGCTTGATTAGTACTTATAATGAACTTGAAACTTCAAAAAAAAAGAACTTCAATGTATTTTCAATTCGAAGAAGGTCTAGGTAGTGTATGTTATGTTAAACCTTGGACATGACCGGACATAATTTGATATCATTTTTCAGTTTTCCGCCCATAGATGCAAAGGATTCTCTATAGCTAATATATTTTAGAAAATATCTGATCTTATTGTCATGCTTGACAATTTTTGAGTCAATCGCTTTCAACTGAAACAAACATGATTTATATATTCTGATATTAGCTATTAACTATATACTTACATATATTATGTAAATAAGTTGAGTGCATACCTTTTAGTAACCTGAACTACCTCAATGTATAACCCATCCACTACCCACCCACCACCTGATGTCTGATAACCTATCGGGATGACTCTGATCAACCTTCATCCCTGTCGAGAATTTTCCTGTTACGGATATCTCTTTACTTTATTTAAATCAACGCTCCGATAATAAGAAACTTCCTTTTTTGGATCATCTCCAAATCGCTCGGCCTTGTAACACAACCGTTCGAGGTCGCTATTGTGTCCAGATCTTCAAAACATTGTGCTCGACTATCTTATGGGATCCCCGTTTTCGTTCCAACTTACGGGTAACATAACAAGTGTGAAGAAGACAGAGATGAGACAAGAAAACGCCTTTAAAGTAAAGAGACTCAATAGAATCGGTCGCCATTATGTGAGCTTGCCAACACATATTGTGTCAGATATTTCAGAAATACGTGTACATTAATTTCTTCGCACGACTTTCGACATTGGTTTTTAGAATATTATAATAACTGGTATTTATCTAACCAATATTTGCTTAATTGAATTCCGAATTTTCGCTCTGAATATTCAAGTCTTTTTTGGTTCATTCAATTGAATAATACTGTCCATATATTCGTATATTCAGTCTGTATTTATATTGTACGCACAACATTCCCGATAATGACCGCTGTAATTATTTTCTGTTAAACATAGCGGCTTGATAAATGAGCATCGTAAAGCTAACAACAATACCCTTCAATTATTGATACTCTGAAGACCAAAATAAGTACATATATTGCCTGCAAATGCTGAATCACTATCTCGTTTATGCATTCGTTATAATATTAATAAGAAGAACATAAATAATTAATGGTCGTTGGATACGAGGCTACTTCGATAATTGGGAACAGTTGTATTCGACGGGCTTTTGATTCCTTCCATACGTATTGTGGAGGGGAAAATCGGGAAAACAAGGCGCGACCTTGTGGCGCCGACTCGCCTGCTTATTTATGTTACAGTAGGAATTAAGGATTATGTTGGGAACGCTACTTACCTTAACATGTATCACATACTCATTTACGTCTGTGTATTTAAAAAAAAATACCTGGCGATGTGTTGACACGGTGACGCCTGTGGGAGGACTTTATTCAAAAGTGGACATCGGTCAGCTTAAATGATGATTTTAATAGTCAGGTGATAAAGTATATGGGAATGGACAGATGCCTCTATCTATTATTGCAAGGTGTATGACATTTTGAAAAGAGAGGTAGGCTACAGAGTGAAATTCTAGTCAATTCTGCTATGCAGCTAGTGTCGATGGTGTATTTTAGTTGGCTTGTTTTTAGAACGCTCACTATATTTTATCGCTGTCGAGTTCAGTAGAATTGCAATTGGTATGGGAATATATGACACTGAACCTGTTTTATTAAAATCGAGCCAAAAGTTTTCAGCAAAAACAAAATGCGGGCAAGTTTGTGTTTACATAATCTTAGCAAAGTTCTCGCTCAAACTGATAACAAGATGCATTTCTAGGAACTTCTACAATATTCATAGCTTCTTTTAAGAAAGCTTACGTAAGTTTATAATCTCAAAATCGAACCCTTGTTTTGAAAACAGCTTTCAGGATTTATGTAGGTAAATTCTAATAACATTTATATTACGCTACATGATAGCGGGGTTACCACGACGTTCAAAGAAGATTGTTTCTTTCTTATTTCAGTGTGGGAAAGAGACAGAGCTATACAGGTTGTCTAGCGCCTTCTCTTACCCACACTGGAAATAAGAATGAAACAATCTTACTTTAAACGTCATGGTACAGGTCATAGTTTGGCTTCACTGTCGCTTTCATGCAGCATTCGAAGAGCTACTCTTAAGGTCTCACCTAGAATCAGATTTATTTATTTGTAAAGATAGGTTACAGATACACGTGTGAGATGTTACATTTTTGTTGGTTCTCTATGCTTTGCCATTAGGCGTACAATGTTTATATTATTCATTAAATTATTTATTTTGCAATATTTAAAAATTATAGAAATCGATAAGTACAGTTGGATAGTAAAAATGTCACTAATAGAAATCTTATTAAACAGAAATGTCAAAAAATAAAATAAGAAAATGACTAAAAAAATTAATCAAATTAATACGAGTATACTCGTACATTCTAAACTACTGTCGAGTAGTATACTTCCCAGGAAGTGAGGGCTCAGTTTTATGAAAAAAGAACGACGAAGAAAAATTGCTTTTCAAATCAGACCTAACCTTCATTTGTTTTTGAGAATATTATTATGGCGTTATTGTAGAAGAACCAAGGTCGCCGACATAGCCCTAAGAATCGCCAAACTTATGTGGCAATGGCCAGGCATGGTACATTGTTCGTAGAACGGATGGTCGGTTCTAGAGTGGCGACTGCACACCCGAAGATGCAGCTTTGAAAGGCCTCCTACAAAGTGGACCGTTGACCTGCCCCCCTAGTCAAGTTACAATCCTATTGTTCGAGCCGAACGCCTTGAGTAGGCCACGCCTCCGATTCCTTTGTTCTGACGTCATCACAACGTTCAGTCACGTGGTCAGAACAAAGGAATCGGAGGCGTGGCCTACTAGAGACGTTCTGCGCGAACGATACGATTGTAACTTGGCTAGGGGGGCTGGTGAGAGTTGCGAGAATGCGATGGATGCGAGACGCACAGGACCGTTCACTGTGGCGACACTTGGGGGAGGTCTATGTCCAATAGCGAACGTCCTTCGGCTGAAATGACTACGGCGTTATTTCCAAAAAAAAAAATCTTGTACCTATGTCACAAAATTTCGAAAGGTAATAACGTCGTATGGTGCCTCGCCCTGATACCTACGTTCCTAGGCTGCGGCGCTCTGTACCTGAGCGCCTCCTATCTAAGTATATCACGTCTAGTTAGATTACACTGATCAGGGAAGCTAACGTTGGGTTATTTATTGGTTAGCACCACACCGCAGCGCACCTGCGATCCGCGTGGGAAATTCTGATAGAAAATGTTTTACTTCCCTGCTCCCTGTCTGGCGCTCGTGATAAAGTTGTATTTTAGTGAGCTTGGTTTGTTTGTGGCGTGTTGTGTGTAGTAAATTGATAAAATTATATTATTTCATGTCGGTATTATTATGGCCTACGGGCAAGCTAAAATACATTTCCCACGATAGAGAATTTAGCGCATATTTCGCGTTAGTAATGCATGCGAGTTATGCCAATAATGCCAATCTAAGAAAAAAAACATCGGGAAACCCAACAAAACGAATTGCCAATAAGCGTATTGCAGTAACCTCTATAACTTTATTGGCAATAACAAGTTTTATGATGTGAAAATGCAGATATTTTTCTCAATAACTTTTCTATACCGCCAAGTTACCGTAATGTCATATCTCGGATTAATGGTGCCGGGCCTAGATACGACATCAACGCCAATAATAAAGTAAAATTTACCACGGTACTTATTGGTTCCATACCTTCTTTTTGAAAGCGGTTAATGTTGAGCTGTAAATTGTGGTAAATGATAATATATTTATTTTACGGTAGCGGTAAACTTTACACCTGAAAGCCCATATTTATGAAAGACTAGCGTCTGCTAGCGGCTTCACTCGCATGAAAGAAGGTTACTCCATACAAACTTGACTTGAAAATTTGCCTGTTGGTCTAGTGGTTAGTGGCCCTGACTGCTATGCCGGAGGTCGTGGGTTCGATTCCCACCCAGGACAAATGTTTGTGTGATGAGCACGATCATTTATTCTGTGTCTAGGTGTAATTTATCTATATATGTATGTATTTAGAAATATATAAGTATGTTTATCAGTTGTCTAGGACCAATAACACAAGCTCTGCTTAGCTTGGGACTAGACGGCGTTGTGTGATAGTTGTGGAATATATTATATTATAAACTTTGGACCCCCGTTTCATCCCCTTAGATCGATTTATCAAAATTCACTCCATTTTGATAAATCGCCCCTAAGTGATCGCTTACGTCATAAAAATTTCATGCTCCTAGGCCCCGTAGTTTCGGCTGTGCGTTGATATGTCAGTCAGTCAGTTTCTCCTTTTATATATAGATGAAACCTATAAAATCCCGCACTACGTATTCCGAGAGTACAACTGTGAATGAAGGCCGCAGAAAGATTTGTTTCAAACTATTCAAAAACTTTCCGGGTTTTCTCTGAAATTTTGCATGTAAGTCGAGATTCCACTGACGGAATTCCCACAAAGTATTCGGACTTTTTTGTTGATAAAAATAGTTCCTAGTCCTGAAATACAAGAGTTTTTTGAAAGATAACATTGTTGAATAATTTAGCACGACTGCACGACCCTCATTTTTGTAAAGTAAATAATAAATAAATAAATAAATGTTTATTTTTCTCACCACAATATTTTACAATACATCAAATTCTTAAAATTTAGTGACAAGCGTTTTATTATTGTGGAAGACTGGTGCCTAAATTAGGCTGCAAGCCTGTATTTCAGGACACCAGGACCCCGCCTTTTATACAGTGATAGATAATCACTTAACATAACGTAACTTAACATTAGTTTTCAAAACTAATCGTTGAACTCATACAAAATTAGGGCGGTTAGGGGGGTTTTATAGGTGTCTTCAAGGCTAGAGTGAATAGGCTCTTAATAAACTAGTGCGCCTGACCATCAATGATTGCATCTCCGCTTACCATCAGGTGGGATCGCAGTCAAGCACTGGTTTATATCAATTAAAAAAAAAAATATTTTTTAATAAATAAATAAATAAATATTCGTTAGTATATGTGTGTGTGTGTGTGTGTGTGTGTGTGTATATGGGCATATAAGTATATGCGTGTGTGTTGTTTGAAAGATAACATTGTTGAATAATGTAGCACGACTGCACGACCCTCATCTTTGTAAAGTATAAGAGATAAGCTGAAAATATTGGCTCCAAATGACTTTAACGAAGGACATGCTCGTTAGACAACCTAAAATAGTGCCTGCAGACACAAACTGAATCTAAATTACTACTCAGCAAAACTAAGTACCTAGGTCCTACAGTAAATAGTCCAAAAAAGCGAAACCTATGTATTTACCCAAAATACTTTAGAATAAAAATAGTACATTTTGATACAAGTGGAGAAAGTTTCTCATTGCGACCGAGGCGGAATTCGCCGAGTTGAAGATAAGGGTGTTACGGAGCAGGGTGCTGCAGTGACAAATTTTCACGTGTATTTACTTCAGTTTTCATACCTACGCTCGGCGGCGTCGTGCTAAGGTTGCCGTCTTGTCGCGAGATCCAAGCGCGCCCGGGTTCTACAGCAGCGGCGCGGCAGCGGCGGCTGCGCGAGCGTCCGGCTAGCCGAACATCTTAACTGTTTACCGGGGGCGCTCACCTACCTACCTGTTTTAAGGTACATTTAAACGAGCCATCGAAACACAAGCGCCTACTTACCTCTCTGAAACTACTGGTAGCTTAAAACACGATAATTCACCATTTAATGTTGAATTTAAACAACTGTCCAATGAACAGTTAATAATCGCACTGGTCCGAGCGCTCCGAGATATATCGTCCGTGAGCGGTGTCTATGTGTGCGTTGCTCGAGCGCGCTTTGTGTGCAGATTGACTTCTGTACATTAGTGTTCTGTGCTGATACTGTAAATGCGCCACCGGTGCATGGTGGATATCCCACCTACACGCACAAAACGTTTTGGGAACACATTCATTGTGCGTACAGCTAAGGAGTGGAATTCCTTGCCGGAATCTGTGTTTCCTGATGGCTACAACCCGGGAAACTTTAAGCCAAGAGTGAATAGGTTACTTCTAGGTAAGCGCGCTCTATCGTCGACCGCATCGTCGCTTTGCATCAGGTGAGATAGCGGTCAAGCGCGAACCTATCAAGAATAAAAAATAATGTAATATTGTGGCGGGCGAGCTCGCGCACTTTTCCGCACTAGTGCGACAAACAGTAAATTGCGTGCTTAGAAGCAGTAGGGATAAGAACGGGTTTTCGAGTAAGAGTATAAAATTTAGGTAAATTAGTCATGTTATTTAGGCGCGGAGATTAAAATGTCTTAATAACAGCTCTTATTAATTTCAATTTTACCGCCGTATAAAATAAATTTACACACAAGTAAACAAATTGGATTCTATCAGGCGAATCGTAAAGAAATATAATAACAAAACAATAAAACCAATGCCAGCAGAACTGTATACTGAATATCTACTAGGATTTTATTTAACCTTGCGCTAAGAAATTGAATATTCTTTGAAAACAAAGATGTTTAAACGACTCGCTGTTATCTCTTTGTAGACTAGACTTTAGAAATGAGGACTACAGCATTTTTTGTGCCATATTTTTCCCCGAGCTATTGTTTCAGGTTCTGTTACGCTCTCAAGTGTCCGCAGTTAGTAAAATTAAGTTAAACACTTTGTTTCTTATCTCCATTACTGGAATTAAATACTAAACTCACTGAGGTGACAAATACTTTATACTTAGATAAAACTATTTTTAATGTAAGTAGGTAAAGTACGAATCAAGCCCTTTCACCGCTCACAATTTTAAACAGATTTCCATTTATCATACAGTTTAATATACATGCTAATATATACCCTTTCATTTAATACCCCACTTGACCATATTCGGTTGGTTCGGTTTCGGTTGTTCACCCCCCCCCCCCCCTCCCATGACTTGTAAATAACCATTACTGGAAAACCTGCTTTTAAATAAAAAAAAAACAGCATCCAAATCGGATCACCCATTTAAGAGTTACGGTGCCATAAACAGACTCGATCAAAATTAAAACAATCTCTTTTTGCGTCGGGGGTTAAAAATTTCTATGAATTCATATGCACACATTAAGATCATTACCGTTATTTTCAGGTAAAGCAATTAACAACATAACATATAGAGTTACCTCTATATCATAGACAGATGTCAGCTTTTCATAGAAGATAGATTAATTAATTAATGCAGTTTAGCACATAAACACACTACGTACGCCACCCCATAATACCTATCACCTGAGATCACCTGTAACCGTTAATGAATCAAATCATAGCCCTATTGTAGGGTAATCAATCTCCGTACATGAACGCTTTAGGACAATAAGAGAGCGACCTAATTAGTGAATGAATAATGATGCAAGTAATGTAGTTATGCCACTAATCTAGCTGAAGTGCTTAATTACGGTGAAGGATTATCATTCCTGTATTTATTTTATGTTATATCAAGCTGACCCATATGGTGGAAGGATGGTAAAATTTGCAACTAAAAAAATAGCCGCGCTGTCAAACAAATTGGTGATCCATGGAAGTAGTAAGTACATTTTAGTCGGTACAGTACTAGGTAACTATTACTTTTTATTCATAGTATACGTTCCTTAGTGGTATTTTTTTTGGCAGAATGGCGTTTTCTTTAACATGAACGGTAAGTCTCGTATTTTAAACCTTTAAGTCTCTGGATGCCAATTAAATTAAGCTCAACTACGACTTTTGGATGGCCTTTAAAATAGTGGAGGCAGTAAATGCGATTTCCGATAACTTATTATTGCATAGTAGATTTGCAACTACATGAAGTATTTTTTTTTTAATGTGAGAGTTCATTCGATAACATACATTTTCGTCGCGATGTGGATTGTCGGCGTTTTGTGCGTTCTTACCAACTTATAGGTTCATTTCACATTCAGTGTTAAGGTGAAACTGTTATTGACAGATTGACTAAATTCTCATGCTTGTGAAGCAATAAAGATCCTTAATACCAGCAATAATAAAATGTAAAGTCCTCTACGTCAGATAAATGCGGAAAACTCGCGTGTTCAATTCGACGAGTTTCTTATTTTATTCCGAATCTTGTTTTCTAATGAACGTAAACACAGTTACAAAGCAGTTTGTTTAATTAAAGGAAAATCCTTTGTCCTGTTCTATTTTTGTACAGACCTTTGAATCGTGATAACTGTTTTCTTACTTTTGAACAGGAATATTGGCTTGTAAATTACATAAGGCGAGGCTAAGACAGGAATCGGCTTAGTATCTGTTAATATGGATATTCTTCCATAACTTGACTATAGATCCAATGACGTTTTTACCCGACTGCAAGAAGGGTTATGTTTTTCGCGCGTATCTTGTATGTATGTATGACTGTATGTATGTAATATTCTTTATTACCTCATATGTTTCAAACCACTTGTCATTATTTTGAAAACTTTGGTTTTTTTTTAAAGTAAAAATACCATTGTTTTAAATTTCCTTCCACATTTTTTCGAGAGCCCATCCTCTCATCCAGCCCATCATCCCACCCCGTCAAAATCGGTCTAACTGTTTCGAATATTAGCTGGAACAAACCGATACATTACAAAAATTTCAAAATTCACATTTTTGTTATAAGTATCGAATACACTGTGACATACATTTAGTAAACAAATGGTTTTTTGATTTTGCAAACAGACACACACTTACACTTACAAACATTACACATTACATTTACATTTGTAAAACCTACCTAGTCATCCGGCTCTCTTATTTTATATCTGATGGAGTATGGGTTACCCCATACTCCATCAGATATAAAATAAGATATAAAATCATACGAACTAATTAACAATAAACATTTTTAATAATGAGACAACAACCATGTTATATGTTACCGGACCGACATGACATGATCAAACCACAACTCAAAAAACATTCATAAAGATGACACTGCTCACGCATTTCATAATACCAAAACAATATCTTAAGATACAAAATAAGCGAACCGAATGACTAGGTAGGTTTTACAAATGTAAATGTAATGTGTAAATTGTTTGTAAGTGTAAGTAATAAAGCGAGCCGGATGACTATGTAGGTTTGTGAACTTTAAAGTGGTAAATGTACGCCTGAAATAGAGTGAATAAATAGTAATATTAGATTATAATAACAATTTTTTTTTTAAAAAGCCGACTGATTAAAAAATAACGTTAAATAAAAACTAAAAAAGAAAAAAACAAGTTCAATTTTGAATGCATAAATTTTAACACATAAAATAAAACAAATAATAAATTCTAATACGGAACATATTGATTGCAACAGTCGGGACTCAATAAAATAATTTAGACTAAAATCATTCCAAAAATATTTCAAATATATGTTTCACCGAGGTAAACGCCAGCCCTTGGGTCACGCGAAATGTCAACTAGGCGTTTGACTATAATAAAATAATTATTTGTACTTAATTATGCTATTCTAATGTGCGCCTACAGGTATATGTCGTAACAACGATAAGTTTAGTGCAGTAGAACATAACAACAATGCATCGGATTAAACATAATTAATGCACATTTATTAGTGCATTGAAATTAGAATAATTCCGTTCATTAGCCACATTTCTGCATTAAATCAAGAAGCAACATTCCACGAACAACATTCTACTGTCACGTTTCCCGCCCAACATTCTTAAATTGGGCATGCAACATTCAATTTCCACTTTTTCCCCTCCACGAGGTAATGGAAATCACATCAACAGCCTGCTACAAACAAGGTTGCGTTTAATGAGTGACTTGACAAAAAATTACCATAGACACAAAGCTGTTATCTGTATATACGAGTGAGCAATCTGACGATCCTCGGTCATTAAGATTTACGAGGCTCTTGCTATCACTGACGCCGATACAAAAGGGATAAAGATAAGGGACGAAATAAAGCTTTTATGGAAATCCTCTCTAACAATCGAGACGATATAAACACTGACTGTTCATTAAATATTTAAGCTTTTTTACGTACAGGAGTCGGACCGTTTGGATATGAAGGCCCTAATAAAAAATAAGGATATTTGAAGGAATGTAATTCCTTAGAATGTTTTTATTAGCTCTGATGAGATTTTGTAGATATGGTAGCAAATACTAATAATCGCAATAATAAAGGACAAGCATGGTAAAAATTTTGTAATTTACGTTAACATAAAAGAAATAAACAGAAAAAGAGAAAGGCCATACATTGTAGCAGTTGTATAAACAGTAGACAGAGCAGATAGGCATCTAATGAATGGACAGTGTTGGAGGGAATATGTAGACCTTGCGCAGATAAAATATAATTGGTGAGTACCAAAATTCCAGATAGAAAGGCGGGTAAACCCTATCAGTATACCTAACAAATACGTTTTAACCTAGGTAAAGAGTAACCAGCATTAATCCAAAACCTCAAAGATTGTTTAACCTATATTTTGATTGGGCACGCCACAATTATGGCGGTAAGTCCCCTCTTTGAGGCGTGGTTGGAAAGACCTCACGGCGTCCTCACATTCCGCATGACGCAGGTTCTCACCGGACACGGTAAGTTCGGGAGGTTCCTGCACCGAATTCGTGCGGAAACGACGCCCGGGTGTCGCCACTGTGTGGCCCACCCGGAGGACACGGTAGAGCACACGGTGGAGGTGTGCCCCGCTTGGGCAGAGCAACGCCGTGTCCTCGTGGGGGCAATCGGCGGCGGCGATCTCTCGCGCCGGGCCTTGGTTCAGGCCATGCTCCGGAGCGAGGAGGAGTGGCAGGCGGTCGCCTCCTTCTGCGAAGCAGTAATGCTAGCTAAGGAGGCGGCCGATCGCGTGAGGCAACGGTCCTTACGCTCCAACCGCCGCCGGGATTCCGATCCCGATTTCCGGCCACCGTAGGCGCGGGCTTGTAGACGGCGAGCAATGGGTGGCTCGCCGTCTGACCGTCCGGTAACCGTCCGGACCGAGCCCAAGTCGTCGACGGCGCGTATTGTTCCACGCGCGCCTCAGGGAGATGTCAGCAAATCGTAGGGGCCCAGCAGGGTCGAAGCCTACTGGGGCCACGGGTAGTGTGAAAGCGAAACCCGGGGCCCTGGGACGAAGGCAACGAAGGAACAGGAGTGGGTTTTTAGTCAGTAAGAGTCTGACACTATCTCCCGCTCCGCCCAAGAGCGGGGATGTCATTAGGATGATTTTCCCACCCAATAAAAAAAAAAAAAAAAAAAAACCTATATTTTGATGTAGATAAATACAAGTAGGTATTTTTTTAAATATCAGACAACTTAAGTGATATTACACAACTATTGACTTTTAAGACGTTGATACAAAAAAAAAATGCAATGCAAATATCAAAGTGCAAATATTATGTAATTTCGCAAATGCTACATTTCATCGACTTAATTAATGCAATCCCATAAGCTATTATTTTATCCATTAATTAAAGTGACACTATCACCAAATTAACCTACTGACCTTTACAACTTGCAAAAATTGTAATAAAAATCATGCTGCGCTTGTTTGACACGCCACCTTAACTAATTGATTATGAACACAAAATATTTACTAAGTAGTAGATAACCTATTTTCTATAGAATCTACCTCAAGAGAAAATAATTATCGTAAGTAAATGACTGATCTCTATTATTTCAACGGAAACCAATACCCCGTATTTAGTTCAAATAGAATTGGAAGATTGATCGCAGGTCGTTAAATCCCGCATTACCGTCTAAACCACAAAGGGATATCACGAAACTTGGTTTGCTACAGATATCCTTTTGTAACGTTAGAATTGTAGCTAAAAGAAATTTTAGGAGATCATATTATAGAGGGAGGTGGGGAATCAAAAAGCGTCGTAGGGTTCTCAAGTGCGTGTTGGCAAGTAATTCGAGTACACTCGCATTCGCGTCGGTACGCAATGAGGGATATTGCAAAAAAATCTAATAACAGTCGTAGGGGGGAAGAGGGTGTTCAGGAAATTGGAGCGGTGACACCTCGCAGCGGCAGGCTACGGCACCTGTGACAATTACACTTAGCGGCACGGAAAATTGCCCACATGTGTACTGATTAAATTGTAATTTTCTAATACAAACTCTTCACTTCTGATTACGTGCTGTAAATTTGTTTATTTACAGAGATATCATGATTTATTAATTATAGACCATGTTTACAGTATCACGAAAAAATAAAAGAAACTTTTTATAAGTCAATAATGAAAAGATTACTTCTAGGCAAGTCTGCTCCATCGACGCTTTCCATAAGGTGAAAAATTAAGTCCGATTGATGACTATTGAAAATTGCAACCTTATCAATATACAACGAAGTAAATTACATATTCATAGAATTCTGTTTTCGTCCCACTTTACAGTTTATTATAACAATAAAAGTGGTTTAAACAACTGGCCCACTGACCCGCTACTTTCTCGCGACCTTGACTTAACACTTACATTAACTGTCAACATTTCTTTTTTGTTTGGTAACCGACCAACTTGGACATGGGAAAGAGAACAAAATTATAAAGGTTACGCAAAATTCTAAAGTGACCTTCATGGATGCTGGATGCTCGCCAGTCCATGGTGCGACATTGACCCAATAAATGAGAACAAACAGTAAGCTGCCAGCCAAAACTATAAAGGCCAAGTTTGAATGAAACTATGTACATTTGATTAATCTCATGCGAGTAGGAATTAACCTACATCCATGAATAGGATATTGTTATTTCATTTGCGGTCATTTTCCTGCCAAAGACTTGTCCAGAACGAAAATATTGCGGAAAAGATTGTAACGGTCAAGTAAAAGAAAGCAAAAAGCAAGTTCGTTAACGACAGAGGCAGGTTTGTTATACATATTTCACAAGGTTCACTACATGAGAACTTATCGGAACAGAGCGGACAAAATGAGTTTCTCGATTGACTTAGTTTTACCCCGAAAAGATTCAGTAGGAAACAGGCGATTTCTGGTGCGACAAAAAGTTTTTCAGTCACGGACAAATATGAAACTTCTCATTCAATACAAAGGACAAAAGATAGGTTTTTCGTAGATGAGACTTTTGAAGAAGACTAGTGAGTTTGTGGGAGACGTTGGAGCCATATCGGAAAACTTTACGTCATCACTTCAGCATGACATAAAAACAGTTGTGTGGGGGAGTGCGGCTATTCCGCGCGGATTAATTAGCCGAACAGGGCACTTGAATTTAGTCTTTACGACGCTCTTTTGAGTCGCATTCTGCGCGAACATTTGTGGAGACAGTTGTAGAGGTTATAAAGCTAGCGTTAACGGTCACCGCAGTAAACACATGCTGTGGTCCGACGCTTGAATACCGACCCTCGTAAACGGCACGCCTCTAACAAAATACAGACTACCTTTGTTTTGAGGAAAAAACACGTTCAATCTAAATCCCTTCGTGTTTAGCGTTCACAACACAATGTCTTAATTAATGTTTTACTTTCTAAAGATGGTCAAAAACCATTTTCTTTCACAAAGGCTTTTTATAATGTAAATGCTTCGATATCGAAGAGCAAAAACATAAACGAACGATTGTATCATAACAGCTCAACTATTGAGTTGCCACCTACTCCCCGTTGTTAAGACAAAAGCAAACTCAGGTTAACACGAGTTCCCACTCGGCGGGTTTAATAGGCGTCACCGGCTGATCGGATCGCGCCCGGGGCCGCGCGGGCCGTGGGCGCCGCCGCCGGGCGGCCGCCCGGGCGATGCGACGACGAACACCACTTACATACAGCACTGTGTTTTCACTACAAACAAGAAATATTCTACATTGTTATTATTTCATAGAACACTACCAGTAGTATCACAATAGCGATACTTGTCCATATTTGTCATAACTGACGCTACAGTATTTTTAAAATACCAAAAGACAACAATGGCGGGCTATCTCAAGTGAAATTAAATTCATTTATTTCTGCGAAGCCATGTAGCTGCATCTCTGAAAGATGTTGCAGCTCTCGTAATAAGTATGAATAAAAACATCGCATATGAGGAATATAAAAGGCTTCCTTTTCGTAGTAACTCACAAAAAAGCAAAAACAAGATTTGTACGAGTCATTTGAGAAATGGAAGAGGAGCTTGAACTGGGACAAAGTTTCTGGAACAATCGTTATTTTTATTGTCACCCGAAGTGTTCTTGTAACATAATATATTTATGTGTCATAGAGAGCAGGGCGGGCGATGTGGCGGCAGTAGAGAAAAACATAAAACAGTAATTATTCGAGTAGACACAACAGAAATGTCGTCCGCGCAGACACAATAACAAAACTAGGTTATTTATACGCTTGACAACGTTGAAATCTTGAATCATAAAGTTTTCCTGAGAATCCCTTCAGCTGTCGGGCTTTGGAGAGGAAATAAAGAGATCGACTCAACTGAACTCGGTCTGGTGCTGGAACTGTTTTTGTTCACCCCTTGCGTATAAAGTTTAAGCAACTCTTTACAGGACCACATTGCGTTGTTGATTTATATATACTCTGAGGCATTACGAAGTTAATGGGCCGTAAAATTATGCTAGTGGTTTACCCGGTTGTTTCAAGAACATGTAAGTAATCTAACTAGGCGTGGGAGTGAACAGAGGAAGGGTCTTCTGCGACAAACTCCCGTCCTCGGGAATATAAAATATTTCGGTGTTCGTTCTAACAAATGTGTTCAGTTTTCCTGCTTTTATTTTAAACGTGGATAGCACGAGTTTTAAAAGTGCCATTTTAAGGCTTTTAGATGTCTTAACTTCGGTGAAATAGACTCGCCCATTGAAAACAGCAGACAAAAGGAACTAACGAACGGCTTTTTGAAGCAGCGATGTTATGATATGAATTATTTTATCTTTTTCTTGTTAGAATTTTACAATTTTGGTCTTTTATTATATGTTTATCTCTTGACAGCATTACATTACATTACCTACAATAATGAAACGTGAAAAAGAGTAAGCGAGTTCACAACACAAAAAATAATAATAATAATAAAATTTGTGATGAGCTTGCACAACCGCGAGTGTTGAACTACCACAAACATACAACAAAAGAAAACTCGAAACTCCGTTGCTGTGAAGTTGCGATATAAATAAGGAAGTATCTGACCAAAGCCCCGAAATGTTCCCTTTGTTCAGGGGCACATTGTTGACTGAAACTATTCAATAACAAGTGTAGTTAGTCCACAAAGCGTTCGCCCCATCCACCTGGCAATTATGGGGCTCGGCCGTCAGAATGTAATTCCTTATAAATTTATAACGCATAAACCGAACGATGGAACTTACGACAACAATTTCGACTATTTCGAATTTTCAATGTAATTTACTAAGTTCATAACAGGATGGCGCATGGCGGCTACATGATGGAAATTTCAACAAAATAACATGAGGTTTTATTAAGTGGAGACTGGGTCATTGCTGTGCGTACCGTTTATTGGCTGGAATGAGGGAAGTTATTTTTATTTTTATTCTCACGCAAGTGGTGAGAATAGGCAATAACGTGGAGGCTCAGACCTTTATTACTGCAGCAGAGCAACAGTAATAGAAACAAATAAATATACTCTGAATTGATGGGCTTGTAATATAGGTAGGTACCACGCAAAGGATATTTGGGGCAAAAAATATCTGCTGGGATCATAAATCGTATTACGGAACTCTACGGGGTATGCAAATTGATACATAACCTATCCACTGATAATTAAGTCAATCCGAAGATGGCGTGCAGTGTGTCAACGTAAGGGTTGCCAGTTGTGCCGATTTAGGCGGGATGTTCCCGTGAAACAGCAGATTGTTTTTTCCGATTCATTCCGCAATTATGTTATAAGATATATGTTCTTATGTTCCGTATTCACAATGTGTTTATCATCCGCTTTGAGTAACAGAAAACTAACAATTGTTATAAAAAACCAACCAAAAGCGAACTAAAACACGATCATCACATAATAATAATGTTTTCATTTATTCAGACATCTTATTGATCCATTCATTACAAGAAAATTGTTAATTAACTTGAACATAACTGAAACATAGACAAAAGAAAACAATTTAAAATTTCTTAGCCTTTTGATTTTTTGTTCCAATCTCGTTATTTTAACGAGATTGGAACAAAAACTTAAAATTTATTTTGCTTTCTTTTATTTTAAGAACCGATTTCTGAGTTTCTAAAAATAATACCTGGCAACCCTAGACAATGTGTACTACAAGAACCAATCGGATACATATTTCAGCAACAAAATAATACAACTATTTACTAGGATCTTTTCCAATGTGCTAATGCAGAGATTACGCTTCAGCGCAAACTACATCACATAAATCCTGGACTTAACGGATAAAAATAGAGAGGTTGAACAAATACGAGTTTACTTTCTACTGAACATGTCTCGGAGAAATATAACGTCTTCATCTCCCGTATTTACCTTTTTCTTAAAGATTTATGTACACAATAAATATAGGCCCACTCGCGCGCCCAATCACGCTCCCAATATTCGGAGAGGTTACGTCCAGTCCTAAACAAACTCGACCCGGACCCCTAAAATGTCGATTACACTAACTTCTCTTTGCTAAATAAAATAGAGCTAATTATAAAGCGTTATAATGTATGTGCGGTCATGCGTGTCACTCAGGGCGCAAAGGACCACGGACCATTCTGAATTTTGATGAACTAATCTGCATGGAAAGAGAAATGGCAAAGTCAATGAATTGTAGAGAGATCTCCAATAAAGAGTTTCAATGTAAAATGGAACTTTTATTTAAATTGCGAGGTAACTACTTTCAAACGTATTTACACCGCAATGTCACGGCAAATTAGAGCGAGATTGTGGCGGAGGAAAGGACCACTAGAAAGTGGACAACTAAGATGAACTATCTATAATGAGAGCTCCCATTTTCACTATCGTTTAATATTCACACTGTAATTTCCCTACTTAAACATTAAAGATTATTACGTAAGTTAAAACATTTAAACGTATCTATTTGCTTTTTGCAAAGCAGTCTTTTACGCAATAGATAGACCTAGCCACAAGAAAAAATAACAACAAATCTAAAAGGTTCATCTGTACAGCGGACAGGTTTACGTTTAGCGCAATATTAAAGGCCCAGGATTCCATTATCCCGGAGAGAGCCCGGACGTCCTAAGGGATGTCAAAGAAATTCACGTACGTTGTACGCTTCCCCAACTAAATTCGATAACACATTACAGATATTGCTTTAGAAATTATGAAAGTCTCATATTCTATCAATAAGCGCACAAATTTGATACGTGTGAGAAATTGATACATTGGGAAATATGTATGTTGAAACTGAATAATATTCATGTAAGTAGAGGAAACTCTATAGTCTTCGAAAAGCCTTTTAGTAGCTCGGAAAGAAAATACAGATCATGGGCCCGCATTGAGTGAGCAAATACATTCCATCCCGGAGGTTATTTAAGCAATGACTTCGATTTCATATTCCGATAATAAGAAAATTGACAAGAGATTGGGTGGGGAGCGCGCGATAAGGTCACCTACAACGGGCGGGAATTTTCATTGATTCTCAAGAATTCCCTTTAGGCTTAAGAGGGATTACCGATCATTTGTTTCAGTTTGATTCTGTAAGACAGGGGGCAACCGAGAAAATTACTTGTGCGTCTTACCAGAAAATGAAAATGTAAAAGAAAAGACATTTCTATATTATTATAAATCCATTTATAGGGTCCGAGGGAATGTTTTTTGCATCCCGTGACATACAGTACAATATTATGTGGTTTCTTTATCACAAAAAAGTTCATGTGTTTTTTGCGTTCATATTTTTTTGTGAAAGCCAGAAAAACGTAAAAGGTTATTCATTACGTTATGACTAGGACACAGAAAGAAATATAAAATAAGAATCTTATGAATGAAGAAAGTAATACACTAGTTTTAGTTGCTTCACTCACAAGATTAATATTCTAAATGTAAAGAGGACTGCAACACATGGGACTAATGTAGTCTGGATTCGCCATTCACATAGTTTCCATATGAAACGTACCTATAGTAATACGGGGCACATTACTTTGACATTTCCTGAAATTCTTCTCAGTAAATCCCGCGGACCTGGTAGAAACGTGACGGCATTAAAGCCATTTAAGTTTGGATGACTGTTTAAATATTTATTTATGTTACTGTCGATAATTTTAACCGGTCTTAACTAGAAAAATCAGTAAAAAGTATTTTTAACCGCAGTCGTTCGATAACAGTGTTTTTGACTGAAATAACAGTCGAATGTACTATTTTCCAATTAAGCTGGTCAAAAGTAATTTTGAGTGGTTTCAGTCAAAACCTTATTAAGTAAAAATGCGTTTGATTCATTTATTTAAAAAAATACAAAATGTTTGAATGGTCAATAAGTAGGTAGAATTACCTACGGTAAAAATGTTTTGAAGGTTTTTGAATAAAGGTTAATAATTTTAAAGAAGTTTTAACTGATCCAAAATACTTCTGGCCAATTCTCGCTTAAAAGTAAGCGAAAAACCACTTTTGATCGGAAATTTACAGTCGGAAGCAAGCACTATTAAACAATGATTGTCAGGCAAAGCTACTATTGATCAACCTGTACAGTTAATAGTACATTAGGATACAAGTGTATAATGTTGGTGATTACCGCTGAGGCGGTACTTAGATCCAGCCGAAGGCGACGATCTTATTAGAGCCGAGGACGGTAATAACCAATATTCACATGAATCATACGACATTATTGAACACACTTGTGAAGAAAAATAATTAAATTAACAATTTATTCAACAGCTTATCTAGTAAAAGTGTTTTTTTTTGTGATATGGCGGTAAAAACATAATTCTTATTTGTTCTTTTTTTTCACTCCATTTGGGCAGGCTAAGCTCTTTAGACCATATCGCCTTGACACCAGTAATAAATAATAGTAATGCGGATGCAACACATTCTTCAATGTTTTTGCCGATTTGGTAACAAAAGTATCCAGTCAGTCTTCTCGGCAAGCTTCGCTGAGGTAGTCAATACTACAATAGAATTTTCAGCTTCATTTTCTCAGTCACTGGGAATCAATTTATGAATAATTAAAACAGCCACTGAACTTTACTCGAAAAAAATTACGCCAAAAACCGCGCACATCATAAAATGCCTAGAGTAGCTAGACTGTGTAAAAAATAAATAAAGAGGTTACGGACTTATCTACAAAGAAAAACATTTTATTTGAATGAACAATTTATTCATTAAACAAATATTTATTTAAACACGAAATTGCGATTTAGACACAATTTTTTACTACTGAACTAAATAACCTAATGCGAAAAACTCAGTTTCACTGAGTTTTTTGGGGGATTTCATTGAGTAAAGTTCAGTTTTAAATATTAGCTAATTGATTCCTAGTAGACATTGTGACCTAAAATTGGTGTAGCTTTGTATTTCAAGTCTCTGCGCGACTGAAAAAATATGTGGAATCATTGAAACTGGTGCGATCCCGGTAAAATGGAGCTGAGAATTTAATTGTAGTGTTGATTACCTCAGCTGATACATTTGCTGCCAAATACTAGAAAAAACATACCAATTTGTACATCCATATTCTAATAGTTAACCATATAACTATTCATACGAAGACAGTGATTAAAGGACTTAGTATCCAAGCTAAAAACCATTAACAAAAAAAAAAGTAAGTGTATTTTTGTCGTATTTAAACAATTGTTTTGAGAATAGAGGTTTAACAAAAAGGTGTCATCAACATTATCGCACTAGTGCATAATGGTAATCAAAAAGTCACAGTTTGGTTACAAGTGCCAAACAAGTGCAAATGTTGATGTGCATATACCTAAGTGTAGTGCAATTATAGTTGCTTTCTGAGCAAGTGTGTTGAAAAAGTTAGTTATTACCTTTTTTCAGTTAAAAGTACTTTTACCCGGTTAAGAGTTTTGACTTTGACTTTTACAACAGGTAATTTTCTGTACTTCAATAAATTACGTAAGCCAAGCTCTTCATTCTATATGTGGGGGCAAATAAAACTACGTGGTGCTGTCCCTCGGAATCCGGGCTAATGTGAAAGCTTTTGCTGTGCTGAATTATGCAAATTTAATTTAAATAACTGACTTGGCCAGTTTAGCTCGCACGCCACTACCACTGTGTCCTATATGAACAGGGCTACGTGGTGCTCAGGTGGTTGCCGCCTTCGGAAATAGCCTCACATATTTGTAACGTTAACGTTACTAAGTATTCCGCTAATTCTAGTTGGGTGGTGAACAAGGAATGAATATATTGACTTTGAAACAAGTTTTGCTGTCACGAAATTATTTCGGTATTTAGGAACACTTATACACGAGTCTTTACTCGTCTCGTCTTTTTGAAAAGGGCCTTTGCCCTTTTCAAAATGTTTATGTTTGCTACTTGAGTTTTCTTTCAGAAACCACGAAAGCTACTTCAGTAAAGACCTCTATATTTTTGCAAGGTTTTTTGTCGAGCAAAAATCTAGATAGGTACTTGTTTGTTCAATCTCCGTAAACACTTTGTCATAGTATGTAGGTGCAGAATCCCGACAAGGGTAACAAAGTATATTGGGGAATATATTATACACAACACGAGACGTGTGACCCTTACCCTTTTAGCGAGTTATAGTGAAGACCTATATCATAACAAAGAACTGTGGAATTACAAAAGTAGTGTGACATAATGCGACACAAGCACCTTCTAATTTAGCCTGAAGAAACATACGAGTCTAATTAATTCTCAAGCTTTTGTCGCGAGCGCCGCCAACTCAAACATTCCGGGACTTTGACGACTTTTGTATTAAAATTACATAAATGTTGTCTTTCCATTACTTCACTGTGGAATATTGTGAAAGCTAGCAAGTTTACATACCTGTCCACACGGAGCATAATTGAGTGCGATTTCCTATCTTGTCGTTCACTCGACAGGGAAACCAGAAGGAAGAAAATATTCAAGTTACAGAACCGCATGTGTGATCATAATGTCACCTCAAGGATCCAGCAGAATATCACCGTCAGGTATATTTGCCTGAACCGTGTTGAGCTGGACTCCCACTTGGTGCAACATTGAGATGCACACCGCACTATAAGATAAGATAATCATTTATTTGCTTAAACTTGAGTACAGTACATACGCCAAATAAATTGACAGCATGTAACAGATGTTATAATTCAAAACATAGTTCGTCATGTTTGCCTTGGACACTGACATGCAAATATTTCAAAAATAATACAAATAATAATAGATAATATATAGCTTTTATCTGTTGGATATCTTTTTTCTTTTTTTCTAAGTACATGTTTATATTGTTTTTTGTGTAAGTGCTTAGTTTTTTATAAATTAATTGTACTTTGGTATATGTTTTGTGTTGTGGAAAATAAATGATTTATTTATTTACCTAATATGTTGTTAAGCGCCCTATTATAGACCATCCATCCTTGACCAGCCCGCTCTGACCCACGTGTTTAACCTTTAAACACTAATAAAATAAAACTAATAGTTCTCCTTCACTAAAAGCTGGATCCAATTCCCCAGCGTGTGATATACACAATTTCCTATTTTATAACGGTTCGCGAGGGTCCTATAAACTTCTGTAAGAAGATATTATGGTGGCCACCATACCTCACGTTAATTGCTACTGTTTTAATCTCTCAGAATAAAACCCGTCCTTAACAAATATACGAGAGCACCTCGTTAGATTTTGCAATAATTAATTTGAAAGCTTCATTTTCCGACCGCGTACTGAAGGACCAGATATGACAGTTAATGTAGGTATGGGTTGAGAATGGTTTGCGCAGTCATTTTCACACAATAGCAATCTAATTAAGGGCATAATGGTTGTTTCAAGAACTTATTTCAATTTGTTTATATATTGTACGCGATACTTGCCGACAAAACATGATTTAATGAAAGTCTGATACAAACTAAGCCTTTGTTAGTCGTTCGGGATTTAAAAAGCTTTCAGAAGCTGTTACTTTAACAAAATTAATTTAACATCAAAGATTTATGAATGTCTACTGTTGGCAATGAGAACGTTACGCACGTACACTTACGTACGTTATAGAGTTAACAAATATTGCTAGTAAGTAGTGATGACAAACTCCTCTCGAGCATAATATAAAATGTTAAAAAGTTATGAGTCCCCCGTCACATATAAACGACGTCACTAGGACTAGGGCGCACTTGATAAATAGGATGCAGGGAAACGAATGGAAATATTCGAGCTAGAAAACTAAAATGTAAGTTTTTATCTCACTAACAATGTTTGTTTCTTAATTTGAAAAAGAAATGGACTGATGACGTGAGGCTTATTTAAATTTAATGTTTTGATGGAAAATCATCAAATAACTTCTCTCATTCTGGGTGGAGCGTGAGGGAGTTTCAGTTTGAAACTCACCTGTATTTCTTCAGTTGCCCTTTGCGTTTCAGGGTTACGGTAACTCTTTCGAAGAAACCGGTAACATGCTTGCCTACACGCAATATCATGTCATAACAATTCATAGATGTTGAGTCTGCTTCGTGGATACAACTTTATTTTTAGTATATGCGAAACCCGAAACATGTGTCTAGTATTTTTATGTAAAGAATCTATGTACAAAACATAACCGTATCATGAAAAATTACAAAGTCATAAGCTTGTTATGTCACCTGGTTGTCAGCACAAATACATGGTCACCGGACCATGCGGGCGACTAAGGGGTTGTTTTGCTCCCGCACCAAGCTGTACGCTAGCTCCTGCTGTACTTTGGCTCCTAATGCCCGCTATGACCTTTGTTATACATAGTGTCGGTGGTATCCAATTTGTGATCTTTTTTAAATATTTTTGGGAAAAAATATAACATGTTACAAAAATAATTGGAATCGATTCAGTTGCTGATTTTGAACAAACTATTATCAGGTTTCGCATATACTAAAATAATTATGTATATTTATTTATTAAAATTTTATGCATAGTAAGAAACATTATACGAAGTCGGACTTAATGCCTTATATATTCATATAAGAAGGATATATTCCGGTATCCATACCTCAAGGTTGTTTAATGGATGGTCAACTTAATTTTCTTAATTGTTCATGTAAATCTGACAACGCGTGGGAAGACTAAACTACGCAATTAACGATTTAAGGAACTGACATTGAATATTTTTGGACGTCAATATACCATGTTTTGATGTAGTCAAATACAGAACGTGATAAACGGGTAAATTTAATGACGTCAGACTCAATTAGTAAGTCATTGAGTATTGAGTGGTTCAGTCACCTTAAGTACTTCGAAAGGTGTAGTTAGTGAAGCGTGACATCATGGACAACCTAAAGGGTTAGTCCAGAGACTCTAGAGGCTGGCTAGACTATAAATACCACTGAGTAAAAGGCGTTTGAAGGTAAGTAAAACCGTGAGAGAAAAGAGAATCCTCACGCTCCAGCCGCTTCAGGAGTCGCAAGGCGACGACGAGCAATAAGTACCAAACCCGAGTTCACGGCGCGTTGTGTTCCACGCGTTCCTCAAAGAGTTATCAGCAAAATTAAAGAAACCCAGGTTTTAAACAGTCTGACACGCCCTTTCACTACACTCGGGGCGAAAATAGTAATTTGATAATTTCCCACCTAAAAAAGGCGTCTGGTCGAAAGCATCGCCCGCCAGACACTTAATACTACTTAATTACCGTCTTATTTGTGATAGCAGCGCCGCTAGTCGCTAAACGTTCACAATTTGTGACACCAATAAATATAATGGTAAATGTCTGTCCGGGTGCTATCGTGGCCCTTCTAGCGTCCAGTCGCGCTGTGATTAAACGACTACAATATAAATGATGAAGGCTCGCAATTAAGCTGACTCGCCCACCGCATCCATCACTCCGAAGATATCTCGGGAACTGATTTTGTTAAGCCATTTTTCTGGTAGCAGTAACATACCCTTTCACTTTGACGAGTATCGACGATTTCTATTTTCGGTTTACATTTATTAATCCCGCGACGCTCTGTAGTAAAGGTTATATCTAATAACCCTCCTTCTGGCGCAGTCGGGTAAATAAACTGTAAGTATTTCATGTTGTCCGCATGCCTACTAGAGGGCGCGAAGGATTTTGATCTAATACGCATAATATGAACAAAATTGTAAACAGTAATAATTTATCAGAATATGATTAGAAATAGTAATTTAATTGTTTTAATTTAACTTAATTTAGTCATGTTTGATTCTTAATTTAATTACAATCCGACGTTTTAAATTTTTTGATTTAGTTTATTTATTGTGATGTTAAATATATATTGGTATAATTGTAATGAATGAATGTCATTAGAATGTTTTTGTTTGTTTATTTTTGCTTTTTAAGTTTTTGTAATTGTATCAACCTATGTCATTTATACCGCATACAGAAGTACGAAAGACTAAAACAATTTGTCTGCATCGGTCTCCCCATCCGATTATAATTTAGGTGTCTTCAAGGCCAGAATGAATAGGCATGTGCGCCTCAACATCAACGATTGCATCATTGCTTACCATCAGGTGGGATCGCAAACACTAGTTTCAATCATACAAAAAAATAAATAAATTATACTCCATTGATAATGTACCCTTTTTTTTCTTGATAGGTCCGCGCTTGACCACTATCTCACCTTTTTGGGTAAGAAATCATCAAATAACTTCTTCCACTCTGGGTGGAGCGAGAAGGCGTTTCAGACTTACTGACTAAATCTCACCCGTACGCCTTCACTTGCCCTTTGCGAACAATCCTGCAATTCTATAAATAGTCTGCCTTTTTTTTGAGGTGTAATGATCTAATGACTTCTCCCGCTCTAGGGCGGAGCGCGACTGAGAAGAGATGTCAGACGTTATCTGACTAAACCACAACCATGTTCCTTCTTTACCTACGCGTTCCAGGACCACGGGTTTCTCTTTCGGAAGTCAACCCATGACCCCAGTAGGCTTCGGCCCTGCTTCCCCTACAGTTTTGTTGATATCTCTTTGAGACGCTATGAGCTGTCGACGTTACGTGCTCGATCTGGGCGGTTAGTGGACGGTTGGATGGCGAGCTTCCCATTGCTCGTCGTCCGTACCCCACGCCTACGCTTGATGAATAGTGTGCCTGGATGCGACACAGCACACACACTTAGTAACCCGTCTTTGTCCTTTACCTGAAACAAAAAGAAAATATTTATTAGATTACAGCAAAAATTCATTCTCAATAGCTTTATTAATTTAATCAAAACTTCACTTAATCTTCAAAGCCATTTTACATTTTTAATAGCTACTTGGCTGAGGAAGTTCCCGATGCTGTCCCAGGTGTATAACCATCGGAAATGGCTACAAGTCACGAGTGTGTGTCATACATAGGTTATTAACATTGATTATGACTATGTATGATCAGACTATAATAAGCTAGAAACCACAGAATTTTTTTCTACAAGTTGAGCAACCATGACGGGTTAAGGTCCTTACTCCCATTTAGTGTCATAAAACAGTAACTTTCTGAAGCCTACTCCTCGGTAACGGTTGGGTTAATAGATTTGAAAAATATATACATTTATTATAGACTAGCTTTTGCCCGCGACCTCGTCCGCGTAGAAGTCGAAAATGGTTTTATTAGGTTTTTTGAGATACGAAAATATATAATATTATTTATTATCTTCGTCGTGTATATAGTCCATTGAACTGTATGGCGAGCGATATTGTATCTTAAGATAAAATATTATAGTATCTTAGCCGTGTGCAGCTCCCCTTAGTGAACTCCAGTGCGGGTGACGTAACCTACGACAAACTTATTATTTGCGGTTGGGACAATAATCAGGTCTAGGGATCGAACCGCAAAATTAAGTTTGTTTTTTGTTATATACATTTCGGGATAAAAAGTACCCAGTGTGGTGCCCAGGATATTAAAGAATAATTATACCAAGTTTCATAGTAATCGAACCGGTAGTTTTTGCGTAATGCCTGAACAGACATACGGACAAAAATGTTTTTTAATCACATTTTTGGGTTTGGTGTCGGTCTAGTAAGCCATTTATTTTTTTGATATTTTCAATGTACCTACAGAATTTTCACTTCTACAGATTTATTATAAGTATAAATTATTATAGATTCATATAGGTATATAACAATATCAACATATGATTTTTTCATATGACTAATACTTTTGCCAAAAAAAAAAATACAATGTGATATTTATTTGCTTGTATTCCCTACTCCTTTCAAACGGCTTTGATCTTTAGAAATATGTTTACACAAAAAAGTTGCTGGTTAAGTGTTCTTCACGTGTTGTAATTCAATTAATATTTCGCAAAGAAAATGGCTTTAAAGGTCAGCGGGGCTCTATGCACGTAGCAGTACGAGTATGTGTGCATTTTACTCCGGCCAGATGGTCAAGACACTCATCTTCCTGCCCTTGTCTCGTCTTATTTGGGGTCGGCGCAACACGTTTTTTCTTCCATTCTATCCTGTCAACCGTCATACTATCACTAACTTCCTTTTCTTTCATATCACTGTTCACACAATCCATCCATCTTTTCTTTGGCCTCCCTTTCCCTCTCCACCCATCCACATGTATACTCATAACTCTTTTAGTATGCATGCATCTCATCTCTCCTCTTTACATGACCATACCAAGACAAACGATTCCCTTTCAACTTTTCAGTCACTGGCGCCACTTTCAAACTTCCTTTAATATATTCATTTCTCACTTTATCCATTCTCGTCACACCACACATCCATCTCAACATTCTCATCTCCGCTACATGCAATCTTTTTTCATCCGTCTTTTTTACAACCTAACATTCTGATCCATACAGTATGACAGATGGTCAAGGCACTATACGCCTTAAAATGTCAGTCATGCGAGCGAGACAGAGGGATGGAGCTTTACACCCTACAAAGCTCCATCTCTTACACAGTTCAGTTTAGGTCTTAAAATGGATCGCGTTAAGAGCTAGTGGTAACACTGCAGACTATAGTGAGCCGGTAGCCGCATGACTTCTAAAAATTCCGCAAGTACACATTCTTCTCAACGTTTTTAGGGTTCCGTATCCGAAACGTGCCAGCAGAACCCTATTACTAAGCCTCCGTTGGCCATCCGTTCGTCTGTCTGTCTGTAAGCGGGCTGAATCTCATAAATCGTAAGAGGTAGAGAGTTGAAATTTTCACAGAATGTCAATTTCTATTCCTGCATGCTGCTATAACAACAAAAATAAATAAATAAATAATTAATACAGTTTGAAATTAAAGAGGTAAATTAAAGAGGTTCCCATAAAAGAAACGTTATTTTGATCCATTTTTGCTCGATTTTAATATTGTAGTACGGAACCCTTCGTGTGCGAGTCCGACTCGCAATTGGCCCATTTTTTTTTCTTCTAAGTTCTAACGCCCAAGTTCATCACGGAATGTATAGCAAGCGATTACCCAACGAGATTCGATCTATTACAGTAAGGTTGTATCAAAACCTCATTATAGTTACGTAAGTAAAGAGTCACGACGTCTATGCACGACAAAGGTTAAATGACATTTCACGTCTCTTTGTCATCTTTACTTTGTCGGGGCCTGGCTTCATCGCCGTACGGGCAGCGACGGTGCAATAAAATGCGAGTGCAACGCTATTCGCCTTTGTGCCTCACAGGAATCCTATAAAGTATTTATTGCCTTGTTTAGTCGACATTCAAGTCTTTAAACGGTTTGAAATGAACTCGCACTAGATGATGTTTCGCGTTACTGTTGAAATGGAATGTTATCAACGAGTACTACATGCAAATACAAAATACTACGTTTAAATATAAGGAATAAATAAAATCCTTACAAAAAGTCATTCAAATATCATAGATATTTCCGCTAAAATTTTAAAGTGTCTCAATTCGCTTTTTTTAAAGTAAATACATGTGTTTATGCAAGGGCTTTAAGTTGGATACTATTTATATAATAGAATAAACTTTATTGTACACCAAAATAGTAAAAAAAAAATACAGAAACTTGATTCTATGGATACTAACATTGATAACTACCAGACAACCTTAGGATGGTCTATGAGGGGTAGTTGACGGTGTACTTTTAGCAAATACTTATGTTATACTTTGTTTTTATTTTCGTGACAGAATATCGGTCGCGGGA
Organism: Mythimna vitellina; assembly: GCA_949316375.1. Lineage (NCBI taxonomy): Eukaryota > Metazoa > Arthropoda > Insecta > Lepidoptera > Noctuidae > Mythimna > Mythimna vitellina. The sequence continues at coordinate 7,010,907 of OX438686.1, forward strand.
ATTCGATGGATGCGAGATGCACAGGACCGGTCATTGTGGCGGCATTTGGGGGAGGCCTATGTCCAACAGTGGACGTCTTTCGGCTGAAATGATGATGATGATGATATCGGTTGTCGATAGAAAAAAAGAATGCCCCAAGTATAGTCTTATGGATTTACTTACAGAATATTATACGGAATGAGTAATTTTGCAGATACCGGTGTCTAATCTCAAGGATCTTTACTTGAACTTGATAAAAGTATTTTAATTCATATCATACAACGATTTTGATATGAATGTGTACAAAACTTAATACAAGGAATATTATTGTAAGCGAAGTTGACCTACAAAGTTTAAAATATTGGAACATATTGCATATTGAATAACTAGCGTATCCGTTGTAAATATCGAATCTGCTCGTAAGTGAACTTTCGAAATACTCGCATGCATATTTTTTTGTATGCATGGACATAATTCAATGAAATTTATTTATTTCAGAACGATCTATCATATTGACATTGTTTTCTTTTTGCATTTTAAACTTTATGCCTTCGCTTCTGTTTTTTTGAGACGTCCTTTCAATTAAAAAAAATGGCGCCGAACAACCAAAAACACATCGATCAAAAATATTAACTTTCTACGCAAGACAATACAAATTGACAGGGGAATAATCGCTAACTAGCCGTCACAGTTGATTTATGATATACGAACGTGTATGTACTTCTACAAGTTATACAATAAGTAGAAGATATTGAACTTCTAGCACGAGCTGTTGTCACACCGTGAGACATTTTTTTTTCTTTTTATTGTTAATTTTATTTCTCCTTATTTTTATTTATTTTTTTTTAGTTGTAAATCAATTATTTTGCCAAATAAACATATTTTCTTTATTTTCTTTCTTTCACAAGTGTTAAAAATTACCGATGCCCTTAAAAAAACAGTTACTTAAAAATATTCCGTCATTTTTTTTTTTGCCATCGTAGATTTACGTATAAAACGTGCTCTTTCGTGTTTTCTGTCCTTTCCAGGATTTAATATGGGAAAAGATCATCGCTTTTCAGCTCCAGGGTGGCTCACCAGAAAAGTGCTTTAACGGATTTATGTAACGCAATAAGAAAGCGCTTCTACATCTCATGACATCAAATGGCATTGCTACGAGAACGAACATTAAACATACGGGTGTTTAATCTTCGTTTGCTGAAAACGGGACTCGATCGACCCCATTACCTACCTACGTATAGGACGAGCACTCGTTAAGATAACGTTTCGATTGTCTTAATAGGGGCGGGGTTTAATTCCGGCATCCACACCCATCGATCCTGCCTATATGTTTACGAGTGCTTACGTCGAGTGATTTGTGTTAGCACGTGGATATTCTGATAGAAAATAGGTCGCGTGCGTAGAAACGCTGGCTGGAACGATCACGATCAACCCTCAGTAAAACGACATTCATCACGGGACCGGCATCGAGTGTAGACGTGCCAACGTCACCGCCGCTCCGGAATCGATGACGTCACTTGTCAATAGGCCAATTTCGACGGCCATCAATTCTGGTGGCTTTATCGCGGTCGCCGCTATGAATATGGGACAAACAACCCAATTTTTCACGTCATATCTGAAAAACCTTTCTAGTTGGATTATTTTGACGTATGTTCTATCTAGTCTATAGGTTCTTGCCTCTATATGTCTCTGTCGAATTCCAAGAAGTATGGACGTTTCTTTGCCGTCGATGTGTCACTTATCGGAGGGCGTTCTGTTGCGATTTTAGAATCGAATATTTTGTAGCCGTTAGCATATAGAACGGTAACAAAATAGGTAATACATAAAAATGTGAACCGAATAAGCGGAAATGCACTAGTGCTCTTTTATCACATGAAGGGAATAATGTTAAAATCAGCAATACAACGCTTTTTATCGGGGCTCAATTTCCTGCTTTCAATATGTAAGTACGTAATACGGGCAAGTAATGTCATGCGGCATGACATAACGGCATTTACGATAATACAGCATTGTTTGTAACCGTCAGTAGTCAGTCAGTTCCGAATGATTGATGGCGACTTTCGAGAGTGATGCATTATGTTGAGCGAGACGACTCAGTCGAGAGACGGGGCGATATTCAATAAGAACTGTGGCATCCTACCTAGCGTGGTACCGTTTGATTATGACGACTTAACTTACTCAAGCCACGGCTGAAGCCGTATTATATTCATTTATTGTAAATGAAATGATATTTATTTTGCAAATAGGTTTTAAAAACCACTTTTACACGTCAATTTTTTTTTCAGTTTAAGCCTGCGTTCAGACATGCGGGAATCGTGCGTTTACGAATCGCGCGGTTTCAAACCGCAAAATTGTGAAGCTATTCAGACACGCGCGGTTAGTATGCGATTTCGTGCGGGTTAGCGTCAGTTTCAAAATGGAGGTCGACGAAGAAGTGTGTTTACTGTGGTTGCTCCTTAAAAAAAAGAAAAGAAAAAGGCGGTATTGGGTGCATCCAATATTACGTGACCGACTAGTACATGGTCAGTTCGTAACATTATATCCCAAATTAAGAATGTATGATAACAAATTTTTTGACTATTTGAGAATGTCAATAAAATCTTTTGATGAACTAATTGAACTGATCAGGCAAGATATTTCATGCTCTGAAACGCATTTGAGGCCAAGCGTGTCACCGGAAGAGAAACTCGTAATAACTTTAAGGTAAGATTTATTTATTGTTCTTCAAAATCAGCATAAATATTTTCTATAACTGTAGAGGACTGAGAGCCAGAACTAAATTGCGATGGTGACGGTGACGGTGCCGGAACAGGAGGAGATGATCCAGATGTAGTAAAATATCCTTGCGGGCTTGTATACTGTTGTCCTTGCCAATACGTAGGTGTGATCTGCTGAGTATTGTAGCGAACAGGGGGTGGTAAGCTTTGTCCTTTTTGTATCACTTGAAGTAATTCAATTTTGGTTGCTAAACGCCTATTTTCTGGTACTTTTCTGAGTTCTTTATATAACGACAAACAAAAGAGTTTGTCGTCATCTTGCTTGGTAATACTATTTTCTTGAAGTTCATTCTGAAAATGTTTTCGTGACTCGATACTTTTTTCTATTAAAACAGCTATTTTTTCTTCTGGCACTTGTGTTTTCTTACGTTTAGGGGGACGTATTTCAGTGGCTTCGGTTGCATTGGCGTTTAGTTCACTTGTCTCCTCACTTTGCCTTTCATTCTGTTCTTCAATATTAGTTGTAGTGTCTTTATTACTTACACTATTCTGCAGGAAAGATAATCTTGAAAAATACATATATCGGGCTCCTTTACGAGCACCTGAACCAGAAGGAGTTGTTTTTTCTTTTTTGTATTCTTTATTGTAGCAATCTCGTATGTTTTTCCATTTTTTTTGGAGTTGTGTACCTAAAAATAATAACATTATTAATAATATTCTTGTTTCAGATATCTTGGTACGGGTTGTTCATTTGGAGAACTAAGCTACAATTATCGCCTAGGAAAATCGACGATTACTGGAATTGTCCGCGAAGTATGTAAATCATTGTGGAATAAGTTGGTAAACATAGTCATGCCCGAAGCGACTGAAGATATCTGGAAGACAATAGCACGAGACTTTGAGAGATATGCAAATTTTCCAAATTGCATTGGTGCTATAGACGGCAAGCATATCCGAGTTATAAAGCCTGTTGATTCGGGTTCTTTGTATCATAACTATAAACATTACTTTTCCATAGTGCTCTTAGCACTTTGCGACGCCAACTATTGCTTTACTTATGTTGATATTGGGGCTTATGGCAAAAGCAGTGATTCTGCTATATTTAAAAATTCGGTTTTTTATAAACGCCTGACAGAAAAATCATTAAACATACCAACACCTAAACCAATATCTAATGTAGACCTAACACCAATGCCTTATGTTATAGTTGGAGATGAAGCCTTCGGCTTAGCAGAAAATTTAATGCGCCCATATTCAGGCAAATGTTTACCATATGAAAAAAGGATTTTTAACTATAGGTTATCGAGAGCCCGACGTAATATTGAGTGCACTTTTGGTATTTTGGCGAACAAATGGCGCATCTTTCATAGGCCTATAAATGTAAACATAGATTTTGCCGAAGATATAATAAAAGCTTCTTGTGTTCTACATAACTATGTGCGGACTAGAGATGGTCTAAAATTTAAAGATACTTTATATACTGCACCCATGACTAATCTCAATACCTTGCATGCGGGAAGAGGGACACCGTCATCTTTGAATATCAGAGATAAATTCGCTCATTACTTTGTGAACGATGGGCGTGTTCCATGGCAAGACACAAAGATATAGCTGCAACTAACATACCGTACTTGTAATGTTTAGGTACATAACTAAATGTAAACAAACGAAATATGGTAATACCGTTGTGACCTTCATTTGAAAAATGCTCGAAATGTCTGCATAAAGCAGCCGAAGTTTGTTTATATTTATTTAAGTACCTAAAGTATACGGAGAGTATAATATACGCTTCATAACAATAATTATAACATAATTCTGTCAATTATTTTTTGGTGAATAAACCTACTTACTTAAAATATTCTTTTTTTCCACCGTGTCTTCGCAATTTCCAAATATCTCCACCAACTCTTGCCAAGCTCGGTTCTTGATAATTTTATTTGAGTAATCATCACACTGAATGTCCCATATTGCAGGTCTCTTCTCCACCTCATCAATAAATAGTTCAGTGTCGAAACGATCCATGGCGAACTCACGAACAGTGACGTGCTCACCGCGCGGTATCCGCAACGCAACTGAACGCGAAGTAAAGACTCCATTGTAATAGAAACGCGCGGGAGCAGCGCGATTCTATTTTCTGGCGGTTGGGTTGCGGTAACCGCGCGGCTTGATTAACCGCGCGGTTATGTCTGAACGATTACTAACTAACTCATATAAATAAGACCCGCGCGATTTCCATGCGATTCTATAATCGCGCGGTTCCCGCCGTGTCTGAACGAGCGCTAAAGTAAATGAGGCGGGTGTTTCCTAGCTGACTAGTCTCTTTTAAAGTCCATACAGCCAATATGTAATGGTCAAGTCACATGAGAACCATGGAGATTGGTGTCTGAGATGGTCTTTTGAGGAAAGAACCATACAAATTTGAGTGGACCTATCCAGTCGGTAGCATTTGTCAGTATTCGTAAAGCTCAACTCAGGACTACTAAGGAGCTGAACGACTTGACGAACAATACCATGGAAAGGACATTTGGGTAGGCCGCAGAAAATACTTAAATTGCCAGACATACGTTAAAAATACTGAAAAGAAAAAAGAAGAAAAAAACCGGGCAAGTTCAAGTCGGATTTGCGCACTGAGAGTTCCGTACAAACTTACTTATTAAAAATTTTTTTTTTGAAAACAGTTCAATTCCTGAATTGAGTTACGAAGATTTTTCCAAATCGCAAAAAAAAATGTTTAGTTGTTATCTAGTTAGTAGGAAATGAAATAATTGTTATAAAAAAAAAAAACTAGAATTAAAGTAATAGTTGACTGTCAATGCCAGGTTATTTATTTCACGGTTGCAGGTTTGCACGATATCTATAATTATAAAATACGTAGCGTGTCCAATACAATAGGTTCATAATTGTGTTCGCTGAACGTCGCTTCCCGGATAGCTGCGCGGACGCAGCCGCGGCGTGGGAGTGCGAGTGAACGAACTCGTGGTGACGCGACGTGTGCGCATATTTATTTGCCACCCACGACACATTTAGCCCATTTATCTAGCTAAGTATAGAGCCTTTAAATGGGCGGTCGCGGTAGACAATGTGGCTATATTATCGCGATGGTTTTTAATTTTCGTCAAAAGGCTTAATAGTCTAAGTCCTTTTAAAGGAAACTTCCTTCATTTCAATCAACTCAGCCACCATGACAATGAAAAAAAACCTTCGTTTACCATTAATGTCAATAATTTACCAGCTATTAACCTTTCTTTTTAGGTGGAAAATCATCAAATAGCTTCTTTCCTCTGTATGTAGTGAGAAGCAGTGTCAGACATCTACTTATCACAGAAGGTAGTCTCGTCTTAGATCTATTTTAGTACTTACTAGATTATAGCCCGCGATAGCTACATATAGATAGATAATATCTATGCCACTCAGGAATAAAACAGCATTCTATCGGTGAAAATATTTTCACAATCGGACCAGTACTTTTAAAGATTACCTCCTACAAACAAAAACAAACTTTACCTCTTTATAATATTAGTGTAGATTAATAAAACTAAAGAAATTCATAATTAACAATAAAACTATCTACCAATATATGAATGTATAAGAAAAGTGATTAAATAAGGTTTATGAAGAAGAAAATGATGGTAGTGAAACGAACACCGTTCAGATGGTTCGCTCTCAAGTTTAGTTGGCGAAGTAGTTGCCGCAGTACGCGGCGAGTGCCCGCAGGCTCGCGGGACCGATCCCTCGTGAGATTCACCGTTCGCGCCTTTGCCCGCAGATTTTTTACAAAGTATATGCATATGAGAATATATTCTAGAGCACCCCAGATTCTAATTTTCTCCTCCAACCCCAACTTACACAGAGCTCATAAATATGTAGTTAACTTGTGCTGAGAAACGATTCTCACAAATTGGAAAGTCATGCATAACAATTTAAGTTTGGAATTGAATTGTATGTCGCTTAGGATTGCGGCTGTCGGGCCGCGGCGACTGGAGAGTGGTGACTCAGATGGAACTCGTTCAAGGATCAATACACTTCACGAAGCCACCAATCACATTTCTTTCCCAAAGAGTGACCGCTATATAGAATACTGAATCTAAAGAATTTCTCTCCTAGTTATTTACTCAAAGGTATTCATTTTTACGATGTAATTAAGAAACACAAATAACGGCACACCAGACTGGCTTCACAACTTCTAAATTAATTTATTTTTAACTCTTTGAACGCTTTAATTTTTTCCATCTAGGCGTAAAAATTGAGCTTTTAATTATACAAACGTTAAGCTTTTATTTAAATAGTTATACAAAGGAGAAGTTTCATAAAGTAATGTAATCCTCTCTTTAAGAGAACTTGCTAACTAGTAGCCTTTTAAAATTAAACAAAAAAATGAGTTTTGCTTGAACAAAAGTATTATAAGCAATTATTTAAAATAGCTGTACATACTTTGAACCTAAAATAAAATCTTGTAGAAATAAATAACGCTCATGTGTTGTAAATAAAAGACAATCTGTCGCCGGGCTCGCAGATAAAACACTGGATTTTGATCAAACATTCCACGTATAAAAGAAGTCCCGTAAAGTACTTTCGCACTCAAAATATTGGCGACGGGAACACACATAAACATAAAACACACAAAATATTGTAAGGTACACAGGGAGCCGGGAGATATTGATACTAGAGACATTTACGGCGTTTGCTTCACCGGATAAACCTCTGCACATAATATATAGCTTTAATATATTCAGACTATGACGAACGGTAAGAGGCTTTTATAGTCCGCCCTGGAATCTTTCTTTACTTTGAACTTCGACTACATTTATTGTAGAAATATTACAATATTTTATACAGTCATTCTACGTTGTTTTTCAGCGATGTTAATAATTGGGGGTTCATTATATTTTTGTAAAACTAAATGCATGTATTAGTTGTTATTAATAAATTTAAATCAAAATTCGTAGATAAATCCCCGTTTTAAATTTGTTTAAAACAACGGTCGTGTGGCCCGTACATTGATTACGTATTACTTAAAAAAATTAATTAAAAAGGCCAATTGGAATCATTTACCGTTTTCATGAATATGTGAAATGATACATTATCATACTAAAACTACTTTTTAGGAATAAACGGACTGGAAACATTCTTGATACATATTTATTATAATAACACATATTACATAAATATGTTGTAACTAAAAAATACCAATATTTTTTTATTTGTTTATGAATTTACCAACAGCTTCTGTGTACAGCATTTAACAGGTAAAGATAACAATTGGCCAAAGTCTTATACAGTCGCCAATAACAGATCAACCAGCATTCAAAAAGTGATATATGACACAAAAGTAGGTTAGTAGGTAGTTATTATATAAAATTAAAGTAAATTAAACTTTAATGGAATTATAAAACCAATTATTAATACTAAAAAAAAATCTAATTAGGTTTTTGATCAGTGACTGCATATTTTACAATGTATTTTCTTGTTCAGACAAATCAAGATTGAACTACACTACTACAAAATCTAAATCACTTTGTGTAAAGCATCGGTACATTCCTAATATAAAAAAACCGGGTAAGTGCTAGTCGGACTCGCGCACTGAGGGTTTTCTACAAACTTACCTATGAAAACAGTTCAATTTCCGAATCGAGTCTCAAAAATTTTTACGAAGCGCAAAAATGTTTTTTTTTTTGTGACGTAACTACAAATTTACAGTTTTACAAATTTTTTATATACTTATGCTACGACACCTTGCTTCATACAAAATTTTAGAATTCTAGGACTAAGGGAAGTACTCTATGAATTTTGTTTCCCTTGAGAGTGTCGAACTATACTTTTTTTGCAACATAATCGGCAGTATCTTTATTTTCGTTAACTTACAAGTTTGATTTTTTCTCAGTTTCAAGAGACCGCAGACTTGAGTATATGGTTTTAATTTCAACTTGATACCTCTACGCGTTCCCGAGATAAAGGGTATTGACAGACAGACAGACAGACAACAGTGATCCTATAAGGGTTTCGTTTTTTCCTTTTGAGGTACGGAACAATAAAAATAACCATTATTAACCCGCTAAAAATGGTTTGAAGCCAAGTGGCTTAAAAGTCTAAATACTACGGATTCACTACTATGAATCGATCGTACAAAAATATATCGGTCCGCGGGGAGTTTCTAAAAAAGAAACCCGTGGGCCTAGAACACAAAGTTCAACTGAAGGACACAGGTGTGGTTTTATTCAGTAAAAGTCTGACACGCCCTCTCTGTCCACCCTAGAGCTGGAGGAGTGATTGGATGAATAACCGAAACAATAATAATAATACTAACTCGAAAAAAAACATACATTGCTTGCTGCAGTGCTTCTGTTGAAATACTCTATGTATTTGAGTGTTGATAAATAAAGAACCTATCAAAATGGAAGTGGAAATACACTGAGCGAACGTAACGAGTTGGCTGACACCTACATTAATTAAACAAATATGCATTCAAATTAGAAAATTATCAAAACAATAGAGAACATTACAATAATAAAACATACTAACATTTTAGTAACTAGTAGTGTAGTAGTTTAAAGAAATAAAGTAGAGCGAAGCCGCTATCCTTGCAAATAAAACTGTGCAAAAGGGTTCCGTAGGAAAATCTACGCGCATACAAAGCTCGACACTTGATATTAAATGTAATTTATCACGAAAATTAAAAAGTTGCCGCCCGCCCGCCCCGGAGTACAACCGAGCTCGAGTCAAGAGCCTCGGGTAACATATGAAGGCTCTACAGATTATTATGAAAAATAACATGCCTGAAGCAACATAATAATTATAATTAACTAGTTTGTAGAATCTCCCGGCACTGGCTTTGTAAAAAGTTAGTTGATTTAGGTAATGTGAAAGTTAGGCTCTAAACAAAATTGTATTCAAATTCGTTTGTTTTCGCTTTCCATCAAGCAAGATTAAGGTCAAGACCTAGAAAATAGAGGAAAGAAAATTGAAAAACGTGTAAACAATGGCCTAAGGACCTAGGATTCTTTTTACTATCCCTGGGATAATTGCATTATTAATTGTATTATTTATTGAACTGACTCAGACATTGTATTATTATTAATAATTTTTTAATTTTAACGTCTAAAAATTGAAAATTAAATGTAATTTTGGTAATTTAATCTTATTTAACTTGGAATACCCATTCCAAGCCTGAATAAAAGAATTTATTTATTACTAGTTTTTTCCCGGGGCTTTGCCCGCGTACATAAATTATAGCCTTTGGCACTCAGGAATAAAGTAGCTTTCTATCGGTGAAAACATTTTAGCAAACAGACCTGCCCCCCTAGCCAAGTTACGATCGTAACTTTGCTAGGGGGGCAGTACTTTCAAAGATTACCTTCTACTACAGACCTTCTACATACAAAAATAAACAATAATTGCCTCTTTATCTAATATATAAAATTCTCGTGTCGCGGTGTTTGTGGTTAAACTCCTCCGAAACGGCTTTCCCGATTCTCATGAAATTTTGTGTGCATATTGGGTAGGTCTGAGAATCGGACAACATCTATTTTTTATCCCCTTAAATGTTAAGAGTAATCCACCACAAATTTTTTTTTCAATTTTAGATAAAAAAAAATTATATACATAGCAAAACAACGTTTGCCGGGTCAGCTAGTAATATCATAATAGTGTAGATGTAGATTGCATAATTTCACGCGGCTGCTGTAAAAAACTTAGTGTACATCCAAAGATGATAGCCCATTCCTAACATTTGCGGATATCGGCACCGCCGCGCTCCTCGCATACATCCCCACAATATTTCACCTGGATATGAGTCTTAGCACCTGCATCCGTAACAGGGTAAACAGAGCACCCAGTTGGGAATTGGGTCACACGAGAAACATAGCTGGCAATAACTCAAACTTGCAATCAAGCGCTAAAAGTGCACGTGGCTGATCGCTTATCAACTTTTTTTTTTATTCTTGTTAGGTTCGCGCTTGACCGCTATCTCACCTGATGGAAAGCGACGATGCGGGCGACGATGGAACGCGCTTACCTAGAAGTAACCTATTCACTCTTGACTTAAAGACTCCCGTGTCGTAGCCATCAGGATACACAGATTCCGGCAAGGAATTCCACTCCTTAGCTGTACATACAATGAATGTGTTCCCAAAACGTTTTGTGCGTATAGGTGGGATGTCAACCATATGGTACATACCGGTGGCGCATCGCCGTACTCCTGGTGGTCCGATGATGGAATGTACTAGGCGGAATTAGGTCATGCAATTCCGACGCACGATCTCCGAAATGCTAGTAGTGATACTCTTTCTAGGGTTTCGTACTCGAAGGGTGCCAACAGAACCCTATTACTAAACCTCCGCTGTCAGGCCGTCCGCCTGTTTGTTTGTCCATCTGTCAACGAGCTGTATCTCATAAACCGTAAGAGGTAGAGGCCCGTAGGTAGAGAACCATAAGAACTAAAGAAACCAGTAGTCATTGGCCTCTTTGCTCTGCAGAGTGCGGGTTAGCTCCAACCTCATCCTGAAGACCATAGACTGCAGGGATAATATACGAATCTCCTCTTTAGGTGATGTTGTTCACAAATGGATTATGAACAAACACCTTGTTAAAATAAATAAATAGATAGTAAGTTTACTAACATAGGTGTGCTTAGGTACTAATCCATATTTATGTCACTAATGTGAATTGGAGATTTATTTTTTTACTGGAAGGAAGACAGGTGGGTTTTAGTCTGTAAAGGTTTGACACATTCGATGATTTCCCATTCGCAAAAAAGGAGGTTAAGTCCTGACCTGCTTACGAACATTCTATCACTGATAAAAGGTACTTAATTGTAGAGTGTACGGTTCTTAAGGTTTGGTTCCGTGAGAAAAAGCTTTATGTAGTTTAAATCTCACTCCAACTTCACTGTCGCAAGAAAAACACGTAGGCAAGAATTCAAGCTCAGAATCCCTGCGACACTAAATATGTTAGCTCCAAAGCAGCACTTATTAAGTATGCCATAGTTTGTGCAATTAATAAGGAATCACTAACCTAACACTGAGCGAGTATTAACTAGACACGCTAACGTTTCAGAACAAACATTTGTCTCCGCCCCGCACCCCGCACCCGGAACCCCGCGCCCCGCACCACGTGCGTGCGCGATAAGCAAACTTAAGCACGAATATATTAATAACATAAAGTGTTATTCCATGAATTGTTCATCAAACTTCACGTTAATCCCATATTTAATACAAACAAATTAATTTATTCCAGTCCAGTAACTCCGATTGAAAGCGTTTCCTAAATATTATTTTTTAATCGAAAAATTGAATCAATCTCGGCAATAAGAGGGGAAACCCGATATCTGATAAATGAGCAAAAAGTAAGTGAATCAAATCGTAATAAGTGATGCGGCCAGGTGGAAGAAGCCGGCATTGTGTCCGAAATAATTGTGACGTGTTCGTCGAGGCGCCGCTGCCGACACGCTGCGGTCCCGCTACGAGCGCGATATTTCCAATCTCACGCCCGCACTCCTGTTTTATTAGATTTTTCACAAGCTCGCGCTATCGTGAATCTTCACCGGTGCCAAATAATAATAACGAAATTCAGCGAAATTTGCTTTCCGCTTACCGCTCCACGTCGCCCTCCCTCCAAAATAAAAATGATAGGCATTTTCCAATGCCTTAATAGAATAAATCGCTTCAGCTCAATCGCATGAATAAAAAATCGTCTGCGGCACTTTTACCCGCATACTCTTAGGAAAGCCATTAAACATTTAAATGTGGTACACTAGTGAGTATGTTAATTAAGAAGTTTTATGCAGGCGGGTGCGCGCAGATAGTTTGTGACGCCCGTCGCCCGACGCGCGCCGCTCGGAGAGCTCCTGCTGGACGTTTTATTGCCTTCGTTGCTCAGTTTTGTGAAAAATTTAATTCAACTGCACACTCGCCCACGCTCGCGAATATTTATTCGGACAGTAAACTTCGCAACTGGGGAGCACTAGCTCTACATACATATCCGTTCTGTTAGCAGTCTAAATCAATGCTCCGGTGCACCGGGCACGTTTATACAAACACGTTGGTTTTCGTATCTAGAAACTGGACATCATTATTAAATCAAGCGAGCGAGGCGTGCACGGCGTCTGATTTCAGCGAGGGAGCTGCGGGCCGGTGCGGCGGTGCAGCGGTGCGGCGGCGCCGGAGGTCGTCGCGGTGGCCGCATGTTACCGCACTTGCACCCGACAGATGTAATCAGGCGCCAACAACCGCGAACACGATCTCAGGGCGCGCCCGTTCCACTCCACCGAGCACTTCATTCGTATCACTCCAGCATTATGCTCCGTGTTAGTTTTTTAACAGTTCTCGGAACGAAACCTTGCGGACACGAACGCTCATTTTCTATTAAATGTTCCATGTTGTTGAATTCATTATCACCACGAGACGCATGCCAACGTGCACTCACAGCTCTGAGACAAAAGGTGCACTTTAATAAAAATATTAACGATATCGGAATCATCGTCAGTGTCATGCAACGAATTCGGTTTGTCACGATTCCGAGAAAGAAATAAACGAACAAAGAAACAAGGAGAGCATGAAATCGGTAAGAAACATGCAAATCAGCGTGATGTTGCGGAGCGGCCAACGAACCGCGCGACCTCAGGCGTCGCGGGGTTCAATACACGCGCACCACAATAAACTAAATTAATCTTCTCCCACGCGAGAGATACCTAACGTATTCGGGTGCTTAGACACAGCCTGGCTCCCGCCCCCTCGCTGTACGTAGATACTAATAGCAATAACAACACCCCTAATGAAATGCAAGAAGTCGTTCCGCGCGGTGACTACAGTCACTGAGCCAGCTGACAAATATGGAAATAATAGACGCACATCACCACAATGGAGAATAAGAGGACTGGATAAACAAATTAATCAATTACTGCGCCGCGATTCCACGTAAAGTGTGATTGAAGATTGGGGAGTACATCAAAGTCAGCGGAGTCTGCGGCGGCCGACGGAAGGCTCAGAGCGTACTTTATCCAAAGCAATAAATTGCACTTGGGACAATTTGTCGACTGTCGCCGCTCGTTATCGACACTCTAAACTTCACTTTGAAGTACATTTGTTGAATTTATAATCAGAGCTCTATGACAATCCGCACTTAGACGTTGCATTTCACAACCACTGGCAGCTCGATAAACATCAATAGATCTGGCTCTAGAGTCTTGCAAACTCGAAGGTAGTATCGTATTTCTTTGAAAGCAATTATAAATTCAAAGCAGTCAGTTCGCTAGCCTCAAATTAAGGATGAAATGCATCATTACAGAAATATTGGCGTGCCGACACATCCGTTTCTCAGAGGCAGTACAAGCATAACAAGAGGGAATGCTGCGAGTTATACAAATTGCGTTCCATTCGCTCGCCACTGAAAAATACGAGCTCCTCACAAAAAAAGGGTTGCTCGGGATGGAGCAAGCTCTGAGTAATATTACGGGTTTGAAAGAGCTGCGAAGAAAATCCACGTCCTCCGCGGGATTATTGTTGCGTTGACAAATGACTCGCTCCGGACTTTTGATATGATAATGAGATTAAATTAGGATAAACGCGTTGTAATTACCATAAATAAGTCTTCGTTGCTCGTCGTTCCTGTTGGTTTGATCAGACATGCGTAACTAAAAAGACTTAATTTAGCGCTTCACATCATTTCCAGGACACGTAAAACCCAGAATCATGGCACACGAAAAACTTATTTTCTTTTTTTCTATAAATTGGGAACGTACACAAAACAACACACAAGATCAGAAGACACACGAAAAGAACTGGAAAAAATCATAACGCGTCAGCAGTTTTAGTTTGCTCTCGGAACTTTGCTCTTCGTCAGTAAACAACTCCGAGGAGACAACTGTTTCTGCAAACAAATGTATTTAGGAATCAGCTACGCCTCGCTTCGGAAAAAGAACTCGAAAAACATACGTACGTGATATAAAAACATGTATTGATTTAAAATACATACCGTTACTTTATTCCGCGGTTAACTTCGCGTGCTCCAAGTTGTCTGATACACACGGTACGACCAGTTTTTTCTGAGCCTTGAAAAACTGTTCCCTTACCTATTCATTTTTATTTCAAGTTTTTGTTGCGTTTTAAGTCTTGTGATTTCACTTTTAATATGTATCTTAATCTATATAAATAAAATTAACGTCTAAATGCGTTGCTAATCGCAAAATTTAAGAATGATTAATTTCGATAAACTTTTTTTTTCTATTTATTTCATTCTCAGGAAGGTTCTTAAGAAGAGCAAATTGGAAAAATTGTACGGAAAAACCGTAAAAAGCACATTTTTCTTTATTACATTCAAGTGTTACTAGCTGTCAATATTAGGGTTAGCTATCGATTACACAGCTTTTGACAAAACAATGTCTGTCGGATCAGCTAGTAGCCAAACCAAACACTAGTGTTTATTACCGACACCTCAAATAGAAACAAACATTATGTGTGTGAAAGAAATTCCCAAACCGCACACAAACACAGCCAATAATATCAATAGCACAGAGTAGGTACACAAATTCTATTAAAAGGAACGAACTAAGCGAAATATTTCACAAAGAAAACAATTTATAGTGAGAGGAAATTCAAAGCATTCGGGAGACGTTCGGATCACAAACTTGAATCGATCCGTCGTCCCGTGAATAAATAACATTTTCGCGTAATTTAACGGTAACATTTCGCGATTGTATTCAAGCAGCTATGCCAGCGGCGGGTAGCACAAATTGCACCCGGTCGCGCACCCAACGCTCTGAAAAATGCTTTCCTTTTAACAACTCGAAGGGGAACGGCGCAGGTTAAATGGTCATATTCAGTCAACTCTTACGTACAAATGGGTTCTTGTGTGCTTCCTTCGAAGCTTTGTTTTGGTTCGCTGCTGAACGTCTTGCTTTTAACTTATAGCGTTATTGTCTTTACGGAGGTACAAAGAAATCTTGAGAACTGTGAGAAAGAAAAAGGTTACAGCGATGCGAAGCTTGTGCGGTTTTTGATGAGGATTATCTGTTTTATTTCCGCTGTTGAGTGCGGTGGAAGCCTAAAAAAATATAATATAACCGTTTTTTCAAGACAGATGAAAATGGAATCAAAGTTTTACGTCTACAGCCGAGTTAAGACAACAGCACCCTAAAATGAATAAAGTTCCAATTTATTTTATAAAAATAAACAAAAAGAAAAAACTAGGAAAAAAGAAAGACGATAATAATTTTAGTCGCAAAGAGACGTTGTTTTTTAGAGAAGAATTTTCCAATTTATATACACAATATCATAAAGCAAAAACACAGCATGGAATAATAAGTTTTTTAATGCAATTAAACGAACCTCTGCGCTGAAGGGGAGCGTAAAAATAAAAAGAGTGAAGGTGGCATGCTCGCTCGGGTGTAGCCACTCTAGGTGGAAGCGGGGAAGATGCCAACCTCTATAGCTCAGCTAAGTGAGGTAATCGCAACCAGACGCAAGAACACAGTCGTAATTGCGGCAATAGAAGAACGATTAATATTTTTTTTATATTTATACGAAACCATCCTTCGAGTGAGTCCTTTATAATGCTATTGGTCACGGATGGGTGGGCAGGGTGTAGCCGTGACCAAGTACACAGCAAAAGGCTCGGAAAGTGAAATAATGTTTTTTAACAATAGAATATTGTATATATATTGATTTTTAGAGTCTTATAATTCTTTGAACAGCATTTCGTTAAGCAAGCCGCACGTTGTTAAACAGCACTAACGTATAAAATGGAACCATTTACGAAGCATTTTATAAGATTTATTGCATATGTATTTTATACAACGCTATTGTAGAGACGGACAGTCACACACAAGAGTGACAACAGATGGGGCAGCTTTTATTCATGTGATATTTTCTGCAAACATTTCATATAAGCTCCTCGTGTATTGTATTCTAAAAGAATACTTAGTAATACTAACATTCCCCGAAGTGCCTAATATCCTTGTAATATAACGCGATTCGAAATTAATAACAAAAAGCTGCAAAGAATACGTAAGTGCCATGATTCTCGAAGTTTGAAATTTCGCCCGTTGTTGTAGATTAAACTGCTATGAACAGACTCTGTCGAGATTTAGGTACCTCCGAGTGCCGACGATTTTCGCCTTAATCAATTCTTACTCAATAAGTTTTTAGCTTTTTCTGATTTTGGAAGAAGACGCCATGCCTGCTTAAAATTGATTCGAAATTCGTGGAGCCGTGACTTTTAAGCGGGCCATTTGTTAACTGGCTTAGGGTACAACTCCCGGGTTTAAAAAACCAGATATCAAAAACGTTTATTTCAAATAAACCATATTCATTGAATAAAATAAAGATATCATGGGTTCGAATAGTACGTACTACGAAACAGTATTTCTGTAATACCCGAGTTAAAGATTCATCTATTCTAAAGAACTATTTATAGATTGAGCAATGATCAATAGTCGAACCAAATCTCATTGAAACCATCCGCTGTGTATATTCACAAACAGATATGAAAAACATCCATTGAAAAGTTCAATAACTGGTATCCATCCGCAATCCGCAGTGACCCCTGCTTTATGGGACTCTTGCCCTCTGTATCTCTTTCGTTTGAATGCACTTCACAATCCTCCAGCTATCACATTTACAATCATTAAACCCTACAGAGTACTGGAGTACCTACAGACGACGTTATGGGGGGATGACGTCCTCACAAAGCAAGGCTTTTATACAGTAAATCCTTTTTTTTTCCCTTTGTTTTCAGAAAGAAAAAAAACCGTTTTAAAAAAACCGAACACAATGTTGCCTTCTTTGTTTGATTATTTTAAAGGCTTTGAAATTTTCTAGAAATAATAATAAATTTTCAAGTATTACAGGATTTACCCACAAGTATATAAGCAATTATAAAAATACCATGTTGTTTGAAGGTCAAAGGGGCAGTCTCTCGTGACAGGTTGCGGTTACGATGATAATAACATACTACGACTTTTACATCCTTCGGTAATACCATATCGATTCCTAATATTCCAACGAGGGCATCGCATTGGCTTTCCATATCCGCGGATATTAAATCTGATTCGGTGGGCCTTTCGGGTTAGAGAGTATTGTTTTTTTTACTGGTAACATTTATTGAAGCGTTCACTATGTTGTTCGTGCATTTAGAACGATTAAACGGTAAAACCTACTGATTTAAATCATTTTTCAAAAATGGAACGCATCGTTAAACTTTATTTTTCGCTTCTTTTTAGGGTTCTGTACCCTTAAAAGGAAAAAACCGGACCCCTTATAGAATCACTTTGTTGTCCGTCTCTCTGTTTGTCACCTTTTATCTCGGGAACGCGTGAAAGTGTCGAGTTGAAATAAAAACTATATATTTAGGTCTGCAGTCCCTTGAAACTGTGGCAAAAAAAAAACTTGTAAGTTAACGAAATAAAAAAAAAGTAACAGCCATTTATGTCGCAAAAAACTTATATTTCGATACTCTTATAGGGTACTCTTCCCGTTGACCCTAAAATTTGGCACAAAGCAAGGTCTTATAGCACAGATATTGGAATAAATCTAAAAACAGTAAATTTGTTGTTACGTCACAAAAAAAAACCTTTTTGTGATTCGGAAAACCTTCCAGACTCCATTCGGAAATGGAACTATTTACATAGGGGAGTTTGTACGGAACCCTCAGCGCGCGAGTCCGTCTTACACTTGGTCGGTTTTTTTCTGCAGCTAATGAGCCATTTTTTATATTTTGTTATTACAATAGACATCTCAAGAAGGAAGCTTCATCAAGCTTGCCTAAATGGTTGACTTTTTGGATGATTATTAAGATCACTATTAATCAAAACTAATGTTGTTACCATTTTATGCACAAGAATAGACAACTATAATTTACAGTGCAGATCGGTTTCGAATTTCACGTTTTAAAAATTAACACAACAAAATATTTTGCATAAACATTGAAAGGATTTGCTAAACGAAAATACAAACTCAACTCGATTCCAGTAAAAACCATTTACTCAGTAAGCATATAAGATGAGCATGAGCTCTGACAGTTGAAAGTCGTATCAGAACCGTTTGAAGTGCGCGAGAAGTTCCAGCGCCGAGTTTTAACGCACTTGGGGAATTCGGAAACTTCGTGTAGGTAGGTATGGTTATTTAAGTTGGTGTGGTTCATTAAAATTCAATATCGGAGCGAGTGAGTCTCGGTATCGATCGCCGGTGCGGCGTGACGCGTAAACAACGCACCGGGGACGCCGCTGCATCCTGGCGCCCACCGTGGGACTAATAAACACTAAATATTCTCTGCTCCCTACACGACATCAACTATGTACCCACAGTCGGTTTTCACTCGTGTGTGAATGAAACATCTCTTTGCCGGGCTCTGTGTCTAAAATGTCCTAGGTGGATTTAGTACGACATTTGCGTACATTTCACTTTCATCGGTCACAAAACGAACTGTTGAATTGTTTTAAACCAACTGCGAAAATAATATTTTATGTACCGTCAACGAAATGGACAAAAGATACATACACAAATCCAATCAATTATAAACTCCAGTTGCAGTCCCACAAACCTCTCTGTATATTTATTATATCATGGCGATTAATTAATATCAAACAGTAGTTTGCACACAGTTTAATTAATAGGTAATTAATATTGTGATATTGTGTTCGCGTTACGCTTGGCTGTTTAATGATTACTCAAAGAGAATACAATTCCAGCCGAACTACTGTTGTGAGTAACTTTTAATTAATTCAATGAAAATAACTCCAACTATTTATGTTTCGAACATAAACTACACAACCAAAACAAGAGCTTTAAATTGGGCGGGAATTTGTTGAAAAATATTTAGTTTATCAAGTCTGTATATAAACGGAAAACACAGCTTAACTATTACATCTCGACAACCCTATCACAATGTTTGTTAAGATTGATATTACTGCTTCATGATGTCCAATACTACTGTCAAGCCCTTAAAAGATAGTTTATTACAAAATGCTTGCGTACTATTTTCTTGCTTCCATCAATATACACCAACAACAGCGCCTTTGTCACTAAAAAGCCAATGTGTGCCATCAGATCTCCAGTAGGCACACGGCATACTCAGTAGTGACAATGTCGTGTACACTGGCCGAATAAAACGGTCGAGCGGTAACAGATGCACACGGTCACATGAGCCACAATGGGCCACAATGGCTTGTCAGTGGCCACTGCACAATATAGTCGGCGAGGGCCCTCGGCGACCGTCACCTCCATTACCGGCCACGGCTCGTCACCGGCTTTTCAAACCCAATGCTTACACTGAAAATAACGTTGAAAGCCCGCTATATAATTATTTTCCACCGGCACAGCTGCGCTTGAGACTATAAAGCAGTTTATTGCCGTTTTGCCTCAGAAGTAATTCTCAGTTTGAACGCGGAGACTTGACATATATTTTAAGGTTATTTTTAAGAGGCTGATAAAGTTTTAATATAAGTCTTCATCATCTAAAACATTTTTAAATAATAAAAAAATTGCCAGTAACAAAAACTCGACAATGAAGTTTATGACATCAAATATAATACGATTGAACTAAAATAAAGTCATATCAACTGCATCAGACATCCTAAAGTGACTTGTTTCGAACTTTTTAGTCGTTTTTTGCAGTCAGGTTTTTTGAGATTGTCAACATTTTTTTTTTTATATTTTTAAATCGACTGTTTTTTTATAATAGGAGTTAAATTATGATATTGCCGTTTTATTGCAATAGGTACTTCGAATCGACATAGAACCTTCATGGTTTGCGATTTTTGAGTGAAACTTTTTCACATGGTACCCTTGAAGTTCTTCTTTTAAAAAAGACTTGTATCTATGATCATGAATAAAAATTATTATTATGTAAAAACATCTTTCAAAAAATGTTCAACATTCGATTATCGACTTCCAGTGTTTTTTTTTTTATTATTCAGCTTAGACAAGAAAGTTGGATACTTCGAAAATTCGAGTGATTTTTGAATACGAGTTCCGACGCGGAACTAACGCGGCAGAAACAGCTCGCAATATCAATGTTGCGTTTGCAGAGGGGACTGCTAATGAACGCACCGTGTGATTTTGGTTTAAACGCTTTCGTGATGGAAACTTTGATTTGAAGAACGAACCATGTGGAAGACCGCCCACACAGGTGAATAACAATGAATTGAAAGAGATGGTGGAAGCCGATCTGAGACAAACAACCCAGGAATTAGCGGCATGGTTTAACGTTACCTTACCAACAGTATTGATTCATATAAGTCAAATCAATAAAAAAAATAAAAAAAATGTGTGCCTCATGATTTGACTGATCTGCAAAAGAAACGCGTGTTGAAACTTGTGTTGCCTTGTTGAATCGATACAGAAACGAAGGATTTGATAGAATATTGGATCGAATCGTGACATGTGATGAAAAATGGATTCTTTACGATAACCGTAAGCCAAAAATGCAATGGACGACCCCAGGTCAAACAGTTCAACAGTGGACACTGTTGAAAGCACAAAGCAAAGCTTAAATACCAATAAAAAGGTAATGGTAACTGTTTGGTGGTTTCTCCGATCTGGTCAAGCAATAACGGCAGATGTCTACTGTACCGAACTCCGAATAATGATAGCAAAATTAGCAGTGAAACAGCCTCGACTCATGAATCGATCTTCACCATTATTGATCCATGATAACGCGAGATTTCATGCAGTACGAGAACGTTTTAACTCTACAGGAACTGCAATTAGAAACCATTCGTCACCCTCCGTATTCGTCAGACCTTGCTCCAATGGACTACCATTTTTTTTCGTGATTTGGACAATTTTCTACGTGATAAAAAGTTTTCATCTCAGGAGGCAGTACAAAATGTTTTCACACAGTTTGTCGAATCTAGATTACCAGAATTCTATACCAAAGGCAAAAATGACCTTTCTATTTGATGGCAGCAATGTTTAGTTAATAAAGGTAATTATTTTGATTAAATAAATATGTGAAATTAAAAAAAAAAACGAATTTCATTTTTTTTGTACAAATCGGCAATTTCATACTTTAACCCCCTAATACATAGATATAATTTGGCGCCAAAAATCTGTTATTTTATTTATATAATTTTGATGTACCTAATATCAATCTCACAACTAAGACGAATCTAACGACACCACTCAAGTAAAACTCCAACAATTCGTTTAGGTTCCAGGGCGTGTCAAAGAAATATACGTATCTACATTCACTGTATCACTATAACCGTCCTTTTGGCGCAGTCAGGTAACAAATATGCAGGAACAAAGCATCATCATATTCAGAACATTACCTGTTAAATCTAACAAAGCATTATCCGTGCTTGCACATGAAAGCGCGAGTCGACTCTGTGGTCTGTTATCATTAATTTATTGATGACGTTCGGTTATTATAATGACGTGATTATGCTTTAATGCGTGTTCGCCACTAATTAGTGATAGCAATTATCACACAGAATACATTGCTAGCTTTTAAGCCTCTGTGTCGCTGAAAGTGGGGTCATTGTCTTTGTGGAAACGTATTCAAGTTAATGTCAATAGCATATAATTCATTTCAATGGTAAAGTGACAAACGATGAACGTTGAGGCATCATTAAACGAGAAAGGTCTATGTTTAGCAGTGGTCTGCGACCGGCCGAGTCGGTTATCAATTCAAAATGTTATTTATTTTACTCACAAACAAGTTGCTGGACTATTACTTTTGTATATCTCAAAAACAAAATATACTTTAATGGACCACCCGAAATATCAACGAAGTAAAAACAACTTGAGTTTATTTTTGATAGAGCTCTTTCTTAGAAGTCCTAACTAAATATCAATTTACTATATCAACAGACGCCACGAACGAAATTGAGTCTTTGAAATAAACCTGCAAAAATATACGAAGAGAACCGCGAATTTTACCAAATTGTATTCTTAAAAATAATAAAAATTCCCAAATGTATGTAGAACAGTACCGTATTAGATCTAAAAATGTAATTTTTAGAAGAGTTTAAAATCCGCAGCAACTTTGGGAATCTCGATCGTTGTGAAATTCATTTAATATATTCATATTAAAATAAAAGCACATTTGAAAGAGTAATGGCAGACTCTCGAACCAAATTTTGCTGGCGTATTTTTTTAGCGTCAAGTGATGTAAAATATACAAAAGTATATAGATTGAATTTCTAAACAAATTTGTCTTCGATCTTACTATTAATAGAATCCTCGTATAATATTTCAGTTTAAAGTCGGTGAAATGACGTATATTATGTCAATAATATCTATACTCTATTCG
Source organism: Mythimna vitellina (assembly GCA_949316375.1). NCBI lineage: Eukaryota > Metazoa > Arthropoda > Insecta > Lepidoptera > Noctuidae > Mythimna > Mythimna vitellina. The sequence goes on from OX438686.1 coordinate 7,033,847, forward strand.
CGATAGCATTAGACAGAAGTTAAAAAAAGGTAGTTTTAGGGTACGCTTTGTAATAAAGTACAATATATGTATATTGTGCTTTATTACAGTTAAGATTGATTCTGAATTTATTATAATCAACTTATATACGAGCTATTATACTTAAATGAATTCATTTGAACTATCCATCTTCTGATTTTTTGAGGCTTTTAATTAAATAAATTATTTAGTTGTTACTTATACTACTAGTGACTATTTTTGCGATACTGAGACTAGCCATAAACTTGATTTGATAAAACGTAGTAAATTATTTTCCCTGTATATATCATGGTGATATATGTAGACACTTAATAAATTTATAAATTTCCTCGCCGTTGTTCTTTTAAAGACGGGTGGGCTATTTTACAAAAGAAAAATATTGCAATAAAGTTAACTGTCTACGACGACAGAAAACAAGAAATACTTAAGTAACTACAAATCAGAGCTTTTGCTATCCAGCTGTCGCAACGAAAGTTCGCTCAAAAGTAAATATTAATAAAAGTTAAAAGCTTAATCAATAGGGTTACAGAATAAAGCCTGCTTTACCAGTGTTTCGTAGTAAATTTGACCAAAAAACCGTTAAGGTATATCAGTAATTGCAGAACAAAACATTCATGCCAGTATTTTGATATTAACACAAAGAGTTCGTGGAAATATTGGAAAAGCATTTAATGCGATGTGTTTCAATGTTTTTTATTAGTTCACAAAATATTACCCGCAATAAACCTGCAGATATTTTTACAATTTGGAACATGTAAACTTTATAGGAATGTAATTTTTTTCAATATGTCGTGTTTCGAAAACGTTTTACTGGTGCTTGTCATTTGGAAGCGAATTCAGTTATGCATTTACATAATTTATAAGAACCAATACCGGTTCTGTATTTTAAGATCTACGTAGGTAAACAACGGCGTCGCGTCTTCAAATTCCGTAACCCATTCCGGCAGTCTTGAAAACTATCAAAAACATTCCTGTAAACTTGCAACACTGTACACAAACCACATCAAAACACAGTGTGTTGTCTACAACTCTTGTATGATTAAATTCCTCTTGCTCCAGTCATTTGATATTGCAGATTCTGAGAAGGGCTCAATAGCTAAATCCCTTTTAAATTCAATCGGATCGGTTCCCTCGGCTTAAAATGGAATACTCGGTCACAGCAAGAAAGGTTTAATTGGAATGCCTGTTATGGTCAATGCTGTTTTTTGTTTGGGAAACAAACATGGTTATGAAATTTGTTTTTACATCAATCACATACCTACATTTTTAGTATTACTTATAAAAGCTTGCTTTGTAAATTAAAACTCATACGTACGGCAGGAATTAAGGACAATCTACTTGGAAGTACTAAATACTACTTTCAACACCATTTTTTTATTTAAAATCTAAGGTGACTGGTCTGTATGAGTAATTGTTTACAAAGTTAGACAAGTAAAAGTTTTTATGACAGAAGAAAATAACCTTTATGATCCAGTGATAAAAAAGCATTCTACTGGTCCAGTAGTTTTTAAGTTTATTTCTAACAAATAAAACACAAAAACAATACAAATCTTTTCGGTTAATAATACATATTAGGTAGATAGTGATTGAAATGTTAAGATGAATGACAGTTGTGAAGCATGATTGAGTGAAAGAGATGAAAGTTTGAAAGATACGAGGTGTGAAAGAAATAAGTATTTTATGGTAAAAATGTGACAGAATACAAAATGGAGACGGGTAAATGGAGAGTGTACAAGACGCGATACAATAAAAGGGATGATAAAATACTTTATCGAAGAAATTCGTGATTTATTTTACCGCAATCTAACTAATCCCATCCCATTACCAATGCGCACCGGGCCCGCGTGGTGGACTATGGCCCATTCTCTCTCCTAGAGAGGAGGCCTGAGTCCCAATAGTGGGAGCATTATAAGGCCGAATATGCTATGCTAACTAATCCCATATCTACTAGTAGGTACATTAAGTTACAATAAGAGCGTTATTGTATAACACCATGTTTTCTGACCCGCTCTGGGAACTCAATGACTAGGTGAGGCGGTGGGACCATTGTACGAGTATATTGTATACTTACCATTAGCTCATAATGAGCTACTAATATAAATAGTCAAGTTACTTAAATGTGCAATAAGGTTAAACGGTTTTAGGTGTTTCTGTCATTGTATTAAGCGACACTTAATTACTATACCTACAGTGAGTCATTGAAACAGTATGTTATTTCACGCTCAATTGTCAACATTGCAAACTAAACTGCCATTCATTATTTAAATAACTATTCCAACTGCCAAAGCTACGAAAAAAGAGTAGCCAAATAAAAAAAAGAAACTGTCATACGAATGCAGATGAAGCGTAACTGCCTAAATCCATTGAAATAAAAGAACATTAGGGTTGAGTCAATGCCTAAGGCAACTGTCCCACCATCGACGAGTAGCCGACAAGCGAGCAAAGCTAGTAACTAGAAACAAACTGACAAGCAAGCGTCGCTGTGCGAGGTTTTGTCTTTGTCGAGTCTCGGGCTTTAGGCGAAGTGAACTTCTATCAGGGTCGACTATTCGCTATCGTAATATCACACATTTTGGTATTTTGATGTAGCTGATAAAATACTAGAAAACTAGAAAATCATCCCATGAGAACATATTCCCGGGATAAAATCCTATGTATAATTCCAGGACATGGTCTACCTGTATGCTAAATTTCATTCAAATTAATTTAGCCGTTTGAGCGTGAAAAATAAGATCAGTGTGATAATGCCATTATTGTGATTACTTTGACCAGGCTCCTTGTGACAAACTAGCAGATTGCTAGTTCACGCCCGCAGTACGAACAGTCAGCGCTAAACAACTAATTACCAGGTATGTCTTTTACAAACATTTTTCACATCTTGAGCGAGACAATAGCCAACAGCTAGTCGCTTCGTCAGCGGTAGGACCTGCGCCTTAGTACGTAGGTACCCAATTACCGTTCGTTTTATATGACAACTACAGTCAGAGCCCATTATGTGCTAACAGAACGCCTTCTAATATGTGCAATTAGAAACTTGCGTTAAATTAACATCAACTCGTTAAGTGTGTAGGAGGAAGCCAGTTAAAATTTACTCTGAATTCATTTACGACGACATTTCAACAGTTAGTACACATTTGTCTGAAAGTTACGGCGGATCTTTCATGATACACTGTTTTGATTTGTGTATTTAGTTCTTAGGGTCTAAATGTTTAAAATATGGTAGAATTATACAGGCTTCTATAAAAGTTTGGCTGATATTCCTCTTCAAGAAAAGGGTTGTAAATTTAATCATCTGAGTTAAACCGATTACTCAGGATCAATTAAGATTTTGACAAAAATTATTTTATCATCGCGAGCTTCTTTTTTCATGTACTTTTTATGAAATGTCAATGAATTATTTCTATTTCGAATTAATAATCGTGCAATATTTTGAACATGGTTAAAGCTAGGTTTGTGTCGGGGTGTGTCGTGACAAAACTATTCCAGCCTAGCCCAGTCAACTGCGAAAGAAGGCGCCAAAAAACGAAACACCAGAGGAATGTGACCCCAACTTTATGAAAACCTTTTTGAAAACATCAAGCAATTAAGGAATGACGCGAAAGCAGTAATGATACCCAACATTTCCACAGGCAGCCATTCCTTACTTTTACATCAAAGCAATTTTGTAAAAAGGCATCAACCATTGCTTACAGCGATATTGAAAGAAATGTAACATGCTTGTGCATTAGCGTCCTTAGTACCGCGAACAGTATTGTGTTACGAGTTCCTGTACCTCTAAAAAAAAGTGCTAAAATAAAAAGAAAGTTCGCACATAAAAGTGCCGTATCCATGTTGAAGCTATAAGTGTAATGAGATGTTACACTCGACGGTAACTTTTATGAAGTAAGTAACAAGGAACGCGCCTTTCTAGAATGTGCCGCGGCATATGGCGCAAGAGTTTTGTTATAGTTTGCTACGTCTACAACTTTAGATCATAAATACAAGTTTCGAACACATGGCAGAAGCAACTGAAACACGATACAATAAAAGCTGTTCATTTTAAAAATATTATTGAGTTAGACACAAGCCGTGTTGTTTCTTCCTCGAATATAGATTTCAAATACCTGAGCGTATTGTAAAATTCTATAGTAATATTATAAAGCTGAAGAATTTGTTTGTTTGGTTATATGCGCTAATCTCAAGAACTACTGGTCAGATTTAAAAAAATCTTTCAATGTTTGATAGCTCTTTTAACAAGGTTGGCTTCAATAAAAAATCACGCTATGACCAATAGGAACGGAGTGCTGGTGATTTTTGCCAAACATTGCATAGTTGGAGGAACTAGAGCTAACATTGTAGTCTTGCTCAAAAACTTCCCCGTCATGGCGGTTTGTCCATCTCCTTAAACTATCTACTAATATGAGAGTACATTTGAGTGGAGGTAGTAGCTGCATACAAAGTTTCCTTGAAAGTTACCGTTAATAGTAGAAGAGAAAGAACTTTATTGTGAAAACAAAATCGAAATTGATCGTGATTTAGGTGAGAAAGTTACCAGCATTAAAGACATAATTTTCAAATTTATCCAGATGTAGTCTAAATAAAAAAAGAAAATAAAGACTATCAATGGATGTGTCAAAGGGCAATATTGGATAGAATAGAATATATTTTTAGTGTAACACATACATCATAATATGTGCAAGGTCTTAAAGTAACAGGTAGATCTGCATGTTTTGCCATTTATGGAGTACAAAAACAACATATTTGGTTATACATTGTGGATATTTGGTTTAGAATAAACCACAAAAGATTTGAGTCTAGACAACAATCAATAAAATTTTTCATCATAATACTTTAAAAAAGGGGGAAAAATCAGAAAAAAAAAGTAAACAGATTAGGTTTTGCAGATTTAAGACTCAAATTGTGAAAATGTCACGAATGTGACGAACGTGTTGTGTGTTCATTTAAGGATTGCGATATGGTATAATAGCATTTATTTATATTATATTTTTTTATATGTATTAGTAGGCATTTGTCTAATAGGGTTTGGGATTTTATTATAGATGGTGCTAAACAAAAAATACTTGTGCGCATCGATGCCGTGGTTGACCTTGGTGCGCATAATTTATTATTATCCCGTCGATTACGAATAGATACGTCTAATAGTTTCTTGATAAGGTTGGTATTGGAGTCTAGACTCTACGATTACTAGAAAATCAATAACATAATACTGGTCAAAATTTCAGGAGATAGCATTAACTTCATTTTCTTTGATAATGTAATGGATCAAGAGCATGCGGTGCATTACCCTCAATAATTTTTGAATTTACTAACTCCGGTTGCCCTTCCCCCACATTCGCGTAAATGGAAAACTGGTACATTACTACAAGTACTTTAAAATGTTGACTATTAATTACTATAGTTAAATACCTACATACACATAATAATAATATTTTAAGAACCACTACTTTCACCAAACATTGTACAGTTCCACTCCTACTTATATTAGCGTGAGCCTTCTAATGTACATTAGGAGGCTGTTTTAGGTGCATCACAAATATTTCCAACTTCTACACGAACAAAGTCACGGACAAGAGCTATTAATTACAATATGACAAAGTCGCGGGCAAAAGCTAGTTATGAAATAAATTGAGATAAATTTTCACTCAAAAGATATTCTTCTTGATTCATTCACAAATCTAAAGATACTAGACTCGATTCATTCATTAATTCAGACATAGTCCATACATACACAAAATTAAAATCAAATAAAACATTAAAATAATCAAAAATATATACATAACATGCATTTATCCCCGTGTGCATGTTCCAATAAATAAATGTATGCAAAACTTACAGCCCTAATACTTCACGGAATTGAAACACTTTTAATATTGGTTCGATGAACATGTTTTGGATTGTTTTTGCATTTAATTTCAATGTACTACGCTCATCGTTCTGTCACACAAAAACGATGATACCATTTTGTATCCTCGTGTAAAAGGACAATCAAATATGCACTGATTTTTGATACGGATGAAGTGAACTTTTGATTTATAAACTAAATCAAGTAATTATAAAACTTGGAAGTATAATAATAACAGGACCAGGAAAGAAAACATAAAGAACTCCGTAACACAGCAACTCCTCCACTCCAAAGTTACGATCCTCCCTTCCTTCAGATACATTAAGTAAGAATATCTCACGTGCTCAAAAATAATTCTTAAACTTTGACTATGTAAAATCCCGAACAACTTTTTAAGATCCCCAAAGTAAATGGACTAAACCCGACGCGATATACTTAAGGACCGTTCAGCTTCTACCAACTCTAAGTGCCTATTCCGACGAGCGAGATCAACCGGCCGCAATTCTACTCGTTTCTCTTATTTAAATAAACTCCCATTCGTTGGAAACAAACATAAGACAATTTACGCACGGGTCCTTTTGAGTAGATAGATAAGATACGAAATAAATCTAGTAGAAACCATCCTAAACTCAGTAATAAGCTTGAGTATAAAGGCACTTTATTCTACCCGTCTATATAGCTATCTTGTTGACATTACAAAGCCGTAGTTTACCTTTTCTTACTTTGAGTTTCTTTGAGATAATATTGATGCCCAAAATCTATCTAAAAAGTAATTTTGCAAGTTTCTTGTAAACTAAAGCGATTTGAAACCAATACATAAATTGGGCTTGAAAATAAACAAATCCAAAAGTTTCTTTAGATAAACATCGTTTAAGCATGTGCTATTTTAGAGGATCAATATTGCGTTGTCTTATCGTGCAGGATCCATGAAGGTCATTCAATAAATATAGATTGAGACCTTAAATATATCAACGGTGCATATGCAATGTTTTTTTCGTCTATTGCGGATTTTTTTGAACCCGAAGTTTCGAATACCTCACAGATTATAAAACAAAGTCTCCCACTGCGTCGTGATAAACTCAAAAACTTCTAAACGGTTTTTCATGTGGTTTTCATCAATAGACAAAGAGATCTATGAGAAAGGTTTAGGTGTATATTATAGTAAGAAAAGCCGAAAATTGTGAAGCTAAGGCGGGTCGCTAGTTTAGGATAATTTTATCGCAGCAAAGAACTTAACGTGTATCTTAATGTGGACGCTGCCAAAGATGATACGTGTATTTGTAGAAGGTACTTTTGTTAGTCAATCAATGAACTTTAAAAAAGCAAGCAACATTTCTTTGTCAGTTCGACGAGAGCATACGTAACAAGGGCTTCTAAGATGAAAGTTATCGCCCGTGTTACACAATACAACCACCCACAGCGTCTTGTCTACACCTACAGATCTTTTTGCAAACAAAACGTGATTCCATAGAATGTTTGCTTTGTACTCGTTAACAATCAATATTTGCAACTGTCGATTTATTTCGTTTGCTGCGTTAGTTGGCAATTTTTCGATGCTTCAAATTGAAAACCAACCATTATCGTTTGAACCACGAATTTTCATTTAAACCTTTATTATTTTAACAATGTTATTCTGTCGCCCTTTAGTAATGATGTCCATAAAAATTTAGGTAGCCACCTACTGTCCGTGTAACTATGTGGTCGAGGCAGACGTTTATAGCGTCGTCCGGTAACCGCATAATTTTCGCATCTCGCCGGTAGTGCCGACCGGGCACAGTCGTGGCCGTGTCGCTACACCGTCGCCACGACACTCAACGACCGGCCTGCGGACAACTGCGCCACCAAATGTTCCCACTTCGCTGTGTTGCCACCAAATAAATGCAAATGAATTGATACAAACGAGCCTCTATATCGACTTTTTTTTCGGCATTTTCGTTCGAGACATTTCTTTGTTTATGCCTCGATACTTTGAGACAATAAGGAGACTTAAATGAACCGAATGTTGAAAGGTTTCTAATAAGGCCACGATATCTTAGTCACTATTCTATTTCTGTACGGTTTCGCTGATCCAGTTTGAGTGTTAAAAGGTCATGTTTTAGCCATACGTCACACACTTTGACTGGTAAGTTCTAAGCAGGTCACTCACAAAAGAGGTCACAAGAGGAATCATTATGTGCTAGGGACAATAAGCTCTCAAGGGTGTTGTTCCTGTCGACTTAGCGCTGTGACCTTTGGCGCAGCTCATTTGAATAATTTGAGAGCCGGCGACCAACGCAGCAACATGTAGAGTAGTAACACAATTTTCAAGCAAGATTTAATTTACATACTTTGCTTTACAAGTTTCATTAAAACATCAAAACACTGAAGCTGAGGGTTAATTTGAATAAAAAAATACAACTGAGATTGTAGCTCACATAACATTGTAGCCTTGCTTTCTGTAAAATAAGGCGGCCCTATGGTGCAATTATGAATCCGCAACGATAAAACGCGCACCACTCACACGCCTGGGGATCGCACCACCAACAAGAAGCACAAAATCTGCTCATCATAATAGCAGAACTTATAGAGCTACTGTGGTAGGCTTTCGCCGCGACCTACATACATAGGCGCACACAATTAGAGAATATTACATAGTAATTAGTGAATACTTATGTAAACAGGCACAACGCTGTGGGCAAATGAAGCAAATTAATTGTTGATTAATCCTTTGCCGCATTAGCGGGAGCGGGTGTGCGGCGGGGTTGGTCAGAGCCCTTGATCACGTCGATGCGGCCCCATCAGTCATGCGGCACCTGACTGACGCAGGACTCCGGCCCCGGGACGAGAGCGCGGCGGACTCCTCTCTAACCTATCATTAACTTAAAGGTGTATGCCCAAGCATTGGGCAAGTGAACACTACAATTACCTACATGATGGATCACGATTGCGTTCTGATGTAAAAATACATACGTCTTAGGTATGGAAGCAATTCGGCGTTTCGATAACTAAATATGATAGTGCTTGTGGAGCCCAACAAAAACTGAAATGTTCCTAATCAGAAAATGCTGATGTGAAGTGCTGATGAAGCCATATTACTAAATTAAAAGTTTGAAAAAGTTTTTATGAAGTGCCCAACATGCCAGACAGGAGCCAAAGTTTTTATAAAGGTCGTAAAACGTGGCAGATAACTCAACTTTTTAGCGGTACAAATAAAAAGAGGCATAAAATATGATAAAAATTTATATTATCAGGCTAACAAATTGTCGGTGGAGTTAATCGCCTTTCGCTCGTTGCTTATTCCCAGTCGTTGCTGATTAATTATGGCAAGTTCGCCGCTGTCCGCCAGGGCGGCGACCCTACGCAGATAACTGCGGTGCGCCGCGCTCCTAACTAGGCATGCGGGGACACTTTCTAAGACATGTGACTGGCGGGAGAACATCCACTAAATTGCTTTATATCGAAGTAATGTGTTTGAAGCGAACCGGTCTTATTACCCTCGGGACTGACGGAATTCCTGAGAAGCAATGACTAATAACCATAATGCAAAATGTCTTCGCTGGCAGCCTCATCTAACGCTGATATGAACCATTTGAACTGAGATATTATTGCGAACAATATGCTTTATAGGTATTATCAGCCTTATACTGCTTATTTAAAGTCTATGCTACACGCTCACATAATAAACTACTTCAGACGAATATTATATACTCGTGTACATAAAAGCCTATTATTGCGAAGCAATCGACATAATACTACCATCAAGTTCTTAATCAAACCGGTGTTGATTGTAGAATAAATTAAATATAAAATTTAAATAGGTCCTATAAAAGACAGTTTATGTCAACCTCGCCGCTCGGATATTGGCAGCGCATAAGTTTCAATATTGAAGCTCATTTCGAAGAGAACGAACGAGTTTATTACAGTAAACATGACTCATAAAGTCAGATCACTGGGCTAATAAAATGGCTACCCCTCGCTGTCTGCGAAAATACAGCGCCAGCCCAAACAGAACCCCATACCGGTGACCCTTTCCCATTTGTGCCCATGTCGCGGCTGGGGAGACGGATGAAGTATTGCCGCGTTTGGATCCTAAACAACAATAAAATCCGCAACAAAAATAGCGCAGAGCGCCAACAAATTACTAGCGGGCCAAAAACATGTTTCCTATACAAGATATATGGGGTACGTAAAGGGAGCGCTGAGGAAGTCAATAAATATTACTCAATAACTTGATTACTGCAGAGCCTTTGATGGGAATAAATTTACTGCTTGGAAACAGGTGCTGCCCATACATTAGGAGGCTATACACGCATATTCAGACACACTTAATGGCTTTCTTGATTTATTTAACTTTTCAATTTTGTGTTTGACACGCAATCCAATTAACGTTAACTACCAAGGGCGCTAGACGTGGTCACTGCTCAATGCTGATTAAATATTGCAGAAGGAATTTTAGGAATGACGATCGGAATCCCTTTCTTTGATAAAATTCATCAAACAATTCGTGTCCTTCAAAATCAGTTTTCAGTGTTTTCTGATATCTTTGAGGCTAAAACGAGGAAAAATCCAGCGTTTGATTTAGTCCTAATACAAAAGCCTCTCGCTTTTTAACCGACTTCAAAAAAAAGGAGGAGGTTATCAATTCGGTTATATTTTTCTTTATCATCATATTTTTTTTATAATTGTTACCTCAGAACTCCGTCGTTAATGGACCGATTTGCGAAAAAAAAAATCCGCTAAAAGATATACTTCCAGATTGGTCCCATTTTTTTCAAATCTAGTTCTGATGATGGGATCCATGAGGAATCGAGCGACTCCTCAAAATTATAGACAACCATGTAGTGATTTTGGTATTTTCATCGAGAACTTAAGCATTTACAGTCAAAAAGTAACCTTTGATGAAGTGGAACTGATGAAGAAGACCAGAAATGATCAACGGAACTTCATACTCACATAGGTATCACAATGAGGATAAGCGACTATGACAATACAAATAAATGAAAGTCTCTGAATAGTTACGTTGAAAATAGTATCATCGAAGTGATCTGATGATGATGATGAAGCCGAAAGGTAGGCACTGGAACTCCGTAATTAATCAATATAACCTAGCCGTATTTGGACTTATTAGAATTGTCATGAGATGCAGTTTGGCTATAAGGTACTATCGAAGTGACCTGATGATGGAGCCGGAAGGTAGGCACAGGAACTCCTAAATTAATCTATGTATCCTAGCCGTGTTTGGGTTAATTGGAATTATCGATGCGAAATAGGCACTCTGTTTATAAGAGTATCGCAACTAAAAAGTGTGAAATAAAAAAAAATTACAAAAAAAAACCGACTTCACTAACAAAAAACTTCAAAAACTAAAAGGATCAAAATAACTGTAATTTCGGAAGTTGGTGTTAAATAAGAAGCAAACAATACCGAGAAACACCGACTTCCGAAATTAAAGTTATTTTGATCCTTTAAATTTTTTTTTATTGAAGTCGGTTTTTTTTTTGTAAAAAGTTCTTTATCAGCTACGAAGTAAGACAATTTCTATTTTGTTTTTCTTTGAACTAATATTTATGTAGCTATCATAGCTTTCTTTTGCGCTGGAAAATGCGTTTGTTTTAAAAAAATCTAGAGTGGAAACAAATCCATTAACTTGAATAGTGCTTAAATAAAAAAGTCAGATTAGCATCTCGTTGGATGCGATATTCGCTATTTTTTTTGCTGAGCAAAGATAATGCGACGTATTCCCAAGGGTCGGGATAAACGTAATGCTTTAACCGCGTCACCAATAAAGCTTACCGTGGATAGAACTGAACGTTTCGAGCGTCGCCGGATCGTGTGAAATGCGGCTGCCCTTTATAATATTCACGAGGATACGTGGCAAAAATGTTCGGTGACCTCGAAATGGGCTTTTTCCCGGAGGGCTCTCGCCGAGTCAATTTCGTAACACTTTGACCCTAAAGGTGCCGAGGAACGCTGCCTAAATTATCTTTGGGACGACTTGGAAAAGAGGTCACCTGTGTGATAAATAGTTAAGCCCAGGTTAATGGGTTGGACGTTAGTGCAAAGTTGTTTTGTGGCTGAATGTTTAGTAAACACTTTGCATTCGCAGAAACTTACAACGACTTGAGTCTTAATTGCTTTAAAATTGTCCCTCAGAAGTGTTACTGCTTCTGCAAAAATGTTGAAGCGCGAATGGGAAATTCTACTTTATGTGCTAACCTCCCCGAACTGACATTTGCATGTGAGCAAAATAATTTATCAAGCATACGCTACAAACTACAAACAGAATAGTATGAATTAGTGAGTGTCGCAGGAGTCAGTAAATCAGGGCACGGTTCTTTGTACCATCTGTTATGCAGTTGCGAATTTCCGTTGCTTTGGGGATAATATATTCGTGTTCCCAAATTATCTCGGTCAGAATAATTCACTGTGTCAAAGCCGACTAGTGAATGCTGTAATTTACGATTTGCGCTAGTTGTGCGAACGTAATAACAAAAACAAATGTCCAAGTCATTGACTCGTGGTCCGTGGACATCGCGCGCCCACTGTAGCGTGTAGAGAGAAAGTAGCGCGGGCTCATGGCATCGGGAATGTACGCAAATTGGGTTTCGATTTCTATACAGCCATGAATAATTAGGTTTGTATAGGAAAGTAAAAAAGGGTACAAAACAGCCGAACTACTAGTATAAGGGCGCATGCTGCCAGTAATTTGTTTACGGACGTTTCGTTGCGTTTTGAACCACGGAGTGTGATCACGTTATTGTTACAAACAAAAGTTCTCTGCTCATAAAACAACACTAAGAACTTCTAATTCTCCTGTGCTCACGTCCTTCACTAATAGGTATACTCTGAATATACTACTGTAATACGTGTACACAGTTTAATATGGGTACCTTAAGCATTTCATTACGTGTTTAATAATGATCTGCCATTTTCACGTTGCGGTTTTGTTTGTCTTATAATTTGTAATTTTCATTGTGGCAATATTCTGATTAAAACATTAGTTGAACCGCAAAAGAACAATGAACGTTGCACAACAAAAACCATAATTTCTCACCTTTTTGCGTCTTTAGATATTATTATGGTCAGAACTAGAAGGCCAGTTCTGATGGTCTGATGGTTTCGTTTCATAATTAATAACAAACAAATACCGTTTATTTTGAATTAAAATTATCAGGCATTTCACAGGTGCTTAATTAACCCGGTGAATTTAACTCATTTGTAAAACAGGTAATTTTGTCATAACAACGTGAAAAAAACCTGATAAACCTGAACGAAACAAAAACTGTCAGTAGTTAATAGTAAATGGATTTCGTTCCAGTAGTACCACTCACTCACCCAGTCACAAATAATTATGACAGCCGCTCGATACTATAAAGCATGTACTGTTTAAAACAATCTCGAGAGCCAGTAATAACACGGCACATAATTCAGTGAGGTTCGGAGCTCGGTCCCCGGTGGAAGGTAGCAACAGAATACATAAACAGTTCAATTTAAAGCCCCAGTAATGCATGAGGGAGTAGAGAACTTCGGCAATGAAAGTAATGAACCCACTGTTTTAGTTCGCCTTTACGAGGTGCCTGCGGTCGCCGCCTATCACACCGAACCGTAACGATTCACACCTCGACGATTCGGTCTTTCCATTACCGCAAGTTGGAAACACTCGTTATATCTCGCAACTGCTCCGTCACTCTCAAACATCGGTGTGAGTTCATTTTATACTTCAAACCATTATACGAAACTTAATCCTTAATTTCAACGCACTTAAACAAATCTAAATAGTAAACAGCTAATTATAAAGTCGCTACAAAGCCTGTCCTATTAAAGTTTAAATAATATATTTAAACTTTAGATTTTAGAATAATAATTGGAAATTACAGTCAAAGTTACAAACGTAAATTGCACTTTGACCTTTGGTAATCTTTTGAATTTAAATTGGCAGCCCTTTACAATGGAATTAGGAAAATAAATAGGAGACTTAAAAGTTATAATGTTCAGGGCTATTCATTTAATGTAGATGCCGTTACAGAACGTGAATTATACGGACTACTTAGACCAAACTTGGCTCAATGCCTAATAGATTTTCGCTGTTGAAGGGAGGGGAATCAAACCCTCATCCCTTATCTTATGTCTAAACAAAACGACGCGCCGCCGCCGTGGCATCAGCGTTAGTCATAAGTCTGAGCAAACATTAACTAATCAACTTAAGTCAACTGTTTTAAAGCTATTATGTACTTTTGTTACCCTATAACACTTGCCTATCTACGTTTTTAGAACATTAGTATTCATATAACTGCCACACGATCGGTGTAAATAGCCATTAAGATTAAAGTGTGTATAAGAGCGCAGCTGGGTCGCCCGCACAGCAATCTCATTCAGCGCTAAGTGTTTAAGTGGCACTGGCAACACTACGCGACAGATCCCTCCCGAAGGTGTCTGTGCCCGACAGGCAAAAAAATAGCAGTGAACAGAGGGAGCGCCGCGACTTTTGGACACTAGACAGTTGAGTCGAAATCGTTCAAAAATTAAACTGTATCGTTTCCATCAATGAAAAAACCATTCAGATTTGGTTTTCATTAATAAAATGCCGATCACGATTGCCGATTCTAATTATATTTTTGCGGATCTGTTCAATTTATGCTGGGACAAAGCCGGGTTTAAAAAAATAAATTCTACCGAATCCAGGCTATTGCATAAAACATAAAATTAAGCACATATAGTTGATTGATAAATAATGTATTTAGTGCACACATAATGCCGATTCAAAATGGTGCGCAATGCGGCTCTAATCAAAAGAGCATTACCAGCAGAATGTTCCTATAGATAAAACATTTTGCATACAGCATATTTTATTTGCCAAACGTTCGATGAGCATTTAACTGCTGTATACGAATCAAACGGTTTCAATGTTTGATTACACGTTTATGTGCAGTGTGGCTCTGTACACACTGACATAAGCATTTGCAAAATGCAGAGTTTATTGTGGTAAGCTTTTAAATCAAAAATGCTTAGTAATTTATGGGATTATATTATCAACTTTTAATTCTCAAAACATGCAAAAATCAATTATAAAAATAATAAACAGCAGTAATAAAAATAAAAGTTTTCAATTAAGTAGTCTTTTCTAAAAACATACAAAATCGTCAATATAGTAAAAATCGTTATAAAATTGATATAATAATTAACTTTAAACATAGTCTCAACATAAGCTCAAATTTAAGCACTTTTTACGTAGACAGACGTAGAAATTGAAAACAACAGAAAAAATAATAAAACTAAATGTAATCATATTTATCGCATTCGAGTGCCTCCGGTACGAGACTGTCAAGGATCGGGGCCCTCAGGGAATAATCCGTTTGCTCTTGACTGTAACCAGTCATATTTTCCTTAAAAAATATGCACGACACTGCACAATACCAAAGAATCAACAACCGATTTTCGTGCTAAAGGTTCACATAAATTAATGTTGTCTCAAAGAGCCCGCCTACATATCGTCGCGCAGTTAGAGTGGAGAGCTAGGCGGAGGGCCCAGAGTGGCGTGTAGTGGCTTCCTCTTGTTCTCTAACCCAATTTGCAGTAAAGAGGGCTTCTTGATAGTGCTTTGATTTCGTTTCGAATTCGACCACTGTGCAAGTGCGGATACTGGATTACCAGTGAACTTGTCCCGACTCGTGGGGACTTTAAACTTTGAGGTGATTTTACGAAATAGAAAATTGAGTAATGGTAGTTGGTTTGCTGAGTGGCTGTAGATTTCACTACGAAATGGGTTTTATGTGTCTATCTTGAAGAGACGATAAGTTTAATTAAATATGAAATTTACTAAAAGACTGAAAAAGAACGCGATGTTAGTGGCCAACTATTTTATCAATCAAACATTTATTTAATATCATTTAGATTGTTTAGATGGATGTGTGGAGTGATGTGGATGAATAAAGTGATAAATGAGTATGTATGAAAGAGAAGGGACGCCAAAGAAAAGAAGGATAAATTATGTGAGGAGTGATATGAAAGAAAAGGGAATCAGTGATAGCGTGACTGCTAACAGAATACCTTGGAAGCAAAAAAACGCGTTGCACTGACCCCGAGTAACACGGAACAAAGGCAGGAAGATGATGATGAAAGTTAACAGGAAAGAGCACCAAATACAATTTTGTTGTGTTCGGAAAAATGAAAAAAAAACCGTATTACTTTCGCAGAATATCCGATCAATAAGTTCCAATGAACAGTATTAGTATATAGTATAAAAAATCACGAAAGATCAGAAATTATTTAAATGTAATGAAGTAGAAATATCTTTTGTTAAAACCGTCTCATTAGGTATTTAGTGAAAAGGATGGGATTATCGTAAATAAAACTTTTGTCGACAACTGTCGTAGAAAAACCGGCAAATAAGAATCATGTCGCTATTGTGTTAAATAGACAAAAGGCATTTCTTGAGGAGCTTAATAACGCCGAGGACCAGCTGACTTTGTGCTCTCAGATAACTCAAATGAAAAGGGTCAACAAATCACAATATTACAGAATCAAAAATATATTTTACTGTCTGTTACTTTTTTTTTCTCTCATCTAAATCGCTAAAAGGATTTTGATGTAACATGATACAAAGATAAGCTATGCTATGACTACCTGAATTAGAAAATTGAATAGGTTTTTGGACGGAGCCAAAATAGGGATGGCGATTTTTCATGAATTTTCATAAATCAATTACAATCGAGTTCCTAAAAATCGATGCGTTAGTTACCCTGCATATACTGAGTTCTGAAAATACGGTATAGATGATCCTACAATGCTCATGTATTTTATGACTGGGAAGTAATCGGGTGTAGATACCACATTCACATAAAAATTACCTTGACGACAATGGTTGACTTGAATGTTTTTAAAAATTATAGTTGCAAAAAATCGAATCTCAATTTCAAGTTCCTGTGATAGATTAATAGAATCGATTCGTTGTTTAAGATTGATTTTGTTAACTTATAAAATCAATTTTGCGATTTTTTGATAATTACAGTAATTTACTAAGTCATATTTCACAACATGGTTAATAATGTTAAAAGTACACAAAATAAGGTGACATCTTAATTTTGTGGTATATGCAATTATCCTTTTTCACTTTGCTTTCATCATTTCAATTCTGATAGTAGGTAAATTCTCTTGGGGTACTAAAAACATTTTCAACGCGCGCAGAACCAAGTCCGTCCTCAAGACAATAGTTTCGGCCAGACTTTAATAAATAAACATTCCTTGCGTTCACCTCAAGAGAACACAGAAACATTTAAGGGCTAAATATAATAAGTGAATACCAAGTACGACATGTGTTGCCACTTTATATATTTATGCAGTCTCATTACAGCGGCACGTCGCCGGCACAGGCGCGGTCGGGTGACGCCTCTGCCAGGGGTCACCTTAATTTAGCAGCTACCCTTTTAGATGTCCATGTTTACTCATCTATTTTTGAGTTTACTAACCTCCTATTTGCACATCGTTTCTATACTTGGTTTCGAAATAGAAATTTTAAAATTTTACTACATTTTTATTTATATCGACGTACCAAAATACTCTTTATTCTGTGATCTTTTTAACATGTACTCTGTGAATACATTTTTAATGAACAGAGGCAGACCTGGCGCACTCCTAACTATAGGTATAAAAATGTGCCTACGCCGCGCGGCCTTTCTTGCAAGGCTAAATTCGGTAGTGTCCCACGCGTGTTCGATTTGCCGCTTGATCCGCGCTAATAAAAAATATTTTCGAATTGTTTATCGAATATTCTATCGAGTTTTTATTTCAAGTATTTGCGACATTTTTCACGTAAACGAGTCAATGACCTTAAAGATCATTCAGTATAACCTCCTACTGCTAGTGACTATCTTACTAATGCAAGGTCTTACTATACTGGAATTATATCTTAAAAAATGATAATTATTATGTATAATAACGTCATAAACGACCAATCTTTTAAAAATTATATATGAACGCAAAGCTAACGCACATACAAAACTAACAAAGTTTCATTTGTTTAGATACCTAACTAAATGTAAACAATCTCATGAGATTGTTTTTTTTAGATATGTTTTAAAATATGGATATATACAGTAAATAGGTATAAATCAATTAGGTACTCAAAAAAATCTGATTATACTTTAATTTTAATTTTTTATTATTTTGTAATAAAACGTTAGTAACTATTTCACA
This sequence comes from Mythimna vitellina, assembly GCA_949316375.1. Lineage (NCBI taxonomy): Eukaryota > Metazoa > Arthropoda > Insecta > Lepidoptera > Noctuidae > Mythimna > Mythimna vitellina. Next base: position 7,051,878 of record OX438686.1, read on the forward strand.
TTTTTCAAAAACACACAAGTCCTAACCCAATAACGCGGCCTGTTCAAAGGCACATAACGGGCATAATAAAAGAGACTCCTGGTCCTTGGGCGTAAAGTGCATTTTGATTCGTGACGAGCGCTATTACGCCCGGTAGGCAAATATAATCAAGGTCACGTCCGTGCCGTGCAATGTTTTATGAACATTAGTTACGTTGTTAGTAGGTTTATATTCTTCTTCTTCTTCTTTTCGTGTCGATGTACTCTAACTAAATTTTTTCTGACCAGTATTTGGCAACCTCTACGGCTCTGTTATTGGCCTCGTATAGATCCTGAAAACTGCAGGTGGTTGTGCAGGATGGACAGCATAGCAAATGACGCATGTCCTGTGCAGCGGCTCCACACTGGCACTGTGTTAGAGAGGTTAGTTTATATTAGGTTAGTTTATATATATTAGGTTAGTTTATATATTAGGTTTAGTATTATATATTAGGTTAGTTTATATAGAGGTAGGTTTATATTAGCATGTTTTCTTCCGAAGAGTGAAATTTCTGTGCTGGTACTATTACCTATTCTGTAACAGAGGCAATACCTCGAGCTCTTAACTCGATCCGTTTGACGACCTAAACTAAACTGTTAAAGGAATTGGGCTATATAGAGTGTATAGCTCTGTCCTCCATTCTTGCTCGCACGCCTGACATTTTATCACAACAAGGTATAGCCCAGATGAGTAGCTACGCTTCTATAGGTCGATTTACAAATTTAGAGTTAAGAACGTGTGAGAGTTCGTGATAGCGCGAGGGGGGACAGGACAGAATGGTAGAAAAAAACGTGTAGCGCCGACCCCAAGTAATATGGGACAAGGGTAGAAAGAAGAAGAACGTGTCAAACCGTTCATTACTGATAAAATCTTGACATGTTTTCAGGATAAAGTTTGAAAACATACTCAATGTAAAATTCTTAATCAGAAACCTGGGGTCTGTTTACTATATTAACAACAACTGAGAACATCAATCCATCCTCTGGCAATTCGGCTTTGACCGTTGATTTTGGTAAATTAAATAAACATTGATTAATAAGGCTACTCGAACGGCCATTTCCGGAATAAATATACAACTTGATAGAACAAGTTAGTGATCAATCATTAAACACGCTTGAACTGACGTTCGAGCCGAGAACCGAGTTCTAATAATTGGGAAAAGGCCTTTAGTTTCACTTGCTAAAAACTATATACCTAATGTTGTCCAATAAACTGCCGTACACATTCTACTAACAAATCTATTGTTTTCACGAACAGCCTGTATTTTGTGTTGAAATATTTGCTGAAACGACGTAAATATTTCACTCCATTATAACAATGTCACAGACACTAGCGCACTCATAATATCTATATTGTTTTGACTAAAACATTAATTATTTATTGCGCAAACATTACGGACACAAATATTATTACTGTTAGAATTTGTTAACAAAATATATTCAGTTCGTTATTTATTCGAATTGACTGGCCTGTTGGCCTAGTGGTTAGGGGCCCTGACTGCTATGTATGCTATGGTCGTTGGTTCGATTACCGCCCAAGACAAATATTTGTGTGATGAGCACGATCATTTGTTCTGTTTGGGTGTAATTTATCTATAATATGTATGTATTTACAAATATACAAGTATATTTATCAGTTGTCTAGTACTAGACAACTGATAAATAATCAGTTGTCTAGTACTCATAGCACAGGCTCTGCTTAGTTTGGGACTAGATGGCGTTGTGTGGAAGTTGTGGAATATTATATTATTACTGTTAGAATTCGTTAACAAAAGGTATTCTGTTCGTTATTTATTCGTTCGATGTATATTAATTATATTTTGTTGTTCAAAAGCGACTCCTTATTACTGTAATTGGAATGTTGGTCCAAATAAGAACAAAGACTCCAATTAAACACAATTTCTTTTTATATATTATACGGTGTTTAATTATAGCTTTCAGTAACTAAGAGGAAAATGTTGAAGTCAATAAGGTAGCTTCACTTTGTTAGGGATGCTTATGGGCAGGAAAACTTAGCCTTGAAACGTTACCGTGGTTCATTTTCTCACGCCTTTCTATTTTTAATAGAAATGGTTCTGGTATAAATTAGACGGTGAAAAGTTTTATTTATATTTTGGTCTAAAGTTAGAAGTGTCTTTTTAGTTTATTTTATATCTAGACTATACTGTCCCACCACTTGGTAAATGCCTCCCTCCATCCCTTCCATAGGCATCGACTCAGAGTTACTTCTTGCTAATTCTTAAGGAAGACATAACTAAATCATCCCACCATCTCCTTCGTTGTCTATCGAGACGCTGACGTGCGTTTTTTTAGTCATTGGGCTAACGTGTTATGTATTTTCTTTTATGTACCTATGAATCAATCTACAACATACTTCATTTATATTATGTATTTATGTAGCTATCGCACTTTTTAGCGACCCGGAAATATTGTGACCATGTATATTTTCCCATTCCGGAAAAAAAGTAACCGTTTGAGTTACTATATTGACTCAACATAATAAGTGTCCAACTAACTTCAAAGTAGAAAACAACACTACAATCATAGAATTAACACATCACTAAATCCCATTACGTAGAGCGCTAAAAGTGTAAACTAAAGTTTTAGGCTCACAGAGATGGAAGCAACCATGCGGAAGCAGTTCATACGAGTTGCTCAAAAGACGCTGTTGTGCCGCCAGACGAAACAACATAGCGACTGTTTTGTGATAATCAGCAACGTAGCTAGGTGACCCAACGGCCCTGGTGCATAAAAATCTGGGGCCCCTTTTTAACGCGAGTAATTATGAAATAACCTCCCTTGCTCCTGGTGGAGCAGGAGGGAGTGTCAGGCTTTTACTGACTAAAACGAGTTGCCATGATTATTTCAATTAGATTTCGAAGCTGGGAGAATTTGTCGCTAGTGTAAAAAGAATTACTTATCAGGTTTTGGGGGCCCCGAGTTCGGGGGCCCCAGGGCACTGCACCATCTAGTCCTTTGGTAGCTATGCTAGTGATGATAATCGTGTGACGTCATCGTACAAGGTAATGTGCAGGACTGGGCCCAGTTTAAAGTCATTAGCCCGTCACTATTAGCCTAAAGGGGATAGGTTTTCTGATTGAGCTGAAAGGTGGTGTATTGCAACACCAATAACAATGTAAAAAAGTGGATGGCAGCTACAAGTCATAATAATACTATTAATGACTATGTTTATGCCACTAAGCAGGTTTACAAAATAATTATCGAGTCTAGCTTCTACCAGCGGCTTAGTCGGAATGAATGTTGGTTATTGCGAACGTAAATTCGCTGTCGAACATGAATAAAAAGATGTCTATGTCCATATTATCCATCCTTGGAGTTCCAGCTTTTCGTACCAAATTTCATCAAAATCGGTTCAGTAGTTTATCCGTGAAAGCATAAAGACAGGCAGACAGAGTTACTTTCACATTTAGTACGGATTATTCTCGTATTCAGTGATCTCTGTATTAATTTAATTATTTTAATCATACCTAATTTAATTTATTGTTGATCTGCTTTGTTTTTGAATGAGAAAATCATCTAATGACATCCCACGCTTTTGGGCGGAGCGAGAGGGCGTGTCAGACTTTTACTGAATAAAAACCTACTCCTGTTCCTTCTTTGCCATTGCCCCAGGGATCTCTTTTGCATCACCCGTGGCCCCAGTAGGCTTCGAACCTGCGGGGCCCCTACGGTTGCTGTCATCTTAAACTTAACACGACGCGCCATCGACTTAATTTACTTAGGTAATTAAATGTATTAATTATCTTCTTCCTCCTTCTCTGCTCACCTATTTGGGATCGGGTCTCCTCACTTTTAAGTGGCTCCGTTTTGGGTTGTCAATTTTGGTAACTTATTGTTTCAATCAATCTTTTATTAACTTAATCATTATTTTCAATCAAAGTACCAAGTTTTTATGATTATTTCTTATCATATTAATCAACTTAATTATCTTCTTTATAATTATTATGTATAGCCACAAATAATGCATGTGGTGTTAGCCTATAGTTAATTGTTACACTGATAAATGTTACAAATTGTAACTGTGACGTGTACACAATTGTTGGTTAATCAAAATAAATAAATAAACAGTCCTCATAACTTGGCCGTACATATTCCACAACTTCATATTTGCATTTAAAATCAGCACAGTTCGGAAATAACGAATGTAACCACCGTATTTTTTAGCCACTTCAGTTTAACAACAGTCACTCCTGAATGAATTTTTCATAAAGCTAAACTTGTTGACTTTCTAAATTCCTTTTACAAAGTTGAATTTTCATAGGGAGTTGACGTAACCATAACATCACAGGACCGTTACCCGGGATAAGCACATACGTGTTGGTGGCTGTAAAACATTAATACTCCAAGTTTCCACACGACGCCATTTGCTTGATGAAAAATTAAGTTAATCAAACTTGGAGCGACGCCCGCTTGTATAATGAACAGATTTATTATCTACTTACACCAGGTTTTTACTAGTAGCTAGGTGCTTATAATTTCATCCAATGTATCTTACCCGTGAGATTAAAAAGTTTCAAGTCACAAAAACTAAAACAGAATAGGCTCGATCCTTAAAACTCAACTCTAAAGGACTAATGAGGCGTTTTTTCTCTAAATTACGAGCTTATTCAACTATCTCGACGAAAGATAAGAGTTCTAAAAAAAACGTATATCCCAAAAAAAAATTACAGAGTCATTTCTTAAATTAAGTTGATGCCTTATTTCCAAGGGTGAAATTGTTTCATAATTTTGGAACGAAAAATCTCTAACGTTTCGGTGAGCAAGGCCCAGCCCTTACCGAATTTGTTACTCGTGCTCATTATATTTTTTGGCCCGTAAAATGGTAGTCTAAGTTTACTTAGGCACTCGCCTACACAACAAAGTTACCCTTTTAAAACGTTGTTTAGTAAACGGTAAATAGGAACAATTGTTTATTTTCATTTGGTTTGGGAAACACTAAGGACCGAAAAAGATTTTTGAATCATGTCCTTTAGCTACTATATATATACTCTATAAACAAGAGTTCAGTCATGCAAGAAAATACAAACAGACTTTTATCACTTATTTTTAAAAGCTACGTCTTTTAAGTAATAACTTTTTATTAACACTACACAAAACTAATTAACGTTTTACGTGTTTAGTTATAGACTAAGCTTTATAAAACTAAGCAAAGTTCTAAATAACCATAAGTAGGAAATATTATGTGTACGTAGTGAAAATATTTTCTCAACACGGCTTCGTAGCATAGAGGATAGCGTTGAAATCTTCTCCTCGTCTACGGCGCTCCGCTCGTAGCGCTACGAGAGCTCGTAACTCCGTAGCGAGCGCTACGCGGCTATTCCTACCAACTTGTCGGATAACATAACTTTAATATAACGGATGAAATGCATAACTTTGTGTAATCAAATCAAATATGTTACTACGAACCTTGTTTTACACAACTATTTAATATTACTCTTCAATAATAATTATTATATTACTCCACTTCCCCGTTCCAATATTTCAATTTCAACAATAATGTCATTAAGCAGACAGATAATCCCGTGCCGCTAATAAATTATCCATAATTTGTTGAATGTGAGTTTAATTAAATTAGGGTTTAAATCAGTTTTCGATTCACTATATAAATATGTGCTCGAATGATGCGGGAGCGTCGAACTGTTGCCTCAATATACGGATTACGGGAATGAAGTACAACGGTTTTTATTTCAATGTTTTATTATTCAATTGCCGTTCATACTCATTCAAACTACCTCCCATTCGTCGAACACATACAAAAGAAATAAAAGTAGACATTATTTACATTCTAAGAACTGCCATTCACACAAAGCATTGATAGGGAACAAAATAACAAAGTTCCGCTGGCGTTGCCAAAAGATTCAATTATAGCGGCAGTCACGGCTGTTTTCAAATTCTCTCGTACAAAAACTTCTAGCAATAAAGCCTCTAAGGAGAAATACGGAACAGTGAACAGTTGATTCCCAAAAGAAATCTCATTAAAGTGTCTTGCATTGAGGACTGATTAACGTGCCGGCGGCGCTCACCGCGCATACTGATGGCCGCCGCTACTTACAACCGTTTCCACAGATAAATGACTTCTTTACTTAGCGGTGTACAGCGAGGACGCGGCGCCCACCGCACACCACACTACAATGTCTGATTCACATGTGAACCTTTCTTTTGTGCCGAAAATTGTTCTGCACGGAACCTCTTTGTTCGGATTAAGTAATAACACTTTACCTTTGAAATTGTTGTTTTATGAAACTGCTCTTTTCGAACTGAAGATTGTCTTGGAATTATATATTCAAATAAACGTAACTTTTAGGACATGTTATTTCTGTGTAAAATTAGTTATTCATTTGTTTCTTGAGTTTTTCTATTTAATAACCAACTAGACTATTATTATAAAGAGGAAAGATTTGTATTTTTGGTCGTAATGAATAAACTCATTAACCAAAACTATTTGGACAAATTAAAAAAAAAAAATTCACCAATAGAATGTTAGTTTATCACTGAGTGACATAGAGACGCGGGCGAAGAAACTGACTGAAGCTAGTCTGTAATATGTGTAATAAAATTAAACGCAAATAGGGATGCTCCACCCTGCGATATTCAAATTTTCTCTATTTCTTTTTTATTTATTTTTTGCAGATCAGTGTTAAATTGTATATTGATTAAAATATTATTTGCAACCGTAACACGTATAATATTAACGGAAAACTCCATTGAATGACTTTTTAACAAAATCAATTTAAGGCTCGACAGTTTATTTTACAAATCTCAAAAAAATAAAGTTTTTACTAGATACGTCTAAAAGCGTTTATTAATATTAATAGTAGTTTATTAATGATGAATTTAACGTATAATTTATTGTACACCAAGAAAATTATTATTATAATGGAACACATAAATTAAAAAAAAAACATACAATCTGCGGAGTTATCGCATTCTGCGATCTTGTTCATGCCACCTGGAACGGACAGAGATTGCCTGGACACAAGATGGGGTTGCATAGTTTTGAGATTTAAGCAAATAACTTTAACATTTCCTTACCGCAGCACCTGCACAATTCAAAGATGAGTATCCCGCGATGAAAAGAAAACTAACGCAGCCACTCTTGAATCTCAGACAATTTTTTTTAATGTAGACAAATCTCAAGCTTAATCGAGTGCTGTTTTCTTCTTAAAACGTCATCCGGCGAAGCGTAATGCCTCCCATTCAGCTATTTGTGTTAAAAGCAGCGATTTAGAGGTTTTTAGCGTTAAGAAAGATTGCATTTCCCGTGTTACGAGCTACACTGATGGAATCGGGCAATAAGGAGCTATTTTGTTCCCACAATTGTATTTGACCTGATTCTTTAACCTTATTGTAGTAGAAACTTCAAAGGATTTTTCTGAGAGAAAAAAAACATCTTTCCTAACTTTTCTCTTTGTGTTTTAATAATAAAATATCCTTTTTTCAATTTTAAAAGTCAGGAACAGAAAAGGTCAAGAAAAAATTATAAAAATATTCTTTAGTAAGAGCGTGCTGCCTAGAAGGTGGCTGCTCAATTTATAATTAAGACTGAGCACGCGACTAGATGTCATACGATTAATTTTATTATAGTTGTGTGTAGTGAGTGGATGGAACGCATGTAACCAAAAGAAATATGAGTATACATGTGGACGGATGGAGAGGGAGGCCAAACACATAGACATATAGACACACAGACATATTTATTTATTTAAAACTTTATGCACTAATGAAACATTCTACAAAGGCGGACTTAATGCCTTAGGCATTTTCTACCAGTCGACCTTAGGGTGGTGCAGTGACAACACATGGCAGGTGCAGCTTAATAGAAGACTGACAGAAAAGAAACAAGAACAATAATAAATATATACCTAAATACATACAAATAAAGAATGATATTGAGAGAAAAACGAATACAACAAATCAAGAGTGTGGTGAATCTACCAACTTCTTGCGAAAGTATTTTCGTGCTTTGACTTTAAAGGACAACCGACTGGTTGCCGTCCTGATGTTCAGAGGGAGCGCATTCCAAAGGGAGATCGCCGATCGATCACATATGAAAAAAAAATAGAATGGAAGAAAAAAACGTGTTCGGCCGTCCCCAAGTAACATGAAATAAGGGACAGGAAGAGATGTGTGAGCGGTGAGCAGTAATCACAATTTTCCCAGAACACTTGTAAAGCAATGAGAACAGTAAACGTTAAAAAAAGTAGCTTAAATTAAGTGGCACAAGTGTGTGTAAAAGCAAGTCAAACACAAGCGACAAATATGAGACTCCTGGCTGGCGTTGGTACGCGTGTTTGCTGTAAATATTCCTCTTGAAGCTAGTTGTGCAACTTGTTTGTCAAGTGTATGTTTGAAACGTTCAAAGTTTGTTCAAACAGTGATATGCGTTAGCATCCAATTTCACGCGATGACGTCACGTTACAGCCCTAGAAACTCGTTAATCAGTCGCGCTGCTCAGTCTGCCCCGTGCTGTACTAACACACCCGCTCCGACCAGCAGTTTAGTGCGCACAATATATGAACATATGGATCTGGTGGCGGGCTATTTGGAGGCCTATGTACTAAACTACAGACGTCCTTTTGTTTCGGGTTCTTACGATGATAATTGTGTTCGGATTTGTCCCCAAAATGGATGTTTTTGGTTGCTTGCTCAAGAACATTTAGGTACTAAATTCTACCTGTTGTTCTGCCCGCGTGAAATTAAAGAAAATCCCAAGGGAGCATACTCCCGGGATAAAAGTTATTCCAGGACATGTGTCAACTTCCATCCAAATCATTATAAGCCCTTCGAGCAAGAAGTAACTTATATACACGCGCACCAACTGCCGCCTTTATAATATTAATGTGACAGCCGAGTTTTGTTTGCGAACTACCCAAAACCCGTATGATACATTCATTATTTCGAATTAGAGGACTACCGATGTTTTTTTTTTTGTAACGTGGGAAAATTCAATGATATCCTCCACTCTTGGGCGGAGCGTGAGGGCGTGTCAGACTTTTACTGACTAAAAACTCACTCCTGTTCCTTCGTTGCCTTTCATACCAGGGCCGAGTCTTCCTTTCTGCTGGGCCCCTACGACTACCGATGTAACTTTATATTACAACCGACGCTCCGAACCACAAATAGGTACCTAAATGAAACCACGAATATCGAACCCTCGGTTCGGGCTCGACGTACAAACAAATAATAACGGACGTGAACGAAATAAATTAAACGATATGAAACCGATTTCTGTAATAAAGAACCCTAAACTCCAACAGAAGCGATTCGTTTGCAGATCACTTTATAAGCGAATATAATTTTTCAATACAGGAAGACGTATGAAAGTGTTACGAAGTCGACGAAAGAAAATCCTTATAAATCTGTGCCCTCGCGGGCCTCAGCTAAAGGGGGATTTGGTCCGCTACGCCTCCTTACCAGACTTTCATTAAGTCCTCGCTTAAACACGACAAAGCTTTGTGGGAGACTTTTAAAAAGCGACGTAGGTAAACCATCTTGTAATGAATTAAAACAGTGAAGCGAAATATACGAGTAACGTTCATAACACGTGAAGCATTCATTTGAACAAGATATTCGTACCAATCACATCACCGAAAATGTATTTCAGGAAATAAGATCCGATTTATTTCTGCGAAATCGACTTTCATATCACGGGATTACAATTTCTCATAGACCTACATATAATGTAGGGCAAGAAAAGGTCTTTTCTCCTCAAGATGGTCAGATACAAGACGGATGAAAGAGTGCTTGACTAGAACTATTGTGCGTTACAAACACAGCTAAACAGTGTAATTACACGCTCATTTATTGCACGCGTTACTGCGTGAGAATATGTCATACAATTATATTGTTGCACTACTTATCATACTCGTACACAATGACGTATTTACATCATGCTTTCGTTCCTAGCGCATTCAACGCACCTTATGTACTATATCCGTCTTGTCGACTGTTGTCGTATTACTGGAGCTGAATTATTGTTATTACTCGGACCGATTGTTATTCGATAGTCCAATACCGTACAGAGTTGGTGGGGATTCTTATTTACGACTATCATGAACGTCTAACGTGACGGTTGTGTTGTATGAATACACTTTGGGGAATAAATCGCGCCTCTCAGCGCCAGCGCGCCACCGCTACCAGCAGTTTCGATTTCGGTAAAATGTATGGAGTTTACAAATACACCCATTTTCAACATCGTACTTCTAACAGATTGCTTCACGAGTCATGCTAGAGCCGGTAGATGCATAGAGGAGGTTATTCTATGCTTTTTTTATCGGGGGGAAGCCTTCAAAAGGAGCATGGGCTTTTTGGGAAAGACCAGAGCGTGTAGAATTTTTATCTCGCTAAAACCACTTCAGTAATCACCATCAGCACATTGAAGACGTCCCGTGACCTTTTAAAAGACCACCCCGGGGACACTGTAAAGGGGTCTCCCCAGGTTATTTTATAACTTCATAGAGGATACTTCCTTGGCTCCTCAAACAGTACCTACTGTTGATGGCGACCAATGATTTTATATAGAGTTCTGTATATAAATCTACTTATCTACGAGTATATTAGTTTATTTGAACACGCTAATCTCAGGAACTACTATTCGAATAGAAAAAAAATATTTTATTGTTGAATAGTACATTTATAGAGAAAGGCACTATATAACATCACAATGGAGTGAAGCTATTAATATTTATTTCATTATAAACCCCGATTTTGCAACATGTCACTTCAAACATGCACCATGTAAATAAACGAAAATCATTGCTATTAGGGACATAAACAAACACGAACTGAAAACATTATTTGCACTACATAACTGTCTAAACCGAGCCCAGATTCAACATATTGGTAAATGAACAATGTAAACACTGATGGTAGTTACATATTGAAAATCACAATACAAATGTGTAGCGCACCGTTGGGCGACAGTTATAGGGCGGTACGCATATCATGATATACCTATAACAACACTGCTATATGGAGCGTGCGATACCATTCACTTAATCATTCGTTCGTTGCGGATGTTCACTCTATACAGTATGAATGAACTGCCGAACATCGAACGTTCAAATCCGTTAGCGTTGCGACTGACTGAGCTATTAATAACATGATTTTTACTGCACTTGCTGTTATATTTTCTCACTTAACTTACGGGATATTTAATGGATGATTTAACATCATAAATCAATAGAAGATATTTTTCATTGCCTGCGGTTGTCTCAACATACTTCCGCTCTTAGACGTGCGTTAGTAATCAATCAATGTTTCCATAAAACATTATGCCTATCAGGTAAATGGCGGTGCCAATCTGCTCGACAAGCGAGGTAGTCTTACGTAGTTATAATAACCTCGGCGCTTCAAGATGGTCCGTTGTATGTAGAGCAGAGTAATCAAAACCCGGCCATGTTCGTCAATCAATATACGGAGAATACCCCTGTCTAAAATTACAGGTCAAGACGTCCACCGCCGTTCCCTTCCCTGTACATGTTTACGTAAGATAAACAAATTGCATGACATCTCAATACAATATTGGCACATAAACCATGTTAAATTACGAGCGGACCGGAGTGCAACACATTTCATAATCACGCCATTACGAATATTACGATATAAATTCACAGATGAAAGCAATACTCATATTATTTTAATAACTAACAGTGTGCTTCAAAACTTAATTAAGTCGTATATTTGCAATAATATCGGCAAAGCATAGCGAATGGAAAATGGAGATGATTATTTCTTGCTAATGTTTATTTATGTTCTACGAGTCTACGTCACAATGCGCAAGAGAGAACACGCAATGTAAAAAAAATTACATGTTTTTAATCATCATATTATTTTGATAAATAAACAAGAGTCCGTTAATATGGTTGGCCATGGACGTTTCTTGTGGCTGACAATATTGCGTATCACACCAATAGTGTATGTTTAAATCATTGTAACTTCTTCACCCTCGAACGGATGATCGACGAAATTTGGCAAACAGGTAGGTACGTACATGCTTTTTATCCCGGGATCCGGTTAATTTTCTTCTTTCACGCGGGCGGAGCCGCTAGCAGTAACTAGTCTTCGATATAATCGTACCATAATAATTAACTAACCACGCAGTATTTGACATTTATGTAAAGGTCAAGTTACCGATACAGTTTTGAATTGTCATTTATTACTTAATAGTTATCTAAGAGGTAGTCTAAGTCAATTATATTTTAGATTATATAATATCGTTTACAAGTATTCTGTTAAATTGCAAAAGGACACGACACCAAAGGAATAAGATCTGGAATTTAAGTGGTTCCATATCAGAGTAAAACTTTTACAAAAGCAATCGCTGTATAAAGTGCAACACTTTTCAAATCCAATCGCTTCAACAGCTTGAAAGCATCACATGCAAAAAAACTAACGTGCTAACTCTAGATTAGAACTGGAACTATTTGAAGAAACCAATCCAAAAAAAACCCATTACAAATAAGACAGATATTAAAAATACTAAGAATAATTTTCTTAATATTCCTAGGACCTCTAATAAGTATTTATCTTCAGAAAAAGGTTATTAGAAGTGTGAGTCAACTAGTCAAGTTTATTGCGAATCTGCGAATAAAGATGTCTCGCCAATACAGATAATGTCAAGGCCGTATGTGCCAAGTGCCTGCTAGTGAGGTGACATTGAGAACATATTATTATTAGTGATCCTCTTACCGCAGACATGTCTGAAAACTTGAACTATGTGTTCGAACATATTTGGAACATGATAAGACTTCAAATAGGTGTCTGATATAGAGCTATTATTACAACTATCCAGGCATCCTCTGTCCATTCCAGATTACTTGGAAAAAATCGCCGAAAGAATTAAGGCCATTAATCGTATGTTTTTTATTGTTAGGTTTCCTTTTTATAAATTGTAATCTTGGTGTAGAATATTTATATAAATAAGTCGTCTTCAAATTGAAAATATGCAAGGCTGTTTTTTTTACTGCTGGCAACCAATTTTGGATTTCGTCCATTCCAGAAGTGATATATCAATGTCATTCTAAAGAACGCACATTGAAAGCGGTGTTCATCAACCTTATTATAAATAGTCATTGGTATTTGATTTACTTGGAACGTAGAAGCTTTCGCTTTTTTATTAAATATCGTCTAGACACAGCTTAATTTATTCTACAATGTCAATATTGAAGGAGACGGGACGCAGCCATGTTAGAACACTTTGACGACAACATTAATTAGATGTCTTCGATAACACAAATGTTTTCTACTTATCGATCCTTTCCTTACATATTATAAAATAAAGTCCCCTACCCTATCTGTCTTTCTGTGTGTCTTTTTATGATATACTCAATATTAAGACCCGGTGTTGTAGTCACAGAGTACTGTGTAGGTACTCCGCCCGGGTCTATATAGACTTTGCGGCCCCGTAACTATTCAAGATTTTTGTTTTTACCAGACCCTTTTAAAAAATATGCTTTATTATTTTATGTAACTTTCGAATATTTCCGTGACGTAGTCTCGTAGATATACACGTTTGAAATCGTAAATTAGGGTCAGACTCGTTTTTTTTATTTTTATCGAACAACTAATGAATATCGGACTTTGATAAAAATAATTTTTCATCATGTTCTCTTTTATATTTGTGGAATTCCAGAGGTTAAAAAAGGTTAAAATTAATACAACCTGGCCATAACTGTTTTTACTAAAAGATAAAGTGATTCATGACCCTAGTCGTCGACGGCGCGTAGTTGTTCCACACGCGCCTCAAAGAGATGTCAGCAAAACCATATGAGCCCAGCAGGGCTGATGGCTGCTAGGGTCGTATGAAAACATCTGAAAGGGATACTCGTGATCAAAAAGAAAATCGAAGAAACATAGGAGTGGTTTTACTCAGTAAAAGTCTGACACGCCCTCCTGCTCCACCCTAGAGCGAAAGAAGTTATTAGATGATTTCCGAGCACAAAAAAGGTAATTCGTGAAGGTTTAGATTTGTATTACTAGAGAAAACCGAGAATTTCAAAGATTTCTAACACCGATGCGAAGCTTAGTAATTTAATAAGAACAAAAGGAAATATATAGGTCCATATCAATGATGAATATTAAAATAGCTCATAATTACACAAAATACAATGAACCCGTTTCAATACTTTGCCACCCTCAAAATTATGATTTTGAATCAATAACTTTAGCAGACGAATATTGTTTAAAAGGCTCTATAGTAACTAAAAGTTAACTTCATAAATATTCACGCGAACTCCATAGAGGAAATCCGATAGAAGGAATAAATTGAGTGGAGAGGGTTATATTGGCCCAGCTTTAGACGAGAAATGAATGAACTTATACGGATAAGAACTGGGCATTAATACCTACTGTTATTGAAAACGCAGTTATGAAATCACACTAATAAAAATTACATCTCTATTACATTATTGACTACTATATTTAATAATAATATTCCACAACTTTCACACAACGCCGTCTAGTCCCAAGCTAAGCAGAGCTTGTGTTATGGGTACTAGACAACTGATAAACATACTTATATATTTCTAAATACATACATATTATAGATAAATTACACCCAGACACAACAAATGATCGTGCTCATCACACAAACATTTGTCCTGGGTGGGAATCGAACCCACGAACTCCGGCATAGCAGTCAGGGAAACTAACCACTAGATCAACAAGCAACTAATATTTATATTATTATAATTGATTACTATTTTAAATTATATTAAATTGTTGACTATTGTATTAAATATTATTAAATTATTAACTATTAAATCAAACATGATTAACTAAACTAAATTTTTTGACATCTATAAAATTGACATCTGTATTAAATAATTATTAACTATAAAATTATTGACTACTATATCAATTGTTATTAAACTACTATACTAAATAATTGATTACTACTATAATGTTGCAGCAGTTTTATAAATCATTGTATGCCAAAAGGCAGGTCATAATTATATGTACTTCACTATATAAACTATTACATCATATGTGTACCATACCATACCAGTGTACCACAATAAACTATGTATTATGTTTTTTTTTTAATTTTTTAATGTTGTAAAGACGAAAATTTGTATCAGTTACTTCTTCACGCTCGAACCATCATCATCATCATTTCAGCAAAAAAGATGTCCAGTGTTGGAAATAGGTTTCCCCCAAGTGTCACCATAATGACCGGTTCTGTGCATCTCGCATCCATCGGATTTCTGTAACCCTCACTAGCTGATCGGTCCACCTTGTGGAAGGCCTTCCAACGCTGTGTCTTCCGGTACGTGGTCGCGCTCGAACGGGTCAACGGATTTGGATGAAATTTGGCACACAGGTAGGTCATATACAGCACATAGGATCTTTTTTATCCTGGGTATATTTTCCCTTGGGACAGTTCCCTACTTTCACGCTTTACAGCTGCTAGGAAAGTCAGGACGTGTCAGACTTTTACCGACTATAACTCACCTATATTCCATAATTTGTCATTAACGTTCGAGGGCCCCGGTAACTCTTTCAAACGTTTTCACAGCCCTAGCGGATAGTATTACTATAAATATACTTACATCTTATAAAGAAAACTTTATATTTTTAAAGCAGGTACCTTTTGCTACACAATCTTCAGAAGCAAACAGTTTACCCAGACTAAAACTTAAAAACTTTCTTATTGTAGCACTAATACACAGACCGTAGTGCAGTGCACACTGGAACCATTTTTCTTCAAGTAGTTTTCCATTACTCGCTACTATTTGCACTCACTAACATGTACTTGCAAATTGATAGCTCAAAGGGAATTGATAAAATACATGAATCCCATGAATGCGCTCACAAGAGCTAGCAATGTTGACGTACGAATTATATGGAGAGGCTTAAACTGAATGATTCATGAGCACAACACACAAAACTGCGCAAAACGCACAAAAATAAAACAAACTTTATCGAATACTGTAATTACGAAACCCGTACAATGAATATTGAAGTAAAAAATATTTCCGCTTCAAATGCATGAGTCACATATATGAACGCTAAATAAATAATTTATTGGCGTTACAAACAATTTTGGTTCACGTTTTTATTGTTAGTCTAGTTGAATATGAATAATCAATCTATCTTTTACAAAAAACTTCATATAATATTTTTTCTACACGAATATTTTTCCCAAGACATGAAAACTCGACTAGAATTTATTTTAACTTTATAATACTGTCTCAACTTTTTTTTGTATTCAGACAAAATCATTCTGTGTTTTAATAAACCGCTCGAGGCGTGAGATGTCAGTAAAGTCATTTTTATTTATAATGAACCATCGAATGAAATCGTAATTTTATCTTTGATATAATATTATATTACAGCACTTTAACTATTACGGTCTAGACAAGTCTTAAGTTTACAGACGTCATAATATGGGTCACCTTCATACCACGCTGAAACTAAATCAACAACAACTTTATACATTTCAAAGTTACTTTGTGTTTTGACTTAAACCTAATAGTTACTAAACATTAATTCGTTCAGTCTTTAGCCCGCGGCTGTTTCTGTATTGTTACGTAAAACTCGTAAAAGCAAGATTTTTTATACCTGCATGACAATGATTAATGGCGAGCCAGTGATGAAGCGATTAGGAATTCAATAGGCCATTTTCGCGACTTTATATTTATTTTCTTTATAATAATGCCCGCCTAATAGCCGGTAGAGAGTGGGCTAGACGTAATTGATAAGTCGTCATCAGTAAAGGTAAATTGAAACCTTTCAAAACAGTTTATACACACCAAATCGATTCATAAGGTCCACCGAAATGACGCAGAACAGTTCGGTTTGACAATCTATTATCCAAAAACAACAGGCCGTCATACTGCGGTGTGGTGTGTTCAGATGACCGCAATCGCAACTAGGGCTTGCGGTCGTTTTGCATCAGAATCGAAGGATCTTGTATTCAATCTATATTGTCGTCATAGCAAACTTACGAAATATTCCGTAAAACATCCGCATTTAAGTCCTTCTGGTTAATTTCACAATAAATTGAGGAACTATTCAACAAACGATGTTTCCTCTAGTCTTCGAAGTTTTCCAAGTAATAATATAATCCAATCAAGTTAACCTTTGACATAAAAACATTTCCCTTCTCTAATTCTCATTTCTAACACGTTTTTTACTGCGCAAGGGTTTCCCAACAAAATACCTTATCCAAAATTGATCAAGGGACGACCGAAGTTCAATTGTTCGCAAAATAATCCATTTCGTCCGAAGAAAACCTCGTATTTATAAGAACCAGCTTTTATAAGTCGTTGTCCAATAGCTGGTGGCGTACAAATTGGAGGACAGTCTGAGGGACCTCTGAGATCGATGTTGTACCAAGGATTGGGAATCCTTTATCTACGACTATAGGGCACGTGATGTGTTTAAATTTTGTATTGTCTGCCCAAACGTGCTCGCAGTTTTTGAGACAGAAGATCAGCATGGTTGTCTGTCACTCATGTCACTGTTTCTATTTAAAAATTACTTCGAGAAGCTACTCAAATATGCTGACAAAAAAGAGTTTAAACAAACGCCACGGTACACTAAACTACATGTGTATTCTAATTGTTAAATGCTAATTCGAGGACAAAAACCCGTAACAGTTAAATATTCACGCGTCATACGACACACACAAAGGTCCCTGACACGCCCACACTTTTTGTTATTTAAACGATTCCACTACGGACAAGTATTCAAAACATTACTCAGATTAAACAAGCTAACATTTTTTTATGTGGTTTTAAATCACACACGTGGGAGGAAGTGGGTTAACGATCCGTGATTCAGACGGAAGGACGATGCACTCGAAAATGATCCTCACATAAATCATGCCAAGTACTAGGAGGTAATAAGGCGTCGTAACTATAGACACGACCGTACCGAGCACTCACGATGAATAACAATCCTCTAGAACATTTCAATAAGGCTGAATTCATTTAAGAAATGGAAGTTGATGGGGACGTAAACGCTATTACGGCAGCTAACAATTTCACTGTGGAGGACGCACTAGTGTGAGTAAATAAGAGAAAGCTTTCGGAAAATGGACGGAACTGTACTGTGGCTGTAGCCCTTGTTGAAACTGTGTCGCAAGCAGACCCATTCTACGGATAGCTGCTGTAATAAACTTTAACGAAATCACTGATATTTGTTTTATTTCTTATGCAAATTATATAATCCAGAGGATTTATACTGTAACTGTATTTTAGACATTTAAAAATGATTTTATGGCCCAAGTTGGAACAACGCGACAGCAATATCCTTTTTGGAAATCTCTATAATTGTAGCTCCTAAGTACGTACTTAAAGCAGACTTAAGTGTCGTTATTACACGCAATAAATAATAATGTTTACTTACTTTGTGTAAGACAACGTCAGAAGAATAAGGTAACAACAATAAGAAGCTTTTTACTTGATAAAGTGACGAAACAACTCTACGTTATCCCTTTTCTATAGACGTGATGACATCGAAGAGCTTTAGGCGAATGGGAGGTTCAATGAACGAATCATTCAAGAAACGAATTGACCATTGCGTAACATAGGGAAGCTATTCCTCGCTCAATGTTGACAGAGGAAGAGAAAGATCACGTCAATGTCAAACGTTTATCCAATAAAACTATGTCCGAGAGACCTCGGTGTACTGTGTGTGTAGCCCAACCCTTTTGTAAGTGGGAAATCGTTAAATAGCTTCTCCCGCTGTAGATGGGGCGAGAGGGAGTGTCAGACTTTTACTGAATGGAACCCGCTGGCTGTTTTACCGTCCATACTACACATAAATCCGTTCCATACTTGTGATTAAATGAGGCGGGGTTTCAGAAATCGTAACCTTGGCGGAAATACTTTCCGTGACTGGTGCACGTGTCCCTAAGGTATGCGCATTTTAAACTTTCCACACCTCTTCCGATCCAGTTGTACAATGTCACTCTGTCACACATATGGGCGCGTACTGACCTTGCGATCTACAAGATAAGTGCCGAGTGCTCCGGCTGACGTACACAGGTACACACGACAAAAGTGCTGCTCTACTTCATCAAATACAGAGAAAAGAACTAGTTAATCAACTTGTTGTAGCTTTTACTTGTTTATTAGAACGGATACGATACAGAACCATATTATCGAACCAACATAAGACAAATGAAAATGGAGCTATAAACCACAAAGGCCTAGAGAGAAAGAAATACAGACAATCACTACGAAAAAAGAAGAACAAACAAAATGATGGCCACATTTCTCCACCGCAAACAGAAAAACAAATGCCACGATTATCTCTGACCTTATTACATACTGACTTAAATTAATATGAGGCCTACCTTTCCACGTTAGGCTGACAGACAAAAACCACACAACCACATGTTAGCGTCTGCGGCATAAAACGTTGCATGTTTGTCTATGTCCGCGCCCATTCAGAACACTACACATCAGGGTCGGCGAATTATCAAACAAATAAACAGAAATAACACACAGGATTCATCACAGACAACACAGTATCTTCATCAAAAACTGGAAACGCGAAATAGTAAAATTGGCGAGCTACCAGCTAGAATACTTACACTTGGCTACATTTAGGTGTTGCTTATAAAAACATTCGTAGAAACTCAACGTTTCTGGTTTCAACAACAAAGACTACAAGAGTGTTAATTGGTTCAGGTACATTTTAGAAATCTTAATAACACGGAACGGATTACCGACTCAATTAATTTGATCCAAACCAATTGAAACCCACTTGACGGTCAAAACTATACAGTACACTTTGAACTGGTAACTGGTAATGGAACTTGAATGTCAAGAGTCAATTTTTAATCACGATCTATTTAAGCCTTAATTGTAACGACATTTAGAACTTTTACTATTAATTTTTTAGGATTCCATACCCAAAAGGTAAAAACGGGATCCTATTGCTAAGACTCCGCTGTCTGTCCGTCACCAGGCTATCTTATGAACCGTGATAGCTAGAATGTTATAATTTTCACAGACGATGTATTTCTGTTGCAGCTATAGCAACAAATACTAAAAAACAGAAAAAAATACATATTTGAATGGGCTTCTTTACAACAAAAGTGTTTTTTTTTCGGTTTTTACTACGGAGGATACGGAACCCTTCGTGCTAGATAGCTTTAGGTACTTGGTAGACATATTTTTTCAGAAAATTATTTTAAGACTATTATCTAAATAATTTCGCTTGTTTCTTTTGACTTCGCACAGTGTATGTAGTTTAGGAAACACTAGCTTTTATGTCACTCAGGATTAAAGCAACTTTACATCGGTAAAAAAAATTTCGCAATCGGACCAGTGCTTTCAGAGATTACCTCCTACAAACAAAAAATCAAACTTTACCTTCTTTACAATATTAGTGTAGATTAAGTTTTTGATACAGAACACACTTTGTTTTCCATTAGAATGCTGATGTAACAGAATCTAATGATATCAAAAATAGAATTTAAGTAATCAATCAAATTTTCATCTTAATTTTATTTAAATCGCGCGTTTCATTATTCTTCATATTGTCTAGTTCTGTGACACTTAGATATAACACTATCTGTATCAACTTTATATCACAGTACAATTTAATTTAGATATTTATTTATGTGAGTTTTAAACACGTTTGTGAACACACCCACGATACAGAAGTAAATTCCTAGTGCGAGCCAACGTATTTTTTAAAATAAACGTCCATTAACTTTACTCGTTAAAAGCCCGCCAAAAATTCTTTGGTCGTGTTTTCTTTTGTCTTTATGTGAAGTCAAAGAGTTGTATGGAGTTATAACAAAAGCATTTCATCGCCCACAAAAATATTGTGCTTAAAAAGTTAACGGTTAGGCTTTAATGTAAAAAAAGCAACCTAAGGTCACGGTAGTTGACTGAGCATGCTAACTTTTTGACTTACAAATGTTAAGCTTTTGGCATTCTTTCTTTTTAAAGGTAAGATATCATCAAATTAGTTCTCCTACTCCAGGTAGAGCGAGAGGTCGTGGCAGACTTTAACCGACTGAAATCCCACCTGTGCTCCTTCAATTGCTCTTGCTTCACGGTAACGCTTTCAAACTATCTCACAGCCCAGCTTTTGGCACTCTCTAGTTCAGATTATGTTTATCTGCTCTATCATTCATCAAAACAACGTTTACCAACAATTTCAGTCGTGGTGTTCACTCACACTCACGTATCCGCAGTGTTCCGGCAGCTCATAAGCTAAGCCGACGTGACACGCGCGGGGACGCACCGACGTCGCGACTCATCACGCTGACAACATCACACACGTTTAGAATATATAATTAAAGCGCTAATCATGAATTTAAATTACCTACTTTGATATTTAAAAACAAATTAACACACGACTTGCACTCAAGATAATCGCGGTTTTACGTAAAGAATTTGAAACCTCTATACAGGAAGTCATCAGAGGCGCCTCTTCATAATTAAACCACCATAACTTCGTAAAGACGAGACGCCGACAGCGAAACTTCCTCCATGTATAAATGAAGACACGCTACATGGGCAATACAATTACAGGAGTCAAATTAATAAGACTTTAATGAGACACTTAAAATGCCAAAATTCGGAGAAGGGAAGGGACGAAACCGCAAGCAAGCGTTATTCTATCCCCTTTCGGGTGGCTCACCGATGCCGTTATTTAGGCACGACGCAGGTTCTTCGAGTGCTCGATTTAAACTCGCCAGCAGTTCGATGTATAATTGAAAGCCGTTTCCCTAAACAATTAGTTTGTCAGCAGTGTGCAGTGGGGAAATGTTCAGGACGCAGAGGGCGTTCGCGCCGCCACAATTTTCGAACAAATAATTACTTTTGTTGAAAATTCTCACCTAAACTTAGAAATACAAACGTACGCGTCACTCAGGTATACTTGTTTACTGTTTAATAGAAATTACATCCGTTTCAAATTTCCCCATAATGAGAAAATGAACAATACTCAAACGAGGCCTGTTCGTGACCGTTTACGTTCTGAACGAAATGTTATCTAGGCTCATACAAAACTTTCAACCAAGCATTCCCCCATGATTATCTTAGGTAATTATTATTATCCATTCATATTTTTTCATTTATATATAAATTACCTACTTGATTGCCACGGTGACGACCGCTATTTAAAACCATGCGTGAATGTTAACGAAGCAAAACGGACTTGACACAAATATGGTGGTAGTTCGAAGATGCTCATCGACCACATATTTGTTTTCAAATGTACAGTACGGTTAAACCGAACCGCGTTGAATATTACATCGCCGTAATACTTATTCCACTAAATTATTCAGTGCAACCGTTCGCCAATTACGTCGGCACTAGAGCCATATGTTTAAACACACTGTGTAAAATTTCCCACAGTTGTTTTTATTTGGCTCGTGTAAGTGTGTTGTAAATCTGTGAGAACAGTGTGCCTGCAAACAAGAGCGGGCTAATAACGGGTTATGCAATGAAATGAACACGAACTAAACCGCAGAGCGCGACTCCGATGAAATTAATTGAGTAATTATGGTTGACTTCGAAATTTCAGCGGCCTACGTGAACGTAGGGTAGTTGGGTGAAATTAGACAGCACGGAAATGAGGTCGGGTTCAGCTCTGTCTAGACGAGGCACGTACTCGTGTTAAATTGAAACATTATTTCAATAAACGAACAAACGTAACGTTACGGTATTTTTTACCA
Organism: Mythimna vitellina; assembly: GCA_949316375.1. NCBI lineage: Eukaryota > Metazoa > Arthropoda > Insecta > Lepidoptera > Noctuidae > Mythimna > Mythimna vitellina. The sequence goes on from OX438686.1 coordinate 7,074,567, forward strand.
ACATCGTTTGGACTTGTTTAACGATTTCCGAAAGTAGGCCGTGCTCAACCCACGCCTACAATCAAGCAAGTACAATTAGCTAACTTGTTGGAGGAGACGAAAAAAATTAGTAACAGCGAATTAGGAACTTTGTTTTTCTTCTGTCTAGAAATAATTTCCTTTGTTTCAGTAACTTCAGCCCAAGTTATATTTTGGCCGTAGTCTCAATACTTACAATTCTACCAAACTGGCCTTTCGAGAGATATTAGTAGATCATCACGTACCTGAAACACAATAAATTTTCATTATATAAAAGTTCAATAAGGATTAATATTTCTTCTCAACCCTGGCTACGTTGAACAAGTGTGGGAGCGATGGATGAAAAATATACCGAGCAGTAAGCTAATAAACTGGGCCGCAAAAATAACGGTACACATAAAAAGCTGCAGAAATCTTTATGTACCTACATATATCACTCGTTATAAATAATTTGTATTATAAAAGATTAGTAATGCTTAATATGAATCTCAAAAGAGGTTTCATTTGGACAAGTGACAGCTTGAAAATCCACTTTCTAAATTATGAAAAATAACAAAGTTCTAAATCAGGAAAAGATTTTTTTTTGCTTTGTTTCAAACCAAGCTGCAATTTCTTGGATTGATGCAACATCATGTCGGTAATAACTGAACAATGTTCACGAATTATTAACATGGAAGAAAAAGATAGAAGTGGACTAAAAGGAAGAAGTTAGCGTAGCGCTACTAGAACAGTTGGAGTATCTTTATCTACGGTCTAATGAGTACTTCAGCAATTGCTAGAGACCGGCTGATGGACATCAGCAGACCAGAAAATGGCAAAAAGCAAAGCCTTTAAAAAAATCACCATAACAATATCAACCCTGACACCATCCTGCGTCGAATTCGTTAAGCTTTTAGGCCAGCAAATGGCCTCAAACTGTTCACAGAACATCCGCTTCTTCGTGAATCACTCTGTCTATTGCTAAAATTGCAGACTTTAAAGCGTTTAGTAATTTTGAGTTCATCGCCAACCAATATTTTATAATACGTCGGTAAGGATAAGGAAGAACTTATCACACTTTTTATTAGCGATCCGGACCTTTGCGTCCCAGTGTATTATTGGAAACAGGTCTATTTAATATTTTTTTATTATAAGAATACAATATAAGTACTTTTTATTAAATAAATATTCGATCAGGTTAAAAAATAAATCGTAATTGGATCCAATTTATATTTGAAAACTTTTGATCGGATTGGAACTTGATAATATTTTTATTTTTACTTAATTGGTTTCTGTAGGCAGAAATAAAATGTTTCGTTGATGAAACCCACGTTGAGGGTAGAAAGTACCATGTTTTATGAAACACCTGCTTTAGATGTCTAAATAATGTATAAACATAAACTTCATCAACCCAGACCTTAGTGGAAAATCAATCACTTCATCTAGGAAGGATGTTGTTAGATCTTTCCGAATGCAGGTGTCAGGGCACACGGGAGCGCCCGGCTGTCACTATTGTGCGAATCGACCGGAGGACTCGGTGGACATACGGTGGATGTGTGTGTGTGCCGAGCACCGCTATGTCCTCGTAGAGACGATCTGCGGCGGTGGCTGGTTTGGGCTATGATCCGGAGCGAGAGGAAAAGGAAAGCGGTCGCCTTCTTCTGTGAAGCATTAATGAGGGTGAAAGAGGTAACCGAAACGTTTTTCTTTTTTTAGTTGCCCTTTGCGTTCCAGGACCACGGTAACTCTTTCGAACAGTCCCGCCGCCCTAGGAGGCATCGCCTCTACCAGGGCCCTTCAGTTTTGCTGACATCTCTTTGAGGCTAGCGTTTCCACGTTAGCCTCTATTTACGCACCATCGCCGACTCAGGCTCCGGACGGTTATAGGACGGCTGGACGCAAGCTGCCCATTGCTTGTTGTCCGCAATCCCATGGCTACGATAGCTGGACATCGGGATCAGGGTCCCGGCGGCTGGGACATAAGAAAGTTCATTCCCTCACGCGTGTGGCCGCCTTCTTCGCTAGCATTACTGCTTCGCAAAAGGAGACGGCCGCCTGCCATTTCTCCTCGACCGCCCGGAAAGCCGCCGGCGCGAAAGATCATTACTGTCGATCGCCCCCACGAGGACACGGTGATGCTCCGCCTAAGCAGGGCGGGCACACCTCCACCGTATGCTCCACACAATGCTGACACCCGGGCGTTTCTTTCGTACGAATCCAGCGAAGTAACTTCCCAAACTTACCATGTCCGGTGAGGACCTGCGTCATGCGGAAGGTAAAGGACGCCATAACGTCTTTCTAGCTACTCCTCAAAGAGGGGACTTACTGCCACAATTATGGCATGCCGTCTACTCTCTATCTATCTACGTTTTTAAACTATAAAATTGAAAGTTTGTTTGGTACACTATATATTTAAGGTATGGAGTTTAAAAGAGACGAGAGAGTTTTTTGAATTATCGTTCTATACATATAACTAGCTATTAATCGGGATTTAACCGCGTTGGGCCTTTTCCCGTGGAACAATTATAATATTGAACCAGTAATTTCCGAGCTTGGCTGCCTCGCCAACATGAAGAATGAAATTAAAACTTAGCATTTTTTCACGAGAAATATAACTTTTAGTAAAATCTACGAATTTAACAAACATTTGTTTATACGATTGCCACAAAAATTAGAGTAATGTTGAGAATAACGTTGTATAACAAAGTTTTGTATTATTGTTTTCGAAAAATAACTATAATAAAGATTAATACGAAAATAAAAACACAATTTTCTAAGTTTTATTACTTTCTTTATTTAACATGTTAATACCGTGATCACGACATTTTTTTTTTGTTTTTTATTCCACAACTATCACACAACGTCGCCTAGACCCAAGCTAAGCAGAGCTTGTGTTATGAGTACTAGACAACTGATAAAAATATCTACTTATATATTTCTAAATACATGCATATCTATATATATAAAAGAATGTCGTGTTAGTTACACCACTTATAACTCAAGAACGGCAGAACAAATTTGGGTGAAAATTGGTAGGGAGGTAGCTTAGAGCCAGGAGACGGACATAGGATACATTTTATCGAGTAGGGTAGATTAGGGTAGAATAGAGTAGGGTAGAGTAGGGTAGAGTAGGGTAGAGTAGGGTAGAGTAGGGTAGAGTAGGGTAGAGTAGTTTAGAGTAGGGGAGAGTAGGGTAGAGTAGGGTAGAGTAGGGTAGAGTAGGGTAGAGTAGGGTAGAGTAGGGTAGAGTAGGGTAGAGTAGGGTAGAGTAGGGTAGAGTAGGGTAGAGTAGGGTAGAGTAGGGTAGAGTAGGGTAGAGTAGGGTAGAGTAGGGTAGAGTAGGGTAGAGTAGGGTAGAGTAGGGTAGAGTAGGGTAGAGTAGGGTAGAGTAGGGTAGAGTAGGGTAGAGTAGGGTAGAGTAGGGTAGAGTAGGGTAGAGTAGGGTAGAGTAGGGTAGAGTAGGGTAGAGTAGGGTAGAGTAGGGTAGAGTAGGGTAGAGTAGGGTAGAGTAGGGTAGAGTAGGGTAGAGTAGGGTAGAGTAGGGTAGAGTAGGGTAGAGTAGGGTAGAGTAGGGTAGAGTAGGGTAGAGTAGGGTAGAGTAGGGTAGAGTAGGGTAGAGTAGGGTAGAGTAGGGTAGAGTAGGGTAGAGTAGGGTAGAGTAGGGTAGAGTAGGGTAGATTTGGGTAGAGTAGAATATAGTAGTCAATTGACGGGAGCGAAGCCGCGGGCCAAAGCTAGTTATATATAAATTACACCCAGACACAGAACAAATAATCGTGCCCATCACACAAAGATTTGTCCTGGGTGGGAATCGAACCCACGACCACAGGCATAGCAGTCAGGGCCACTAACCACTAGACCAACAGGCCAGTCATGATCAGTCAGTCATTGATCACACCAATACCGGTATTAAAAAAATCCGGTATTTGCAAGCTTTAGTCATAACTTATATCGCGGACATCACATCATTCTATTCATGTCTCAAATGTACTAAATAATGTGGATAGTTTTAATTTTAAGAAATGACTGAAGATGACGTGTGAGGACGAGTACTTTTCAATCCACCCTCGTACCTATATTTTACAGCTAAACGTAGCCACTACACAATTCTATTATTTTGTTTTTAACTTATAATATTCTTACTGGTTGGTAGCTTCATTATTAATGTAGTATCGACCGTTATGAACACTTGGCCTTTAACCTCAGCCTGAACCTGTTATCTATAACTACTACTAATACTACAATCTGTTAGCAATAGTTATTACATTTCCCGTCTTGCAGAATCCTTAGTAATGTTAGATCCAATAACTAAGCTGCGTTCTTGGGCTTAAGTACGCCTTGCTGCCACGGGCAATAGGCTAGACCCGCGCGATCCGAACTATGGTATTGCCATAAATCAACTGGTGTTGCAAGAAACCAAATTACATCAAAGAAGAGAGACTCCAAAAATAATTTCCCTCGGGATCAATCTGCGCCAAGCAAGTGCTCATAAAAATATAACATTATGTTTTGGGAAACAAAATCTTTTTTATTAATATTTTGTACAAATAATTGCAGTGGAAAATAATATAGGTATCATTTTAAGTGTTTAATGAAGGTTCATTATGTAATGCAGCGTCTATATTAAGTTATCACGCCTTTCATGTAGGCAGTTATTCAAAGCAGAATTCGCAATCGACGACCGTGCATAATTTACAAAAAAAAAAAAAACAATCTAATAAAAAACTCAATCTTCTTTAAGTGTTAAATAACGTTCTTATTTTATTCATCACTCCGATAGAACATTATTCTTCGTCACAAAAACAATTTGATAGGTAGGCGAGTCCGAGGTGCCCGGAGCAACTGTGGCCTGACCTTTCTAACGGCTAGAATATAAAAAATGTGTTACGCCCAACTCGTCTCGCCAAATAAGGAACATGCACAGTTACATCCCGATTACTGTAAATAACATTAATCTTAGCTATTAGTGCCAGTACGCGGATCTCAAGTTCTTATATTATCTGCTTATTACACGTTGCAAACTAATTTATAGGCGGAAATCCGAAGATCTGAATAGGCAGCTACGTGGCTGTTTCCAGATTTATTATTATTTATTTAAAATAATGGTTTCAATGACTAGGTAGTTTTTGTGATTTCCGCGTTTGAATATGGCATTGCTAATTAGTACCTAAGATTAATGAAGAGGAAAAAAACTGAACGTATTTTAAGTTAGATAAATCGTCGCATTTTTTGGGTTTACCTGTTTGCTAATTAATAGGTAATTCGGGATAATTACCAGGGGTAGCCGACCCAAAACACAAGTGGAGGATAAGATAACTTTAGGGTAGTATTCTAGGGACTATAACTATTGAACTGAATCTGACTTTGTATTATTACTATTAATTATTTACTTTTTCAAAGTATAATTGTATTGTAACTGTAATGTAACTATGGGTATTCCAAGCCTGAAATAAATGTTTTTTTTATTATTATTAATACAAGAACAGTCACATGTTGATTTTTAAGACGGCCCTTCCCAGTCCGTCTATCGTCAAGATGAGCATGGTTTAAAAGCTTGTTGTGTCATCCAACTCAATCCAACACATTGTTTGATAAAGAGGCAACGCGAAAAAAAGTGAGATCACGCCGGAACACTCTGTCCTCCTCGGTTCACCCGCGTCTTTTGATTTAACAACACACTGCTTATACATAGCGTGATATTATATAGCCTTTATCAATAAATGGGTTATCTAAAACTTAAATATTTTTTCAATTCGATCCAGTACGTCCAGAGATTATTAACTCATTAAAACAAACTCTTCAGCTTTATAGTATAACAGGCACTGCTGTACTGTACATAGGTAGGTATAGGTACCTACCCCAAATGCTTAGTATAGGAAAAAACAACTACATATATATAAAACTCTTAATTAAGTAGAAAATCAGCAAGTTGACCGCTTCGCCAAAATAATAAATTTATTTTTATAAAGCGACCTAAACCTACAGGTTTTTCCTTTTTTAAACAAAACAATGGATATCAACTTACACCCACATACAGCTATGCCAATTTGTTATTGTAAAACACTAATGACATCTATCTATTTTGTGCTAATGATGCGTGCCTATATTGGGGATCATTTGTGTGACTTTCTTTAAGAGATTGGGATTGACGAAATGTCAAAATTCTTAGGATTCACCGCGTGACATTTTAGAAGCTCATGTCAAACCTTCTTTTCTTGACTTTTCGACTATCAATATCACTAATAGAACATTTTTATTTTTTGACAAAATTGTGTTTTATTAAAATTAATATCCCGTGATGGTGACCAAGCCAGTGTCAGCCATACTGTTACTTTGACTTTTGGTTCGACTATTCCCATTGGCGTTTCTAGGGTTATTTTAACATGCCTGATTTTTATGTGAAATTTTATTTATTTATTTAGTATATGGAGGACTTACAGCTAATAAAACCAGACAAAAAAAGAAAACCATAATCATTGGAAAGCCAATTACAGGTCCTGACGAATAGACATTAGAAAAAATTTAAAAAATTGTTTGAGCACAAAAAAAAGCTTCGCTTTTTACTTTAGTAGGATACAGCATAAATAACTAATAAATTATCAGTATTTTGACGTCCATCATAGAATTTCGAATAGGTAGCCCAACATAACCGAAACCAAATCGGTTTTTCCTCTAAGTTATACATAACATAGGTACCTAATATTACTTTTTGATATCCGAATAAAATAACATGATTCGCCCACATTTTTCAACCTACTCTCTACACCTGTTTAACGTGTGTCCATTTTTGGCGTGAAATCGACAATCGCACAACAACATCAAAGTTTTGTTTTTATTGTTCCGACATCTCAGTGAGCTCACCAAAAACAGCCATTGCTTGAACTCTCTCAGGATCGAATACAAAGCGGTACTAAGATATCCATTTATTCTCCGGTTTCTTACGATCATTCTTAAATACAATAAGAACGTTGTATAATTTCCCAGAAATTCAATATTGAATGGCCAGGCAATTAGGTAACTTAATATTTTTATCTCCAAAAGTGTTTTTCAAACTAACTCCAAGATCACAAAATAGAATAATTCATCACGAGTCACGACCACGATCTTTTTTTAAACCTAATTCTTTTCCTATCATAATACCTGTATCCGGCATCCGACAAGGATGACGTGATGACGTCACGCATGCTCCATCGATGACTTCACTTCTACATGTAAACACCTAAACACATTCGAAGCTCACCGCCACCTTTTAGTATTCAGTTGTTCAACTTTAGCATTTTGCAGAACCTTGGCAGATCTGTTACGTTTTGACGCTGCTCTGTCGCTTAGGCAGCTATGATGTAGCGAAAGGATGTAGCGAAGTGATTTTTATTTTACGTACGAAATGATCAAATGACTTCTCCCGCTCTGAGTGAATCGAAAAAAAAATTACAGACTTTTACTAACTCTCACTACTACTCATTTGAGTTCCTTCAGTTGCCCTTTGCGAGGGCTACGGTAACTATAAAATTCTTGATATATAGTAAGTACTTATAGAAATTAACTATAAAATGTTTTAAGTTTATATTATTTCAAATTCGGTAAGAAACTCTGCAATATCTTAACTAATATAAAATAATTTGTTCAATCTATCTTCTATACTAATATTATAAAGAGAAAAGATTTATATTTCTTTTTGTAATTAATAAACTCAAGATCAACTAAGGCTATATATAGGTACTATAGGTACCTACTTCCTATTTTCACGCGGGCGAAGTCGCTGGCAAAAGCAAGTGTTACATATAGGTTTTCAATCGCATTTCAACGGCTGAACCGATTTGAGAATTTAGACCTGGTATAGGACATTATACAAGATTTTTCCGGTAGTACCTATGCCATGTGTGATAACTTCCGACCTTCACGACAACAAAGCCGCATGCGAAAGCTGCTAGGTAATTAATAAATATTTAAGCCCTATCGGCTCATAAACTATCACGCATAAGCCGTCAAGCCTAGCTATGGATGAACCACATTGTTTCCAAAATTGAGGTCTTTGTTGTCTTATGAACTAACTTCGGGATTACACCTACAACCGTTTTGGTTAAGTGTATACCGGTTATTTCCAAGTAGGTAACAATTTACAGACCACTAAAAGTAATTCCAAATGTTAAGTAAACATTTACGCTAAAAGCAACACAGCCACAATATATTTAAGATGTCTAACAATGTTTAACAAAAATGAAAGATAACAGCTATAGATATATTAAACCAATAAACAGGTTATATTACTTTTAAAATAAAGGTCATTACTTTATTACCTTGTTTTATTGCATGAGGACTGTCCTTTGACCTTGCCAAAGACATGCTAACCCCACTAAATTTTACCTACTCGCATAGAATTAATAATTTTCTAACAAAATCTAAAAACATTTCTAGATACATTCCTAACGCCCACACATATTGTCTAGACTAGGTTCAAGCCAAGTAAATGTGGTCTCTAGGTGCTTTTTTAACGTTAATGTATTTTCGGTCTACTGAATGCGTTATATGGGCAGAAAACTTATATATTTATTTATTCATTTCATCAACAAATTTACATTTGTGTCGAATGGTTGAAAATTTAACAATATAATAAAACATTCAAAAACCACAATACTAATAATAAAAAAATAAAAATCAATTTACATAGACATGCTGGTACAATAACTTGCCAGGTAAATAAATGAAATAACATTCCATATTATTTATCATTACATTAATATGTATAATAGTTTAAATACAATAACAAAAAAGCTAATTGTCAATAAAATGTAAATAATGAAATATCAATAAAATTCATTATAATGTTATGTCATGATGACAAAATGTCGAATATAAGTACGCATAGTTGGAAGTCAATAAAAATATATATTCACAAGTGTTATTTATAATTTTATTATGAATAAATACAATTTCTTAAGTTGGTTGGTTGGTTGAGACTCCTTTCTAATAAACCTCCAGTCAGAGCATGTTGCACTCTAGATTTCTGTAATCAAGTACGTGACGGGTTCATGCGACAACCGGTCCCAGCAGCTCACTGCAGACAGCCACATCGCGTCCGCACCACAGTATTAAACCTTATATAACCCATCATAAACAGCTAATGTAACCGCACGCAATCTTCACGTTGCCGAAAACCACGCCATTAGGCATACTCCGACAGAATAAACCCGTTGAGTAGATAATAATCAAAATTTAATTATGGCTTATATCCACAAGGCACGCGGCCATTAATTGGCTTGTGTCGAAATAATTACCGGAGGGTTGAGAGGGCAAGGCGACAGCTCGCGACCTTGCGGCTACCTTCCGGCTTCCGTTGACACACAACTCTAACGTGTTATGTTTTTCACTAATTGAAGATAATTATAAGACTTACCTAATAGGATTTGAATAATGCTGTGGTGGCTATGGTGGCCTAGTGTCGTGGGTTCAAAGTTCAGACGGGCGCGTTACGTTGTGTTAATTATCCCATCACTACTGTTTTCAATACGATAAAGCTAAATATTGTGAGGAAATCAAAATGCGAAGACATTTATGACATCCATCAACCCGCACTGGGCTCGCGTGGTGGACAACAGCATTCACTCTCTAAGAGAGCCTGAATCCCACCAGTGAGAACATTATAAGCTGATTATATTACCTACTAACATTTGCCTGCGGCTTCGCCCGCGTATATAAAAATATAGCCGATGTCACTCAGAAATAAAACAACTTTCTATCGGCGACAACATACGGCTACAAACATAAAAACAAACTTTACCTCTTTATAATATTAGTGTAGATGTTTATAAGCTTAGGGATGGGTCCACTGATAATTAGCGGTTTCTTTACAAAAAAAAACTCCATCCTTTCGTATCTGCACGAAACGTTATCAACTACCTATAACGTATCAAGCGGATTCCGAAAAGTATTAAAAGACTTCTTGCCTTCCTACGGTAAATATTAAATTGCCTAAGTATACATACTTCAGCGTAAAAACATAATGCATGTTTGGTTATAATGACTGTAAACATTACCTTTGAAAATTGATTTTACTTTTCAGAATAAGACAAACAAAACCACCGAAATTCAATTTAAAGCGTAATTTTGATGACCACAAAAAGTTATCTCAAAAAGACAAACATGGCGCATACAAAAAAGAAATTGCTTCTTTAATAGCTAGTCAGTTTTTAGCACGGGCAGCGCGGTTACAAAAGAAACAACGGTGCGCTTTTTATTTTAATTAATTTTGCTTGTGGCAACGAGAATGTTACATGTGCATGAATAAAAAAAGTGATTAGATTTACGCATAATATCTATCTATACACGCTATTCTGCAATCAAAAATTCTTATTTATACTTTTTAATGTTTTGACTGGCCTGTTGGTCTAGTGGTTAGTGGCCCTGACTGCCAAGCTGGAAGTCGTGGGTTCAATTCCCACCCAGGACAAATGTTTGTGTGATGAGCACGATCATTTGTTCTGTGTCTGGGTGTAATTTATCTGTATATGTATGTATTTAGAAATATATAAGTATGTTTATCAGTTGTCTAGTACCCATAACACAAGCTCTGCTTAGCTTGGGACTAGACGGCGTTGTGTGATAGTTGTGGAATATTATATTATATTAATGTTATAACTTCGGGCCGTTAAATTTATACTTAATATATATTAGAGAAATGATTAGAATACTAACGGAAGATGTTAAAAAAAAAACGCGGCCAAGTGCGAGTCGGACTCGCCCATGGGTTCAAGCTCAAGGGTTCCGTAGCAGCAAGTAACATAGTATAAAAGTTTATTTATTTATTTTTGTATTTGAGTAGATTGAATGAAAGGTAAATTGCGGTTTATGATTTATGACGTATTAAAAAAAACTACTTACTAGATCTCGTTCTAACCAATTTTCGGTGGAAGTTTGCATGTACATAATATATTTTTTTTAGTTTTATCATTCTCTTATTTTAAGAGTTATAGGGAGGACACACATTTTACCACTTTAGAAGAGTCTCTCGCGGAAACTATTCAGTTTAGAAAAAAAATATATTAGAAACCTCATATCATTTTTCTTCACAGAATACATCTACTTACCAAGTTTCAACAGAATAGTTCTTATAGTTTCGGAAAAAAGTAGCTGTGACATACGGACGGACAGACATGACGAATCCATAAGGGTTTCGTTTTTTACCATTTAGCTACGGAATCCTAAAAAACGTTAGTATAGTTGTAATCGTAAAAATACGGTAACTATGTAGGTACCGGTTTACCTACTAGATATTATCATAACCGGGAATTGGCTATGCATCATGATTTCTGGGTAAGTGGAACCAATCAAAGATCACGTATCATTAAAAATAAAATAGTTAGTCAACAAATAAGTTTCCATTGTATTTTTTGCAGATGACACACTATGAAAACAAGTTTTCGGCGACCAAGGCTGTCCGTTTATGAACATTAAAAGTAGTGACGAAGACGTTATTTAGTAAAGGTCAATACATAGACAGAACAGGTTGGATCATTTTAGCTCCTGCGCACATATACACATAAAATGATTGCTCAACAACCGGTCGGCCCTGCTAGATTCCCAGTCTATCTAGTCGCGCTGAGCCAATAGATATATATATTAAGAAATTAATACTCCTCTGAGGTATACCAGCCTCTCCTTGTACTTATATAGGTACGTCGTGACCAGCATAATACATGTTAATAACCACAGGCATCACGGCGCCATCTTCTAGATACTTCTTGTCCTTTTCATTCAAATCGAAGAATATGTTTCAACTTATTTGCTGAAAGCAACGTTACAGATGATTCAGTTGAAGATACTGTACAGTAGCTTCTTGCATTGACGCCCAGAAATAGTGTTTGAAGGTATTGGCATCGTAAAGTAATAACAAATAAGGATTTTTCTACTAACAGTTCAAGTTTGACCAGAATCCCGATGGACCTTCCACACAAGCGGAGTTAAGATCTGTCCTCAAGGGGACTTGCAATATGTTCACTTGTGAAATAAGTCTCCGGACTGCGAAACTCTTCCTTGCTAACCCAAACTACAAACACGAGCTTTATTAAGCTTTGTGAAGTCTCTGTAAGTAAATAAAGCTCTACTCGTCTATCTCTAAGCACACCAAACTTCTGAAAGTCATGGACAAGTTAATACAGAATTGACTCTCCATAAAACGAGGCTGTTTATGGCAAGCCAATTTGTACAAGGACAGTTAAAGAGATTCCTCGCTATTGGATTACGAGTTCGTGGTACAGACAAACGCAGGTTACTATATTTTTTTCCCGAAACGTTCCGTCCGTGTGTTCAATATTTTGTTCGTTAGAAAAATAACAGCGATCCTATGGCTCTGAACGGTACCTACGAATTGTTCGGATACTGAGAGGCGAAATGTATTTTACGCTTTATATAATACCTACTAAATTTTAGAACAATACCTTGACGTAAAAATAACGGTGCTCTTCTAAAACCTAACGGAACGGGGGTAGAAATTGAGCACATGTAGCAATCTTCTTCCCAGAATAGCAACTACAGGTTGAGTTAAAATTCTCTTTGTAAACCTTTTGGCACGCCAAATAGCTTGACACATGAGAGTATACCACTGAAAGTCAATGAATAGGAAATTAAGTGGAAAATAAGGCAAGAATAAGAAGCGGGTTGCTAAAACTGAAGACCGATAAAGAGCTTGGATGTCAAGTGTTTACAGTACAATTTATATACCATTAGCACTCATGGCAATTTAAACACAGCGGCCTTGCCAACACAATCACAGCGGAGAGCGAGAGCCGACGACAAATCCTGTCGCAATGTTCGCATCATTGATAATTGTGTTGTAATCTTATTATGTTGCTTACCCACAGGTTAAAAGCTATCAAGATTGAAGAATTCTTCGTATTTCTTGAGAATGAGTATTGTTCATTTTAAAGGTTGTGAAGGAATACTATAGACCCCATTGTTACGTGCCTTCAATGGGTTTCTTAAAACATAATCATATTTATCACAAAGACCATTGCAATTCAGATGTGGTTTAAATATAAGGTACACGGTGATTTTTGACAGGATGGATACCAGTAACTTAGTTATTAACAGGAGTTATTGGGTCAAACTTTTAATGACTACATCAGGAAAGATGAGAAACCGTCTAAGACTGAACTGCTTGCGGTTCTAAGTCCCTGAAATCCTTTATAGCTGTAAAATATTTCTCTAGTACTCGTACCTTTTAGCAAAACATTCCAAGTGGCGGCCTTTAACACTCGTTTTATTCGAGCCGAGTCGGGGCGCAGCTTCTTTGATAGCTCGTTATAAGGAACAAAGGCAACGCAACATCAAACGAGGTATTTCTTTACGCTGTGACATTTTAATAACGGTTCCCCAATTGGTTTCCCATTTTATTGTTAACGTCAATTTAATTGCGCACTTTAGATACCTACACAGTTTCAATTAGATACATATATCCTGGATAGTACTGATTATTTGGAATTTTGGATAGCTGTTATTGTTTACGTCTTTTACTATAACATCATTCACCTACACCACTAGGTATGTGTCTATGGTAGAATGTCTAATTCATGGGCAATAAAAAGTCTTGACGCTTGAGTTCCTCCTTGCCTTTTAGGTTTTTATCTTGGAACAAGTTATAAGAGGCCATTAAAGACGTATCTTACTGAACCTGACCAGCCTTTAATCCCTGTATAATGTAAACGAGCTAATACGTAAATGTAACGAGCCTCTGGGAGCTAGCGAAGTCATTTGCCATGTAATGAGACTCATTGCCCTCTGCAAACCAGTTCGATGGACGCGCGAACACAAACAGGATTCGCGGTCTGCGCCTTCCGTACTCGACGATTACGAACCAATTACATGAACACATTAAAATATTCAATTTAGATAAATAGACAATACATTATACTTCATGTGCTTTTATAGTGGAGTTGTGATCAACTGACCTTCTTTCTCATTTAAAAAGCTACTTGGCATAATTGCGTCCGCCAGGGCCATTGTGTCCGATCAGTCACGGTCTCGTTCATGATCGCACGAATAAGCTCGCTCTATCGGACGGTCCGCGATCATGTTTCACAGTCATATTTCGTGATGAGAAATGACGAAACGAGGAAGTTTCGTGAGAGTCCGCAGCGCGTTACTATCGCATCATCTAGATGTGGTAGAAAAATTGCTAAAACACTTATCGGTGTGAGTGGCTAGAAATACTATCTGTGGTGTCGAATCTGACACGATAGCACGTCTAGAGTCGGAGGTGGAGCTCCCTCGCGCCACAGTCCCGTTAGCCGGATGCCGCAGCGCCCGCTTGTTATGCAACTGATGTGTCCCTCGTTTGCCGCACCGACGCGGATCGTGCGTCGGCGGTGCGCCGTCCGCGCATGCGCACACAACAATACAACTTTTATAATCCAATTAGATACTTCAAAACTCACCGTTAACTACTTTAATTTACTCTTCAACTGCATAGGCCATTACTACTTTTGCAAACGACTAACTCGTCCTAGAAATACTAGAAATATGAAACTTAATATGCCTATCAAATTTAAATTCGAACACACCTCTGTCTTATAACCCAAAAACAAAACATAAACATAAACTTTGAACAAACACAAGATAGAGGAACATTGTAAAGTTACAGCAAGCATAAGGTCAACTTTGCTTACATTTTATCAACTGTTAAAATCTAGCGCTACCACTACACTGAAGTTTATTCATTCTTATTCAACACATCTTAGATTCTGAATATTTCTGATATACCATGAACTTTTCGATAGTTATTGCCTTTTATATGGTGCTTTTGTACATAGAAATAATCGAAATAGGTAGGTACGTAAATTAAACACGAAGAACGAAATACCTCAGCCAATCCCACATTGTTTTTTATTTTTTTTTCTAAAAGAACCAAGCTTGACTAAATTGGAATAAATAGATGGAAGAGAACATCCGGTGTTACCATAAAAGTGTGTATCAGCTGTCGATAGAAAAGGAATGAATAATTGTACGTTTAGACTTATTAGTAGAAGATCTTTTAGTAAGTGTATACAGTATTAAATCGATTTTCTGACTGACTTTTGGCGTCTACATCTTCGATAATGAATCTTGGTGGAATGCCTGCATAGTGTAGTAGTCCGGGAGGTAGCGGAATAGTTGAGCGAATCATTCTATACCGGCTGAAAATCATAACAATAACAGGTACTTTTTTCCTAGCACATAACAGCTTCGACGACAGCTGCTCCGATAGCGGAGGAAATAAACGAGACAGCATGAAAAAGTCATTGGAAAAAAATCCGAAGATTTTTATACCGAGCTAAAATGTTTGTTTTAATCACATTTTTTTTTTAATTATCGTCCGCTGTATTGTCTAGGGGGATATAATGTCAGTTACATGCATAAACCTATAGGCTTAACCCGCTTTACCTATCCTACGAACGTTCTAGGTTAGTGTCGGTTAACGTCATAAAAGTACAAGAATAGAAAAAATATTATTTTGTGATTTTTGCGAACTAGAATCGCGTTTTCGATCCGTAAGGCTTCAGGGTAAAACCATGAAAAAATTATTGCCATCCAGATTTAAATACGAAATCATTTAGCGGCAGCGATTGAGCTCAAACGCTGCCGCTAAATGATTTCGTTTTTGAATCAGTTTCACACTTTGTCTACAACTTTTATTAAACGTGGATGTCGATCATTTTTCACTTTTTTTTTGTTTGGCTTTTTTATATTTATAATATAAAAGAGCCAAACAAAAAAAAGTTAATTCCGCAAGAATACGTTTTTTCAATATTTTTATTATATATGGCCATCTCTATCTCTGTAGGGGTTTATTCCTCAAAGTTGAAGAAGTTAAAAAAAAACGAGGAAGGGCGAGTCGGACTCGCGCACTGAGGGTTCCGTACAAACTTACCTATGAAAACAGTTCAATTTCCAAATTGAGTTACGAAGATTTTTCCGAAACGCAAAAAAAAGTTATTTTTTTATGTAACCACTAATTTACAGTTCTAATTTTTCCTATATTGTGCTATGAGACCTTGCTTCATGCATAATTTCAGGATTCTAGGTCGTAATATACGTTTTTTGCGACATAAACGGCCATACCTTTTTTTTTTCGTTAATTCAGGAGTTTGATTTTTTTACAGCTTCAAGGGACCGCAGACCTGAGTATATGGTTTTAATTTCAACTCTATACCACCACGCGTTCTCGAAGTAAAGGGTCTTGACAGACAGACAGACAACAAAGTGATCCTATAAGGGTTCCTTTTTTTTCTTTTGAGGTACGGAACCCTAAAAATCATTTCTTGATACTTGTTTGATATGGCTCTCTTAAGTGATGTGAGAATTTAATCGATATTTATTCAGGAAAGCTGTTTCTTGTACACTAATATAGCGGAATGAGTGTAACACTACGACAATTTTAATCGCATTCAGCTTTCTCCAACAACAAGCACCATGGCCCTCTGTAGTCAATTTTTTCGCCCTTGACACCCGTTCTAGAAACGTGCGTCGACGACGCGCTTTGAGCACACCACGTTTTTTAAACGCGCTGTTAACGCGCGTTCGTAGCGAAACAAACGCGATATGCACGCGAGTCAGTCTACAGACTGCGTCTGACTCGCTTGCACTCGTGCACAGACCTGAAATGGATTAAGGGTTCCTTTAAAAAAATATCCTTTTCTACAATATTTAGTAATGTCATCAAATAACACTACAAAAACCAAATTGCAGTGTTAATTATGTCATTTGTAATATTCTGTAATAAAAGGCAAACTCCAGACGCACTCACTGACTTATCAACGCTCTAGTCAAACCCTTGGACCTAGATCGTTGAATATATGTACAGAGGTTACTTTTATGAGGTATACAAAGATTGAGAAGGGATTTTTCAAAATTCATCCCTAAAGGGGGTCCTTTTTCACTCGCCTATCGTCAACATCGAGCATGGTTTAAAAGCTGGTTACTTCATCTAACGCAATCCAACGCGATGTTTGACAAAAAGGCAACGCGGAAAAAGAGTGAAAACGCCTGAAAACTCTGTTAGTATTCGGTAATTCCGTGATTTACTTGAATATTTTACAAAACTTGTTCCAGGAAATACGTATTTTTTGTAAACTCTTGTCGTCATTCAGAATCTTGATTAAATTTGCAATGCTTCTATTGCTATACTTTTTTGACTATTTTAATTCTTGAGTTAATTATAATTTGTCAAAGTTCATACAAAATAGCAGTTTTTTAAAAACCGTTTAAGTTTTACACAAATTTATAAATTGATTTCAATAGAAGCCTAGATAATATCCACAAGATACTGTTTCCAAAATATCTAATGAAATATGTGTAATAACGTCCTAATCGCGTAAGAGCGGTTGTATGAAAAACAGTGAAAATGTATGACAAGTTGCATCCCCCTTTTTTTAGGTGGGAAAATCGTTTTATGACAAATCGCGCTCTTGGGCAGAGCGCAAGATAGTGTCAGACTTTTACTGACTAAAAACCCACTCCTGTTCCTTTTTTGCCTTCGTCCCGGGGTCCCGGGTTTCACTTTCACAATACCCGTGGCCCCAGTAGGCTTCGATCCTGCTGGGCCCCAACGATTTGCTGACATACGCGCCGTCGACGACTTGGGCTCGGTCCGGACGGTTACCGGACGGTCGGACGGCGAGCCATCCATTGCTTGCCGTCCGCAATCCCGCGCCTACGGTGGCCGGAAATCGGGATCGAAATCCCGGCGGCAGTTGGGGCGTGACGACCGTTGCATCACGCGGTCGGGCGCCTCCTTTGCTAGCATTACTGCTTCGCAGAAGGAGGCGACCGCCTGCCACTCCTCTTCGCTCCGGACCCTGGCCTGTATCAAGGCCAGGCGCGAGAGATCGCCGCCGCCGATCGCCCCCACGAGGACACAGCGTTTCTCTGCCCAAGCGGGGCACACCTCCACCGTGTCCTCCGGGCGATCCACACAGTGGCAATACCCGGGCGTCGCTTTCGCATAAATCCGGTGCAGGAACTTCCCGAACTTTCCGTGTTCAGTGAGAACCTACGTCATGCGGAAGGTGAGTACGCAGTGAGGTCTTTCCAACCACGCCTCAAAGAGGGGACTTACCGCCATAATTGTGGCGTGCCCATCCCCTTGAGAGGATGAAACAGGTGTCCAAAATTGTGTGTGGAGGAATGTACTTACACACAGGTGAAGCCGTGTGCGTACGCGCAGCGGAATGTTGTTGAATTTAAAGATTTTAATTATGCAGATATTTAGTGTATGACGTCGTATAATTGTGTATGGTAAAAAAAAAATTGTGCACGCAACCATTGTGGAGAAATTCACCAAAAACTGATTCCGCTGGGCGAACGTTGTCCTGGCGGAACTTTTTTTAATCCATAGACTTTAGAAGAAAAGAGATGTGTCCAAAAATTAGTGTGTATTTGTTTGTAATTGTGTATGTATGAATAAAACTAGTGCATGCATAAACTTCGGAGAAATTCAAGTTTCCGCTACGCGAACGTTTGGCCATTAGCTAGTTTTCATATAAAGCGCTTACATAGAGAGCTGTAGATTTTTACATACGTTGTTTTGAATTTGTTTATATTTGTTTAAAAAACAGATTTAGAAAAAATCGTAGGGCTTAAAAGATAAAAATATAAACGTAAAATACGCTTATTGGGTCTTAGTTCTTAATGTATGTACTTTGGGGTCTAGATTTTCACGTTTATACAAACCTTGTAAGTGTCTGCAACATGTTGCCAAGTATCAATGATGTTCCGTTAGTAACTAAAGAGTTATAGGACAAATTTACCATGAACAGATCACTGTTTACAAAGCAGTCAAATATCACGACGTTCTGAAGGAATTGCATGGTAATATGTATGTCAATAATTAGTGTATTCATTCAACTATTCTTATGCAAAATTTCATTTTATTAAATTCAGTAATTAAAGAAAAACAATTATAATACTGACGAAGCATCGAAAACCTACATAACCCGACCAAGTTCGGATGGCTACAAAAAAGCGGCCCTGCAATATATTTAGGTAACATCCCAAAATTTACAGTATAATACCGGTATTGAATTGGTATAGGTGATAACACAATTGTTGTTTCGATATAATTTAAACATAAGAAAAAAAAATCGATTCAAGAAGTAGTTTTTTTTTAAGTTATTAGATTGTTTGATCCACTAAAGTTGCAAAGGGGAACGCTCGTGCATGCCTAGTCTATTGGTTAAATAGTGTAATAAGCTGCAATATGACATAGTAAATATTTACCTAAACAGTAGTACATACTTACATGTGGTAAATATTTAATTTCCCTAAGGGGTCTATAGTTAGAATCCTGATCCGTGAAATCTTCAATAGAAATTAGCTGTATGAATTTTATTTGTCTTAAATAATATATTTAGATTATATCTCAAGTCTCAAGCGCATACTTAAATAAAGTACCTACGTAAATAGTACCTACTTTCTGTCATAGTCAAATACATTTAAAAAAATAGGTGTACAAAAATAAATGACCTATAAATTATATCGAAACAACAATTGTGTTATCACCTATACCAATTCAATACCGGTATTATACTGTAAATTTTGGGATGTTACCTAAATATATTGCACGGCCGCTTTTTTGTAGCCATCCGAACTTGGTCGGGTTATGTAGGTTTTCGATGCTTCGTCAGTATTATAATTGTTTTTCTTTAATTACTGAATTTAATAAAATGAAATTTTGCATAAGAATAGTTGAATGAATACACTAATTATTGACATACATATTACCATGCAATTCCTTCAGAACGTCGTGATATTTGACTGCTTTGTAAACAGTGATCTGTTCATGGTAAATTTGTCCTATAACTCTTTAGTTACTAACGGAACATCATTGATACTTGGCAACATGTTGCAGACACTTACAAGGTTTGTATAAACGTGAAAATCTAGACTCCAAAGTGCATACTTTAAGAACTAAGACACAATAAGTGTATTTTACGTTTATATTTTTATCTTTTAAGCCCTACGATTTTTTCTAAATCTGTTTTTTAAACAAATATAAACAAATTCAAAACAACGTATGTAAAAATCTACAGCTCTCTATGTAAGCGCTTTATATGAAAACTAGCTAATGGCCAAACGTTCGCGTAGCGGAAACTTGAATTTCTCCGAAGTTTATGCATGCACTAGTTTTATTCATACATACACAATTACACACAAATACACACTAATTTTTGGACACATCTCTTTTCTTCTAAAGTCTATGGATTAAAAAAGTTCCGCCAGGACAACGTTCGCCCAGCGGAATCAGTTTTTGGTGAATTTCTCCACAATGGTTGCGTGCACAAATTTTTTTTTACCATACACAATTATACGACGTCATACACTAAATATCTACATAATTAAAATCTTTAAATTCAACAACATTCCGCTGCGCGTACGCACACGGTGAAGCCGCTGGAAGAAGCTTGTCATCACAATAAAGACATTGACACTACTATTACAAAAGTACAGACTACCATTGAAATCAAAAGCTACAGAAAACATAAGATAGTAAATAAAACTTCTCATTCACTTCTAGATAGGTTGAAATTATATATTCACAGGTATTAAAACTTTTTAGTCTAAAACAACTTTTTGAATTTTTACGCCTGCTTCTTGAAATCGGAGGTTGGTGTGTTAAGCACACACCAACCAATGAAAAACTTTTTGCAAAAAAAATATAATAAAAATGTAAAAAAAAACACTAAAAGTGCAAAATAACTTTAATGACGGAATAGTCTTGTCTCTTCGTTATTTAACACCGACTTCAGATTCCGATAATTCTGGATATTCTGGTGTTTTGTGATTCCCCAAAAAATATTTGACAACTAGTACAGAGCCTAGACATGCTTTCGATTCGACCTATGTGATTATGGTTCGTAAATTCAGCTGCGGAATTGCTCGAAAGCGTTATCGTGGCCCTGGATCACAAAGGAGCAACTAAAAGAGTGTTCCGTCAGCTGCAGGTGGGTTTTAGTCAATCTGACACCCCTGTCGTTCCACCCAAGATTTCCCACAATTTTTTTTTTTTGTAAATTCGTTCTTTTGTAGGGTACGATGATCAAACACTGATGCCTGCTTTTCATTCTTCCATATTCTGGGCTGAAATTTGACATGCTAGCTCATTCCATATCATTAGATAGCGCCCCGAATCTAAACCTTTTAAGTCTTATTTGGTAGTGCCAAATAAGACTTCTCTCATCTTTCTTTGGTTTTAGGAATATTAACTAGGAATACTCAAATAAATACAACTTCCAATGGTAGGTTATTTATTCCTATGGTAGGTTATGATTTTTTATGTGTCATTTATCTCATGAACCAGAGTCAATCTAAACAACTTAAACATATATCTGTCGTGGCCAGATCTTAGAACTTGATCACTTCATGAAATGGGCAACTAAAACTGGCCAGATCATTTTAAACGTGTTAAAGTTTGATGATATTTTAATCCTCGAAATTGCCGTTTTTTAAAACGGATTGCTTTAAAGTGATATATCTTTGGATTGACTTGGAATTATAAGTTCAAATAAACTTTATGTTCAAGGTACGTTATTCTTTTTTCGAAATTAGATGTTAATTGGTTTCTTTGTGTTTTGTATTTTCTGTAATATCGCAGTATTTTTGTATGAAATCTAAGAAAACTCGTATTATTTTGGTGATGTATACGGACTTAAAACTGTTAATGACGTTTTTCGTCAATTTCATAGGTACCTATTATAATTATTATTATCATGGTTCGGGCACTTAGGGCATTCAATCGATAGTTCGCATAGTTTTATTTTTTTACTTTCTTCTTTCATAGCTAGACAGACAAGAGATTGTTGTTATGTTGGCTTGCTCACACTTGAGACAAGACTGTCTTAGACAGACTTGTCTACGACGTCGTTGCAGACATGTCTGGGACAAGACTGTTTTGTCTACGACACGGCGCACACCATCAGGACAAAACAGTCTAGCGGCGTAAGGCCAGTGTTGCCAACTTAGTGGATTTTCCACTAAAATTGGTGGTTTTAACCCCTTCATTTAGTGGCGAAATATTGGTTTTAGTGGCTAGTGGATTTTTCTAGTGCTTTAGTAAAATTCAATTTCTTAATAAATCAGTACCACAGAATCCATAATTATCAATCTGATACCGACGACGATGATGCAAACAAAAATGATTCGTCTGAAGACGAGTTAATACATAGGTGTTATTGAATAATTTGTATATTTATTTGCCTACTATCGTTAATTAACAAATGGTATTTTGATTAACTGATTGTTATTTTTTATCACATTATTAAAGCTAAGAAACTAATAACCTATAAGCCCACTTATTTTATTTCGTACAACACACCTTTTTTAGTGGAAAATTTTGCAATTTTGTGTGTGGGATAATTTTTTGTTAGTGTTTTTCTGGTGGTTTTAAAGGTTGACTTTAGTAGTAAGTTAGTGTAACTGTTGGCACAACTGGACGTTTTAAAACAGTCTTGTCGCAAACAAGTCTGCGGTGTCGTAGACAAGACTCTAAGGCAGTCTTGTCTCAAGTGTAAGCAGGCTCTTAATATTATCCAAAGACATTAAATTTAAACTACATGTTAATCGACTCTAAACTCGAACTAAGCGTGGGCAAAGTGTGTCATATTTGCGATTGGAACATTTGCATCTGAATCACTGAAATGTTCCGGACAGTAATATTTATAATTTGGAACATCGGCTCAAATTAATACGTCGCGTCATATACACTTAAATTACAATATTTAATTGAATTTTGATTTAAGAATAATTTCAAGCAGATGTATTTGAAATTATTCTTGAATCAAAATTCAATTAAATAATTTCAAGCAGATGTATTTTGTTCCATGCGCGCCTCAAGGAGATGTCTCCAACTGTAGGGGCCCAGCAGGGTCGAAGCCTACTGGGGCCACGGGTAGTGTGAAAGCGAAGCCCGGGGCCCTGGGATGAAGGCAAAGAAGGAACAGGAGTGGGTTTTTAGCCAGTAAATTCTGACACTATCTTCCGCTCCGCCCAAAGCGCGATTTGTCATTAGATGATTTTCCCGCTTAAAAAAAAGCAGATGTATTTAGTTCAGGTCATTAATTATATTTAGGTAAGTACTCTATTTTATATATCAGGTATAAACCTAATTTGGATTTTAAAAAGACTGCTGGTCACTTAAAGTAAAGTGTGTGTTTCAGAGTTCCAATTGATGCATTTAAAACATTACTGACGTTCCAATCTTTCGGAAAACTAAAATGTTTCGGAAAAGTGAGTCGGTTCAGTAAAGAGTTACACAGGGCTACCTAACTTGAACGTTAGTAAGGGTAGCATAATATATGCTACGTTAAAGGCCTTCCATAAACTTTTCTTTATCCCAAAAATCAGTCACCAAATCAGACTTCTGTATACACTTGTCAAAGAATTTACTAATGAAGCTAAAAGTAAACTTATTCATTCCACTTTTCAATCAACAGCCGATACAACTTATATGGTAACGGACGTTCTACTACATCTATTTCAATATAGTATTAATAATAAGGAGGCTCTCGTTGGCCAGTTGGATCAAGAGCTTTGACCCAGACGGCAGTACTCCTTGATACGGCGCGTATTGTTCGGAGATTCCTCTCTCAAAAACCCTGACCATCGATAGGACCCTTGGACCCTGTTCCTGAACAAATGATCATGAATCGAATCCACGATCTCCGGCATAGCAGTCAGGGCCACTGACCATTAGACCAACAGGAGGCCTGTCAATAGTCATGCCTCAATAATTTACAAAAAAGAAAACTGGGTATTGCTAAGATATCTATTTCCAACAAGAAGGTGGTAGCCGGTGTAGTACACCCACCATCAACTCTTGCGTCACCACCCATCAAGTGCATTTACCAACTAGACAAAGAGCAGCTGAGTCAGTCTCTAGCCATTAAAATAGATATTCTCAAAATACTTACGCGTAGCGCAACTAAAAGAGAATGAGAACATTTCTCCGTGCAGCAGCTACTAAAGCGTGTGTCGTGGTGTCGGGAACGCGGTCCTACAGCGAGACTAGGAGCTAGCCTCTCCCCCCCCGTCACTGCCAGATTATCGACTCACGGAGCAATTTGTGGGGATTTGCCGTAGATCTCCACAGAGTATAAAAATGGTCGCCCTTCATTAGACAGTAAATAATTTGCGAGAAAAAGTTCTTACTTGTTGTAAAATTTTGTACAAAATACCTACGTCATCGAGGGGCGGACTTTGAGTAACTATATTGGGAATATTATAAAATAGATATTTTGATTTATTCCACTTCAATACCAAACATACTAATATCACTGGTATTTCTTTGAACGTTTTTTATTTTCTATTCTGAATTGAGCCCACTCTTTAAAAAATCAAATTTAATATGTTACAATTACCAGAATACTCGAATTTATTTTAATATTAGTTAAAACAATGGTAACAATGGTCCATTTGGAATAGTAAATAAACACAGGTTCAAACAAATACCAGTGGTACAGTTGAGTGGTATTAAAACGGAATAAATCGATATTTCCACTAGCACTAGGCGACTTTATATGCCTAAATAAAAGTTTTCTGGTGTGCAAAAATATAATTATATTTTAACATTGAAATGTCGCCTATTGTAAGTAAGTAAAAACGGGTGTAAGTCTTTTATTGTTACATCTAGATTCACTAAATCTATCTTCAAGTATTCAATTGAACGAAATTGAAGTTTGACATGGCTTCCTAAAAATACAATAAAGGACATAATAAAGGGCACAACTAAAAATATTTAATACATCATTCTGTCTCATATCAACTTTCTTTATACACTAGTAGCTTCATTAATTCATTATAATAATTTTGACAGTACAGTTGGTGCAGCGGTTGAGCGATTGGCTGCTGAGCTGAGAGTCACGGGTCAATTCCCACACAGAAAAATATTTGTATGGGCTACATCTGTAGGCCATACAAATATTTGTTCTGTATGGGCACTTATCAAGTGGTGTGCTGGCTGGGTGTCTTGTGTATGTGAGTTTACATGTTTGTGAATGCACCTACATTACAGGAGTTAATCCAATTTTAAACATTACCCCATAGTAGGGGGAAAATTGTTAACTTTTATGGGAACTGTAAAAAAGCACTTGTCTAACAGATAATTTGAAAATACACTCCAGACTGTATTCTAAATTGTGGTAATAAAGAAAGTTATTCAAACTAATTTTATTTTCTTTTTCTCTTATGCAATCTATCTACTCATTGACATTCAGCATGTGGTGTTCAAAAAAAAAACAACCAGATTAGGGTAGGGTCTTTACTCTAACTGTTAAAAAATGCTTCAAGTTGCAACCCAGAGTCATTAATTTATAACTCTAGTAGCTACCCTAGATTTAACTCAACTAACTCTAACTCTAGGTTGGTGTAAGCGGCAGGAATGACAGTTGCTTGGCATTGACAGTTAAACTCTACATTCACGTTCAAAAATGCGAGCACAGCATGCGAGCATTTAACTCTAACCTCATTTTTGAATGTAGGGCTGCGGTTATAGTATCAAGTCTTGTGCGCTATGCCCTTTAAGCCTCCTGAAAGTCTTAGTTTTCATCAAATTGGATGATAGTTTATTAAGATAAATGATAAATGATATTTATTTTGTAAGTAGGTTTAAAAAAACACTTTTACACGTCAATATAGGTTGTGATGCTATTCTTGTAAGCTCTATGTGCGTGATTTCTTCCTTTATCTGTTGACCCGATGCAAGTTATCATTAGGGAAGTACCTTGATGCACTAGTTATAATCCTCAGTATTTTTGATTAGAACTAATAAAAAATATTAATTCTTAATTGCAAAAAGCTTTAGTTTGCTATGATTACAATGTATATAAAAAAAAATGTACCTTTAAAAATGTGTTGTGAGGACTCTTTGGACAGGGACCATGGTCCTAACTGCCACCACAAAAAACATTTTTTTTATTTGTTTTTTGGGACCACAAGGTTTAAAGCATTAAGTACCAAAAAATCTGCATATATTTTATTTTATATGTAGTCATAAAATATTAGTAAAAAAATGATTATTTTTATAGGTGGAAGTTGGTCCCATAAAAATTCCCTTGAAAATCTCATAATATATTAGTAATATTTATTTGCTGGTACATCTTATATTTGTTAGTCAAGTTGTAGCCTAATTTTCAAGTTGTTTTTTTTTACCTCGCAAATTTTTGATGTTGTTTTATCTTCTCCAGTGATGTTTAATTCATTAAACCCCAATCCAACACAGGCATTCGCTCACTTATTAGACAATAAGCGAGCGAATGCCCGTGTGGGATTGGGGTATATAGAATGACTTCTAAAGTGTCTCTAATTACGTTACTCAAAAGGTTAAATATTATATTTCTTTTTTTTCCATTTCACTGGGTTAACTATATTATACAAAAATATAAAATAAGACCTGTACTAAGTTAATAACCAGTTTGAATGTGACTCATCACCAATGAATCCTCAGCTATAAC
Organism: Mythimna vitellina; assembly: GCA_949316375.1. Taxonomy (NCBI): domain Eukaryota; kingdom Metazoa; phylum Arthropoda; class Insecta; order Lepidoptera; family Noctuidae; genus Mythimna; species Mythimna vitellina. Next base: position 7,101,038 of record OX438686.1, read on the forward strand.
ACAATGTTGTGATAGAAGAGGGTTGCTTAAATATGAAATGTGAACAATTGGTGTGGTTTGGTTGACATTGGTATGAGGTTTTCTACAATTCGTCAACACTAATCCAATATGAAATGCTCTACTCAAAATCAAGTCATCTAATAACAATAGAAAAGAGAAGCTAGAGCCATCAACTTAGTTGTCTTCTACATATTTATTTCATAAACATTTTGTTAGTTTAAATTATCCTGCATACAGCAGAAAACTCAAAAAAAACCTTTTCAGTGGTATTTGACTTTGGCCTTTGACTTTGGCTTTTTAAAGTTACTTTGTTCAAAAAGTATTGTACTTAACTCTCAAACTTTTGAAAAGTTTATTGTAATCATACTCAAAAGTCAACTTAATAAAAAGCATACAGATTTTTAAACAGATTGGTTTTAATAAAGACAACATCAACAAATTGTAAGTAAATAAACAAAAGTAATAAAACAAGCTTGTATGACATAAACATGCAGTAAGCCATGCAAAGCACAACTTAGTCGGAGCTAGGTAGAGAGGAGCGTGGGCGGCAAGGTTCCTCTCGGCTCACCTTGCGGGATCGGCGGCGCGGGGTCCAGCGGAGTCGCCAACACCGTCAGCTGCGCCACCGCTTCCACAGCCCACAGCACCCCCCACATGTCCCACAACCACATCACAACACTCCACTATCTCATTATTGGCACAATATTCACACAACTTAACCAATACGAAAGCCTAACTATACTAATAACTTCTACTGGAACGATCATACTTTGGAAAAAATCATGTCGCAATATAACCGTTTACTAGCACATTATCGTGCTCAATCTATCACATTATTCTACAACTCTCGAGTAAAGACTAAAACGAGTATTATTCAAACAAAGACAGTTACTGCACGTCATAACATTCCTTTGCTTGCGAATTACGAAACAATCTACAACAACGACTCTGTTACCACTAGCTCGTATGAAACTCGACTACCTTCACCTTGTGTACAGTCTAGTTGTGTTGACAGTTGACTGCTGCTCTCGAATGTAGCGTTCAGAAACGAGTGACAATTCACAAATCGCTTCGAAATAATCGATTACAGAAAGTTAAGTAAAAATAACAGCAAATAGATTCTTTTAAAAACTATTGATTAAAGACTGTATAATTTTGGTTTACATGAGCATGGATAATAAGGTTCAATTGGTGGCAGACCATTAGGTTCAATTTGCATTACGAATTCTGCTATTTTTTCTAAGTAAAGTACGTTCATTTCGCGATCTAATGGCATTAAGAAATCGTTTGCAGGTTTCCAATGTCCATTATCAAATCTTGCGGGTTGGGAAAATATTCCTTTAAAATTTAATCCAAAAGATCCTGTTAAATCAAGAATAATGTCAGATATATATAATAATAAAACTTTATTAAAATAAATATTTATTTTATAATTACCGTTGCAGCTAATTCCCAAGCATACTATGTTATCGGGACTGGGATTCAAAAGCCACATATTTACCAAACTTATAACTGCATTTGCTTTGTTCAATCTTGCCTCGGCTTCCTGTCCTTGACCGTACATTTTCTGAAAATATCGATGCAATTATACAAAATATATGTCATTGTTACATAATTCATTGATTTATATTAAATGGGTACTTGCTTTCATCTCTGCTACTTTTGCCCATAGGGTATCATCAAAATGCATTAAATAATATAAGGTTCGCATTTCTGGAGTAATCGATCCAATGTTCAAAGTTGAATTCTTCACTCTATTATATCTTCTATAAGGTTCAAAGCTGTTGTACTTATGGACCGTTGTTCTAACATCCACCAATTGATTTATACCAACAAATCCCCACACAGGTGGACAAAATATATTTCTCATGGGCACTTCAGCGATTTTTGCTATTATTGGTAAAATCTCCATTCCTAAGTCAGAAGTTGCGACAGCAATGTTACTTTTGTCAGTATTAACGTGATTTCTGAGAAATGTGGCGTTATAACATGCTGGCCCCAAATTAGGAAAAAGAATGTTTAAGTTACGTGGGCCTGAAGCGTTGATCATGTAGGCCAACACTTTCATTTTCTTTCTGTTCTCCCGCAGCCATTCTCCGATTGATTTTTTTTCACTGAAAAATACATATTCATATATTATTACTAATATAATATGGCAGCAGCGACACTTAGGTAGCTGTGCCTGTAAATTACAATATTTCAACTCACTCAAACGGTTCATGGTCGAGGACTATCAGCATATCTGTACTTGTAAGCGCTATTCCAATTTTGTCAACAAATTTTACAACTCTGCCTGGATTATCAGTCTGAATATAAGAACATTCTTTTTCTATATAATTCATGAAGGTTTTGGAACAGCATTCATCATACAAGTATAATTTACTTATTACTTTATCACCACGTGTGTACTGAGGATCCAAGAACCCCGAAATCAAATGCATAGCTAATGAGTGATGAGCACCAGAAATCGTAACCACAAAATGATTCTTGGGTAAAGTGTTTTCCGGAGTTTTATCTCCACCTTTGTCGAGCAAAACGTTTTCTGAATGAACCTTTCTTTTAAATTGAAGAATATTGTCCAACAAACCGTCGTATTTCTCGGACGCAAATAAAGTATCGAAGTTGTAATACGAATAACAATAATCCAGAAACTCTGATGCTCCACCGATATAATGAGGCTTGCTGCCTTTCATCAACAGCTCTTTCCAAACGATAGGTGACTCCAAATGATGCCATTTGTTTTTCATGTTAAGTTTGCATAACCAAGTCTGAAACATTTACAATTTTATTCACGGCTGGTTTTTAATTCACAATTGCAAGACGGTGACGATAGTAGTAAGGCTGTAAAGGTAAATGGTGATCATTCACGCAGCACGTGCTAACCCTGTTTTTATTAGCTTTTATTTGTTATTTAAAATTAATAACTTACTTTCCAATCGTGCACCGACTTTTGAATACAATTATAGGAAAAGTTTGGAAGTTGTTGTGAAAGATAATCTGCTAGAAGAACGGTTTCTGCGTATGCACCGCATTGAGCTTCGCCAGCAATTATTATTCTAAATCCCATAATTTGCAATAAATGAGGCGAAAATTTCAACTACCTATTCATTTGACAACATGCCATTGCATTGTGAAATTTAATATGACGTCAAACGGTGACAAAAGTTTTCGTTAATTTTATCAAAAGAAAATTCAGCCAGTAACATTCATGTAACTTTTTTGAAATTTTAGTTAAATAAAAGACATTACACAGTAAAAAGTTATCTAAGTAAGGTACAACATAATATTCGATTTAATAAACTTACCATCGACTAGAAATGAAATCTTTTAATCGATTTCGAGAAATATTCTAAACGAAACAAACGCTGTCAGTTATGCGAGGTGCGTTCAATTTTCTTATTCCGGCATTTCTCTGAGGCAAATCTGCCTGATGTTTACGTAATAACGCAACACACAACCCCGTTTACACACAACGCCCCGAAATTGAGTGGACTAGAACTGTAGCAAAGAATGCTAGAACCTATTCGAAACTTATACTACTTTGATTAACTAATAAATAATTAACTACTGCGATATTTGCAGACGTTCAGTGAATTCAAACGCACCCCACGGCTCTCAATTAAAAAAAAAAATTAGTGTCAAGCACGTCATCTGTCAGTTTTGTTTATTTGATTTGTTTTGCTCGCATTGCAGTTTGCAGGTTAATTTGCAGTTTTACTCATAAAATTCAACAATAAAAACAATCGTTTTTCTAAAACATGTCTTGCCGCAACTGGGGTTTTTGTGACTTATTCATCAGCAAGAATTATGATCTTGAGAACTTACATCTCTTAGAAAAACTTGGTTTTAATACAGTAGCTATTAATACACACGTTGAAGAACCATCGGATGAACCCAAGAAAAAGAAAAAGAAAGGAGAAATCAGGGACAAAAAAGACTTTGTGCCTTCGCCTATAGATATTCCAAAAGATCTTCCCACTAAGCTTAATATTTTACAAAGGGTCACTATTGAATTCTCAGACTCGAGTGTAGCTCATAAAGTGAACCAATCAGAGAATTTAAAGAAGTATGACATTATTGCTGTAATACCTAAAACTATACAAGCATTTCAGTATGCTTGTGGAACTATGGATGTAGATATAATAACATTTGAACCAGAAAGTAAAATACCCTTTAAAATCAGTCGGAAACTGTACTCACAAGCTGTGGAGAGAGGTGTATTCTTTGAGTTAATGTATTCGCCTGCCATAAGAGATTCAACATCCAGGAAGAACATAATTAGTACTGCTCACAATTACCATGCTGTGGGGAAGTCGAGGAATATTATCATTACTAGTGGTGCTGAGAATTACATGCAAGTAAGAGATGTGCACGATGTTATCAACTTAGGTTTCATATTTGGACTTAACAGTAATGAGAGCCTCGAAGTAGTGAGAAACAACACTAGAAGAGTCATCCTGAAAGCAGAAGGCAGGAAGAGTGGTAAACACTACATGCTAGTTGAGGCAATAAGTGAAACAGTCAATAAAATGTCTGAAGATTATGTTGCATTATTATTTATTATAAATTGACCCTATTTACAATATTATCTTAATTTGTACAATAAACAATATTTACTAATTACTCATCACAGACAGATTACAGTGGGTTTCAACTCTTCTTGAACCTCAATTTGATAAAATTAGATACCATAGCTTTTTATTAGATTAGTATCCTTAATTCATTAAACCTTAAGTGAACGCCGGCGTTCACTTTCTCATTGTTTTTCTATTGTGTCTCTAATTACGGTATTCGAAAGGTTAATACATAGATAATTATTGCATCTCTATACATAATATGATTTCAGTCAATTAAATCCCATGCAATAAAGAAATTTAAATTGTGAGATGCTTACTACTAAAAAAAAAGTTGAAATAATACACCTTTTTTTGCTTTGATATAATTTACAAGTAATTCAATATAAACTTAATGAATATTTTGTGCAGCTAGGTAGCTGTTACCATTCATTCACATAAACAAATATTATAAATCAGAATGTAAGAACTTGAGTATAAATTAATATTGGATTATATGGCACACTGCATTAAATGGTTAGGCAGTAAAAATCAAAGTAGTGTGATCACTAGTTTGATTCTCATACACCTGCATTACATATTGGAGATCTTGGCCAAGTGCATTGTATCAGCACTGTTTTGGAGCATGTTAAACTGTTTTTTTTTTTATTCTGAATGAGTTTCCGATTCCATTTCTTTAAAGCTGAACATCATTTTGAACATCTACCTATGTCCTTAAAGCAATACTTTGGATTTATTTTGCATTTCACTGCACATATGCCATTTTATTCAGATTTCGAATGTTCTACATTATCTGTTTCCACCATTTCTGTGGCAGGAGAGCTCTCCGCCGTCACTCGTGTTGCATTTAAAGTCGATTTCGTCTTCTTTTCCTCTGGGAATGTGAACCCATCTGCTACCCATCTGAACCTAAATCAAAGGGACATTTGATTTTAGACATACACTTTTAAGCGAACCTAATGAGACTGAACAAAAGACTTCTAAATGCAAGAGTATTACAAGCTGAAGCAACATGTTGAAGCTTTGCGTCGGTGCAATCCAGGGAAAAGCAATCTGATCAAATGCTAAGCATGTTATGGTGATGTTCAACTGCTGACCATATTAGGGAATCATACATTATAAAGGTGAAAGATTGTATGTATGTTTGTTACTCCTTCACACTCAAACGGCTGTTTCAGGACCCAGACTAGCACATAGGATACTTTTTATCCCTTTGAAGAATTTTCTACTTTTTCCCGCGGGCGAAGCCGCTGACAGAAGCTCGTATTTACATAAGTGGACATAAATAAAAAGGACCATATCAATTTTTATAATGTATTATTTCAAATGCAATCTCAACGTTTGGTACAAGATAATACAAAATGTATAAAATCCGCACACTAAATATAATTAATCTACTCACAAACAATCGAGATTCACACACAAAACTTACATAAGCGCCCTAACATGCTTGTTCTAAGTACATTACAGAATAACATTACATATTTTATTCTTGTGGTGAGTTCTAGTCTATTTTAATGATAAATTGTAGCACCACTGGCGTTATTTCGTCAACTTTATACATTCAACATTTTAAGCACTACATTTATTATGTGTGATCTAACTCTCCTAAAAAAGTCTGCAAGTTTGCGCGTTACTAGTAAGTAGATAGATAATGATAGCTGATGAATTCTTCGAAATGGGTTAGTTGTTCGAAAATGTTAACATTTTGTGTTGAAGCTCATAAAAGAGTCCCTGCAGAAGAGATCTTAGAAGACTAGAATGTTGTATCAGTTAGCCTCAACAAGTAAACCACAAGAAATAAAAACAATATTAATTCATTACCACTGCAGGGTGGATTTGTGTGATGTAAAATTGAGCAACAAAAGCTTACATAAATCTATAGTTATTCTAGAATAAAAACAGTCTTCAATGTCTTTTATAAATTATAAATCACTGTGTGATATATGTATGCACAGCGCAAACTAAAAGAAATTGAGACAAGATAAAAAAAAACGTGGCTTTGTATTATAAAAGGACACCACTACAGTACATTTATAATTTCATGGCAATAATAATCTTACACAATTGTTTAATTTAAATTATAATAAAACTAATTATTGTAATTCATTCACCAGTCACATTTAGTAATTACATTCATGTAACGAAATAAAATAAATAATCTCCTGTTCCTAATCATAACTTTAACAAATTCAGTCTCATTGGTAATAAAAAATTCAAATTTATTCTAGCGAGTCTTTCCTCAAAAACTTCACAATATTAAAATTTACAGATAGTAATTATGACACAATTTGTAAATAATAAAATACTAAATAGGAACCGAATAAATATAAATAAGTTGGTAGAAAATAAATGCAATAATCTTACCATGTCTACCATGTTTGTTAGTATTCATTTTATTGTTGTTTTTACTATTTTTATTACTTTGTCGTTTTCTGTAGTGAACACTTATCAATACATGTTTGTAATTAATTATTTAAACAAATATCTAATAATTTAATCATTAATAATACCTATTAAATTGTCATTTATTATTAAATCTTCAACAGTTCCAAAGTTTCAACTATATCAGAAGAGGAGACATTATTCTATAGCACAGCATCTCCATGCTTATTCATTTGTATTTTATTAGAATCGAATGAACTGGCCATGAACCTTTGTTCTCTGCGCTACTGATAATGATAATATAGAATGATGAACCAGATCTGTGAAACATATTTCTAAAATACTAATACAAAATAAAAACCATAAAATTTCTTATCATACATGGTTTAAGAATTCAGCAGCCATATAGGATAGTTGTAGCTGCTAAAGGAACGCGGCTATGCATGGAAACTTGGGAACTAAGGATGTTGCCAGACGCACGGGCCGCGGCTATCAGTTGTTGAGGAAAGAGACGCAGTGCGCGACCGTGTTGACGTTTTCCACCAACCTGTTGTAGAGCTCGCGCCGCACGCTGGCCGTGAACTTGCTGACGAGGCACAGTGTCACCGTGCCCGCGAATATGGCATTGTATAACAGAACGAGCTTGAAGTTTCCCAACCATTCAATGCGGCCAAACTCGCCCAACAAATCGAAGTTCGTTATACCTGGTGGAAATTAAATATATAATTATTACTATTACATATTAATAATTACTTATTGTGCATGTCTTTAGCGTGAGAAATTAAATACCATTTCAGTAGGCGACGTTTCGACCACACGAGAATATCCATACAAAACTCGCCAGGCAAATATTTACTTTATTGTTTACGTGCATGCTGTAAATTTGACAGTTGATGCCACTTCGGTTCCGTTTTGTCTCCCTTCTATAATCGCGAACAAACCTTCTGGTCTTACTGACCCACAAATCATTTGTGCTTCGCGACAAATAACTTGACATTGTAGAAAAAAAAAATTGCGAAGTGCAAGTCGGAATCGCACACGAAGGAACTAAAATCGAGCAACAAAGATGCCGACGAAATAATGTTTATTTGGGAACCTCTATTAATTTTAACTTTATTTCAATTTAATACTTGGTATTGTAGCGGTAATAGTAATACACATTCTGTGAAAATTTGTACTCTCTTCCTCTTACGGTTTATGAGATACAGCCTGCTGATAAACAAATGGACGGACGGACAACAGAGGCTTATTAATAGGGTCCTGTTGGCACCCTTCGGGTACGGGACCATAAAAATTAGTTTAGAACCAACCCAACATCTTAACAAGCAGCGGATGCGCGGTGGAGTAGGCGAGCAACAGCGTGCAGTGCGCGATGATGCGCGCGAGCGGCGTGCGGCGCGCGCGGGGCAGCACGCGCAGCGCCCGCAGCGGCGTGCCCAGCCCCGTCAGCGACGCCGCGTACAGGTACACGATCAGGAATGCTTCCAGGACCGCGCCCGCGCAGCCCAGCTTTGAAAGTGATGCTATGCCCAATGTGAATTGCTAGAACGAGAAATGTGTTACTTGTTATTATGATAAACATGTGGTTGGGGTAGTTCTGGGTTCAAATTCAAAAGCTCAACCGGCATAAGAACCAAAATTATTTCTGCAAAGATTTTGCTTTTATAAAAATATTTATATGGTAAATTAAACTTCACCTAAGTAATTAACTGTGTGTAATGGATATCAGTATTCAGTCATGGTAAAACCAAGATAATATAGTAAAGATTGCAGTAATTGCACTCTACCATTGCTAAAGTGCCTAAACGATGAAAAAGAGGATCATTATTTCAAGACTGTAGCATAGAATCTAAAGTATTGATTAAACAAGTTGTGGATCATTGAACTTCTGGTAAGTACAAAGAAATTTTAGTCATTTGAGCATTGTTAGAATGCAACTGGAATTTGTCCCCGACACTGTAACAAAAGTCAACTCAAGTGGTATCCGATAACGACACTGGTCAGGTCTGTGTCAGGTTTCTCCAACTAATTTCTCATTGTCTCACTCGTATTCAACTTTTGTTGCCCTACTTCTTTAGAAAGTTGTATCTATATTTTTTCAGTTCTAATCAACTTCAGAATTATATTACTACTACAAGCATAGTACCAACCCGTGTGCTAAGCGGCAGAGCTTTGATCCCGATGAGCAGTTCGAGGGTGTTCTGCAGCACCATGAGCACGGTGATGGTGGTTAGAGCCAGCAGCAGCAGCATCGCCAGCGGGTACACCACGTTGCGCTGCAGCGAGGACGTCTTGCGCTGGCTTTCTACTTCCTGTGAGGGAAAAGAAACGTGAAGTTAGTTACAGAAGTGGCAAACGTGGCAATTAGTTATTGAAGGTTGATTCTGAAATAGTGACTACTACTCCTACTCCTTCTACTACTACTTTGTAATTTTTTTTGTGTATATCTAAATGTCTGGGAATAGGTCGTAGGCTATTTTTTTAACCTCCTACCCCCACTAGGGTGTCCCAAAAAAAATAAAGTTGTTTTTTTATAACGCATACCCTCTTATTTTGTTCGAATAATGTCAAAACTACCGTATATAAAATTTCATGTCATTTGAAACACGGCAACCCGTGCCGACTTACATCGAAACATGTGGGTACTTGTTTACTAGGCGCGCGGCAGCGATCGTACCGATATTCATGTTATTACTTGTTTGTTTAATCAGTGAACGCATTATTTTCGTACAATCAAGATGTCGGTCGAGTTACGCAGTTCAAAAAAGGATATTTTTTTAATAGGGAACGTAAAACACCAAATTACTGGTTCAAAACTTCCCTCAAATGGACAAATACTCGCAGTTCTATTCTACAATATTCGTGAAGTAAATTTAAGTGTAAGTGAAAGTGCGAATCTGGCTATTCGCGAGTGCATTATTTATTGGGAAAAGGCACGAATTCCAACTAAATCTTTTCCTAACTGCGTTAAGAAACTAGTGAATTTGTACCAAGTTTGGAGGGATTTGCAAAAGAATGCTAATAAGACGCAAAATGTATTTCAGCAGCGTAGACAGAAGTTTGTTACAAATTTAGACAACTTATTTGATATTGCACATGCCGATGCGCTGCAATTAATTAAGATTGACGAAGATAGAATCTTCTTACAACGACAGAGAGAACCAGGTCGGCCTGGTCACTTAGCTGGAGTAGACAAAAAACTGGCTGAAAAGGAAGAAAAGGCGCGCGTTAGAAGCATCGAAGAGCAAAAACGGCGTGCTAAACACTATTCAATTCTGGCGCCTTCAACTTCATCTTATATTCCTCAAGAAGATTCATCATCTGATTCTGAAAAAAACAGTTCACAAGAAATTTTTCATGCACCCGTTGAGAGCTCACGATCCGAGTCTAATATTTCTGTAAGGAAAAGTTTCATAACTCCAAAACTGGTTGCTGCATTAGATCGGTGTCAGATAAGTATGAGGAATTCTGTTTACATTATAGAAGCAACTATTGAAGCTCTTGGGCATAACATTGACGAATTTCCAATTAGTAAGTCGACCATTCAAAGAATTCGTACGGAAAAGCGAACGGAGCGCGCAGAAGCAATTAAAGCTGATTTCCAGAACAAAGTACCAGATACTGTAACTGTTCATTGGGACGGAAAGCTTTTACCCGCTTTAGATTCACGAAAATGTAAAGAAGAACGACTTCCAATACTTATTTCATATGATGATAAAGAACAACTTCTTGCTGTGCCTAAATTGGACAACTCTTCAGGTCGTGAACAAGCAGAAGCGGTTTGGAATGCTCTGTTGGACTGGAATCTTGAGGACAAAGTGCAGATGCTCTGTTGTGATACTACTGCTTCAAACACAGGTCGAATTAATGGCGCCTGTGCGCTCCTGGAACAGAAATTAAACAGAGAAATGCTCATATTTGCTTGTCGGCATCATGTTTATGAATTAGTATTGAAAGATTAAGGAACTGTTAGAGTTTTACCGGAGAGAATTAACTAAAGATATTGTTAGAGATGACTATCGCGAATTAATAGAGCTTTCAATAAAATTTCTTGACGGTGATACAGAAAATAAATTTAAAATCCAGCCTCCAGGCGCTATGCACCAAGCTAGGTGGATAGCAAGAGCTATTTACTCTCTCAAAATATCATTTCTAAGCTCGCAATGCAGAATAGCAAAAAAGGAAAAAGAAGCCCTCCTCGACGTCTGTCATCGTCACATCTTATGTCAAACCTTGGTTGCAATGTATTTTGGCAGTGAAAGCTCCTTACCAAGACCTCTGCTTTTTAAAAGCCATGCAGGCCTACGAAGCAGTTGACAAAAGCATCTCAAAGGCAGCTTTACAGAAGTTCTGTCAGCACCTGTGGTATTTGACCGATGAGGTGACTATTTTGTCTCTTTTTGATGATGATGTAGATCAAGAAACTAAAACTAAAATGGTTGCTAACTTATCCAACACAATTCCATCAGCTCATGGTAAGCGCTACATGCCATCAAAACAAGAACTCTGTGGCCCACTTTACGAGAAAAGCCTCGAAGACTTTATTTCTGTCAAGAGCAAATCTTTGTGTATTCGCCTAAAACTTGATGACAGCTTTCTTAACGAGTCTCCCTCTTTGTGGTCAAATAATTCTTCGTTTCAACAGGCTAAAATGAAAGTACAGACCTTAAGAGCAGTAAACGATACCGCCGAAAGAGCAGTCAAGTTAATGCAAGACTTTCATGGCTTGGTCACTGTCGAAGAGGAACAAAAGCAATTTCTACTACGTTGCGTACAAGAACACAGGCAAATGTATCCGGACTGTAAAAAGCAAACATTAAAAAGAAAATATGAAAAATAAAGCCCTTTTTATGTTTATTATGAGAATAATACAAGTTGCTGATAAAAATTTGTTTTATTAACTGAATTAAAATTAAGTTCTTAAATTCTCCTATATTTCTCCATACTAACTTTCAGGTTCAAACTTTGGTGCTAAGTCGGCACGGGTTATCATCATCCGATTGCAATAATATTTCATATTTAAGCCTTAAGGGTCAAATCGAAAAAATATAGCGGGTATGCGTACCCAAATTCACAAAAAAAAAATTTCGCCCTTATAGCTTGGGACACCCTAACCCCCACCCCTTCTTTTTCTTTGAATAATTTATATGGCAGAACAAAAATTGCCGAGTCTGCTAGTCATTTATAAAAGGGCAGTAAAAAGTTAATGATATAATAAACCTTAGTGGAAATATGTAAATCTGCGAGTAGCAGTGGCTGAAGAACATGCTGGTCTTCAGCTGCCCGAAATCAAGCAAAGCTAGAATCGATTATTCGACTAGTCTCGTCAATACGGAAGTCTCCCACAGTCAGTGACCTTCACCAGGTTTTGCTGCACTGCGCTTTTCGTTATGCAGTGGCCGTTTTGGCTCATTTTATAATTTCTAAAACATCATAGTTCTTTACCTTTCTCCTTTAGCCATAACTCTATGCAGTCTCTCGCTGCGTCCGAGTTACATAAAACCGTTTCTCAGGTGCGCAACGCGGCTCCTTGCCCAGATGTACTGAAGCACACTGGACATCCTCCGATATCGTTACAAAAGCGTCTAGAGGGGGCCCGATATGTAACCGCAGCAGGGACCATTTTGGTTACCCATTGAAAGGGTTTTTGATAGGGTTTTGACAAAGTGTTGTTTTAAAACCCATTTCATATTTGTTACACTTATTTACGAAAACCCTCATCAATGGATAACCTCTTCCAAACCCTTTCGATTTGATTACCTGAATATTCAAAAACCCATTCTTGGTGGTTTATACTTTTTAGCGGTAAGACGTTTTGAACGGGTTACCCCTTCAACGACTGTAACAGAGTTACCCATTTGGACTACAAATATTGTAATTTTATCTCTCGTGCCTTACTTTAAAGTACTAAACTGCATGCATGCGGCAGGTACGCGTCAAGTCGCAACACGTAATCTAGGACCTAGCGACTCCACAGTCCATACACATATGATTATTTTAGGTTATTATTGCAGTGATTTTAAAGTTAAATGTATTTTTTTTCTGGAATAGTCGGGATTGTTTCATGTATAATCTTGTCTTTTTTACGGAATCATAAATGTCATTGGATCGTCTCACTCATCATTTAGTGCCCGAAGGGAAGGTCAAAATCTATTCTTCCACTCCAACGTAATTTAAAATGATTTTATATAAAACCCTTTGATTACCCCGAAAAACCCTTTCAAAGGGTTATTTGCTTCAATTGGAACCGGTAACATCTTGAACTAGTTAACTTATTGATAGGGTTACCCTAACGTTAGTGTTATGAAAAGGCTAACACTACGAAGAGGTAACATTTTCGTTACTGTAGGCATACAATCTGTAACCCTTTTGAAAGAATTAACTTATATTCGGGGTTGTACGGTCCCTGAACCGCAGACAATACCGACTGCTATAATAATGTTCTAGTTCCTTACCTTTCTCATAGCGACGACCCTATGCAGTCTCTCGTTGAGTCCGGCCTGCAAAGCGCCGTTTCTCAGCCGCAACAAAGGCGTCTCCTTGCCCAGACGCACCGAGGCATGCTGGATGTCCTTCGATATCGACACGTCAGCGTCTAGAGGCGCCGAGATATCGCCGCGGTCAGGATACATGGGCTCGGGAGATATGTAGCCCACTCCTGGAGAGAGAGAACATGACTTTATGTAAGTACAGTAACAATATGTAAGATTCTTTCTGTCAAGTCCGCACAAGTGTATAAAACATAGCAGTGCCCCGCATAGTTTCCAGTATCCAAACACTTAAATCAATACTAAAATATTGAACCCAAAGAGGCTCGCTGGGGTATGCTGTTTGCCGATGACATTGTGCTGGTTGCCGAGAGTGGCCTAGAAGTCCAGAATATATTGGAGGTGTGGTGGGACAGACAGGAGAGTGTTGGCCTGAAATTGAGTAGAACCAAAACAGAGTATTTGTTTTGTGATTGCGGCGGTCTCTCCAATATTTAGCTCTCGCCGAAACGCTCATACCGATCTGTTCCGACTTTCGGTACCTCGGGTCGCTCGTCCAAGGGGATGTTGAGGTAGACCGAGACGTAACACATCGGATCAACCCAGAATGGATGAAATGGCAAGAGGTAACGGGAACAACTTGCGACCCAGGGATGCCCCTCAAGTTGAAGAGCTAAATTTACAAGTCGTGATAAGACCTGTCATGCTATATAGATCAGAATGTTCGGCTGTGAAAAAGATGGATGAAAAAAGATTACATGTAGCGGAGATGAGAATGGATAAAGTGAGAAATGAGTATATTAGGGGAAGTTTGAAAGTGGCGCCAGTGGCTGAAAAGTTGAAAGGAAATCGTGTCTTGGTATGGTCTCATGAAGAAGAGGAATGAAACGCATGTTACTAAACTACTAAAGTTCTGAGTATACATGTAGAAGGGTGGAGAGGGAGGCCAAAGAAAAGATGGATGGATTTTGTGTGGATATGAAAAACAAGGGAGAAAAAAAACGTATAGAGCCGACCCCAAGCAATATGGGATAAGGGCAGGAAAAAGAAGAAGTGCAGGTAAAGGAGTTCTAGTTAGTCTAGTTCTTTTGAATTCTATAAATACTTTATGTTAGTTCCCCATCACATATTTATCAGTTAAGTACCGCTTATTACGGTCGTAAGTAATGACTTGTTTCAAAGATAAGATGATCAGATCAAACAGCTAGATACATAAATCCTTTCAAAATAAACAAAAAAAGGCACATGTTTGTTTGTTTTCGCCTTACACTTGCACAACTCGTCAACGCCACGGTCATCAACCTATCCCTTGCTGAGACATTGTACTGATGTGATTGTGACAACCTCTACAGGTTCTACAAGGCTGTAGGATAAACAAAATAATTTCGCAATACAGAGATAAATATCTCTGTAGCTATCAGCTGCAGTAAGTTTTGTATATCCCAAACTATAGAAACAAAGTCGATGCCTAAGCTATAAAGGCCTTTCAAATGAAATTGAGCTTGAGAAAGCTAGTTAGAGAATCGAGTGAAATTCTTATTCAAACAGTCCATTCATATGCATGGTAATGCTTATTCTTTCTTCATGTAGTCCAAAAGGTGAGTCCCGATTTGTAAAATTTTATTAGGGGTGTTGCGATCCAGTCAACTTTGAGAACTAGATACTAGGCTGTATTGGTGCATATATTATAAGCGTTACGTTCATAAAGGAGCTTACTCCAAACATGAACTTGACTGCCTGAAAACTATTAAAAACCCAACAATTACAATGTGGATAACGGACCGGACGGTTTTGCTAGTCTGGACGGTTGCCGAATGGCGAGCTACCTATTGCTCGTCGTCCACAAGCCCACACCTATATGTTGGAAGTCGGGGTCAGGATTCCGGCGGCTGGGGCGCAAGGACGTCCATTCCCTCACGCGTGCGGCCGCCTCCTTCGCTAGCATTACTGCTTCGCAGAAGGAGGCGACCACCGCCCATTTCACCTCGTTCCGGACCATGGCCTGCACAAGGGCCCGGCGCCGCCGCCGATCGCCCCCATGAGCACACGGCGGTGCTTCGCCGAAGCGGGGCTCCGTATGCTCCACCGTGTCAGTTTTTTTCACAGCCGGCCCGAGCGTTTCTTCCGCCCGAATCAGGTGCAGGAACCTTCCGGACTTACCAAGTCTGGTGAGGACCTGCTTCATGGGGAAAGTGAGAACGCCGTGACGTCTCTCCAGCAACTCTTCAAAGAGGGGACATACCTCCATGATTATGGCGTGACCAGTTGTTGTAGTGCCGTGCCTGTATCTGATAAATATTTTATAACTTCATAATGATTGCTAGAAAGCTGTACTACCTAATACCAATAGGTGAGTTTTTCATTGCTACAACAGTGCCACAGTTAACATAACGTGTAGATAAACATAAATGTGAGCTCCGTTGCAATGCAATATCAATGTTTAAAATGATATTGGTAAAACGAACATGATTAATAAACCCGATGTGTGATAACAAAAAGTAAATGCTACAATCGTCTGTCCAAATGTATTTTTATTTTTAAATATAGTATGCTGTGATTTATCTATCAAATTTTTCAGTTAATCAAACGGTTATTAAGGCTTCAAAAATAAAAATCATATACCTCTATGTGGGGGGATGTTCGAAATAGTTACCGCGGTCCTGGAACGTAATGAGAACAAGGGTGGATTTTAGTTATCCTCTCGCTCCACTCATAGTGGTACAAGTTATTTGACGAATAGTACCCTCAAAAAGTCTCAGCTAGTCCTCTTATTTTTAGGGTTCCGTACCTTAAAAGGAAAAAACGGAACCCTTATAGGATCACTTTGTTGTCCATCCGTCCATCTGTCTGTCTGTCAAGACCCTTTATCTCGGGAATGCGTGGAGGTATCGAGTTGAAATTACAACCATATACTCAGGTCTGTGGTTCCTTAAAGCTGTGAAAAAAAAAAACAAATTTCCGAGAACCCGTTGACCTAAAATCCATTAAGCAAGGTCTCATAGCACAAGTATAGGAAAAAATCTGAAAACTATAAATTTGTAGTTATGTCACCAAAAAAAAACTTTTTTTGCGATTCGGAAAAATCTTCGTAACTCAATTCGGAAATCGAGCTGTTTTCATAGGTAAGTAAGTTTCTACGGAACCCTCAGTGCACGAGTCCGACTCGCACTTGTCCTGTTTTTTCAGTATAATAGCCAATTATTGTAATGATTGTATTTATATATATGTTATATTATAGTTACGAAGGTACAATCAAGTGTTCAGGAAATTGAGCTGGACAAGCACTCAACCAGAATAGATAATGATCAGAGCGTTTAAACATTAAAGTACAAAAAAAATTACTAACAATTTTTTGGTAATCAACATATTTCTTAGATATAATACAGATGAGCTGATCCATATGGGATTGTTTCCAGAATATTTTCCAGAGGCCAATAAGTTAGCAGGTTATATTGCGTAAAAATTTTAGCTTTATGTAACATCAGTGATGAAACTATTACAATGGAAATAGCTATTAAAATAATATTTTAAAGACAAAATTTTGTACGAATGTGTGTGAGATCATTTTTATCCTTTGGGATATAGTTTTCTATTTTCACGCGGGCCGAAGCCAGGGCAGAAGCTAACTTCACACAAATAAGACCATCTATAGATTTAAACCAAATATATAGATTCCATATAGTCTTATTTTCAGAGGAATCTTTAATTCTTTCTCATACTACAAAGAGAGACAATACCTACTCTCCCTTTTGTGTCAAAACGCTGCCCTAACTTCGACACCTTCTTGACTTTAATATGTTATCGACACACCACATTACCACCGCGCAAAACGCAACTAAAAGAGTAGTTTTAGTCAGTAGAAGTCTGTCACGCCCTTGCGCTCCACCCAAAGGCGATTTCCCACCTAAAAAAAAAACTACGTCATACATAACTAAATTTTTGATGAATTATTAAGAATCTCGACGTGCAAAATAGGTCAGAAGATAGTCTGATAAACATAGATAATCCAATTATCAATAATCAAGTAGCCTAGGCACCCAGCAATAGGTAGGAAGTGTGGACCATGTTTGTAAACATGAGTATTGTTGGAGAGGGCGCTCGCTCCCGCGTTGGTACTCATCTTACGACACGGTGCAGTTACGCTGATTGTTGACTTGCCATTGAGTTCAAATTAATAACATTCCTGGAAAATATTTGTAGGGCAAGTTATTTATTAGCGTTACTCGGTAATAAGCGTAGCTGGCGTGGAAGTCCTCTAGAATTTAGAAAGAGTGATAAATGATATTTATTTTGTAAGTAGGTTTAAAAAAAACACTTTTACTCGTCAATTTTTTTTTTGTCATTTTAAACTAGATGAGGCCGGTGTTTCTTAGCTGACTACCCTGAGAAGAAACACCGAAACAAACTCAGGGACAGTGAAATAGTAATCGTTTGCGATTAATGTTTCCATTTTAGATTAAGCTATAAGTCATCGAGCAGATGGCCAATTCGATTATAAGGGTCATGATATAGATATTATTTACGTGAATGTATCTAAGTTCTCACATATTTTTATCGTTTCGGTAGAATATAACACTATTTTAGAGGTCAAGTGTGTTGTGAGTTATGACTATGTTCTCAGAGTAGACAAAGTAGTAGGACGAACTTTTGTCTTACTAGCGTCTAACAGCACCCACGATATAAAACGATTCTATTCTTTGCCAGGCACCGCACATTTAAAATCCTCATTATCCAAAAATACTCGTAAAACCAGAATAGCAGTACGCAGTACAAAATTACACCAACAGAAGCAATTTATGTTGTCGTTACTGTCAGAACTCAGGAGTCTCGGCTCATTTAATTTTCAAGTCATAAAAATATTCAGACGATGTCAAATGATGGAATGTAGTTGATGAAACATTACACGTCGATTAGGCGCACCCGAATCAACTGGCATTGAGGATTGGTTGTCACGTGGTAAATATCTAATAGGCTGATGATACCCATTTCATAACATAGCGTATGTTTTGATCACAACTTGTTTATGATTGAAGGAAGATTAACTAAGCGCGAACTAAGAAGATAATGGTATCTATGACCACCATTTATACGGAAGAGTTACTCAAACTGTGCAATTTATCATATGCAACTCGGAGTCATACTCCTAGGTTTATGTACGGAAATTTTTTATCATCTCTAACGCCTCAAATAGACGGAGCAGAAATACAAACACATTATCGAACATCAAACAGTTGATACCTCACAAATTCCTACCTGTCAGAAAAAAATAAACAACTCATTGTATTTGCGGTATAATCCATGCTAATAGAATCTTAACTAAGCAACTGAATCATATATGCGAATTTAATGTTAATTGTTGGCCGTACTACCGTACCTACTCTAGTACGATGTAATATTTATATCACGCTAAAATCTTCACGTGCGAACTGCGTTGGAATCAACGCAAACATACCAGTATATTAAGAATAGAATAAAATAAACAAATTGAACATTAATGATTAACCTACTGATTAATTAATCAATATAAGAATAGAAACTGACTGACTGACATCACACAGCCGAAACTACTGGAACTAGGAGAAAACAAAATTCACCACTTAAGGAGATGAAACGGTGTTCAAATTTTATATAGAGAAACCTACTTCCACATGATGGGCGAAGCCGTTGGTAGAAGCTAGTGTATTTTACACTTTGTATGCGATAAATGATTTTAAGGAAGATGATTCTGCACTATCGTTTTAGTAGAGAGCCATGGGTATCGGGACAAAGAGTGTGCCACTTTGTAATCGTTGACCTGTGATAGGGGTCACGGCCTATTCGTTAACTAGAAAATAACGTCATCTTCATGGCTTTATATCTTAGAAATACCACAACCCGTAACCATTTCACATCCTACAATTATAAACGCGAAAATTTTAATGGACATTTGTTACTCTTTCAAACAAAACGAGTAAACCATGACCATTATATTATTATATTATTTAAAAACCAATTTGAATGCTGTTTTTAGAAAAAGATTATTCTTTAGTATAATTTGTAGGTGAAGATTACTCACAAGTCAACAAAAAAAGATGAAACCATCTTATTTAACTTACAACCCTTGGAATTCTACTATTAGACTAGTACAAAAATAAATAACACTAATGAACAAATGCTTTTTTCCCGCCTACATAAATGGCACGTGCAATGCGATTTTAAAACGTAATGCGTTGGGAAGGTCGCCTCGCCATCGTCAGTTGATAAGGTTAGAGTCATTTCACACGAAAGCCGACTAGTAGGTCACTTGCAGTCGGCAACCAGGCGGTGATTAGTTAGCACTTAATGAACTATAGAAAAACCGGAAATAATATTAAGGAATCGCTGTACTTACTATTATATTATATATTTTATTTTGTAAAGCTTTATATTTGTAAGAATTAAATTTATTTTTACAAGACTAGAGCGTTTGGAAGGTCAAAATAATAAAAACTATAATAAATTGAGATGCCGATTAGACCATTAAAAAGCAATTTTGAAAGTAAAAATTGACAGTACCTACAAAAAGTCAATCACTACTTTAATTACAATAATATTATAAATTCTAGTTTGTGAGAGTGTATAATTTTAGGTGTGTTTGCTTCTTTACTTCTTCATGCTTGAACGGCTGAACGGACTTCTATGAAACTGGGTACACGGGTGGACCATGTCCTGAAATAGCACATTATGTACGTATACGGATACGTTTTTATCCCGGGAGTATTTTCCCTTGGGATAATTTTCTAGTATCACGCTGTCTGCTACCTCTTCGAGTCCCAACGGCTGAACGGATTTAGATCAAACTTAGCACACGGGTAGATCATGTATGTACATCTATATATGTATGTATGAATATTGATATTTTTTATCACGGAAGTATCTTTCCTTGGGATAAAATTCGACTATTAATTCTAGTCTTACATTAGGGTAGTTTCCAAAAATAAAAAAATCATAGTAGGTTTTCATTAAAAAAAACTAACATCCGAAGAGCAGACTATCCGGCCACAGTTATAGTCGGCAACTAGTCGGCCGTTGAATGCCGACTAGTCGTCTAGTCAGCCCATCTCTAATAGGAAGCAAACGCAGCATCATTTGCGAATGATTACGTCTGTATTCTTGTGAACGTGAGAGGTTTTGGCTACTACATTGTTTAGTTAACCTTCTACCTAGCTGATAGCATAAATTATTAGGATGTAACCGTTTACTTTTTATTTCGGTCTACAGTACATTCTCGATCAAAACATTTTTGTACGTATTTCACCTACGCAAGCATCTTGCGATTTAGAATTTTGCCCTAAAGTCATCTTAATCGAAGCATAGAAAGGGCGAAACAACAAAACGACCCTCGTCATCCAACGCACAACTACAGTTCAGTGCCCCTGAGACTTAAAAGTCGTAAAAGTTTTGTTGCAAGCGTGAGCCCATCTCAATGTAACAGCACCTCAGAGAGATGCGTCCTCTGGCGAGAGAGGTTTAAACCTCCTGATGATTTTGTCGAGCCGTCGGAGAGCCTCTCTCCTGGACACGAGTTGCCATGGCCCACCTGGAAAACTCTAAACAGACTCCGCACCCAAGTTGGGCGCAGCAAAGACAATCTCCACAGATGGGGGTTCTCGGACGATTCCGATCTTCAGTGCTTGTGCGGCGTCTCTCCGCAGACTATGTCCCACCTTCGATCCTGCATCACGTGCCCTGTTACCTGTTCACGTAGGGACCTAATGACAGCATCAGCGGACGGCACTGCCGTGGCCGAATACTGGGCCATACAAGGAATTTGACTAGTTCTGCCATCGATACGCTAAGAAGAAGAAGAATCGAAGCATAAGGGCTTGAACATTGGATTTTTTTCTACTGCAACCCACCAGTGTTCCTTTAGTCACCCTTTGCGTTACAGGGCCGCGGAGACTCTTTACAATCAAAGGAGCTTTTTAAAATAAGATTTTCACATGTCTTCTATTCCATTCTACAATGTTTACTTAGACGCGCACTATAAAAATGTTAGTCGAAGAGGCTTAAAGTTTCTTTATCCTTCACTAGTGACCCGCCCTGGCTTCGCACAGGTTCAAATCCGTTGCATGCTTTAGGAGGAATTAATAGTCGCAATCAATCTTAAAGCACTGTTATCTTTACCTGTAGAGACAGCAGTATTTATCCGCCTCCTTATGGTGTCCTCTTCAAACGAGTACACATAATACTCCTCATTGAGGTCCCTCAGGAACTGCGGCTTGACCAGCACCCCGCCGACCACGCCGAACAGTCGCACGAAGCCGAGCGGAGTGAACACTGCACAAGCAAAATAATTACGTGAAAAGAAATGTATTGACGGTAAAAGTGTAAAAGTAGGTACACATGACTGTGTCGAGTTGTAAGGCAGTTTTCCACGAACTTTTTGTTGAACGAGAAGTTCACCATAAATGAAAAATGATTTTTATAATTAATCACCAAAACAAAAATGAGTTTTTGAAAATTTAAATGTCCGCTCCGTTTTCATTTCCAACAGTTCTTCCTGCTCGTTAATCGATGAGTGTCAAAAAGGAATGCCCTCGGAGAATGAATTTTGAACCCATTCTATAGGTAGATAGATGTGCATTTTTCTTCCGTCTGTCTATTAACTTTATGAGATAAAAGTATTTTTCCGAGATACACCAACTATTCACA
This sequence comes from Mythimna vitellina, assembly GCA_949316375.1. Taxonomy (NCBI): domain Eukaryota; kingdom Metazoa; phylum Arthropoda; class Insecta; order Lepidoptera; family Noctuidae; genus Mythimna; species Mythimna vitellina. Next base: position 7,123,158 of record OX438686.1, read on the forward strand.
TCGGTAGACACACACTGCAGAACACTGTAAGGGATACACCAAATAAAACGACACAACACAACAAATTAGATAATGTGACCCGAACTTTACACTATTGTATAGCCTAGCTCTCATTCGCCAAGAGTCTTGAGTGTAACGTGAGACCAATTCCTCTTCGTTCCAAAACATTGTTAATAGACTTGAGGATCGTCGATCGAAATATCTCGATTGATTAATGAATGAACGATGTTTTGTATCATCTATATTTTTATCTTCGACATGACTTCCGACGATCCACGCATACTTCGATGATTGGTGTATGAGTGGGACTATTTGATATGTCGGATGAAAATTAGTGTCTCGATGTGTATGTAATACAAGTAAATAAAACTTTATTCTGATTTCAGAACTAAAAAAAGTAGTATCGCATCTACAATCAGCATATTAATTAAGTAGCGATTTTGTGTCGAGTCAAATGTCAATTGTTTTTGTTATAACTACGCACATCTCTGTTTTGTATGCAGTACCACATTTTCCAGTACATCATTGACATTGAAGAATAAGATAATACTAGGAAACATATTCACCTAAGTTTAAATCGAGTGCACGTGTTTATATATTTACCACTCGGAAACATTTCTAACTCACCTTGACTTAAATATAGAATCGACTAGAACATAAAAAAAATCTCGAGAGCAGCTGTAACTTACAAACATCAATTAACTGTTGAATGACGTTCTCTTTAAACACAATAATATACTGGCCGTTACTGGAGTAACGTGGACGTTTATAAAAATAGACAAACTAACTTTTTTATACATTGTTTTTTTTGTTTACCTTGACAACGGTTGCCATATGAACTGTTACGTCAATGCAGACAGTTTATAAACAAGCAAGTTGGAGACGATTTTCTGTATTTCTAATTAATTTTACCGAAAACTGCCACAATGAGTATTGCTAACAACCCAGCCCTAAGGGATACCAAATCGATTGAATTAGATGAAGAATTCAACAACTTCATGCAACGCGTCTCTGAAGTTTCTAATCTAGTAAAAGACATGGGTAGCGGTGACAAAGCTAAAGCAGAGGCAGCTAAGCTCCTTGCTGACCAATATTTAGATGGAAAAGTTATACTTGACGAAGACCTTAAGCTGACGGTGAAGCAAAATCGCACTCTGATCAATGAGAAAGCATTCAAAAATTTAAATAAAGATGCGGTAAGCAGAATGTTGTCGGTTTCTTTAGATAATATTGGTATTTTTATCAATTTCTACGCATAAAACCACGCCTATTATGCACGAAGAGTAATAATAGAAGCAGTATCCTGTTTATGACACCCTTCTGCGTAAACTTATATATGAAATAAAACACATTCCTATAAAGCTTCGATGTTTAGTTTGAGGATAGTTTAGGGAAAACGAGAATAAACAGGTTTAGATGTTGAACTCTTTAGAAGGTATGCTAACGATCCTATTTTAACGTCAAATAACAATTTCTGTATAACACAATATCAGAAAATTCCATGACATAGTTTGCGTTCCTAATCTAATTCTAAAAATGGCATTAACAGAAGCATTCGATACGGTTAATTGTATTACTCAATACATAACGAAACTAGGTTATCAGAAGTACACCTGGGTTTGTACTCCATGTACCGAAAGTGTAAACCACTTCGTGCCATACACACAAGTGTAACTACCCAGACATGCATTGATTAGTGACAAAAAAATCACTTACGTAGGTGGCATCCATAAATATTGATGTACATATTTGCGAACGACGACAGCACAATAACATGCCAAGGCATTATATTTAACTAGATAGGTACCAGTTAACACGTGGGCTTGTAATTGGGTCGTCAAAACTCTTAATAGATTTAACTAGGTCTGATCTGATCATGTAATTATTGGGGCCGAGACCGCGGTGGACATAGATTCGGATGATAATCTACACTTGACTGGCCTGTTGGTCTAGTGGTTAGTGGCCCTGACTGCTATGCCGGAGGTCGTGGGTTCGATACCCACCCAGGACAAATGTTTGTGTGATGAGCACGATCATTTGTTCGGTGTCTGGGTGTAATTTATCTATAATATGTATGTACTTAGAAATAAATAAGTATGTTTATCAGTTGTCTAGTACTCATAACACAAGCTCTGCTTAGCTTGAGACTAGATGGCGTTGTGGAATATTACTTACCGTCAAACGGGGTGAATAGGAACGCAGGGGTGAATAGGAACAAAAGTTTGGTTAGGTTTTTCACATTGGTATGTATTTATATAATTGATTTCTATCAAAGCATCCGTTTTTATTACAATTAATGAACAAATAGGAGTACTTAAATGCTGGGAAAAATTGTTAATTAACGCGAAGATCGCCTTCAAACTTTTGTTCCTATTCACCCCTGCGTTCCTATTCACCCCGTTTGACTGTACTAATCGCGGATGGCTTATTACTTGAACACACCTGTAGCGGCTGCGGCTGCAACATGCGTTTCTATTGGCATGCGATGCACTTTCGTAGTAGACCTCCAAGATTTGAGTAGGTGCACGTATCGCATTATATTATCAGAGAAAGCAATTTGGCTCGCGTTTCTCTATAAATAAACATCTACCTCGTGTAGATACTGTTGTTCTTTCTTTTCTATTCGCAGTACGGACAGAAATATTCATGTTTACTGTTTACATACATTACGATTACGAGGCGTCTTCGCTGCCTTACTATTGATCTCTAAAACAAAATTACATGCATGGTCCCCGAAACACAATAACAGTAATGTATTAGAGTAGAAAACTTAATTCCATATAAGTACATCCTGTCTATTTTTTGCCAAACGCCAACGACTTTTTATTGCTGCGCACAGACACAAGAGGGAAATGTTCCTTTGCGGTAAACCCAATTTACGTACACGAGATTGATTTTGTAAATAAACAGAGTGAATCTTTCTTCTGACAGTACATATACATCTATAGCTATAAATAAAATACTTTTTACAAAAAAAAATACAATCGAAAAGTCTTTAGTACACACAGTAAAAAGTACAAAATAACTTTAATTTTGAAAGTCGGTGTTTCTATAATAGTTTTGTCTCTTCGTTATTTTAATACCGACTTCCGAAATTAAAGTTATTTTGTACTTTTTGGTGTTTTTTTACATTGAAGTCGGTTGTTTTTATTTTGTAAAAAGTTTTTTATTTTACACTTTTTAGTTGTGGTAGCAAAACTAAAAAAGAAAAAAAATGCCCCTCAGCTAATCATTATTAGCTCGATGTTACCTTATAGCCAGAGTGCATCTCATGACAATTGTAATAATCCCAAACACGATTAGGTTACATTGATTTATTACAGAGTTCCGTTGCCTACCCTCTAGCTTCATCATCAGATCAGTTCGATATATACCCTTCCCCACTTCTTTCAGTCAGTCATCGACTCGGAAGAATAACCTTTCAATTAAAAAAATAATTTTCAAAATCGGTCCACAATTGACCGAGAAATCCCATACATAAAAATAAAATACATTCAGCCGAACATATACCTCCTCCTTTTTGAAGTCGGTTAACAAACAATATCATAAACAGGTGTCAGAATAACGGTTTAGGCAAATCGGTTACTAGGACATAACGTGACTGACCGAAATTGAGACTGTCATAAAACATGTTAATTACTTTATCAATCACTACAAAGTAGGTACTAACCATTAGTCAAATATTTGCAGAATTTGGCATTTATGCTTACTTACAGCACAGTTTACTAACAATTTATCTTGTTGTATGATAGAGGCCTCAACAGTACCAACGAATGGTTGTGATGTGATGGCGATGACTTTTTTTTTAGAGATTGTAAATCATCCAATGATTTCTCCAGTTCTAGGGTGGAGCGAGAGGGCATGTCAGACTTTTACTGACTAAAACCTACCTGTGTCTACCTTTGCGTTCTAGTGTCACTCTTTAAAATATTCCCGCAGCACTAGCAGGCACCGGCCTTATTGGGCCCTTACAGTTTGGCTGATATCTCTTTGAGACGCGCGCGGAACATTATGCGCCATCGACTCGGTTTTGGGCCTTTCGGGACAGCCGGACGGCGAGCTATCCATTGGTCGTCGTCCGTAAACCCGCACCTGCTGCGGTGTTAGGATATTTATGTACGTGTTTTGACAAATACACCCGAATTGTTGAAAAAAATATGTTCTTTATTCCTGACATTTTTATGACTAATACTTACTGAGGATAACGATTTCCTCCTGGGGAAAGTCAAGGACTAATCCTTACCTTACAGGTCATCATCACGGTATAACAACTAAATATATATTATGTGATAGAAGAGCTATTGAGGTAGTGACAGAATTTATTTAGTACTATCTCCACTCTTGATAAATAAATTAAATAAGTACATATCTATGTACCTACAATTCTGTAACACAACATTATAAATAATGAATAATCGATCGAAGTCTACGTCCTTCACAGCTGTTACCTTAACTGTAGACTAGATAATTGTAAGTAATTTTTTTATTCATGTATTTTCAATCGACCAGGGCGAGATGGACAAAGACGCATGGATGGCAGAAGTGAGCAAGGATGCAGAAAAGCGCTACCAGGATCGAAAGGTTCGGCGCGAACGAGCTGATACTCTAAAAACTCAAGCCATCAAGGCGTTCCGTCGCCAAGAGTATGACAGGGCACTCTCATGCTACAACCGAGCTATTGAACAAATCCGAGACGACCCTATGCTGTACTGCGACCGAGCGCTCACTAAAATCAAGCTAAGAAAATTCGACAAGGTCAGTTCTAGAAAACCAGTACGAACAAGTACATTATCACCATTTAGGATAGGTCAAAGTTTGTAATCGTGACCAGTTTAATCCCAGAGCCATAACAGTTTAGTAATTATGGATTCAATATCGAAACTAGATATTGTAATTTCAATTTTATTGCCATCTTAATGCAGCGTTGGAGTGCAATAGTGTTGGTTCTCGCACCGACTTCGTTAGTAACTTTTGCGGATACAGCCATTGTCCCGGATCCACGAATGAGACCGAAGGTAACTGATGTAAAAAAGATAATGATAAGTTAGGATATAAACGAGACTTTAATCTACTAAGTAACACTATTATCTACATGGTTAACACACAAAGACCGCTTCAAAAGATAATGCGTATTAGATTCGTAAATGCGATTATTGCACAGATAAATTAGAGTAACATTTTATTAGGAAATTAGGAAATTAAGAAGATAAATTGACGATCGACCTTTGTATCAGAAAAGTTTTAGAGCCCTTTTTTTAAGGTGGAATATCATAAAATAACTTCTCTCGTTGGGGTGGAGCGAGAGATAGAGTAACAGACTTTTACTGACCCATGTGTCTTCAGTTCTAGGGCCAAGTCTTCCTTTTAGAAGCAGACCCTTGGGTCTGCTTCTAAAAGGAAGACTTGGCCCTGGTATGAATAGCAACGAAGGAACAGGGTGGGATTTTAGTCAGTAAAAGGCTGACACACTCTCGCGCTCCGCCCAAGAGCGGGGGATGTCATTGGATGATTTTTTAAACTAAAAAAAAAGTGTCTTCAGTTGTCCTTTGCGTCCCGGTTCCCTGGCAAGTTCTAGAGTTCATCGTTTATTGTTATTGAACTAGTTTTAAATTTGAGTTTTACTAAGATTCCTTTTCAATGAAGCTTTGTAAACAAAATTAACTCAAACAGATCAAAATTCAAGATACGTGTTTATGGCTCGCGCACGTTTATTAAATACAAACTTATCGACCATTATCTGTGTGGTATTAATCAATTATGTATGCCTTTGTCGTGAACTGAGTTCGTTATAAGGTAGCGACTTAGTAGACACATGTTCTACATTATTTGTACAAGTTTATTTACAGTGTTTTTAGATCTGTCGTCCACTTTATCGAATGACTTGAAGTGAAAGCGCTAGGGTAACCCGCTAAATTAAAATTTTCTTATGTTTGCATTTTGCAGGACAAAGTCCTATTTTGATTAAAATGTGATTTCCAAACTAACTTTCCATAAGCATATAATTAGCCTGGCTTAATCATTTAGACGTTTAGGATTTATCTTACGCAACTGTCAAGGTTTTAAAAACTAAGCGGTTATAAAGCTTCTGTATAATGCTTTAGTTCGGTGCAAACTTGAAATCAGCGCTTGTGTATGGAATCCTCATGAAGTTACATATATACTCAAGCTGGAGAAAGTACAAAAATCTTTTCTCAGGTACCTATATAAGCGATTATTTGGGCAATTGGATATTGATACTATCCTATCCTACTGTTTATTTTAGGATGCATAAATTGCAATTCATTAAAGTTTAGGTGTGCTGTTGACCAAATTAAAACAGCCTGTAAAATTATTCATGGTTACCTCTTCGAAAGGTAATGGCTATTTTGCTGTACTAAATAAATAAATTATTTGCGACCGTAAAACGTATTTACTTTCTATCAATACAATCATATTGAATTACTTATAGCCTTTCAATAGAGTTAGACGAGCTGAGAGGGTTGCATTTATGATTTTAATGATGATAATTTCGTTACGGTCGCAAATCATTTTTTAATTAACAGACATAATTGACAGTGACCTGCTAAGAAACTCTGAATTTCGCGAGCTATGCTTCCTCATAATTCATACATTTTTTATTTTCAAGTGTTTTGTTAAAAAGTCTGTTGACATTAGCTTGGCAAACTAAATCCTTCCTCTCGAAGAGTACGCAATAACCAGTAACCTAACATCATACAAACTGAACAAATATTGTTTGGCGGTCACATTCAGTACACGTAAACGTTCAGTTATTTCGCAATAAAGACGTAGGTAATATTATTGTTGGCCAGGATGTTTTATATCTAATGCAACTGATAACTACTAGGAATAGGCCGAATGATATAAGTGCCAAACTATAAATTGAAACCGCACTTGGCATAAATAGATAAAATTCCACTCGTTGACAGCATGCCAGCTCATCGCCTTTCTACTAATGCAGGCGTAAAATAATAATCAGATAAAAAGTGCATTGTGCTCTTGCAGGTGCACGAAGACTGTGAACTGGCGCTTCGCCTCAACGAAAACAGCTTCAAGGCTCGCCTTTACACAGCTAAAGCGTACAAAGAACTCGAAGAGTTGGACAAGCTGCAGGAGTCAAGGAAGGAATTGGACGAAATGTTTCCGCAACACCAAGATCTCATCAAAGACTTTCTTGATAGGAAAGAAGAATATTTTGAAAAGGAAGAGGAGCAAGAAAACGAATAGGGTGAAAAGAAAGTTAGATGGTGAACGTGCAGTTTATTGATAGTTTGTCAGTTATTATATTATTTACTTTTTTTTTACATAATTGCAAAAGGGGCATGTTACCGGACGATGATAGGACCCGGTAATCATCGCCATACTTTATTATAATTTATGTTTTCACGTGTACACTTAGCTAATAAAGTTTTATTGGTTCTGAAAGATTACAGCTGATTTAAATATGCCTTATCAGTGCAGTCATATCGATAAACAATACTATTGCTATAATTCACAGTAATCGATATTATTGCATCAAAGTAACTATAACTATTTACGTCACACAACAGAATATTATATTTTAATATTGGTATTGTTCGATCGTATTGAAAAATTCCAATTTAACCCCGAGTTCGATGCACTCTAGCTTCACTAACGACTCTCGACGAAATAAACAGAATGTAATAATTAGAGGTCAATGTCTGCAAGTGCCGCCTCGTGACGTCACCTAACTTAAAGCTTCGATAGGCCTTTGAGACATTCTTAGGATTCTTAGGAATATAGCATGCAGCGCATACACATGCGACTAAGGAATGCAATAGAACATTGTTCGCTGTAAACAGTCTCTGAGCATGTGCAATTTGATAGAAAAGTTGCATAGAACCTGTCTATGCGTAGCCAGTTTTTACAATAAAGAAAGTAGACAGGCTAACGACCGATCCATTGATAAGCAGTTAACGTCGGTATAGACATGCTTAATTATAAAATAATGTACCGTCGATAAGAGAGAATGTTAATGACTCACCTAGTAACATTAGGACTCCCACGAACGACACACAGGAATACAGGAAAGGGAGGTATGTCCACAAATCTGTGAGCAAACAATGGCAGCATGTTAATACAATTTTACATACAATACAATACATTTGATACGCGTCGTAGGTTTGATTGTCAGGGCCTGGGGTACTGATGTGTTACGGCGGGCACAGCAATCAGGACAGCAATTTATGTGCGACGTTGCTTGTAGCAACGAATGTACTGTAAAATCATAGTTTAGCATTTTAAATAGGAGGAATCTAGTTTAGGATGTGAAACCGATGCAAAATTTGTGAAACACTTGAGAGACAAACACCGGACATAACACGATCAGGATTACCCAATTCATTCTTTAAAATTGTATGTTTGAGTCAAACTAAGTAATTTAAAAATAAACAGTATTTCAGTTATAAGTAACACAGTTTCCAGAGCAATCCATTAATATTGACTGTGGGCGAACAATTACTGTGTACTCGCTTTCTTCACACTCAATTGAACACAACGGACATGAATATTGTTTACGCTGACTACAACCATTTGTAAATCACAAAATGCGAGACAGTTTACATGAAATAATATTGGAAGTCACACAAATTCGCAGAATGCCTTCGTTTTGTTCATTTAGAAGCGAGTATCTTTGGTAGATAGATGGTTGGCAAGGCGATCCAATTTTATTGCATTATAATAGCGAAAATGACTTCAAAGTTGAGAAAATCTCTCCAGTCGTCTGCACATTTTAGAATTTAGAGCTGGCAGGATTAATTATAATCTTATTCTTTTTATTACATGCAACGTTATCTCATTTAGTGTATTTATTTGGTAAGAACTCAGAGATGTCTTATGTTGATATGTTGTACTCACTTAGTAGAGCATCAATACTGGAACGGTCTCCTTCCAACCACGCCGAGATGACATAAGCTAGGCCCAACATGGCAACACCAAGAAGCGCGAGGACTATGAAGGTCTCATAAACCCTGCCCCTCAGCCCCCGGCATCCAGGGAAGCCGGACGACTCGGAGAACAGATACGCGAATGGCAGGAACACGAACATTGACAGGTTTGAGAACAGGAACACGTGATTCCATAACCCTGGAACAAGTTCACAATTGAGGTACACCTAATATATTAGGTTAGCATTAAATTATAGGTATGTGTAAGTTTGTTTAAAATGAGAATGTTGATGATGAGTTCGAGAATAGATAAAGTCAGAAATGAATATATTAGAGGAAGTTTAAAAGTGGCGCCAGTGACTGAAAGCTAAAGGGGAATCGTTTGTCTTAGTATGGTCATTTAAAAAGAGTAGAGATAAAACGCATGGTACTAAAAGAGTTATGAGTATACATGTGGATGGGTGGAGAGGGAGAGGGAAGCCAAAGAAAAGATGGATGGATTGTGTGAACAGTGATATGAAAGAAAGGGAAGTTAGTGATAGTATGACGGTTGACAGGATAGAATGGAAGGAAAAAACGTGTTGCGCCGACCCCAAATAAGATAGGACAAGGGCAGGAAGATGATGATTTCACATACTCTAGTTTTTTTACACACTATTGTCTACATTTCTTTTAATCCCTCCTTTCACAGTTTCGCAGGATAGGTATCTGCTGAAAATCTGTTGAGATATAAGCAGTATCTTTGTACTCATAGATAACAAACTACTGCCAGTGGTTCAGCCAATGTGATAGTAGAAAGCTATTCCAAGGGGACATACTTTCGGAATAAAAAGTCCTAGGACATGGTCTATCGGTGTACTAAGTTTCATCAAAATCCGTTCAACCGTTCGAGCGTGAAGAAGTAACAAACATACAAACTCAAACTTTCACCTTTATAATATTAGTGTGATGTTTATTCAAGTCGTAGTTAGTTTTGGACACACCTTGTAAGTCGCTTGTGTCCAAAACGCCTTTGTACATAAGTTTTGTGTACAGAACAAGTAAAATGACGAGTTTCGGAGAGGTTTCTCTTTACCGTGCATATTGATTATACGGTAAAAAAACTTGTAACGTCACTAAACGATTGTTTCGGCTTTTGGATTCATCGCGTCGTACAATGGCCCTGTATTCGGGGCGTACTCGTAACAGGTGACATCGATTATAATATCAATCAAGTCCCCCTCGCGACACTCCATTAGGTACCGACGAGTATTTTACGCTTGGACTACCCCAAAGAATAGGGCTAAAAGTCGTATTTTAACGTTTTAGCAGCAAGTCTGTGTAATACCATGTAACTAAACTGAATTAAACCACAAACGTTCGGCAGTCACGGTCTCAACCATCAACCTATTGAGGCGAGTTGTTAAGGAAATACATTATGAGAGTTAATATTTTTAAAACTACTCACTATGTAGGTCTAGTGATTTGTTTTTTAACTATCGATTTATTACGCAATAACATTACATCAGACTACACAATTTCTATTGTGCTAGACTTAAAGCAAATATTTGCTCAATTTCAATAATTTTTGTCTGTTTATACTACAGATACCAGATAAATGCTTAACACTCAACAAAACTATTCGTTTTGAACGGTGTGTCTTAAAATTATAGTATAAAGTTTCCTTAATCTATAGGCACATATAAAAATAAATAAGGTAAAAATTAAGCAAAGGAGCTTTTCCATGATAAAACCTATTTACAGTGTACAAAACAAAACTAGGTACTTTTGGCAGATATCTGAAGTTTTTTTTTCTTTTCTAGGAAGTGTCAAAATTTTGATATTTTATTTATATTATAAATGAAAAGTAAAACTCACCCTGTATAAGAGAGCTGTTGAGCCATTTGACATAATAACTGTTTGGGTATAGTATGAGCACTTCATTGCTGACTATAGAGACTGGCAGTAAGAGGGCTGACCCAAGTGACACGGCCAGTGCAAACGTACACAGCCACAGACTGATTCGGTAAACTTTAACCTCGTCTTCGTCTCCCGTGAAGTAATCCTCGCTGTCTCGACGTCTGAACTTCTCAATCAACATAAATGACACGAGGTACAGCAGGATGAATAGTAGTAGAAAGATCTGTAAACAAAAGTTGATTGTGATTGTTGTTTGTCCTTTGTGAGTCTCAAATAAATGTTTTTCTTTCTTTCATCATCATCATTATTATTGCAGCCAAAAGACAACCACTGTTGGACATAGGCCTCTCCCAAGTGTTGCCATAACAACTGATTTTGTCAAAGTCAAAGATTTAGTTCATTAAACCCCGAGCAAACGCCAGCATTCGCTCGGTCATTGTCTTTCTATTGTGTCTCTAATAACGCTACTCAAAAGGTTAAATATGGTTATAAAATATGGTTATAAAAAAAATATATTTAAATATGGTTATAAAAGTACAATGGTTATTTAAATAAAAGTAGCTTAACATGCAAATTTTTGTTAAAGGTAAATAAAATTCATCCATCGCACCAGGTCAATGGTCCACCTTGTGGGAGGCTTTCCTTTCTTTCTTTTTTTCTTTCAAAACCAGATTTTTATTACTGTTTCAACATTGTAATTTATTGTATTATCAGTGTTGACACCTGTATTGTTGAATACTAAACAATGATCTTGGATTGCCAAGACCTAGCTTAAATTAAAAAAAAACTAATATTTTTAAATTGTTTAGCTTCATGCTAGCATTTTAAATAATTTCTCCTTGACCAACATAACTTCAAGTTAATACATTAACATCAATTATTTTTGTACATTATATTTAAATGGTTAATGTAAAACTCATTTTTATATTTTCTTCTAAATTATTACTTCCTATTAATGTTTAAGTACATCAATTAAGTAATGTATTGTATGATGGAATCTTGCTTTCATAGTAGACTTTCTTATTAGGCATGGATGGACCTAGTTGTCACATTTACTAATAAAAACAGACTTGTATGATATTTCCTTTATATTCAAGATGTGGTATATATTTTAATACAATACTATAATTTTTAAATATCCCTACCTCATCTTAAGAATCAGTTCTATATTATAGGTGCATTCACAAACATGTAAATGTACATACACTTGATACCATGGTCTGAAAGAATGATATGACCTAGCTTCTAGGAGTTATTACAGACATCAGACCTCATAGAACATGACACTGTATTCTTCAATATAGTGTCATATTCTATGAGGTCCTTGTAGTGTTGTGGGACCAGCAAAATATGTTACAGGCAGACTCACTATAGATAATATAATATCTGCATTAAATGATAAATGAATTTTATATGTTCTTACTAGCTTCTGCCAGCGGCTTTGCTCGTGTGAAAATAGGTTTCTTTATACAAAATTTTGACCCCCGTTTCACTCTCTTAAAAGTTTTTTCCTTTTTTAGTGCTCACCTATGTCATAAAAGGAAGCCTTGTGCACAATTTCACATTCCTAGTCCCAGTATTTTCATCTGTGTGTTGATATGTCAGTTTTTCCTTTTACCTATATACATATAGATAACTAATGTAAACTTGTTACAGTCAACACTGTTTTTGCTACTTTTAAACTCTCATCATAAAAAATATTATGTTCCAATTTTTTTGTATCAGCAAATACCTATCTTTTGTGTTTGTTTATAGAAGGAACCTTTCTTAAAAATCTTTATTTTTATATTCAAAGGCTATTCACCAACTAGGACTAACCTTGAAGAAGGTAAAATTTGATAACAGTATTGTCATGGTCACTCAAGCCATTTGGCACCAAAGTGATGACACAGAAAACCAGTCGAATTGTTCTTTTATCGAAAACGTTAGGTCTTGCCTGAATGGCGCCGAGAACTAGAACGAATGTAACGTACCTAGGTATATCTTATTCCTGCTCGACACTACGAATCTAGGTTGATGAACAAGAATAAATAAACTTGATTAAATGCGAATTGGGAGTAGCATGCATAACATCTTGTTGTTTAGACTGGGGAATACAATAATAGCCTTTGTTTCAATACTCACGATTTGCTCCCTCACGTTGTTGTGGAATATCTGTTCACGCAAGTCTGCCTCATCATCATCCATCATCCCGTTTATGTATAATTCTTATCTTTTAACAAATATTGTTATTTCCTTGCTGAGTCTTTCATTGAAATAGCAATTCATTTTCAAAAAACATTACATTTTTCTGTTTATTACAATAAACATAACACCACACTATTCACAACACGTATAATTTTAGGTTCACCACACAAATAAAAATAGAAATTCAACAACGACAATTATTATTTTATAATTTGTTTTAAAAGTAGCACGCAGCGCAATGAAATGAAATTGTGAATGTAATAAAAACACGACCAATTTGTAATGAGTGAATGAAACGAACTGAATGATGATGATGCTGTCAACTTCACTGTCATTGCTTTGCTGTTAATTTTCTGTATGTTGGTGCTCCAGTAAATACGCTGCCCTGCGTTCAAAAATAACAATAGTAGGGTAGAGTCCCTACTTCGACAGTTCAAAAATGCTTTGAGTTGCAACCAATGGTCGTTCTATAATAACTCGAGTAGCTACCCTAGAGTTAACCCAACTGACTCTAACTCCGAGTAGGTGGTTGGTGTAAGCGGCTATATTTAAATTCTAAACATCAAACACTTTTTGTATGTCCTAAATTTTTATTCATTAGTTACGTTAACTTTTTATATAGACTGCGAAAAGACAATTATGGTATTTGCGAAAATTACTAGATAGTCAGGAACAGTTTTAAGCCTCGATGTTGATACTAGTGGCAAGTAAAACATGATGTCTTTATAAATATCCATGTTAACTAAAAATACTGAATTTAGGACGTAAATAATTTTATTTACGTCCTAAATTCAGTATTTTTAGTTTAGTTTTGTGTTGTATATGAATATCTACAACAAACGACAAAACTAGAAATCTAAATGAAAAAATTCAAATGATAATAAAATAACAAATAGGTAAGTAAAAAAAGACACTTGCGTGACATTGACCGTTCTCTACGTTCAGAAATGAGATGGTAGAGTAACTACTATGATGACGTTACGAAAGTTAACTCTAACCCCTTTGAACATCATCATCATCATCATCTTCCTGCCCTTGTCCCATCTTATTTGGGGTCGGCGCAACACGTTTTTTTCTTCCATTCTATCCTGTCAAAAGTCATACTATCACTAACTTCCTTTTCTTTCATATTCACACAATCCATCCATCTTTTCTTTGGCCTCCCTCTCCCTCTCCACCCATCCACATGTATACTCATAACTCTTTTAGTAACATGTGTTTCATCTCTCCTCTTTACATGACCATACCAAGACAAACGATTCCCCTTCAACTTTTCAGTCACTGGCGCCACTTTCAAACTTCCTCTAATATATTCATTTCTTACTTTATCCATTCTCGTCACACCACACATCCATCTCAACATTCTCATCTCCGCTACATGCAATCTTTTTTCATGCGTCTTTTTCACAGCCCAACATTCTGATCCATACAGTATGACAGGTCTTATCACGGACTTGTAGATTTTACCCTCTTTGAACGCAGCCAGAAAAATTATCCTTTTTTCCTCAAAGTGTCATCACTATAAACTGCCAACAGAGAATCCAAAGAGCGTAGTATAGTAAATATATAGAGAGAATCAGAGCAATCGCTCTATATAAAATACTGATATCAAGCTGGTTTGCTAACTTAGTCTAACCATCCGATTAGACAATAAACCAGGTAGTCGGGATAAGTTTTAAGGCAGATTGATCGCTTAAGCACTATATTGGCTTTGGCATCCTCTCAATAATTTCATTGACATTTGTATTTTGACTACCTAGCGGCTTGTCCGGTGTAGTGTAGTTACTACTAAAATAGCTACTACTACACCGGACTCCTAATTATTATTTTATTGTTTCTTTCAGTTTCTTTCTAAGTTACATTCTAGGGTTCTTCTCAAATGTCAAAACGGGCCTTTTATTTTTTAACGAGTTTATGCATGCGTAAATATACGTCAAGGAACTTGTACGGTTACCATATAATGATTTTTCCTGATGTCTTAAAAAACTTAGTATCCAGGCCAAAAACTTTACAATAAAAAAAAAATTCGGAGTTTATGCTGCTGTCACTGTCATTAGTGTCACTTAGTTGTCAATAATTGTAAACATTTTCACATTTGGAGTCGAAGTTTGTTCAAGTTTGTTGTTATTGCGACTCCACAAAAGGAACGAGTTGTAACATGAAAATTGAGTTTGAATAAATTACGCGGCCGAGGTTTTGAGAGTTTACACGGTTTATATGTTACATTTTATATGTTCATAGCGCTCCAACCATGAGCGCTTTGGATAGTAAGTAAAAATCGAACTTTTTTAAACTTTCGGACTCGGTTGAATTTTGAACAACATGCTTAATTCCAGATAGCAGTCGCGGTAATCCTGAATTTTCAGTTAGAATTGTAGTCTGTGATCATTACTTAAGTAAGCCAACACCTGGAATAGATGTGATTTATTCAGATTTCCGTGGAGCAGATATCAAGCAGGTAAGTCGTCAAGTAACATTTAAATCTAAGCTAAACTGTATTATATATGACAGTGAGTTGGAAGTTCATAATTTTTTGTTGAAAAGGTTTATGTCAAAGAAGTAATTATTCAAAGTCGCAATGTTAGGAAATGTATAGTTTTTTTGAAAAAAAAATGAACTTAATTTTATGTCATAATAATTGTCAATATTTTAAATTTCCATGTATCAATGACAAAAGCCACAATTAATACTTAACAAATCTTAACTAATTTGCTATAAATACAATGTTTCAGGTGCCAATTTTCAGAATATTTGGACCAACCCCTGATGGTCACAAAGCATGTCTCCACATACACGGAGTGTTTCCATACTTCTACATACCTTGTCCAACATCAAACCCGCAACCACAATTTCTATATCAGGTAATAATATCACACACAGTATAAAGACAGTTAAAATTAGATGCAAGTTTTTTAGGCTAGTAACTGTAATAAATTATTTATAGATATAATCTATACAATCTAACTTATAATGGGCATTTACAGATTGCAGCTAGTTTGGATAAAGCACTAAATATTGCACTAAAGCAAGCAACATCTTCAAACCAACATGTTTACAAAATATCTTTAGTAAAAGGATTGTAAGTAAAGTATCAAAACTTCTCCTACTACAATACATTTTATGGGTACTTTAGAAGCCACTATATTTTTTCATTTTACAGACCCTTCTATGGATTCCATAACAAAGAACATCTGTATCTTAAAGTATTTTTATACAGTCCTGGTTTAATCAAACAAGCTGTGGAACTCTGCAGTAATGGAGCTATTTTAGGCCAAGCATTCCAACCTCATGAATCACATTTAAATTTCACACTACAATTTTTCATAGACTTCAACTTATTTGGAATGAGCAACATAGATTTACAGACTGTCAAGTTTCGTAAAGCTGGAATATCACAGAACAGTAGTGAAGCACAAAGCCCAAATGAATTTGGACTCAAACCTGAAAGTTCTTGCTACTATGAAGCAGACTGTGCAGCATCTCATATCATAAATCGCCAGAGAATAGGCAAAGGAGATGGAATTGAAAACCCAGGCCTAGAAGAAGTATGGAATCAAGAATCAGAAAGGCGAAAACAGTTAAATATTTCTCTGGCTTCTAAGTCACTATCACAAGGCAGAATAAAGGCTGAGGAGACAGAATCACATTACAAGTTTGAACAAATGTTTTTGATTAAAATGTCTAACTTAGTTAATACACCTGTAATAACTGAGAATGAAAGTAAACCTCTGGAAGTAGCACAATATCCAGCAGAGAGTATGGAAGGAACACAGCTATTTAATGCTGTGGATGTTAGTGTTCATTTACCCAACAGTCCATTGGGTGCAAGTTTCAATCAAACATTGAGAGGAAACTTCTCCAACAGCGAAGATTTTGATAATACACTTGTTGACGAAAGTTTAGCTCTAAACAGTAGTCTGTCTCTACATCATAGTCAAATTCTATGTATGTATTTATTATTTAACAAAAAAAATCATACCATTTCTTAATTTAACACTATTGCTCATTAAATGTCTACTTTTATTATAGTAAATAATGAAGATTTAGAGCTAGTAGACATGTTGCAAGATATGGATGAGAAACCAATAGAAGAAGATAGCATTATGGGAACACCAGCTAATGTGGAGCAAGATGGAGACATTGACTCAGATGATGCTGAATATTCACGAATATTTGATGAGGATACCATCATTCTTGATCAAAATAAGAGGTAGGTAAACATGACTATTTCCATGAAAGTGACATTTATGTACTGTAGTACACTACAGTGATGTTTATTTCAGTAAAGATGATGAAAGCGAGAGCTCACCCTCATGGAATGATTCGTTTTGGGATGGCGCTAGTATTCCACAGCTAGACGGAACATGTGACGAAGATCGTAAGTACAATATCATTTCTTCCTTTAAAAACGGGTTCCTTCTATTTGGCAGAATCTTGATACTCCGATTTTTATTTGGCATAACTCACATGGCATAATCTTATTTAATCGAATATTTTTAAGGCATAAAAATTATTTAGCATAACTTTTGTTTGGCAGAATATTTACGTGTCCGAATTTACAATGGCATACTTTTATCTTGGCAGAATTTTGTTTCGCATAATTACCTTTGCCATAATTAATATTATGCATAATTTTGTTTAGCATAACATTTATTTAGAGATACGATTATTTGGTATGGGTGCATATTTGAACATCAAAAATTAAAATAGATGTATCTTCTTGTAAAAAATAGTGTTCAAAACATCAAAAACTTATAATATATGGAATAAAACTGATAATTTAAATAAAGTAAATGTATGCTGTCGAATGGTTAGATAACCTACGTGCAATGTATTTAAAATCGAATGGTCTGCAAAAGTGACATAGAATGTTCTAAATATAGCATGTATTGGTAGCATTTTCAATATTAAATTAAATTTGTGTCATAAAAAGTCAATACGTTGCTGCAAAATTTTGTGACAGAAACGAATCGCTGCGAAACCGACTTTACGCAGTCTTGTCTGCCCTACCCCTAGAGTGTAATTTAAACCCGCGTAGGCGCGGAGGGGTAGGGCGGCCCGCGAGCTGAGGAGCAGGTGGTTTGAAGGCCCGCCACCGCGGCTGAGGCTGGCCGGCGAAGCCGGCCAGCAAGCCGAAGCTGCGGTGGTGAGCGTTAAAACCATCTGTGACGATAAGCTCGCGTGGCGCCGCCCAAACCCCGCAGCGCCGGAGCCGTGACAGAAACAATGCTTGCTGCATGTTGCATGCCTGCTTGCATGCCTGCTGCATGTTGCATGCCTGCTTGCATGCTGCATGCATGCTGCATGTTGCATGCCTGCTTGCATGCTACATGCATGCTGCATGCATGCTGCATGTTGCATGCCTGCTTGCATGTTGTATGCCTGTTTGCATGCTACATGCATCCAAGCCAAGAAAAAAATCAGTTCTGCCTTTTAATGACTATCGATATAAAATGTATGCCAAAAGACGATTCTGACTGTGAATTTTCTGCGATATGATGGTTCTGCTTTTTAATTATTATGGATATAAACATTATGCCTAAAGATGATTCTGACTAACAAAATTATGAGTTTTGAATGTATGACAACTGAGTGTATGCGAAATGATTTTCTGCGAAATGAAGTTTATGCTATCCGTTGTTATGCAAAACAATATTATGACTTAAAAAGTTCTGCTTTAAAAGGTAGACCCTTTAAAAACATCTTCAATAAGCCAATAACGATGACTGACTTACTATATATTCTGTAACTTCTTTACAAACCGTTAATGATTGGTTAACTTTCTAGATACAAAGAAGGTTAGAAAAAGAAAAATGAGACCATTTAAACTTGGCTTATCGAGGCCTAAATCTAAAAAGAAAACCAGTAATGATATTGACGACAAATCGGAATCTACAACAGATATAAGTCAAATGGACGAAATAAATGTTTCAAGAGAAACTATAGAAGATATTACAGACTCTCATCTAAGAAAAGTTGTAAAACCTGAACCTGAAAGTATTTTAGATAAGTCTATACAATCTGATGAAGTTGATGAAGTACAATGCAAAGTAAAAAATGAATCAATTGTAGATCTAGTCAATAAAGTATCAAAATCACATGAACATTTGCAGCCAGTAGTTGCAGAAGCTTATGATTTACAGAACCAATTTGAACCAAAAGCAGGGCCTTCAAATATTAAAGTTAATAATTCATTCAATCAAGCCTTTAATTATAGTGACAATGAAATAGAATCTTCTCCTGAAAATAATAGATTAGGTATTATCAGCTTTTATGACAAATCTAAAATATTTGATATGTCTCTGTCTCTAGAAGATACTAATAAATTTGTTGGTGAACCTCAAGAATCTGTTAGTAATGAAATCTTTGAACCAATGTTCATAGAAAAACGTGAAATTTTAGAAGTTATTAATTCTGAAGTACAAATGGATACTGATGAAGCAATCAAGAAAGCCAATATCAAAATTGAACAAAACATTAGTTTGTTTGAAAGAAAAGATTTAAAAATATTAACACCTAAAATAAAACCCCCTACTAAGAGCTATGTGTGCTCAAGTTTACAACAGTATGGTATACCTAAAGTAAGAAACTGTGAGCCATACTATTCAGACCACAAGGATGTAGGAGATAAAGTAGAAATAGGGCAAATAGTGTTGAAAGTGAACAGTAAACTATCGAGAGATCAGAAACCTTTCGAAAAAGTGCTAGATAGGACAAGTATAGAGGAATTGCGTTATTTACTTTTTCTGCAAACCAATGAGATGTCTCAAGAATCTTCAAAGCCAGACGCATTGAAGATACTACTGGCTGGTAACAGAAAATGCATTTTAGAACCAATAAAAAAACCGCCGACCAAAAATGAAATTAAAAAGTGGTTATTAGGTAGAGATAATGAGGTGAAACAAGAACACAGTATTGCCAACGACGACGATATTAGCAAAAATATCGATGAGTTGGAAAATTCGCAAGCTTTAGGTCTAAAATATGAAATTGATGACAGTATTAGTTTGGAAGTTGATGATAAGGTAAGCAAACAACATTTGTATGACCTTTTTGTAATAATCAAAACTCTTGTAATTCTAATTCTTTTTTAATTTATTTTAATTTTTAGGATAAAACCAATTTAAATAACAGTCTTCAAGTAACCATGCAACCTGATGGTTCATTTCTATGCTTTGGTAGTTCAGAAAATCGACCAGAAAGCAGTTCTGTTGAGGGCCCTTTAGTTGAAGTAAGTATTGATATCAGGTATCTAGTTATTTATGAAAACAAATTTGCAATACTATACTAAGCCCTACTATAATAAATAATTGTTAGACCTCTTTTAAATCGTAAATGTTTTATTCAGGTCAATTTTCTAACGGTCATGGTGGCTGAAGTTCACACACCAGTGAGAGGAGACTTGTACCCCGATCCCGCGATTGATCCTATCGAAGTATTATTCTTAACAGTAACAAACGACTGCCCGCCAGGGCATCGCTTGCAGAAAACTATCACAAAAATCATAGTCGTTGAGACATTCACATCAGTCAGATATTTAGATAGGTGTATCTTCAACGTCGATATAACTTACGTCGATAATGAAACTGAACTTATTGATAAAGTTATCGAATTAGTAATGAAACATGACCCAGACATATTGTGCGGGTACGAAATTGAAACGAATTCTTGGGGATATATTTTAGAAAGAGCACAAAATTTAGGACTCGAGATTGTTAAAGAAATTTCTAGGATAACAGAGAAGTATCGACAAAAGCGTTGGAGAGGGGAAGAGAATGATTTTGAAGGACGGATTATTGGAAGGATAATGTTGAACGTTTGGCGTTTGTTTCGCCATGAGATGGCATTGTCAAGCTACAGTTTTGAGAACTGCATGTATGAAGTGTTGAAGGAAAGAGTTCCTAAGTTCAGCTGTGCGCAGTTATCGAAGTGGTGGCGCGATGATACCAGGATATTGAGATGGATTCCGGTAGAGCACTACCTGACCAGGCTGTCAGGGACTGTGAGGATGTTAGAGAAACTTGATATTATAAGTAAGTTTTTATTAATTGAGTCATTTTTAAGACTTCTTTGAAAGGTCACCCACTGTAAGTAAGTTTTTCTACATAAATCATAGTCAAATTTAGTCGAAATTGATGGGCAATACCATGATCACAAGTCATGACACCATTAATTACGCCATTTTTAAACGTTTTTTGTTAGTAATATTTATTTTATTAAAAAAAAAAAACTTTAGTAGCATAGTCTTCTGTTTCTATAGATCGAACTTCAGAATTAGCTCATCTAATTATAAAATGTTCTGTTTCCATAGATCGAACGTCAGAACTAGCTCATCTAATTATAAAATGTTCTGTTTCCATAGATCGAACGTCTGAACTAGCTCGTCTAATTATAAAATGTTCTGTTTCCATAGATCGAACGTCAGAACTAGCTCGTCTAATTATAAAATGTTCTGTTTCCATAGATCGAACGTCAGAACTAGCTCATTTAATTATAAAATGTTCTGTTTCCATAGATCGAACGTCAGAACTAGCTCATTTAATTATAAAATGTTCTGTTTCCATAGATCGAACGTCAGAACTAGCTCCTCTAATTATAAAATGTTCTGTTTCCATAGATCGAACGTCAGAACTAGCTCGTCTAATTATAAAATGTTCTGTTTCCATAGATCGAACGTCAGAACTAGCTCGTCTAATTACAAAATGTTCTGTTTCCATAGATCGAACGTCAGAACTAGCTCGTCTATTCGGCCTACAATGGTGGGAGGTGCTGTCTCGAGGCTCCCAGTTCCGCGTAGAGTCCCTGATGCTGCGAGCAGCCAGGCCTCTCAATCTAGTGGCCCTGTCACCCACTGTAAAGCAAAGAGCCGCTATGAAAGCTCCTGAATGTCTACCACTTATATTTGAACCAGGTATAAATAATTTTGCAGTTGATGAAATATCAGCTTTATAGTCATGCAACTAAAAGTTAATATCATATTGACTAGTACTATTTTTGGACGCTGTAACGCAAATTAAACTTTACCTTTACCTATTTTTTTAATAACACATACGTGCTCTGTTTACATACGTCTAAAGTAAGTAGCGAACGCTAAATTGATTTAAATATATAAAATATGTACCTACACAATCAAACTGACATTATAAAGGCGAAAGTTTATATATGTGTGTATGTTTGTTATTCCTACAAGTTCGCATTCTAACTGCTGAACGGATTTTGATGAAACTACATTAAGCTTAAACGTTAGAATATCCATATCCATACTTAATATTGTTACGCCGTGAAACTTAAACGCATTGCTGAGCAAAACTCCAGAATGGAAGTTTGTACCGAGGCCTGTCGAATTCTAGAAAAAGTCCGCCTAAAGTACCTACCTCAATTATTATTATTAGATTAAGTTAATATGTAGTTGAAAAAGGAATTGGTTCCTTCCGTCCTATATTATAGAGTCGAAATTCGCATGAAGTCGCGTGTGCCCATTATTATTACAAGTTAATAATGAATAGTGTATTGTTCTCGAATGGCCTTGAAACGTGAGTCACCTAGAATTTTCCTGGCTCTGCGTATGAATACGAGCCCCCGACCGGAAATGAGTCACTTTGAATTTGTCTGCGATTCAAGTGCGATCTACGCAAGTGATTTCATCTAACGACCTAAGTGACAGTGAAAAAATACCCTAGTATACACATTAAATGTAGACCAGCTGAGGTGTGTCGTCGTGGGCACACTCGATCCGGGTAGATGTCATTCTGAAGTTGCGTATGCTTACTGATAATTTGGTTGTTTCATTTATAAACTCAAATCCCTAAATAGTGATTATAGTGAACACCACAACATTGTGATTTGGTTATCGGTGATTGGATAAATTTGTTATTGTTTATGGTAATCAAGTTCTCTGCTAGTAAACCGGCATTTAATTACTCACGTTCGTAACAATAGATGCCGCTGGCAGAAACTAGTAAGCTATAATTTAAAGTAAGAGGGGAGGGTAGCAATTTCACTCGGGTCAACCTGGCAAAAGTTAGTCATTAACAATAATCATTTTTGTCGCCAGAATCTCGTTTCTACACTGATCCAGTTATCGTTCTGGACTTTCAAAGCCTGTATCCATCGATGATGATTGCATACAACTACTGCTTTTCAACGTGCATTGGACGGGTGCAAAATATTAACGGGTAAGTTTAGCGTTAGCTACCATATATCACAAAAATTATTTACTCTGATATCGTAAAGTTCCAATTATGGACAACAACTGAACAATAAGTGCAATCATTGAAATAGGTACCATCTGGGTCAAAAGGAGCTGAAAATTTTATTTTAGTGATGACTACCTCAGTCAAACTTGCCAAGAAGGCTGACTCGACACACACACTATATTCAACGAAAAAATGGCTTAAAGGACTTAATATCCAAGCCAAAAACAGTAATAAGAAATGTAAATTGGCGGCATCTATAATATTGTGGGGGAATGCTAGCCTTTGGCGCCATATTTCCGATATTTCAAATTGATGAGATTAGACAAAGTAATGTCAGTCCTGGCGCACTCCATACTGTAGGTATAGAAATGTGCCTACGCCGAGCGGCTTTTCTTGCCAGGCTAAATTCTGTAGTGTCCCACGCGTGTTCTACCTATTTGGCGCTTGACCTGCGCTAGCAAAAACTATTTTCGAATTTTTTTATCGAATATTCTATCTAGTTTTTATTTAAAGTATTTGCGACATTTTTCACGCAAACGAGTCAATTACCTTAAAGATCATTTAATATAAGTAGACCTCATAGTCCTAGTAACTACCTTACTAATGCAAAGTCAACATATACTGGAATTATATTTTACAAAACTGTTAATTATTATGTATGATAACGTCATATATGACCTTTTCAAAATTACATATGAACGCAAAGCTAACACACATACAAAACCATAAAAGTTATATACACTTCATTTTAATATTATTTCATTTGTTTATTTACCTAACTAAATGTAAACAATCTCTTGAGGCTTATATGAGATGATTTTTTAAAGATACGTTTTAAAGTATGGATCACAACGCACGCGTTCCCGTACTCGCGTCGCTCCGCGTACTGCGCTGCCAGTCTGGGTAAGCAGTTAGCGTGCTTTTCACCGTCATCGTGAGATTATGTAAAAATTTCGAGTTATTCAGTAGCTTCCAGTAAAAATCGAAGGCAAAACAAAAACTATAAATCATGGAATCACTTACCTAAATGTAACAGTATTATAAACTCCTATTAATTTTTAATGTGCCTATGATGCAGGGGGAAAGGTATGCCTAGTTTAACTTGTAGCCTATTCTAACCTATGTTATCATACATTTCTTCATAGTTACATTTGAATCTTCTTCTTTGTTCTCCAGTGAAGCAGCATACGAATTTGGAGCGTGGCGACTTAGAATACCAAAAGCTAAACTAGAAGCATTGGTAAAAAAAGGACTTGTTCACTGGTCACCCGTAGGAGTCGGGTTTGTCAAGGCATCCGTACGTCGAGGCGTCCTGCCTGCGCTATTGAGGAGAATCTTAGCTGCAAGACAAGCCGTCAAGAAGAATATGAAAGTGCAGACTGATGAAGCTGTGAAAAAAGCTATGCATTCCAGGCAATTAGGTAAAACATCTTAGGGGACCATTACGTTATCTAATTTACTGAGCGCTATATCTAGTACACTGGATGAACAAGCGTGGCAGAGCCCATTCGACCACACTAGATTGGATCAGTCACTGCCTTTGCGCAATACAAAAACACGCTAAGCTTTTTTGGCAGGATTTTTTTCGAGTGAACTTCAGTAGCTGTTTTAATTGCGCAAATTTATTCCTAGTGGGTATTGTGATGTAAAATTGGTGTAGTTTGATATCTCAAGTGTCTGCGCAACTGGATAATAGGTATGTGGAATAATTAAAACGGGCGCGATCTCGGTAAAATGGAGCTGAGAATTTTAATGTAGTGTTGACTACCTCAGCAAAGCTTATCGAGAAGGTTGACTTCATACATTTGCTGCCAAATAGAAACTACAAATACATTAGAATGTGTACACAAATTAACTATTCATGCGAAGACATGACTTACCTTTTCGATTGGCTAATGCAACACGCTTGCTCACGTAGCGCTCTTCAAACTGCATAAAGTAATGGTCGCATTAATTTCTTCTTCTTCGCGTGACAAAGCTGTCATGATCGCTATAAATTTTGTCTAAACGCTGGTGTTATTATAACTCGCGTTCTTTCTCTATTTGGTTCTTTAAATAATTGTACGTACCTATGTAAATATATAATATTGGCCCCAATGTAGACCGAATTTTGTGTAAGTTGCGAAAATCCACTTTAGTTGTTTGTTAACGCAGAATCGATAGCTTTTGTGATAATTAAATGCTTATTTCGGTTGCCATGATTAAAAATTCAAATCAAGGAGGTTTTTGTTCCTACTTTAAAATATTGTTACACCTGAATTAATTTCATCTAATTACTTCTTTGCAGGTTTAAAGTTGATCGCCAATGTAACGTACGGGTATACTGCAGCTAACTTTAGTGGACGCATGCCTTGTGTCGAAGTCGGCGACAGTGTCGTGTCTAAAGGCCGCGAGACATTAGAGCGAGCCATCAAGATGGTTCGAGAGAGCACACAATGGAACGCAAAAGTACGTAGGCTAACTAAATTTCAAATTAAACTTATTTCCATTTATACTAATATCAACTTTATTATTGTGTAAATTAGTTTGGATTTAGAAAGACTAGTATCTAAAAAATCTTCAGTAAAATCTTTAGTTTTGAAAGTTATTTTTCCATAAATTTATGTATATGTTATTTACATGAAATTAAATAAACATCGTGAGGAAACCGGCATGTCCTAGACCCAAAAATTCGAAGACATGTGACATCCACCAACCCGCACTGGGCCCGCGTGGATCCACCACGCGGCCAATACCTCTCCTAGAGAGGAGGCCTGAGTCCCAACCGTGGAAACATTATAAGGCCGACTATGCTATGCTATGAAATTAAAATACGAACTCAATTTACATGCTTAATTTACCTTTATGAATTTAAAGACGTTGAGTTTCATGGAGGATATTAGTTTCCCGCCGTCCGGTATTCGTCCCGACCCAGCCCGAATCGTCGACGGCACGTAGTGTTCCACGCGAGCCTCAAAGATATGTCACCAAAACCGTATGAGTCCAGAAGGGCCTATACCTACTGGGGCCATGGGTTAACTTTCGAAAGGGAAACCTGGGGACCTGGGACGCAAAGGCAAAGAACGTAGGTGTGATTTTAGTCAGTAAAAGTCGGGAGAAGTATTTTTTTCTTACAAGAACTTACTTGATAGTTCACGGCGACTTGACGTGAGGCGTTCTTCATCGCGACGCACTATGACACGTTTACGCTCAGACTAAAATACTTACATTTTTGGGCAGTAAATACGTTCAATACTGTAACCAAATCCTTAAAAACAAATGACAAATGATCCTAGGTGCGTCATGTTTATCGCAAATAAACTCTTTGTTCTTTCTATCTTCTTCTTCTTCCTAGGTAATCTACGGAGACACAGACTCAATGTTCGTGCTGGTGCCGGGCGGAACGCGCGCCGAAGCTTTTGAGATTGGACAGCAGATCGCAGATGCGGTCACCGCCGACAACCCCTCGCCCGTTGCACTCAAACTTGAGAAGGTAACTTGACTTAAGATACTATGTCCCTTAGTTGGGGCAGAAGGAGATTACAGTAGTCACCCATCGTGACCAGTCTTGAGCTTTACGCTTCATCTCGCTCCATGTCAAGCCGATAGCCGTCGCTTCTGCCAACATGGTGAGTCGCCAGGTTTGCCGAGGACGGCCACGCTTCCTTGTTCCTTGAGGATTCCAGTCCAACGCATGATTAGGAATGTGAGCAGAATCTCGCCTAAGCGTGTGACCAATCCATCTCCACTTACGAAGTTTGATCTGGTGGTCGATCGGGTTTTCGTGGCATTTCTCCAACAGCTCTAAATTAGAAATGGTCTCGGGCCAGCAAATCCCGAGAATGCGACGAAGACATCGAGAATTAATAGACGAGAGAAGAATACTGTGATAAAACTAAGTCTATCACACGTCTGGAGATACATTCGAACACACTGACTTATTACGCAATCTGATAAAAAGATCTACCCATCTCCATCCAGTCTATGTTAACACGGGTTTTTCTAACGTTCTATTAATACTGCTACTCCATGCACCTAAACTAATGATTATTTTTTTTAAGTGCGACAGCCTTAATTACAATTGATGCTGTCGCACTGTTCACTGTTCACCACACTATTGGTGATTACCAATAGTGTGGTGAAAGTGTACCGTAAGCTAAATGTTTTAACTGTAAATGATTTACACTAATATGTATTATAAACGCGAAAGTTTGTGAGTGATTGTGTATGTTTGTTACTTCTTCACGCTCGAACGGCTGGACGGACATCATCCTGAAATAGCGAATAGGACACTTATCCTGGGAGTATATTCCCTTGGAATATTCTATTACGCGGGTGCAACCAATACAAGCAGCTAAGCAAGCACTAATAATATGTACTTAAATTTTACATTCACAGGTTTACCAACCTTGTATCCTGCAAACTAAGAAACGTTACGTTGGCTACATGTACGAGAGTGCGGAACAGCAGAAACCTGTATATGAAGCGAAAGGAATCGAAACTGTAAGGAGGGATGGATGCCCGGCCGGTGTGAAGGTTAGTCGAAGTGTACTGAACAGTTTGCTTTTAAACTTAAATTTTGTAGTATGAGCGAATAATGCAGTTGTTGAAGGAATATGATGTGGAGATGCAACGCCGGGGCGTAACTCCGCTGCCGCGAAAAGTTGCGGCATGGCGGACATAGTTCCGGCGGGATCTCATGGTAAATTGGAGACAGCGACTCTCGCGACCCAGTGCTGGGCACGCCATAATTATGGCGGTAAGTCCCCTCTTTGAGGCGTGGCTGGAAAGACCTCACGGCGTCCTTACTTTCCGCATGACGCAGGTCCTCACCGGGCATGGTAAGTTCGGGTGGTTCCTGAACCGGATAGCGTGCGCAAGAAAAGCCCGGGTGTCACCATTGTGTGGACCGCCCGGAGTACACGATGCAGCACACAGTGGAAATGTGCCCCGCTTGGGCAGAGCAACGCCGTGTCCTCGTGGGAGCGATCGGGGGCGTGAGGCAACGGTCCTCACGCCCCAACCACCGCCGGAATTCCGATCCCAATTTCCGGCCACCGTAGGCGCGGGCTTGTGGATGGCGAGTAATGGGTAGCACGCCGTCCGACCGGTAACTGTCCGGAACGAGCCCAAACGGCGCGTACTGTTCCACGCGTGCCTCAATGAGATGTCAGCAACTTTAGGGGCCCAGCAGGGTCGAAGCCTACTGGGGCTAAGGGTCTGATTCTGAAAGGAAAACTCGGCCCTGGTACGAAAGGCGACGAAGGAACAGGAGTGGGTTTTTAGTCAGTAAAAATCTGATACCGTCTTTAGCTCCGCCCAAGAGCGAGGGATGTCATAAGATGATTTTCCCACCGAAAAAAAAAATTACTTGAATGTCTTTCTTATGAATTGATAAGTGGCGTAGAACTGGTTACAATAGAAAATATTATTTCTATTGTAACCAATTCTATTTCAAGTTACAACTGCATAAAATGATTCCCATAATTTAAGCTAATTGCGTACCAAAGTGAGCTTCATACTTCGGTAAAAACACTGTTTTGTTTCTTCTTTCAAAGCTTCTCCAGCGCGCCTTATGCGAATTATTCGATACCGGCGACTTGTCCCGAGTGAAGCGCTCAGTGATGGCGACATTGTCTCGACTAGCGGACGGCACTCTGCCACCACAGGACTTGTTCTTCACTCGCGAGTACCACGGCGTTGCTGGGTACAGACCTGGGGCTTCTGCACCACCTAATGAAATTGCTAAGTAAGTGTCTAACTGTTGTTACCATGTTATTTTTTACCGACTCCAATAAAAAAGGTGGTTCTTAAATCGTCCGAATCTTCATCATTGGGCTTGGTAAACATTTCTGTTTATATTTAGAATATTTCAATCAGAACCCGATGATCAAGTTGTATGTTAGGTTCGGGCTAGCTTTATGGGTACAATTTCAATTGTAGCTCTTAGTGATGCCCACCTTGTCTCAACTGACTGATGGAAATCTGCTGTGACAAGAGTTATTCTCCACGTGAGAGTGCCAGGGCACTGCTGAGTACCGACCTGAGGCCCCTGCTCCACCTAATGCATTAGCTAATTAAGTGTGTTAACTCGGTTTCTGTTAGTTCAATAGCAATATGTCTCGATTGAAGGGCTTAGTGATATATAAATTGTCTCGACTGGTTAATGAGTTATCAGAAAAGACACAAGTGCAAAAATAAATCATCGCCAAACAAGCAGGGACCGTACAACCCCGAATATAAGTTAATTCTTTCAAAAGGGTTACAGATTGTATGTCTACAGTAACGGAAAATGTTACCTCTTCGTAGTGTTAGCCCTTTCATAACACTAACGTTAGGGTAACCCTATTAATAAGTTAACTAGTTCAAGATGTTACCGGTTCCAATTGAAGCAGATAACCCTTTGAAAGGGTTTGTCGGGGTAATCAAAGGGTTTTAAATAAAATCATTTTAAATTACGTTGGAGTGGAAGAATAGATTTTGACCTTCCCTTCGGGCACTAAATGATGAGTGAGACGATCCAATGACATTTATGATTCCGTAAAAAAGACAAGATTATACATGAAACAATCCCGACTATTCCAGAAAAAAAAATACATTTAACTTTAAAATCACTGCAATAATAACCATAAAATAATCGTATGTGTATGGATTGTAGAGTCGCTAGGTCCTAGATTACGTGTTGCGACTTGAAGCGTACCTGCCGCATGCATGCAGTTTAGTACTTTAAAGTAAGGCACGAGAGATAAAATTACAATATTTGTAGTCCAAATGGGTAACTCTGTTACAGTCGTTGAAGGGGTAACCCGTTCAAAACGTCTTACCGCTAAAAAGTATAAACCACCAAGAATGGGTTTTTGAATATACAGGTAAACAAATCGAAAGGGTTTGGAAGAGGTTATCCATTGATGAGGGTTTTCGTAAATAAGTGTAACCAATATGAAATGGGTTTTAAAACAACACTTTGTCAAAACCCTATCAAAAACCCTTTCAATGGGTAACCGAAATGGTCCCTGCAAACAAGTTTGTCTTCAACATACACTTTATTCTTAATTTTTTGGGCTGCTGAGAACTGACTTCACCTGCATCACCTAATGAAATAGCTAAGTAAGTGTGATGCCTTTGTAAAACGATACTTTAGGCTGGGAAATATGTTGGTGAAAACTGAAGAGATAAGTTTTGTTAGTTGGTACATTCATGCACTTAGACGACCAAAAAGCTTAAAAAATTTAAGATATAAGGCTGCTGGAAGTCAGATTGGCCATTTTAGGTTTGCATTGGAATATGGAAATATGCTGAAAAGGGGTATCATTTAAGCTATCACCAATTTAATTAGTTTTGTGTTTCTTAAATAATAGGGTTTGTCCTCAAAATAGTAGATCTGTCACCAAAATGTAGTCACCAAACAATGCAAAATCAGTTCCACAATAAATCACCTAAAATCCTGAGATATAAGGTCTAGTACTAAATAAATGTTTTTGTATGTATTATAATAGGTGTGTCCTAATAAGTATTTAAGCAAACTAATTTAAAGAGATCACCAACAAATCATATTATGTTACTAGAAAATTGCATTAAGTTCAAATAAAAAATTAGGGTTCTGGCCGATAAGCACATTTTTTGCTTCTGGTGGGGGGTTGGCCAGCTTTAAGCGTATGGCTAATCCGATAATATGTTTGCACATATATTTCTTGTAAAACGCAGGGCAGTTGCATTTCCCATGCATCCAATCAATATTGTGCGGTAGATCCACTCTCCATTTGCTGAACCATTGGACTTTGTATTCATCAAAATCAGTCCATGTATTTTCAAAGTTTTGTATTTTGCATACATCGCATCGTGTGATCAAACCTAGTTTTTTTGCTTCTGGTGGGGGGTTGGCCAGCTTTAAGCGTATGGCTAATCCGATAATATGTTTGCACATATATTTCTTGTAAAACGCAGGGCAGTTGCATTTCCCATGCATCCAATCAATATTGTGCGGTAGATCCACTCTCCATTTGCTGAACCATTGGACTTTGTATTCATCAAAATCAGTCCATGTATTTTCAAAGTTTTGTATTTTGCATACATCGCATCGTGTGATCAAACCTAGTTACCTACAACCCATCGTTGAGGCCGGATTGGTCAATTTTTAAAGCGCGCCAATTTGTCTCCGCCCCTTTGATCATTTTTTCATTAAAATTATAAATTGATGTATTAAATTGGTAACGAATACTATTAATTTAATATCTGAACGAAATAAAATGTTACTACTATATTGGTGACAAAATATCAAATAAAAAGGAGTCGCAGTCAGGGATCGATAATCGATTTATTTGGTGACAGATCTACCATTCTGAGCACAGAGCTATTATTTAAGTAACAAAACTGTTATTATAAAAACGAAGTTTATATTCATGTAATGCAATATAATTTTATTGGTTATCGATCTCTTATTTTACACATATATTAACATTAATTTGATAATTCATACCTGGGAACAATTTTTATTTATCTGAGAACGAAAATATTTCGTGGCGATAGATCTATTTATTAGGTGATACAACTTGATGACAAATATAAATTTTGGTGATAGAAAATATAGTTCCCGCTGAAAAGCAGTCCAATGGACTTTTTCTTTAACATTTTACACACCTTTACATTTCTATCATAATATTAACCTGTAAAACCAAAACAAAATAAACTTGTGAATCAAGCATGATTGGTTTCTTTTTTTTATTGTTGGTAGGCTCACGCTTGACCACTCTCACCTGATGGAAAGCGACGATGGAGCACGCTTGTCTAGAAGTAACCTATTCACTCTTGGCTTAAAAGTCCCCACGTTGTAGCTATCAGGAAATACAAACTCCAACAGGGAATTCCACTCCTTAGCTTTACGCACAATGAATGATTGTGTTCCCAAAAGTTTTTTTTTTTTTATCTATGTCAATTCAAAATGATTTAAAACAAAATCTAGAATATTTTTTATTTATTGCAGACGCCTAATGTCTCACGATCGCCGTGCAGCGCCTAGGCCGGGCTGGCGCGTGGCCTGGCAGGTCACGGCGGGGGCGCCCGGGGCTCCGCTGGTGCGCCTGGCCCGCACGCCTTCAGAGCTGCTGCGAGACCCCACCTTACAAGCGCACAAGACTTACTACGCAGCTAGAGTGTTGTTACCACCGCTACATCGGTGTCTCTCGCTGCTTGGTGTTGATGTTTTTAAATGGTAAGTTAACCAAAAAATATTTTAACAGTACACAAACATATTTTTTCTTTCATCATAAAGGCTCACAAAAATATGCAAACAAACAATAATGCTATTCATGTCAGGAGAAATGGAAGAAGTGGGAATTTGGCCCGTACACGTATATTTATGTTGGCCCCCATTTAATATTTTCTTCCTTAAAAATTGCTTCAGCGCAACGTGAAGCTTGTGTGACAGTATCGATTTATAACTCAAAAAACATAACACTCCTTCTGGTGCAGTCAGGTAAAAATCCGTGAGCAAGCGATCCTTTTTTTCGTCATTTATATTAATCAAAAATCGGTTCGGAAATATCTTCGTAACCCATTTCGGAAATTGAACTGTTTTCATAGGTAAGTTTTATGGAACCCTCAGTGCCCGAGTCCGACTCGCACTTGCTCGGTTTTATTATATTTCTACGATATCGGGAATTACTTCCAGCGGTGGGGGGATGGGCTGCTTGGAAGAAATTCCCTGTTGTCTGTACAGAACAAATTGTTATTATACAGACAAGTCCTAATGCCAGTTTAAACTTATGGTATTCAGCTGTGGGGCTGCACTAAACAGACTGTGCACGACGATAGGTAGATGTAGATGGTAGATAGGCAAATGAAAGAGATGAATGGACTGTATAACAAGTATAATGTTAAAATAAAAATATATTACAACGGTCGGTTAAGAGTTACGTAAGTATGAAAATATGAAATGGAATTTGGAAGAAATGCGCAAGCGCAGCTGTGCGTGGAGGCGTGCAACAGTTGACTAGCCGACGTGCCGTGCGGGGCCTGCGACGAGCGTGCGGCCGTGGCCGGCCAGCTGACTCCCCGCTGCACCCACTCCCCTCGTTCACTCCCGCCGGCGGCTCACGGCGATGTTGAGATCAATATAAGTATCATACAACGATTTCAGCACAAGGTATCAAAGGAAATTGTAAATGCACCTTGGTACATACGAAATGATGACCTCCATCGGGACCTAAAAGTTAAGTTCATAGACCAAGTGATAAGCAGATTTTTCTGCAGAAGCTCACGAAAAGCGATTTCATCAGCATGTGAACATCGAGGCAATCCAGCTTCTCGACCACCCGAATATAGTGAGAAGACTAAAAAGAACAAAACTGTTCGAGTTGGTATTTAGTGACAGTGTTATGTAGTATAATTACTACCTAATAAATACAAGAACGAAGTGTATTCGCCTTAACAAAAAAAAAAAGTGATGTTGTCACATTCTTAGTAAAGACAATTTATTAGTTTAGGATATAATTAAATTACTTATTAGTCTATATAGGGTGACTGGTAATTAGTGACCGATACTTAAACACGTGATTGTACTCATGATCACCAACAACTTTGCCAAAGAAACTTTTTTTTACACTCATTAGTTTTATGACAATAACAGCTGATTGAAATTCGTGTGCGCGCTCCTGCGACCGCTCAGCTGTTAGCCGCATCCGCGTAACGCTGCTGTCTCATGTGCTTTTTCACCCGCATGGCTTGCAAACCCATCGGTGTACATAATCAGTGTAGGTACCTACATTTTTCGGTTAAATAATATTCAAAAACAGTTAATCTAACTAGGAACCGTGAGCTTTTAAATGCCTAATCCTGAGTTATGGAACATAGGCCTACACTGCAGATGTGACACCCCGACCGCCGTGTGTCCATTTAGGTACACAGTGCCGTACCGTGCAGTGCAGTACCTACATAAAGTTTCTCTGTTCATGACAGTGAGGAGACTAAAATAACTAATAAATAGTCTAGTATTTTGGTACTTTAAGTGCGCGCACAACAATAAATAAGTCTTTATTCTTTCTTAACAAACGTCAGGAATTGCGTTTGTTTTGTTACTTATCTACGATGTTTAGAAGCAACTTATAAGACACCACTACATTATTAACTGACTCGATAACTACTTGATACTGAGCATTGTTCAAGTTATTTCTAGTTTCAATCCTTCTTGGGTACAAGAGTTGGTACAATAGCCTTGCTGCTTCGCCATTACCTCCTTCCGAGTAGTAACACATCACTGATGTTGTGTAATTGAATGGCACCGTAAGCGCGGGCGTCTAAAAAAAAAAAACAAATCATGTACAAGTGCTTGCGACGCGCTTTCCGGGGTGAATGTTATTATTACCTACGTCACTACTGCACGGCAAAGGGAGCGGTGCGGGCGGGGGAGGGGGGAACGTGACTCGTGAGGCGCTCTACTACCTAGTTCATTGCCCTTTCTCGAGCGCGCGTGAATTTCAATCAGCTGTTTTGTTATTTTCATAAAACTAATGAGTATACAAAAAAGTTTAGGAAAGTTGTTTGTAATCATGAGGACAATCACGTGTTTAAATATCGGTCACTAATTACCAGTCATTCTATATAATTATATGGCTAGATTGTAATAAAAACTAGGGATCAACCTTTGGTATGGTATTGGTTTATGTATTCTAGGACTAGAGAAAAAATAACTTTTTACGATACTTATAGCGTTTTTGCTAGTTGGGTATGGTCTACGTAGTTATAGTCTGTATAGTCTGTGATGTAGGTCTCTAGTTCGTTTCTTTACCAGATTGCGCAGGTATCCGAAATGAAGCGGCACAATGGGCTCAGGCCCTGCCATATCCCCTTCTGGCGAGTTCTTCCACTGCATCATTGCCTCGGGAATCGCTGTGTCCTTTGATCCATTGGATAGTTACTTGGTTGTTTGTGTTCACCCATCTGGTTGAGGCGTTGGTGACACTCGTAAATCAGCCCAGAGTTAACTGTATGATTGTTCAGCGCTTGCAGTACAGACATGCTGTGTGAGTGATACTTAACTTCCCTGGTTGCGGCGGCTGAGGCTGCGAGGGAAATGCCCAAGCACTCAGCTTAGAACACCGTTATAAGTCCCCAATGGTGTGGCTATGTGAGTGTTGAGATCCTCCAAGAAGACTCCCGCACCCGTGCTATTACTTTGCATGTGTTGTAGTTTGTTTACGGCTGTGGTTAACTTGGTGCGGGGCCACCACACCACGGTGCCGTAAGGCGAATATATAACTCCCTTCTTTTTGAAGCCGGTTTACACGCATAATATGAAACAAAAACAACTACAATGTTGTAACGCCATTACTTTGCACGATTACAGTTTGTTAATGGAAGGAGAAAAACATTTCAAGCATAATACCTAACTCCATGGATTCTTCACAAAAATGAGTTTATATCTTTATATTTATTGAAGTACAAGTCTATTCAAAGTCATCTCATCTTTGTTGGTTGAAGAGCCCTCGCTTCATATATTTTTGCTCATGGTTCTTTCAGGTGGAACGAAGTCGGTTACAGTCGAGAGATCCAACAAGGCTCGTCTCGTCGTGCCGGCGGCCTCGGCATCGCGCGCTACATGTGGCGCGAGCGTTGTGCGGTGTGCGGCGCCCGCAGCGCGCGCGCCGCCGTGTGCGACGACTGCGCCTCGCCCGCGCACGCGCAGCGCTCCGCCGCCACGCTACTGGCGCGCCTGGGGACCGCTGGCGGACATGTGCAGTATTGTGCTGCCGTGAGTATAGTTACGTGCCGTGTGCGACGACTGCGCCTCGCCCGCGCACGCGCAGCGCTCCGCCGCCACGCTACTGGCGCGCCTGGGGACCGCTGGCGGACATGTGCAGTATTGTGCTGCCGTGAGTATAGTTACGTGCCGTGTGCGACGACTGCGCCTCGCCCGCGCACGCGCAGCGCTCCGCCGCCACGCTACTGGCGCGCCTGGGGACCGCTGGCGGACATGTGCAGTATTGTGCTGCCGTGAGTATAGTTACGTGCCGTGTGCGACGACTGCGCCTCGCCCGCGCACGCGCAGCGCTCCGCCGCCACGCTACTGGCGCGCCTGGGGACCGCCGGCGGACATGTGCAGTATTGTGCTGCCGTGAGTATAGTTACGTGCCGTGTGCGACGACTGCGCCTCGCCCGCGCACGCGCAGCGCTCCGCCGCCACGCTACTGGCGCGCCTGGGGACCGCTGGCGGACATGTGCAGTATTGTGCTGCCGTGAGTATAGTTACGTGCCGTGTGCGACGACTGCGCCTGACAGAGATAATGTTCTATAAAACTAAAATACTAATTGTTTCATAAAAAAACAGAAAAATGTAGGTGGGTAGCCCGCCACGACAAGTCTGTGCTCCGTGTAATTTAATGTTTAAATATAGTGAAACCACATAAACTGCTATAAAATTAGCGAGATAGCAAACTAAACTGTGCTGTGTAAATGAACAAGTGTTACAAAAACATAAAATCCGGCAGTGAATATCAATATTCAGTGTATGTTGACCTCTTATAAACTCGATACTAAAACCTATCAATATATGTTACAAACTATAATTACAGTGTTCAATGTGCAATAACACACAATCATAACTCAATAGTTACGCGCAAAAAGTGTTAAAAAACGATAAAAAGTAACAAAAAAAAAGGTAAACAGTGTACAAATCAAACAAAGAAAGTGACCTTTGCACTTCACAGATATTTGAACTCAAAACTGGTTTAACGTATTTCTTAATGACACAGTATCTATACCGTATTTTTGATCAAGTTACGCATAGGTTAACTGGCTCGGTGCGTAAAGCGTTGGCATCGGCGATTACACATGAGCGGCACCAAGTTCGAACCCCACCAAATCGAATCTCTTTTTGTGATTTTGTAAGTTTATAAAATATCAGAACAATGGATTCTAATTTCATTACATACCGAAAAACTAACAAAACCGTTTCTTTGGATAATTCTCCGAGCTCAATATTCGATACTACTGGAATGAGTTTACCAGAGAATACTATGAATGATAATGAGAATTACCTTAAACAAATAAAAGAATTAAAACTGGAATTAGCATCTGTACACCAAGAAGTAGAAAATCTGCTAGACGAAAATCAAAAATTAAAAACAGAATTAGAGCACAACAAAACAGTTATAGAAAACTATAAGAAAGTCAAGTTTACCCCTACGCCATCGTCTGTCCGTTTGAGTAGCAAGAAAAAACGACAGAAACGGAAACCTGACCAGAACCTAAATTCAGTTGCGAAGCAGATTAGAACAAGTTCTCCTACAAATAGTGATGCTGAAACAAATTTTGGACTGGACAGAAACAATGAGAAATCACTAAGGAATGTCGCAATAACAGAGACAGCAAAAAATAAAATATGTCTTATAAGTACCAATAACAAAAATAGGATTTTATCGATTGCTGAAGCGACAATCAAGGGCAATTTTGAATTATGCCATTACATATCACCTCACGCAGGAAACAAACAATTATTTACAGGAATAAATAAAAAAATATCAACTTTCACAAAACAAGATTATTGTATCGTAGTTATAGGTGAAGAGGACTTTAAAGTGACGAAAAATTACTTCGACCAGATTATTTTTATTCGTGAGGCACTGCGAAATACAACACATACAAATGTAATAATCTGTTTGCCTACCTATAAGTGTAAAGATTATGTAGACATGCATAACTGGAGGGTTGAAAACTTCAACAACCTCTTATACTTGGACATAATAACACATGAGCATGCATATATCTTAGACTCTAACAAAAACATATATTATGACTATTCATTGTATAATACGAAGACTGGAATAATTAACGACAAAGGCTATCGTGCCATCTTCAGGGACCTAAACGACTATATTCAGGATTTACAAGAGTACAACAACAATGAATTTCAGCAAAATTTAGAAGAAGAAACAAGTTTTTTTCTTGAGTAATGAGAAATTAATAATATTACACCAGAATATTGCAGGATTGATCAACAAATCAGACATGCTTACAATCTGCTTAGAAGAACTTATAGATAGGAGATTAAATGTTGATGTATTGTGCATAACAGAACATTTTATGTTAGAGGGCGATGAAACACATCTGGTGATTCCAAACTATAGTTTAACTTCATGTTTTAGCAGAACTAATAGTAAAAGAGGTGGTACGTGTATTTTAGTTAGAAATGGTCATCTTTGGAAAGAAGTACCTGAGGTTAAGAAATTGTCAATAGCTAATACATTTGAATGTTGTGGAATAGAATTGATAAAATATAACATCTTAATTATATCTATTTATCGTGTACCAAAAGTTACAAATTTAAGTTTATTTTTTAAAAAATTAGAACAATTATTAACAATTGTAAATAATAAAAAATATAGCAATATTATATTAGCTGGTGACTTCAATATTGACATCATGAAAAAAAGTAGTGTAAGCCTTGATTTCACTTGTTTATTATTAAATTACAATTTTGAATTAGCCATTAATGAACCAACTCGATTAAAAAGCCAGACATGCATCGACAATTTCGCACATAATTTTCAAAATCGATGTGGGACTGAAGTGATAGAATTTGCATTATCTGATCATACGGCGCAACTATTAAAATGTCCTGTAAAAAAATATTACACTAATAAATACTGGAAAAAAACAAAGAGAGATTATGCAAAAGATAATATATTGAAGTTCAGATCTTGTTTAGAAAGTCTGACATTTGCCGATGTTTATAATACAGATGACCCCAATATCGCGTATAATTCATTTATGGAGGAGTTTATACTATTTTATAAACTTTGCTTTCCATGCAAAATAATTACTACTAACATAGGCAGAAAGGCTAAATGGATTTCACGTGGTGTTAAAATTTGTAGTAAGAAAAAGAGGCAGCTCTTATGGAAATATAGACGTAAACCGACTGAAACTAATAAAATAGACTTTATGAAATACAGTAAATTATTTAAAAAAATTGTACGACTTACTCAAAAGGCTCAAAATAATTATAAAATCAAAACTTCTGAGAATAAAACTAAATCGACATGGCAAATAATAAACAATAAAAAATTAAATGAACCTCGAGATTATTTACTTAAAATTGATGTTGATAATACTATAATTACAAATCCAGAATCAATAGCAAATCAATTCAATAATTATTTCATTGATAGAGTTGTACCTATACAGAAATCGGGAAAAAATACCACATCAGGCATTTTGAATAGACAAAAATCAATGTTCATGGCCCCAAGTTTACCGTGTGACATTTTGAATATTATAAAACAACTTAAAAATACTAACAGCGTGGGATATGACGGTGTCTCTACCAAAATAATTAAGTCGGTCGGTGATATAATATGCACCCATTTAAGTCACATCATGAATCTGTGTATCAGTACAGGTACTTTTCCTGATGGTATGAAAACATCAATAGTGAAGCCACTATTTAAAAAAGGAAACAGAGACCTGATCGAAAATTATAGACCAATAGCGTTGATATCAATTATGTCGAAGATTTTTGAAAAATATATTTATAAACAACTATACACTTATATGGAGAATAATAACATTCTTTGTAATGAGCAAAAAGGTTTTAGACAGGGTAAGACAATCAATATGGCGGTCTATGATTTTCTACACAAAGTTGTGTTGCGGATGGATGAAAAAACGCCCATTTGCTCTGTGTTATGCGATATGACACAAGCATTCGACTACGTTGATCACACTATTTTAATGAAAAAACTTGAAGCGTATGGAGTTAGAGGCAATGTTCTCAAGTTAATTGAATCCTATCTAACTAATAGAAGGCAAATCACAGCAATCTCACGAATAGATCATACGAAAAAAGAGAATATGTACTTGTCTCAAAAACGTGTAGTAAAATTTGGTGTGCCCCAGGGAAGTGTTCTGGGACCATTATTGTTTATCATATATATAAACGACTTTCCAAAATCTATTGACCATCCCATGACGCTTTTTGCAGACGATAGTACAGTCACAATAGCATGTAAAAAAACTGACACCTATGAACTTGACATTAATAATACTTTAGCTTCTATAATTTACTGGTTAGATAGTAATAATCTAAAAATTAATTTAAATAAAACACAAATCTTACATTTTAGTCAAAGAATACCAGTAAAAAATGACATTAACTTAATTTATAATAATAACATCATACGCAGAGTTGGTAGTGCCAAATTCCTTGGATTAACTATTGACAAAAAACTTGACTGGAAAGATCACATTGAGGAAATTTGTAAGAAAATTAGTAGTTCTTCCTATGCATTGCATAAACTCGCCCCAATCGTTAATACGGATACATTGCTTACTGCCTATCACGGACTTGTTGCATCGATCCTTAGATATGGCATTATATTCTGGGGAAACTCTACAAATAAAGAAATAATATTTAGAAGGCAAAAACGATGCATAAGAGCTATGTTTGGTCTTAAAATTACAGACAGTTGCAAACCATATTTTATTGAACATCAAATTCTCTCACTTCCTTCCTTGTACATATTAGAAACGGTATTATTTGTTAAAAAGAATCCCCAACTATTTCCGAAGACTTCAGATGGCTCCGAAAGAAGTCAACGAGATAATCGAAGACTTCGTATACCTAGGGCTAAAACAGCCCTCATGCGTAAGAGTGTGTTCTGTATGGCCCAAAAATTGTATAACAAGGTACCAACGGCATTCAAAGATTTGGATATTAATAGTTTTAATAAAAGCATGAAGACATTTTTAGTTAATAAATGCTATTATAGTGTTGACGAGTATTTAAATGATGTAATTTAGACATTTTTATTATTATTTTAATTCATTTGACGTAATTATATGATTGTACACTTTGGATTTTATTATTTGTGTTGACGAGTATTTAAATGATGTAATTTAGACATTTTTATTATTATTTTTATTAATTCAAAGTGATTTCATGATTTTTGCTCTTAAAATTTCATTATTATTGTATTTTGAATTTAATTTATTGTATTTGTACGCCTTTCTAGGCAAAACATGTTGAAACTTTTTTTTTTTTTGTAATCATTCCAACTGATTTCTATCCTACACATGTTTTTGACAAATAAATTTATCTTATCTTATCTTATCTTATCATAATGAGTTCCATAGGAATTTTGCATACCGGGTTATTTCGAGGTCCCGGAAATATTATAAATACTGCGATGATGACCTGTATCTACATTTATTACAAATTAATAAATAACAGAAACTATTGCCTACAGATTTGCGCGTCATGCAGCGGTCACGGTCAATCCTCAGAGTGCTACAATACCGAGTGTCCAGTCCTATGGCGACGCATCACCGCCAAGCACAAGCTCACACAAATCAGGGACATTCTCGCACACCTACCTCACAATTTTACAAAAGAAAGCCTAGATTTTTAATCAAGTCTACGATGTAAATATATGTAAATGAAATATTTTTGCAAATTTATGTTTTTAGTACATTTACACAAAGAGCGACATTTTGTTTTTTATTACTGACTGCTCAATAAGTTTAGTTAGTATCGGGATGGTCGATTTAAATTAAGCGCAAAAAATCTGTGAATAAATGAATTTGTCAAATAATGTAAAAATAAATATATTATTTATTTAAAACCTTTTGTACTTTATTTAAAAGGATGTCTCCACTTTTATTACAAGCTTTTATTCCACTTGCAATGTTTCCATCATATTCCGTGGTTTCCATGTGTATGTTTGTTTTGGGAAAATGTGGCAAACTGGTTTTTGTAACAGTTACATACCCCTAATGTATAAATTACTATGGAGCTTTTAACCAACTATACCCGAAATGCATATCTATGTCATATGGTAACTAAATAATTAGATTTAACGTCATAAAAAGCACAGATTCAAAGTTATAGGATGATATACAAGTTAGCTTCAATAGCAAAGTTGCCTGAAATCTATAAATATGTTATCTTTGTTTTATATGGAATGTAAAATATCGTAATGATATTTTTCATTCCAAACAGAAAACATATTTATTGATTTCAGGCAACTTTGCTATTTGTTATTTATTAGGCACTTGTTCGCCGCTATAACCTCCCAGCATTGCCGTCTTGGCGATAATTACATCTTCCTGGCGACGAGCTCCCCATGGCCTGCGACTCGACGTGACGCGAAGCTAACTGAAGTCCCCGATCGGGCAACTATAACGCTGTCCAGCCGACTAGCAGGGTCGCCATGCGATGTGGGGTAAGGACGGGTTAAGCAAACAACGTGATGTGTCTCCATGAGTCAACTCGTCATCTTCCTTTAATTAGTGACATATATATACATAGTTCGTATGTGAACATATGCTTACAAAGCTACGAACACATCTTATCTATCTTAACTTAAACTATGTGCTTTAGGTGATCTGCTGATGAACGTGACTTCACACTACAATCGATTTCTTTAAGAAAAGTTCACTATCTATTTTATTTATTCGCAAATTGATTCCTAGTGAATATTGCGATATAACAGAGGTTCTGGATGTCAAATATCTGCGCAATTGGACAATATGTGGAATCATTGAAACCCAAATTGTTGCCTTAATACATTTGTTGCCAAATACTACTAAAACATTAAAATGTGTTCATTCATATCCTAATGGTAAACAAATGAACTATTAATTACGAAGACATGACTTAAAAGCTAAGTACCCAAGCCAAAATCATTTAAAAAAAACAAATGACACTGACAACATAGTGTTGCTGGTGGCGGGGCCAAATCAGGCGAGCAGGAGACTCATTTTCGATAACTTGAGTTACTCGAGTTAGAATGGTTGCTCTTGACTCGATGGGCAAAAGCCCAGCTGCAGCTCGGTCGGCCTACTTGTTTCAGCTAGTCAACACGGTCCGCCGTGTCAACTCGTTCCACCCGCCGAATCGACTAGGTCCGCCGCCGTCGCCGACTTAACTTGTTCCGCCGAGTCACTTCAGTGAGATCAACTGGTCTAGTACGGAACTTAATGTAACTTTTTTGATTCGTAAGACTACCAAGTGAAATTTCCATTTTCAAAACTAACACTGTGTCTGCTATTTCGTTCACGCGAATTTTAAATGATTTATTTAGTTGCGTAAGTATTCAAGTTTATAAACACAAAGAGAATAAGATTATTTTATTAAAAAAATACTTTTCCTAAATCGAGTAAACATAAAGAGTTTATTACGGACAGAGTCAACTAAGGAAAAATCAACTCGAGTTGACTCGTTTGTTGTTTGATCCAAGTAATTCGATTAATACAACTTGACTCGCCCAGGCCATCGTTGTTTGTTTGTGTTGGCTCTCAAATGTCAAATGTCAATAAGTCCGAGGTCTGAGTCAAAACAGGAAAATTGAAGAAGTTATTTTTTTTATTTAGTTTTACAACAGAGTTGATAAGAGAGTTAAGCATGATTAATTCTCCTAAAATGCAGCGGCACATAGAGTTACGGAAATTGCCCTCAGCTTCTCTGTATAACTTGGCAACTATTTTGGAAATCAACAACGACTGGCAAAGAGTTGTTCCCTTTATACCGAAAGACTTGCAAAGTGAACAGTTTGAACGTAAATACAACTATGAACATATGAGGTAAATAATTCCTATTGTAGTTTTTTATTACAATTAAAAAACTTTAAGTAAAAATGAAACTTTCCAAAAAAGTTAAGTTTTTGGTCAATTCAACAGGTTAATGGAAGAACATGCGAAAAATACAAACAGAAAATGTGCCGAAGTGTTGTTCGACGAATGGGGAACTTCAGGCAGAGTTAGGCCAACTTTAGAAATTCTCATGAATATCTTAAACCAGGCCCAAATATTCAGAGCTGTTGATGAAATTGCGCGCATGTTAGGAGGTAAGCATTTGTATTCTAGTAATTAATGCTTAACAAACATATGTTTACTACACAAACATTAATTTGCATGTTGCAGAACCACCTCCACCCAGACCTCTTGACGGCCCTGGAGCTCCCATTCCAATCAACTTGACAGCCCTTCTAAATGATGAAAGTGTGGAACAGAGATTGAATTCAATGGCCTCAATAGAAAGTGATAATCTTCATCACTCAAGCCATGATCAAGTGGCTTGTAATCGTACTACAAGACAACTCAAAGAACCAAGTAACCTCATTGAGTTTTCTGAAACCATACAAAGCAAGGATATACCTAATTTCAGTGCTTTACAAACTTTTGATAATAGAAGTACTGCTTTAATGGAACAACAATCAAATCTTATCAACTTCTCTGGCTCAAAAGTTCTGACCTCAGGGGAGTTTCCTGACTTCAGTGCTCTGATACCTAAAACGAATGGCACTGATCCAAAAACAATGAATACCCTAACTACTGCATCAACTTCTGCCGAGAGTGAATCATCTCAGGTTGACATGACACCGCAAAGTGAACTTTCTCAGTATGCCGCAGGTGGTAACTTGTCATCAGTACCAAACATATTCAGCATAATAGACAATGCTATATTAGAAGACAAGAAACTAGTTCATTTTGATTATAAAGAACTGGAAAGTATAACAAATAAATTTTCTGAAACCTTTGCTGATAAGCCAGTGGGACCAATTGGGAAAATAGGAAGTGGGGGCTTTGGAGATGTTTATGTTGGCACCCATGCTAAACATGGGTCTCTGGCTGTAAAGAGAGTGAAAATTCAATTCCAAGTAAGCTGTGA
Source organism: Mythimna vitellina (assembly GCA_949316375.1). Classification (NCBI taxonomy): domain Eukaryota; kingdom Metazoa; phylum Arthropoda; class Insecta; order Lepidoptera; family Noctuidae; genus Mythimna; species Mythimna vitellina. Next base: position 7,167,983 of record OX438686.1, read on the forward strand.
AGTAGCAATGAAAGTATTTAACACTGAAGTAAAGTCACTATCTCATTTGAGACATGAAAACATTGTCCCTATATTTGGGTACTCCATAGATGGGCCAACCCCATGTATAGTATGTAAATATATTGATGGTGGATCCTTGCTACAAAAAATTGCTGCAAAGGTACTAACAGTTAAACAAAGAATGGCTATAATGACAGGTACTGCTGAAGGACTGAAGTATATCCATCACAGTGAGAGGCCACCACAATATGATGAGAGTGGAAATCTGTCTGAATCTGTATCTGCCAGGAAAAGTTATTTTCTACATGGAGATGTTAAAAGCGCTAACATATTGCTGACTCAAGACTGTGTGCCAAAGGTATTTTTTTTTTTTTTTTTTTATTGGGTGGGAAAATCATCCTAATGACATCCCCGCTCTTGGGCGGAACGGGAGATAGTGTCAGACTCTTACTGACTAAAAACCCACTCCTGTTCCTTCGTTGCCTTCGTCCCAGGGCCCCGGGTTCCGCTTTCACACTACCCGTGGCCCCAGTAGGCTTCGACCCTGCTGGGCCCCTACGATTTGCTGACATCTCCTTGAGGCGCGCGTGGAACAAAACGCGCCGTCGACGACTTGGGCTCGGTCCGGACGGTTACCGGACGGTCAGACGGCGAGCCATCCATTGCTCGGCGTCTACAAGCCCGCGCCTACGGTGGCCGGAAATCGGGATCGGAATCCCGGCGGCGGTTGGAGCGTAAGGACCGTTGCCTCACGCGATCAGCCGCCTCCTTAGCTTCGCAGAAGGAGGCGACCGCCTGCCACTCCTCCTCGCTCCGGAGCATGGCCTGAACCAAGGCCCGGCGCGAGAGATCACCGCCGCCGATTGCCCCCACGAGGACACGGCGTTGCTCTGCCCAAGCGGGGCACACCTCCACCGTCTCCTCCGGGTGGGCCACACAGTGGCGACACCCGGGCGTCGTTTCCGCACGAATCCGGTGCAGGAACCTCCCGAACTTACCGTGTTTGGTGAGGACCTGCGTCATGCGGAATGTGAGAACGCCGTGAGGTCTTTCCAACCACGCCTCAAAGAGGGGACTTACCGCCATAATTGTGGCGTGCCCAGTGCCAAAGGTATTAAGATAACTTATTATTATAAACAACCATAAGGTTATTTTATAAATTTCCACTGTTACTATCATAAATTACTATTATTTTTGCAGCTATGTGACTTTGGTTTGGCTAAACAACTGGAGACAACATGCATTGACACCAGGCCGATGGGGACCACCGCATACATGGCACCTGAAGGCTTTAACGGTACAGTCACACAGAAAAACGATATCTTTAGTTTTGGTATTGTTTTGCTGGAATTATTGACTGGTTTGAAACCAATTATAATAGCTAATGGCGAAAATAACAACATTAAAAATTATGTTGAAGATAATTGTCTAGATGGAGATATAACAAATCTTTTAGACAGTGTAGTTGGCCATTGGCCACAAGCTCAGGGTGTATTTATATTAGCTCAGCGGTGTTTAGAACATCTCAAAAATAAAAGGCCTTCTATTGATGAAGTTTGTGATATTTTAACTAAACTTATGAAGTAAGAAAGTAATATTTTATCTACTTTAAACTATACATGTAATAAAATGGCAAACACTCAAGTGTATTTGATCCTTCAGTAAACTAGTTTATAATGATATCAAATACTGTGCCTGTTACACCACTCAATATTCAGACAGTCTATGTAGCGTCACACAAGAAAAAGAGCAACTTATGCCAATGTCATGTAAAGGAATGAAACAGAATGATGAGATACATAGATAAATATAGACTAAGACTGAGTATTGAGTGGTGTAAATAGGCACTTTAAAAATTGTTTATAAAATATTGTTATAGAATTTCGACATAAAATGTGATAATTTTACATGCTTTGTGATAATGATATATTTTTAGGAAGGTTTAATATATTACCCTTACTTATAAATATTTTTAAATATAACAACTATTTTAAATACAAATATTTTCTTTTATTGAATTAATCCTTATTAAGAAATCATTATTTAACCCTTTTGGAACTGTTTCTAGATTGCTACATATTTGCTTCTGTTCTTCTTTACTGCACAAATTAATTAAGGCTATAATCAGATTTTGGATTTGTAATATTGTTGAATCATCTTTGGCCACATAAAGAGTTTTGATTAGTGCAGCCAGTATCTTTTGGTCTGTAGATAACTTCCAGATGCACCAGCAGTATCTGGTCCACATTAGGAGGCACTGAAACAAAAAATTGTAAACTCATTTGGGTTTTTTTACTTATCACATTAGAGATAACCCTAGTAGAGGGACACTTCTGGGTTATCTTTTAGGATAACCTGCATATAAAAAAAATATAGATGTAAATAACAGTCACCTCCATAACATGTTGTATTAGAATTTCATAAACACCTTCATTACAACATATCTCTAAATTGTCACAGATGATGTCTTTGAAGGTTTTCTTCTTCACACAGTGGACACCATGCATCTCAATTATTTTAGTAGTGAAATCAAAACAAACTGCCTTTCGGTATAAGTTTGTCTCTGTGTTCAACTGATCGATGACACTTGAATAAACATCATCCAATTTTATTTTCTGGAAAAAAAAACAGTTATTTTTTTATTTCCACAAATCATGACTGTATTAAAAAAATTATGTCAACTAATAAAATAAAATTTCTTACCTTCACTTGTAAGGGCAGATTTTTTAAGAATTCTGGGAAACATTCAAATAATGCTTTTGTTACTTCAATATCTTTCTCATAAATGTTTTTCTTGAGACTCATGTACACAACTTCATAGTAATTACCATTTGTAAAACTACCAGAATTCTGTAAAATGGTTAAAAAAGTTAATCTTATTTTTTTAAAGTAAGTATTTTTCACTTTCTCAACTTCTCTTTTCAACTGTTTTGTATTTATATTTTATGTGTTATAATCTATATAGATAGTTTTTTTACAAAGAAACATACTAAACACTGCATTATCAGCACACAGCACTGCAACCCTTTGATTTTATTAGAAGTTATGTAATCATCAGCCAAGAGTAAAGCCACTGGCAAAACTGCTACTGGATTTACAGTAAGATTGTATTCCTGCAAATGAAAAATGTATATGTGATAAATTATAATGTACATAGAGATGTTTAGAAAAAACTATCACAGATTTATGGAAGATGTCTTGATGTACTAACACAATAGAATATAAGGGCAGGAGGTTTATGCATTTATGTTCAATTATTTAATGCTTTCAGTACCAAGGACATACAATAATTTGTTTCTGTGCCCATAGCCTGCTTCCCAAGTCATTGTTATACATAGCTATTATTGACTAATATTCATGCACAACCCAACTAGCAAGTTCAAATATCTAAATAAGTTTTAGATTTTTTAATTATTGTAGGATAATATTTAGTTCAAAAATATTTATTTCACTTGCCCTCACTACTACACCTGCCTACATAGGCACTTATACAATGTCAGAAAACAAATTAAATGCTGGGTCCTTGGCATCAAGTGTTAAATACTCACCTGAAGATTCTCAATAAACATGCAGTAAACTTCGACAAGACTAGGATACTTCTTCAAATCATCTAATGTCATTTTTTGATGCAATTCTTTAATGCATTTATCAAAAACTTCTTGTGCATTGAATAAATCATTTTTTAATAATATTTCTTCAAGGGTAATGTTGTATTTAGTTTTAAATGCCAGGTTCAATTTTGCTGGATAATCCTTTGTTTTGATATTTTCTGTATTCCATGGACCTTCAGTTTTTAATTCCATATATAAAATTAATAGAGAATAGAGTGTACTTGAACATATATCTTGCTGCTCCCTGAAGTCTACATTTTCTACTAAATCTAATAACTCAGGCAGATACTGTTCCAACTTGTTAGTTCTTATTTGGTATTCAGAGTGGTAATCCTTCTCATGGCTTGGTTTTAAGAGTCTGCTCAGTAAACAATTGTTTATACATTCTTCAAATTTTACAAAAGTTTCTATCATTTTCCAATTTGCAATTATCTCACTTATTTTTAAATGTTTACTAAACGATACAACAAGTAAACAATTTTAGGAATCAAAAAAAGAATAGATACGTCAATTAGAATGACATCTTTCTGTATACTATTTTTTTTTTTTGTTATGTTTTCGGCTTGGGTACTAAGTTCTTTAAGCCATGTTTTCGTATGAATAGTTAATTTGTTTACCATTAGAATATGTGTTCAGACATCGCCTTAACACACAGACGTCGCCTTAACGACTGGATCTGCCATCTACCTCACAGCGATTGGTCGACCACGGATGCCATCGACCAATTACCACCGAGCTACGCATCAACGTTTTTTCCTAAATGGCCATTTTTTCATTACATCGCACGCACTATACCATATACGATTTCATCCATTATTTCATGTAATATTCGCAACAATATATTCAAAGTTAAAAGCAATTTCTGGTGTCGCCTATCATTTCAACAACCTTCAGTCTCCTAACACGCAGCAGAGCTGAAATCGAAACAATATGGATGTACACATTCTAATTTTTTCGAGTATTTGACAGCAAATGTATCAAGTGAACCTTCTCGTGAAAAATTCGACGGGGGAGGTCAACACTACAATAAAATTCTCAGCTCCATTTACCACAATTTTTTCAATTATTCCACATATTTTTCAATTGCGCAGGCACTTGAATACAAAACTACACCACAATATCCGCAAGGAATCAATTTGCGAATAATTAAAATACTTACTAAATTTCACTCCACAAAATTCCGCCAAAAACCTACGTTACTTTAAAAGTACGGTTTGCAAAGAAAACACTTGCGTATCAATAACTTTTTTTTTACGTTCATTTTAACAACCTTCAGTCTCCTAACACGCAGCAGAGCTGAAATCGAAACATTGGACCTTCGAGCCGAACGTTGGACTTTGGAGTGCTGTATATCCTGAAGACGCGCATATCAGGTACGGCCAGCCATCCTGCCCAGCCCTATTTATCTCCATTTCAGTTGTGTGATACCGTGCTGTTTACTCAATTTCAGTGAAATTCTGGTGTGAAATTGTGCGCTGCCAACGAAGATTCTCATCGTAACCGTCACATTCAAACGTGAGTACCCTTTCTTTCTGCTTTCCACCAAAATGAGTCAGCCTAGTATGTCAGAGATCTCAGTACCTAATAAGCCTCGCGATAAATCTCCTTTCAAATATAATCCAAACGACGATTGTCCACTTATTAGGGATCTTGTTAAAAAACGTGGCATAGTAAAAGGTAGATTGTCAAAATTCTCAAATTACTTGTCTAATATTGCTGATGGACCTTTGTCTAGTCAAACACGCGTAGATCTTAAATTACGGATTCAGGGAGCCGCTAAATTATTTGATGAATTCAGTGATATTCAAAGGCAAATCGAGGAATCAGTCTCCGATGTAGATGAGCAATTAACGCAAAGAGAATTGATGGAAAATAGATACTACACTTTATTATCTCAAGCTGAATGTCTTTTAAATCCGAGTGAGGTTACTGACGGTTCTAGTAAATGTAGTTATCACCACAGACCGGCCGTTAAATTACCCACCATTTCTATGCCCAGCTTTGACGGTTCATACGAGCATTGGTTGGAGTTTAGAGATACTTTTCTATCATTAGTGCACAATTCTAATGATTTAAGCAATATAGAAAAGTTTCACTATCTAAAATCCTCATTGAAGGGAAGTGCGGAGCTGGTAATTAATGCCGTAGAATTTTCTAGTGCCAATTACCCGGTTGCATGGGATTTACTTCTCAATCGGTACAATAATAGCGAATTGTTAGTGCATAATCACGTCATGTCTTTGTTCACTATGCAGAACTTAAGCAAAGAATCGCCAGATCTAATTCGACAGTTAATAGATACCGTCTTAAAGAATTTACGTGCATTAAAAATGCTTGACGAACCAACTGACGCATGGGATACATTAATTATCTATCTAATTCTGTTTAGATTTAATCCAGTCACTGAACAACAATGGGAACAATACAAACGCGCACAAGGATTATCTAGAAATGGCGATTCCAAACCTAAGCGAAAGCTCAAACTGGATGATATGTTGCATTTTCTTAAAGACCGAGCTGACGTGCTGGAAACATTGCAGGTGACACATAGTAAACGAAATATTGATATTAAAAAACAAAACACTAAATTTAATCAATCTAAAATTCACTGCAATGTTTCCACCAATGAGACACAGGGCCAACAGTCACAAAAATTCACTAAAAATAAAAGGCTTTGTTTATTGTGCAACTCAAATCATCCACTTTACGCGTGTCAAAGATTTCTTGATTTCAATTTAGATTCCAAACTTAAGTTTGTTCACGAAAGGAAACTTTGCATCAATTGTTTACGTTCAGATCACACGTTAGATAGTTGTAGGTTCGGGCCGTGTAGATTATGCAACAAAAAACACAATTCGTTACTGCATTCCGATAATCATTCGAATCAATCTGTAGTACTTCATGGGTCGCACGCTAATGAGGCGCCGACTGCGGTGGCCACGGCTGCAGGAGCGCATCCTCCGCCCCTTCCCGCGGCCTCCGCACCGACATCGTCCTCAACTGTGGAATTTGCTACGATCTATGCGAACAAAGCGCACATAAACACGTCCACTCAATCACCTGTTATGAAACCGGTTCTACTATCGACTGCGTTAGTGGAGATAGTTGATAATCGTCAGAATTATCACTTAGCACGCGCGCTCCTTGACAGCGGTAGTGAACGCTGTTTCATTACTCAAACTTTATGCGATTTAATTCAAGCGCCAGTAATACAGTCCACTCAAGAAATTCGTGGTGTAGGGAACTCGATCACAAAATCCACGCAAATATGTGACATCGAGTTAAAGTCACGCATCAATCCATACACTACGCGCTTACAATGTTTTGTTTTGCCTAACATTACGTCAGCGTTGCCTGCTTTGACACACTCACAACAAAGCGGACAACTCAAAATTCCTGAACATATTGTTTTGGCAGACCCACAGTTTAATGAGTCTCAAAATATAGATATCCTAATCGGTGCGGATAAATTTTGGGATTTAATTAATTCTAATAAAATAAGATTACCTAGTGGGCCTTTCTTATTAGATACAAAATTGGGATGGGTTGTTTCCGGCCCAATTTGTTCTCTTACGCGTTATGATAGGTACATTCAGTGTAATTTTTCTCAGTCTATCGATTCCCAGCTACGCAAATTCTGGGAGTTGGAGGACATGTCTGCGTATCGGGATACGCGCACAGATGAGGAGCGTTCTTGTGAACAACATTTCGTCAATACTACTACGCGCAATAGTGACGGAAGGTTCAAAGTTCGCATTCCTTTTAAATCATCACCCGATACCTTAGGTGAAACTTACTCACAGGCACAACGTAGGTTTTTTGCCCTCGAAAAACGTTTATTACGGAACCCTAACTATAAAAACCTTTATGCCGAGTTCATTCACGAGTACATTCGATTGGATCACATGAGTCGTGTTGATCGCGTCGGGACGCCTAACTATTTTCTACCGCATCACGGAGTATTTCGTGAGCACAGCACCACCACCAAGCTGCGTGTGGTGTTTGATGCCAGTGCCGCAGCTAGCAATGACATCTCGCTCAATGAAATACAAATGGTAGGCCCACCGATACAAGGCGATTTGTTGTCTATTTTATTACGATTTAGGCAACATAAATACACGGCTTGTGCAGACATAGAGAAAATGTATCGGCAATGTCTCATTCACGAAGATCAGCGTGATCTTCAGCTGATATTGTGGCGTGATGACCCGTCACAGCCACTGGATGTTTACCGGCTGAACACAGTCACTTACGGTACCGCGTCTGCGCCGTTTCTAAGTTGTAGGTGTCTTAAACAGCTGGCAGCGGATTGCACGGATCATGACGTCACGAGAATCATTAATGAAGACTTCTACGTTGACGATATGATCACGGGTTGTGATAATAAACAACAACTTTTAGATGTTTGTAAAAATGTCGCAGACGTTTTAAAGTCAGGTTGTTTTCCCCTTCGCAAGTGGATGTTTAATTTCAACATTGAAAACAATGCATCTGACTTAGTTAAGGAATTATCATTAGGTGATAATGTCCATTCTAAAACTTTAGGGTTAGGTTGGCATAATATGAACGATATTTTTTATTTAAACACGCAATTTAACAGTAACTCTAATCAATTAATTACCAAGCGTTATATTATGTCAACAATTTCACAGAATTTTGATCCGTTAGGATTATTGAGCCCTATGATAATAATAGCTAAAATTCTATTACAAAAATTATGGCTGGTGAAGATTGGCTGGGACGATGAGGTTCCCAGTGACATCAAATGGACTTGGGAAACTTTTGTTAGTTCTCTGCTTATTCTCAACAACATAAGTGTACCACGACACGTCATAGGCAGCAACCCTGCTTCCATTGAGTTACACATATTTACAGACGCATCGGAATCCGCGTATGGGGCATGTATTTATGTTCGCACTATAAATCATGACTCCTCGGTGTCTGTCAGGTTGTGTTGCGCGAAGAGCAGGGTCGCACCATTAAATCCTGTGAGCATACCTAGGCTAGAACTATGCGGGGCTTTGCTAGGTGCTAGGCTATACAATAAAGTACGCGAATCACTACGCTGTCAATTTAATCACACAGTTTTCTGGTGTGATTCCACCATTGTGTTGGGTTGGCTACGCATGGCTCCCAATTTATTGAAAACTTTCGTGCAAAATCGAGCGGCTGAGATTCACGAAATCACCAAAGAACTTCCGTGGTGTCACGTCAGCGGGAAAGATAACCCAGCTGACTTGGTGTCTCGCGGAGTCAGGCTGGAAGATCTTCAATCTTCCACGCTATGGTGGGAGGGCCCAGATTTTTTACGACAGCTCGATTTTGATAGTAGTCAAGCTACCTTAGGTAGGTATGTAGCACAGTCTGATTTACCGGAAGTGAAGCCAGCTAAAACTCACGCATTTTTTAATACTATGGATACTTCATTGTTTCCATTTAAGAGATTCTCTCAATTCAATCGTATGCAACGCGCTTGTGCGTATGTATTACGTTTTATTTTCAACATTCGCAATAGGAATAACATTCGTCGCGGCCCTCTTACTGTTGATGAGTTGAGAAATGCGCGCATGATTTTAGTGAAGTTGTCCCAACGCGAATCATTTCCTGAAGAATGTAAATTATTAGGTAGTAACAAATTTCTTAAAAATAAGCACAGTTTAAGTAAATTAAATATCTTCGCAGATAGTGATGGCATTTTACGAGTCGGTGGACGAATAAAATTGTCATCGAATTTTAATTTTGATAAGAAACATCCTTTACTAATTTCTTCCAACCACTGGTTTTCAGTGCTATTGTTTCGGCACGAGCACAAGCGACTGCAGCACGCTGCGCCGCAAGCGTTGCTGTACAACATACGCGAGTCCCACTGGCCGGTGAGGGGTAGGAACTTGGCCAAGCGCACTATCCATGAGTGCGTTACGTGTACACGGTCGAGAGGTACATCTTTATCTCCTATTATGGGTAACTTACCGGAAGAGAGAATCACTCCAAGCTTTCCGTTCCTACGTACTGGTGTAGACTACGCTGGGCCAGTGCTCGTACTGAATCGGAAGGGTAGGGGCTCTAAATTGATAAAAGGTTATATTTGCCTATTTGTTTGTTTAGTGACACGCGCAATACATTTAGAGCTTGTCAGTGACCTTTCTTCTGATGCTTACTTACTTGCGTTGAAGAGATTTATTTCCCGACGTGGCAAACCTGATGAAATAATTTCGGATAACGGTAGGAACTTTGTAGGTCTCGCAAACGAATTTTCTAAATTTTTATCCACATGCTCTGACGATTTAATTGAATACGCGACTAGTCAAGACATTAAATTTTCTTTCATCCCGCCTTATGCGCCTCATTTTGGTGGATTGTGGGAGGCAGGAGTAAAGTCGTGCAAGCACCACTTGTTACGAGTCGTTGGTAGCGCACACCTAACATTTGAGGAATATAGCACTGTATTATCGCAAATTGAAGCTGTTCTCAACTCCCGTCCCATTAGTCCTTTATCCGCAGATCCTAACGACTTCCTTCCTTTGAGTCCATCTCACTTCCTGGTTGGTCGTCTCCTAACAGCGCCTGCAACGCCACAGCTGACTGACGTCCCTGCTCACCGGTTGACACGCTACCAGAGGCGAGCAGCTCAGACAACATTTCTGGATACGATGGTCAAAAGAATACATTTCAGAAATGCAAACCAGGACAAAATGGAGGCAACATGGGCGTGATTTGCAGCCAAACACACTGGTCGTCATCAAAGAGGACAACACGCCGCCACTGAAATGGAGCTTGGGGCGGATCATCTCAACAGTACCAGGAAAGGACGGAATTTCTCGAGTGGCTGACATCCAAACAAAATCAGGAGTTATCAGACGCGCATTTCCTCGAATCTGTCCCCTGTTCAACGATGAAGATGATGAGAAGGTGTTGGACGTCGGTACCTACTTCCAAGGCCGGGGGCATGTTCAGACATCGCCTTAACACACAGACGTCGCCTTAACGACTGGATCTGCCATCTACCTCACAGCGATTGGTCGACCACGGATGCCATCGACCAATTACCACCGAGCTACGCATCAACGTTTCTTCCTAAATCACCATTTTTTCATTACATCGCACGCACTATACCATATACGATTTCATCCATTATTTCATGTAATATTCGCAACAATATATTCAAAGTTAAAAGCAATTTCTGGTGTCGCCTATCATTTCAACAACCTTCAGTCTCCTAACACGCAGCAGAGCTGAAATCGAAACAATATGGATGTACACATTCTAATTTTTTCGAGTATTTGACAGCAAATGTATCAAGTGAACCTTCTCGTGAAAAATTCGACGGGGGAGGTCAACACTACAATAAAATTCTCAGCTCCATTTACCACAATTTTTTCAATTATTCCACATATTTTTCAATTGCGCAGGCACTTGAATACAAAACTACACCACAATATCCGCAAGGAATCAATTTGCGAATAATTAAAATACTTACTAAATTTCACTCCACAAAATCCCGCCAAAAACCTACGTTACTTTAAAAGTACGGTTTGCAAAGAAAACACTTGCGTATCAATAACTTTTTTTTTACGTTCCGAGTCTTTCAAGTGAAGGATATACGTTATTGTTTAAGCCAAGCCAAAGATGGGTTTTTTTCCTTATTTTGTTGCCGACGATTCACCTTCTTCCTTTCGCCACCACTACTCAGACACTTCACACGATGATGCAGAAATGATCGGAATTGAAGAACTAAATTGTGGACAAACTTTTTTCGTTCATGAATTGTAAATTAAGCTTTCTACACTCAGTAATGCCTCCGATTCCGTTGTTCTGATCACGTGACATAACGTTGAGATGTTGACATTCTCACAGATTTGAAGTTTTCTACTATCGTTAACGATTGTAGATTATCAATTTGGCTAAGCCCTCTGATTCACCCTACTAAACGATTCGATTTGACAGCTGGCTGGGATTTGTTGACTGTCAAATAGCACGTTCGCAACTTTACCATACAGGCTATAAGGTAAAGTTGCGTAATTACAAAAAAAATTACAAGAGAGGATAAAAAACTCCATTTTTTTTTTTTATAATAATTCGGTTTATCAAAGCATTTAAAACTCCTTTATCTTATTTTTTAAATGGGCCGATTTATTAAAACGCTTTCTCTAAAAAAAGGAATTTTTTGCTCTCCTGTAAAGGCCAATGCAAACTATTGGCATGTTTTACTTTTTTGTTTTCGCTAGAAATGATACCTGGTTATACAGGGTGTTTACACCCTGTATGTTAGAGGCCAATACGAGGAATCAATAGCAAAAAAGCCAGGTCTTTAAACTGTAACCAAACGAAGATACGTATAGAAGCATTGCTAGTATATTTTTGTCAGCCGTTACCAATTTTTTTTATTTAGTTAGGTTCACCCACAGCACATAAATACACACATAAAAACAAATCATAGGTACATTTCTAATATACATGCCAATTACGGGTGAAGACAACATTTACAGTACACATGCCAGTTTACCGCTTAGTTCCTAACTTAAGTTTTTGTGCAATAGGGTATTACACTCATTTTTGAAAAGTGTCTCAATTAGATTCTATATAATGATAATGCATTAAAAATAAAAGTATTCAGTCACCAAGTACCCTAAAAATGCAATTACGAGTATTTACAGTTTCAAATTTTGCGTGTATTTGACGAAAATGTAAAACGCAGTGTACGCCATATTTACTTTGGTCGTGACGTCAGTTGGCTGTGTAAACAAATGCGCTCAGTATGGCCGATCAGTTGAAAGCTGTCAGTAGTTTACACAGCCGAATAACGTAATATCATGGTATCTACAATTTTAAGGCGATAAAGAACAAATAATAAAAACAGAAAACTTTGAATTGAATTTTAAAGTTTATTATATATAATTCTTTTTGCTATTAATTTATCATACAGTCCTTTAAGATATGGCTTAGATTTCACTTTTAGCGAAAAGAAAAAAAAAATTCATGCCAGCAATGTATGGGAAAAGTTTCATACCCCTTTGTAATTACGCGAATCGCGCACATTCGCAACTTTAATATACAGGGGACAACATGGTGCAAAGACGATCATATTCTTATTAGAATCGCATATTGAGTGAGAGAGCGCGTCAAAACTAAAGAGATATAAAGAGTTGCTAATATATATTTAATGTCGTTGGTCAAAACCGTTACCGTTTTCTAGCAGCCGTATAAGTGTGATAAACTTTGACGTCAAAAACCACGTTGGAGTTCTCTTTCTTATTAGCTTCAAAGCTTGAAGCTTTATAACATCGTTGTAGATGAAGATATTTAAAAATTCATTCGAATTTATTTAATCAAACTAAAAAGTATTTTAGCAAATTAAAAAAAATGTAGAATATTGTGTGCCTGTCCTGCATTCAAAAATAACCAGAGTAGTGTAGAGTCTCAATACTCCAACCATTCAAAAATGCTTCGAGTTGCAACCCAGGCCAGGGTCGTTCTTTTATAACTCGAGTAGCTACCCTAGAAAGCCCTAGAGTTAACCCAACCAACTCTAACTCTGAGCAGGGTAGGTTGGTGTAACCGGCCATATATTTTAAATTCTAAACGTCAAACCTTTTTTGTGTGTTGTAAATTTTTATTGATTAGTAACGTTTAACTTTATTTATAGACAGCAAAACGACAATAATGGTATTTGTGAAAAAATACTTTACTAATGAGTCAATAACAGTTTTAGTTCATTAAACCCCGAGCTAACGCCGGCGTTCGCTCGGTCATTGTCTTTCTATTGTGTCTCTAATGACGCTACTCAAAAGGTTAATTTAGCCTCTATGTAGATACTAGCGGCAAGTAAAACACGACGACATATATGTCGTGACAAGCACGTTTTAGTGTGTGAGTTTAGGTATTTGTCACTTTTATGTAGCAAAACTCAAGAGAAAAGTCATAGACTGTTCTTCTAGTCTAGTCTATAGTTCCTTAACCGCGCGGAAAAGTTTGGTAAAAGGCACGTTAAGACTTGAACGGTGATTTCCATGAGTAATAGACTTCAGTAGTATTTCAGGCATCATCCGTTCAGCGGTCTGGGGCGGCATGTCGGGGGAAGAGTCTGAGTTCTGTACAGATCTTTGATCCAGGTTATAAGAATAAACACCATATTAACCCAATGATCCTCGCAGTAAGGCGGGGTATGGGTAAGTGTTTATGGTGATCACCAGCGTAAGAGGTCTAATCAGAGCGGTTGGATTAGATCCATCTTGATGAGTTAGATCGTATAATGGTCCCAGCAGGCAGCACTAGGTTCGATGAATTCATTGAGACTTGACGATAGTTCCCTTGATCCGTTCTGGCAGGAGCAATAGGAATCAGATGAATATGAATAAGTAACCAAGCTTTAAATGTGTTTAACACTTACAGTTATTACGAGAAAGTAAGTGCATCCTCAGAGAACAAGTGATAGTTCTAGACGGCTGCATAGACGCCCAAACATATTAACTAAAAATACCTAATTTAGGACGTAAATAAGTTATCTACAACAAACAACTTAAATTAAACAAAACTGGAAATAAAAATGAAAAATTCAATTGCTTTTTTATGTTTTGACGTTTGAGCCGGATGCAGCTATTCTGCCAGTGTAACGTGGGGACGCTGGCCCAGTAGGAATAACAGTCGAACTGTACGTCGTGGTAGATGTTAGTAAGCTGGAGAGACAAACACAAGTGCTAGTAAAAACACATAATCTCATTTACAAACTTATCTATGATATGAGATATATACAACACATAAACTACTAGATACAGAATAATTATATACACATTAATTATATACACATTAATTACGCACGTCGCACCAATTAGAATTTTAATTTATTTTCATTTAAAAATGTCGCCGAAATTTTAATTAATTTGGAAAAAGGAAAAAAAGTGGGAGAGAAGGGAATGAAAATTGGTTGGGAGAGGAATATTACATTTAGAATTTTTTTGAAAGAGGTCGAAAGATTTATTGTTGGAGCGGGAGAAGAAGAAATGGTCAAAAGTACCCTCCGCAAGACCACACTCGCACAAAGAATTCTCTCGGACATGGATCTTATTCAGGAACACTGGACTACAACAATGTCTAATTCAACTGATAATAAAATAAAAAATATATAAAAAAAAAAATGACTCTTGCTTGACATTGACAGTTCTCTACGTTCAAAAATGTGAAGGTAGAATAGCTACTCTGATGACGTTACAAGAGTCTCTTATATGCCCTACGAATAAACTGGATTAATTACGAAACAATATTACAAACTCTAAAGAGTAATTTATATATCTATATCATTGACATTAAGTTCATATTTTTTATTGACAAGCAAAAGGGGAAAAATGTACCGAGCAAGAGAGAGAAAGAAGTAGTGTATCCCTTTCTTACCTCTATCTTTAACTAGGGTAACCGTAAATTTACTATTAGAACAAATTAATTGTTATTATTTTTGTCATTGTAGCAGTTTATATTAATTGATGCTGCAGATTTACAGCAAAGTACCGGTAACTCCTAACTGTCTGTGAAACCTGAAAAATTAGTTTAATTGATTGAGAAGTCAATTCGTTTTAAATTAATTGACTTATTGAGAATAGTAATAACTTCCGGTTTAGTTATTATACTGCTATAATATAGTATTTTATTATAGTGTTTTACTATAATAAAATATATATTAACAAAACCAGACATAATAACTAAAACAAAAGTTATTAGTATCCTATGTATAAGAGGTAACCATTAAATAAACACGTTGGTTTAGTTAAGAGACATTATTACATTTAAATTTAATGCATTTGCAACAAAAAAAATCACTTAGGAGATTTTACTAAAACATGCAGTAAAACACTTTTAAAGGTATTACTTTAGAATGAATGACCGAAACGAATGACAGTGACACAGACACAAATGGCGTCTTTTTTACGTTCTGTTTTACCGATTAGCACGATATTTTATATCACAGGCTATATTATTGTGACAGCTTTGGTTGTCAATCACTCATTTTAATGTTCCGTTTTCCCTTTTATCGGATTAGAGGTTAGAAACTTATTTTGTAAATTTCTCGAAAAATATGCAGCACCTTTTAATAAGAGTGGTAGCGTTATAACCGGAAACCCAAGCACTGCCAGCTTTGACTCTTTTTAGTCCCCAACTCCTGCTACACCAAACTAAAGTCAGGCCCTTTTGAATTCATAGCAGTAAATTATGAATGTCTCGAAAAATTATATTTACGAAGTAAGGTTACTTACTGGTCGACATATACCTACAAATATAAATATTAACTAATAGTTTTTGAAAGTACTACTCTATAATATAGTGTATTAATAACATTTTCAACTTGTTTAGAACAGAATGTCCCTTAGTACGAACGCACTTGTAGAAAGAGACAACATACCCTTTTGTATCGTACTCTTCCGTTACGTTTTTGAGGTTGACGTAATCAATCCTGATAATGTAAAAGATTCTTTGTTAACTCTAACCTCGAACGCAGGGCTGCAAATGGCCAATGCAAATGCAAATATCGCGTCTGTCTACCTCCTTTGTCAACTTGGCAACACTGGATTTGAAATGTCAGTTGTCACTGTCAATTCATTCAATGTCGAAAAATCCGAAAATTATAGGTTTGTTGCTTCAAAAATTACATAATTTTTGAAGTAATAATAGGAAGTATTATAAAAGTAAATTGTGCTTTTATGAGCGATAAACTGTAGAAATGATAAAGTAAGTAAATTGCTGTCTTTATGTATGTTTCTAACGTGCACAGCACACAGTACGCGTTTCGGTTACTGTAAGGAACCTGTTATTTTTAATTTCATCATTATTTTTAGGTTCGGAATAAAATCAGCCGTCCTAGGTTCGGCGGTATACTACACCATTGATAAAGGAGTTTGGAAAGACAGTGCCACTACAACCGCTTTATATGAAGAGCTCGAAAAAGGTGTTTCACCTTATGTTGGGGAACTTAAAAAACAAATACCATACGAGGTAACTTTCGATATTAATTCACTGGTTAACCCGTAACCATTTACTTTTTGAATTTATTGTAATTTCAGTTTTGTTTGTAGCTACCACCACTTCCATCACAAGACCGAGTATCATACCTGTTCAAATACTATTGGAATAGTGGAGTGAAGGCGACATTCAGTTTCTTAGTTGACCTTCCTACACACACTAGTAATGTGGCAAGCAAGGCTTACGAATATGTTAACTCTGCTCTTGATGCAGGCGAACAAGCTGTAACTACGAAACAAGAAAACAAATAATTTTATTTAGGGAAAATTGTATTTATTCAAAATGTGATTATTGTTAATGTGAAATAAAACCTAGAGAAGGTTGATTATTCAGTTATTTTTATTTAGTAATAAGTAAGCTTTACCTTAAAATTAAAATAGCCGGAGTAATCTGTGTTGTCTGTTGAACCACTTCATTGGGGTGTCATTCATTTATCTTTTTGATAACCACACCGTCCACACCATTGTAATGAGGTTTTAGTTGTAATACAAAACATACATACATTTATTAATATCAATAATTGATGTTGATAAATGTATGTATGCTTTATGTAATGTATGTATGACCATTACATAGATGATCTCTTTCTGCAGATCTTATTTTCCCCTAGGAAAACAATGTTTATTCATTGACATTACTAAAAAGTGAATGGTTTGTAACATAGCAGGGCTAAATTTATTTAGTTATTTTTGTTGTAATTGATACAATTATTATGTTTTACGAATCCCTTGCGAACTAGCCGGTGTCAGTAACATTAAAACACAAATTGTTTTATTACACATTTTACATTACCAGTGGGTACTGGCATAGTTATTAAAAAATATTGTAAATAAAGATATCTATGAGGTCATCATTTGTTAAGCAACACCAGAGATGTGCTAGAATATGGATTTGAAAACTAAGCTACCAAACACGAAAGTCAGAATGGCCATGTGCCTAAAAATTACTTACCAATTGCTTCTATTTGCTTACAATGATGAGAGAATTTCTTATTTTGTTATCAGAATGGCTGGACAACCACTCGTAAGAGTTGTAAATATGTACGTGGAATTACTGAAATATTCATTGGCCATTTGCTTATCAATTGCCTATTTGAAAGAAAGAGTTCATTTGCGACAAATATGGCGTATACCTTAAAAATAAAGCAGTAACAACTTTATAAAATAGTGTGAGATATGCGACACACATTTCACTATTTCTAAGTGTAGGCTTTGTTTAGTCTTTATAATGCTAGCCACGACTACAAGGATTTTAAAAGTTCCTGCACCTGTTAAAAATCTTCGTGTGGTAATACCGTATAAAATGTAAACGCAACGTGTTAAAAACAAGTTACTTAGCTCCCATACTTTTAACAGGCGCAGGAACCTTTAAAGTCTTGGTTAATAAATAGAAAGAATACGCGTCTAGACTTATAAATACTGAAATAAGCAATTCTTTCATCATGGTAAGCAAATAGAAGCAATTAATATGTAATTTTTATGCACAATTAAAGCGTTAGCTTTACATACTCTTTGGGCACAATTGCAAAGCTAAATACGAATGTTGAGCGGCCATTCTGACGTTCACGTACTAAGCTATGTGGACCAAGGATTTCAATACCCTACGGATCAACAAGATTCGTGATGTGGACCAATGAAAATGGTTTGCGGATATGAAACGCATCCATAGCAACGAAGTATAGCACATCCACCGATATCCTCCAGGAAGACACCGCGATAGTCTGCCCGAGCGGGGCTCACCCCACAGTGTACTCCCGGCGGTTCGCTCAATGGTGACATTATATTAAGACGTTTTTCTCCGCCTGAATTCAAAACAGGAATCTCTCGAACTTTTCATGTCCATGGAAAACCTGTCATGCGGAAGGCGTTGACAATGTGGCGCTTATCTAACCATTCCTCAAAGAGACGCCTTATCACCGCGATCGTAGTGTGCCTAGCCTTTATGGCCCGTGCACAACCTTGCCACTGTGAGCGGTTGCTAAGCGCGGGGCGGCGAGCGGAAATCAAAAGTATAAAGATGTTTGAAGCACGCCACGAGACGCCGCTCATAGCGAAAACGCGCGCGTTTTCTTCGAGCGAATCGCTACAGCGGCGCGCGGTACGGTGAGCAGCGCACGTGGGCTGAAAATCGAGTTTCATAGACATCTAATACTTTTTCCCCAAGTGTCCACTTTTAAGACTTGAAAATGTTTTGAGAGAAATAATACATGCCTAAAAATATCAACATTATGGAATAGCACCACAAACAACGCAGAATCTTTTGTTTAAAAATTTGTATGGAGCTCACGAAGACTCACGTGTCTTGTATCTCCGCCATCGCTCAATTGACCCTAATTCCCTTACAGGGAATTAAACCTTGGGGGCCGTTAGATGGGGTAAGATAAAAATAAAAACAAAGTATACAAAAACAGCCCACAACTGTGGCACAGTTTGATTTATTCCTTCTTGCAGTGTCACATATTTTACAACTTTACCTAATAATAGGGTCTGCTCCACAAACATGTAAACATTTCCAAGCTACAACAAATATTGCAGTTGACACAACACAGACGTGACTTTCACAAAACATGAACGCCCATCACAATTTTAATACAAAACGATCATTTAACTAATTATTCTCTTTTTATAACATTAACTATTTAAAATGAACGATAGAAAGCTTGGTTGTGGTAATACACTAATATAACTGGCATTAACATGTACATAATGAAATATTTGTTAGTGTAGATGGGGAGCAGCTCTGCAATATAATCTCTGTAAAAATTATAGCTATCAACTTTAACTGTATCAATCAACTATAATCACGCCGATGTTTCAATTAATTTAATATTAATAAGGAATAAAAATTTTGTGCACACAAACACTAAAAAATCAACATTTTATTAGGAATGGTCTGGACAAATAATTCTGATCAAATTAAGTATATATTAGTGCAAAGTCAAAGACCTTTGTCAGTGGGAAAGGTAATCTTATGTACAAGTATTGTTTCCAATGATGTAGAAGTCAGTGAGCAATTACGTATTGAAAGCAAAATAAAATTATACTGTTAGTTTATCTAATAAAGTACAACAGCACACAAGTTCCAGTTTGTAACATTATTGCAAATCCCACATAAAAGGCAGCTTGTACCTATGTTTATTATTTAAAGTTAAAAGTGGTCTCTACGGTATTTTCAGATTTAACACAAGCCCATATTCCACAGATTGTTAAAATTTGATATTGCTTTTTCATATTACATTTTCTATATCTCAGATTGTCGGCTTGTTAGATAGATATCCTTATTATGGTATGTTTAGGGAAGCTGTAGATTTCATATCGTTAAAGTCCTGGGCAATGTTTCCCGTTGCTAGGCAACAGTTTCGACTTCCATGGGTTCTTCAGCACCAGTTTTCTTTTTCTTCTTCTTGTTAGATTTCGCAGACGAGTTGAGGAGTGCCTGTAAGTATTGACGTTTTAGAAACTGATTTGATTTGGATTTCTGACATATCTATATAGCATGGTTATTTTAAAAATGGAAATGTCGTAATGAATCAAACTGAAATGCGAATGATACACAAATCGGCTCAAAAGCGTTACATTTAATTTACCCTGTGCTTGTTCAAATCATGCCATGTTAAAGCATGTTTTGAAAGATAACAGGGAAAGGTTTCAACTTATTGTCAAGTCAAACTAATTAAAATGTTTATAATAGTGACAGTTGAGAAATACACTTACGTTGAGTTCAAGGTCCTTGATACTGCGTTCACTCTTGCACGTACTTTTATCGAAAGGCAGACCAGTGATACGATGCGTGCCGCTCGGCAACAGTAGGGCGGTGAACTTGAACTGTGCCACAAGCTCCCCAGGACGTTCATACAGAACCTATAAATAAATGATAAGATAAATGATAAGACTACCTTTAAGGTGAGATATGAGAGGTCATCAACTTTTAAAGTTTTCATAGCTACTATTATGAAATGGACCCATCAGTTAAAAAAAAACAATTGCAAATATAAAAGCGATAAGGAAGCAGTGGTTTTCAAATAAGTGTATTGTAAATGTAAAAGCTTTTCATACCTGGAAAGGTTCAATCAGTTTGTGGTTTACACACTCGACGACGCCTAATCTCGCACTAGTCTCCTTGTCGAAGCTGCGAAGATTGAAGGGCATTGAACCATGCTTATTGCGGACCTGTCATGTAAATAAATCCAAGTTAGTAAAATTGTTAACAATAGAAATAACCAAGTAATGGAATTAAGGGACCAAAAATCTTCATCAATTCAGCTGAAAGACGTCCACTGTTGGACATCCTCCCCCAAGCATCGCCATTACGACCGGCGCAGTAACTAAAACTACTATTTTTATTTTTCATTATACTCTAAAAATTGCACTTACCTCGCTATAGAACATTCTTGAAGCCTTCAGTTTCAATTGATAAACTTCATCAGTTTTCTTGTATATTGTACACCTGGTGTCCATTTCTCGGCCCTGAACATCAAAAACGATCATCTCTAAATTGTATTCAAGTTATTGAGAAATGGGATTATAACTTTATTTATTGAATGTCAGTAAGATAAAACCAATTAGCTATAAAAGCATATCAGTTAGAATTTCACTTGTTTCTATACCCTGAGTACTGCCAGAAAGTGTATTGTACAAAAACTGGAAAGAATACAGGGTCTTGCATAACTAAATGGATCAGATGATCACAATAACTTAAAGATTTTTTTGTTAATTAATTTATCTTTATAGAAGCCCTTTTGCTTCTGCCAGTAACTTCGTCTGCTTGAATGTTGGTCAATGCAGATGCAAAGCCAAAGTCAGATAAAAAGTAGGCAATGTCCATTCTTGCAGTTCAAGCTTCCTCCATTCCAAAATTCATCAAAATTGGTTCAGTAGTTTAACCGTAAAAGCATGACAGACAGACAGTTACTTTCACCTTTAATTAGTATGGATTTTATTTTTTCGAATATTGAGCAGTTTCAGATACTTACAACTCCTTCCCCTGTTGATACTAGTACATCCATTGCATATACTTCATAAGTCTCCAAAGTTGCCTTCTCATGTTCTTTCCTTTGTGCCTCAGAAGGGTTTTGGATGATGCTCTTCTCACCATCAATTCTGAACTGCTTTAGTTGGTGTGAAAGCATGCCCTCAACAGGCTTGCAGCCATACTCTGCAGTGATCTTCTGCACTGCATCAGTTATAGCATAGTTCTGAAGGGAAAAAATGAAAATGATTAATCTATATTGGATCAATTAGTAATGGTGTGGCAACAAGTGTTATGAAAGGGCTGGCAAGTAGTCAAACAACTATTATGTTCCTTGTTGACATAAATTATTTCTATTTAAAAACAGTAATGAATCAATGCACACATGAAGCTCTAAATACAACAAACACAATAAACAAGAGGCATAAAAATAAAATCAACAAAAAATAAGCACTCATCACGGCTAACTTAAATAACCAGACACAGAAACATAAAACATTCTTTATCTTTTTTTGAAGACAAAGAAGAAAACATCTAAAAGTTAAAGTATACCTCATTACCGGGCCGCAACAACCTCAAGGCGGCTTCACTAGCATAATGGGCTGCAAGGACGACATCAGCGGCCCTTCCTGTCACCTCCACACCACCAACAACAACTGTGTGGGCAACAACTGCAATAAATCCATCTATGTGTGCACCTAGATCTCTGAAAAAGACAGTAAATTGCAATAACTACACAAAGTATGCAAACCAACATCTAATCTATTTATGGAAATTACAAATGAATACAAAATAAGTTGTGTTTCAAATTATAAAAAACAAACTGTTCACAAACCAAAAAGTTGCATTTGTATGCAACCTTATTATAACAGAAACTATTGAGGTTATAAAAGCAAGGGTTTTCACCCTTGCTTTTATCGAAAAGCAAGGGTTTTCACCCTTGCTTTTCGATAAAAATATTAAATTATTCATATATCTTGCTCCCTCCATGACTACATTACATTAAATAACTGACTGAAAAGCAGAGGTCCCACATGATATTCTGATTATGAGACAAAGAGAGGGCAATGAACGAGTTTGGAACATAGTTCACTAGTTTACCTACTTGAAATTACTTACATCTTGGCCAGGTCACCCTCCTTGAGGATGTAATCGTTTTCGCTAGGTATCGGCGAGAAGTGACATATACAATTGTTCACCGACACACATGTTGAGAATGCAATACCCTTCTTGGAATCTTTCTCTTTTTTGAACACCTTTGAAGTCTCGTCTAGAATTTGCTTGTCGCCAAACTCGCATAGCTCTCTGGCGGATGCCTCAGGTACACATTTAGCGATTAACTGTTCCAGAACACCTGTAAAATGATATTCGGACAGAGTTAAAAATGAATCTGTTTATGAGAATAACTTGGCACGAATAGCGGCACCACATTGTCCGCATGGCGATGACACGCGTCCATCGGTCCAACCTACGTAGCGTAGGTTCGATCACAAATTCTAAAACTGGCATGTCTTTAAAATTAAAATAAACATAATCACTTGCACATTAACTTACGATTAACAATTTGTCCAGCTAGTTTGTACTTGGTTACAACCAAGTCCTCCGCAATAGTTTTCTCTACTTCCTTATCGTCAGCCATTTCTCAAAATTGTGGTTGTCGGCTACTCGCATTGGATTTTGATTGGCGGCTTTAGGTCACGTGACAGCGGTAACGAAACGCAAAGATGGCGGGTAAATCAGAATCTCACAAAAACACGAAGAGTTATTTCTATAAATGTATTATTGTTACTGTTAATAATTTATGACATAACTTTAGTATTTTTTAATTTGTAAACCTTGTGTTTATTATTTTTTAATTTGTAAACCTTGTGTTTCAAAATTACCTAATACAAACTAAGATTTGTCTGATCATGTCAGTTGTCAGTTTTTTTTTATTCCACATGGAATTAGTTAGTACTATACTAGGTATGTACACCACTAATTTTAATCATTACAATACAAATAGTTAAAGGGCTTATTAGAAAAGGTCTTGTTATTATATTTATAATAACAAGACTTACGACTTAGAAGATTTTATACGTAAAGTCTCAATAAGTTTTAATAATATTCAAGCTCAATGAAATCTGTGAGCACATACGTATCTATGGTTAAGCCAAGAGTTTAAACCAATGCAATGGTATTCGTCGCTACTCGATATCGTCGCCGTAAATATTTTGTATGACAAATTTTGCAGCGCCTCTAGCGGTCACTTGCAGAAACAAAATCGGTAGGTATGAGTCATCAAGTAAGAAATCTATCGAATAAGAACTCGCTAGCGACTATGTTTTTAGTAATTTCCTATAAAAAATTGGTACCATGAGTAACAAATTTGACAAATTACTACAGTAGTAAAGTAACTCACTAGCATATTGAAGGGGGAAAATGTTGTACAGCGTGTAAAACAATATTTTATTTATTTGTGCATATATATGTCCGATAAAACTTGTTTAACGTAGAATATGCTAGGTACTTCTGCTGAAGACGAACGACGCGTCAAAGGAAATTTTCAAGCAACTGTATGAAACACACATAAATATATTAGTGAAAATAAAAAGAAAAGAAAAAAATATAGAATAAAAAAAAGTATAAAAAAAAGAAAGAATAAAAAGATCATCAAAGAATATAAGTTCAATAAAGGGGCTATCGAGTATTTGTGTGGTCTGTTAAGGGTTTTATACAGATTTGAAGTAACACTTGAATCGAAGGTAAATTAAAATTAAGTAAGTTATAATAACTTACTTTGAAAAGTGGTATTTCTATTATGAAGTGCATTTAACTTCATAATAGAACTACCACTTTTCAGTAAGCGCATTGTTATTTTACCTATTACTGGCAAATATCCATTCTATAATAAATCTCTTCACCTAAAACTTTAGTCGCTAGCGAGTTCTTATTCAATTCATACCTACCGATTTTGGTTCTGCAAGTGACCGCTAGAGGCGCTGCAAAATTTGCCATACAAAATATTTATGGCGTCGATATCGAGTAGCGACAAATAGAATTGCTTTAAACTCTAGTAGACGTGTACTATAGTTACAATCCAAAAAAAGGACTATTGTTATGGTCAAACTTGACAGGAGTTTTTTTGGCGGGATTTCTTCGAGTGAAGTGCAGTGGCTGTTTTAATTATTTGCAAATTGATTCCTAGTGGATATTGTGATGTAAAATTGGTGTAGTATTTTAAGTATCTGCGCAACTGGACAATATGTGGAATCATTGAAATAGGCGCGTCCTCGGTAAAATGGAGCTGAGAATTTTATTGTAGTTTTGGCTAGCTCAGTGAAGTTTACTTAGAGGGCTGAATCGAAACATTTGCTGCCAAATACTACAAAAACATTAGAAAAAACTATGATATTCGAATACGGAAGACTTATTACGCAAGAAAACATTGACAAGAAACTAGGTGATATGGTTGAACAACTATAGCCTTCCTAAGGAGGAAACAAAAAAAAAATCAATCGTGACAGGTCATATGTGATTGATGACAGCATTGCACTTGAAATTGACATGCAAATATTTCAACATTTTGTAAATAAATAAAATTATATTTTACGTTTCATTAAAATGGAAACTTCTGAAGAGCTTTTGTCCCTGCTAAATGAAAAAGTTGCTTTTGGAGAAAAACTTATCGTACAATTGGAAGGATTAAATGATATAGATGGAGTTATGAAATTACAAAGGAAAATTAGGCAAGAGATTGAATTCTTGAGGAAGGTAATGAAACTACGAGCCTCCTTATAAACTGTGTTTTTTATTAGTATTTTAAATTTTAAAAAAATGTTTTTGTTCTAGCTACAAAAATCTAAGAAAGTAAAGATCGAACAGCTATCATGTTCAAATTTACGGCATCTTGGCGCGATGGTTGATTCCGCACTGAGGCCTGGCGTTATTGCTGTGTGCAAAATCTTTCACATTAACGATACCTCTAAATTAGTTATCGATATAATTAGCGAGGAAGGCAGGGTGTGGACTAAAGGTGAGAAAAGTAACCAAGTGCCATTACATAAAAAAAAATATTTGGAATGATTAATAATTTCATAAATATTTATGTTCCAGTTATTGCTAGAAATCCTAAGTCTCTATCAGCACTAAGTGCAGGAAAAGCTTCATATGGAGCTCGATCAATACTGGACCAAGCAGAGGATTATCTGGAGTGTGCCAAACTATACCCATGCATGTATCAACCTCCCAAAGTATGTTTTATTTCATATAATGTAACCTTATTTCATCATTTTAGTATAGTCAATTTGAATGAAAATAATTAATTTTAAAATATAATTAACCTAATTCATATTATGAATTTCAGATTATTTTTGAATTTATGAGCGGCATAGAAGAGAGTTTGGCAAATAAATTGAAAGCTGTTGGTGTGATAGTGAAGGGAGAAATATTGCCAAATTCTAACCTTTGTGAGGATAGTAGTAACGATTCTTGGGATGAAGAGACCAGTGATGAGGAGTGCCTTCAAGACAGGTAATAAATCCAGTGCTCCAATAACAGTGTCTATAAGAAATATACACATTGGTATTCAAAAATAAAACAACAGTGGCATAGGTAGGTGACCAAGACCAAGGCCCTGGGGTAAAAAAAATATGGGGCCCCTTTTTTACATAGGAAATTATCAAACAACTTCTCCTGCTCTAGGTGGAGTGGGATTCTATTTCAAATAATAAAAGATCCTTTTATTATTTGAAATAGAATAAATATATTTACATTTCATATAAAAAACCTTTTACAAAAAAAATATAAAAAAAAGTTTTTATTTCACACTTTTTAGTTGTGATACACTTATAAACAGAGTGCCTATTTAAGCCCAAACACGGCTAGGATACATTGATTAATTACGGAGTTCCAGTGCCTATCTTCCGGCTCCATCATCATCATCATCAGATCACTCCGAGGATACCATTTTCAACGTTACTATTCAGAACCATTCATTTATATGTATTGTCATAGTCGCTCAAATATCTTTATTGTGATATCTACGCGAGTATGAAGTTCTTTTGACCATTTCTGGTCTTCATCAGTTCCACTTCATCAAATGTTACTTTTTGACTGTAAATGCTTAAGTTCTCAATGAAAATACCAAAATCACTATATGATTGCCGATAATATTTGAGGAGTTCCCTCGATTTTGCCAAGATTCCATCATCAGATCCCAACTTGCTGACTATGGGACCATTTGGGAAGTATAACCTTTCCAACAATAAAATAATTTTTCAAATCGGTTGGCAAACGACGAAGTTATGCGCGAACAAACATAAAAAAAAAATACAAACATCCGAATTGAGAATCTCCTCCTTTTTTAGAAGTCGGTTAAAAAGGGAACATTTTTCGTTAGTTTGATAATCTGGTTTTGGGTGCCCACCGAGCTTAGGATCCCTGGGATACTGCTCCTCCTACAGACTGGCGTGGCTACCAACCCTTTGGTACAAGAACACCAGTGGTGTCCTTTGGGCAACCAATTAGACTATTCTCTAATAAGTTAGATTTCGTACACAAACCACTATATTCAACTATTTCAAAACCAGCTGAGCTTATGTTTGATAAAAAACTTTTTACAAAAAAAAATTAACCGAATTCACTAAAAAAAAACACTAAAAGGATCAAAATTACTTTAATTTCGGAAGTCGGTGTTTCTCTTATTTCTTGTCGGTGATTATTTGTATCGTATTTAACACCGACTTCCGAAATTAAAGTTATTTTGATCCTTTTAGTGTTTTTTTTTAGTGAAGTCGCTTAGTTTTTTTTTTTCACATTTTTTTGTTGCGATACACTTATAAACAGAGTGCCTATTTCTCATGATAATTCCAATTAACCCAAAAACTGTTAGGTTACATTTTTTTATTATGAAGTCCGTGTATCTACCTTCCACCTTCCGGCTCCATGATCAGATCAATTCGATATTATCTTATAGCCAAAGTGCATCTCATAACAATTCTAATAAGCCCAGACACGGCTAGGATACATTGATTAATTACGGAGTTCCTGTGCTTACCTTCCGGCTCGGTGATCAGATCAATTCGATATTATCTTATAGCCAAAGTGCATCTCATGAAAATTCTAATAAGTCCAAACACGCCTAGGTTACATTGATTAATTACGGAGTTCCAGTGCCTCCCTTCGGCTCCATCATCATCATCAGATCACTTCGATGATATCATTTTCAACGTAACTATTCAGAACCATCCATTTATTTCTATTGTCATAGTCGCTTAACTATCTTCATTGTGATATCTATGTGAGTATGAAGTTCCATTGACCATTTCTGATCTTCTTCATCAGTTTCACTTCATCAAATATTACTTTTTACAGTAAATGCTTAAGTTCTCGATGAAAATACCAAAATCACTATATACTTGAGGAGTTCCCTCGATTTCGCCAAGATCTCATCATCAGATCCCAACTTGGTGACTATGGGATTATTTGGGAAGTGTACCCTTTCCAACAAAAAAAGAATTTTTCAAATCGGTTGAAAACGACGAAGTTAAACGCGAACAAATCATCATCATCATCATCTTCCTGCCCTTGTCCCATCTTATTTGGGGTCGGCGCAACACGTTTTTTTCTTCCATTCTATCCTGTCAAAAGTCATACTATCACTAACTTCCTTTTCTTTCATATCACTGTTCACACAATCCATTCATCTTTTCTTTGGTCTCCCTCTCCCTCTCCACCCATCCACAAAACGCGAACAAATATTAAACATAAATATTATTAACAAATATTAAACGCGAACAAATATTTAAAAAAATCATACATCCGAATTGAGAACCTCCTCCTTTTTTAGAAGTCGGTTAAAAACTGTATCAAAAACTTTTAAAACTAAATAAGTACAAAACGTTCTTTAAAAGATTTAATTTCTAAATGACCTTTTTTGTTATTTGCAGCCAAGAATCATCCCTGAAAGATATGTCAGAGTGTATTGAAAAGCATCCAGAAATTAAAACCTTAAACCTAGATGTGACAGCTATGATGGCATATGTGAGCAATATGACAAATGGACATTGTAATTATGTGTTCAAACAAGAGGTTCTCACTCAGCAATCTGCTTGGGAAACTGAGAGACCGGTCAAACCAGTTTTGGAGAGATTATTTAAAGGTACAGTGGTTCATCCACTTAATAAACTAATAACCATTTCAGTCTTTGAACAATGCCTCTAAGAGATGTCAGCAAAACTTAAGAGGCCCAGCAGGGCCTGTAGGGGATGCCTGCTAGGGCTTTTTTTAGATGGGAAATCATGTAATGACTTCAGAGGGTGTGTCAGACTTTTACTGACTAAAACCTTGTTCCTTTGTTTCGGGGCCCCGGGTTCTCTTTCACATAACCCGTGGCCCCAGTAGGCTTCCACCCTGCAGGGCCCCTATGGTTTGCTGATATCTTTTTGAGGCGCGCGTGGAAAACAACTCGCCGTCGGCGACCCTAGCTCGATCTGGACAGTTACCGTTCCCTTACGCGTGCGGCCGCCTCCTACACTAGCATTAAAGCTTGGCAGTAGGTGGCGACTGCCTGCCATTTCTCCTCGGCCTATACCAGGGCTTGACATAAGAGATCGTTGCCGTCGATCGTACCCGACACGGCCCGGCGGTGCTCAGCCCAGGTGGGGTACACCTCTAACATATGCTCCACTGTGTCCTCCAGGCAGTCCACACAATGACATATCCGGTGAGAACCTGCGTCATGCGGAAGGTGAGGACGCCGTGACATCTTTCCAGCCACTACTCAGAAAACCGCCATAATTATGGCGTGCCCACTGATGCCTACTAGGGCTTGGATTGGATTGTTCATAAAAAAACCAGTTACCATGGCCTTGAACGCAAAGGGTAACTGAAATGGGGACACACGTGGGTTTTAAGTCAATAAAATTCTCTTGAAGAACTTATTCGATAACTAACTTTTGCCCGCGGCTATATTAAATACTAGCTTCTGCCAGCGGCTTCGCCCGCGTGAAAGTAGGTTTCTCCTAACACACTTTGGTAGATATTTATAAGATCTACAATTAATTAGAACATTTTATGGTTCTATCTTTTATAGTTTAGGCAGCGTACGCAAAATAAGTAACTTTTCTGGTTGACTTTTTACACCTTGTGTCCGAAAAACTCAAATATCTTACGGAACCCTATTTTTTTTCCAAAATAAAATATAGCCTATGTTACTCATGGATAATGTAGCTTTCGAATGGTGAAAGAATTTTTAAAATCGGTTTAGTAGTTTTTGAGCCTATTCATTACAAACAAACAAACAAAGTTTACCTCTTTAT
Organism: Mythimna vitellina; assembly: GCA_949316375.1. Taxonomy (NCBI): domain Eukaryota; kingdom Metazoa; phylum Arthropoda; class Insecta; order Lepidoptera; family Noctuidae; genus Mythimna; species Mythimna vitellina. Next base: position 7,197,867 of record OX438686.1, read on the forward strand.
AATATTAGTATAGATATCACTCAAGAATGAAACAGCTTTCTATTGGTGTAAAAATATTAGCAATCGAACCAGTACTTCCAGAGATTACCTCCTACAAACAAAATGATATAAAAAAAAATTTTAACTCTTTATATTATTAGTTCGTTAATAACGCACCACAAAAAAAAGGTTTCAAGCAGTGTATTTTTGTGGTAACAGAAAAATTGACAAAAAATATTTCAATACCTAAGTATGTTTTAACATAGTTATAATTTTCATAAAAAACAAAGTAATTGAAGAAATCGATGTTTACATAAAAATTATAAGATACATAAGCGAATAAGTCAGTCAGTTTTAAGATAGAACCGTCAGCTCAAAGACACTAGTTTTTAGTTGACCGAATATTCAGCCTGTTTGTTGGCTGAAAGTGTTCGAAACCAAAACCGAACCTATGGTCCGTTTATTGTAGTCATCATCTTACTAGTCACCCCTTTTCTTATTTTTGTTTTGTTTTTTTTTTCAGATAAGACACTAGTATGCTGCAGGACAGCCTGGGATGATTTTGAGAAAATTGTTAATAACTTAGGTGGTGAAACAGAGATCAAAAGAACACAGGAACTGAAGAATATGGTTAGAGTGTATCCTGATGACTATGGTGGTGAGTTTTTGAATTAACATATTAACTTCCAAAAAGGATAAATGTAATATATAGTTTTACTGTTTAGCCCAGTCTGTCAAGATAGGTCTCATTTCGCCCCACTATGTCCTTATTTATTTATTAAAACTTCATGCAACACAATCATACAAAGGCGGACTTAATGCCTTAGGCACTCTCTACCAGTCAACCTAGGTCCTTCCAAAATGTCTTTGCTTGGCAAGTCATTTCACATTCAAAAGTTATAATTATACAGAACTCAGCCTTTATCTATATATATAAAAGGAGAAACTGACTGACTGACATATCAACGCACAGCCGAAACTACTGGGACTAGGAGCTTGAAATTTTGCACAAACCTTCTTTTTGTGACGTAGGCTAGCACTAAGAGAGGATTTTCCAAAATTCACTCCCTAAGGGGATGAAAAGGGGGTCCAAAGTTTGTATGGAAAAAAAGTGTTAGCATAATAATGTATTACACTTATTTTTGAAAAGTGTCTCAATTAGATTCTATAGTGCTAATAAAACACACGAAAAAAAATATATTCTGTCTCTAAGTACCCTGAAAAAGCATTTAAAATTTATATTTTCAAATTTCGCGCGTTTTTGACAAAAATGTTGAAAGGAGTGGAAGCCACATTTACTCTGCGGTCGTGACGTCAGTTGGCTTGACAAATGCGCTCAGTATGGCCGATCAATTGACAGTTGATAGCTGTCATTTTACTTTACACAGCCGAATGACGTAATAACATAGTGGCTACTATTTCAAGGTGATAAAGATCAGATAATAAAAACAGAAAACTGAATTGAATTTTAAAATTTAAGCTAAAGCCTAAGCTATCTTAATAATATATTTTTAGATTTTTTTTCAATATATAGTAAAATACCATAGATAGAATGGAAGAAAAAAACGTGTTGCGCCGACCCCAAATAAGATGGGACAAGGGCAGGAAGATGATGATGATGATGATGATGATATAGTAAAATACCATATAGACTAAATTCTTTGTGTCAGTAAGTAAATTGTTGACATGATTACATTTATTTTCAGGCGAAGACGATTATCCCAGAAAGAATTTAAAAGTCAGAGGTCATGTTAGATTAAGGTCAAAAATTATTTTTAATTTTGGGCACAGGATTAAGGCCTTGACTGTTTCAGCCAATGAAGGATTTGTCAGGGCTGCTATGCAACAGGTAATGTCTCAATAAGAAAATAAATTATGTGTTTCGACACTTCAATATGAAAATAAATTTGTGTTTTGCCCAATTTTAATTTCTTGAAGTTTTATTAATTTTATAAATTTATTTCCAGGGAATAACATATGCGTCATTTATTCATGAATCAAGAGCCTTGACAGAAGGTAAAGAGCCAACAGCTACAAAAATCACATTATGATATTTCTTAATTTTTAGTCTTAACTATTCCAATTATCAAGAGTGAACAACTTTATGAATAATATAGAATGATTTTCTTTGTACTCTAACAGATTAGTTTTTCAGCATTTCTTTAACTAAGATTTTAACTAAATTAAAAGTATAATGTCCAATTTAAGAGTAGGAATATATTAAAAGTCAGGTCAAAATAATATATGTAAAAAGCAATAACTTGCCTTGATCTCATTTTATGAAATTATATCAAATTCTAACGAGACTTCCTTACATACAGTCTCAAATATTATAATAAATACCCAACGATAGGTAGATGCATTAATAATTCAATTACCTATGAAACATATTTTTTGGCATATAAATTAAAATTAGTCCCATAATGGTTGTTATTACTTATTAAATGTAATTTGCTAGTTTAATCTGTAGACTAGAATTTTTAGATTTATAATAGAGCCTTGTAATAATACTTACATAATTATGTATAATGCCTTATGGCATGTTCTGTGATCGCAAATAAAAATATTTAATGCATTTTCGGGTTTTATTATGTTTTGTGCATTTTCAGTTTTTATGTCCTAAAAGATTTTGCTGTGGCTTGCGATAGCCCTTTTATTATTCTAAGACAGTAAGAATAGTGCAGAAACCCGGGACAAAAATAAATCAGTTATTTCATATAATTATGTATTTAGGGTCGCGGCAGTCCAATAATGGACGTCTTTCGGCTGAAATGTTGACGACGATTTCACATTTTAATTTACACAATTGTATCCAATCATCTGTTTAGTTTAAAGCATATTACAGTTAAAGCTTTTCATATTACAGGGCCTAAGCTCGGCCCGGGTCCCAAAAATCTGATTAGCAACCCTCTTATTTAATTACCGAAAAATCTTCCACTTTCGAAATCTAAATAAAATAGGTTGCAACACTACTTTAATCATGGAAACTTGTTTTAGTCAGTAAAACCCTGACACTCCCTCACGGTCCAGTAAGAGCAGGATAGGTTATTTGATTATTTCCCATGTAAAAAAGGAGCCCCAGGGCCGTTGGTCACCTAGCTATGCTACTGTAAGCAGTTTTACCTTTACTTGCAATAATAGTATACTCAAGGGCGCCGACTCCAGGGCTCGAGCCAGGGCTTTGAATAACGTTAAAAATTTGGTATCGTTACTTTCATCGGACGAAGATAACGTTATTAGCAGAGGTAACGTTATGCTTGGTAACGATACTTGGGACAACTTTTACCGGTAAACTTACTTAACGTTATCGCTGATTTTATCGATAAATAGTAACGTTACCATGGCCCACGGCCTGATAACGTTACCAAATACATACGAAAAGTACCGTTAAATAACGTTATTTTCTTTCATTTCTTTCTTTCGTCTACTTTAATGCAGTACTGGTTTGATCGCGTAGGTATTCAAATAAAAAACACTTGTGCTGCGCAACTTTTTTCATTATATATAAGAATTACGTACATTTATTATATTCAAATGAAAAAAAAGGCTACGTAATTTGGTACCTGAAACTAAAACGGACACTGAAGATTATTTTCGCCATCATTATGACGATTTTTAGGGTTTATATAAAGATAATAAAGAAAAGGAACTTAGTGATAGTATGACGGTTGACAGGATAGAATGGAAGAAAAAAACGTGTTGCGCTGACCCCAAATAAGATGGGACAAGGGCAGGAAGATGATGATGATGATAAAGATCAGATAATAATGAATCTGATTCAGTATCTAGAGATAAATAAATCCTATACCTACCTAAATCTTTCTCTAACCTTCGATTGCGTGACATACGTCATAAATTTTTCGCTCATATGTTTAATATTTGTGGCTTTGCGGTCTTTTAGTTAAGGCGACACTAAATGTCAGCGACCTTGAACGAGCAAAAGAGGAGCAAGCGTCACTCACCGCCCATAAAGATTATTCGAATAATAACATGTCCTTCATTTATTGAACACAATATGAACAAAAACAGTATATCAAAAGATTGGTAATTAAATTATCTTTTAATTTGAGAAAGTTTCATGAAAATACACCCGATGGTTTTTGCCTGATCTTCGTTTTTTTGTGTCTGTTGGACGTGATGATGGTTGTGGACGTTATGTTGGATTTAAAATCATCAATAATCATGATCTCCCCCTTAATGAATGGCAGTAAGGAGGATAATATATTTCGAGCGTTTGTGTGTGTTTATGGCTTATGATGCACATGAGCAACTGTTATTTAGTAGTTTATGTATAGTATGTTTTCAGTTAATGTTTTTAAGGCAGTCGGGTTTCTTGTTTTGTTTATAATTTAAATTTGTAATTATTTTATTTTTTGAACTAGCAGTTTGATTCAGTAGCAGTTTAGTTGTACGGGCAGAAGAAAAAAAGTGTACATAACACAAGCAAGCATATTATAAATTGGAGGATTATATCCTTGATAAAAATGTTTGCTAAACGCTGAAATATTTTTTCCTTTTATATTTTTATAAATATTGGAAGAGTTACTACTGCCCATTTTGTATTGTTGTTTTATACGAGTACATACACTCCGGTTCGACGAGAAGATCACCGAACTTGAGGAAAAATTGAGCACGATGTTAAGAGGTTACGATAGAGTTTTGTGGGATTATCTGAAGTTTGAAAACAGGGGGAGGACATGATAATTCTCAAATTTGGAAACCTGTTTTATTTCCGGGAGGGTGATCAGCAGTCCCAGGATGGTTTTAGGTTTATCGTCCACAGATCCCTTGTGGACAATATGGTGAGGATCGAGAGTGTGTCAACCAGGGTGGCGTATCTTATACTCAGAATATCATCAAGATATTCTCAGAATATCATTAAGCTCTCTGCTTAGCATTCGTGGACTACGAGAAAGCTTCGATTCGACCGAGACTTGGTCTGTACTGCAATCTCTCCAACGGTGCCAGATTGACTATCGGTACGTCGAAGTGCTGAACTGTTTGTACGAGAAACATAACAATGTCAATCCGACTTCAGGGCCAGATGGTGGATGATGGATGGTGGGTGTGAGGCAGGGAGACGTAATTTCTCCGAAACTGTTTACGGCTGCAATGGAGGATGTCTTTAAGATTCTGGACTGGAGTGGACTAGGCATAAATGTCAATGGCGAGTACATCCTTCGGTTTGCTGACGATATAGTAGTTATGGCTAAGACTACGGAGGAGCTCATTACACTGCTCGATTACTTTAGTAGAGCTTCCGAAAGAGTGGGTCTTAAAATGAACATGGACAAAACCAAAGTCATGGTCAATAACCATGTAGCACCCACTCCGACCAAGATCGGAGACTCTACACTCGAAGCTGTAGACGTTTAGGTTTACCTGGGACAGACAATCCAGTTTGGTAGGTCTAACTTTGAAAAAGAGGTCAATGGTCGAATCCGACTCGGCTGGGCAGCGTTCGGGAGGCTGCGCGGTGTCTTTTCGTCCAACATACTAGTATCTCAAGGCGAAATTCTGAGACCAGTGCGTGTTGCCAATGATGACATATGGTACTGAAACGTAGTCGCTTACAATAGGCCTCATCAGAAAGCTTACAGTCACCCAAAGCGCAATGGAAAAAGCTATTCTCGGAGTTTCCTTGAGTGATCGCATCAGGAATGAAGATATCCGCAGGAGAACCAAGGTCGCCGACATAGTTCGAAGAATTGCCAAACTAAAGTGGCAGTGGGTAGGGCACATTGCTCGTAGAACAGATGGTCGATGGGGCCGAAAGGTTCTAAAGTGGCGATTGCGCATGTGGTGGATGACGACGCACAGGATCGGTCGTTATGGCGACATTTGGGCGAGGTCTATGTCCAATAGTGGACGTCTTTCGGCTAAAATGATGATGATGTGATAATTTATTACTTTTTGTACTTAAAAACAATAGCATTGTATAAGAATGTGAAGTACTCTGGAGCATTTTTATTAGTTTACAACTTGTTTCACATTATGAGCATGGCAGTTGAGAGTTTGTCATGCTCACTCAAATGTCTCGCTGATGGTGGTACGTGTTATTGGGTCATTCGGTTCGATCTTCAAAAGCGACTAATATGATTTAAAACAGTGTCTATGGAGTTCCTTGCACGTTCTTCTCCATAGAGATCTACGCTTTGGAACATGCAGTTTAGCTTCACTTTTTTATATGTATTTGTGTGTCTAACTCTGCTTATCCTGGCTACTTGCGTGATCGTTTTTCGTTCACTCGCTCTGCCGATGCCCCATGCAGATCCCACCTCAAATACCATCTCAATTTCCCAGCCCATAAAACCCATTTTTATTCTAACTCCTCTTTTCACGCGATACGACTATGGAACTCACTTCTAGCTAAGATCCGTCATGATAAAAATATATCTGTCTTCAAAAATCTAGGCAAAGAACGTTACCTCTCTACCATCTCCTAAGTTATATATTATAGTTATACTAGCTGACCCGGCAAACGTTGTTTTGCTATGTATATAATATTTTTTTAACTAAAATTGAAAAAAAAAAAATAGGGGTGGATCACCCTTAACATTTAGGGGGTTAAAAAATAAATGTTGTCCGATTCTCAGACCTACCCAATATGCACACAAAATTTCATGAGAATCGGGAAAGCCGTTTCGGAGGAGTTTAACCACAAACACCGCGACACGAGAATTTTATATATTAGATATATTTTTATAATTTAATTTATGTTTTATCTATCTATGTGTACATTTATTTACTGTTATTGATATATATGTATGTATTATATGATTTAATTTAGATAATATAGTCTATTTAATTCTTCTCTATATTTTTTATACACACTGCGTCTACATCTCTCATCCAGCTCTACTGTCGCAGGTCTGCTGGAAGAAATTTCGTTATAAATAAGCAGGACCTTTGTACTCTTTTATCTGTATTTGATCTTTTCGCATGCCAAATGGTCGTTTTAGTCGTTTTGGTCGTGGCAGTCTATGTATGCATCTTCGTATCTATTCTATCTAGATAGATAGATAGATAGATATTCTTTATTGTACACCAAAAATACATTTTACATTAGGAAATTAACATTAATAGGGTGTCACAATGGGCGGTCTTATCGCTAAAAGCGATTTTTTAAAGACAACCTTTGGATGGATTTGACAGAGGAGAAAAAAAAGATACGCAGGTAGTTCGTGGTGTACTATTTACATATATACAATACATAAACTAATAAATTGATATCTAACTATGTATTTATTGACGTATACACGTACATACATACAAATAAGGTTCTGTTGAAAACCAGCGTCAGGCAACTAGTTGTTGTAGTAGTTGTCTGGCATTTTTACTGAACCGATTTGGCGCAGCCGTGAGAGATTAACATTGTTAGATTTCTTTTTTTTGATATATGTAAAGGCTTTTAGGCCTTTTCAGCTATGTTAATTGGATCTGTAACCTCAAAATGCGATTCGTAATAAGGCGTGGTTTATCAGGCGAAGGGTATAGACACCCGTTACAAATCAAATCATTTTTAGCACTTCAAATACATATATGCATAGATTCATGCATATTTAAACTGTTAAAACACGATTTTGGCTTCACTGGAGTAAAATAAAAAGAAAATACTATTTTAATTTCTCATTCGACTGTACATTGCATTAAACAGAAGGTATGAAGTAAGCGGGGCCGAACTCTCACCACCCTAGTTGGAAAGTGAGTAGTGGGAATAAACCCTTAAGTTATAGTTATTGATTAAGAACTTTTGCTATATTACTTTAAGAAAAAAAATTACAAAGTAATTTTATTTTAATAATTTTGTGTAAAACTAATCTAGCAAAGACCTCTGAAAATCTGCTATTTTACATGAATTTTAGCCCCCATAATGTACTCATATATTAAAAATATAAAAAAGTACACAATACAAGCCTTGCCCTTTTAATATGAGATTCTGAATGACGACAATTTTTCTGAAAAACTATTAAGCGAATGAGTAATGAATCAAAATTACAATAAGAATTAAGAAAATAACTCTTGACTGGGACCAAATCCATTACCGCACGCGTCGTTTGTGAAACCGTACCATATTTAGTTTAGATTTTAGTAGCAACTAGCAAGCTTCGCTTGACTGGCGATGTTGCCGTTCCGTAGTGCGCCGCCGCCCGCGCCACGCCGCGCCGTTTAGGTTGCGCGGGTTGACAACAACGCATTAAGTAACGATAAAAGTATCGATACCTGTAACGTTAATTGGTAACGTTATTTTATAGATTCGATACCAAGGTATCGTTACCCGTGTTACCGTTAAAATGTTAACTTTATGAAAATAACGTTACTTAGCGAAACTTATAGTGTGAATTTGGTAACGTTAACAAGCCCTGGCTCGAGCACCCATGAGAAATAAACAGTGGGTGCCGAGCACCTCTGAAAATAGACATACACAATAGACGTTTTAGCTTACGTATGAATTATAATATTACTTGATAATAAAAACTGAAACCAATATAAAATGAAACCATTATATAAAAATGAAACTATTTTTATATAATGGTTTTATTTTATATTTTTATCAAACATATTTAGTAATTAGGTATCGATCAGTGTGGATTTCTCTTCTCACACATCGCCACAATTTCGAGTCCATCAAATGAGCATGAGCGCCCATGAGGTTTTCTAAAAGCCGGCGCCCCTAATTATACTTTTTGATCTGCCTGACCCAGCTACAGCTAATGAGTGTCATAATTTGTATAAATTTTAGACGAAGTAAGAGGAGCTACATGAACACAATAATAACGAAATACCAAACCAATATAGATGTCACCATAAGGTTTTTCTGTCTACCCTTAGTGAATATCTTGAAAAAAAAAGGCGTGGATTTATACTTTATAGACTCGAGTGACAGACATACGTTGTATGAACCTGGCCAGCGGAACATTCAATCTCTATAAATCTCATTGCATCCATGCCAGTGCTAATCACTTTCAAATTAATTATTTTTAAACTGACTTCATTACACCTAGCATTTGAACCCTGTCATCGCGATCGCGTCAATAGAACCCGTGCCACCTATTATAGTCAAATTGTCATATTTTTTAGTAGTGGCAACTCTGTTATCAGCACTTTCAGTTTTTGTTTACAATACTATCAACCAACGTCATTTGAAATGTCATTGTCAATTTGAATGGCTGTTTCTTTTGATTTTGATTTTCTGTGAAAATGAAAATGGTATTTATTTTAAAACAAAAGCAATGATTTACCTTTAATAATGGCTAATGTGGATACAGAAGTGATCGATACTCAATTTATAGCCGAAAACATCGGCTTCTTAGATAACTGTTTCGATAATTCATTCGTATTACAAAGTTCTCTGCAAGTTGTAAGAGAACACGCTGCAGAACAAAATTATACAGAATTAAAAAGAAGTGGGAAAGTAAGTAATAAACTTAGTAGTTATTCACAAAGCGTTACAATAACCTTAGCAGAGTCTGCACAAAACTGTAGTCAGATATCACAAAGAGAGAGGAGTAATAACAAAAACCTAAGAGACTGGGGATTACCTCCAGAAATTGCAAAGAAATATGAAGAACGAGGTATTACAGAAATGTTTGAGTGGCAGGTTACTTGTTTGGGTAACTCAAAAGTACTTTTTGATTGCTGCAACTTAGTTTACTCAGCCCCAACATCTGCTGGAAAAACTCTGGTTGCAGAAATACTTACAATCAAAACGATTTTGGAACGCCAGAAGAAGGTCATTATAATCTTGCCGTTTGTTTCAATAGTTAGAGAGAAAATGTTTTACCTTCAGGATATACTGTCCAGTTCAGGTATTCGTGTAGAGGGCTTCATGGGATCTCAGTCACCGCCTGGGGGCCTACAGGCTGTCCATGTGGCCATATGTACTATTGAGAAAGCTAACAGTCTTGTAAACAAACTGTTAGATGAAGGTAATATTACAGATTTAGGAGCTATAATTGTTGATGAATTACATCTGCTGGGTGATCCCAGTCGTGGATACATCTTAGAACTACTTTTGACCAAAATAAAATATGTATCATCAAATTCAGAAGAAATACAAATACAAATAGTGGGTATGTCAGCTACATTACCCAATTTAGAAAGTCTAGCTAACTGGTTGGATGCTGAGTTATTTATTACACAGTTTAGACCAATCCCTCTTGATGAATACTGTTTGGTGGGGAATAAATATTATGATAAACAAGGAGTATGTGTTAATACTATAGACATGAGTTTAACTATTGAAGGAGATAATGTTCTGAAGATATGTTTGGAAACTATCAAAGATGGATGCTCTATTCTCATATTCTGTATGACTAAGAATTGGTGTGAGAGTTTAGCACAGTCTGTAGCATCTTCATTTTATAAACTGGGGTGTGAGGACAGTGAGGCAGGCTCTGTTTTAAGAAGTCAGCTTAAGTCTGACAATATTCAAGAAGTACTTGAACAATTAAAGAATTGTCCTGTTGGATTAGACCAAGTTCTAAAGAAAACTATATCATTTGGTGTTGCTTACCATCATGCTGGACTGACATTTGATGAGAGGGATATTGTTGAAGGTGGATTTAAATCTGGGGCCATCAGAGTTTTGGTTGCCACATCTACACTGAGTTCTGGGGTAAACCTGCCTGCAAGAAAAGTTATCATTCGATCACCAGTCTTTCAAAGACAACCAATTAATATCTTGACATACAAACAAATGATTGGTAGAGCTGGAAGAATGGGCAGAGACACAAAAGGTGAGAGTGTTTTGATATGCTCAGAGGCTGAGAAGAAAATAGGGTTTGATCTAATGATGGGCACCTTAGATCCTGTCAAGAGTTGCATTGAAAGTGAAGATAAATATATGAGAGCAGTACTAGAAATGATAGCTAGCCAAGTGTTGTCTACAAAGGAACAGTTAGATTTATACTCTAAATGCACTTTGCTTTACAATCAACAAGACAAATCAGTTACTCAAAACTGTCTCCTAGAAAATACTTTAAAAGAATTGAAAAACTTTGAGTTAGTGAGGATCCAAACTGAAGGTGAGGAGGAGCATTTCATTGCTACTCCTTTAGGAAAAGCTTGTCTCTCATCATCAATGGCTCCAAATGATGGACTGTCTTTGTTTTGTGAGCTGCAGAAGGCTCGCCAGTGCTTAGTTTTGGAGACAGATTTGCACCTTATATATTTAGTAACACCTTACAGTGTGAGTAGTCAATGGGGTAATATAGATTGGATACATATGTTGACACTCTGGGAGTCACTCACTAAAGCCATGAAGAGGGTGGGGGAACTGGTGGGTGTACAAGAGAGTTTTATAATAAGGTGCTTAAGAGGTGGTAATAAGCCAAACAGCATACAAAATAAAGTAAATATACACAAAAGGTATATCTTCAATTTAAATATAAAATGAATTTCTAGCTGGAGTGAATTGTATGTTTACAAATTTTATTTTCATTTAAGGTTTTATACTGCCTTGGCTTTACAGGACCTTGTAAATGAGGTTCCATTAGCCGAGGTAGCAATGAAGTTCCAATGCGCGCGCGGGTTTTTGCAGAGTCTTCAACAAGGAGCTGCGACTTTCGCTGGTGAGTATATTTTTACGGTACCAAAAAGTACAGTACCCCGGTACTAAGCCTATGCCGCCTATCTACATAAGTATTTGATTGTCACAGGGCTGTAATGCCAATCTCTCTCAAGAACCGTTTTATTTTTAATTCTGTTTTCTATTTAATTTTTTTTTTACCACTTTGCCCCTCACTAGGTTTGTGAACGCATCTACGATACAGAGTAATTCTCCTGTGTCGTGGATGCGTTCACAAATATGTAATCTCACGTGCACAAGACACCCAGACTCGGAACAACAATCTCGAGGCCATACCTAGAAATATTTATTCAGAGCGGGAATCAAGCCCGCGACACGCAGCATAGCAGCCACCAACCGTGCCGTAAAATTGATTATATTTTCTTGTTAGATTTACACAGACACGTCCAAAACATAAAAAAGTAAGTAAATGATCAAAAAACATTGATTCAATTTTTCCCTACAGAATACTTGTAATCATTAACCACTATCATGGCAAATAATAAAAAGGAGATAAACACTTCTCTCATCATTCCCAACTAGCCGATTGTTTTCTTAAATTGTGTTTAAAGTACATAATTGTAATTAATTTCTAGGAATGGTAACAGCCTTTTGCCGACAATTGGGATGGAAAAATATGGAAATGTTAATATCACAATTCCAAGACCGTTTACATTTTGGGATTCACTCTGAACTGCTAGAGTTAATGAAATTGCCATCTCTTAATGGTATGAGAGCCAGAACACTTTTCGATGCAGGCTTTGAATCCATTTCCAGTATTGCATCAGCTGATGCAAATACTATAGAAAATATTCTTCATAAGTCAGTACCATTTCAAAGTGAAAAGGAGAGAGATGATGACGATACTGATGATATAAGAAAACGTAATAAAATTAAAAGTATTTGGATAACGGGCTATTGTGGTATCACTACTAAAGACGCCGCCAAGAACCTTATAGCGGAAGCTAGAAAATATCTATCTCTAGAAATAGGCGTTACAGAAATTAAGTGGGATTCGAAATCCAAACCCTCCGATTCTTTAGAAACTTCAAACATTCCAGATAAAAACAATAGCCTAAATGACGTAATAAATCTCCAGAATCAGGAAAGTGATAAGAAAGTAATAAGTCAGTCTAATATTACGCAAAAAAACATAACAAAAGTCAATGCATCTAACAAAATGGTTGAAACGACTAATCAAGTTGCTAAAGATCAAGTAATATCAGAAAACAATAAAAGTGTTCATCTAAATGGAGATAAACAAACTAAGACTTTATTTTGCGATACCAAAGCTTTGATTCATTTCGGTAAAAATGAATTATCCAAAACTGGTGGCAATGATCCGAAAGATATCGGCAATAAAACTGAAAATAACAGTCCAAGTTTATCAAACGACATTATATGGGATTCTTTAAATTTTACTGAAGCTGGTTTGGACAACTCAAAGTTACGCACTTCTGATAAAATGTTTTCACCGAATATTAGTTTTGGTGAAGTTGAAGAAAAACCTGCTGTCACAGAAAATATCAACAGATCAGATATTTTAAGTTCATCTACGCATATGTCGACAAAAGACATCAGTTTATTTTCGTCGGATGGAGATAATTCAAGTTTGTTTGAAGAGAGTTTGCCTATAGATCTTATACCCAGTAAGTTGCTTGACAAAGAACCAACTGTATTATCGAAGCAAGAAACAGTTTCTGATTATGCTAGTATTAATTCTAATACAATTTTAAATGCATTTAAATCCACATTAGTTGATACTGAAGGTGTTGATGATGAAAGCGAAGATATAAAATTGATTTATGATGATGATAACATCATAGAAAGAGAAGTTGCAAAGGTTGAAAGCAATCGTATTGCAGCTGCAAGTAGTAAATTAGTTAAAAATAATCTTGGGGCTTTTAAACGCCGGACAAACTCGTACAAAGAAATGCAACCAGTGATAAAAAAGAAAAAAGGAGAATTTTCAATACAAGAGGACATGAAAATGATAACAAAAAAAAATACATACGTTTCACCAAAGATAAGTAGTTCTTTATCAAAACACTTTAGTATTGAATTTAATCAATACAAAGTGGATTGTTATGTTTTAAGAGGAAATGATATTACTGAGAATTTACACGTAGTTCAAAGATTACAAACAGCATCAATCCATTTGCTTTTGAAAAAAATGAACTTTGCTAGTAATGAAATAATAGGAAGTAACATAGCTGGTTTTAATAAGCCTGTACGGAAAGACGAACAAAGAAATGAAGATTGCCCAATAAAAGGGATTGTTATTTATTTCAATCAAGGAACAAGTATTTTTTTAGACTTAACGTCTTTAGACAGTTTGGAAACGATCAAGAATATATTGCGTAGCTGGTTTAATAAAAACACGTTGAATTTAAAGATGTTGTGTTCGAAAACGGTGAACGTTTACCTAAAACGATGGCTTGGCGTAAATGTATCTACGAACTGTACCGATATATCTTTAATTGAATGGTTAATAGATAGCAGCGAAAAAATTCCGGAAATCGATTACCTTGTAAGTTTTCATATTTAACATTCTTTGTTATTTTTAAAATCCAAATATATCTACTTAGCCTTTTCCCTACTATGTTAGGGTCGAGTTCCAGACTAAACGGATGCAGCTGAATACCAACTTCCGTTCAAAACTAAAACAGTTATTACTTATGTTTTAGACTAAAAAGTATTGTGGAATAGACTTCACAAAAGTGTTATTAAAAATCGGCAATCAGCAAAAAAGGTTCAAGAACTTGGATACATCGGAAGGTCTATGCTTGAAGGCTTGGGCACTTTGGATGGTCGCTGAGAATCAAGAAAAAGTTTTACGATCATCTCTACAACCAGTTCGAAGTGTTATAGGTGCGTAAATAATTTGAAAGTTTTTATAAAAAAATCTCGACAAATACTGTTACAAAATATAACATTTACGTCAATTTCGATACCTACATAGAAAGTTTTACTACTGTCCCTACAGGCGACTGTACTTTTTCTTTTTAGGAAAATCAAAGAAACACAAAGTAAATAAACCCTTGATGATAAGTTTATTAAAGTCCGTCAATATTAACTTCATGATCGTTTGACAGATATCGAAAATCAAATCGCGAAAATTCTGGCCAACTGCGAATATTACGGAATCATCGTAGACAAGGATCTCGCGTCTCGACTTTTGATTGATGTAAGAAATTCCCAAGAAAGTCTGCAAAAGAAGGCGTACAAACTTTGCGGATATCATTTCAACTTTAACTCTTCGAAAGATGTTGCTAAGGTACCTATAAGTTACGCAATACATACAATATGTCGCTTCGTTTGTTGTAGTTTCGTCACAGATATCGAATGTTGTAGTGTTATTTGGCACGTCAAATTTTTGTAAAAGTTGAACCCGGTAGAGCGGTATCTTTATCCCCACTTGTATGTTAATCTTTCTTTACGCCTAACCCTAGATTTTATATTCAATTGTGAAGTTCTGTTTTTGTCAGGTCCTGGGCATATACAACGGACGTAAAGTGAGCACAAAGAAAAGTGTGCTAACTTCGCACAACAGTCCCCTGTCAAGTATCGTTATTTATTGGAGGAAGCTTAATTCTATATTGACGAAAACGTTGTACCCTCTCACGGAACAGGCTTGTATCTACAGTGAAGGAGACAGGTGATACATTTGCTTTCTTTGTTATACGCTTCTTAAATACTTACTTAAGGATACTGACATAGGTCTTAACATTATAAATTACAGAAATATTTTATTAATTATATTATAAACTAGCTTCTGCCAGCACATCCCCTTATGGGGTAAATTTTGGACAATTCTCTCTTAGTGTAGTGTTCTCCTACATTATAAAAGGAAACCTTGTGCAATATTTCACGTAGGAACGTGGAACGTGTCCCGGTAGTTTCGGCTGTGCGTTGATATATCAGTCAAAAGGTTCTCATTTTATATATGTAAATAAATGATGGATAGATGTCTCATGAACTAAAATAACACTATTTCATTTCAAATAATTTAATTTCTTCCGATAAGAAGCTATTTTCACTTATACTATTACTATTCAATAGCCAGCGTATATGTCTGCGTGAAATAACTCTCACCATACTTTGGACCCTTGTTTCATCCCTTTAGGGGGGTTTTGTTTTTTTTTCTTTTAGGTGGGAAAACATCTAATGATAAATCGCGCTTTTGGGCGGAGCGGGAGATAGTGTCATACTTTTACTGACTAAAAACCCACTCCTGTTCCTTCTTTGCCTTCGTCCCACACTACCTGAGGCCCTATTTGGCTTCGACCCTGCTGGGCCCCTACGATTTGCTGACATCCCCCTGAGGCGCGCGTGGAACAATACGCGCCGTCGACGACTTGGGCTCGGTCCGGACGGCTACCGGACGGTCGGACGTCGGGCTACCCATTGCTCACCGTCCGCAAGCCCGCGCTTACGGTGGCCGGAAATCGGAATCGGAATCACGGCGGCGGTTGGGGCATGAGAACCGTTGCCTCACGCGATCGTCCGCCTCCTTTGCTAGCATTACTGCTTCGCAGAATTGCCACTCCTCCTCATACCGGACCATGGCCTGTAACAAGGCCCGACGCCGATAGATCGCCGCCGCCGATCGCTCCACGAGGACACGGCGTTGCTCTGCCCAAGCGTGGCACTCCACCGTGTCCTCCGGGCGGTCCACACAGTGGCGACACCCGGGCGTCGCTTTCGCACGAATCCGGCGCAGGAACTTCCCGAACTTACCGTGTTCGGTGAGAACCTGCGTCATGCGGAAGGTGAAGACGCCGTGAGGTTTTTCCAACCACGCCTTAAAGAGGGAACTTACCGCCGTAATTGTGGCGTGCCCAATCCCTTTAGGGGTTGAACTATGGAAAATCCTTTCTTATTCTATGTGTGACAGTCGGTCGAAAGTAGCAATGACAGTAAACACAGTAATGCTGTAATAGTAGTTAATTACAGAATTAATAGCTACGTAGTTTTCATATGCTACGTAATTTTCTTTTGCTACGATATCTTGCTGTCGCTATTCAACTTTCATTTGCTAGGTAACACAATTGCAAGTTACATTCAGACTGGCAAACGACTGTAGTATAATTCTAAAAAAATTTTATTTAATCAGCATGTGAAATGTTTGGCATTAAAAAGGCTACTTCTATGCCATATCTACTCATAGGAGACCTACTAAACCGGAAGAAATTAAGGTTTCTCTCAACAGTCTCAACCCAGTGAATTATTTCGTCAGTGAAAGGGGTCGATACAGGTCCATGTTGTGTCAGTAATGTTTCATACTTTATTAAGATTAATTAAACATGTAGAGTAGCGGCAGGCCCGGTAAGGAACTACGGACGAGCAATTTATAGCACTCGCGCCTTTACCTTCGGCGTGTCAGATTTTATGTTATCAATCTTGTTCGCTTTAGGCCGAGTAGGTATACATTTCGGCTTTGTTTGAGCCTGATTCTGATTTTCAGATTGAAAGACCATCCCGCACAAATTGAGTGGGCCTAGGTATCTAGAAACAGTTTCTTGGTTTGCACAGAAGGATATACTTGTAAATATTTGTTTTCTTTGTACCTAGTACATTATGGTAGCCTAATGCTTAATTAATTCACCTGAATTAATTAATTAACTGAACCGGTTTTTATCGGTGTCCGTATTATAGCACAACTTTGGAGATGGTATTATAATTTCCTTAGTGAGCGTATATAATTTTAAACAATTTTATTTCCAGATCGTATGTGAATGTATTTTGTTATGCATTTAAACTAACAAAGGACACTTAAGTCAAAAATATGAATGTCAAATAAATTGGAGTTACTCGCAAAGAGAATACCGTATGTATTCTCTTTGCGAGTAACTATAACTACTACGCGGTGTAAATTACAAAAAAAAAATTATGTTTTATTTTAAGCAGTTTACACGTGTCGGGGCGATGGTGGGGGTAGGTTACGCGGAGGATGGGAAGATTAATTAAAGTGAGAGCTTGCCGCAAACCTTACATTTTTTGTTTGCAGAATAAATCCGTCGTATACGATGTTCACTTGCACTGGGAGGATCAGTATGCATGAGCCGAACCTACAGAATGTGCCGCGCACCTTTTCAATTCCTGCTGAATACTTGCACAGTGTTGCCAGTGATGACGTTGTGGAGTTCAACTGTAGGAACATATTCAAGGCGGCCCCCGGCCACGTCATTGTGTCGGCAGACTATTGTCAGCTGGAAATGAGGATCCTGACGCATTTCAGCAAAGATCAGGTGTTAATGAACATTATGAACTCTGATATGGATGTTTTTAAATCTATTGCGGCGTCTTGGAGTAATTTACCTGAAGAGGAGGTAAGATTTCGTATTTGATGAATTAGGTTGTATTACGAAGTTACTATTTAATACTTTCAATAACTTATGGTGTCAGTGAAATCCTAAAAGTGTGTAAATCAATAATGAATATTGTACAGGGGTGTAAAATAATAATAATAAATTATGATAACCAAACTTAGAACATCCATTTTTGGAAGAAGTAGGTATTGGTTAACTTTTGGTTTTCTGATTAGTTGAAACGAAGTACCTACATGATATTACTTAATCAAAATATAGCATCCTTTTTCAAATCGTCCCAATAGTATCCATCTTCACACCTCCAGAAATGACTTGCAATGAATGCGATGATAGAACTTCACTAATGATTGCTGACCGCTATTACCTTTATAATGGTTGTGTCATTTTAGACTTTAAATAATTCATATTTTTGTATCCATCAAAGAAAAAGAACTTTCAAAGCGTAGAACCAAATCACGGCACATCAAATCTGCGACGCCAGTCCTCTATATTCAGTATAATCATAACAATATATTGTTTGTTGCTCTTTGAAGCTCTACATAAAAGAGCACTTGACTGAGCTCCGCTTCTCATATATTTAGCATATAAGTTATGACTTTTTTACGCGCGATATTGGAAAAATATTGAATTATTAACAGGTAGACGATGATCTCAGGCAGAAGGCTAAGCAGCTTTGCTACGGGATTATTTACGGGATGGGGAACAAGACACTCGGCCAGGTCCTCGACGTATCGGAGATGGAAGCGGCAGTGTTCATGGACTCGTTCTATAAAACCTATCCGGCCGTGAAAGTGTTCACTCAGTCGGTTATAGAAGAGTGCAGGGCGAAAGGATACGTTGAGACGCTCACCAAGCGGAGGAGATATTTGCCCGAGATTAAAAGTGTTGTTGGAGCTAAAAAGAGTAAGTTTAATAGAGAACTGCTTTACGGTACATAAACTGTAATGAAAGTAGCTTTCTTATCAACAAATCAATTTTGAAAACTCCCATTTATTAATCGGTATTAAATAGCAGACAAAATGATTCTAACATAGTTTTATTTTCGTACAAAAGTGGTGTCGTGAAATAACTTGGTAATTGAAACCCTCTTTTAACTCAGGTGCGGCAGAGCGTCAAGCAGTAAATACAACCATCCAAGAATCAGCTGCAGATATCGCGAAGGCGGCAATGTGTTCCATTGACACCAGGACTGACAGCCTCGACCCGAAGCCTCACCTTATACTGCAGATGCATGACGAACTCATCTACGAAGTGCCAGAAAAGTACCAACACTACTTCATCACTATAATGAAACAAGTCATGGAAGACACCGTCAAGCTAAGAGTGCCCCTACCCGTGAAAGTAAAGTCCGGCCTCACGTGGGGCACTCTAAAAGAAATCAAGTTTTAATCATGAATTCAATTTAATTGTTTAGTCTGGATTCTGTGATATTTATTCGTTTCACGTGATATTTTATCCTCGTAATGTATTGTAATTCGATTTTATAGGCAATAAACTATAGAACGTAATGTATTGCTTTTTTTTTACTAGGTTCGCTAAAATGGTTGCTAATAGAAAGTTATGTGAGCCACCCTAAATACACTTATCTAAAAAATATTGCGGCATTTAAAAACGAATTTGCCAACAGCCTTTATTCGAATCCACTCGACATCAACATGTAAAAAGCCTTTCATAAACAACGCGGTATTCGAGGAAATGAAAAAACATGAGTACCGCGCACCTACCGCTTTTGTTCATGTCCACACTATGTATAATTAAGTAAGCAAGAAAAACCGCGGGTGCATGTTAATAGAGTCGCAGTGAGGAACTTGCCAAATTCCGCCACAGTAGGGCCATCCTATACTATATTACCAGTTTAGTTGTTACTTTTTGTATTATTGAAATAATTTGCTTTTCATGTGTTGGTTTAACAATTCTACAACTATTTGCAACAATTCTATGACTTTGAGCGTCAATGCATAGGTATGCAAAGAAATATTTGTCACACACGACTTGAAAATAATTTAGTATAGGTACCAATACTTCTTACATATTCATTAGATTAATTTGGTATGTTAATTCTTATCAATATTGAGGTGCCTACATATAAAAGTAGTATTTCATTATTTTAATTTTATAGTGTCGGAGGTGCTGAAATTGGTCCTTGTGTTAGGTAGCGCAGCGCCATCTCAGCGGGGCTTTCCACGGGTTTTCCCGGTTTTTCGCGACAGCGGTAGAGGTCGTGGGGTGCGCGCGCCCCCTGCGCAATCAATACCTGCGCCGTCCGCCGCCGTGCCGAAGGCTCGCTTGTCACCCTCCGTCACGTCAGCCGAGTGGCGAACGACGCGCTCTCACCGACCACTTCACAATCCGACATAAATGATCTTTCATAATCCGTTCCCAAATGTTTTATCACTAGATCCCGTAAAATGTGCGCGCTAAGTCGCCAGCTCGAGCGTCCGCGAGTCAGCTCGCGAGTTCCGCGCGTGTCTGCATAATATAACGACGATGTTTTACGTTTGAGTTTACGTCTCAACTGAAACAGGGAAAATGCATCTTCACTTCGAGAGAAACGTTAATGCAAAATGCGACTGCTCCATTCTGTCGCTGTCCTGGATGGGAAAGGTGCCCGACGAGCTGCCCGAGGTGAGTTTAACACATTTTTAATTTAAATACTCGCGTTGCCTAGGTCTCGCTGAAAAGAGAGTCTATGATCGCCGCAACTTCGCTACGTGTAATACTAATTTTAGAATCTACCTACGTGTGTGTGATCTTGGCTATTATGTGCGGAACCTAGGCTCAATGCCATTTTACAAATCAATATTTGAGCAGTATATTTTATGTCATATTCACTTATTTATTGTTTAATTGCTAATGACTACCTCAAATTAAATGTTCAAGAAAATATCTACCTGTGTGTCACATTAACTTTCAGTATAAATTAATGTGATCCATAGTTACGTAAAATTTTACGTCATTTTTTTTGTTGATAATTTTGACATTAAGTCCTGAAATAACGTAAATGTGGACGATAAACAAAAGCTACACACACTTTGGTACTACATAACGTGGGAAAACGCTTATAGGCTCATAGTATCGACTGTATCTACCTACGTAGATATATTGTTCCATTATTCATTGTTTTGTTAGACAAACGTAACATAAACCGGGGCTGCTTTCATGAATTTGTTTATGGAGACTGAAATAGGTTTGAAGGATTCCTTATGAAATGTTTAGGAGCCACTTGGGACTTTAATCTATGTAACGACGCCGAACCCAACAGTCGAAGCCGTTACTTAACCGTTAGTATAAGGCGTTAAGGGGTCTCATTCAATTAACCTTTTTTCGGCTCTACCAGCTTTTGACCTATTTAATTCCATTTCTATGCATTGCTCGTCACCTCGGGGTAATTCGGTCGTGCTGCCGCGAAACATCCCATAAGAATGCAACAATGTAGGAACCTCGCGATGGGCCCCGCGGAAATGGGAAGAAAATTGCTTTTTTTACGACTGTCATCGAAAGGAATAAATAGGTAATTTTATAAGGAAAGTCTGGATGCTCTGTTTTTGTTCCAATGAATATCTATAGGTACAAGAATGGATCTGTTTCATACACTGTTGATAGCTGTGTATGAAACAGTATACACAGTTATCAAGGCCCTTTACATTATTGGTTTTATTTAGCTAAGGTATCTTATTTTTATTTTATAGATAAGATATTCTTTATTTGTGTAAGCATTGTATTCATACAATAGCATGCAAGATAGAAATTTATTATTTGATTCCAGTCATGTTTAGCCGTAAGTGTCGGCGTACAAAAATTTATAACATTGAAAATTTAACTAAAAAATAATAAATAAATCTTCACACAAAAAAAAAAAATATTACCTCGGATTTCAATTACAAAATTTATAACTTTTAAAGACCATTCAATGCGAAGTTATTTTTATCTTATCATGTCAACATTCAAAATTCATTAAAAACAGTAATTTAAAACAAATACAAGAACAATGTCAAAGTTACAAAATATATATTAAAATTAGAAGATTTATGTCGAATTTGCAACATGAATGTCAATATTCAAAATATAGGATTAATATGTAAAAACTACAATATAAATGTCAAAATAACAATACAACTGTCAAAATTACAATATGAATGTCAAAATAACAGTATAAATGTCAAATTTGCAATATAAATGTCAGCATTACTATATAAATGTCAAAATTACAGGATTTATGTTATAAGATAATGTCAAAATACAGAAACCATGTCAAATTCACAACCGCAAGCATTAGTATCAGGAAAAACGTTAATTCAAAAAACTTTTTCGGCTAGAAATTCGGAGACACTATATTATGCTTTTTGCATAAGGAACGTTTTTAATTGACACTTGAATGCACTACTATCCAACTCTTTCCATCGTTTAGGCAATGTGTTAATATATATTAGCAAAAGTTTGGTTGGGTTGTTTACTTTTAGCTTCGACACTGCAGTTTGCACGAAACCCGGCTGCTTTGTTTGAAGGCCTAATTGTCATTCCTATGTAACCAGTTCTACATTTCTGTACGCTTTACTCATCCTTAGCGTTTTTATTCTTTTGTTTTGGTATCAGTGCCCTTTTTACATAATTTTTAAGGTTCCGTAGTCAACTAGGAACCCTTATAGTTTCGCCAAGTCTGTCTGTCTGTCCGTCCGCGGATAATCTCAGTGACCGTTAGCACTAGAAAGCTGAAATTTGATACCAATATATCAATCACGCCGACAAAGTGAAAAAATAAAAAGTGGTAAAAAAATAATATTTTATTAGGGTCAAAAAAATCACTCCCCACTTTACGTGTAGTGGGAGTCCCCTACACGTAAAGAGGGGAGTGATTTTTTTTTCATTTCAAACCTAACGTGGGATATATTGGAAAGGATTTTAAAAATGAATAGGGGTTTACTAAAATAATTTTTTGATAATGTTAATATTTTCGAAAATAATCGCTCCAAAAGTAAAAAAGGTGTGACCCCTCTAACTTTTGAACCGTAACTTTAGAAAATATAAAAAAATCTCAAAAGTAGAACTTTATAAAGACTTTCTAAGAAAATTATTTTGAACTTGATGGGTTGAACAGTTTTTGAAAAGTTGTACAAAATATTTTCAGAACTAAGTTTGTAATTTAACCGTATATGCAAGCATTTTTTTAACTTAGTTTACATATTTTATTATTCTGAGCGTATCTTCTTTCAAATAAAAAAAGAATTTCTAAAATCAGTTAACGCAATCTAGAATTACCAACGAAACCCCAATCTAAATAACCCGTCCAGTTTGTATATATTAGTAACCCAATTTCCCGAGAGATGGAGCTGTACTTTTGGCTACTTCGCGCCGTTAAGATTTTTCCTGAGTTAATGGGGTCGGGATGGGAATGTGTTACTATATTGTCGAATTGTTCGGTTGGTCTCTCGTTGATATTGGGGGTATTTGTTCTTGCTGGTTGTCTGTCGTTCATGAACTCTTAAGTGGGGACACTTATTGTGACGGACGGGTAACTACGGAACCCTACACTGCGCGTGGCACGACACGTTCTTGGCCGGTTTTTTTTTTCTACCAATGATCTGATTAGTTACAAAGATATCGCAGTATCTTTTGGGTACCTCTCTCACATTAAAATTACCTTAGAAAAGAAGATAACCAGTTGATGACGCTTACTGTCCGATCGTGTGTGGAATACTATAGCCAGATATGGGCTGGTGCTACAAAATGCCACCTTTGGATTCATTGGAGAGGCATGATGTGAAAAGGCTAATTGGTGATCCAGATTTGGTAGAGACCAATCTACAAAACCTGGAGCACTTGCGTAGGGTAGCCAGGCCCTTCAGTATTCTATGGGACGCATTTTGGAGAGTGTGCGCGGGAATTACATGACATGATTCTGTCATCACTTTTCTATCATCGGACATCGGAGGTTGAGGAGTGGCTGGAAAGGCGTCTCGGCGTCCTCACCTTCCGCATGACGCAGGTTCTCACTGGACATGGCAAGTTCGGGAAGTTTCTACACCAGATTCGTGCGCCTCAAGGATATGTCAGCAAAACCGTAGGGGCCCAGCAGGACCAAAGCCTACTGTAACTTGGGCCTTGGCCTTGGGCATGTGTTCGCTAGTGAAAGGAAAACCCGGGGCCCAGGAACGCAAGGCAAAGAAGGAACAAAGGAGTAGGTTTTAGTTAGTAAAAGTCTGACACGCCCTCCCGCACCGCCCACCATTGTCATTGGATGACATACCCACCAAAAAAAAAAGTTACCGGCCTTTCCCCAAAATCTTCCCCTTAAAACTAAAAAAAAAAACATACATTCAGCCGAACATAGCACCTCCTCCTTTTTGAAGTCAGATAATAAAACGAAATGCAGTGAAAATCGGAACTTGATAACTAATACAAGTTATTATGATGGTGATTAGCGTAAACAAATTACACTTAACTTACTTACCTTACTACTAATTACTACTAATCTTAAAATATTAACAAAAGGTGACAAAAAAATAAGGAGAATTTCTAGTTTTCTATACATGATGAAAGGTTATGGTTCTCGTTCTGGTATTAGGGACATAATCATCATCTACGAAACATTATACATATGTATACTTTAGATATATCGGGATATGTTAATGGTGTACACACCAGAGTTGTTGCTTATGCAAGTTTTTACTGTATCAGTGGATGCTGCTGACAATGCTGATTTTTAAAGATCAATATCAGCGGATGCTAATGCTGATAGTATTTAATTACTTAAATAAAATATGTCTTACAATAAAACTGTTAGTAAATGTGATGTAAGATGTGATATTTAGTAGCAGCTTCCTGATTTTCAATTTCACAACTTAAAAAACAGGCATATTCTTTTGGATACTTGAACTTTAAGTATTTTCTTAATGAAGTATTTGTACGCCCTTTGCGAGAATAGTCTTTATTAAAAATACTACACTGTGCGTTACAGATACCGGCACGGATCTTGAGCGCTGAGTTCTACAGTTCTACTTGCGCAACAGCACGCAGAAGTGAAATATCGGGTCTCTTTAGTAGTATGAAAAGAGACGCGGGGGCGGGGAATGTTATCCTTGTACAGTGATTGGCTCGCCGATGTGTACGATGCGCAAAGCGATCCCCGCCCTTTCGCCGAGCGCTCAAGTTTCGTGCCGCTATCTGTATCCTTGTTTGCAAACGTGAAATATTTCCATATCGCACTTTTCATTGGAGGATGCATTGTGAATTTGAGTATGGTTTATTATGTATTTGTTACACAACTAACTAGCGTTTAACCAATTTATGTTTAAAAAACTGGGCAAGTGCGAGACGGACACGCGCCCTGAGGGTTCCGTACAAACTTATCTATGTAAATAGTTCAATTCAGGAATGGAGTCTCGGAAGATTTTTCCGAATTCCAAAAAAAAAAGTGTGACGTAACAATAAATTTACAGTTTTCAGATTTATTCCTATACTTGTGTTATAAGACCTTGCTTTATGCCAAATTTCAGGATTCTGGGTCAACGGGAAATAACCTATAAATTTTGATTTCCTCGAGAGTGTCGAAATGTGCGTTTTTAGCCTCATAAACCGAAGTATCTTTTTTCTCGTTATCTTAGGGCGGAATTCAACAATAAAACTAACGTTAGCCGCTGTCACTAGTGTCACTTATCTGTATTTTTCTTTTGTTGTATTTTTACAAGTGACACAAGTTTGATTTTTTTACAGCTTCAAGAGTCCGCTGACCTGAGTATATGGTTTTAATTTCAACTCGATACTTCGACGCGTTCCTGAGATAAAGGGTCTTTACAGCAAAGTGATCCTATATGGGTTTCGTTTTTCGCTTTTGAGGAACGGAATCCTATAAACAAACGGCTGAGGGAACAAGTGACAGCGTTTTTTGTATATCTGTCTATGATTGGTCAAAAGTCCACTTAGATCGCGCTAAGTCCTGCCTTCAACGAACATATTACGATGTGAATGTCAGCATCAAAAATCAGCATCGATTGTTGCTGATGCTGATGCTGATATACGCAACAACCCTGGTACACATATAGGTACACTATTCACATATCCTATATATTTTCAATGTTAACTAGCGTAACCAGCAAAATAATTAGTTATAAGCGTCACTTGAATTCGTCTAAAACCGTCCGTCTGTGAAAAACACATATCTCGCTAATTTATTCAGAAATTTCTTTCTACAATACGAAGTCTACCGTCGAAGAAATTATTTAAATATAGGATCTTATATAAATTGTTTCAGTGTGGGTTGTACCTCTCGTATAAAAATACTAAAATTTTGCCCATCGAGTCGTGAAAGGATAATTTATAATCATATTTCTATTACTAATGGATTTTTCTTTCACAGGAATTCACTGTAGGATCCTTCTCGCAAATATATTTTAAATCGACTCTGAGTCCTCATTAGTCACAGGCAGTTGGAGACACTGAACTATGAGCACGCTCCACGTTTGTGACTGGTTTAATGAAGTGGCGGCGTCTCCATTTTAAAATTTCCGACCGATTTCACTCTTTAATAATGTTATACATTAGACTAGAGCACTCGGGGAACCTTAAGAGTTTCCTTTAGAGCATTGTATAGATTTATCAACATTTCATAAAATAATCTTCTTTTTTTCCTCAACTCTATGTTATTCAATCGTCCCTTTCAACTGCTTTTAATTAAGGCAGATAGATTAAGTAAAGAAATACTTTAATTATTTTTTTCCGCCTTTAGCTAAAAGTGGTTCCAAGTGTTTTACTGAACCTTGGATACGGATTAATTTTGTCATTGTTAGGAGAACGCTATTAAGCAAAGTCTTCAACTTTAACGGGTCTACAGGAGTGCTTTATGTGTGTTAATTAAGGATTTTAAAGTCGAGTTTAAGGGCTTAAACTAAGGGTTTAAAGGGGCCTTTAAACCCATTCATTTGTTAAAGCCCTATTAGGTCAAATAACAAAGGTAATCAAAAAAATTGTAAGAAAAGAATGGAACTTTGAATGGTAATATAAAAAATGTTATCAATTTGTCAACCCTTGGAGTGATTTCCCAACAGAATAGTATAGATATTGGTAAGAAATGAGCCCTAATTGGGGGGCGATGTATGGATTAATGGAGGGAAGGGTGTCGGATCGTAATATCTAGCTAATTGCCAATTTTGCCTTCGATCTCCGGTCTGCCGCCGTCGCCGGGACGGGCATGCACCATTACGTGCCTGTTAATTGCCTGGCTTCCTATTAATGCGGCCCGTACGAGTGAACATGCTATTTGTAGCAATATTGAAAATTAATTATTCGATATGTGCAGGCGACTCACAGCCTTTCAGGTTTACATCTCGCGCTATGATTGTTACTCTATGTTTGTTACTCCTTTACGCTCAAATGGTGGAACGAATTTTGATTAAATTTGGCTAATGCTATCCGTTTGTCCCATGTCCTTTTTTAAATGGGAAACCATCAAATGACTTCTCCCGCTCTGCGTGGAGCGAAAATGATTGTCAGACTTTTACTGATTAAACTCCAATCTTCCTTCAGTTGCCCTTTTTGCGAGGGCTATGCTATCTCTGTCGAAAAATCGACAATTGGGTAGACCGTGTCCTGAAAAGGACATTGTGTAGTAAATGAATAGGTTACTTTTTATCCTGAGAACATGTTCCCTTGGCATAATTTTCTGCTTTCACGCAGGCGAAGCCGCTGGCAAAAGGAAATAAAGAATACAAAGTTTTCAACACGCTAGTGAAACGTTTCAGTTGATTGCATTAACATTTTCTTTAGAGGCACCATATCTCATATGTGCTATACCTAGCCTGGAGGGAATGTTTGATGTGCTCTAACGAAGTTAGCTAACTGCGAATGCGAGAGTGTTCAAAGATTTAATTTGTTACCTACCCTCTTAGAAGCCGGGTGTAACAGGAGTCCCGTAAAATTATCCGTAGGGTCACTCTAGTCCCGGAGAACTGTTAAATTACTTCCGTTAGTGAATGTTATATCGTTATGATTTTTTAAACCAAAGTTGAAGGAGAATGGCTCATGTTATTAATTACCGTGGGTGCTTTACTATTATTACTACCCTTCCGGCTTAGGCTCCCCCTTTCAATTAACGTATAGTTATGTACTTAAATAAAATAGGTATGAATGTTTATTTATTTAAGCATTTTGGTGTAATTACATACTGCAATTAGAAATTAACCCTAAACTATTTAGTATGGTATATAAATTATGTGTGTGGCTAGTAAGTAGTCTTTGGACAATTTTATCTTAAGAATTTAATTTTTTTTTTACTTGCGGTATAATTATGTCTCTAATAGGTTCAGCTCAATATGAAAACATTAATTCGTGACAGACACATCACAACTTCACAACACATCGGCAACTTACAGAATGATACAATGTAAGTTTTCAATGGAAATCATATTTTCATATCAAGCTTTTAACCTTGCGAATACTGTAATTAGAGAAACAATAGAAAGACAATGAAAGACCGAGCGCCGGCGTTTGCTTGGGGTTTAATGATGATGGGGCTATCTTTTTGCGCTCCATGCACCATGGTACCATACTAATGCATCTCAATCTAAACATTGATAGTTAAACAAAAAATCCTTAAAAAAAATAAATTAACCGACTTCAAATTATTTATTCAGTATTTATATATAAACACCCTCTTAAATAAAATAATTAAATATTAACTAAACTATACTAAAACCTAACTATGTACATAAATATAATACAAAAACACAAAGTACACTCAGGCATCGAAGTACTCCCCCACATCGTGGTCATCCGAAAATGTGCCCAGAAGACTGGCAGGATTGCCACGTTGAATGGCAATGCTAATTCCTTGGACGAAGAACAATCCAGCCCTCTGGTCACGCAGTGTCGCTCAAAACTGTAATTGGTAATTACAGTTTTGAGCTGTTTGGGGTCGAAACGCTTGGGTCATGGGGTCCGAGTGCGCGCCTCCTTTTTAAGGAAATTTCGCGCAGACAAAGTAAAAGAAATACACTAAAAAGTGCTAAATAACATAAAGAACAATGGTCACTCTCCTAACATGCTTGGACCTTATGAAATTAGTAAAACGTAACTTGATAACACATATATCGTTTGATTTGCTTGAATGAACATTACTAAGTACGGCATTCAATATATTTTTAAAAGTACGGAAAAACTAGTAAATAATTAAAATGTTTTTTTAACGATATGTGGTTTATTAGTAATCTGTAGCATTTCAAAAAGATGTCTAAAATAGTTTATGGCGGTTTTGTTTTAATTATTCAAAAATGGATTCCTCAGTTGGTTTATCAAATTAACTATTCGTAAGAAGACATGACTTAAAGAACTTAGTATCCAAGACAAAAAGTAAACAATATTGTTTGTCAAAAATAGGGTGGCTCCATATTCGATCAATTTACGGCATTTTCAATTTTAAGATGCTGAATATTTTTTTAATTCATGACTCAATTCAATTAAATAATAAAAAACAAAAAATTCTGTTAGTGGCTTATCTTAGATTAAGTAAATAGGTACCTAACAAAATTATAAACAGTTGACATAACCTTGGATTTAATTTTGATTTAGAAATTAAATCGATATGGTCTTTAGAAAAAGTTTGGGCTTTTCTAAGAATGTTAACATTACGGATACGTTCTTAAATAAGATATTATCAAGCTCTCAGCAAGATCTCATAGCCCAAGTATAGGAAAAACGTATGAAAACTGATTTTCTAGTTACGTCAAAAAAAAAAAACATTTTTGCGATTCGGAAAAATCTTTAGAGACTCGATTCGTGAATTGAACTGTTCATAGGTAAGTTTATACGGATCCCTCAGTGCGCGAGTCGGAATCGCACTTGCCCGGTTTTTTTTAGTCGGTTGTATTTTTTTTGTAAAAAGTTTTTTATTTTACACTTTTTAATTGCGGTACCACAACTAAAAAGTACCCCTCCGTTAAACTTAAAGTCATCACGTATACGTATTATGTATAAACAAAGCAATTTTACTTGTTACGACAGTTCTGCTGTGATCCTATGAAGAGTTTCGTTCGATACCTTCGAAGTTCATCATCAGATCATAACAATATTTCTATAGGACCAACTCGGAAGTATAAACTTTCGATCAAAAAAATAATTTTCAAAATCAGTCCACAATTGACCGAGAAATCGGTGAACATAAATTAAAAAAAAAAATACATACAGCTGAACATAGAACCTCCTTCGTTTTGAAGTCGGTTAAAAAGCTAGTAAAAATTGTGTTGAGCGTCACAGTACTGAAAAGGTTACCGTAGCAGCATATACTTTATTATTATATATTTATTTATTTTATTTTATTCAAACCATTATATAATTATGTACGTTAGGTAAGTACTCGCCTACCTACTAGTAATGATTGTACAATAGAATGCATTTTCATATTCGTTGTAATCAATTCACATGACTAACGTCAAACTGCAATTTAAAGGCAACAATTCTTCGCTGCACTGCTCATTATTGCAAGGCCAAGGTCTCCATTCGAGGCTGAGCTTGTTAAATTTGCGGCTCGAATAAAAATATGCTTTATTTGAACAGGAGGAAGGCTGGAAGTTGAACCGCAACAACTACTATCAGGAGGGCTGGCTGGCTACTGGCAACGTGCGCGGGGTGGTCGGAGTGACGTTCACATCGTCGCACGCGCGCCGCCCGCATGAACTGCCGTTGCGTACAAATTACAATTTGCGGGGACACCGATCAGACGTACGTATTCCTTTTCCTTTTTTTTATTGTGATTCATATTTTCTACAAAAAATAATTATGCCGCGGGTCTCACAAGAATTCAAAGTTCAGTTGATTCATTCAATATTATTTTCCTTCGCGAAATGAAGGAACCTTATTCGTAGCATATTGGTCCCGTCCCTTCAGCGCTTTTTCGCAATACCTATGTAGAGAAACTTCATTGATTTTCTATTTAGGTCTGGGTTCAATATAACTCTACCCGAATCTACCCTGACCTAAAAATTTAGGTACCTCATCCATTTGAGGTTTTTGCCAAAACAAAGTCTACTTTACGGTTTTGACGGCGAAACTCGCGGTAAATTCACGTTTAATTTCAAATCACAACCTCGACAATGGTTTTCGATTGGATATGATGTCGTAAAATGACATTACACTGCCATAATATTTGAATTGTTTCCAATCCGCTGAATTGTGCATTTGGTATAAATTCCCTCCTGAAGTATAAAATGACAGGAGCTGTATGAATAATGCAAACGGCACTTAAATTGTGACCTTTCGATTTGTCAGGTAAGCGACAGCCTAATCTCGATACATATCAGTGTTAGTGACATCGCGTCCATCGCGTGATGCTATCTCATGAAAAGGGCAAAAATCTAAGTATAGATTTGATTGGACTTACATAAGATAGCTTACATAAGAAGTAGCGGCTCCTATCTACCTGCCTACGCATTTGAAAGGTTTTCCTCGCATTTGGTTTTTGAAGATGATGGAAAGCTTGTTCGCTCAAGGGGTCGGGACTCTGCGGCCACGCTAATGACATTCTATGAATACTACAGGTTCCAGTGAAAATCCGCGCATAAATAATTCTACCTGAAGATCATTTTGGTAAGTGGGCCGTGCTCACTAGAAAAAATATTTCGCACCAAAAATCTGTTGTAAAACGAGTTACGACGCAGGTATTCTTTTTATTGAAGAAAAAAAAGGAAACCTTACCGGTATTACAGAGCTGAAAACGTAGCGAACTTGCAACTTATTCACGTTAGAAACTTTGCATTCACTGAAATGTGGGAGCTGTAGATACGCAGGTGCTTTTAACAGCTACATAGCCCTGCTTTGCGCATTGGCGTATATGTTTTACAAAATAAATAAAAAACCCTGCGGTTAGCAAAAAGCAGATGTGAAGTGAGATAAACGTACGAGCCTTTAAAACACTGCACCATAAAACCATTACAAAACGTATGATTTTTCAACTGAACATACTCTTTCTTATTGTCTTCATTATAAATTCTCGTGAATCCTGGAAGAAGACCTTTCCTTAATAAACTGTACTTATTTACAGACTTTTCTGTATTGAATGTTAAAACTCTGATTTAATATCGTTCTTCAGTAGGTATTCCTTTGTCCCCGTTATTTGTTGTTCTGTACATCTGTAAGTAGATATTATATTGGTAGGATTCACGTGGCGTAATTTAACAATCACGGGATCAATCAGTTGAGGACATTCAAGATGTTCGTCACAAACAATAGAACACGGCATTAGTATTTTAATTTTTTTTCTGTCTGTGTTTATTGTGTATCTACCTAGGATTGAAAGGTTATAATCTACCAAGCTTGTCGATGCTATCGACAATTCGACATTATATGCCTTTCATTTTATCACCACTGCTTTGATGTTGTGCTTTGGGTGCAAGTTGGGGTAGTGCTCTATGGTTTTTCTTACCTGTATTAAATTTTCTTTTGGTGCGGTATTCTTTTGCAATGTGCTTACCTGTGTCGTAGCCTCACTTTCTTTGTTTTATTACGTGTCTTTTTTAATCATCGTAATGTTCCATACATCATTATACCATTTTTTTTGTTTTTATTTGGTTTAGGGGTTTAGTTTTATAATTTAATTCAGCTTTTATGTATTGTATGTTTATTTTTCAGTGTGCTAAATCTAACAAATGTTTTATCTATCTATCTAAAAAAACTTCTTCCTAGATTAAATTACGGTTAGGTACTAGTAAGTACCTAATCGTAATTTAAGCGTATTTTCTTACAACCTCCAGAGGTTGTGAGAAAATACGCTTAAATATGGATTCAGTCATAAATGAGTTTGTAGCTAATTAAAGTGGTCTAAAAAAATCAATCCTGCATGATACTCTTCCAGCTGTGGTCTGAAAAGAAAACTTAATTGCTTAATTGCAACTTACAGTTTTAATTATATTATAAAACTAGGTTTGTTGCGCAGCTAACCTATTCTCTCAAGTCTTATGATATGATTTTCAAACTTAGCTATGCAGTATGCAAAGCAAGCTGGGGATGCGAAGTTTGCACAGTTTTGTTTGCACATCTTGCAAACGAAAAAAGCGTAGAAATGAGTGGACTTCGTTAGATTCAAAAGGCAAAGTCCTCGAGCGTCTTATATGACTTTGTTTTAAGCCGCACCCCATCGTGTTCAAGTGGCACTCGCGACCTACAGTGGAGCCCTTTTATATTTATTCAAGCATAATATTTGCAAAAATAACTCTTAGGTTCTCGCGTTGTACCTATTTATTCGTTGAACGGTGGCGTCAACGTGTTGTTAATAATAGACTGTGCCAACACCTGCAGCCGACAGGCAAAAATGTAATTACCGAGCTTGGAACTTTTTGTTTATCGAGCCCAAATAAACAGTTGAAGTATTGTAGCACCTACTTCGATAAATTAATATATTCTGAGGTAAAGAATATTTTACCGAGTTCCCAAAGTAATTTCGAATGCAGAAACCCCATGAGGCTGTTATTGCTCGGTGGGTCTTAGCTTAAACTTTCGTTTTTGGATGAACATACGTACTTCGTGATTTAGGATAGTAGGTAAACGTAAGCTCACAAAGGGCTTTTTTATGTTGGGGAGGTCTCGTCGTTATACACGGATATCAACCTTCCACTACTGGGAATAGGATTTATTTAGGACCTTCGCGGTTGTCTGGACTGTTGCCAAGTTGTACTCCGATAGATCCCAACCTAACTTCTTTCTTATTCAGCAGAGTCGTCTTTTTTCTAACTCGCAGCTACTTTGAAGTAACGCATGGTTTTGCTTTAATTGGCTTTATACGGTCTTCTCAAAAATCCGGCTCATCATTATTTGAGAAACATTAAGACTTATCGTGATACCTCGTCCACACCCTATGTTAACTCATTGTTAGACTCACAACCTAAATATACTTAGGTAGCCTGTATGCTGTGAGCAGAAGCTGCACAGACATAGGTACCCTAAGAATACTACTCGTAACGTGCACACACACTGCTGTTATCTATACAGGCGACCTCATAAATTGAATGCTCTCAGTGCGG
The DNA here is from genome assembly GCA_949316375.1 of Mythimna vitellina. NCBI lineage: Eukaryota > Metazoa > Arthropoda > Insecta > Lepidoptera > Noctuidae > Mythimna > Mythimna vitellina. The sequence continues at coordinate 7,231,748 of OX438686.1, forward strand.
AGCCGAGAGCCTTGTGTCAAACGTGTGATAGCTGGCAGAGTGTGTGTAACGGCGGATTCCTTCGCATCCCGGCTGTTTTCTCTAAGTGGGTGTAACTTATTCGGAGCGAAGGGCACGTGGAATGTGTAATAACATTGTGTCTTGAGCGAGACGGCTATAATCTTCAAATATAGTCTTTTTTGTACCTACATCCCTTGAAGAGCTCAACAACGTTTGTACAGCCAATTGAGTGAAGAGGAATTTCCTTTATGTTAATATTGTTTTGTTGTTCCACTTGAGTAGTCAAAGCTGATATCTATTAGTAGCAATAAAGTTGAACGAGTAGCTTTTGTATTATACGCCAAGCTAGCAATACAGTCTTCAATTTATTGTGCCGACCTTCATCCTTGACAGTCGTATTGTGTTCTATCGTTTACGCTTTTCTTTTATGAGTTGAGGAAAGTTTTATGCGGTTGAATCATAAAGTATATAGACGTGCTGGTAACACATGAAATCCCAATGGTTGACTGGTAGAGAATGCTTTGTGGCATTAAGTCCGCCTATGTACCACCACTGTACATGAAGTTTAAATAAATAAATAAATAAATGAAATCGTGCACAGCTCAAAAATGAGTGACTGGGTTTAAAGAGTTGTTCTGGAGTAGTCTGTAGTGATGGATTGCAGCGGGCGCATTGAATCGCTCAACCCTGCATCCTTACTCGGATCGCCGTCGCCGATTCAACCACTAATCAATTACGTCCGGCCAACTACTGTTGAGCTCCGCCATGATCTACTCGAGTACTGGACATCATTCATACGTCTTGAAAGCATCAGAATTGTTTGTTCAATTTCTTTAGAATTATAATTGGGTTTACTTCAGACTTCAGTAAACTACAGAACTAATATCGTGAAAACTCTAGGGATCTCTTGGAATTCCATTCTCTGAACGAAACACTTAGACCGTCTGTATTTCTAAGTACGGTATACATTACTCAAGTACGAGTGTTTCACTTCGTACTGCACCTTACTTGATTAAAACTACGTACGGTAATTAATCTAGAGCTGTCACTAGAGTGAATTCTTGGCGCTGGATGTACGAGGGAATGTATTCGTATTTCGCTAGGTACTACTTGTTAATGTTCAAGTTGACAAATTAAAAAGTTGGGGTCGTGTGTGGCATGTACCTATATGACCTCACATGGTTAGAGCTTTTAACTTCTAGTTTTTATTAAAAGTAAAGCATGCGACGCTCGTAGTAGAAAAATAATAATAATTGAAAACAAATTAACGTAGTGGATACACCCACTGCTTCCTCCCACCACCAAATTTGCTCTATTATGACTGACTGACTGTACTCTCTTTTAATTACAATTCAATTGCTAACTAGATTTATTTTACGAATAACGCCCAGTATACGTTAGCTAATCGTAGGCAGGTATATTCGGAAAGCTCTCAAGCATAACTACGTTATATAGTAATTAACTGGGATTAGTGTAAATCTAAGCAGATTTATTAGTGCGTTAATTTGTAATGTAATTAATCTGTTCTTCACTTAGTCCACCACTGACAGCAGCTTCAAAAGTTAAGGCTGCTAAGTGCTCTAGTATTTTAGTTTAGGGCAACTTTTATGGCATAAAAAGTTGAAACAAGTTGACATGGGACTCAGTATAGGGTTTTTAGGATCCCCTAATAAGGGGATCCTAAAATATTTAATAAAATATTCACCGTCCTACTCGCACGTTCTAGGATCGGGACTGCCACTAACGGCTAATCCGTACGAGTGATTGGTAATAAAAGCAGATCTTTTACACGGTTTGTCTCAATAACAAATGGGGGTTACAAATGGCAATTACCACTAGATATGACAAGCAAAACATCCGGTACTTAGACGATGCGGTTGACAGGCCCTCATTATTTCGAATCAACAGACCTCGACACACTTTGTCAGTTGCATGATCGTTACATTGCATTCGACGTAATTGTGCACATCCCTTCGGCGCACATATCCTTCACCTTTAATATACCTTTTTTTCTTTTTTCTGCTCAACTGTTTGACTGGTTTAGCCGAAAGGATTTTTAGCAAGCAAATGTAAAGCGGCGAATGGAGCACCTAATTAGAAGAGAGAACAAAGAAAATACATTTAAAATATTCTAAATACGAGTCCATACTCAAGGGTGACTACCATATAAGTAAAAAAACATTGTCATTTTCAAAGACGTCGAATTTTATATGGGTGTTAATAAAAAGACTTCTTCAACTACGAAGGCAAAGGCGAGAGCTCAGCTCCGCTCCGGTCCCGCCTTAGCCTTCTAACCTAACCTGTCCGTGTTGGAGTGCCCTACAATTTGGATCTCGCTTTGCTCGCTCTTGGATTAAGAATATTTAGTTAGCGTTGTAAAAAGGGTGAATTAGTTTATTAGAGGACATCTTACTTTCCCATTGCTTAGTTATAAAATTAGAAGGTTGAACACGTGGCCAATAAAGAAATGTGAGGCTTGATTTAATATCTCATTTCATATCAATGTGTGCAGCTTAACGCATAATTACGCAAATAGGCATATGTGGGCTTTCCCTAAATCTTTTCTGGTAGTAATTAATATCTGACGGATGACCTTTAAGAAAAATGTCGACCCAAAATTGATCGTTATATTGCAATATCAATTGATTAATTTGTTATTCTCTGTGACCAGGTTATACTTGTCAAATGGAACGAACCGTACCAGAAACTGGCATCGTGCGACAGCAGCGGGGTAATATTCGTGTGGATCAAGTACGAGGGGCGATGGAGCATCGAGCTGATCAACGATCGCAGCACACCGGTCACACACTTCTCATGGTCACACGATGGTCGGATGGCACTTATATGCTATCAGGTTTGGGCTTGAAATTATTTAATCATCTGATTCTAGCATACTCTTTAACTGTAAGGGTTTCAAACAAGTTGTTTGGAAAAATTACTTAGGTATCCAAGCCACCTTTTGTTTACCTACCATATGACTGGCCTGTTGGTCTAGTGGACTAATCGGACCAGTACTTTCAGAGAATACTTCGTACAAACTAAATAAAACACTTTTTACAAAAAAAAAATATACAACCGACTTTAATGTAAAAAATAAACACTGAAAAGTGCAAAATAACTTTAATTTCTTTTTTTTTTTATTGGGTGGGAAAATCATCCTAATGACATCCCCGCTCTTGGGCGGAGCGGGAGATAGTGTCAGACTCTTACTGACTAAAAACCCACTCCTGTTCCTGGGACGAAGGCGTTGCCTTCGTCCCAGGGCCCCGGGTTCCGCTTTCACACTACCCGTGGCCCCAGTAGGCTTCGACCCTGCTGGGCCCCTACGATTTGCTGACATCTCTTTGAGGCGCGCGTGGAACAATACGCGCCGTCGACGACTTGGGCTCGGTCCGGACGGTTACCGGACGGTCAGACGGCGAGCCACCCATTGCTCGCCGTCTGCAAGCCCGCGCCTACGGTGGCCGGAAATCGGGATCGGAATCCCGGCGGCGGTTGGAGCGTAAGGACCGTTGCCTCACGCGATCGGCCGCCTCCTTAGCTAGCATTACTGCTTCGCAGAAGGAGGCGACCGCCTGCCACTCCTCCTCGCTCCGGAGCATGGCCTGAACCAAGGCCCGGCGCGAGAGATCGCCGCCGCCGATTGCCCCCACGAGGACACGGCGTTGCTTTGCCCAAGCGGGGCACACCTCCACCGTGTGCTCTACCGTGTCCTCCGGGTGGGCCACACAGTGGCGACACCCAGGCATCGTTTCCGCACGAATCCGGTGCAGGAACCTCCCGAACTTACCGTGTCCGGTGAGAACCTGCGTCATGCGGAATGTGAGGACGCCGTGAGGTCTTTCCAACCACGCCTCAAAGAGGGGACTTACCGCCATAATTGTGGCGTGCCCAGCACTGGGTCGCGACAGTCGCTGTCGCCATTTCTCCATGAGAACTCGCCGGAGCTCTGTCCGCCATGCTGCGACTTGTCGCGGCAGCGGAGTTTCGCCCAGGCGTTGCATCTCCATGCGCCGTTCGTGCATGAGTGCAAGGACTGTTGCCTCCAGTTCCAATGGTCGCTGGCCAGCAAGGAGGCTCTCTGCTACGCGGGAAATCGTCCGGTATCCTCGCACCATCCGTATGGCCATGATAGAGGATCATGGCTCGCGTGCAGCCGGGCCGCCGGCTGCTTCCGCAGCCCCGGCGCCCACACCGGCGCGCCATAAAGGGCCATGGACCGAACGATCCCCGCGTAGAGCCTCCGGCAGGAGAAATAACTTTAATTTCGGAAATCGGTGTTTCTATAATAATTTTGTCTCTTCGTTATTTAACGCTAACTTTTGTTTTTCCGAAATTAAAGTTATTTTGCACTTTTCAGTGTTTTTTTTTTACATTGAAGTCTGTTGTATTTCGTCTCGTTTTTTTTTTTACACCTTTTAGTTATGGTGACTACAACAACACTAAAAAGTACCCCTCAGCCAAACTTAAATACCTTATAGCCAAAGTGCATCTCATGACAATTCTAATAGTCCCAAACACGGTTTAATTTTTTACAGAGTTCCGATGCCTAACTTCAGGCTTCATCATCAGATCAGTTCGATATATTCACCTCTTTTTTTAGTCAGTTATCGACTACACGTATGAACAAAGCAATTTTACTTGTTACGACGGTTCTGCTGTGATCCTATGAGGAGTTCTGTTCCATAACGTCGAAGTTCATGTTCAGATCATAACAATATTTCTATGGGACTAACTCGGAAGCATACACTTTCAGTAAAAAAATAAAATTTAAAATCCACCACACCATAAGTGACCCGAGAAATCAGGCGAACATAGAACCTCCTCCTTTTTGAAGCCGGTTAAAAACAAAGTTTACCTCTTTATAATATTAGTGTAGATATGTACGTATTTAGAAATATATTGTATATTTATCAGTTGTCTAGTACTCATAACATAGAACTCGTAATCATAAAACAATCATAAATACAGACAATAAAAGTTGTATAAGCTATTCTTAACTGTGAACTGAAATTATTAAACATGGTCATTTCATACAAATAAAGTTTTAATGTTCCTGATGGATGTGATGTATCTTTAAATAAGCTTTAGTTCATGAAAAAAACCGGCCAAGTGCGAGTCATACTCGCGCACTGAGGGTTCCGTACAAACTTATCTATGAAAACAGTTCAATTTCCGAATTGAGTTACGAAGATTTTTCCGAATGACAAAAAGTTTTTTTTTGTAACGTAACAACAAGTTTTCAGATATTTTCATATACTTGTGCTATGAGATCTTGCTTTATGCCAAATTTCAGGATTCTAGGTCAACGGGAAGAGTACCTTATGAATTTTGATTTCCTTGACAGTTTCGAAATATACGTTTTTTACGACATAAACGGCCGTATCTTTTTTTTTCATTAACTCAGAAATTTGAATTTTTCACAGCTTCAAAGGCAGACATGAGTATATGGTTTTAATTCCAACTCTATTCCTCCATGTGTTCCCGAATTAAAGGATCTTGACAGACAGAAGGACGACCAACAAATTGATCCTATAAGGGTTCCGTTTTTCCTTTTGAGGTACGGAACTCTAAAAAATGGTTGCAAAAGAAACCTAAACAATGGATCCTACCTACAGCTGTCTCTTATGAAGCCCATAAAGGGATTTACATTCAGCCGAAACTGTACGGATCATCAGATTTTTTCATAAGAGTCGCTTTTCTTAATATTGCGCACCATATTATTATAAAGCCAAAAAATGTTAATTCATGTGTTCAAAGATAGTATTTTTTTTTAAATCGAATGCCAACTAATGTGCCGTTATCGGTAGATTGAGAGGGAGTGTGAAACTTTTACTGACTAAAACCCACCTGTATTTCTTCAGTTGCGTACAATCTTGCAGTCCAATGATAGTATAATAAAGGAATGTATTTTATAACCCAGTTAATAGAGCTACCATATGGTGAATATATTTAGAACACAATTAAGCTTATCATACATTATTCTTAATTTAATTCCTCTGCGTATTAAAATCCCCACCTAAAGTTCTGAATTATATTATGAACATGCAAATCAGACTTAATTTGTATGTTAAATAGGTATGTGTGAGCTAAACGAGGTCGTGAAGGTATCTATTACCTAAACTGGCCTACAGCTCTGAAACCTTTCAGCGTGAGCTCGTTATAAAACAATGTTTGGCGGTGTCTTATGTAAACAAATTGGATGTATTCTGCTGCCCGGTAGCCGTCACCGCTTTTAGTACGAGCTTGCAAAAATATAAGGCCTCGGCAATTGAAGAAATAAGACCCTTTTCACTTACCTATATTGAATGTTTAATGACTTACCTATCGAACTACAAAATTAAGTAAAACTCTAAGAATAAATACCTTGATACAGGCAACATAATTCTGTACAAATGTTAATGTCAGTCCTAAATAATTTGTCACATTTGTTCGGCCGAAAGGACGATCACGTTCGCAGTTGAACGATTCGCTATCAAAGTATCGACACATCGACAACGTGTCAGTTCAATTCAGCCACGTGATGTGCATCCACGTGAATTGGGAGCAAAGCCTCCGTCGGATCAGTCAAAACGTCGCAAGCAATTTGCTAAAAGGCTTCCCCGTGACGCCGAGAGGCGAACGTTACGTGACACCTCTGAATACAAACAAACGTGAAACGTGTTAAGAAAGGTGTGCCGATTTTGCGGGGGCGTGCTTCGATCTTGATATTCCTCGTCATATTGTTTCACAGACGAGACAGAAAAATACGTCAACGATTTATAGGTACGAGACCTAGCGACTGTCTAGGGACTTGCCTGGCGCAAGTTACGTAATGCATCTGTCGACAGGCTGTCGAACCATTAGTCTGTTGATCTGCTACAGATCTTGTTGTGGGAGTATTTGTGTTCTAAACATATCTGACAAATAAATCGAATATTGACTAAATTATACACATAGAGCTTGTTATTATAGGTCGGTACTATGATATTGGTACGCAGTCTTACAGCTATAATTTGCAAACGGCGACGTCTTCCATTGTCTTCAGTAGGTCGTTCTACAATAACTAGGACACACAGACCTTGACGGTATGATTTTTGGCTCAGCTCCTCGTCGGGTCTTTTTATGCTAATATTGGCTGGCGACTGAGGCGACCCAACACGGTAACACCCCGTGTATTGACGGAAAACTTTAACCGGGCACAGGGTGACAATAAAAATTGTGAAATCGGTTAGGGACGATAAACTTTGTAGCGGTTGTGGGTCCAATCCAATTTATTATAACATCTCGGTGATCGGGAACGATATAAGAGATGAAATCTTTCGGGTTGATTGATAGCCCATTTTCTTCGGTTTACGGGTTTCCTTTATTGTTACATCCTTTCTTACTTATTTTTACGCAATCGAAGAAATATGTTGTGCTTAGATTCCGTAGATTGAAAATAGTAACGGAATGCTGAATACAGAAATATAGTTTTGTTACCGAATAAGTATGACGTCTTACGATATTACGGACATTATTTGTGGCACACATTCTGTTAAATGGTCGCTTAATTAAGTAATAATTATTTACTTGTAGTGTTACCTTCATTACGTATTATTACGAATGAAATGTGAACAGTAATTACTTAAGTACTTACATACGAAATTGTTCAGTGTAACAAAGAGCTTTTACAATAACATTTGGGTGCTGTTAAGCGTTGTTTAGGTAGACATCAGTTTCAGAGTTTAATTTAGTTCCAATTTAGAAGTCATCTATACTAATACTAGCTTTTGCCTGCGACTTCGTCCGCGTACAAGTCGAAAATGGTTCTATCAGGGTTTTTTTATTGATTTTATTATATTATAATCGGAGGTAGTACTTACAAATTGTCCTTCAAAGTTACTTTCAATGGGAGACCGGGAAAGTACGTTATTGTGAAAACTAAATCGAAATTGATCGTGATTGGTGTGAATTGACCTAAACTTCAAAGTCTACCCAGATGTAGTCTAAATAGAAAATTAAGACCTACAGTCAGTGGATGAGTCAGAGAGCAATATTGGCGGCTAGGAATCGTAGTGTTGACAAAATCAATAACAAATAATTCTGGGTAAAGCTCCAGGAGATAGCATACTACACTACAACTACTTTTCCATTAATAATAATGGATCAAGAGGATGCGGTACATTGCCCTCAAGTATTCCTGAATTCACTAAATCCGAGTGGCCTTCCCCTATATTCACTCAAATTAAAAACGAAACACCAATTATTTTACTAAGAAGTCTTAAACCATAATTAGTTTTTTTTTAATACTTAGTAACGAAATCAGACTCTAAGTTAAATTCCTTCGCTATAACATGATTTGTGCCACAGTTTTGATTGGTCCAACAGGAGGGCAACGGTACTGATACCTCGCATCCAGATACCATAGGATTTGCCTTTTAATTTTAAAAGAATTCAACTTTCGGTGAAGGTATATTTTATGGTAGATAATAGAAACATTTTCGACTTCTACGCGGGCGAAATCGCGGCCAAAAGCTAGTCAATTCATATAAATAGAGGAAGTGCAGCATTTATTTGGTTTACGCCATTTTGTTATAGGCTAGCAAATTGAAAAAATAATTGAAATTAATAAACTTAATTAAGACTTGATTACACAAATTTAATTACCTAACAATTAAACAAATTGAAAAGAGAAGACTTTCGTGTTTGGACTTCGGCTGCAGGAGCATATTAGAGAGAGAAATGTTAAGATATAATAATTATATACTACAATGTATTTAGTAACTACTCTTCGACATCAGGGGTGTTGTGTAGGTACCTACTTGTGCCTATGTTTATTGTGAAAAAACATAGTCATGCCCTTGACATTCACAGAAATGTCCGAGTATTCCATATAACCTACACTAGGTACCCAAAATATGCTGCTTTTCGTCTAATAACTGGGCTTTTGCCTAATTTTAGGTAGTAGGTCCTATCTACCTAACCTACTTAGTAAATCCGTCAGTACACTTGACATTATCTCATTGTAACCTTTTGCGACACCTACGAAGATAGTTTAGAGTGTGGGTGTTAGCTAAATGTGAAATGTACAGGCAGGGAAATTAATTGTTGAGCTGATTGAAGCACTATTGTTGACCAGTTAAAATAACACTTTTTAAAGCCTACTGTCAAGTGTTTTATACGTGCAGTCTGTGGACCAACTATACTCAGCGGACTATCAATGCCTTGCGGGTCCAATATAATAACGGGTTCAAAATGTTTATTGAGCTGCCCCGTTTCTGCAGTGCATCAGGTATGATCGCAGAGGCACACGCCGATGGCTTTCACGCCATCGTCAGACAGAAATCTGCCTCTTTGCTCTGCATAGTGCGGGCTAGCTTCAACTTCATCCTGAAAACCATAGCGCGGAGGTACGATTCTCCTCTGGTAGGTGATGTTGTTCATAGATTCATCATGAACAACCACCTTGTTTTAAAATAAATAGATAGATAGATAGTAAGTTTACTAACATAGGTTTAAATTTTCCATATGGATGTCATTTATCTTTTTTTTTTCAACCGACTTCTAAAAAAGGAGGAGGTTCTCAATTCGGATATTTGTATTTTTTTTTATGTTTGTTCGCGCATAACTTCGTCGCTTGCCAACCGATTTGAAAAATTCTTTTTGTGTTAGAAAGGGTATACTTCCCAAATGGTCCCATAGTCACCAAGTTGGGATCTGATAATAGAATCTTACGAGATCTAGGGAAATCCTCAAATTTTATAGGTAACCGTATGATAATTTTGGTATTTTCAACGAAAACTTAAGCATTTACAGTCAAAAAGTAACATTTGATGAAGTGGAACTGATGAAGAAGACCAGAAATGGTCAACGGAACTTCATACTCACATAGATTTCACAATGAAGATAGTTAAGCGACTATGACAATATAAATAAATGAATGGTTCTGAATAGTTACGTTGAAAATGGTATCATCGAAGTGAACTGATGATGGTGATGGAGCCGGAAGGTAGGCACCGGAACTCTGTAATTAATCAATGTAACCTAGCAGTGTTTGGCCTTATTAGAATTGTCATGAGATGCACTTTGGCTATAAGGTAGGTACTATCGATCCGATCTGGTGATGGAGCCGGAAGGTAGGCACAGGAATTCCGTAACTAATCAATGCATCCTAGCCGTGTTTGGGCTTAAATTGGCACTCTGTTTATAAGTGTATCGCAACAAAATTTCGGGAGTCGGTGTTGAATAAGATACAAATAATACCGAGAAACACCGACTTCCGAAATTAAAGTTATTTTGATCCTTTTGGTGTTTTTTTTTAGTAAAGTCGGTTATTTTTTTTTTGTAAAAAGTTTTTTATCCACTCGCGTATCGTCCACATCGAGCATGGTTTCAAATCTTGTTTCTTCATCTAGCGCAATCAAACGCGATGTTTGTCGAAGAGGCAACGCTTAAAAAGAGACATAATGCCTGAAAACTCTGTCAGCATTCGGTAATTCCGTGATTTATCGAATATTTCACAAAACTTTTTCCAGGAAATGCGTGTTTTTTTTAAACCCTTACAAGAACTTGAAAAAAATTTTTGTCATTCAGAATCTTGATTGAATTTGCAAGGCTTCTATTGTTATATTTTTTTGACTTTTTAAATTTTGGAGTATATTATGAATTGTCAAAGTTCACGCAAAATAGCAGAGTTTTCAGAGGTCTTTACTGGATTAGTTTTACACAAATTTACAAGTTTATTTCAATAGAAGCCTAGATAATATCCACAAGATACTGTGTTTCCAAAATATCTAATGAAAAATATGTAATAACGTCATAATCGTATAAGAGCGGTTGTATGAAAAACAGTGTACCTAAATGTATGCCAAGTTCCATGCCCTTAATTTAAAATGTAGAATTTTAGTTAATGACTTTGTTACAAGCATGTAAATATTTTTGTAGGACGGGTTCGTCTTAGTCGGCTCGGTGGCAGGGCAGCGATACTGGTCGTCCATGTTATCGCTGGACGCACGTATAACGTGCGGTTGTTGGACGCCTGATGACAATCAGGTGTACCTGGGCACCGCCTCCGCGCAGCTCGTGGTCATGGACGTCCATGGAGCTATGGTGTCACAGGTTGGTATACTAAATAACCAGGGGACTGTTTAATATATCGACCTATGACGAGCGACAATCGGACAAGTTTAATTCTTAAATTTTCTACTACATATAGCATCTGTCGCTAAAATGTGTCATTGCCACTTATATTAAACAGGATTCTTGGTCCTTTAGCTTTAATAGTAATTTGATTGTTTCTCTTAAGGATAATTTTGTTGACAACTTACTTTAAAATATTCTTTGAAAACAAGTATTAGAATCTCATTATGATAACCTTAGAAAGGCTTTGTTAGAAAAGCAACCATTATTTCATCCTGGATTTCATCTGAGTAGTTGTAAACATAAAATAATAATTATCATCGGATAGGAGTACTTACTATAAATATTGAAGGACCCATGCTGGCTTATAGACCAATATAACCTAGTTATTTTTATTTAATAGAATGAATATAAAATAGTTGAACGTCGATCGAATGGGTACTTCAGCATTTGTTGGGCGTCAGACAACCAGCACAGATTTTCAGCTGGCACCCTGCATTTCAAATTGAAATTATATATTTTTTTGTTGAGGAATCTTTAATCACAAGAAAATCGTGTAGTTTCGTTATCCGCACCGGGGAGCGGCGCGACGAAAATTTAATCACATATTTATTTAAAATCTTCTATATCGAATGTTATATTTTATTTACATCAGAGTTCTACTTCTAACTACAGGTTCAATTAGTCGCGGAGGGTGGGATCACATCAATGGCGTGGTCCTGCGAGAAGTTCAAAATGGAAGAGGGAGAGGAAGGGGGGGAGAACAATGGCGGGCACGTGCTTGCCGTGGCTCTCGGCAATGGGGAGATAGTGCTTCTGAGAGGTCACGATGACGTCAGTCCTGTAAGAGTGTCCACCGGGCTGAGGGGTAACACGCTGGCTATGGAGTGGGCGAACTCTAGAGAACTGCTGGCTGTCGCGGGTACACTGATTGCTGGTAAGTACCAACTGAACATTTAATATTATGATTTGATAACCTGAATATGGCTTGTACGGTAGTTTTTCGGCTATTATTATTATTATTTACGTTTTTTTTTCTTTGGATAGGCATAACTTACAAAAAGCCTACAGCTACGATCTTTACATACTCCTTTGTACTCCTACATTTGGACATACATGTATGCCCAGTGCCGGACTAGCCACCACGTAGCGAATATTGCTGGCCCCGCTTAGACGATAAAAATAAGTTGATAGGTTTCTTTAGACTAATATCTCACCTGATTGTAAGCGATGATATGGTCGTCGATGGAACACGCATGCCTAGAAGTAAACTATTCACTCTTGACTTAAAGACCTCTAGGTTGTAATTATCAGGAAACACAGACTCCGGCAGGGAATTCCACTCCTTAGCTGTACGCATTATGAATGTGTTCCCAAATCGCTTTGTACGTATGGGTAGGATGTCCACCATGTACCGATGGGGCTACTCCATACGTCTAGTGGTCTGATGATGGAACGGACTTGGTGGAATTAAATTGTTCAATTCCAGCGCACACTCTCCGAAATGTAAACGATAGAAAACTGCCAGGCCAGCAACTCGGCGTCGATGCTCAAGACTTTGGACCAACTTTGGTTTGTTTACTGCAAATCCAATGAAAAGTATAGAATTGGTTCAAGCGTTTTTATTTAATTCATTGAAAACTAACCAATTCCGGATCTTTCATAAAGACATGCCTATGGAACCATCGGACTTCACGGCCTATTTGAAAAATAAGTTTGAATTCGTCATGAATTAAAACTTTTATAAAGGTTTAGGGGTCCTCTTTACTATGACAATTTTTAAAAGGGATACCAGGGTCCTGGAATTCAAAAGGCAACTGAAGTACACAGATGGGTTTTAGTCAGTAAAAGTCTGACACGCCTTCGCTCTCCACCCTAGAGAGAGAGGTCATTGAATGATTTCCCACCAAAAAAAAAGAAGGGTGTTCCTCTAGGTAGAATTTGCTACAGGCTCCACGCTGACTTAATTCGGTATTGGGTTGCTACTATTTGCATCATTGCATGCAGTGAGTGTCGTAGATCTGTTCGAATTTTAGAATCGTGTATGTGACATTACATGTTTGTGAACGTCGCCACGATACAAGAGTAATTTTTAGTGTGAGGCAACGTTTAAAAAGAAAGAGAAAGAAACGAAAGAGAAAAGAGATTCTACTATACATCAACGTTTTTCTTATTCGTGAACGATACTTACCTTTCCTGTTTTCCGTCCGGTAGCCATCCGGACCGAGCCCGAGTCATCAATGGCGCGTAGTGTTCCAAACGCGCCTCAAAGAGATGTCAGCGAAACCGTAGGGGTCCAGCAGGGCCGATGCCTACTGGGGCTATGAGTAGTCTGAAAGGGAACCCCGGGGTCCTGGAACGCAAGGCAAAGCAGGGACATGGGTGTCGTTTTAGTAAGTCGAACATGCCCTAGATTGAGAGAAGTCATTGATGATTTCCCACCTTAAAAAAACCGGTTCTCATCAAGCTCGACAGGGTACCAAAATCAGTCCCACGTAATACGAAATCTAAACAACCCACAAAGGGTAACTTAGTCGTTACTGCACACCTTTTTGCATATCACCTACATATCTATCGCGTATTCGCGTCGGCGTCGGCCGCCCCGAATAGGTTCTATGAGAACGTGATATTGATAAATTGATGTGTTGAGTGAGCCTTTCTATCGTTTTGATAAACGACGCATTCCTTTTGGGACTGAGGCTTTTCAATATGTTACTATATTTCCGATATTTTGAGTTGCTAAGCTTTGTAAAAAATGGCTGCGTACATGCAAACATTTTTATATATTTAGGGTTGTGTTACGTTACAAAACTTACATCAATTAAGTGACTTTTTTTAATGCGATTGATGAGTATTTCACACAAGCTTGTCAGGGTTCTTTACCCGAAGGGTGCCAACAGGACCCTATTACTAAGATTCTACTGTCTGTCCGTCCGTCTGTCAGCGGGTTTTATCTCGTAAATCGTAAGAGGTAGAGTCGAAATTTTCAGAGAAGTTATGTTTTTTTTTGCCGTTATAAAAACAAATACTAAAATTAAAAAATGAAAGTGTACCTTAAAAAAAATAAAAGAAAAGTTATTTTGTCGGTGGTTTTTGGTAGTCCAAATAATTTCGGCTGTGCGTTGATATGTCAGTCAGTCAGTTTTTCCTTTTATAAATGTCGTGGCCAGATCTTAGAAATTGATCACTTCATGAAATGGCCAAATAAAACTGGCCCAGATCGTTTTAAACGTTAAAGTTTGATGATATTTCAATCTTCGTTTGGACTACTTTCTTTAGACCTTTTATTATCATTGAAATCCTACATCAATGATTTGGCCAAACGAGAATTGACATATCACCAAATGTTGACGTTTATACGAAGTCTGCTATTACAATAGTGTCAGAATGGTCTATCTATTGATTTCATAATTGTTGATTTTGACAAGTTTGGTAATCTAATAATATAATGGCGTCATTATGACTTTCCAATGGTTGACACTCCATTGAAAGAAGTAGCATAGAATGGTAATCTCATACATATTGACAAATGAATATCGGACGTATACGGTAATCTGCTAAAATTTTTACAGTTCCTTTGATCAGTGACCTACCATTAGAGCGTCATTGTGCAGTCATTGCTATTCTACCACAACTTTAGTACGAGACTATTGACCGAACTATGACGATTATGAACTTTTAGCAAAATGACAATGGGATCGTGTTGGAATGACGAATTTATAAAAATAGCAGATTTGGGCCCCAGTTTTAGTTGGCCATATCATGAAGTGATCAATTCTAAGATCTGGCCACGACATATATATAGATGAGAGATTTATCGTACGGTCGCAGTAAAAGGGTAGCGTCAAATATTATATGTGCTAAGTTGAGTGACGTATCTCCCAGGTGGTTGCCAGTTTACGAGCATATCTGAGCAAAATAACTCGGTATTGATACCTAGTTTAGTGGTTACATCAGATGTACTGTGAAACATTGGAATAAAATAAGACGTGTTTGTCTGGTGTTCTGTGAGAGGCAGTATGCGAGGGTGTCCACTGTTCCATGTTAATATGTAGTATTGTATTTAATCTTATAAGTTTTAAAAATTCTATGTTAATTAATGTAAGTGGGTGTACCGTTTTAATTAACTATAAATAAAAATAAATAAATAAATAAATTGTACTAGCTAAATATGACTCTTTAATCACTGTATATGTTAATTGTGTCCAATAAAGTTTTTATTTTATGAGTTATTTTATTTAAGTTTGTCAAGCTAAGTTATTATATTTTGATAGCAGATAGAAGTTCTATTCGTTAGTTATTGTTTTAAAAGTCTTTTATAGGTTTGACGACACGGTTGGCGCAATGGTTAAGCGATTGGCTGTTCCGCTGCGTGTTGCGGGTTCGATTCCCGCACCGAACAAATATTTTTATGGCCTACAGATAGTTGTTCCGGTATGGGTGTCTTGTGCCTGTGATTTTACATGTTTGTGAATACTCCCAAAATACAGGTGTAATTTCTAGTGTGGGCCGATGTTTGTTTTGTTTTTAAAGAGGTCCATGTGTATCCGAGTCCCAGTGAGAAAGATGTCAACATAAAGTTTCATCTGAGGCTTTCTTCTAATTTATCTACTATTTTGGGGGACAAAATTTCCTGAAATATGACGCGCAATGCTCAATCTACGTGAGGCTGCAACGTTGCCCAGTGTCCCGCAACTTGTCCCTCGACATTTTACAACGCATTCACGTGACGCGGGACATATTGTTGACCAATTTGACGCCCCAGATACATTATGGGACAAAATGTCCCTCAACACGGCGCGCAATGCACAATCTAAGTGACGCTGCAACGTTGCTCAGTGTCCCGCAACTTGCCCTCCAACACTTTACAACGCATTCACGTGACGCTACGTTGCGCGTCATGTTGGGGGACATTTTGCCCCTTATTGTATCTGAGGCATTATGCTTATGACAATTCTTGACGTTTCCAGAAGCGGATGAGCCAGTAGACTCGCCTCCTTATAAGAACGTCGTGAAGTTCTACTCGGATGTGGGGGCTCTCATCTATACCGTTCCTATTCCTTACACGCAGGTCAGTTCTTTAGTGTTTATGAATGCTTTATAATAACATAAAAAATAATGTTGTAGCATCGCTTTGTTGTTGCGGTTACTGACCAGGGGCGCCGGCTTTTAGAAAACCTCATGGGTGCTTATTTGATGACTCGAAAAAGTGGCGAAGTGTGAGAAGAGAAATGTACACTGATTGACCGACAAATAAATAAAGGTCCTACTTACATACTGTGTACTTAATTACTAATTATGTTTGATAAAAATATAAAATAAAACCATTATTTATTAAGTATCAAGAAATATTATAATTTATACGTAACAGAGGCGATTACTGATCTGTTTCTTGATGTCGATTCTCAGGAGTGTTCGGCACCCACTGTTTATTTCTTATGTATGCTCGAGCCCCCGAGCACCCACGGAGTCGGCGCCCCTGTTACTGTTAAGTTATGGAAACTTGACGCATTTTTCTGTTAAACAAAAATCTGTTTGACTATAACTTTATGCCATTAAAGTTTTGCGGGCACGGTTTGCGTAGTAGTAGAGCAAATGACTGCTGCGCTGCGTGTCGCGGGTTTAAATTCCACACGAAACAAATATTTGCATGGTCAACGGATACTTGTTTTGAGTCTGGGTGTCTAGTGTATGTGAGTCTAAATGTTTATGAACGAACTCACAATACAAGAGTAATAGTGTAAAGCAACGTTTAAAAAAAAGTAAATAGGCATGAAATGCTGAGTGACGGCGTTAATCTATTCATGTTGTTGTCCGTACCAGCCGTAGCTTAGCTGGACACGGACAGATAGTGGGATCCCTTTAACAGTTCAGTTTAGGTCGTCAAATGGATCGCATTAAGAGCACGTGGTAGGGTTTCTGGTCCCTCATATTAAGGCCCATGTTCCCCCTACAGGGTGTGGTCCGCGCGCTGACGTGGGGGCACTGCGCGCGGCGCCTGTTCGTGTCGGCGGGCGGCGCGGTGTGCTGCGCGCGCGTGTGGCGCGTGGTGGCGCCGCTGCAGCTGCTGGCGCGCGTGCGGGCGGCGCAGGCGCTGCGCGACCCGCGCCTGGCGCCGCGCCTGCCGCTGCCGCCGCGCCTGCAGCCCGCACTCGCCAACCTCTTCGCGCATACTATACGGGTAACATTCACACGCCGCTATCATTGTGCGTTGTGGCGCCGCTGCAGCTGCTGGCGCGCGTGCGGGCGACGTAGGCGCTGCGCGACCCCATATTATTACATAAATTTCTCTTTAGGGACGCTTTCACATTTTTCACTAGATCAATTTTACATATCCTAGTCGCAACAAATCAACATTACCCATACGCAAATGGCACACACGCATAGAATCCAATGCTAATATATTTTAGGTTATTTCTTCACGCCTTGAAGCTATGAAGCGCGGAACCCAATACTTATCAAAATTACTGCTGCGTAGTTCAGACTGTCAAAATTTCAAAAACGTTAACGTTCGTAACCCAAAACGTTAATTTGTAGGTAAATATAAAAATTCTGAAAACTTAATTCGTAAGCCAATCGACCAAGTGACTATCAAATAAATTGTATGTAAGTATCATGAAACATGAAAAAAAAAATGGTTAGTTAATCTACAAATCAATCAAGTTCCTTAGCCTATTCATAAGTGTTTCTATGAATTTTATATAAACTGATTTTTAAACGCATTCTAGTGCAATGTCCCTGAAACAAACGAGCTCCGCCTGTTCGTGTCGCGGCCGCCGGCGGCCGGCGGACGCCTGCACTGCACCATGCTGCGTCACGACGACGAGGAAGCTGGCGCCTACACTCTGTACCTCGAACATCTCGGGGGCTTGGTCCCGCTGCTCAAGGGACGGAGAACCAGCAAGATCAGACCAGAGTTCGTTATTTTCGATCCTCAGGCTGAAGGTATGTGGAGTTAATCTTTTTTTACAAAGAAACGTTCCATGCTTCGTCACGACGGCGGCAGCGGCCGCTAAAACCCTTTACTTAGAACGTCTCGAGAGATTAGTGCCATTAATGCATTAATTTCATCATCAAGAATACGATAAGCCTCAAAAACAAAACCCTCAGCACCGACCACTTAAAAAAAAATACACTTTTCATTACTTGCGCATACGGGTCGGGAAGGGCGTTAAGAGGGTCCTTCCCGACCCGTCTATCATCAACGTGAGCTTAGTTTAAAAGCTAGTTGATTCAACCAACGCAATCGAACGCAATGTTTGGTAAAGAGGCAATGCGAAAAACGAGAGATAACATCTGAATGCTCTGTTGGCATTCGGTAATTCCGTAATTCACTCGACTATTTCAAAAAAACGTTTTTCCAGGAAATAAGTATTTTTTTGAAAACTTTAAAAGCTTTTGGAAAAAATAAATCATCATTCAGAATCTGGATTAAATGTAAATGATTTCTGAAGTTATATTTTATTTATTTTTAGGGTTCCGTACCTCAAAAGGAAAAAACGGAACCTTTATAGGATCACTTTGTTGTCCGTCTGTCTGTCTGTCAAGACCCTTTATCTCGGGAACGCGTGGAGGCATCGAGTTAAAATTAAAACCATATATTCAGATCTGCATCCCTTGAAGTTGTAAAAAATTAAAATTCTGAGTTAACAAAAAAAAATATACGGCCGTTTATGTCTCAAAAAATGTGTATTTCGACACTCTCAAGGGACTCAAAATTCATAGAGTAATTCATGTTGACCTAGAATCCTGAAATTTGGCATGAAGCAAGTTCTCATGGTACGTAGCGTAGTCGGCCTTATAATGTTCTCACTGTTGTCAGGCCTCCTCTCTAGGAGCCGGAATGGGCCGTAATCCACCGTGCGGGGTGCGGGTTGGTGGATGTCACATGTCTTCGAATTTTCGGTTCTAAGACATGGCGGTTTCCTCACGATGTTTTCCTTCACCGTTTTGAGAGCAATGGTGATGAAATAAATTACACAAAGTAATGCGCCTGGCTGGGTTTGAACCCGTGACCTACAACTCGAAAGTCTGGGCCGTTACCACTCGGCCACCACTACTCACTAATACAAGTGTAGGAAAAAATTTGAAAACTGTAAATTTGTAGTTACGTCACAAAAAAAAAACTTTTTTGTGATTCTGAAAAATCTTCGTAACTCAATTCGGGAATCAAACTGTTTTCATGGATAAGTTTGTACGGAACCCTCAGTGCGCGAGTCCGACTCTTACTTGCCCTGTTTTTTTTTTAATTTATGAGTACATTATGAAGGGCCAAATTTGACACAAAGTAACAGATTTTCAGATGTCTTTACTAGAATAGTCTTACACAAAATGATTTCATTTCAATAGAAACCTAAATAATATCTACAAGATATCTGTATAATAACGTCATAATCACGTAAGAGCGGTTGTATGAAAATGTACTTCGGATAGGACGCTCTTAAACGAGGAGCAAGCTACCAACATTATTATTATTATTACCTTTGGGGTTCCAAAAGACAAGGGCTTAGAGCGACCCCAGCTTCAAATGAGCGAGCGAAGCGAGCCCATAGGCAACAAACAGAATACTCGTCTGGTTATTGTGGGCGAGTGGAATAACCACTCGTTTAGCTTGTAAATGTAAATACGTTCAACTCTCTCGTGAAGCATACGAACTTGATTTGCTCGTTCGTTTTGAAAATGGACTTGCTCCTCCTACATGTCAATTGGGAGCTCACCTCGCTCACTTATTGCTCTTCAGTAAGCGCATATGTCCATGTCGTTTATGGGCTGTCTTCGTTTGCTCGATAGAAAAGACTTTAAAAATTTAGTTTGGCTTGATGGCAGACAGCCACCATGTTTCATTAGATTGGCGAGATAGTGTTTGGCTAAGTACTAGCACCGATTCAATTGTTTCGGCAACTCCTCTCGTTAGGTTAGATTATACATGTTTCCTGACCTTTATCGAGATGAATTCTTCTGAGTATTTAGTTACGTGTTTAGCGGAGCAAGTGTCAAGCAGCGTGGTAGTGCGCGCCAGCAGCAGCAGCAGCAGCAGCGGCGCGGGCAGCTCGTCCAGCGGCGGCGCGGCCTCCCCCCGCGCGCCGCGCGCCCCTCGCGCCCCACGTCACGCCGCACACGCCGCGCACACCTCGTCCTCCGACACCGAGCGGGAGGAAGGTACCCACTACTCTGAAGTCAGCACACACGTGATGCGATGCAGAAGACGCGACGAGATCTCAACTCCCTTCTCTGCGGCCACTATGAACGAACTATGACTTGAGTACCCCCGCGCTGCCCGCACCCAGCAAGCCGCGCCGCATCTGTACTACGCCCGTAGAGTCTTATGCTTGAGCGTGTCCCAAACCCTCTCTGACAGCCTGGCGGAGCACTTAGCCTCTGTTCTTTTTTTTCCAATACAGTCCTGAGTTCACTCGTCTAACACCACACGACTTTTACAGAGGGATGTTGTCGTTTGACCACTGTATTATGGTGCAAAAAAAACGTGTAGTACAATGCCGTGTGAAACCAGACCCACAGTTGCGAGTATGTATTTCGTAATATATCATTATCGCCATCTCGATAACAACTCACTGTAACTAAATCTAAGACGCAAATGTAAGTTCCTAAAGACTTTTGAATAATGGCAGGTTGTTCCGGGTCACCGCGCCTGCAGCGCCGCCGCCGCGCTCGGGAGAGACGAAAGGTACGAAGCTCCAGTGAGAAGGACGAACCGCCCGACGAACTGGCTTATATAGACTCCTTGCCAGAGGTATGATAGCACACTTAAGTAGATACTATGGGAAATACACACGTAGATGATTGATATGGTTTGATCTTTGACTCATTCTAATACAATATCAAGTCAGGGAAATTAATTGTTTAACATATTTGACTACAAGTCCCAATCAACTTAAAACTTGAATAAGTTTAAATCTATCTCAGTGATTCATAGCCGACTTGTTGTGTATGGTATTTAACCCGCGATATACAAATAATTTCCCTAATTTTAAAATTAATGAGAATATTTTTTCACATAAATTCTTGTTGCAGGACGTACGTTTAGTAGAAGTTACATCTAATATCTGGGGAACTAAATTTAAAATGCATGGTTTAGCTAAAAATGTTCCCGCCAATCTCGGGCAGGTCACGTATAAGACCTCCTTGCTTCACCTACAACCCAGGCAGATGACGCTTATGATCACAGAGTTAAGGGATGACTATCCCGTCGGTCCAGACCCTAATTTTAACCCAAACATCTTCTCTGAAGATGAAGAAGAAGTCTTTCAATCCAACGACTCCAATGATTCTCCGGCGCACACTAATAATAATAACATCAGAAGAAAGTTAACTCTCAACGAAAGAATGAATAACACTAACAATATAAACCAAAATGAAAGTTACACAGCCAATAATAACAATCAGAACAGTCCGTCGCTTGCGAGGGCCGAGTCTTACGACGAGTTCCCGTATATTGATACTAATGAGACTGTCAATAGTGTACCTGAAAGCGTGTACTCGACACCAGTCAGACATGCGAGTCAGCCAGCTGAGAGGAGAGTGAACAACCCGGCTGGGGTGCCAAACAGACACGCTATATCACCGCTGAGGTGCGAGAGCTCGGTACCAACCTTACAATCACCAAAGAACGCCGTCGCGCCCACAGACATCATATTCGAACGTCCCTCCCCGCAGACCGTCACCTGCGGGGGGCGGGGCGACTTCTGCGGGGGAAGAACCGACTACAGCGTGCGCGGCGACAACGTGTCGCTCAAAGGAAACTTATCCAACTTAGAACAACAGTCTTTCAACCTCAACTTAGGCGTCGAGCCAAGTCGACAGGTCACAATCAAAAAGTGCGATAACCACGTCACAGACAACTGTTTATCAAAGCTTCGTAAAAATATCTGCAGCAGAGGCGAATCTGCGTCCTTTGAAATGAATACAAGGATTCTGAAGTCACTGTGTAACAAAAACTACGAGCATGAAGTGCATCCGGACGCGTTGACTAAACGTGGGGAAACAATAAAACATTTACAAAAAAGTGAAGACTTGAAGTTTATTGATGAGGAGACTCCGGTGGATACTACCATCAGTAATCTCACTGATAAGGCTAGGGAGGTAACCGGTAAGGTACAGAGAACTACCACTGTGGTGCCTATCAGTCCAGTCTGTGCAACCGTCCCTGTTTATGACACGATGACACGCAGTTGCAGTGTCGGGTACCTAGATCTAGTAGACCCTCAGGTCTTACACGCTCAGGTGAGTCTAACAGCTCTGCGCGGCGAACCACCCAGGAGGCTTGTGCTTGTCAACAACAAGCGACACAGAAGACAGAGGCGCCACGTCCGCGCAAGTGACGCCAAACAGACTGAATACACCAAAACACCGAGCTTACGACGATGCGGCAAGTCCAGGAGTCTTGATTCTAGCGAGATGTCTTTAACAGTGGACAAAAGTAAGCGGCAATCGCGTGTGGATTCCGTATCACCGAAGACGGACGTGACATCAGCGAACTCGAGTAGCAGGTGTAATAGTACAGGAGGAGAGGATAATAGTGGGACTTCAGCTTCAGAAGGTAGTCGGCGGCGGCGCGACTACCCCGTGTGCACGGCGTGCCGCCTCGTGTCGCCGTACGACCGACGCGACGTGGACGCGCGCACGTACGTGTGCGTGGCGTGCAGCTCCCGCGCCGCGCCCGCGCCGCCCAAGCGCGCGCCGCCGCCCGCGCGCCTCGCCACTGACAGCGACTCCGACTACAGCAAGTATTACAGTTAGTACGATAAGTAGATGCTTTACTTCACCCGCCGTCGAACACGAACACCCTCGGCGGCGCACCGCTCGTGCAGGATCTCTCTGGTAACGTTTCGAGTTTCGACGGCTTCCTACTATCCCGGCTGCACCCCTAAAGGTAGATTTTTATCTTAGTTCGGAGTTCACCAGCCGGTACATGGTCACTAACTCCTGCTCGTTTCGGCTCGCACGGCCACTTGACGCGACACCCTCCGGGCTTGACACGCAACACCTATGCTTCTACTCCGGTAGCCGCCCGCTTCTCTATAGAACGCATGAAGCTTGTCTAGGAGTCTAGGACGGCACGAGGAAGCATGGACACAGGTAGAGAGGGACAAAAACTTTGAACATAGCCTCGGAAAATATAATAAATATTTTATGTACAGGTTCCTTGGAGCAGTTGGCGTTGCGTTTACTTGCATCCCGGTCGTCTCGTCGTGCGGACAAAGCCGGCAGTGCGTCGGAAGCGAGCGCTGCGGGCGCCCGCTCGTGCAGCTCGGCGCCGGCGTCGCCGCGGCCGCGGGCGGCGCGCGCGCACTGTGCGGCCGCGGCGCCCGCGACACGCACGCCGCCCTCGCGACACCGCTACTCGTCTGCCTCGCCCGTCAGGTCCGATAATCTGCTCATGTACGTATGCAACATTGTTCAAATAGATCAAACATATATCTTGGTATAATAAACACTAGAAAACTCATTAAAAAATTTTGGCTGCAACCAGCGGCTTCACCCGCGTGATAATAGAAAATTTTCCCGGGAGAAAATACTCCGAACATACTCCCGGGAAAAAAAGTATCCTATGTGCTGATCCAGGATATGGTCTACCCGCGTACCTATTTTATCGAATTCCGTTCAGCCGTTCGAGCGCGAAAAATTAACAAACACATATACACACACAAACTTTCGCCTGTCTATTATTAATGTGAAAATAAATAATTATTAAATTAATAAATAATAATAATTTGTAATTTGTGTGTGTGTGTGATGTGTGTTTGTGTGTGTGTTGTGTGTAATTACTAAATATCTACTTTTTTTTTGCGTGACGCACCGGGTACACCGACGCTTTTCACGTTGTATCTGTCAAAGATTGAACAATAAGACTTGTCAATGATCCGTTGAGTACTATTTCATTTGCACTTACATACAAATTCCAGGCAACTGCTGAACTCCCCCCTTCTGAATCGAAGAAGAAACAAGAAGCCGTCCGAAAGCTCCGATGACGAGTACTCGACCGGTGGCGGGTACAGCGAGGTCAATGGCAGGAACTACAGAGATCTGGAGAGTTTCCAGAAGGCACAACTTCGGAATAAGGTAATACCTACTCGTCACTGTGCTAAATTTCAGAAAAAAAAAAATTAAAACTAGCATTTAGAGGTATGTGGGACTGGGTGTAAAGACCCGCAAACCTGCGTTGAAAAGGGAGGATCCTCCGACCAGATGGGTTTTGTCTGGTCCGGGCAACTGGTTGATTAATGTTTTCGGCTGTTGTATATGTTCAAATCGTGCGGAAAACAAATTGAGCGATGCAGGATATCGATTTTTTTTTCGTTCCTATGTTCCATAGATGTCGCTACGAGCAAATTTGCCAATTCAGTCGCCGAAGTCACTTTTACATATTATGAAAATTTAAAAAATAATTATTTGTCTAAGAAATGGTCTTTATTCGGGTTACATTCCTAGAACTCGCACTAGGATTCCCTAGCACCGACACTAGAATGTCGTGAGATTTGCTAAATCTGCATTTACTTATTTGAAAGTAAGATCAGTAGAAAAAAAAATCAACCGGCAAGAAAATGAATTTTTGCAGAAACTTATTTTGATGCCAATCGATCGAGTGAAAGGTCTAATAGAGACGCTCAATATTTTGATTAAAAACCATAAAACGCAAAAAAACTCCTACCTACTAATATTTCATAGCAATCAGCCATCTTATTGACGATATATTTTTAACGTAAACTTGCATCTGAGTCACCAGACATTTTACCTAGTTTCGGCTTGTGTGGCTTGTCAAAGGCTATGTGCAAAGACTCATATTGAAATGATTCTGTTTATTAGCCAAAACAATTGTTCTTGCCCTTACGACAACAAAAATTGTCTAGGCTAGTACAGCGTTTAGAGACAGCAAGTTTTTGTCTCCAGGTTTGGTCCATTTAATGTCAGTAAATTATGTTTTAGACAGTTTGTTTATAACAGCTTTAACTCCATTTTCAACCGCAAACTGAATGTCTCTCATAAAGAACTATTGCGGTATACAGGATGTAACGAATAGGTGTAACAGTCATTTTAAAAATTGCATCTGTTCATGGAACTAAACAACTTTCTTCAAGAAGGTTTTTTTCTATTCCAAAAAGAAAAGTGCTTCCCATTCTAATTTTGATTAGCTGATGACTTCGTACGGAAAGTTCAATCCTTTTTTTGTGAATTGACTATAAATTGCTTAAAGAAAGTCGTTCATTTCGATGGGCAGATGGAGCATATAAGATATTACTACAACTTTCCGTTAGGGCAATATCGTCATAATGACAGAGTTTCCTTAAATAAAAATTAAACTTTTCGCTACACACAGAATATAGACATTTTTTCTCATTTGGATGTCAATTTCCCAGCTGAAGCGCGCCGGCGGCGTGGCGGCGGCAGGTCCCGCCAGCGACAGCCGCGGCGGCGGCGCGCGGCGCCAGCTCGTCATGCACAACAAGGCGCCCATGTGGAACGAGAACAGCCAGGTGTACCAGCTCGACTTCGGCGGCAGAGTCACGCAGGAGTCTGCCAAGAACTTCCAGATCGAATATCATGGGAAACAGGTGGGGCTTTTTTGGCATCTGTACTTGAATTCTAAAACAATATAATTTTTAATGTGCTCAGGTGAAAGATAAACCTATACCTTAAGTATACAATTTCAATTAAAAATAAATAGATACACTTGAAATTACATATAAATAAAACATGCAATTATTTGATTGTTGTGTCATCCCAAGTCAAATTATGTAAGCATGTGGAAGTAATATTTTCGGTTTTTTTTCATGCATAAGGTTTAAACTGCAACGGTGAAAGCGAACTTGTAGAACCACCAAGCTCTAATCATAAGCCATTAATAAAAATTATTCAGCACTCAAAGTCGAGAGAACTCTTAACGAAGCTATTATTTTCAATTCCTCAGGTAATGCAATTTGGACGGATCGACGGCAACGCCTATACTCTAGACTTTCAGTACCCATTCTCAGCACTGCAAGCCTTCGCAGTCGCCCTCGCTAACGTCACTCAACGTCTGAAGTAAACTCCATCCCAACTTTCGATAGCCGCGAGGTTGTTACAGTCACCCGATTTTGTAGTCGTGTGGTTTCTTATAGCCAACGCGAGCTGACTAGAAGTACCTGGATGTTAAACATGGATGAACATAGTAAAGTGAATTATGTCGCTGAGGCAGTCCTTTTTCAGATTGTGTTCTACTCTATACCATAATGTCGACAGGATTTGTACGGGACTGACTTGCGCGCGACGATTTGCGTCATTCGAACATTTCGACAGGCTCAAAAGTGCGTCGTGCTCTAAATTCTCGGTCGTCCTGCGTTAGATTCATAGCAGATAGTTATAATTTCTCATGAACTTTTATCAGAGTTTCTGTTCGCGAGTAGGTAGGTAGGGGCAATCCTCTGCCGGCGTCCTTCTTAGAACATTGTTCGATTTAGGCTTTTTACACACACTGTTTTAGTTTACGCGTATAATTAGCGAACTCGCCCATCCACTGACATTTTTAACACTAGCGTAGATAGGATAACTTTGTAAAGTTTCAAATTCACCGTCTCAATGCCGAAAGACGAACAATAAATCGGATTCATTGGGACCACGGACACGGACAGTGTATTTATAATTATTTCTTATTTATAATAAACCATAATCCCACTGTAGGAAAGTAAAGGAATATTTTTAGATACAGATAATGATATATTTTCACAATAGTCGTAACTTCACGTATAGAATCATTCTGCCTTGATGTATTGGCCTATAGTTTATAGTTACCACAACCTCTTGATGTTGCTGATCGGTTCTAAACATAGTGGACGAATCTTATCTAGCCACAGGGTTACATTTTATACACAGTAACAATGTAATATTGTCTATTACCTTAGTTGTGATTGGTTACTGATGCATATTGCGTTTAGATTACCAATCATGCGGCCTAGGTATATCACGCATTCGTTCAGGTAAAGTATATAAGTAATTAATAGCATTGTCCATCAGTCGATATCGAAATGAAAGTCTAGTTTATAATAATGTGCGTATTAGCACGTTCTGAATAGGTCAATGAACATTGTTGTAATGTGTGTTATCTATAAAATAATGTTGTTGTCATTGTATAATTACTATTGCATTTATAACCATGTTCTAGGTGTTTTACAGTTTTGTTGAAATTTTCCAATTCTACATTTTCTTTGAGGCAAATGAACTGATTTATTGACTCGTAATACCTGTGTAAAAATTTATATATAAGTGCATATCTAGCAATTAGTAAGAATAAGGTAATTATGTTAATTGCACTTATGTTTATTTACTTTAGTCAAAACTTACATATCTATGGTTAATTATTATTAGAATGTTAGAAAATGTTATCGTCCTTATTTGTCACAGATTCGTTTGGAAGACTGCACATCGTGAATATATTTTGGTACCTATTTTATTAATTACTGTGTCTGTCTAATTTAGTAAATATTAATGTTAAGTAATGTTAAATAAGCCAAGTTAGATTTGTTTCTGTTGCTCAAGAACTTTTAAGTTTTTGAATGTTGTGGTGTTTAAATAGATTTGAAATAACAAGTATTATAACCGATGTCGTCTGCTCAACTCAGATTTGATAACATTTTTTTGCTGATATTTTACTTTCTGGCCATATATATTACTGAAAAAATTAAGTGCAGTTCAATCCCTTCAACATTGCACATAAAACCATTGATATATACCAAAGATGTGAATGATCCTAGCATCGTGCGTTTTGCGCGCTAACCTCGCCTTGTTGAGTGGACGGCATTATTTATTGTTAGTTTTTTCTGTATTGTTAGGGAGAACGAATATAATTATAAATCGATTGATCTATATGACGTTTTGTTATTTACAATCGTTTGTACTGCGTATTATGTCAAGTCCATTTTATTGGCAAAGCAGCACGGAACACTAGGTTGTCTCGCGCTTTGTTTTTATTGAGCTGCCATTTATGATAGTTGTCCCGTCGCTTTTTCTTTGAAATTTCACTTGTCCGTTGTACATACCTACTTTAGTGACAAAGTGTAAATAAAATATTCTCCAAGTAAATATAAGTAGTTTTAATGAACAATATCTGAGTAACTGTGTAAACCACATCTGATCGAAGGCCGCGCGTCAGCCGAGTAGGCGTATAGTTTTAACACTCATTCACACACTGTCCCCTCGGGGAGGGGCACTTCTTATGCTAATCACTTTCACTGCCGCTCTGTCCCGGAACATAGTCTGCGTCATCATCATCTGATATCTCAAGGTCATCCAAGTTTTGGAACAGAGATTCGTCGACTTTGACTGCATCTCCTGTGAAGGATAAGTATAATATAGTTGTGTTGATATCTGCGACTAGAGATATGCCATCTGGTCCAGGAAAAAGTCTGGCGACATGTCCGAGGCGCCAATTGGTGGAGTATGTAGAATGAAAAGGTATTTTAGATAAATACTCCAGTAAAAACCATGTTTGAAAGGGAGAAACCTATTAGTTAATGGACATTATTTGGAGAACATTAATACTAACCATCATCAAGGAATTTAAGGTCAGATTCATTGAGGGTGGTGTCCCTCAAGAACAGCTCCCTGCCAGTTAATTTGTTCTTATCCTTTGCTTCTTTTTCCCTCTTAGCTGGAATGCCCATGTCAATCTCAAACTGTTTCCTCCATGCCAGGAATGACTCCACTGTGACTCGGGTACCCTCAAACCTTTTCTGTAATGAATACAACAAAATGTGGATAAAATCATAGAGACTTGAAGAATTTAAGGCGAAAGCCACCTAATTCTGATTGTTTATGTAGTATATCTATAGAGCTTAAATATAGCGCTATACATAAATATACATAAGTATAGCGCTATATTTAAGCTCTCTATAGCTCCGTATAATCCGATTTTAGCAAATGCAATTTTTTTTACTTAATTCATTAAAGCCAGCAATTTTTAACGATCCGATACGCTAAAAATAAAATGCGTGTCGGACTCGCATACGAAAGGTTCTGTACCGTCCGTAGCAAAAAACGACAAAAAAGACTGCGTTTGTCGTATGAAAGCTTAAAATTAATAGGGTGTCCACAATGGGCGGTCTAATCGCCAAAAGAGATTTTTTACAGACAACCTTTGGATGGATTTATTTTATTCTTTTTTTAATATTTATTGTTATAGCGGCAACATAAATACATCATCTGTAAAAATTTCAACTGTCTAGCTATCACGGTTCATGAGATAGGTATATCTGCCTGGTGATAGACGGACGGACGGACAACGGAGTCTTAGTAATAGGGTCCCGTTTTACCGTTTGGGTACAGAACCCTAAAAATGTTGAGTTTGCACGCCATCTAGCGAGAAGACGGCCCCACATTAAGCAAACTATAATACGGCCGTTCTAACTTGGCGCCCGTGAACATAGGCTCTGCGAACTTTAGCGCATGTACAGTCGTAAAAAAAACTGTTATTGACGTTATTTTTTTAAAACCTAAATACGAATAAAATTTTACTAATACGGGGACCAAGTACAAATAAAATAAATATTAAAACACTTTCAGACAGAAAGCTACAAAAATAACTTATGAATTAAAGAAACAAACCTAACACTACACAAAAAACTTAACAATGTATTAATAAAAACTAACGAAAACTTTTGTCACCGCCTGTGCTCAAGACAGAGACAGCGACACGAACACGACACCAATGCTAACGTGTGACTGAGACACATTACCGCGTCCCGAGCATTGCCGATTATGCACGAAGTTTTACGGAGTAAAGAAAAAGGGATGTCCAATATGCGTCTGAGCGTGTTGTTTAATCGATTATTTTTAAAATCGATTGAAATCTAATTATAAAAATATATTTTATTAAATTTTATAAGGAGGTTTAAAATATTCTCAAACAGTCGTTATTGTAGTAGTCGTTTATAATTAACTGATATTTAACTAAATCATATCTTTCAACCAAGAAAATATGTATAATATTATTAGTTTTTTTATTATTAAAGTCTAAATCTCGTTTACTAACGACAACATTTACTATGTTTGTAAATCTATTTCGTTCAATATGTCATATAAACAAAAATCAATAAATTCCAAATCGATAAAAATCGATTGCGAGATTTGATTGAATAAAGGGTCGATTGTGTTTACATAGAGTCAATCTCTAGCTTACACCTCCGCCCCGCGCACGTCGCCTCATGCCACCATTTTGTTCCTAAAAAACGTTCGTGCGCAGCCTTCTGCGCAAACTTCAGGGCCGCCAAATTAAAACGGCCGTAGTATACATGGTGTTTTAAAATTGAGTTTTTCTTTCCATGGTAGCTCTAACTTGAACAAACAAACGAGATTCTGTTGTATAAATGTAACACTAGGTTATTTAGGGCGCAACGGACGCCAGCAACAGACTGCAACCGGCCGGCGGCAGTACGTTAGCAGTCCGACTGCCGTGTGTCTGGCTGCCGTGCGTTTGTATGCTAACGATGTGCTATTCAACACCGCACTATTCAACACCGAATTGAACACGTGGTGCTTGTGACATTGCCGTACGTTGTCGATCGTTCGCCACACCATGCACCCTTAATCATTCAAGAAAAAAAATTAATGTGGCTAGAAAGCTTGAATATTGAAATTACAGTAATAAAGAAGTATGTAAGAACCCAGCTTAAAATTCATATCAATTTCAGATAATGGAGTGATGACCCCAGCACCAGTCTGATTTAAAAACTGCTTTTAATTATGAAAACTAACCAATAGGTACTTAGATCATGAAAAATGACATAGGTTACCATTTCTGCTTCTTCTTCAGCCTTCTTCTTGGCTAATATTTCTTCATCTCTTTCTTTCTTGATTGTGTCCCATCTCACATTGAGCCACTCTTGTCCAGCTGATACTAATGTAAACACCATGACCATACCTAGATTTTCATTTCCCTGAAAATAATTTACACTTCATGTATTAACATTAAAATGCAAATAGTCATATTAATCCAGTAGTATTTTGGAAAAAATAACCCATCATGGAAACAGGAATATGTATGCAATTTTTTTATTTACTAAATTAAATACTTTTTAGCTCTGGTGAACAAAAAATTAAAACAACTTCATCAACAACACAGTTATAAAGCTTCAAATGGTCATGGCCATGCACAATGGTCCACCAAGTATTAAGTGCGGCAACCAGACCACCAAGATAAGATATTGTTTGTTGTGTAAAATATTGTGCAAATCAGTCTTTGACATCAAACGCCATGACACCTGTACAGCCACCATAGGAAGCGCTGTCTTGGTGAGACATATATTTTTGCTTAAAATTGTTATATCTTGTTTGCATTCCTGCTAATTTCGATATGGCTTTCACAATTCATACAATTCATTGCACTCTATTTTTATATATTTATTGATAAACTGGCAAGTTAACAAATTTTTTTTTTTCATGCATATTGACTATTACATTGGAATTTTAACCTTTCAAATACCAGAATTAGACACAATAGAAAGAATGAGAGAGTGAACACTGGCGTTTGCTTGGGGTTTAATGAATTAAATAGTTAATTGCTTGCACAATCAAAGACAGAACAAATTTTCAGTTGGTATTTCATAATTATAGCCGAAAGATGTCCACAACTGGACATAGGTCTCCTCCAAGTGCTACAATGACCAATTCTGTTTATCGTTACTTTATTATTTTTAAATAGTTAATTGCTTGCACAATCAAAGACAAAACAATTTTTTAATTAGTATTTCATCATTTCAGCCGAAAGACATCCACTACTGGACATAAGCCTCCCTTAAGCGCTGTAATGACCGGTCCAATGCATCTTTACTAACCTAAAATTGAAACCTAGTTACCTAACCATAAAGTGGAAAAGACTAGATAATAGAAGCTAAAAAAAAGCAATAAGCTACATTACCTGTTCAGTTAAATGTGATAATAATTCATCCTTATCAACTAAGTCATCAAAGTTTTCTTCATCTTCTATTTCTATGATGGGCAACTCATCTGGGTACTTAGCTGTGTATGTAAAGACTAGCTGACACGCTAGGCCTTCTCCTTCGTCAAAACCTTCCGACTTTATTGGTATACTAAACTTGTGAAAAGGTTTTGTTTCAATGACTGCAATAAAAAGTTCAATTAAGTAATGGAGCATGTTATAAGTCAAAGTGTAAAAAGAAAGATAGATTTAAGCAGTTGATATCATGAGAAGTTTAAGAAACCTGTAGTCTCCGGTACATGATAGTTCACCTACCGGCGTACATACATAAACCTCAAAGAATGATTTTTGATGCATGGATTAAAGGACAGAAAAAAAGTTTATGATTAGATAAGTAAGCCACAACTTACCTTGCATATCTCCATAATAAATAGAGTCTAATGCCTCCACCTCACTTGTCTGCTCATAATGGTAATCCATGGTTACTATTCAGTTTATCTTTTTATTTAACACGTTTTACTTACTTTCCCACATACACATTTTTAATAATCTGTCAATTGTCATATTGAAATGACAGTTCTCTGTCACAGAGAAGAGAACTGCTTTTTTAACCAAAGACAAGAAGAAGTGCACAGACAACTTATAAAAAGATATATATAGAAGTAACTCGGTAAAACGGAAGTGAATTTTATTTTTTTATACATTTGCAGCCAATCATTATCATCTTCCTGCCCTTGTCCCATCTTATTTGGGGTCGGCGCAACACGATTTTTTCTTCCATTCTATCCTGTCAACACATATGAAAGAAAAGGAAGTTAGTGATAGTATAACTATCACTAACTTCCTTTTCTTATCATTGTTCACACAATCCATCCATCTTTTCTTTGGCCTCCCTCTCCCTCTCCACCCATCCACATGTATACTCATAACTCTTTTAGCAACATGCGTTTCATTTCTCCTCTTTACATGACCATACCAAGACAAACGATTCCCCTTCAACTTTTCAGTCACTAGCGCCACTTTCAAACTTCCGCTAATATAGCAACATTAGCGGCCAAATACTGCAATTTAAAAACGTTAAAATGAATAACATTCGTATTCTAATGGATTTCAAATTGACTACTTTAGATTCGTAGCTTTAAAACTTTGTATCCAAGCAAAAAACATTTAAAAAAATACAAATCAATTGTCACAATGTCATTGTCATTGTCAAAGAAAACGTCAAGTCTCAAACTCAAAACATTGTTGTAATGTAAAGTTTATTTTTGTTTTCATTAAATCAAAGTACCTGCATATTTGATTTATAAAAACAGCCTTAACTTACGAAATTAAAAGAAATTCTCCAAAATGGATATCCCGGATTTATTGACAACTTACGTCCCTCAATCGGATTCGGAACAATCTAAAACTTCGGGGTTAGTACCACAAACATAACTCATCTGCACTCGGTTTCGTTTCAGTGTAAGCTTGTACGATAATTTTCCAATTAAACGGATGGAATGTTAATTTTATGATCTGATTTGTTACAGACCTGTAACAATCCACATACCCTCGTCGGAAAACGAAGACTTCTCAGAGCTACAAGAGCAAGTGATGGCGAATTTTCAAAAACCCAATGTACCCAACATTAACGTACCAGAAAAGATAATTCTTTGTTTGGATGTATGTTATGACAACCACAAATCACTTTATCGCCTAGGCGATGGCACAACATTCACTCCTATAAATATGATGAAGCGTGTTCTCGATTTTTTCTTACATTCGAAAAACGCTATCAACAAAAAGACCGAGTTTGCAATAGTAGTACTGAAAGGTACAGAGCCATGCTGGCTTCAAAACTTTACTAGCAATTTGAAGGATATTGTAAACACCATTGACTATATTAATCCCGAGGAATGTAATTCTGAAACTTTTGATTTTAATAAGCTTTTCCAATTGATAAAACAGAAAGTTGAAATACCTGAATATAAAGATGGGGAATGCATACAGCCACCTTCTTATGTTGTTCGCATGATTGTTATGTATGGAAGATCTAGTTGTATTCCAACAATTCCACAAGATGATGTATATTTCAACTTTTTGAAGAAACAGTTATATTTTTACATTGATATATTGCTGGCGCATGAAGAAGAATGTTCACTCTACAAATGTGAAGAAATCTATGATGCACTTCAAGACCTAGATAATGGCTATTCTTATGTGTATGAAGTATCAAGAAATGCAACTAAGATCCATGATTGTATTGCTAAACTTCTTGCCCATCCTTTGCAGAGGCCATTACAAAAAAACACAGATTATGCATTTGGAACTAAGTATTAAAATATTTCGATTACACAGTAAAGTAAGGTATAAAATATAATGGTGTTTTTTTTAAATATGTATTTGAACTATAGGCTCATTCATACATTCTTGCTAGATGACATTAATTTCAACATTTTTAGTTTATTTTATTTTTAGTGTAGGGAGCATGTCTCTAACTATAACTTTAGCACTATAGTTCATGACACAACAGTTGAAATTTGATATCATCATCATCATCATTTCAGCCGATAGACGTCCACTGCTGGACATAGGCCTCCCCCAACTGTCGCCACAAAGAATGGTCTTGCATCCATCGGATTCCCGCAACCTTCACCAGGTCATCGGTCCACCTTGTAGGGGACCTTCAAACACTGCGTCTTCCGGTACGCGGTCGCCACTCCAGAACCTTTCGGCCCCAACGGCCACCTGTTCTGCAAGCAATGTGCCCTGCCCATTGCCACTTATGTTTGGCGCTATGTCGGCAACCTTGAACCAAAAGATATCCGCAGGAGAACTCCTGTGGATATCTTTATTTCTGATTCGATCACGCAAGGAAATTCCGTTAAATTAGATATATTTTTAGGCAATCATTTGACTAAGATTTATGCTGATTTTTAACAAATACCTTTTCTTTGACGCTTAATTAAGCTTCCATTTACTAAAAACCAAATTAAACACATAACTCACATACCTCCGTTAAAAAGGGAGGATCCTCCGACCAGACGGGTGTTATGTCTGGTGAACAACTGCCAGATAGATGATTTCGGGCTGTTCTATATGTTCTAAGCGCGTGGAGAACTTTAATTGCACGATGTAGGATTAGTTCTTATGTGACGCCATAGATGTCACTACAATAGGAATGGGGTTTTGTCAGTAAAAGTCTGACACGCCCTTTCGCTCCGCTCTAGAGCGTGAGAAGTTATTGAATGATTTCCAACCTTAAAAAAAAATCCAGTCATGTAGTTTAATATATAGTGTCAATGGCGCCGGCTTTAGAAAACCTCATGGGTGCTCATGCTCATTTGATGACTCGAAAAAGTGTCGAAGTGTGAAAAGAGAAATGCACACTGATCGACATTCTGATAACGGATACCGGCATCCATTGCCTGCATCGTTAATAAATAATAAATTGAGACATCACATACATTGTCCTGGTCCCAAACTAAGGTTTTCCCTTGTAATATGGAAACCAGGATCAACGAAGGTACCACAAACACCCAGACCCAACACAAATATCTGTTTCATCAACAAACATTTGTGTTGGTGTGAGAATCGAACCCGCGACCCTTGCGTCTCAACCGGCGATCTAAACCACTACGCTTAACGGGTCGTCGAGTAATGAAAAAACGGCCATCCCTAAAAGGCGATAACTGATTTGTTTCTTGATGTCTATTCTCAGGGGTGCTCGGCAACAACTGTTTACTTCTCATGGGTGCTCGAGCCCCTGAGCACCCACGGAGTCGGCGCCCCTGTATAGTGTCATACTCTTTCTACAGTGCGGCCACGTAAAGATTTAAGGATAACTAAACAAGTGCGGCTGTCATACAGCATCAACGACCTCATGCTTTATCTAACCGATCTAAGTAGCGCACAGTAAAACAGTTTTGACAGTCTTGTGTAGTTCGTGAACGATGAACGAATAAAAAACGTATCTTCTTACTGCACGAAAAGAATTATTTCCGAACATATCTTGACAATTGAACTGAAACTTTGTGACTTAGCTAAAAAATTGCGACTCTTGGGAGAAAATAGATCTTCACTAGGTGCCTTAGTTTTTGAGATATAAATGTGGCGAAGCTGGAGAGATTCTCTTTTTTTCCCTTTTTCCTCGTTGGTTCTTGCCTAATGTACTAATGGTCAAGAGTGTAAATTAGTTTCCTCTGAGATTCTCTTTCTATGAGGGTGGGGTGAACTCTATCGACCTCGCTTTACGTAAGCCCTGGTTCCAAAAAACGATGAGTAACACCAAAACGTTTTGATTAGTAAGGGGTCTGTTCTCTCTCCAAGTCTCTTGCAGCTGTATCAACGATCTGTTGATGCCCGGAATCTATGTGTATACAAATGATCGCACAGTTGTAGAGGCCGTTAGTGCTCGGGCTAGTAAGGAACAAATCCGATCTGAGGAGAGATTATGGTGGATGTCTCACTTCAGGCAGTCTACAAATGGGGCAAAGCCAATTTTGTGGCATTCAACCCCGCCAAAACACAAGCGTGTCTGTTTACCGCCAAAATAAACTCGTTCATCTTGGCTTTTGCTTTTCAGAATGTATCCTTGTAGTGCACCGACCATCTTTCTTTCTCAGCTTTGGGAGTTAAAATTGCCTCAAACCAAAATTTGGGCGGTTCATTGAGCCCAAAGCCAAGGTAGCTGCTAGAAAACTTGCGTTCTTGGTTGCTAACGTTATACAAAGCATAGATCCAATCGTGTGTGGAGTGACTGCAGTAGGCAGTCACGTATGGGCTGGTGCTGGAAAATGGCATGTGACGGCTTTGGATTTACTGGACAGGTGGGTGAAGAAGCTATTTGGTGTGAAGCACAAACGTAAGGTCTATAGAGCATAATTATTTTTGTATCGTCTCTGGACATAAAACTCGCTCAAGAACGCTTTACCCGATGCTAAGGATAGGCATGGACGACGGAGAGAAAATTGTATGCGTTTCAACCGCGCGGCCATGACGATATTAAAAAAGAAACTGCCAAGATTATGAAAAATGTAAAAGTTGATTTTCAAAACCATAAATTTGTCAGATATGGTTAAAAACTTATTAAGTCACCATATAGTTTAAAAAAATATATATTTGATGGTCATTAAATAGGTACTTTTTAAAATTTTAACATTATAGTAATGACGAGATCTTTATTATCAAACAATTGAAAAAAAAAATATTGATCTTTTTTCTTTTTGATTATATTATATTAGTATTAGCAAAATCTTTTTTAATAAACAACACCCATTAGAATGTTAAGATCAACAAATTCTTTTTTTTTCGTAATTTTACTGTTTCGATAGGGTGTCCATGGCATATTGTTTAAAGAAAACTTTCTACCTATATTATTGTATTAGAAATGATATCTCAAGGATTCAAAATTAAACCGAGGATTTTATGTTGTATTTTCACAAGTTTTGACTAATTCAAATCTGGGTTTTACAAAAAAGTTCAGACGTGTGCGATGCTTTTTCAGCGAGATATTGGCGAGAACATGTTCTTCACCGTCTCGATGGCGCGGCCATGGGGTTTTAGTCTTACAGCTTCTAACTAGAATTTTTTTCTATATTTTTACAAATCAAATCCGTTATTTACCTAAATTTCAGGTCTCTGTAACGCTTTGTTTTAAAGATCTCCGTGGTCGTACGGTTTTGCGCGTTTCAATGGTGCGGCCACATTCAAACCCTTGAAACTTTTTAACCATAACTTAGACAAATTTATGCTTTTGGGAATCAATTTTCACATTGTCTTGGAGGTATACAGAGAATTACCCTCAGTAATGAAAAACCCGACGTGCGGAGAACAAGGGTAAAAACAAACAACGTAGACTCCTTTTTGTGATATTTATTTCAGCTCTTAAAAGGGGTTATGATTGGTATAAAAGAAAAAAAAGACTAATGCTATTTTATTACACGATAGTTTCAAATACTTAGACATTTATTATGTACTTTTAGAGTTGATCAATATTTATCAGGCTCCCAAGGGTTTATTTCACATCATATTTACATTTTGAATAAGCATAAAATGCTGTATAGACTGGTCATTTATATATTTTAATTAATTCTGTGAAGAACAGGCTGGCTTACGACGTACAATGTTATAATTCCAGCTAGAATAATCTGAATAACTACTTACTTTTCCGGCACAGCCAATATTTTAATTCCATACTTACCAATAGAGATTAATTTATAATACTTGCAAGTTGACTAAATTTGGGTATGATCAAATCTGAGGAATTAATTGAAATTATATGAATCAATAAGCAAGTTAATCATTTTTTTTTTTCAGATTGAGCAAAACTAGCAAAATGATTTATGCTTACCAGACATATAAATCCCATTATGCGGATTTTTTCTCTGCTTCATAAAGATAGATTAGCAAGACAATACTATGAGAGGAATAAAAATATCACGTACAGGCTGTTAAATGTCACAAACACGTAGCAAACATTTAATTATTATTAAAATAAAACAAACTCGCCAAGCTATACATTTAAGTAAAACATATAAAAATAAAAGTAACATGTAAACAATTCATAAAAATATTGATTTATTTACAACAATTGGTATTAAATCTAAAGCGAATTTAATAAATCACTTGAAATTTTCTAGGGAGTACTTGTTGGAATCAATATAATACAGAACATATAAATACAATTATAATTCGGATAATATTCAGAATTGATAACGAATGCGCAATCTATATAGTAGTTGTCTTTGTGTACTTGTCACAGTTATAATTTAGATAGCAAAATTTTATAAATAATTTGAAAGATGACGAGGTTGTTCTAAGGTTTCGGTTGGTGTGAAGCACTAAACAAATGTTTATGTTACCATTTAAGCTGTAACACTTATCATCAATATTACAGAATTCAGATTTTAATATCCTACTATCACTATCTGCCTACTGTCATAAGACTGTTAAAAAATTAAATAAAGCTTGTATTACATTAATACGTGATTTCCCCAAGTACAAATGATTGATCAACATGAGATTTCATACACATCAGTCACAAACATTTCATTCTATAGCTATAATATAATTACATCTGAGATCCTAGGGGTGTAATGATACACTATCGATGCCTAAGATTTGACACTGGTTAATTTACGAACGAAATAAATAACTTCATGTATCAGTCTCAATATTTTAAAAACTATTTACAATATTGTAATAAATTCAGCCGTTGTCAAATAAAATACCGAGTGAATATCATGCGGAATAAGAATGAGTCAACAGCTACTCCTAGCCAATTTATCACTTTCTTAAATCTGTACTCTAGTGAATAGTGATACAGATTACATGGAATGATAAATGATTTTACTTACAGTACCTTAATTAAGCCAATATTTGTGATAGTAAAAGAGAATAATTAAAGCGTATAACCGCTCAGCCTCATCGCTGACGCGAAATTTTACAACGGAACTTCCTAATTATATGATGAAATTTATAAAAATGATCCCAGGTTCGTCCGGGCGCACCGGACCGCTCGCGAACTCGCCGCTCAGTCGTCCACAGGCGAGTCGCGGTGGGCGACGCAGTGCGGCTGAGCGGCCCGGCAGCCACTCACGGAACCTCACGCACTGCACAGTCACTAGGAAGGCGAGCCGCAGCCGAACGTAACACTCGCACGCTCGCAGCAGCTCGGGCGGCCGCACGCGCGGCGGGAAGACTGGACTAGAGGGCGCGCGCGACGTGCGGGCCCACGCAGCACAGCGCGCGCACGCAGCGGCGGGGTCACAGCACGCAGGCGGCGAACACCGCCATGGCGCGTCAGGGGGGCGGCGCCGCCGGGGCCAGCGGCGCCGCGCCCGCCGCCAGCGGCCCGGGGGGCGGCCGCTCCGGCACCGCGGGCGCCGCGTCGTCCGCGCCCGCGCCGCCGCCGCGCGACCGCATCACGTATGCGTACGTGCGGTACCTCTTTATCTATCACGTACGAACAATGATTAGTAGGAGAATAACGGAGACGGAAACATGTGTAGTAGCAGGCGGAGGTTTCGTAGGTACCGACCTCGTACACGAGGTAGTGCTCCTTGTCGCGCGCGTGCGGCGCGTTGTCGCGCGCATGTCGCAGCGCGGCGAGCTCCTCCTCCAGGCGCGCCGCGCGTTCTTCATGCTCCGCCAGCTGCTCGCGCTGTCACAGATAATATATATTTTAATACTCTAATACTCCAAACTGCAAAATTTCTTATATAATTATGGTCATCATTTCGCTACTAGATACCTCACCACCTAAGGTGAGGATGGCGTACCATGTTGAGCTTGGTGTGCATGCAGGGCAGCAGCGGGCGCTGGAACTTGCGCTGCGAGCCCACCGCGCCCGCCAGCGGCGCCGCCGAGTACGTAGAGTGTAAGGTGAGGATGGCGTACCATGTTGAGCTTGGTGTGCGTGCAGGGCAGCAGCGGGCGCTGGAACTTGCGCTGCGAGCCCACCGCGCCCGCCAGCGGCGCCGCCGAGTACGTAGAGTGTAAGGTGAGGATGGCGTACCATGTTGAGCTTGGTGTGCGTGCAGGGCAGCAGCGGGCGCTGGAACTTGCGCTGCGAGCCCACCGCGCCCGCCAGCGGCGCCGCCGAGTACGTAGAGTGTAAGGTGAGGATGGCGTACCATGTTGAGCTTGGTGTGCGTGCAGGGCAGCAGCGGGCGCTGGAACTTGCGCTGCGAGCCCACCGCGCCCGC
The DNA here is from genome assembly GCA_949316375.1 of Mythimna vitellina. Taxonomy (NCBI): domain Eukaryota; kingdom Metazoa; phylum Arthropoda; class Insecta; order Lepidoptera; family Noctuidae; genus Mythimna; species Mythimna vitellina. Next base: position 7,272,461 of record OX438686.1, read on the forward strand.
CAGCGGCGCCGCCGAGTACGTAGAGTGTAAGGTGAGGATGGCGTACCATGTTGAGCTTGGTGTGCGTGCAGGGCAGCAGCGGGCGCTGGAACTTGCGCTGCGAGCCCACCGCGCCCGCCAGCGGCGCCGCCGAGTACGTAGAGTGTAAGGTGAGGATGGCGTACCATGTTGAGCTTGGTGTGCGTGCAGGGCAGCAGCGGGCGCTGGAACTTGCGCTGCGAGCCCACCGCGCCCGCCAGCGGCGCCGCCGAGTACGCGGCGCACACGAAGTTGATCGTCTCCACCCACGAACATAACTCTTTTGAGTCGCTATCAAATAGAACACGATTATGTTTCAAGTAATGTCAGGGTACTAAGTTAAAATAAATCAATTGGGTACTGTGTATACCTGTCACATGAGAACAAACCAGCGATGTGCGTGAAAGTTGTGTGTAACAAAACGTGAAAACTACACGAAACACAAAGACATTTTAAAAAATCTCGTCCTATTTACAAGTTATGTCACTGACTGCTACGAGTCTACTTTAGTAGTCAAAGCGCTCTTTTACTTCTTTCATATCATGTATAATTTATTAAAATAGAACGCGAACTTAGAGAGCGAATGGTAAGAAGAATGATTAAGATGGGAGATATTAATGAACATGCCCAGGGTAAGATGTGTAAGGGGAAAACTCTAGAGGAGCTGAAAGGGCTATTTTCAAAGACTGTTGAATGTGGAAAATAATTGGAGTGGAGTTTTAGAGAATAAACCAGTAAATGTAGGGTTAGTGAAAATGGTTAGAATTGATGACGTCAGAATAGCAGTAAATGGAATGAAGAATGGTAAGGCGTTGGTCCACATGGAATACCAGTTGAAGTGTGGAGGTTATTGGATGGATGTTCTTAGCTTTAGTTTTCAATAAGTTGCTGCGCAATGAAGCCATATCTGATGATTGGAGCAACATTTCGTCGGTGACAATTTTCAAAAACAAAGGTAATGTGCTTGAGTGCAACTACAACAGAATAAAGCTAATTTCACATACACGATAGCTTGAAAGAAAGTTATTGAAGGGCGACTGAGAGAAGAGTGAAATTTCAGAGAATAGGCTTTATGCCTGATCGTGATACAACTGTTATTGGTATCTCTGGTTGCTTGAGTATCGGACAAGGGTAGGAAGATTATGATGATGAACGCTCTACGCCTGCCCTATCTATATATCACAGATTTAAATTTAACGTATACGTTTTCGTAGATCAAAAAGAAAAAACGGAACCCTTATAGGATCACTTTGTTGTCCGTCCGTACGTCTGTTTGTCAAGACCCTATATCTCGGGGACGCATGGAGGTATCGAGTTGAAATTAAAACCATATACTCAGTTCTACAGTCTCATTAATCTGTGAAAAAATCAAAATTCTTAGTTAATGAGAAAAAAAAGATACGGCCGTTTATATCACAAAAAAACGTGTATTTCGACACTCTCAAGAGAATCAAAATTCATAGGGTACTTTCCATTGACTTAGAATCCTGAAATTTCGCTTAAAGCAAGATCAAGACATAAAGATTTCGCATAAGTATAGGAAAAAAACTGAAAACTAAATTTGTAGTTACATAGCACGAAAAATTTTTTTTTGGTGTTCAGAAAAATCTTCGTAACTCAATTCGGGAATTGAAGTGCTTTCACAGGTAAGTTTGTACGGAACCCTCAGTGCGCGGGTCAGAATCGCACTTGCCGGTTTTTTTTTTTTTGCAATTTACAGAGTCATCATCAGCATCATCATTTCAGCCGAAAGACGTCCACTGTTGGACATAGGCCTCCCCCAAATGCCGCCACAATGACCGGTCCTGTGCGTCTCGCATCCATCGGATTCCCGCGACCCTCACCAGGTCATCGGTCCACCTTGTGGGAGGCCTTCCAACACTGCGTCTTCCGGTACGCGGTCGCCATTCCAGAACCTTTCGTCCCCGTCGACCATCTGTTCTACGAGCAATGTGCAACCTAAGTTTGGCGATTCTTTGGGCTATGTCCGTAACCTTGGTTCTCCTGCGGATATCCTCATTTCTGACGCAATCATGCAAGGAAACTCCGAGCATAGCCATTCCATTGCCCTTAGAGTAACTTTAAGCCTTCTGATGAGGCCTATTGTAAGCGACCACGTTTCGGAACCATATGTCATCACTGGCAACACGCACTGGTCATAGACTTTTGTCTTGAGACACTGTGGTATATTGGACGAGAAGACACCGCACAGCTTCCCGAACGCTGCCCAGCCGAGTCGGATTCGACGATTGACCTCTTTCTCAAAGTTAGACCTACCCAACTGGACTGTCTGTCCCAGATAAATGTAGTCGTCCACAACTTCAAGTGTAGAGTCTCCGATCTTGACAGGAGTGGGTGCTACATGGATGTTTACCATGACTTTGGTTTTGTCCATAGAATAGAATAGAATAAACTTTATTGTACACCAAAATAGTAACAAAAACTTTTACATTAACTTAAATCTATGGGTACAAAGGCGGTCCTATCGCTGACAGCGATATCTATCCAGACAACCTTAGGGTGGAATGTAAGAATTTGAAATAGAAACAAAGGGGGGTAGTCTGCGGTGTACAGCAAATTAATAATGTAAATATTAAATTAAAGTTATATACTAGACTATACATAGATATAATATAGCCCATGTCATAACAATATGTATGTCCAATATGTCCATGTTCATTTCCCACTCTTTCGGAAGCTCTACTGAGGTCACCGAGCATTGTACTGAGCTCCTCCGTAGTCTAAGCCATGACTACTATCTCGTCGGCAAATCGAAGGTGAGTGATGTACTCGCCATTGACATTGATGCCTAGCCCTCTCCACTCCAGAACCTTGAAGACATCCTCCATTGCGGCCGTGAAGAGTTTCCGAGAAATGACGTCTCCTTGCCTCACACCCCGCTGCAGGAGGATAGGTTTCGAGGTCTGGTCCTGAAGTCGGACTGACATGGTGGCGTTTTGTATAAACACTTCAGCACTTCGATGTACCGATAGTCAATCTGGCACCGTTGGAGAGACTGCAGTACAGCCTAAGTCTCGATCGAATCAAAGGCTTTCTCATAGTCCACAAACGCTAAGCAGAGAGGCTGATTATACTCCTCGGTCTTCTGTATAACCTGCCGCAGCGTATGTATGTGGTCTACGGTGCTGAAGCCTTTTCGAAATCCGGCTTGTTCGGGAGGCTGGAAGTCGTCGAACCTGCGCGCGAGACGGTTCGTGATGATTCTGGAAAACAGCTTGTAGACATGGCTCAGAAGTGAGAAGGGCCTGTAATTCTTAAGCAGGGTATTGTCACCCTTCTTAAAGAAGAGTACCACCACATCTCTGCTCCGTGCCTGTGGCGTATTTCCCTCGAGTATGACGGAATTGAACCACTTCTGAAGGGCCTTTAGGACCGGTTTTCCACCCGCCTTCAGGAGTTTGGCCGTAATTCCGTCTTCACCCGACGCCTTGTTGTTCTTCAACTGCTTCAGAGCCATCCTAATCTCGTACAGGCTGACGTCCGGGATATCTTCGGTATAGTGTCGAGTCAATCTAGCTCTTGGGGCGTTTGCTAGATTTGCCGTGGGTTCAGAGAATTTACAGAGTAACATAAAATATATATGGTACTGACATATCGCATGCTTAATCATAAAAAAACCTAACACAAAAAGAATAAATTTTAATCTGAAAATTTATGCTTCAAAAATAAGGTTCAATTTTCAAATGTATTTACGTCACTATACATAATAGAGAGTTAACTCTCGTTATATGTCTTAGTTTATATCATGAATCTAGGACCTACGTAAGAGAGATAAGAGTACAGTTCAGTATTACCTAGTTTGAAATAAGTATTCGGCCTGATCTGCAGTCTGCAATCTAAACACGTGCTGCTTTTTCGTGTAGTCGGTCGCTTTCGTCGCCAATGCATGGTGTATTCTGTTATAGAAAATAGTCAAGTTAGATGCTTGTTCAGACAGGATTCAGGAAGAGAATTGAGTTTTATACTGGAATATCTGGCAAATTCTGATTTGTATTAGATTTTTGTATTTTTTTTTTTATTGGCTTCTTCACACGGTTTGTGCATTAAGCCAGTGTCAAGTTTAAAAAGTAACTTTCTAATATTTTGCCGTTTTTTTTTATATTCCACAACTATCACACAACGCCGTCTAGCCCCAAGATAAGCAGAGCTTGAGTACCTCTAGTACTCATAACTGATAAACATACTTATATTTCTAAATACATACATATTATAGATAAATTACAACCAGACCCAGAACAAACGATCGTGCTCATCACACAAACACTCCAGCATAGCAGTCAGGGCCACTAAACACTAGACCAACAAGCCAGTCAAAAAAAATATTGAGTCAGATTTCACGGCAAGCTTCGTAAAGGAAGTTAATCTTACAATAAAATTCTCAGCTACATTTTTATGAGATCGCGCTTGTTTTAATGATTCTACATAAAACATTGTCTTACGGTGTAGACACTTGAGATACATAACTACATCAATTTTACATTTCAATATCCATTATGAATCTCAATTTGCGAATAATTACAACAACCACTGCATTTCACTCGAAAAACTCCTGTCTAAAACTCCCCGACTTATGGATTATCAACAAATATTAACAGTATTTGAAAAAACGTCACACACAATATACTAATGAATTGCAGTGTATTTTGGTTCCGTATGATATTGTAATGGATGTAACGTGTTTTACCTGATAGCGTTATGTAAATTATCGGACATCTGACTGCGCCTGAATCCGTGTTCGTCTTTATGAAGATATAGCACCAAATCTCGAAGCGTACAGTAGAACATTTTCCAACCTCGACGTCCGAAGGGAGCTGATGAAAAAATGCAATTATAATAATGTTTATTGAATTGTTTGATTTACATAAATATTTATACGTTATGAGCTTAAACTAGAGGTAAAGTTACTAAATTGCATTCTACCTGCACTAGATATAAACCTGTATCTCAAGTAACTTATTTAAGTGCTTATATGTTAATAATAAAAATTCATTAAACAAAACGTCAATAATTTGTGAGGACATCCCCTTAGGGGGTGAATTTTGGAAAATCCGTTCTTAGCGGATGTCTACACCCTATAAGGAACCTACCTGCCAAATTTTATGTTTGTAGGTGTTATAGTTTCTGAGATTTCGTGATTAATCAATCAATTAGATTATGATTAAAAATAACTGGCTGTGGTGAACATTCAAGGTGAGTAAAGCATACTCTGTTCATGAGTGTGACTCATGAACAACAATTAAACGTAAAAAAAAGTTTTAACATAGATGCTAGAAATATTTTTACACCATTCCGAGTAAGGATAGCCTGTGAAATTTTAAGTTTTTTTAAGGTTTTTGCAGTTTACTTAGCGGTTGCACTTAGGCGTCACTATTTTCTTAACATGAATGGCCTATAGTGTTGCTGTAGTAGTGATACTGACTCTTCTTCCCGTTAGCGTCGACGCAGCACTTGCGCATGACGTATCCCTTCTTGTACTCGATGGCGCGCGACTGGTCGGGCACGTCCAGGAACGGGTTGCTGCCCACCAGCGCGCGCGCCGACGTCGCGCCGCCCGCACTCGACTCCAAGTCGCTGCGGAACAACATATTCATAACATTACTACTTCACTAACCCTGGAGTTACGCGGCTTTTTGAGATGTCGACAAGTGGAAAATGTAAGGCAGGAGGAGCCTTCAGGTTAGGTGGAACGACGATAGATAGATAGATATTCTTTATTGTACACCAAAAATACAATTTACATTAGGAATTTTCAGGACGAGAATAGCTGAAAATGTAGATATATGAGATTGCGATTAGAGAGGTCTATGTCCAATGGACTGCTACAAGTTGATTTTGACGAAATCACTAACGCAAATGATGATGATAATGCCGGTTTTAAAACAACAAAGCGAAAACTAGAAGACCCTACTTACACGTTTTATGACTACGATATTTTACTGCTCTTCAAACGTATAGCTTTGTGCGCCAAATATTATTACCAATCCATAATTGCTTTCTAAATAACATTAAATTGCTTTCAAGGTTTTTGAACAGTTGAAAAACTGCTGGCTAGAATAATCGCTTCTTTTCTTCAATAACGTGATAAGTCCTACAGTAATATTATTACACTTATCACGTTACGGAAGTAAAGAGCCAAAATATTATAATGTTGTGGCCATGTTTGGAGGGAGTGTAAGACGATTGTGTAAGAAGATGATCGTATAGTTAGTTAGATACGTACAGCGCCCACTGCAGCGGCTGCGTGCGGATGGCGTGGTAGAGCTGCTTGAGCGTGTCGCGCGGGAAGTTGTCTCCGTCGTTGAGGTCGGCCAGGTTGTCGATGAACTCGGCGCAGGACATGCGGCGGAACGTGCCGCCGCCGCCGCAGCCGTGCAGGTCCGTGTTCAGCAGCATGATGGCGCACGTCAGCGTGTGCACGGCGTCTGTGGACCGCAAGCTACGAATTACTACATGACTTTTTGGCAGGATTACTTTGAGTGAAGTTCAGTGGCTGATTTAATTATTGGCAAATGGATTCCTAGTAGATATTGGCGTAATTTTGTATCTCAAGTGTCTGCGTAAATGCACAATATGTGGAATCATTGAAACAGGCACGATCTCGTTAAAATGGAGCTCTAAATTTTATTGTAGTTTCGACTACCTCAACGAAGTTGAGAGTTTGTCGAGAAAGTTGATACATTTGCTACCAAATACTACAAAAACTTGCAATTAACTATTAATACGAAAACATGGCTTAAAAGACTTAGTATCCAAGCCAAAAACAGTAACAAAAAAAAAACTTTCACCAGTTTACGATGAAAAACCTGGACTAAGACTTTCATCAAACGGTTTGTCTACATCTCTTACTACCTACTCTACCTCTGTGTATCATTGTATGTGAAGTAATACTTAGCACACATACCTTGGGAGTTGAAGGAGCCGGGGTTACACTCTAGATACCGGCGCGAGAAGTGCACCAGCACCCTCTCCCGCTCCTGCGTCTCGCCGCTGAGCGCGAAGCGAGCCAGGAAGGTGCGCAGCGCCGCGTCTAACGTGGCGCCGCTGAACTCGAAGTGACGCACGTATTCCTCTGCCACCGCGCGGGAGAATTCGTTGCTGGGGAACAAATATAACAATTTATAAACAAAAACAAGGCAAGGTTTATGCTAAAAATGTGACAAAAAATACAAGAGTGCTACAAAAGGTTAGCGAAATAGTTGCGCAAACAGTCATTCTTTTCTGGGGTTCCACAGCTAAAAATAAGGTCATTCAATAATATATTACTAACTTTTTACTTAAATGCCTGGAAACATCAGACTTCTTGAAGCCGTCGAGGTGGTACAGTCTCTTGGCGAGGCGTTCGGCTGAGGGTATGTCGACTGCTTTGGGGCTGTAGTGGAATGAGTGCAAGGAGTCGCCGTCAGAGCCTTCGTCGGAACCACCATCTGACCCGCTGCCGAGTTCCTGAAATATGGTATACATAAGTAATGTTATACTTTGTTGTGTAACTTTAAGGACAGGTAAATAATAAGACTAGTCCTGCTATTCTCGTAGGATTGGTTGCGTTAAAATAGATTGGGTAGACCTAACCGATTAGCACAAAAACCAGTACATTATAAATAAAAGGAATAAACAACCAGTGAAGTTAAGCCGATGGGCGCGATTAACAATGTATTTGATGAGCTAGAGACCACACGTACAAGCTTCACCAGTTTTGCCTGCGCAGGCCCGATTGTACACCGTGAATGTGGTTGGTAAAATTCATACAGTTTTACACGGTGTTTCGTGTTGAAACTAGCCTGCACAGGCAAAACTGTGGTGAAGTTTGTGCGTGTGCCATTACATTAACACGCGAGATTTTTTCGTATCTCCGTTCCCCAAAATAATAAGCTATCGTTACATATATCAGATACAGAAGAATGCATTGGAAAATAATATGACAAAAACATAAACTAGATTTTTAGTGCAGTGATAATCTCAGACCTTTACCTGATATCCTTGGTTCTCCGGTGAGTTATGTCCGTTTTCTTTTCCATTCTGTGTGTAATTATTACTATTGTTATTATTATTTACATTCTCCGTCGCGTTCGCATTTTGTTTATCAGGACCTTTGACTTGTATAACTATTCTGTAGTCGTTGTTGTGATCTCCGTTCAGGGTGACGTCACTTCCGTGTTCGTTTGAGTATGAGGAGTTGGATTTGGCTCGTTTGTGGCAAGGTTCGGAGACTAGGATCGTGGAGTCTGAGTCGGAGGGATCGGACAGTTCCATCCGCGGACACTCGCGGCCTGTCTCGAACATGTCGTCTTGATCTTGGTAGTCGGGACTTGATATATTCGACACTGCTTCTGATAGACTCATGTCACCTGGAAATTAAAAATACGAATTAATTGCTGAAGTCGGTCACTATGGCGGCAAGTTTACTATTTCGGTGTCTGTTCGCTTAAGGCATTGGATCCTTCTTTAGATAGATAGATATGTCTATAGTGTGTTTTAGTTTACACCAACAACAACATAGATTCGTCAAAAGAAGGTGAGCTACGGCCAGCCTAATAACCTTTGTTGACTACCTGTTTGGTACAAGGACTCTCGTGTTCAAGTGGACATTTACAAAGATTTTTAGAAAGCCTATGACATGGTTGACCATTAGTGTTTTGCTGCTGTTAAATAGCATAGCATTGAATGGTATACGTGGAGATCTTTTGCTTCCTATGTTTCTAATAGAACACAGGGAGTCATGATAAACGGCTTCCAGCACGGATTCGGCTTTAAGCGGTACGTCGGAGTGCCTCAGGGCTCCATTTTAGGGCAACTTTTATTTATGCATCTTTATTATGACAATACTAATTTTTTTTCAAATTTATTGCTATATGCTGATGAAATCAACATTTTCAGAAAATTTGAATGCCATTTCGTAGGTATTTCTGCCTAGACATGTAATTTTAAAAGAAAAGAAAAAAATCGTATTTCAAATATTTTTTACTATTGCAAGCGCGCACGTCGCGTTTTGTACTATGTGGGAAAACATCATTGGTTGTAAATTTGTCTCGATCTTAATAACAGGTATGTATAACGGAAACGTGCAACAAAATCAGGTCTATACTTTCCAGAAATGTCAAGACACTTAGTTTTGCACTACACAATACAAACAATCGCCGCTTAGCAAGGACGGTGAGCAAGACTAACTCTCTGTTTATGAGGCTTGATCAGTTAACGTTGTTGTCTAATCTCATGTCAAGCTATCTGTTTAATCTTATGTTTGTTGTTTTGATATCTAATCAGATTAGCAAATTTGAAATTTGGCATTATACGGACTGATCAAAGATGTGTGGGGTTGGGCTCGACGACTATTTACCCTTTAAGAGGCCACATAACAGGCGGTATATTTCTTTCAACACAAAACCTGATTGTATATGATTTGACCAATCATACGATTGAAAGTAGTTGCTCCTCTGTATAGTCGTGTTAATCAATCGGCAGGGTCGATCAAAATACATTACCCGACGGCACAATTCGCGTAGTAGTTGAGCTATTGACTGCTGCGTGTCGTGGGTGCGATTCCCGCACGGAATCTCAAATATTTGTACAGCGTAGGTAACCCGGGTCTAGGTGTCCTATGCATGTGACTTTGCATGTTTGTAAACGCATCGACTATACAGGGGAAATTCCAAGTGTGGGGCAGTGTTTTTTTTTAAAAGAAAAATAAAGGGAAAAAAAAGGAAAAAAATAAGTTTACCTCGCTTCCTTAAACCTTAACTTGTTGATAAAATATACCATATGAAAATTTAATTATAAAGTATATGTTTTAAGATTGCCATCTGAAGAGAAATATCTAACATTAGATATCTGAATGATTGATGTTCGAGCTGGACCTGAAGTCTCGACATCGAAATATGACAGTGAAATTGACGATAGATACCGATTGATAAATTACTAGCCGTTAAAAAACTGATTATGGGAAAAAACTTCAAAAGAAAATTTATTTTCTTAAAGACAACAAATTTTGATGAAAACTTATTTAAAATTTTATGAAGTGACTTATTTACCGTTTGTAAAAATCAAATTAATTAGTCAAAATATTTAAAGACAAAAGTTTTTCTGCTTGCAACGGTAATATCTTAACGACCGAATTCAGTTCTGACGTGTTTGTTAACTATTATCGTTTCTGCCTGCTCCGGTCCTATCCGCTAGGATCAAAGGATGAATCTGAAGGACAGAAACTATAGTCACACAGACGGATATTTCTACCTCGGCCTTTTAATAATAAATATTTTATATCAGGTAACATTACCCATATCAAAAATACCATATAGACTAACATACATAACTATATTAATTTGTTAGTAAATATGATTTCAAAATATGTTAGTAACACTTCACTTTGCACTATATTATCTTGATGCTGTCTTGTGGTACTTATTTATTTATTGAAAACTTTATGCACTAATGAAACATTGTATAAAGACGAACTTAATGCCGTAGGTATTTTCTACCAGCCGACCTTAAGGTGGAGCAGACATAACATGGCAGGTGCAACTTAATAGAAGTCTGACGGAGTGGAAATAAGAACAATAATAAATATATACTTAGATACATACATACAAATAAAGAATGATATTGAGAAAAAAACTAATACAACAAATCAAGAGTGTGATGAATCTATCAACTTCTTGCGAAAGTGTTCTCGTGCTTTCATTTTGAAGGACAACCGACTGGTTGCCGTCCTGATATTCAGAGGGAGCGCATTCCAAAGGGAGATCGCCTGGACAAAGAAAGAGGAATGGAGAAACCCAGAGCGATGTGTCGGACATCATAGAAGGCGTTTATTTGTAGATCGAAGACTTTTATTGTGCACAAAGCAAAGAAATTGAATTTCTGAAGTCAGATAAGAAGAAGAAGGCTTATCTAGAATAGAAAACAGGGTTGTCAAGGCCCTTAACGCACTACGCTGGCGAATGGGTAACCACTATAAAAGCGACACTTGTTCGAAGAAGCGACGGAACACCATGCCCCGTGACCAAAAGTTTTCTTCTATAGCAATGTGCAGAAAACAGTTCCGCACTTGTACCACAAATGCCTTAAAATTGATGTTCCGGTGCGACTCTAGCAACTGTACCTTCAGTGTGTACTTTTAAATACCTGGTGTAATTTACAGAATCAAGTTGGACTCACCATTTAGCGGCCGATGATGATGATGCGCGGGCAGCTGCCGGTGCGGCGGCGTGGCGCGCGACGACATCGCCGACGACGACGCCGACGTGGGCGACGCCGGAGACGACGAGCTGCACGTGTACAACTTTTGTGTTACAGCACGCGTGGTACAGACCATGATCACCAGAAGTCGTAGTGCGGGCTTTTATTTAACGTATTTGATCACGTTAACGTAAACGTTCACTTATATCAATCATATGTAAATAAAGACGTTTTCTGCTTATACAGTATTAGTACAAATTGACGTTTACTATAACGCGAACAAGCACATTAAAAAAAAAAAACTCGCACAAAGGCAACTGCAGTCGTAAAAACAATGAACCATCGATAGCAGCACTTTTACACATTGACTTAGCATAAACTGAACATATAGATGACATTACTGCTATAGCCGTAAAGGGCAGAACAGATATAATTATAATACATAGATAGCAGCACTTTTACACATTGACCTAGCAAAAGTAAACAGTTTAACTATGTGCATATTTCGGTATTTATTAAGATAACCGGAGCTGTAACTAATGCTCGGATTATTCGACGTTTCGGACGAGACTAATTTTTGAACGGATAGAATAGCAAGTGAGGGATGCCAGTGACTGTTCCAAAGAGTTACCGCGGTCCTTGAACGTAAAGGATAACCGAAGGAACATAAGTAGTTTCTAATCAGTAAAAATCTGACAGTCCGTCTAATTACACAGAGTGGGAGGAGTCACATGATAATTTCCCACCGAAAAAATAAGGATATTAAGGAAGTAATATCCGGGCTTAGCACATACAAAAAGGGGATACATCTGTATACACGAAGCCAAATGACTAACATACCACAATCTTGCTAACCTACCTACAAAAACTAGCCTCGACAAAACTCGAAATTACAATGCGTAAAATCGAGCGATGTGACATCACGTCGTATCTTTTTATATCGGCCCTAACTTATCGGACATAATAGTCGAAATATGCAATAGCGTAAAACCGGTTACTATAACAAAAATCAAGATAATGTTTATCGCAAAAGTAAGTTAAAGAACAGGTATTAGTAAATAAGAGGGCGATTGTATTAATTTGTCAGTATCAACGCTGTATTGCTCTAGTGTTAACAAGCACTGCTGCGGACTGAATTTCTGATGTCTATCTTTTAAAACCTCGGTATAAAAATTGAAATTGGTAAACTCAACATTCTCATTTAAAGACTACGAAAAAATACCTGTATCTAGCTAGAACGGAAGAAAAAAAGGGCGTTTAGAGGAGATGGAGTATAAGATGGAGACGAAATTTAAAATATTTTGATACCGTCACCAGTGAGAAAAAATATCAAATTCAACGTTTCCGATAGTTGGATACAGGCGGTAGTAGAGTAGTTGACTAATATAACGTTCTTACGCAAGTTTTATATATATTTTAATTTTATAATTGGTTGAAGTTTTTCGGACTGGGATCGTAAGATGAATTTGATTGAGAGTAGAAAAACATCAACATCATCGTATTTTGGAGCAAATTTGAATAATTCAATATTAATTTTTTGTAGCCTTGAAAGATTTGTATAGTCTAAAATAGTCAACTACCCTACTTATAGAGAAAATCTAATAAAAATAGGCACGTTACCGTTGGGACATGCCGTCCGAAATGGAAGTTGAGTTGGATGTGGCGCCCGATCCGTTGCAGTGCGTCCGTTCCGAGGCGCACGACACCGGCGCGTTGTACGTCCACACGATCCTACCACACACAACCGTCAGACCAAACTACCAGACTACTTTACACATCGGTTCACCATTCGCTGAAAAGGACCACTATTCATATCTAGTGTAGGAGTCCATCAGAAGTATACGCATAGTAAACGTGACGCGAACGCAGCGTCTACGCAGTGTTAGGGTTTCGACACACATATGCGATATAATGCAGAGGGGTTTTGGCTCGTTTAGATTTTCTACTGTTTCATTTTATTCAACGTCCAAAATATTTCAGGCTTTGGGTATCATCAAAGACGATTAATTAAAAAATCAACTGTTAAAACAGCAGGTTTTTTGCGTATCCTCGATAACTACGGCCTAAATAAAATTTGAATGGTGATAAAACATCACGTTATATAGTGAAAATAGGTCTCGCATGCGACGCGATCCCATATACAAATATAATGCTCTTAAGGTGAAAGCTACAGGCTCGTGTAGCCATGTTCTCGATCTCAACTCACGCCATAGTGAGTTCATAGCATACAAGTAGCCACAGTGGGCACGCGGGCGCGGGAAGCGGCGCGAACTGTGACACGCGGAACGCGCGCGGGCAACTCACGCCATAGTGAGTTCATACAAGTAGCCACAGTGGGTACGCGGGCGCGGGAAGCGGCGCGAACTGTGAGACGCGGAACGCGCGCGGGCAACTCACGCCATAGTGAGTTCATACAAGTAGCCACAGTGGGTACGCGGGCGCGGGGAGCGGCGCGAACTGTGAGACGCGGAACGCGCGCGGGCAACTCACGCCATAGTGAGTTCATACAAGTAGCCACAGTGGGTACGCGGGCGCGGGAAGCGGCGCGAACTGTGAGACGCGGAACGCGCGCGGGCAACTCACGCCATAGTGAGTTCATACAAGTAGCCACAGTGGGTACGCGGGCGCGGGGAGCGGCGCGAACTGTGAGACGCGGAACGCGCGCGGGCAACTCACGCCATAGTGAGTTCATACAAGTAGCCACAGTGGGTACGCGGGCGCGGGAAGCGGCGCGAACTGTGAGACGCGGAACGCGCGCGGGCAACTCACGCCATAGTGAGTTCATACAGGTAGCCACAGTGGGCATGCGGGCGCGGGAAGCGGCGCGAACTGTGAGACGCGGAACGCGCGCGGGCAACTCACGCCATAGTGAGTTCATACAAGTAGCCACAGTGGGTACGCGGGCGCGGGAAGCGGCGCGAACTGTGAGACGCGGAACGCGCGCGGGCAACTCACGCCATAGTGAGTTCATACAGGTAGCCACAGTGGGCATGCGGGCGCGGGAAGCGGCGCGAACTGTGAGACGCGGAACGCGCGCGGGCAACTCACGCCATAGTGAGTTCATACAGGTAGCCACAGTGGGCATGCGGGCGCGGGAAGCGGCGCAGACTGTGACACGCGGAACGCGCGCGGGCAACTCACGCCATAGTGAGTTCATACAGGTAGCCACAGTGGGCATGCGGGCGCGGGAAGCGGCGCGAACTGTGAGACGCGGAACGCGCGCGGGCAACTCACGCCATAGTGAGTTCATACAGGTAGCCACAGTTGGCATGCGGGCGCGGGAAGCGGCGCAGACTGTGACACGCGGAACGCGCGCGGGCAACTCACGCCATAGTGAGTTCATAGAAGTGGCTAGCGTGGCCACACAAATCGCCCGCGTTTCCGCTCCCGCACCGCTACCCTCACCACGCTGCCAGTGTGGCCGAGCACTGAAGAACTAAACTGAAAAGTTGAATTCAGCGCCATTTAACCGCCAAAACATGGTAATACCCATTTGCCCTTTGTTTTCACCTAAGTTCGCTATGATCATGGTTACGTGACGCTAGCGTAGCGTCTACACGGCGTCGCGTTGTGACGTCAATAAACGCCAGATGCGAAGGCACGAGCCAGCGTTTCGTATAAGATTCAAAACTATTCCATGAATTTTAACAAAAATACCTTAAAAAACACTAGAATTACTTCAATAGTTCGTTTTTTTAACAACAAATGGTGAATCCGGCTATATTTAAAAAGAAGAAAAAAAAAATAAGTTGCCGTGACAGAAATAAACCGAGCAGTGATGCTAACGCGAAGCAGCGTGGTTAAAACAACATTGGTTGATGATGATTGTGATTTGTTACGGGTGTAGTACGTGATGGCTGATAGCGTATTAGAGAACTACATTGTTTATTTAATTTGAATAAAAAGTCACTAGGAAAACTATGAGTAATTCGAGAGCATTTAATTCGTGACAGATAATTTGTTAGCACAATGTACTTGTCATCTGTGTATCATAGCGCACATAAACAACAAAATATCTGATCAACACTAAACATGTTATATTTTACTTATATTAAATTCGACCAGAAATAATTTTTGAGCCTTTACCCACAAAAATGACCGACAAAATGGTTTTGGCTTACGAAAACGCTACTTGCCATCATGTTCTATAAGTAGCAAGTACATCAATAGCATGCATGTCACCTGTCCCTTTCCGGATCGGAGTCGGACCTCGGTCCAGGGGTCGCGGAGTCCGGCCGTGCGTCTAGAAGCGTGTTGAGTGATGACGTCACATCTTCCTCCATCTCGACGGCCACCGCGCTCAGTGAAGACTCCTTCTGGAACTTACGCCGCGATACTCGACACTGTTGTATTTACATAATGCTAAAGTACCTGGCTTACAGAGCTAGAAACGGACTGGCACAGAGATATGAGAGATTAAGATGGTTTACAAAGTTAGGTTTACTTATATCAATACTAGGAATGGAAGTAGCTGAGATGCTCTAATAAATCCACTTAATAATACAAGCCCAAGAAATGTTAGCGTGATGACTCAACCTTGTTCTTAATTGGGTTGTTCCGAAAAAGCACATAGTGAAGTTTAGTACAATTCCATAGACATAGAGAATCGATTGACTCAATGAATTTCTCTATCCGGGTATAAAGTGAATTCGGACGACGAAGAAGTGTGTGAGAGGTAAAGCGATCCAGCGGTCAATCATCTATACATATAAAAGGAGAAACTGACTGACTGACATATCAACGCACAGCCGTAACTACTGAGACTAGGAGCGTGAAATTTTGCACAAGGTTTCCTTTTATGACGTAGGTGAGCGCTAAGAGAGGATTTTCAAAAATTCACCCTCTAAGGGGATAAACGAGGGTCCAAAGTTTTTATAGAGAAAGCTGTTTCACGCGGGCGAAGCCGCTGGCAGAAGCTAATCGTCTATATTTCTAGAAAACCGTAGTGGGCCACGCAGGGCGTAGTGTTGGGATTTCACCACCAGGGGTGAACCGGAAATTCGCCGTCCCCTTTACTTTCATTATCAGTCAAAAATGTACTCTTCGTACTTTTTTTTCAAGTAGGCACCCCTGATTGAGTTTAGAGGAATTCTAACACGAATAGGGAAGATTATAAGATATCAATACTGGAAATATGAAATCACGTAAGGGACATTTTCCTAACTATACTTTGTTTTAAAAGAAAGATTAATTCGAAAAATAGTACTAAGCCCACTAGTTCTTTTTTAGTTAGGTTTGCCTAATTGTCTAATAGGAGGGACGCCGAGTTATCGCTTTTATCAAATTTTATCGATCGAGTCGGAACAGAGTGGAACCCCCGAATAATCTGAATCATTATTGTGACTAACATATGAAGAGATAGTTTTATTATCATTACTGAAATTTTACCGCCCCCTAAACCACCACCATGACGTACGAAGCGGGCTGCCCCCCGTTCCCACTACGTTACGCCACCGGGGCCATGCTACGTCACAGACTTGAGTAACCTAAATATTTCGTCACTACGACCTACGCAAAAGACCTAACCTGTTTATTCTCTAAACATTCATTCGCTAAAATGTTGGTGAATGGAGCGTGAAATAAAACTGTAATTCTTCCTAAAGCTTAGGGGTTGTCAGTTCACTTCACTTCATTTTCATGGTGACATTTTCAAAGAATATCACTACTTGTATTGACTGGACACTCGCTTAGCTTTCAGAAGTAAATTTTGTGAATGTGTTGCTCAATCCTATTCTCTATGTCTATGTATATGGACAGATACAGGTTGACTGCTATCATATGAATTTTGTTCAACAAATGAAGCTGTGAAAAAGAGCGCTGCTTAGGTACCTGTAGATGGTCTTCAGAGCGTGAGGTGCGCACGGCGTGATGGGCGCGCGCACACACGTCGTTGTTGGCCGCGCCCGCGCTGCCCGCCCCACCCGCCGGTGACGCCGGCTGAGATATGAACCTGTACCATACAACAAACATCATGTAATACGTCTTCATCATCATTTGTTTCGTCTACCATAGCATTATAGTGAGATAACCGTGGTAGAGGATGGATTGTTTGCTGAGGAATATAGAAGTTGACTACGAAAGACGTAGTAGAATTGGAGTTTGAGGCCTCTCAATCGGTAGCTTGGAAACGAGTATGAACTAGTAGGCATTGATAGTCTGGCACCAGATCCAATGCCACAGGTTCAACGAAAGTGACCCGGTTCAGCTGTTAGATAGCAGACCGATCTTATGATTTGCTACGCTATGCCTTTTTTATTTCTTTTAGATTACTCTATACACACAGGGAAAATAGTTTAAAAAAGAGAATAATATAGTGCGATGTATTGTCCTTACATTTTACTAGCATGGTCGCCGACGAGGCCGGTGTCGGGCGAGGAGTTGTGCCTCTGCGCCAGTTCCACGCGGCCACACATGCGGTTGTCACTGGGCGAGGCTGGCGTTGAATTGTACCTGTAGAATAGAACAGAATAAACATGAAATAATGTTGATGGATGAAGAGGATGACCAAAGAAAATATGGGTGGATTGTGTGTGGGAACTACAATGAGAGCAGGCCTGTCACTGTGCCACTGCAGGGAAACATGCTCTTCTCAGACAGAGATGGGGCGAGTGATCATCAGCACGCTTGCTCCAGGTGACTCGGTGACGGATAGCAGGGAAAAAAATGACGAGAAACACATTTTGCGCCGATCACATAGTGTTAGAGCAGAAACAAGGACAAGAATGCGCCAATCATCATCACTTGTAGGCACCTAAAACGAGTCTAAAAATACCGAAATAGATCTAAAAGGATCGTAGCACAATTCAATTGCCGTTGGTATTTCCTGCTGCGTCATCATTCGGCGTTTGAAGGGGCGTTTACGTTATTGTGATAAGTAAGAACAATTGGAGCGTGTTAAAATATATTATGGTCTAAAACAACTGATAACAGTGTTGACAAAGAAATAAGTAAGTAATAGTTACGATGACCAGTCTACTTTGTTACTAACATCCGTATTATACGTGTTTCGTCAACCTCCTTGTAATCTGTCACGTCTTAGGGCCGTGTCTCATTGGAACGACATCGAAACGTAGCCAGGTTATGACGTTAAAAAAAGGTATGGTGACTGGCGTGACCAATAGTGGCCAGATGAGGTACACACCAAAGAGCTGCATGCATTTTCTTGGCAGTGCGAACTGGTAGCACCGCCATGATGTACCAGTGAGGCACGGGCCTTAAAGTCCGTACTGCCTCGAGTGGAAGTTGAAATGGTCTATTTCATCTTCCCTCTAAGTTTTTTTGTTTATTTTGTTTTCGGTTGGAAAATCATCTTATGACATCCCCCGCTCTTGAGCGGAGCGAGAGATAGTGTCAGACTTTTACTGACTATAAATGCACTCCTGTTCCTTCGTTGCCTTTCGTACCAGGGCCGAATCTTCCTTTCTGAACCAGACCCTTGGCCCCAGTAAGCTTCGACCCTGCTGGGCTCCTACGGTTTGCTGACATCTACTTGAGGCTCGCGTGGAACAGTTCGCGCCGTCGACGACTTGGGCTCGGTTCAGACGGTTACTGGACGGTTGGACGGACGCAAGCCTGCGCCTACGGTGGCCGGAAATCGGGATCGGAATCCCGGCGGCGGTTGGGGCGTGAGGTCCGTTGCCTCACGCGATCGGCCGCCTTCTTTGCTAGCATTACTGCTTCACAGAAGGAGGCGACCGCCTGCCACTTTTCCTCGCTCCGGACCATGGCCTATACCAAGGCCCGGTGCGAGAGATCACCGCCACCGATCGCCCCCACGAAGACACAGCGTTGCTCAGCCCAAGCGGGGCACACCTCCACCGTGTCCTCCGGGCGATATAGTTCTGTTGATCAGCCTTTCACGAAAATCCTTCAGTAAAGACTCTTCTTCCTATAAACATCATTGGCTGTAATATAATGCATCGGCAGCCTCTTATGTCGTCCCTTGACTGGCTTGCAATGCAATCGCCTACTGAAGTCTCAAATAAATGTTTCTTTTAATATTCCGCTAAGTTTTCGCTGAAGGTAACTATTGTACACACGATCCAAATTTTATTATATATCACGAGAAACTGCATTTTGATATACGAAGGGGTGGGCCAAAGAGTTAATGATGATGATGATGAATGGAATCTTACCTGTGGTAGTGTGTCCGGTGTGTCGGCGCGTGGTGGTTGTGGTGCGGATGCTCGACGCGCGACAGGTTGAGCATGAGGTCGCCGGTCATCATGTAAGCTTCGAACTTGGGCGTGGCGCGCCCCCGACGCTTGTCGTCAGCGCCCACCAGCGCCTCGCAGCTATCCCCCGACTGCACACCCGAGCCGTTGCTCGAAGAGTTGCTTGACGAGTTGCTGTTCGAGTTGCTCGACGGCGGTGATGCCGATCTGACAGGAATTCTTTGTTTAGAGCTAAAATTGCGCGCTCCTCCATGGACTATAATTAGCATTAAAAGAAGCAATCGATGAAGGAGCTTCTTAGGCCGGCTAATCAATAGCCTACTATCAGATGTAAAAAAGAAACGCGGTTTAAAAAATTATGACACAATGTTCTCTTTCTGTCGGTTAGGTATTGATGTACACTTTCAGGATACTCAAATGGACTCAAACGGTCATTGACGTGCTGGATAAGCGGGTTAGTCAACTGCTGACTACAATACCCACTGTCGTCGGTAATGAGACTGTACATTCCGCATAATGGAGACCAAGACTTCTGAAATGGTAAGATCTAGTCTCAGAGAATATTTTCTAGCTATCGACATGGTTATGCCTCGAGATCTAGTGGCCATGGACCAGAGCCTCACCCTGGTCTCCTTGGCTAGCGAGAACTGGGGGCAAACCTGTAGTGCTTGATACAAACGATCGGGAGTTATTTCAGAGTAAAGAATTTCACAGTTGATATTGGTCGGGAATGCCACCGTCCGGGAAAATCAATCCGCCACATTATCTCGATAATTACCATATTACATTGTATTGGGATCGGCCTCTAACACAGACGTACAATAATTGTTGACATGTCCGTCCCGTATGACGAGAACCTCGTAAAAGCTAAGAAAGATTAGCAAATCAAGTATCAAGACTTGGCACGCGAAGTTGTCAACATGTGGGATGTGAATCAATGTTCTACCGCTCAGTATTGTACCGAATTACCGATAGTCGTGTCAGCCAATGGCTCAGTAGCCCCGACTTTCAACCAACACGTCAGGAGGTTCTCGTTAGGCGGCTAAATCAAAGGTTTGATTGTAAAAGCTACTAATAAAGGAGGTTTCTCTCTGGAGCCCTGACTGCCGAAGCTTGGACGATGTTGCCGATACCGACGGTCTGCTATTTTTTTTAATGATATAAAATAATAATAATAATACGGGTTTAAGGGCAGGAGCTCGCAATTTCTGCTACTCTCTCGAACCTACTAAAGACGAGCTGGATAAGAGCTCTATTCAGAGTAATGTACGAGTCGGAGTGTGCCCCATCTAACGCCCCGACCCTTTCGACTAGAGTATGGAGCGTCTGTGACCTATGCACGTTTGCAAACTAAGT
This sequence comes from Mythimna vitellina, assembly GCA_949316375.1. NCBI lineage: Eukaryota > Metazoa > Arthropoda > Insecta > Lepidoptera > Noctuidae > Mythimna > Mythimna vitellina. The sequence continues at coordinate 7,293,202 of OX438686.1, forward strand.
AAACAAGTTCAACTGGAGCACAACTACAGTCGATCCAATTACAAATAGGTTACGGACCATAAACTTTGTTTTCAGAACATTAACTGCAGTCGACACAGTAACTTTCGTCTGCGATTGTCATGGCGTACGCGAGAGATAAGTACAATATTCATACGTTACATGCTTGCCGCACTTTATTATTATGTAGATAATAACTCTGTTTCCACATTAGATTGTTGTTTCATGAGGAGTTGTAATGCAGATGATAAATATACTAAATTAGTCAGTACAGTACGTATCGGCGACCTGTGACGCACCACGATAACTTAGATGAAAATAACCTGAAGGTTTTTGAGATGACGCAGAGTTCGCTCAAGAAAATGGAGCCATTTGGTAACAATAAATGTTTTACTAGTGTGGATTGTGTTGTGCAATTGTTGTAAACAGTATCGCTAGAAACTGGCTTTCTCTTGTATTGCGATAAAATATTAATTAATTGTAACATAACGGTTATTGATTTCCTCATTGTTCAGTTACATACGAGAAAAGGTTAGTTACAACCAAGTTTCAAAAGCTTTGTACTTCATGCAGGTTTTCTCGAATGGCGAGCTACAGCGTTGTAAGTTTAGCCTTAAAAATAATACAAAACGCGTCGTTTTACTCTATGCTTGTGTAACACTTTTGTTTTAGTAGCTCTTAAAGCGGTACCTACAGTTATACCGCTTTTAGTTAAAAATCATAGTTATGCAAAAATTAAAGCGGCAGGTTTCATAACGGCATAACTATTTACGATACAGTATATCATTGTCTATGAATAAAAAAGCAGCTGAGAATGCAATGTTCGAAAAATATTTAGATGTTCAATTCCGTTGTAGAAAGTCGTTAAATTGATCTCATCAATTGGCAACAGCTGTTGGTATGTAATGCTTTTGGAAAATCTTAACCCCGTTATAAAATATTTGAAGCTGAAATAAGCCAAGCGTTTGCACTTTCAAGGTTTCCCAGTACAAGATATTTTAATTATCAAGGATTCCAATGTGAGACTAATATGAATAACACGACTTGAATCATGGGCATTGCCAGCATTGATAAGGTTAATATTAAATTAGACTACGAGTATATGGAAGTCAGTCGCAGTGTGGTAGTTTCCCAAAATACATGAATACCGGGTGTGGTGTCGTCACGACGAGGGTGCTGACTACCCTCCGGCCCCGTCGCGACACATGCCACCAATAATCACTTATCGCTATCGGAAATCAGCTGTCGCACTATAAGAGGGGTTAGCTTCCGATTACTTACCACATGCACCAGGCTTCACTCGAAAAGCAAACATAATCAGAAACAATTAGTTTTCCAGACTGTCTGCTATTTTACAATATAAATATTTCTGTACAACTATGTGCTTGTTTTGTAGTTAGGTATTGATTAATTTATAGAATGTATGAAAGAAAGTAACAAGCGCGGGCAAAATCACCGTTAAAGCAGCATACAAGCTTTCACAAGCATCAATGGGCTTATCTGTATAAAAATCACGACAGAAAACAGAAACTCACTTGTCGTGGTTGGTGCGTGCGCCCGCGCCGCTAGAGCGACGCTCGGCCGCCGCGGCCAGGTAGCGCCTCACGCTCGCTTTGATCTGTGGGTCTGCACACATCGGACTATCAGCTGTTATCTCACGCACACCCAACCGCCCTGTAACTACCAACTTATGTACGATTCACAAGAAAATAACATCGGCCAATATCTATATCGACGTGTCGAGATATTACATTATTAAGGGGAACAAAGCCACTGTGAACGAGAGTTATCCCGGTCCAGATCCCGAGAGCCACCTATAAAATTACTTCGCGTATCGCTACTCTTATTTGTAGCGGCTTACTTCGCAAACTCGACCAAACCACTCGGGGATAAACGAATTTTAGTACTTGCAGCTGGCGCGATATATTCCCGTCTCGAATGTCATAGTTCAAATAGCACATTTCCACCACCAATATATTGATAAAATATTTGGGCTAAAATATTAAACTCACCCTTTCTCAGTCTTAAAGTGACGGGATCCGAAGATAGTCGCAAGCATTTTAGAACTGTAACAATTAAAGATACCTCTAAAGATACAAGGTCTAAATAAATAAATAAACCACATGTACAGCTATGAATCTGTCCGGGACCAGTCATAGGAAAAAGAACATGCTATAGATTTACATTGTGATAACATCTTGATTACATGTCGGAGGAAATCAATTTTGCGGACTAAAAAGGTTATTTTCTTATAGTTAGTCTGTACGTAGACGTGTGAAATGTGAATTGCGAGGTTGCGTGTCGGGCACGAGCCGGCCATAACGCGATCATTGAATTAGTGTTAATAAGTTCAAAGATAGCGGTCAAACTTGACGTTTTAATAACAACTATTCTTTCAATATTCGTGCGTAAACTCCTTGATTGAGCTATACCGTGCACGAGACGCCAGCAACTGTCGACATCGCCTTCAGATCAGAATGTTTTTAGTTTGAATCACAGTGGCTGTTGTAAAGTATTTACATACGAGATGAAATAACATTTTCAATTACATTCTGGCAGTTATCTGTATGTTAAGAATGTTTCGTAGATAAGTGGCATGTGCGTGATAAATGGCAAATTCCTTACCTTCTCGGGTAGTGAACCGGTTTACATCAGTCCCATTAACCTTGAGCAAAACGTCTCCCGCCTCGACCTGTAATCCAACACGCGTAATCACTTACTTATTTCAAATCTTCAAACATTGGGCCTACCTACAACATATGAATCTAATCTATAAAATATATGTAGAGATGCGCTGCATGGGTTCTTAACTGGATACGTAGGAGTGTAGTCACAGTCGATTGGATTAACATGGAAAGTGACTTGCTTGGTACCATCTTGCTACATCCAAGTTGCGGATTCAAGGAGTGACGATACTGACAATCGATCCAGTATTGTAAAATAATGTACTTTAAACATGCATATGCATGAATACCGCAGCCTTCAATAGCAGTCAACACGTGACTTTAAATGGCACAGGAGAAAGATCAGAATCAAACAAGGTCTCGGTACAGAACCGGATAGTGTGTGTACATAAGTTTGGCTCAATTAGATCACCTTCGCATCTTGAAATTGAGCAAAATACCTTTCATCAAGGACATTTAATTTGGTACTTAATGTATCTGTGACGTCCCCTAATGATCAACAAATAGAGGCAGTTACAGATCCAGACATCAAATACAGAACCATCTAAATACAGTATCATTAAATTGAGCTTGTAGCATTACATTATCATACAAATTTGGCAATGCTACCAAATACTGACCTTAATTTTCAAGTCACAAGCAGATACGTGAGTAGAGTTTAGTACATCGCTAATGCAGAGTCACACACCCACAAACTTTACAATATTATTAACACAGAAACTATCGTTAAACAATACTTTATTGACGATTAACAGTCGGTATCTCCGCATCCTTGCGGCGACGTCAATGATTCACTGAGGCGCAGTCCATTAATCATGACCGGTTTGTTAAAAACACTTCGTAACTTGAAACTCAAACAATCACACTACACGGTTCTTTTTATCTGTTGATTAAGGTCCTATTTATATTCCAATGCTGTTTGTGGTCACAGGAGTTGGACAGGATTTCCCGGGTACAAACACATTACGTTGGCATGGATAAGTCTAATGGGGAGTAGCTGCGAGTGTGCGGCTGTGGTCGCGTCCGCCGCGCCCGCCGGCCCACTGACAACTTGTCGTTATCACACGAGGGTCTACTAATGGATTGAGCTTACAGATAAATTTGATCAAACTCCTACAGAAGTGCGTAGCGGAAATATGAATTATGTGGCAGCTGGACCCCGACGATGGATGCCACAACTAACTTTGAAGTTTCGGCACTTAATTCGATAAGACCTAACAGTGCTCTCTTTGGAAATAGAACATTAGCACCTTGTTTACTTACATCATCTGGTTTTTTTTTAACAGTTGCTTTTGTAATTTGTTAATAAATATATCGGGGTCATCAAGTGTAGTGTAGAGAACAAAACGAGTTTAAGTATAGGACGGATATTTCTACCAGGTCAGAAGGATATCTGGTGCCAACTTGTTTATTTTGTATGTTTCTATAAAATATAAAAACTTTACAACCGACTTCAAAGTAAAAAAAAATACTGAAAACTGCAAAATAACTTTAATTTCAGAAGTCGGTGTTTCTTTAATGGTTTTGTCTCTTCGTTTTTTTTTTACTTTGAAGTCTGTTGTTATTTTTTTTTTTTTGTAAAAAGTTTTTATTTTACTCTTTTTATTAATGTCACCACCACTAAAAAGTACCCCTCAGCCAAACCTAAATACCTTATAGACAGTGAATCTCATGACAATTCCAATAATCCCAAACACGGTTAGATTACATTAATTTATTACAGAGTTTCGATGCCTAACTTCAGGCTTCATCATCAGATCAGTTCGATTTATTCTCCTTTTTTCAGTCAGTCATCAACTACACATACCTATAAACAAAGCAATTTTACTTGTTATGATGGTTCTGCTGTGATCCTATGAGGTGTTTTGTTCCATATCTTCGAAGTTCATGATCAGATCATAACAATATTTCTATGGGACCAACTCGGAAGCATAAACTTTAAGTTTAAAAAAAAATTCAAAATCGGTCTACAATTGACCGAGAAATCGGTGAACATACATATATATTTAAAAAATATATATTCAGCCAAACATAGAACGTCCTCCTTTTTGAAGTCGGTTAAAAAGAAATATTTATTGACAGATCTACATCTAGGGGCGGTTACTCTGTGACGCATTTTTCTTTGTCTGATAACATAACCTGTATCCGATAGCAAAGGAGTAATGAACGCAGTTAGACAAGTGTTGAATGAAAGGCATCAAAGCTAGTGTGTTTGTTATATAATATCACAAGACATGCTGACGTAGCATATTTGTGGTGATGTCTACCAACTTCCAATCAACTTTAGCGTTTGTTTACTTGTGTAATGATACACTTACGTAAAATGTGGCATGTGTTTGCAGACAGGAATTTATTGCAGTCGTCTAGCGGCGCGCATGGGGCCAGTAACTCCGACCGCAGCCACTACGCCCACTCTCAGACACTTCTTTTATGTACCACCTACATGCTTTTAGTACTTCTTCGCCTAGTTTTTGTTGTTCGTTATAGATTCGAACCAAGGAATCCTAAGAAACACATTATTAGTTTGGCTATACTATGATGCTATCTCTAGCTTGTGAGAGTGAAATGAGCTTAAACGGACCGCGACCAGCTAGCGTGCTAAGTGTATCGAGTTGCCAATGCTACCCTACACTGTTCATAAAGAGGGTCACTTCCTTCCACCGGCTGTCAATATCGAGTTACGACGACTAACTTATCAACCTAAGGTTGTTTGGGAATTAGTCACGGACTAAAGTCTGCCAACATATAAATTCAAATTAAACTTGTTATACTATTTTTGTTAAGATATTTCCTGTCCCGAAACATGCTTGTATTCGTATCCCACGTCATCCCGGACCAATTATAATAAGGTGTAAACTAAGGTGTATATTTATAACGCGGAATCATTGAATGAACTGTTACAGACGGCCGTCATTAACATTTTACGGGAAAACAACATCGTTCGTATAATGTTACGGGCCAACTGCGATTTCAGGATAAACTAGTTTTTTTTCTCAAACTATATAATTTTATGCAAAATCGAGCAAACAGGGTGTTGCTTCTTTAAACAACACTGAGACGTAATTGCTCGGTCAATTAATTTATACTTAGGTAATAGGTGTTGTCGTAACTTTCATGACGGTATGCAATAATTCCGAGGGTAGTGATCTTTTTAACCCGACTGCAAGAAGAATTATGTTTTTATGTGGAAATATGTGTACCTATGACTATCATACACATATTTGTGCATTCCGTCTAGCTAACTAGCTAGACAGAAAATGGAATGCTATTTCAAATAAAGTGAGCTCTATATCAGTCTGGCTGGAGTCTGGAATGGACACTAAACTTTCTTCTGTTGGATATTGCAAACTACCCATGAAGATATCTTTGCTTAGGACTTTAATTAGACAGATGTTTTATATGCTTTTCTTTGTACATTATGGAAATTAAATAAGGTTTTAAAAAACCCACAAATAAAAATAAAAAATCAGTAAGCAACAGGCTTGTAATTTTTAAAACAACGGCCACTTGGCGTGCGTGTTAATGTCGTAGAAGATTACGAACTTAAGACTGTGGTTAAGACCAAAACATGATCAATTAGTCAAGCTTTAAAGTCATCATACAGGTTTTTAGGTGTGGTAAATGAAACAATACTATTATAAACTTTTCTTGTAGACAGGTGTTTATGTGCTGGTGTATATCAAATATAAAATATTCGGACGTACCTACGTCATCTAAATTATAGTAACACTGTTACGCACAAGTCTCATCAAATGTGAAAGGTCTATCAATGCGAAAGGCGAAAGTATGCGGAACAGAATAAACGTTAACATTAACACCAAACAGCTGTTTAACATACAACAGAGTGCTGTTTGATGAATCCTCCTAGGAAGATTGCTTGCTTTTTTGTGGTTTTTTCACGGTCCTTTTATTTGGCACGTAAACAAATTGATAGAATTAGAAATGAGTAGATATAAAAGAGGAAGATAGAATGTAGCGCCGCGCGCCGCCGCCGGACCAAGGTGTTGCGTTGATAATATCAATTCAAGCTCATTGTATTTTATCATGTTTACTGTCCTTGTCCTGTTATTTGGAGTTGGCACAACGTTTTTGGCCTCTGTCCCTGTCCATCTATCCGATATCCGTGATCTATCCACATCAAATTCAAAGCACCTATTTATTTCGAATAGAGCATTTACAGGCACTTTTGAATTGTCAAGAAGTCGACACTCAGAAAAATGAAGATTATTGCACATTCCAAAGAGTAGATTCTCTATGGTCAAGAACGTGGAAGAAACTTCCATGTACACTCATGGTTTTCATGGTAAGGAATGATGAGGTACCTAAATTTAGCGGAAAAGGGTTTTCTACCTACTCTAAACCGCTAAATATAGACAATATAATGGGTTCAGCTCGCCTATGCGTATATTCGTACATGCATAGTCGTACTGAAAATTGTATTTAGGTGTACTTACTTACAATAATAAATTAAAAACAAAAATTGGTACAGTTTAGATATTGGAAGGCTGTAAGATGAGTGATAAGAAGTGTGGAAAGACTAAATAAATGATAGTTAGATTTTTCTAAATATGAAATGGACAGAAAGAGGGGTGAATATTGAGTACCGACTGGCAGAGAACTGTTGAAGAAAACATGCTGCGTCGAAAGTAGGAAGTTGATGATAAATGACAACCTTACCTACTGGTTATTTATCCGAACGATTTGATACAAGTTTAGGTTGGCTACAAAAACTGGTCAAGTGCGAGTTTGACTCGAACACGAAGGGTTACGTACTACAACAATAAAAATACACCGACAGCGTTTTTTGTAAAAGGGAACTTTAATTTTTAATTTTATTAATTGTTTTTGTAGCGGCAATAAAATAAACTTTTTGTTTAAATCTTAGTTCTCTATCTTTTCCATTTATGACATACAGCCTTCTGAAAGAGCGAAAAACAGACAGACAGACGGACAGACAGCGGAGGTTTAATAATAAAGTCCTTGGAACCCCTCGGGTGCGGAACCCTACAAAATACCGAACGGGATCAATAAATATTAGTGTGTCTGTACGTATAGTAAGTACTAACATGGGAGTATAGTTCAGTTCAATTAAATGACGTCAACTTATGACAAATAATTATTAGCTAGCAAGTTAATTTTAATCAAAGAGTGTAAATAAATGACGTGGGTGCTGTTTATTAAGTATATTGCACTTATAACTTTATTAGTTCTAGTTTTTTTCCGACTTTCAAGCATGTAAGTAAAAGATAAAGAGAGAGGGGAGAGTAAGGTCAAAGAAAAGAAGGTTTTTTTTTTAGGTCATTTTATGACAAATCCCGCTCTTGGGCGGAGCGAGAGATAGTGTCAGACCTTTACTGACTAAAAACCCGCACCTGGTTTCACTTTCACACTACCCGTGGCCCCAGTAGGCTTCGACCCTGCTGGGCCCCTACGATTTGCTGACATCTCCCTGAGGCGCGCGTGGAACAGTACGCGCCGTCGACAACTTGGGCTTGGTCCGGACGGTTACCGGACAAACGGACGGCGAGCCACCCATTAATCGCCCAACGGTGGCCGGAAATCGGGATTGGAATTCCGGCGGCGGTTGGGGCGTGAGGACCGTTGCCTTACGCGATCGGCTGCCTCCTTTGCTAGCATTATTGCTTCGCAGAAGGAGGCGACCGCCTGTCAGTCCTCCTAAAGAAAAGAAGGATGGATTATGTGATGAATGATATGAAAGTAAAGGCAGTCAATGAGCGAGGCAGTCTACAGAAGAAAAATGATCAAGAAAGTGTTGCGATATCCCCAAGTATAGGACGAAAGTAGCGGACGAAGCATCCTTAATGTTTAAGAACCACAGTCTTACTTCAGCTTCCTTACCTCGGGGTAAAGTACGGGTGTCAAGTATCAATTAAGAGCGCCCAACCTGTGATACGTCCTATAAAACCACTCTAAACTGTGATTATGATGATATTACACATCTTTCTCTAGATATCAAACATTGAATGAAATAACAGGCTTTTCCAAACCATGCTCACGTTGACGATAAACGGACCGAGAAGGATCTTCTTAAGGTAATACCTCCGGCAAAGAATCATTTGACCTTCGACTAAATTAAAATAACCGTAGAACACTACAAAATAGGTACGGTTATTTTAATTGTAAATAGTGTTGATGAAGCATTCATAGAGTTATTAGTGTCCCTCCATTATGATGTGGGAGTCCTGTTCAAAGTCAGAACTACGCATTTTAACCAAACAAATTGTTTTTTTTTTTACGTGGGAAAATCATCTAATGACAAATCTCGCACTTGGGCGGAGCGAGAGATAGTGTCGGACTTTAACTGACTAAAAACCCACTCCTGTTCCTTCTTCCTTCCTCCTCCTTGCCTTCATCCCGGGGCTCCGGGCTTCGCTATCACACTACCCGTGTAAACAAATTGATTGGAACACAAATTCATTAAAACCGAATCGTTAACCAGTAAGGAACAATGATAATTAGTTATGAAATTCAGTTGTTCAAAATGAAGGAAGCCAATTAAGCTGTGACTTAAGTTTCCTTAGTCTGTTTATAGCGGAAAAAGGTTTCTAATAATTTATGCGATGCAAAGGATCCGCCTGTAATCGTTCGTGTCTGTGAACTACACAGCTACACTATACAGCTTGATTACAATAATATTACAGATAACACAATGCCCTTGCTAGATACTAGAATAGTAGTTTAATTGATTACAACGTTTTTTTTATTTCATCCAATATGAGTCAAAAATAGATTTTTTGCTAAATTTTAAAATTCCTAAAAAGTAGGAACGAACACAATACGAAAAACTTAGGTGAAGTGGAAATGAAAACCAGAGACTTAACCGCTATTATCAAATACAATGGCCGTCTGTAATGACGTCTGGCTTGAAGTTAATAAAAACCGTGTTCTGGCGCGAAGGGTAATTATCAGAGTATCCTTACTTTTTTAATTAAGTACTCAAGCTATACGTAGACGCTGCAGATATCGCTTCAGTAAGGACAAGGCAACCCGATTCGTTTTAAAAATATCGATTTTATGAAAACTTTGGAGAAAAACAAGTTTCATTACATCTAATCCCATATTGGTTAGTAACAAAAACATCATTATTGGTGCGGAGATACCAACTGTTATGGATTATTTTGCCAACGCTTGTATAATCTATTGTATACAGATTATCGTTATAAAATGATCGATTACATTACACCTATGTAACAAAATTAAAAGTGAAAGAACGGTTATCGGATTGTCATTATCGCTTATTATCAAAAGTATTACATTAACTAATGACATTTGAACTTAATCGTAAACACGTTTATTCGTTGTTTGTGATCGGTGCAGAGTGACCTGGCGACGTATGACGAGAGTATTTAACTTCGGATTATAATAAACTACTCAAAACAAAAAAGGACCCACTACGTTGTCATTTTGAAAATATTAATAAGAAACTGGTATTAATGGATAAATTAAACTTTTGTCAGAACTGGCAAGAGGAAGTGCGGGCCCGCGAAAGATGGAAAGAGTGGAGGGAGGCGTTTGCTCCATAGTGAGACAGATCAGATCAAAAAAAGAAAACTATTGGATGTGTTTGGAATATTAATAATATTAAAAATATTTAGAAATTTTGTAAACACAGTCAATCAAAGTTTCTTATTCTCAACAAATTCCACATAAAAAAAAAAATTTTAGGAAATGAAACTCAAAATAATGTGAAGAATAAACTTTGTCTCTCACCACTTTTATGTCCTCATGTAATGAAAAATGTTATGAGTAGTACAAGTGAGGCCACCTCTACTCCATATGCACTGTCTGGCCCTGTCTGGTACCCTTTCGAGAAATCAGTGACATTTTTTCTGGAATTCGTTCTCAACAGAAATTTAGCGGTCTTATGAAATCCGGTTGTCTATTTACATGGCTGTAATTTTCTTTGAGGGCTCTTTTTAATTGTTTCCATACATACTCAATGAGAGTAAGGTCGGAAGTCATAGCTGGTATTGACACAACCATGCTATTGTCGTCGGAAAATTATCTTTTTCTGGTATGAGCTGTACATGCGCGAGCTTTATCTTGCATAAAAACAAATGCATCGCCCAGTTTTTTGAATACAGGCATTAAGGTCATATAAGACCCGTTCAACATTATTGGTGGTGGGCCTACTATAACACGTGGGCCCAAAACGGTCTGTGTCGTAGACGTATGATTGTAAAGCGCTCGACTTGTTTTCTCCACAAGCGTATTCGTTTCTCTTCATCATTATTGGAAAGATTGACCTTACATTCGTCTGTAAAGAGTAGTCCTCCGGTTATCCATGGTCCAATCCTAATGCTCGCCAGTGTACATCAAGCTAGTGGCCCGATCGGCCCTTGTCAATTTAAGTGAAACAACACGTACTCGGGAGCGATTACCGTTTTCGTGGACTCGATTATTGAATGTTTTGATCACTACATGTTGACGATTGTAGACGATATGACGATTTAGCAAAGCCTCTGGACAGTAGTTAACCTGATACCAATCTTCCTGAGATTCAGTCATGTCGTGGCTCAAGCTCTTCCTGATTTAGGTCTCCTAGCCACACTCCAGGTTTCCTGGTAGTAATCCAACAGGTTACGAATAGTTTGTCACAGCACACTGAGACGTATTGCTATAGATCTCTGAGACTCTCCAAGTATAGCAACCACTCTTGTTGGAGTTTCCATGTCTATATAATGGTGAGGACCAGGCATCATATCAATCACAATTAACACAGGAATCAAAGTAAACTGTTAAGGTAAGTCACGTTTCACAACAACGCTTAGGATTGGACTGAGAACATTTTGTGTTGTATGTTTGTTGAAGCACTTCACTTTTTCTGCCCACCAATTCGAAGTTTCTTACCCACCTACGACATTATTTACCAACGCTAAAATTGTCGCTTGAAACATTGAATTCATAAACCTATCATTTATACAATCAAATGCTTCATTTCGCCAATAATTAGTTACCTATTGAGTTATTCTCGGACAACATCCATAATTAACTTAGGGTGAGTCCTATTTTGTTTTGAGTAGTTTACAGTGATATGCCTGCGAAGTAGGATTTAAATTTACTCGCTGATTGAAAAATCGAAAGCGTGGTGACTGAAAAGTGTAATATTATGTGTTTTATTTTCTGATTGGTTTGTCAGTTTTCGGTTGCTCAGCAGAATTTTGTGCGAGATCTCCGAAATATTATGAGTAGCCGAGTTTGAGGAAACTGTTTAAAGTTTTAATAAAACATTCCGGTTGGGGAACAACAATATTAACCGTTCGACGCGTCTATATTATTCATCTGGCACAACTTGATTTGTTTATCATATGTGGCTAGAGAATTTTATTACTTAATACAAACTAGTGACGATCCTTCAATTGCCGGATGCAGAACAATAATATTACGACCAATATGACATTAGGAATAAATTATGCCGGAGTAATAAAAAATACTATCAAACGACTGTTATCCAGCGAGAGTTGACTCTGCCACGCCTGCGTGGGATTACGGGTCGTGTCCACGAGTATGCCTACATGCCGTTTAAGTAGTGAAAACTAGGAGACTTGTATGGAATGATAGCACTACATTCTAGTATGTGGATGACTCGACTTCTGAGAATGTTATTAGACATCTACAAGTCTGCTAATCTAATTTATGATATTAGGGAGCTGCTGCAATTCAACCATTGAATCAGAAGGTCTCATCACTGACGCGATGAGCACTAAAAATGAATGATAGGTCACCTGTTAAAGAAAAACAAATAACATTTAATTTGCCTACATTTACATTGTAAAAAGTTGTAATTCAAAACACGTGCGGCGAGCTGATCGCTGTTTGTGTCGCTGTGGTAAACGGCGACACCTATCACGTTGATTATTATCAACCTTCGGCTCAGCAAGCCACAGGATGTGTTAAGCATCTAATGCTTGTGATTATAAACAAGCATTTAACCTGGAGATGTTCTGGTTGTTTTACCATTTCGTTAAAACATACGTGAGTAACAGGTTTCATGACTTTTGGCCGTAGTTCGTAGCTTCACTCTCGCATGGCCTTCAGGTCGATAAAAAATCTCTTAGCAGTCACGTTTAACGGCAACTAAAGTTCAATGAAAAAAGTAGAAAATAATGTTCTTCCTATTTTTTTTTTTAATTCTGCTGCCACTATTGCCGATGCTTACTTACTTGCGAACATTATGCAAATATTTACAGGCACAAAGTCATGTAGAAATGTTTAAAGTGGCCTTGATATAATTTGTGAGTGAATTAAATTCTAGCGTCAGTCGTCGTCGGTTTGACCCAGGCCCCAGCGTGTAGTATCGCGATCCCGAATGCAGTGACGCTTCATCGCTTTTAATAAAGAGTTATTATTTATTTGGTACACTGGAATTCAATATGTTCAATGTATGATGTCATTTGGCAAAACATAGTCAGGTCCTATTGTACAAATTGTTGTTAAAGCTAGTCGTAAAATTACGAGTTTCAATAAGAGGTAGGGCAGTACAGTACAAGTACACAACTGGGTAGTAGCTTGATTGTACCTGTTACATTCAGAACACTGAAGTATCTGAATACTTCAGTGTCATCTGTTACTTACTCTGAATGAGTCTACTATATCATTTGCATAAGGTGCAGCCCAAGCAAGTTTGTGGTTAATACCACAAATCTTCCTCCACCATATGATAAATTCAATGACAACTAGAAAAATTCACTACTTGTTTGAAACTATCTCTTTCTCTTAAATTTTCAAGTGCAAACTAGAGTATGATACCTACTATGAAATTAATTATTATTTTAGCATACTATCACTTAGCAGCTGACACGAAAAGGTTATCATTAATCAATAACATGTTTAAAGTCAGGTATTAGAAGGACTTATTGGAGCTTGATAATCTTATTAAGTTTGTAGCACACAGCATTTAAAGGTTTCCCCTTCAGGGTAAACAACAGCAAGCTGCCAAAAAAGGCACATTTCAACCTGTATGGTCATTATGTGTGAATAAAAACAAGTTAAAATGTACATAAACTTTAAAGGAATGGAATATTTAGCACTGTTTCAGTAATTAAAGTTATGCAGGTAGACAATTCAGTATAGGCAAATGACCTGCATAATTAAGTACCTAAACATGGTCACCTTGACATCATAGTTATTAAGTAGGTAGGTAATATGATTGGATGATATGTTATGCCACACAGATGCAGGTGGCAGAAATATGATCAATAGATTTTATAAAATCAACTTTGTTTTGAGTAAAAAATCTACACTAATAAAAAAAAAGATGATAACATTTCTATACTATTTTAAAATGGCTTATGTGAAATAAATGGTTGTCAAGTGCAGCTGAAATCACTTTTGTGATGCTTGAGATTTTACACCAGTTTGTTTTATGTCAAACATATAAGATTTTTAAAACTTCCTAGTATCAAACAGGGAACAAAATGGCATTTTGACAAAAAAAAAAGTCCCAAAGGATGCACAACTTGGAAGTAATTATATCATGTTGTAATAAAATGGTAAATATTTAAGGCAGTCTGTAGGCATTGGTGATACAATTTATATTTAAAAGACATACTGTATTGGAACGTTACTGAGCTGCCTAATTATAAAACTGTTTCCTGTTCAAAACTATTAAAATAATATACATGTCTACTGGTCATAACATAAGAAATGAATACCAAATCCACAATTCTGAAATTGTTTGATACTTATTAAAGTATTCTGACTCAATAAAAAAAACCATTGATAAGTGAGTCATAACTAATTCAATACATTTTAACAGTTCACTTAATGAAAGGCAGGTCATATTTTTATTTAGGTACTTACCTAAATAAAAATATTAAGAAGTTTCTAAACTAATAAAATAAAATGCATAAAACTGTAATCTTCCTTTGTGAATACCACAAGAAATAATCAAGACAAACTTTATCTACACAGACTGCTATAAATCAATAACATAGTGTTTTGATATGATAAAATTATGTCATCATTTTTTATATCAAAGAACAGAAAAAAATATAAGAAGCACTCATAAAGTTAGGAAAATGCAAATTTAATGCATACCTAATGCAGAATTTCATTAGTTTGTTATTTCTATTAATACTTTTTTAGCAACATTCAGAGATGTATGTGATTCATACCGGACAAACATAATTAATGTAAGCACAATGGTTTTGGGTGTTTACTACTACATTACTCACCATTGTATTGGGATTTATATAAGCATTATGAGTTCATTTTAACAGCTTATGTTCACTTAAAAACTAATTAAATCTTGACTAATGAACATATTCCAAAAAAAAAAGCAGGATGGGTATGTAGAATATATTAAAGACTTCAAGTAGTCAAACTGAATCAGTGGAAAGAAATACTAAAGATTTTTTTTATTATTAAAGTGTTAATGCAATTTTGATACGACTTTTTAATTTTTGTTTGGTACCACGGAAAGCTGACGAACTTATAGCTAAAAGTAGGTAGGTATTATGTTAATATATTGTGTGCTAAAAATAATAATTTGAATCTTACTTCACCACTTCGAGCAGCAGGGGAATTTTCTTCGATCTCGTATATAATATGTGGCAAACCGGCTTCGCCAAGCAAAGAGAATCCGAATCCCAAATTGTCACTACGATTCAGAACCACTAGTCTTTCGTCAGCCATATTCAGTGTACAGCAGCATTGATTAGCATCCACCGAAGGATTTCACTATTAACACTTTAGTAAAACTACATGTGGGACTATTTAAAATGGATATTATTCTATTATAAAACGAAAAATATTCATAATTACAACACACGATAAAAAGCAAGCGCACCCAACCAAAGCGAAGACAGGTACAGATTCAAAATTATTTTGAAGTTTGATTTGTTGGGATGGTATTCTCTTCTCAATATAGGACAATTATTGTATTGTTTTTTCTCAGCACGCACGTCACCGACATGAAAATGATTCCGAACGATAAAAAAGGGTAAAAAAAGGAAAATCGTACTGCCTAGGCCTGTGTGCCCTCAGTAAGTAAATAATTATTTTGATTACCAGTTTAACACAATGTCATACGTAGGGAGTCCTCAGACGATAAATCTATCATCAGTTTAATACTTACTTTTGGTTACATTGATTGCAAATTAAACGTAGCGTTTTGTATAATCTGGCCAAGATAAATAAATTAATCAACAACTTCCTATTTTATGCAGGTTTGAGTATAGATCAGGAATCGAGAATTACCCATACTCGGAGTTTATTCTAATAAGCTAAACACATAAATGAAACGAAATGGGGTAGGAGAGCACTAATGTAACTAACTGAAAAACTTTGTATCCATGGTCAAGAAATAAATAAAAAAAACTATTGTGTCAGTGTCAAAAAACAAAAAATTGTCAAAGCCAAAACACAATCCAAACTTGTAAAATAAAATAGATGTTGTGTTTTTTTTTCATGAAAGAAAACAGTTCTTATAATTTAATACATTTTTACGAAGCACTAATTCCTATGATCCACCAATTTATTTAAACGTAAGTTCGATTCATCTTCCGTATTTTTGTAATATTAGTTACAAACAGTTTGGTTATTTGAAAACTACCGCCACTTTTTATGCTAAAGATTCAATTTTTTAAGAAAAGTATGCTGAACATTGCAAACAATTCACCTGAGCTACGGTTGTGTAACTGCAAGCGAAGTACTTACAAAAAATCAGTACATAAGGCGGCAGGCAGGTAGCTAACAAAAATCAAAGTAACTAGAAAATCATCAAAATGTACATTGTCTCGAACTTAGTTAAAGTTACCATACCAAATTACTTGGCTGGACTGCCCATTCCAGACTCAATCGGTGGTTGGTTTCACCTTGGAGGTAAGAAAAATGTTAAAACCATGTGTACACAATATTGCTAAAAAGTAAATTTAGACAAAATCGCCAATGAAGTCCGCGTTTGTTGCCCCAGATCGAGCTATAATTAAAATTCTCTATTTATTATCTAGCTCCAGTTAGCCTATAGTTTAATAAAAATGCTCTAACTGTACTTGTTTCTTACAAAAAGTACACAGTTATAAAACGTAACACATGAGATATTGAACTTTATGTACTGGGAATAAAATTCTTAATAGCCTATTTTATTGTTGAAGTTTTTTTTGTGATATTCCCATAGAACTTTCAATGTCATGTCATACTTTCCAATCCAATGAATCGCCTTAGCTTTGATGACAAATACAAGAGTATAATAGCATCCAATTCATATTAATTCATTAATTTGAATTGTATTTTAATTGTTTAATTCTAAGTTGTTGCAGCTGTAGTATTAATCCAACTTTTTTTTTTTCAGTAAAGGATTGGCTATC
Source organism: Mythimna vitellina (assembly GCA_949316375.1). Classification (NCBI taxonomy): domain Eukaryota; kingdom Metazoa; phylum Arthropoda; class Insecta; order Lepidoptera; family Noctuidae; genus Mythimna; species Mythimna vitellina. The sequence goes on from OX438686.1 coordinate 7,310,213, forward strand.
CCTTATCCCACCCGCAGTAGTGGTGGGAGGCATTTCGTACTACTCTTATGAAACTATTAAGAAAGCTCGTGCTGCAGGCAATGGTCAAGTTAATGCTTCTGTCCGGAAAGATATCAACAAAGTAGTGGATTTCATTGACATTGAAGACATCACTGAGAAGGTGTCCCTGTGTCGTTGTTGGAGGAGCAAAAATGTAAATATTTATTTTTATTTATATACTGGATTATGTCCAAAATTTCATTCATGTGATACTTGGTTATAGCGGATACAAAGTTAGAACATATCCTATGTCCTTTGGGGTTCAAAAGTTCAGTAGTTTATCCATGAAAGCGTAACATATAGATAGAGATACTTTCACATTTATTATATTATGTATGGATTTTGTAAGTCACATGATTAATAAAAACAAAACACTCATATTTTTTCCCTGAATTGCATTTGCAAAATCACCAGACTCATGATTGGTGCAATTCTTTCAAAGGGACATGTAATTCTTCTTCTTCATGCCATTAACCCATATTATTTGGGGTCGTTGCAACACATTTTCGTCACCAGTCACACAATCACTAATTCCCTTTTCTTTAATATTACTCTTCACACAATCTATCCATCTTTTCTTTGGTCTTCTTCTCCCTCTCCATCCATCTACATGTATGCTCAGAACTTGTTTGGTAACATGCATTTCATGTCTCCTCTTCAAATGACCATGCCAAGACAAACAATTGGCTTTCAACTTTTCAGTCACAAAGAGACGTATAATTATGATGTAAAAATTCATTAGACATGGTTATATTATAATAAAGGTGGTTATATTTCCTTATTTTGTTACTGTACCCATTTCCGTTATCATCATGCTATGTGAGTAATAACTTCAATGCATTATTCAATTACAAAGATAAATAGTATTAACTGCTGAGAGTTTTATTTGTAAGTTGTGGCCTACATAATTCGTTATCAGTTGACTTTGATGATGATATCAGATTAGGAGCATATAAATAAATAACAATTTAAATATCAAATACATATTATCAATGATTATATAACTTTTTGGGGAACAAGTCAATGTAACTCTCCATCCTCCTCCATCTCGGTCAAGCATTTTATTAGATCCTTTATTTGTTATTGTTTTAGTGGCCATATTGTGACGGCGCTCACGGAGCCCACAACAAAGCCACTGGTGACAACGTTGGACCTGCTGTTATCAAGCACAAGGAGAACAAGTGAGCAACAACAACATATTGTAACAGTGTGATAAACAAATTGTGATCATATTTATTACAAAAATTGTTACCCTATTTAAATATGTATTATTATGTACTTCACAGTTACAAATGCTCTTAAGAACAAATATTAATTTTAAGTTTACTTCCGTTGCTTTTTTGATGTTTTTTTTGCTTGACTATGTTTATGGTAGTCATTGTATTTAATAACACATTTACTTAGTTTTTTTTAGATTTTGAATAAAATTGAATCAATAAAATTTTAGATTGTTGAAAATGAGATTTTATTTTAAATTAATTAAAATAAGTTTTACATAATCACCATACTTACCATTACACCTTATAAAATACAAAGTTAATTTTGGGAAAAGAAAATAAATGTTTGATTTTTCTTATAAAATTTAATTACCAAATTGCCTTAAATAAAAACATCACAGACATGTTCTGACTTTAAATTATAAATAAATATTTAAACATGCCAATAGTTTACAAAAAAAACATGTTTCTTTGACTACACTTAAACACCGTTCCTTTAAAGAAAGAAATGTTATGGCACTGTTTAATAGATTTACTTGGAAAAGAAATATGAAAGTATATATTTTCATTGCTGCTTTAAAAATATTATGAATAATATAAATATTATTGTACTTAAAATACATATAATTTTAATGGGGACTTAAAAAAGTAACAGAAGTATTGCAGTAAAAACTAAAAGGGGTAGTCTAATATAAATATCTAGTGATGATTCTTTTGAAGTGTTTCTTCTGCAATAATTGCGATCTATTACTGGCTGAAAAACTTTTGCCTTGACTAGAATCAGCATCAATCAGCCTGATCACAAGATTAAGAAATCTATAAAGATAGCAACACGTTTTCACGTGTACTTCTATGACAAGAACTAATTTATCTTGCGGACAGAAATGTACCAAAACATATTTTATTAAACGATAGTATTACATTCGAAATTTATAAAACACTATAATATCATGATGGAAAATTATATAGGTAGTATTAGCAGTTCTAGCTTCGCAACTGTTTCACTATGGGTGCAAAATTATTCATATTCTAAAGCCTACTTAGTTGCTACTGATGTTTAATTCTACGGAATTTAGTGTAATTCAGTCTTGAAGCTTCTCAGAAAATGCCACCGGAACTGATAGTCTGGAGAATCGAATAACGCGTTCAGGAGGCTCTTCCTCTTAGAGTTTTCACAGCTGAAATAAAATAAAAATGTAATTAAAACAAATTCCAGTGGCTCCTGTAGACAGTCATACAAAATATTATATTATAGTAAGAACATTGCATCGGATCGGGGGGTGTGGTGTATACGGGGTCCCAATCAGCACCTATCGGGACCCAAGTCAACCGTACTTGCACGTGGTGCACCCTGCTGACAAACAAACGAGGCTATGGCGACCCGTCAACACGCACTGGAGCAGCGTGGCGGGTTATGGTCCAAACCCCCACAAATGCATAATGCAACAAGAAACAGGCCCCAAGTGCCCGGCGGCTCCAGCGGTTGTGCTAGCGTGGACGGGCGTGGGCGCAGCCCTGGGGTGGGGTCTGGGGTGCTAAGAATCTCCGGGCGGGAACGATCAACCGTTGACGACTGGACCTGGCGACGTACAACACGCGTACACTCCGGTCCGATGAGAAGATCACTCAAGCTCGGAGTTTCCTTGCGTGATCGAATCAGAAATGAAGATATCCGCATCAGAACCAAGGTTGCCGACATAGCACGAAGAATCGCCGGCAGGGCACATTGCTCGCAGAACAGATGGCCGTTGCGGCCGAAAGGTTCTGGAGTGGCGACCGCGTACCGGAAGACGCAGTGTTGGAAGGCCCCCTACAAGGTGGACCGATAAACTGGTGAAGATTGCGGGAATCCGATAGACGCGGGACGCACAAGACCGTTCATTGTGGCGACATTTGGGCCGACATTGAGGCCTATGTCCAGCAGTGGACGTCTAACGGCTGAAATGATGTAGAACAATATCCCGATAATGCATCAGAGCACTTTCTTAAACTATTTATGTTGATCACCAAAACCTTTTGAGTAGCGTAATTAGAGACACAATAGAAAGACAATGACCAAGCGAACGCCGGCGTTTGCTCGGGGTTTAATGAATTAAACACAGTAGCAGCGCCTTTTGGTGTTTAGGAAAATTAATTAATTCTATCACAAGGAAGCGTGTTTGGTTCGCTCTTGTTCTTATATTGTTAGCATTGGTTGCAAATAAAAACAAATCTAAATAACATTAATAAAATATGTAGGTACTTGATGCGAAATGCAGTAATATAAATATTAATTATTAAAACAATTTGAGGTAAAAATATATCTTGGTAGTGATCGTCTTAGGAGGTATACTACTGTTTTAAAGAGACTATGATTGGGCTGTTTAGGTTTCTAATGTCCATACCAGGACATTTTGGGTAATGGACGGTTTTCACCATCTAGGCATTTTGGGAATTGGACATTAGAAACCTAAAAGGACTAGCCGGCCACAAAATGTTATATTTATAATAAGTACTTACTTCTATCCTAGTTTCGGCAATATTTTCTTCATTCCGTAGAAGCTCATGCTTGAGTCCATTACGTTTTCTGGAAGGAGCATAAATTCTATTTTAGTATTGCTTTCAATGCGTACAAAAGGGGTTAAGAAGTATGTACCTATCGAAATGCAATAAAAAGAACAATAAACTATTGAGAAGTCTTTGCTCGGCGTTTAAGTCGTGAGAGGGTTATATTCACTTGGCATAACGCGGTTTCCGTCCCAGTTGACCGCTTCCTACGCACCGGCTCTCGGGAAGGCGCATATCGTATTACACCACACAATAGGCGCTTTATGTAAACTTGGACCGTACAAATAAATATTATATTAAGCACGACTCCTGTACGTTTACTTGTAGTTAATTCGGATTTATTGAAGGGATTCTGATATACTTACAAGTATATTCTCCTCCACACGATGAGCGCTGTGTAGGCGAGGCATACGATGCTACAGGTCACCAGGACCATGATGCCGGCGGCGGCACCTATCGGCTCTCCTCGGATAGAAGAGTAACGTATTTTCTCGGAATCTTTGCGAACCGCTTCGCCAGGTGCTGGAATATCAAAAGGTTATAAAGATTAATCTCTCTTCCTCGTTTAGATGAAGTTGGTCCGAAACTCCGTCACGGCATTGTAGTAACAATCATAAATGTACTACTACTAGTACTTTTGTATCTAGGCATATTCAGATTTTTATCCGGATGACAAAATTGATTCACTTTTTAAGAATTTATGTCTAGATTTTTGTTACTTACACCTTTAGATAAAAAAGAGTCCATGACACACAAGCAAACGTGTATCTCGATGGAAAATAGCAAAGTAAAATCTTTACCTTGCAAGAACTCTGCCTGTGAGTCGGGCACTGAAGGCACTTCTGCGCGAGCATCCTCCGCGTCTTCGGGGAAAGTGGGCAAGTCCACGTGCTTCTCATTGTCATCTCTCGAGTGGAGCATGTCGAACACTTCCGATCTGTTGAGTGTTGGTTTACTTAATTCCTCATCCGTTTGTTCGCAAAATTCAGTAAAATCATAAAACAGATAATAGTACTATGGTAAAAGTGTTGAGTAAAAATTCAGTTTTTTTGAGGAGGCTCTTAGAACTAAGGGTAAAGGCGGATAATACAAAATAAAAATAAAATGGAACGATTACAAAATGTTGGACGCTGTCTAAGAGAAATGGTTAGTTGTGCTTAATACAGAATCCTGCCGCCCATTGTTACGACGGAACTCCCGTCTCAAGTCGGATTTTATAATCTACTTTCAATTTCGAAATCTATCTCACATCTAATAGTGAGATTCCTTTACTAAGGTTAGCTTATATCTCACCTGCTGACACCATTTTTATCATCCACTAAAAGCTTGAGAACAGTTGCGTTAGCTTCTAGTGTTTTGTAACGACTGTTGTCCTCCACCTCCTTAGCGAGTTCAGGCAGAGTACTTTCTTGCTCCTTCAGTATGGCCGAGTTCTCGCCGTAACACATTCTTATATCTGGAATACGATAATCAGTTTTGTACACAGATTTTGACTATTAGATTAATACAAAGTGCCAAGTAACACAAATCAATTAACACGGCCGATGTGAAAGTTATTTGAAATGTCGAAAAACCGTTATCACCATGTTCAAAGTGTGCATTTATAATCAGTGTTAAGTCGTTAGCTAACAAAGAATGAACTGCAGTGGACTCTAAACTTATCTTAATGCAAACATTCTTGTCGCCACCCAACCAACACTACAATTAGTGGGTCAGACGCAGCTTTAACTTAATGTGTACTTAACGGTGTTAAAATCCGGTTTCCTGGGTTACCAACGTCTGAGCTCATATTTTATATGTTATTTTCGAATGATACAGCAATTGATACAGTGACTCATAGCCAGTCATAGTCGTCTCATTGTTCAGAGTAACCTCGTATCTCCAAGTGAAAGTATTTATCGGAGCAAATTGACTAGATCTTGTTAGTACGTAGAATATTAGCCGGAGGCATCACTGGCGGGACATTAAGAGTTGAAAGTAAGACTCTTCTCAACAAGCGATGAATAATAAATCATTTCGAACGGGAGTTTCCATACGCGTATTTTCAAAGAAATCTTTTTATCACTGACAAAGACAGTAATCAATCATTATTATATTATTGCAGTTTGTTATTAGGTATTTCCTCAATTCCGCGTATTTTGCAGTCGCTCTGATGTTCCCCGTTCAAGATTTTACATTTACTTAGTAAAGACTTTGTCCGTGTAGTACGTCACTGTAACTAATTGGGGAACAGCAATTAAGTAATCTTGATCAGTAATGGTCGTGTCCATTGTGGTTGTTTCCATCAGAAATATATTACTTAGCTCAGCTATTAATTTAAACATTGATTCCATAGTGTTTCCACAGGACTTAAATGGTATTATTGCCGCTATTCTCACGGCCCTTGCCGGAAGAATGGTAAACGCTTCCGCGTATAATCACCGAGCACTCACGAAGACTTCACATGAAAACTATTAATTGATTCAAAACCATGCTCGGTGTAAATCATTAATTTATACGGCTACTATAGCATTATCGTTTAAATGGCAATCGTTTAGCAGGGCAGTAATAAATTAAAGATGTTCCTCTGTTTATTTAGAAATCGATAAAAAACATTGACTCGGCAAATTAGCAAATAGACTTTTGCTCTAAAACAAACACGCGTAATAGTAGAATCGATATCTAAATATGCATTATTGAGCCGGTTATGTAAGTAAATGGTCGATCATGTCAACAATATACGAACTAGAACAGTGCTTGCTTCTAGAATACAGTTCTTTACTGCGCCTGTTTATTACCCAATTGAGTCAGCAACATATTATAGATAAAATTCGAGTCTTCCTTTTGTCCGGCAGTAAATTGGTTAAGCGTTCTGTTATCTCGCTGGCATACCACTGTGAGTGCCCACAGAACTCCAAGCTAAACAAACGAAAATATTTGGAATCTTGCACGATTGTATTCTAAGTTGGTTATATGTGTCTCTAGGCTTCACCTACTTTTTGTTTCAATATCTTGGTAGGTCGTATGTTTCTTGAAATTGTAAGTATCTTTATCATTTGTCGTTGTAACGCTTTGTTCATGCTGATAACTTTTCCGGTTTGTTTGATATTTACTGCTTTATTAAGCTGTAGATGAGCATCGAATTTTTATTTGTTCTAACTTCGGCAAGCACTGTTAGAAGAGGAGTCCCTGAGAATTCCATGGGATCTACTTAAGTACTCATGAGTGTGTCAACATTTACTGATGTACTTGGGGCTAATGGGCTTCCGTACGCTGACCAATTGACAAAGCAAATTAATTTAACTAAGACTAGAAACCCAATATGCTACTGGTGGGTGGCCTACAAAAGACGAACCGTTTTTTCTCGTTGAGTGTGGGTGAAACTACAACTAAAGGTGCTTAACCTTACGACAATAGACAATCAATTTCTAATACTGTTCTAAGGAACTTTATCTTATTTTACTTTGGTTTAAATTCTTACTTTAGAAGGCGTGATAAGTACAATTTCCATAAGTTTCTTTTGTTCAGGTCAATACGTTTACACTTACACATATATGGAAGTAAAGGTCAGTTATATTCAAATCAGAAACTTCCATTCGACTATAAAATCTTATGCATGCACATTGAACCGGTGACCTGCGCCGGGAAAGGGAATAATTGACTTGTGCTTGGGTCCCTTCTCTAGCTGAGCCTGGTCACGTTTCGTCTATATAACCGTGGTTAGTATTTTAGCTTAACAACTATTATTTCTATTAGGTACAGGACATAAACAAGTCTCTGTACATTTTCTTTTGTAGACACCTAACTATATTGCTATCTAAATCTAGGCCTCACATCAACTCACATGTTAGCTCACATCTGTTCACACTATTTTGTGTAAACCCATCTCTTTTTTGCTATCAAAATTTGCGACATGTGGTTCCATTTCATAAAAATATAACGTGAGACAAATAATGTGAGGCCAAGTACTTGATGTAGAAAGGCCACGATGAGGTAAATGTTTAAACGGTTTAAACACAAACTTCATTCATTCACGGCCACCTGAGATGCCAATACCCAGCTATGAATCACTATGTAAATCATTTTACGCTACTTACTACTACAGACGACACTCATGTTTTTTGTATTTCTGATCTCACATATAAGGTATATTTACATACATATATAAGAATGGGTTTCCTTATAACTTATGAGTCGCTTCCATTGCTCTCAAATTTATCATTGAAATCATGAATCACTCCCACGTAAATTATATTCTTCTCAGTATTTAGGAGTAACAAATTGCATACAATTAAAGCGTCATTAGTACCGCGGTAATGAGTGTATGGCCGTAAGTTAAGTGTTTCTTGAGATATTGAGTTATCAATCTGGCTTGTTGAGTGCTTCAAGTGCAGGCTTTATTCATGATATCTGGATAGTTCGAGCAGATTAATGTTTTATAGACCTCGTTACATCACCATCATCCTGCTCCTGTCCCGTTTATGTAGGGTCAGTGCAAAACGTGTTTAGTCAACCGTCACGTTATCATTGTTCCCTTTTCTTTCATATCACTCGTATCTATCTTTTCTTGGCCTTTTTCTCCCTCGCAATTCCACACGTATGTGACTCATAGTCATAACTCATACTAATATAGTTTTAATGTCTTTTTCATGTACATACAACAGTGTATAATTGTCGAATAATGTAAGGATATATGTCTTTTGATACTATTTCTACCTGGAATTAATTAAGGGATCGTTTCAAAAAGTGGATACTAAAGCCCATGTTTCAGGGATCTCACTTTGCATTAATTACAAGATTTAAAACTGGCTGGCTGGGTCCGTTTAGTGTCAGCTCATTAATTAGACAGAACGTGTTCTGCAACTCGTAACCAGTACATAGAAAGTTTTTGTAAGTAGTGAAAAGTTGATTCATTTCCTTTGCAGCTTTTCGTTTGAGCATTCATTGAGAAAGGTACTTTAAACTGCACACACTCCTGCGTTGGTCTTAATAACATGCATCAGCTAAGTAAAGATATCCTGAATATCGTTAGCTGTTATTATACATTCATGCCTATGTGCCACAACACGAGGCTGAATGTGATGATTTCTGTGCCAAGTTCCTGATTGTTAGAAACATTTTTGTAGTCTTATATTTTGGGTTCCGTACCCAAGGGGTAAAACGGGACCCTATTACTAAGACTCCGCTGTCCGTCCGTCTCTCTGTCTGTCCGTCTGTCACCAGGCTGTATCTCATGAACTGTGACAGTTCTAATTTTCACAGATGATGTATTTCTGTTGCTGTTATAGCAACAAATACTAAAAAATAAAATAAATATTTAAGGGAGCTCCCAAACAAACGTGATTTTTTTTTTGCCGTTTTTTTGCTACGGACGGTACGGAACCCCTCGTGTGCGAGTACGACTCGCACTTGGCCGGTTTTTTTTTTGGAATGAAGTCTTGTTTATTTTCTAGTTTCATTTGATAATACCTAAAGATTACATACCCATCGTGGCGACGATGATTACACACAGAAGCTGGTAGCACGCCATTTCATTACTCGCCCTGCAAACAGATAACCGATTGTAATATTCATGTTAACAGCGCTACTGTATGCGCTTATCTGCACCGGTCACACTACACACATACCTAATTACGTAGGTGGATAGTGATAAGCGGACAGTGACAATTAGACCTATTAGAAATTGTACAGTTCTCGCGTCAGGAAACAACTTCTATTAGACGCAGTTGGCTATTTATATATTTTTGAATGTTATAGGTATGTAAGAATGTTTGTAGCTACTTGGTTGGAAGCGTAAATAAAGCCGACACGTTCTGCTAATAATAGAATCTTGTTTATCTTATAAGTACTACCCTGTAGTACCCATGTCCTCCACTGCTTTAACTCAACACTTTTCACAATATAAAAATTTGAAACTGAAATATTTTGCATGTAAGTTACACCGGTCTGTATTAACAAGGTATTCGAGTCACTTTCGCGATGTTAAACTAGAAAACCAGTTCTGGATGAGAGCACGACTGCTCTAAAAATACCTGGGAGTCGTCGCGAGGGATCCGGCCTTTGCTGGGAAGTACCACTTTGCACGATCAAATCAATTGAATGTTCACTTTTTTTTTTGTCACTATTACGATGTGATAGGTGCGCGGGCGCCGATTGCCGTGCGGACGTTCGCCTGTGCCCGAGCCGTGCGGTATTCTGCGCAAGAGCGGCGACTGTGTCCGCGCCGCGGAGCCGCTCGCTGGGAGCCTGAGACGCTGACCTCACTGATGCAGGAAATACACTAAACTCGCAAATAGCGTGGATATGGCAAAGGTGAACCGATGGTTTACACGATTTTACCTTTAGGAGCAACGTTGGTCTTCATCAGTATCGCGGTTAAGGGCATTTAAATTAGTTAAGTGTAATAAGTTTATATTTATCTGAGGCTATCGTTTGATTTTCTATGATATAGAGTTCGATACCCAAGTCAACTGGAATAAAGAGACCTTTATTTCGTTATTTCCACGACTTCTTCAACCACGTATCTAAAATTTTCAATTCCCGTATTTTTGCTGTTCAGGACGCAAAATTCAATAATAATGTGAATACATATAATAGTGCTTGTAATCTTGAGTTTACAAGCTCAATTTTTACGATGTTCCTAAGTATTTAGTAATATATGAACAAGCTTATTTACTAGAGATTCGCCCCGGTTTCGCACAGATGCAATTTATACATATACACAAACCTTCATTGTCGCTATGGGTCGTTAGGGCTCTTTCGACCGGACCCGCGGTCACAGCGGTTTTTTGGTACTAACTATACTTTAATAGATTTTTCCTTGTGATGTCAAAATACTACGAAAAAATAGAAGATTTTTATAGGTGGACGTTGGGACCGCGGTCCCGTTCCGAAAAGATCCACGACCCGTCGCTTTTGACCCTTCCAGAGTCTGTGTTTCCTATAATAGCTACAACCTAGGGATCTTTAAGTTAAGAGTGAATAGGTTACTTTTAGTAAGCGTGCTCCATCGTCGACCTCATGATCACTTATCATCAGGTGAGATAGAGGTTAGACCAGTATTCATAATCATAATAAATATTAGCGATAACTCAGCTAAAATCCGTTGAATAGTTTAGAAGTTAGCGGCGATACAGATGGAGCTAGTAGACACTGACATGGATTTATACTATTTATGTATATGGTTCCCAAAGTGTCCCCCACGGTTTCATCCGGTTCTTTGGGTATTGCTCCGCTGCCGTGGGTCGTGGCGTGATGTTATGTAGCCTGTACTATTCGTCACGAACTTGGCTATCCCATACAGAAAGATTTTTTACAATCCGACTGATAGTTTCAGATATTAGCACGTTAAATAAAAAATCTCTGCTTTATTATATTAGTTTAGATGTGATGTGACTTACGTAGGTCGTCTTACATGGCGAGTAAAAATCTCTCACCAAATAGAGCGAACACGTGCATAGGCATCGATATTGTCGCATCATTGTTATCACAAGCTTCAAGTCAATTCAGTACGGGAGCCTGTTTCGTGCGGATTGAGATAGAAACCTCTTTGTTCGTCAAACGTGCGGCGGGTGCATGAGACACTCGCTGGGAATTCGCGGCCGGTCGAGCATGCGCATGCGCTCCCAGTCGCGGCACGATGGCCGCTGACCCCGTGCATGTGTTACAGACTTCATTTTAATTGACCTTTTTTTACAAATTAGGCACGATCGACTGGTACCTACCTTTTTTAACTATCGTTAGGCTCGAATTCGGCCTTAGCGGAAGGTACCTACTCGAAAATACCTGCAGAAATCATATCTTTTCTCGTCTCGTCTCGTAGGTAACGAAACCAGAACAGTATAATGCAGTGTTGCCTATTTCCCTAGGAGGCAGTCCTAACTCCTTCAGCAATTTTTTCTAACGACAGACCATCATTTCAACCCGAAATCACCCTCCGCTAAGTACCTATAATCTACCCCTATTTACTGCTACAATTCCCAGTTACTAGGCACGTACATAAATATATTTTGACTATAGAATAAAAATGACGTTTGACTGATAAAATTATTCGTCGGATAAAAATTATCTGACAAAAGAAATGATATTTTAAAATCTTAGGGCCGTTTTCGCTAGGACTACTTGAAATATGTTTCAAGTAGGCTCATTTTTTACCGACTTCAAAAAAGAAGGAGGTTATCAATTCGGTTGTATTTTTTTTTTTATCTGGTTTACTTCCGAACTCCGTCGTTTATGGACCGATTTGCAATTTTTTTTTTAGGATATTCTTCCAGATTGGTACCATTTTATTCAAAATCCAGTTCTGATCATCAAATAACTTCTACTGCTCTGAGTGGTGAGAGAGGGAGTGTTCTACTTTTACTGACTAAAACGTAGCGCAAAGGGTAAGTGAAGGACACATGTGGGTTTTAGTCAGTAAAAGTCTACACGCCGTCTCGCTCTACCAGGGCGGGAGAAGTCATTGATTGTCTTTGGCTATTTCTCACAACTGTCGACCGCATCGTTGCTTTCCATCAGGTGAGATAGCGGTCAAGCGCGAACCTATAAAGATTAAAAAAAAATCAGCAACATGCGATGGCGACTTGCGCAAATAGTTTATACAAAGACCATGCTGTGAAGTAGGTATGGGTACAGTAAAAGACCTCGTTGGAAAGAGTAGAAGGTGTTCCTCCACCTCGCGTGTCTCTGCTTTGTTGGAGTTCGAGCATAGGCTGCTCCGTCAGATGAAAAAAAAAACTCACCAAAGACTTGTCAAAGAGACAGTTCAGCTGGATGGCAACATACAAGCGTAATAAAATGAACACAAGTTGAACGCGTAATTTATTTAAGTAAAATAAAATAGTAAAAAAAAATGTAAAAGCAGGAACGTATATTATAAATACCTACGTTATAAATTAAAAAAAACTTTTTTAACCAATCGTTGTTCCCAAGATTGATCAGCAACCATCGTATGTTCACCGATGTCGCTCAAAATAACAGTCACGGTTGCATGTCGCAGACGCAGAGCGTCCAAAACAATCCACAGGATTAGGAGGACGTAAAGGAGCAGTAAAATGGGTGGGAGCACCTGCTCAGAGGATCTCAATAAGAAAGTACAATGTACTTATAGTTTCAATGTATGCAATAGTCCACCGTGCCCGTGCCCAGAAGTTCTTAATAAGAAAGTACAATGTACTTATAGTTTCACATTAAGCAAAAATCCGCCGTGTCCAGAAGTTATTAGCTTCAAAGTACGCAAGAGTTCACTATGCCCATACCCAGAGCTTCTCGAAAAGAATGAACAAAGTGTTACTGTACGCAAGTGCCCGCCGTGCCCGTACCGACAGAAACTCAATAACAAAAAACAAAGTGTCACCGAACGCAAGAGTCCGCCGTGCTCATGTCCAGAAGTTCTCATTAAGAAAGGTCAAAGAGTCAATGTGCATAAGAGTTCGCCGTGCCCATGCTCAGAGCTCTTCCAAAAGAATGAACAAAGCTTAACTGTACGCAAGTGTCCACCGTGCCCGTACCGAGAAGATCTTAATAATAAACATCAAAGTTTCACTGTAAGTAAGAATCCGCCGTGTCCGTGCCCAAATCCCGTACAAGAAAAAGAACAATATTTAAAGGTTAGTAAGTGTCCGACGGCGCCTTGCGCAGATGAGCTCATCAAGAAAGAACAATATTTAAATCAACTAGCTAAAGAATTAATAGAATTGCAAAAAAAATTAGAGAAACAACAAAATCTATTAAAAAAGAAATTAGATACGAAAGCTAAAGCAGATTTAAAAGCAGCGAAGAAATTAAATCGAGCACGAAAAAAACTACAATTAACTGTAGATGCGACTAACAAGGTAGGAGGACATCACAAGAACGACAGAAAGAAAACGCCACCAAAGAAAAAACAATCAATTGAAAAATCATTTGATAAATGTATGGATAAACAATGGAAGTGGATCGACAAAATACATTCAAAGTTAGGGAAACTTCACGACAGTGTTTATTCTTGTTTCTTTGGAAAGAGACGTGGATTTGGTGAATTTTGTACCTTGTATCTTGACAAAATTAAAGGAGCGAATCATCACAGTGAACTAGTTTGTTCAAGATGTAACCGGGGTAATAATTTAGACTATTGCTACGGTAAAATGCCCTGTGGATGTAGACGTCAACAATCTGCTGCTGGAGATTGCTATGGTTTGGCAATGGGTCCTAACTTTTGGTCATACCCATTTCCTAGACAGCCTTTCAGGACGCAATGTAGAGGTATGCAGAATTGTTGTGCATTAATAGCTGGCTTCATATTTTGGTTTCCGTGCTTGTTGTGTCTTGCATTGGTGTTCTCCTGTTATTCCTGCTGCTGTTATGAGTGCTGATCAATAAATCATGATTGAGCTATAAAATAATGAAGTATGCTTCGAAATATAAAATAATTATGTACTTAATAAATGTTTGTGATGTCAGCTTATATTCTACTACAAAAACTGCTGCCAGCGGCTTTGCCTACGTGAAAGTAGAAACTTGTCCCAAAGGGAAGATACTCCCGGGATCAAAATCAAAGTCAAAGTCAAAAGTTTTTTATTTCACATAGGCCTATATGGGCACTTATAAAACGTCAGAAGCTAGTGCACGGTTCCAAATTGGTCGTTTCCTATGGAGAAGAACCGGCAAGAAACACCATGGTTACCTACACTTTAAAAAAAAAATGTTGTTACAATATTTCCATATTACAGCATAGGTATATATTATGCAAGGACAGTGTAGACTAGTCAAAATTGTACTAAAAAGTACAATAAAAATAATCATAATAAAAAGTAACCTAAGAATTCGCGGAGTCTACAGTGTTCTCACATTCACATTATAAAAAAAAGAGGCTATATAAATAAAAACAAGTAAAATAAATAATTACAATTATTATTATATGTATTATAAGGAGTTAAAAAATTAACTTTAAGAATTTCGAGGGGACTTTGTAGTCCTCATTATGAACAACTTTTACTATGGGACCAAACCTGAAATCGCGAAAAAAAAATCAGCTGCTCCATACATTTTGACGAGTTGTGCGAACATAAACGTAGGGAACAGCAGATTTTTTTTGTGTCTTGTTGACTTGTCTCAAGTGTGCGAGGCCCTCAAGGTACTGATCACAGAGGGTTTGCCTCTATCTCGTTACGAAGGTTTTTATATGTTATAACTTATCCGTTCATTAGTCATCTATCCTATATGCATACATGAAGATATATTGGGTTTAATGAGTAAGGCCCGGCGCCCATTATCGGCATCGGCAAGGAAAAGGATCCTTCGGCATCCCTAAAAGGATCATTCGGCATTCCTACATCCAAGAGCTCGGTGTTGAAAACTATGCCTTAGCATGTTTGTAAGGATGCCGAAGGATCCTTTTCCTTGCCGATGCCGATAGAGGGCGCCGGGCCTAAGTGGTTCGAACAAGATGCTAGCTTAAATTTCCCTCGGTTTTGCTACCGTGGCGTGGCGTCGAAAGCTGTCGGCAATAGTGTATAAGACAACTCTAAAATTCTATCAAAATCTTTTCAAACGAGTAACCAAAATAGCTAGTACCAAGGGGCACGCAAAACTAAACTGCTTCTTTCTGCTGGCTGTACTCCACCCAAGCTGGGCAAACCTTCGTATGGTCCACCATGTTCTCCGGACGGTTCACACAATGGTTACACCCGGGCGTCTCTTCCGCTTGAATCCGATGCAAGAACCTCCTGAACTTACCATGTCCGGTGAGGACATCGTGACGCCTTACCAGCCAATCCTCAAGGAGGGGATTTACCGCCTGGCGCACCATGGTTTACGAGGGTGTTTTTTAAGGTGGAATCTAGGATGTGTCAAAACCAGTAAATTCCCACGGCTTTCATCAGGTCGTCAATATATCATGAGGAAGGCTTTCCAACAGTACTTCTTCCGGTATGCGGTTGCTATTCTACAATCTTTTTGCCTTTTCGGGGTTTGCTAGCGCTAAAGCTCTTTTATTAGCTCTTTAGGCACCACCTCCACAAGCAAGTAAATCGCTACGAGTACGCTTTACCATTATCGTCCGGTAAGATTAATTTTTCTCCGCCTGCATCAGCATTGTCACGATTTGCGGGAAATCGCGTGACCAATTTTGCGCGAAAAAAGTTTTCCAGCGTGTGTACTGCGAGTACTTAGGTCATTTTAGGCGGTGGGTTCGCATCGCAGTTATAGAATGAAGTGGCAGGACGATGATACCGCCTCAATATGCTCTCTTGTAGAGGTGGCGCTTTCGTTTCACAGAACGCGATCCATTTGACGACCTAAACTGAACTGTTGGATGGAACTATATAGGGTGTATAGAACCATCTCTCTTTCTCTCGCGCGAGCGAGAAAGTGAACTTTCTGAGGGCTTAGCCAAGTTAATGATCTACAATCGGAAAAGCTAAAAGAAAAAAAAATTATGGGAATGATGTCATCCCAACGTTAGTCGGAGCAAGGAATCGGAGGCGTTACTGACTGTAAAAAGAGAATCGAAACGAAAGGGTCGTAACTTGGCTAGGTCTGCTGACATTTTAATACATCCCCTAGGTAGGTACGTTGTAAAATAAAACCTTCAAAAAAATTTAGGTTATACCTACTTTCTTAATGATTCTCTTGGCTGAATACGTAGGTACTTATTAAAAAAAAATTGTAACATGTTTTAGACCTGTCAGTTTTGATAGTTACATTTTAAGTTTTTAAGATTTATTTACAATTTTATATTATTTTATTAGATGGTTAATAAGTCTGTGTCCATTTAATGTGACTAATGATTAATCTAGTTGTCTTGTGATAAAAAATACTGTTGGTCCGTGAAATGCCTAAGCAAATATTGGTTATCTAATAAGGCATGGATTTGCATAGATTGCGAGTTGTGGGATTTGATATATCAGCAAGAGAAAAAGAACATAAGAAGAAGAATAATGTACAACTTGAGGAGTGTAAAAAAGAAGACAGGAAAACCAGTTCTATTGGAAATGGGGATCAAATTGGAGATGAAAATCAAAGTCTATATGACAAGACAACACCACCAGAATTGCTAAAAAAATATGGTGAAGAAATAAGTCATCAGGAAATATCCAAGAATTACCTTGGTGACATATCAGATCTACCTGGAACATCAATAAAAATCGATGAAAATGATGAAGTAACTTTACCGAGAACATCGAAACAATATTCAGGTGACAAATTATGTCCACCTGGGACATCTAAAAACTATCTGAATGACACCACATCCCATCCAGGAACATCAAAAATTCAAAGAACAAAGAGTGAAATTATTAAAATTCCACCTAGAAGTAAGTTTGATACCTGATTTTATTCAGTCATAGTCGTAACTTTGAGAGAAGCAGCGCTATTCTCTAGGAAAACTGCCTTGAACGCAGCGCTGACTGCAGCGACGAAATCCAAATTGGTACATTGGATTAACAATCTAATTTATTGTTAATCTTATGTACGTTTTGATTTCGTGACAAAACCGCTGGGCGCAGCAACGAAACTTTCGTCGCTGCGCTGGTAACGGCCCCGACTCAACGAGTTGTAGTCGTGGTTCAAACCCAGCCAGCTGCATTACTTTGTGTAATATTCATTAACCGACTTCAAAAAGGAGGAGGTTCTATGTTTGGCTGAATGTTTGTTTTTTTTTTATGTAAGTATGTTCACCGATTTCTCGGTCAATTGTGGACCGATTTTGATTTTTTTTTACTGAAAAGTTGTGCTTCCTAGTTGGTCTCATAGAAATATTGTTATGACTGATCACGAACTTCAAATATATGTAAGATGTATTTATCCGTGTTTGGGATTATTAGAATTGTCATGAGATGCACTCTGGCTATAAGGTATTTAATTAAGTTTGAGTGAGGGGTAGTTTTTAGTAAAAAGTTTTTTATTTAACACTTATTGTATGGTATAAAAAGCTTCATACAAAAAAAAATACAACCGACTTCAAAGTAAAAAAAAATACTGAAAAGTGCAAAATAACTTTAATTTCGGAAGCCGGTAAAGTTTAAATAACGAAGAGACAAAACTATTATAGAAACACCGACTTCCGAAAATAAAGTTATTTAAAAAAAAAATCTCTGTGTTGGTGTTTTTTTTTATTTTATTTTTTTATCTGGTGTTAAAAGGTGAATATTACATGTCTTCGAATTGGTTCTAGCCGGTTTATTCACGATGTTTTCCTTCACCGTTTTAAGAGCAGTGGTGATGTAAAAAAAACTTTTTACAAAAAAAAATACAACCGACTTCGATGTAAAAAAAAAACACTGAAAAGAGCAAAGTGACAAAATTCGGAAGTCAGTGTTAAATAACGAAGAGACAAAACTATTATAGAAACATCGACATCCGAAATTAGTCATTTTCCGAAATCAGATCAGCCAGTGGTTTTCCTTGGGTACATTTGCATACAAGGACAATAGCCGGTAGGAATCCGGTACCTGGCAGAAACTCCAAATGGGATGCCATTTTGAGTTTCTAACGGGCCTCACAAGTTGGCTTCTTGCCAGGTTTTAAAAGGCCCGAGAATTTATAATTAGACATTTTTTATTTTTTTCAGAAAAACCGAGAAAACGTGCTCGCAAGATCAATTCGAGTGATATAGGTCTTACAAAACTGTTTCAAAACAGTGCTTACTCACATCAAAAGAAACGAACGATCAATTTGCCCAATAGAAACAGAAACGCAAAGATCCGTCACAAAGAAGAAAATATAAAGGAAAAGAAAGAAAAGATTGAAGATGTACACTTTTTATTTGCGCGTGAAACACCTAGTTTCATAAGATATCGCAGAAAACGTATAGAGAATGAAAGAACGAAAAAAACACGCGATTTCAAACTTACTAACGACATTTACGGTTTTCAAAAAAGTAATCGATCAATAGATCAATATCAAATGTCTTTTTTAAATTTCATTGATACAGATAAACTACCGTTTAAAAAAATGAGAGTAGGATTTCACCGTAAACGTAAAGCACCATCGCCAGTTACAAATTGCTATTGTAAACATCACGCAATGAGAGTTTTAAATTCTGCTTGCGGGAATGTCGGGAGTCGACCAATTTATTATAATTTAGGTACCCATCCTCACCCACGAAGATCTTACCAAAAACGCGACTGTGCTCGGGAGGGATTTAAAAGAGAACGATCATATTTTATGACCAAAGATAAAACAGTAGAAGTTTCACCGTCATTATTCACTCCTGTGTGCAAGATCTTACGTGATGCGGGCACAGGTCCGAGCAATGTCGAACTTTACGCAGGCTCCTATCATCGTCCACCTCGTGTACTCGAAAAGTCCACCACAATTCAGAACTTTACAGTTGCAAACGAGTACAATCAGAAGCCCTGCCCACTTCCCAGTACACCTAGCCCGTGTGCAGCATATACAGCTCTCTCACAACGCTCACCTTGTGAACTTAAAAAGTCCCAAACGTTCCAAGACGTTACGTGTACTAGTGAGGGTGACCAGAAACCAAGCCCGGAAATCAGTGCACCTACCCCATGTACACTATGTGCAGCTCGTACTGTCCCCCCAAAAAAAAAGTGTAAAAAGAAGCGTAAAAATACTAAAAAACCATTTTTCGTTTTTACTTTATGTAATGGATATCTTTCAAGACTAATTAAGCTCGTTACTGACTTCCATTTAAAAAACAAAATTTCAGGAAAAAACTGTATAAAATATGTATTTTTTGGACTACTTATTGTGGTGTGGTCTCCATGTCTGCTGGCGGTAATTCTGGCATGGGTTGTTATGTTTCCTTGGAAATTAACAAACATTTTAAAAACTGATGTATCAAAAAGATCATTTCCGATGCATCATTCTTGTAAGAATAAGCTTCGTAAAAATAATCTACGTCGTGAATACCAGCGAATGTGTTTTGAAAATTATTTGCCTGAAACAAAAAGGAGTTTTATGACGTTGGCGGCAAGTTTCTTCTCACGCACAGCTGGCGTTGTTGTCAACTCTTTTAATGCAGTGGTATCTTTGCTTAAATTTAAAAAAAATGTGCCAATAGGAGCTGGTTCTTCGTTTTTGCCTTCATCTCATCCAAACCCGAGGAAGCGATATAAGCTGTTCTATGCAGACAATAGAGGCTGGGTGATGAAACCATTACGGCGTAAAGCACGATCTTGTGCGAGCAATCGAGTATTGCGAAGTATGCGTTGTGAATTTAGACCAAAATTTTGGCAGAAATCAAGAGGCCAAAATTTGAAAATGACATCACTGAAAAAAGTGCCTCGTCCAGTGCACGGGACTTGCAGTAACCTAAGACACCAGTGCATCCCCTGCTCGCCAGCAGGGGATGCATGTCCAGTGCAAAGCAAAGGCCCGTGGCCTAGCTGCGTTTGTTGGGATGAATATTCGCAACCTGCTACAACGCATATGCCACTAAACTCACATCGTCATCGACGAAAACAGGTAAATATTCCATCGACATTTTGTTATCCGACGTCCGGTATAGCATTCATTTCTACTGATGAGAAAGCTATTAACCCAAACAATTTAAATTCAAATGAAATAGAAAATAATGTCTCCCATAAAGATTTAACAAGGCTCTACCGCGGCCTACGAAATAATGTTAGTAATTACCCCTGTGGTGCAAAACCACCTCTGAATACGAATTTTGATACATGTAGAGCAGGTAAAACTTTTAATATGTCTACAAAATGCACTTCCAGCGTACTGCTAAAAGGTTTGCAACGGCAGTTTCCTAAATGTTGGACTAAGCACAATGTAGGTAATGCTCTTCTTAAAGTACCAGGTGTTCATAGAATTACTAGTTCCAGATATAATATAAACAGCATGCCCAATTGTAAATTAAACAGATTACAGTTACGAGGACAGACCGCTAAGATTTTAAACTGCCCTTCTGCCAGAAACCAAAAGTTGCCAATAACGAATAAAAACTCACGTATTCTCCAAACGAATATTAAGTTCTGTAATAAATCTATTTTAACAGATACATTATCACAATCTACGTTGTCTGAAAAAGCGAATACAAGTAGCATATGCAAAATAAGTGACGCACATAAAACACAAAGCACATCTAAGCACATACCATGGCAGAAGGTTAGAAATAAATCCAAAACCGTAAAAACTAAACCGGCCTCCAAATACGCATATGATGCCAAACGCCATCCGGCTAAACAAGAGTTCAAATCTAAAACCAAAAAACATGATACAACTGAAAAAAAACCGAACATGACTAAAATAAAATCAAGTATAAAACACAATATAATCTTGAATTACTCCTTGGAAAATAGGCGAAAGCAATCTAAGCAAAGTTACAAATATAAACCAGATCTGGTCCCTGTTGCAACTCAAATGCACATGAACACAGCTGACATTACGATAATGACCAATCGGGATAAAATATGGAATTGCTCTCGTGGAGAGAAATACAAAGAATTTAAAGATTGTTACGAAAATAAACCTCATCAAATGTATTTTGCGACTCAAAAACAACTGTGCACAGCTGATATCACGACCAGTACCAACTGCAATGTAGCTTTGAATGGGACCTGTAAAGAGAATCTCGAACTATCTAAACATGGTTACAAGCGTAAACCAAATCAAATCCCTGTTGCAACACAAATACAATCGACAATAGCTGACATCACGACAAGTACCAATAGTAATGTAGCTTTGAATAGTCTCTGTAAAGAGAATTACAGATTGTTTAAAAACGATTACAAGCGTAAACCAAATAAAATCCCTGTTGCAACACAAATGCAATCGAGAACAGCTGACATCACTACTAGTACCAATCGTAATGCAGCTTTGAATTGTCCCTGTAAAGAGAATCGCAGACTGATTAAACATGATTACAAGTGTAAACCAAATAAAATCCCTGTTGCAACACAAATGCAATCGAGAACAGCTGACATCACTACTAGTACCAATCGTAATGTAGCTTTGAATTATCCCTGTAAAGAGAATCGCAGACTGTTTAAACATGATTACAAGTGTAAACCAAATAAAAAACCTGTTGCAACACAAATGCAATCGAGAACAGCTGATATCACGACAAGCACTAATCACAATGTCGCTTTAAATTTTTCTTGTGAAGAGAAACACTCACTCCCTCAATATGGCTACACGTATAAACCACATCATACCCTGGTTGCAACACAAATGCAATCGAGAACAGCTGAAAACGCTACAGATTCTAATCGGGATCTGGCTTTGAATTGCTCTTATGAAAAGAAAATCAGACTCTTTCAACATGGTTATAAGCACAAACCACATAACATTACTGTGGCAACTCAAATGCAATCGAATACAGCTGATAATGCGACAGATACCAATCGGAATGTAGATTTGGATTACCCTGGCGGTGACAAATCGAGCACAGCTACCAAAAGTCTACTATGTATTGCAAGTACAGCTGAAAAGGAATCAAAATGCTTTCAAGACATTAATTTATCTGAATCCATTTATAAATATATACCAGGTCAAATAGCTGTTGCGACTCAAAAACAATCAAACACAGTTGATATCACAACAATGACTAATCGTGATACAGCTCTGAATTACCCTTATAAACACGAACAATCAGAACACACCTATAAATATAAACCAGATCACATGCCCACTGCAACTCAAAAGCAACCAAGTAGAGCCAACATCATAAAAACTACCGAGTACCTTAGCGGTATCACCCTGAGTACTCTTGACAAGGATATATTGCATGCATGCATTCCAAGTACCACTGGCACGGATACCGCAAGTAATCAACCAGCATATGTCTCTAAAAGCCAAGATATATCTATACACAAAGAGTTAATCGCTGCATCTGTAAATTGTGTTAGTGATTACAAAAAAAGTAAAATTAAAGAAATTTTTCTTCCAGAACCAATTCTGTCACCAAACAAAACTGTAGAATACACTGATGCAACTACTAGTTGGGAAAACACAGCCCCACTAACACAAACTGTATCTTTCGAAAAAACGGTCGACGAGGTTTGGGGAGATAAAAGAAGCAGAAAGATAAAAGGTTCATTCAAGGGCACCCAAAGTGTTGCACTCTCTGCACTTAAAGGAGAAATTGACACTGAGCGTCCAAAAAGGGCTTTACCCAAGAAAATGATTGATTGTGGTTGTAGAACTACACTGAAACCCACTGCTACTGCGGCAGAATTTCTTATTGAACGACAAGCAGATGATAATATATTTGCAAAATATCCGACAGAGGTACCTCCCAGTCTAAAGAACCCTTTTGTTGGGGGAACGTTAGAAGTAAGACGTATTTCAACTACACAACCATTATCCCCAAGACAACTGCAAATGGAAGAATTTACCAATCAATTTCAACCTCACGCAAATAGTCCGCTTTTCGGAATAGTCTCAGATAGCCGTTATGGTTTAGCCTCCCAAGTAAAACAAGTTTCAAACATACAAGCAGATAGTCAGCAGTTAAAAATAGCATTAGCCTGCCATTGCTGTGAGACACCTCAACGAAATGAACGTGATATGGATTTGAAACAAAAGGAGAATAATAGTAAAAACACATACACTCATAAAATTAGTTCAGCAAAAGAGCCCCCAAACAAACAGTTAAAATCAACACAAGCACCGTCTCACACCTTACAAGAAGGGCCTAATTTTTTTGTTATAGCTCCTGATTGTGTTAGTGGAACCAATCAACAAGTTGTAGCAAAAAGGAGTTTAGACAAAAATATTTTAATTAAACAACTAAAAGTTTCTAAAGAATCGCCTCAGCACAATTTTGCAACAACACCTTTAACCAATACGCAAAAATTTACTTCTGACCCTGGAACAGCTAATCCTCAGAAAAATCATACTGTGACCAAGTCACTGCCAACCTCAACTAACCTTCAGCAGATACCATGTGACTGTAAATGTGAATGCAACACTGTACCACCTCTCAAGTCTAAATTTCCAGAGCATCCCTTTAGTACGCAACCACAAATTCCTAAAATAGACAAGACGCTGGCAAAGTTTCCAAAAGCACCTGAACATGTGCCTTCTCAAATATTGCAAGCAAGTAGTCTGCAGTTTCGAATAGCATCGGACTGTCGTTGCGGTGAAACTCAACAAAATAAACCTGATAAAGAATTGAAGCAAAGGGGAGATTATAGTAAAAATACATACACTCATAAAAGTGGTTCAAATAAAGAACCCCCAAATAAACAATCAAATATTACAGAAACTCGCACTTTACAAGATAAGTCGAGGTCGTACCGTATAGCTTATGACTGTACTTGTGGAACAAACCAACCAACTACAACTAAGAAGTGTCTGTATAAAAAGGGTTCAAGTTCCAAATTTACCATAGCAACGGAAATGAAGTCAAAATCACCTCAACATTTACCACCGTCGAAGTCTTTGCCTCGCAAATGTCGGTTCAAAAGTTTACCTCGAAAATGTCGGTGTAAGTCTTTATCTCGTAAATGTCGATATCCAGTTGAGAGTGTGCTAATTTCTTTAGGGGAAAAATATAATGGAAACAACGAAAGCTTCATTTCTTCCGAGAGAAATATTGACAAGCCACGGTCGCAATTTCCAAAATCACCGAAACGTACACGAACTTCGAAGTTTTTGCCTCGCAGATATCAGTGTCCGAAAAATCCGCAGGATTCTGTAAATAAACAATCTCACAGCGCCATATTAAGTACACTTACCTCCAAAAGAAATGTTGAAAAAGTAGACAAGACTCTACCAAAGTTACAAAAATCATTAGAACATACAAAAATACCACCCCAAAAGTATTTTCATCGCGATTGTACTTGTCTAGTTAAAAGTGTACAGGATCCGAAAAGTAAAAAAACTTCTGAACATCCTCGGGAATCCTTTTTCATACGCAAGTCCAAACACAATTCTATTGATATTCCTAACCACTGTCCTTGCACGTCCACGCAAAATTACCTTAACAAAATAAGTATCATATCAGATGTACCAGTCAATTGGCAAACTGCAAAGCAGTCTTTAATCCGGTCAAGTGGAAGAACGGAGAATACCAGTTGTGTTAATGAACCTTTTTCTCGGGTTCCATCCAGTCAAATTGCGCAATATTCAAGTAAAGTTAGTAGTTTAGTTATGAATTTCCGTTCTAAGTTATTTAGCCGTAAGAGTAACCAAACAAAAATATCTAAAAAACCCAGTAACAAACCTCCGTCGGTTATTTCTCCATCTTTGGAGGATAAACCCAAGACAATAAATATGAGAGATATCTCAATAAATAACTTGGAGTCTATACTAGAGTTTGAATCAAACCCGTCACACCCTTTGCCTTTGCATTCAAGTCACAACAGTAGTCCATCCGTGATTCATAAAAGTCCTTTGAAGCAGTGTGTGAAAAAGAACCAATACGTACGTAAGCCTATCATTGTAGATAAATCCTATGCATGCCTACATAACAAAGCAAGAACTTTTCAACATCCCTCTGGTATATCACATACAAGCAAATACGAGTGTCGTTCTCAAAGTACTAAATTTGACCCACGAGTTTCACAAAGTATTATAAGTCAGCAGTCCAAAACATCTATGCATTCATCGATTGTGACGCCGTTTACGAGAAATTCACGTTCAAAATCACAATTGGCACCAATAAAATCCTCTCAAAAGTTTGATCCACAATATTTCTCCTCTCTTATGAACTGTCAACAAACGCGGACGGCAAGACAAGCGCTGCTTCAGGAGCTTCCGCTGGGTCTGAATTCTCTAAAGTCAAAACGTTCGTTTTTATTTAATCAACTTGAATCGAAACCATTGGTCAAAAAAATAAGATCAATATCGGATAAAATATCAGCAAATTCACATAAAAAGAAACAAGTAAATAAATCATCTACCTCAACACATAAAGTGAAGAAACAGTTTGATGCAATTCCTCAGCAACCTAAAGTTGAACAAAGAATACCAATAATTCCCGGAAAGTCTCTTACGCATGTAGTAAGAGAACAAAACTTTGTAAAAGAACATCTATCGAACCCTAAACAGTTTGAGGCAATTCCTCAGCAACTCAAAGCTAAAAAAGTAAAACAAATCATTTCGGGAAGGTGCACATGCGTAGGAAATCAAAATAACCCAGTAGAAAAATTTTCAAATATGAAATTACAACCTAATATGGATTTGCATAATTTTACAGTTATTCGTCCTATAAATAATATAAATTCACCTCCATTTAGAATTGTAAAGCTATCAGAAATTTCTCAGCATCCAGCGAATCAAGCGCTTAAATCACCTGCGGCCAAGTTGACGCAGCTTCACTCATGCCAACAAACTAGTGTACCGCTTAGCTCATCTTTATATAATTCTCAACCGATATGTAAAAAATCCTACAAATTTCGTAGCTTTAAAAATGGCATCGAACTAGAAGTACCAAATAGCTTACACAAAATTGCAAAAAAGAGAATTTTGCATCAATCCACAAATAAATTTCAAAATTCGCATTCACATGAGTGTAGTTGTTCCGGGATAACAAAACGACTGATGGAACATATAATAATACAGAAGTCCGACATATCACAGAGTGCGGGTACTCAGCCAAATCTGCAATTTCAGATATATCAGCAAAACCTACCAGATCAAAAACGCATACTACAAAGTCCAAAAAATGTAGACAAACCGGCCCGTAAATCGTTACAGCAGCACTCAGACGCACCGAGATACGCACATAAAAACACAGCTGCGGGTGAAGTACGACAACCATATCCTGATTTTAATCGTGTAACAATGCGCTATCCTGCTTTAAATAAAACTTCACTTGAACAACCATTACAGATTCCTGGAATAACCCGTCCTACTCCTACCAACAATTATCCACCAGCACCTGGAGCTACACCGCCTCCAAATTATGCCTCTGATCCTTGTTTTACTATTCCACCACGTGTACTGAAATCACTTTGCGATGAGTCCGCTCTTAGGCGTGCCTATGAACGTCGACCCTTACGACACACTCCACCTAGGCAACAGTTACCAAGGGTTGTTATGGTAAAGAAACTAAAAGAAAATAAACGGAGATGTGCGGAATGTAAGAGAAGAAAGGAGAAACAGCAGAAACAACCTTTTTTTCAGTGTTTACGACAATTGGTCAACAAGACTGAGCGGGAAGTGTGGCCAACCGATTTTAAATGTCATCCTATGTGGTTAAACGCAATGAAGATAAAACCTTGCCTCTGCGTTTACAAGGTATGTCCACGCGTGTACCCGACGTTCTTAAATTGTCGCAAAACTTTTAAATACATAGGTAAAATGTTTGTTTATTTTCTTACGTTATGTGTTTGGAGTCCACTTCTTTTTTGTGCTTATTTTTGTTGCAATGTATTGTGCAAATGTTGTGCATAAAGTTTTAAGAAACTAGACTCCTTACTCTTATTTTGTCTATTATATATTCACAAATAAGTTTATACGATTTACTTATTAGGTTACAGAAGAAACCGAACCATATCAAATAATAAGAGCCTACCTTGAAAATTTCCAATCGACCATTTTTCGGCCCGAACCCCCAAATTGAAGAGAACGTTCATTAAGTTATTTAAACTGGGCAGCAAAATTGTTCTTGAGGCTGTGCATCTTCAGCACATCGCGCCAGATATAGTTCGAAGCAAAAATTTTCATGCTCGCTTCGCTCGTTTCCTTATTCTTTAGTGTGTGGAGCGAACTCTAGGTCACAGTTTAGTAGCGAGGTAAAGCGAGCTCATAAATTTAGGTATAAAATATGATACGAGCAACAACGCAAGTCTTGTACGAACACAATTCACTAATTCAAAATGACAAGCTTTATTGAAGAAATATTTTCTTCTTGGTCGCTTCACTCTTGGCAGATTGGTCGTGGTTATCGCGAAGGCAGCTCTCCGGAAGCTATGAGGTTACGCTGCGTGACTTCCCGTCACTTTTGCATACTGGCAGTTATCCGGTTGGCACTCATTCAATGGGCCAGCTGCACCAGCTGCCGCTTTGATCTGGTCTGTAAAATTTTGAGAAACTAAAAACTAACTTCTATGCATAAAATATTTTTATTAAATCTTTTCAAAGAACTCTTCACCAGCCTCTCAAAGTTTCATGCGTCTGAACCAATTTTCGAAAGATTTTTTCCAGTCCGCCGCAGACCCCTCTTCCAAGGCCTTCTCGAACGCTGCTAGTGCGTCTTCCGGCGATGAAATCTTGTATCCCTTGCAACTGATTTTTTATTTTAGAAAATAAAAATAAGTCACACGGTGCCAGATTAGGACTGATCCTGGTGTCCAGGAAGTCCTTCGTTTTGAGCGCTGAGTGCACGGGCGCGTTGTTATGCATGGTAAAGCCCCGCGTACCGCGTACCCCGCGGAACCCGGTGTTCGGTCGCTTGTTACTCATTACAGAAAAACCTTCAGTGTTGACCATTCAGCGTTGATGCTGCTTTGGTCTCGTAATGGAATTGAAATCAGATCACCCCGTTAAAGTGAAGAAATTAGCGATCAAAATTTTCCCTGCGCTTCTCGATCGCTTCACTTTCGTAGGCGTTGGTTCGTTTTGAAACAGCCAAACTTTCGACTGAAGCTTTGTTTCTGGACCGTATTGATAAATCCAGGATTCATCACCTGTCACAATGTCGTAAACGCGCCGAGACGAGCCTGCTTCAAATTTTTGAATCATATCACGGCACCACTCCACACGGGCCTGCTTCTAAGCTTCAGTGAGGTTGTGCGGCACCCAGCGGCAAACTATCCTCCTTACGCAAAGGTGTTCGTGTAGAATCTTGTGAACGCTTCCCAAACTAATCTGCAGTTTATGCTGAATCTCTTCGTATGTATTTCGCCTGTTATCTTGAATTATTTTTTTTACTGCCAGCACATTTTCTTCCGTGACAGCCGTTGTTGGACGACCACTCCTTTGTATCATTCTCCTAAGTAACGCGACCGCGCTTGAACTCGCTATACCAGCGGCAGATGGTTTCTTTTGAAGGTCCTTCATGCATTAAAGCAATTTGAAGTCTCATCAGGTTTTATGCCACATTTAAAATCATAGAAAATTTTCGCACGAAAGTGTTCTCGATGTAGATCCATTTTTAAATGAGACACGATAACTTGATTTGGCTCTCGAAAATAGTGGAGGGAAATTAAAAAATTCGAACAATGGTATTTTTACTTTTGAATAATTTTTTTAAAATAATTACAAGTAGCCCAGTGCTTTACACATAAAATTTCGAAAACTTTCTTAGTTTCCTGGTATGTGACATCCACCAACCCAAACAGGGTCCTCGTAGTAGATTACGGTTACGGCCCATTCTCTCTTCTGGAGAGGTGGCCTGAGTACCAGTAGTGGGGACTTTAAAAGACTGATTATGCTTAATTTTATGCCAGCCTATGCTGTTCAGTTCGATAGTACCTTATAGCCAAAGTGCATCTCATGACAATTATAATAAGCCCAAACACGGATAGGTTACATTGATTAATTACGGAGTTCCAGTATCTACCTTCCGGCCCCATCATCATCAGTTCACTTCGATGATATCATTTTCAACGTAACTATTCAGAACCATTTATTTATTTGTATTGTCATAGTCGCTTAACTATCTTCATTTTGATATCTGTGAGAGAATGAACTTCCGTTGGTCATTTCTGGTCTTCTTTATTAGTTCCACTTCATCAAATGTTACTTTTTGACTGTAAATGCTTAAGTTCTCGATAAAAATATCAAAAACACCATATGGTTGCCTATAATTTTTGAGGATTCCCCTCGATCCCTCGTGGATTTCATCAGCAGAACTGGATTCTGAAAAAAATGGGACCACTCGAAAAGCATATCCTCTAAGAGGTAAAAAATGTTTGCAAATCGGTTCATAAATGACTGGAGTTCTGAGGTAACACACATAAAAAAAAATTGATAACCTCCTCCTTTTTTTGAAGTCGGTTAAAAAAAATTGCTGGTTATGAGTGTTCTTCAGAATGTACACGCCCATGCAAAAGTGCCTGGATAGTACAGAAATAAAATCGTGTGAAGGGAGAAATGACCCCATTTAGCGTAAAACCAGATTGAAATGTTGCGATCAAAAACATTACATTATACTGTTAATGGATGGCGTCGCTATGCTTCAAATGGTTATACTTAATCAGTGCTTATTATTGTAGTTTCTTTTTGTTTCTTCAAACATTGAAATAATGTATAGTTTCTTTGAGATGAAGATATACAAATTGAATATAAATTTATTAATATTTGATTATCTATGTGTTTGTTCTTAAACTGGTGAGGGTAGGTTGAATGTGGATTTATAAATAATAACTAGTAGGTAATATAAATAATACTTACTTATACCAAAGAGTTATGACTAAGCTCAATTGATCGTTCGCTAAGTTAATTTCGATTATCTCGATATATTCGAGCAGCGAGCCATACAGTCAGCACCCACGGCTTTAAAGGGTATCCTGACCACCAGCATGCATACCTGGTCATCACCCTCAGCCTCATCAGCGACCTTGGCGAAGCACACTGCACCTTCAGCCAGTCACATGAAGAGCAACGAAGAACCTCTCCTGGTCGACGCAAGCAGTCAAGCCACTACGTCGCACAGCACCGCTTCGACTCACTGAAGCCAGCAGCACTACTCCGACTCACTGGAGCCTGCAGCATCATCCCGACTCACTGGGACATCATCACCCTGACTCACTGGGGCATCATCCCGACTCACTGGGACATCATCACCCCGACTCACTGGGACATCATCCCGACTCACTGGGACAGCACCACTCCGACTCACTGGGGCATCACCGCAGACAGTTCCGGCTCACCGAGAACTATGCGGCATTCGGTTCCGACCCACTGGAACCAACCTACCACAGGCCTGGAACGCATCGAGAAGCACTTGATGCTTCTCGATGCGACCAACCATCGATCTCCGATCTCCGGAGGGGAGTGATGTAGCGACATCTATGGCGTCACATAAGAACTAATCCTGCATCGCGCAATCAAAGTTCTCCCCGCGATTAGAACATATAGAACAGCCCGAAATCATCTATCGGGCAGTTGCCTACCAGACATAACATCCCGTCTGGTCGGAGGATCCTCCCTTTTCAACGGAGGTTTGCGGGACTTTACTCTCTGTTCCGCAAAGCTCCATCACTCTTTTTCGCTCGTAAGACTGACATTTTAACATTACCATGGTAAGGCCCTTGGCCACCTACCGAGCAATAGTTCAATAATTATAAATTTTGACAAATTGAATGCGCGTGTTTGCTATTCAAAGCCGGGCGACGCAATGGCGTCACTAAGGCATAGGATTACAGTTTTTCTAAGACATTTTTTCTGATAGCTGCTCTATTGTATCTCTTTGCTTGTTTGCAACAGCGTTTTAGGTTTAAGGGGATGCAATTCGACATACATTTTCACTGCTTTTCATATAACCGTTCTTACGCGATTATGACGTTATTACACATTTTTCATTAGATATTTTGGAAACACAGTATCTTGTGGATATTATCTAGGCTTCTATTGAAATCAACTTGTAAATTTGTGTAAAACTAATCGAGCCTCTGAAAATTTGCTATTTTACAGGAACTTTGACACTTCATAATTAAAAATGTAAATTAAAAATTTAACAATAGAAACCTTGCAAATTTAATCAAGATTCTGAATAACAACAATTGTTTTTCAAAAACTTAAGGGTTTAAAAAAAAACACGTATTTATAATAAATATGCACGTATATTTGAGTAAATCACAGAATTACCGAATGGTAATAGGATTTTCAGGCGTTATCTCTCTTTTTTCGCGATGCCTCTTCATCAAACATCTCGTAGGATTGCGTTAGATGAAGCAACAAGCTTTTAAATCATGCTCGATGTTGACGACAGGCGAGTGAAAAAGGAGCCTCTCAAAATTCGAAAGATCAGCGACTAATTATTGAATCCTAGAATATCTATACGTAACACAACTAAACAATATGCAGGTACAGTTGATCTTTGAAAGAGGCAAAATGATAGATTGTCTATTGTTTACCCGAAGATTATAGGTATACCATAATCATCATATTCCCGAATTTCATTTGCCCGAATGTTTTGTTTGCCCTAAAAGATATATGACATACTGTTAATTGCCCGAAACTTAGATACCATAAGATACGAGTGCCATACGTATTGTTTTTCATATTTTTAAGTGCCATAATAATTTTCAAACATAATATTTAAACGCCATAATGATTATTAGACATAACATTTATCGACCTAGCCAAACCTTAAAATATTCTATGCATGGTTGATGGTGGGCTTGGTTGACGGAGCCCGCTTCGCGGGGCTTCTACTTCTGTGTGGTTTATAAAAAAATCGAGTCGGAGTGCCCTAAAGTCCCGATTGCATCCATTTTCTCCTGATATAACAACCGTTACATACCCAATGTCGATGGCAAATGATGTTATGGCATATGATAATTATGGCATGTGATAATTAGAGCATGTGATAATTAGGACATGTGATAATTAGGGCATGTGATAATTAGGACATGTGATAATTAGGACATGTGATAATTAGGGCTTACAAAAATTATGACATATTTATGATGTTATGGTAAGTGACTTTATGGGAAACAAAGCTTCTAGCACGTGACTAATATAGCAAATAAGAGTAAGGCAAATGAATATTACGTCGTATAATATTATGGCTGTTGACTATTAAGGCAAATGATATTTGGGTAAATAAAATTCGGGCAAACGGCGGTATACCAAAATGATAATATTGAATACCTCAGCGAAGTTTACCGAGAAGGCCGACTCTATTGATTTGCTGCCTAATACTACAAAAACATTGGAATATGTTAAATCCGTATTCTAATGAATTTTTTTTTATATAAATTAGTGCTTGACTGCGATCCCACCTGATGGTAAGCATTACGGAATTTGTGGACGAGCTGCTGATCTTGTTTTTTCTTATTTATCTTACAGGCAGCAAAAAGTAACCATTAATGGGGCGACGTCCTCGGGGTCTTTAGTAAAGATGGGCGTGCCTCAGGGTTCAATTCTTGGTCCTTTCCTTTTCCTGGTTTATATTAATGACCTTCCTTACATGATGGCTAATTTATCCAATATTTGCTGATGGCACTTCCCTTATTTTTAAAGTAGACAGGAAAGATGCGGATGTCTTGTATGTCAACGAAACGAAAGTCTGGCTGTTCTTTCGAAATGGTTCGCTGCTAATAATCTCTAATGCGAATAAAACTAAATGTATAAAGTTCACATTACCGAATGTCCCTCAAGTTGGCGCCAATCTAATTCTTGACGGCAACAAACTTGATGTCATTACGGAAACTGTGTTCTTAGGTATAACTATCGATTCTAAACTGGAATGGGGAGCTCATATTAGAACTCTCTCGGGAAGATTAAGCTCAGCTGCATATGCAGTAAGAAAAATAAGGCAATTGACAGATGTATCCACAGCGAGGTTAGTTTACTATGCTTATTTATTTATTTTTATTTTTTTAATTGATATAAACCAGTGCTAGACTGCGATCCCACCTGATGGTAAGCGGAGATGCAATCATTGATGGTCAGGCGCACTAGTTTATTAAGAGCCTATTCACTCTAGCTTTGAAGACACCTATATTATAGTTGGACGGAAAGACCGCAGCAGGCAGATTGTTCCAGTCCTTCGATGTACGCGGTATAAACGACGAAGCGAAACGCTTAGCTTAATACACCCGCTTCGCTTCGCTTTCCACAGTATTATGTCTTATGGCATTTTACTGTGGGGATCTGCAGTTGATGTACACTCGATTTTTATATTGCAAAAGAGAGCAATCCGGGCTATTTATAAAATGAGCCCTCGCGAGTCCCTCAGAAAAAACGTCGAAGAAATCGATATACTGACTCTGCCTTCTCTTTATATCTTAGAAAGTATCTATATTAGTATATATAGTATTAGTAGTAAGACCAGCAAGTAATTTTTAGTAAACAGCATACGCTTTTATAACAAGCTGCCAAACGTGGCGACTGACTGACTTAGCGAGGGAATGTTCAAAACCCATATTAAGCGTGTCCTAACTAAAAAAGCGTATTATAAGGTTAAAGACTATGTCGAAGGCACACTTGTTTGGCAATGACTGCTTTTGCACATGTGACCCCCTGTTAGCTCATAATAATCTGTAAATGTATCTATTAACTGCTCCACATTTGCTCCACATTGCTTTTGCATTATTTTTTTTATTAACGTATCATTTATTTATCAGGTGGGATCGCAGTCAAGCACTGGTTTATATCAATTAAAAAAAAAATAATAATAATAATTGTAATTATTTATTTTACTTGCTTTTATTTATATAGCTTCTTTTTTAATAATGTGCATGTGAGAACACTGTAGACTCGGCGAATTCTTAGGTTACTTTTTATTATGATTAATTTTATTGTTCTTTTTAGTACAATATTGACCAGTCTACACTGTCCTTACATGATATCTACTTATGCTGTAATATCGAAATATTGTAACAACATTTTTTTTTAAAAGAGTAACCATGGAGTTTCTTGCCGGTTCTTGTCCATAGAAAACGACCAATTCGGAACCGTGCACTAGCTTCTGACGTTTTATAAGTGCCCATGTAGGCCTGTGTGAAATAACTTTTGACTTTGACTTGACTTTGATGCAATCGTTGATGGTGAGGCGCAATAGTTTATTAAGAGCCTATTCACTCTAGCTTTGGAGACACCCAAATTATAATCGGACGGGAAGACCGCCGCAGGCAAATGGTTCCAGTCCTTCCATGTATGAAGAATAGTCGACGAGGCGAAACGCAAGGGTGGATACTCGCCTTACGTTGGTTGTCTGATGGTAGAAATGAGATGGCGGAATCAAGTCGTGCAACTCCCACGCACACTCTCCAAAATGCAACCTGTAAAATACCGAACCGCTGGCTACCCTACGCCTGTGCTCAAAGCTTTGTAGATTGGACTGAACCAAATCTAGATCACCAATCAGCCTCTTTGCGCGCCTTTCCATCGAGTCCAAAGCTGCCAGGTGGCATTTTCCAGCACCAACCTAGATATGGCTGCAGTACTCCACACACGACCGAACCTGTGCTTTGTTTAACATTAAAAGATGTCCCGGAGTGAAGTACCGCCGAACTTTTGCATGAACGCAGAGTTTCCTAGCAGCTAGCTTGGCTTTGGACTCAATGAACCGCTTAAAATTAAGGTCTGAGGAAACTTCAACTCCCAATAGATGAAGGCGGTCCGTGCACCTCAGGGATATATTTTAATGATAAATTGGAAAGACTGACATTATTAAAAACTTATCAGTTTATCACGCAAGAAAACATGGCTGGACGTAAGACTAGGCAATAT
Source organism: Mythimna vitellina (assembly GCA_949316375.1). Classification (NCBI taxonomy): domain Eukaryota; kingdom Metazoa; phylum Arthropoda; class Insecta; order Lepidoptera; family Noctuidae; genus Mythimna; species Mythimna vitellina. The sequence continues at coordinate 7,345,246 of OX438686.1, forward strand.
GATCTAAAGACTATAGCTGCACATTGCAAGGAAACAAAAAAAAAACAGTGACATTGACAGTGTCATACGGCACTCAATTTGACAATTTGGTCATCTTTTTTGATGGCGTTTGTGGACTGTTCTGCATTGGTTGGTTTTACAGCAGTACTTTGCAATAAAACAGTCTATTGTGTATTGGGTTTCTTTACAATCTTTGTATCCAATCTATTTTATTTGTAATTTGTACCATTTGTGTTGTAGCTTCTCTGTAACCAGTTCTTTAATTGTACAAGCTTGGATGAAGGACATTTCATTTCGTAAACAAGTAAATACTGGGATATCAATAAAATGCAAGCAGAAGAAAAACGCTCGAAACCAACAGTTGATTTGGCTTCTTTAGAACCCACGGCGAGGGTCAAACAATTAGCCAACTATGGTGCAGTTGTAGACGTAGATCCAAATGTTCCACCAAGGAGGTAACTATATTCTATAGACCATTAAATGACTAGGAATGAGTTCGTGCATGTTCAAGGTAATATGATGACGCATTTTAAGATTGAAAAATCTAAAGATTGGGACAAATACATACTTTAGATCATATTATATACATCCAAGTACTTGAGACTATAGTTAAATGATAACAATTGCATGCATGGATCTATTGAAAGTTAAGTTTCGCTCCCTTAGGCCAATTCATTGATGGGTGAACATCATTTATATTCTGGCAAATCTGACTGTTGTCCTATAAGGCTTGGTATCCAATATTTGAAGCATAAGCGGTATATTCATAATAATCTTTAATTAATGTCACATGAATGGTCATGTTTATTATAATTGACCCAAATGTCAAATACAGTGATTACCAAGGCCTCAGTGACCGCTGCTAGTGATAATTTAGGCAAATTATATTGGAGCCAATGAACTGCTAAAATTAATCAGGTTGTAACAACAAGAGTAAAGGTATTGGTTTTGTTATGGATAGCCTCACATTTGACCACTTCTGAATTTCGGGAATAATGTTTAGTATTAAAAAATGTTTAAACACTATCAAATGTCCTGTAATTCTTTTTGTCATAGGTAATTTCCAACTCCTGTGGTTTTTTTAATTAATTGTGCTCTGTCCTCTCTAAATCTAGTGATTCATTCATTTTGTTTTTTGTTGTCGCTGTTTTCTAGTACTGTCTCTTGGATGCCATAGTGTCTACCTGGTTACTCCGTTTGTCCATTTTGTATGGAAGCATATGTCCATACTTCTTATTTTTTATTTGAATTAAACTGAACTTAAAATTATACATAATAAATATTATTAATAATAATTTATGCAAAATGGTATTTTAGCATTTTTGTGTGTATTTGTTGGTTGTCTTCATAACTAAAATACTCATAAAAACAATTTCAGGTATTATAGGTCAGGTCTGGAGATGGTCAGGATGGCTAATGTATACCTAGCCGAGGGAAGCCTCGAGAATGCTTACATCCTGTACATTAAGTTCATGACATTATTCTTGGAAAAGATTCGTAAGCACCCAGAGTATGTAGCGGTGCCACCTTCAGTAAAGGCAGTGAACCAAGCTAAGCTGAAGGAGGTGATGCCCAAAGCAGAGAAACTAAAACAGAAGCTTCTTGACCAATATGCCAAAGAACATGTTGCCTATCAAGAAGAGGTAAATAGGCATAAATTTTATATCCCATGCTTTTCCTTTATTATTGTAAAAATTTGATATCCAACTGAAATAAGTATTCAGGCAGAAACCGATACGGAATTTCGGCTTTGAACTCAGTTTTGGCCAAAACAAAAATATTGAAAAAAAATTGTCTTTTCAATGTTTTTCTTTTCTTTTACTAAACATCCATCAGGTAAATTTTTCGTGGGTGAAAAAAATACTCAATCTTAATCAGTCAGTCTCTTTATTAAAAAAAAATATTTCAAATAAACCATTTACAGATCAGTGGCGTGCCTAGAGTTTCAAAATAAGGCAAGCCTAATACAATTTTAACCGATTTCAAATAAAGAAAGTTCAGTTTTCGACTGAGTATGTGGGTAGGTACCTACGTATGTATCATCGCAATTTTCTCGTAAGTAATTACTTGCTTTGTAACGGGACTAACAGGTTACAGACAAAAAAAAACAACAGAAAATTACAAAACGAAAGTTAAAAAATAGCTAGATAGAATGTAATAAGGAATTTAAATAAATTATTTATATTCTAATTAGAATCGTCTATCTTTCTTAAGAAATGATTTAATTACATCAAAGTAACATGTTGGTGACGTTTGAATTCTACCAACAACTGTTTTTCAATAGCTATCATTGATAATTCGGAAAGACGCTCTTGACCTTGTGTATTTCTCAGATAGGTATGGATACGTTTAAGAGACGAAAAAGCACGTTCCGCGGAAGAACTTGTAGCCGGAATAGTTACAACAAGATACGCTAACTTTAACAGCTCGGGAAAGGCATCTTCGAGGTTATTCTCATGAATGAAATCAATTAATTCGAAAAAATTACGATCTTTCAGATCAGGACTAGAATACAAGCAAATCAATTGGTTTTTTAATGTTTGTTTGTCGAAATAGTTTGCATAAATGTCAAATAATGAATCTAATTCCTCTGTAGGAAAATGTAAGTGATAATTGTCATTATAACCAGATGTATTCCAAACGGAATCTTCATTCGAAAAAATATGCAGCACCAGCAATACAACTTATTAGTGTGCGAACAGCCCACAATCCAACTAGTTTTATACACTGATCTATTAAATTTTCGTTTATGCGATTTACTAGTCTGAGGAATACACAGATTAGGCGTCGGTTTTAATGAAGAAATTCATTGTTTTTTCTGAGCAAAGTTTAAAGATTTTACCTTATCTTCGCCAATCAAAACTAGAACGCATTTTAAATCCTCACAAGGTACAATTGCCTCCATTGTTGTAGGTAAGTCACCAAAACAATTGTATCACTGAGAAAATCTACGATAACACACAAAAAACAACAAACAACAAAAAATAATCTATTTTCCACTCAAGTAAATAAAACTGAAGTGAGTTGCAAACAGAGTTGCAGTGTTGTCATTTAGGCAAAAAAAAGTCGCCAGGTATATGAAAAATCTAGCTAGATGTCGCAAATTTTTTATTTTTAAGATGTTGCTTGAATATTTAATTTCGTTGTTTTAAAAAGTCGCTAGTTTTTATTGTTGCTAAATCTTAAAAAAAGTTTCCAAACTCGTTAAAAATCTCCAAGATCACACAACGTCGCTAAAACGGCAACACTGCAGAGTTGGCAAGGTGACAAGGGGACAACTTCATACGAATGAATGCCCGGCTTAAATCTTCCATACTGATCGATTTGTAGACGCAAAAGGTCCTAACTCGTTATACGGCACGTCGCCATAGGTGCGAAAGAGACAGAGATAGTATTTGAAAGCCCGGCAAAAGCCGGTGCGTGTAAGCGAGATAGCTATATGTAGATGCTGCAAATGCGAAACTCTGCGCGCGAACAATCGCGATGTGTAGTAGTGTGGCATAGGTAGATACTTTGTGTTATTTTGATAAGAATTAAGCGCGCGAACTTTTAAATAGTTCGGGTTTGATATTGATTCTCTATCGAGCATTTTAGTAAGGCATGCCGGGCTTTTCGGCATCTATGAAAGAACCGCCACTGTTACAGATACTTTTGAATTGTCAAAATGTTGGTCAGTCAAAAAGGTGAAGATAAATTGCATGTTCCAAAGTGTAGATCTCTATGGAGAAGAATGTGTTCGAAGCTCTTAAATCATATATGAGCAGAGGTCGGAATTAGGTATAGTTATTTATAAACTTTCATTGAAATGTTGATATTAATTTGCATTTTCCTGGGAGTTCTAATGGACAATCAGTGTAAGTACATAAATAACTCTACCTAATTCCGACCTCTGATTATGAGTTACAAAAATCTTAGTTAGATATTTCTTGTTGCTTCTATTATGTGAGCACAATATAATAAATAAAAAAAAGCAATTAAAAAATTCCAAATCATATATTATATTAGGTCGCTAACTGGGTTTTACGAGCGTTGGCGCTTATCCAACGTTGAGCAGACGCGACGTAAACGTCGCGGTTTAATGTGTACGCAAAAAACTTGCGACGTTAACGTCGCGTCTGCGCAAAGTTGGTGCTGGGCAGACTTTGGAGCAGCGCCAACGCTCGTAAAACGCCAGTGGAATAGCAGCCTTAATTATTGTATCATTTATTGGTCTCTGATATTTGAGGTACAAAACAAAATTACTTTTTGCCTAATTAATAAGGGGGGCAACATAACATCCGCTCGCAGTACTTGAGAGCTCTCAAATTCAAAAGGTTAAGGTTTCGGCCATTGTTTAGACTGGAAGTCAGCCGAAACTAATGTTTTTTGCCGAAATTTGACCATGGCCGAAACTGGAAATTAGGTCAGACACTATCCAAATTTTAACATAGTGACATGTCGAGACTGTGTTTCAAGTTTGAAATACTATGTCAAATATAGCAAAATTATAGTTTGGTACTAATACTTCATCCTATTTAATTAGGAAAAGAAAAGGCGCGCAGCAGAGGAGGAAAAGAGAAAGCAAGAGAGAGATGATGCCAAACTCGCTGAACGACTCCAAGCTGATGAGAACAAGAAAGATGCCAATACACCAACACCACATCTGTTACATGCTGTGAGTTGATCTGATTCTTACTATGTATTTAATTTCATAATTAAAAAAACATGTTGATTGTAAGCAATGACTCAAAGAGTTAGTAAGCTGACTCCATACCTAGGTCATAGCAAAGACAAACGATCTTTAGTATTGGTGCTGTCTCTCTGCAGATTATGTCTCTATTTCCATCTTGTGTCACATGCCCTGTTACCTGTTCACGTATGGATCTAATGACAGCGTCATCAGGCATTGCCGTGGCCGAATACTGGGCCAGGCAAGGTACATAATTTAGAAAAAAAACTACTTAAAAATAGAAAAAGCAGTTATACACTTAGATAATAAACCCAATAATGAATTCTGCTGCCAGTACACCTTCACCGATCTTTCATTGCGTTCATATTATTTCCACTATTTCTTAAAAGATCAGTGATCTAAACTCCGTCAGATGGGCTCTGACTTTCATTTTAACCATAGTCAACCACAAATATACACTGCCCACAACTGTGTTTTGTGTGTGGCCGTTCCAACTGGCTGATGTGCACACAGATAGTCCATTTACTTTATAGTTGACGCAGCTATATAATAATCTATAACTGACAACTATAAGTCTTCAGATGAAGATCGCTTATAAGGAAGCGTAGTTTAGGCTTAGCTAGATGTACCGGCGACCATAAACAGGCTGCTGGCAAAGGCTATAGGCGAGGTAGATGACAAACAGAGTTCTGTAACTTCGGAGAGGCCTAGGTTCAGCAGCGAACCGATTAACTAACTGATTGATTAGACAACGATGATGCGTGTCATGTTTCATTTAGACGTCCATATAGCTACGCGTCATAATCGTAACAGTCATTATTTGGAAAATAACTAAACATATTCGAATCAGCAACACTTGAGATTAGATACGTGGACAAAGCAATCGCTATTGGAGCTTTGAATTGCCAGTGTTGGGATAGCATTCGGTGCATCCGCTTCGATTTTTTTCTTGTGTCTGAAATGCGTGTACCAATTCGTACCAAAGACTTAGTAGTGATGCATCTTGAAAAGTGTAATCTAGTATGTGTGTGCGTGTCCGTGGTGCTCCAGGAGCAGTGGGCCGTGTCGCCGTCAGCGCCGGCGATGGACGGCGTGCTGTACCCCGACGACTTCGCGAACGAGCCCCCGCGCGCGCCCTCGCATCACTATCAGCCAGTGCCTCCGATCATACCACCTTCACGACCACAAGTGTGAGTGTCATTCCTTAATTTATTACTAAACTAGCGATTAGCAAACTCCCACTAGCATAGCACAAGTTTAAACGAAAACCTTTCTTGAGTAATTATTCCCTTAAAAAATGAGACATTGATGTCAGTGCCCAGCATAACATCTTTTAGAAATGTATGAAGGAGGAATGAGGTTCATTTAATTCAGGGCACTGACTGTATTAATGCACAGACAAACAACTTTGTTTTACGCTATTTTGTACAATTAATCTTATACAAATTAAAGGCTAGGACAATGTTTAAACATACAATCTTTATAACAAGAGATTATCACCTACATTTATTTAGCTTGTTTTAAACTTTTACTTACAAAACAAGTGAGATATTTAACTCTGGACTTATAAGTTTCATTGTTGCCCTCATACATTGCTTCTATCAAGCATGATCGAGGTTCTTGACTTCCAAGCAAGTCACATAAAACGTTATTTAACGGTGAGCTCACATTGTGCAGTGGCAACGCGAGCGTAGAGTCTCTGTACGGAGCGGCGCGCCTGCGTACCGTGGTGGTGCCAGCTGCTCTTCTTTCCAAGTTCCTACGCCTCGCCGCCACCAACACGGCGCGCAACGTCGAAACCTGCGGCATACTCGCCGGGATACTCGTGAGTTCATAAGTGCGCTTTATTCCACCACAAGCTGATGACTGACACGATTGAAAAGAATGTCCATACATTTTTCAATGTGCATTAGCATCACTTTTTTTTTGACTGAAGAAGTAAATAGTTTATTTGAAATAAATGCTTTGATTCTTGACTATAAAACGTACCTAATATAATAAGATGTTCGACTAGCACCCATACGAATACGAACCTTTTTGATAGTTCATATAAAGCTTGTTGTTGTCTATTATTGTTTTTTTTTTTTATAAACTGATCTAAACTGTAATGATTAAATAACGTCACATTGCAGGAGCGCGACCAGTTGAAGATCACGCACGTGATCGTGCCCAAGCAGACGGGCACTCCAGACTCCTGCAGCACCAACAATGAGGAGGAAATCTTCCACTACCAGGACCAGCATAACCTTATCACTTTGGGATGGATTCATGTGAGAACCGATTTATTAATAGTACTTTACTATTTTTTAATTTTTTTTTTAATTGATATAAACCAGTGCTTGACTGCGATCCCACCTGATGGTAAGTGGAGATGCAATCATTGATGGTCAGGCGCACTAGTTTATTAAGAGCCTATTCACTCTAGCCTTGAAGACACCTAAATTATAGTTGGACGGGAAGACCGCAGCAGGCGAATTGTTCCAGTCCTTCGATGTACGCGGTATAAACTCTATTAAAACAGAAGATGCTTTGCGTCATATATTTATACATAAGGCGCAAAGCATCGATATTCCCATGATCGGAATGGATTTAAGCATTATTATAATGATTTTATTTGATATAGATTGTTCATTTACATCTATTACCACTTAATCAATTGATCTTTTAATGAATGCAAACATCTTTGTAATAAAATCTTAAAGAAATCAGCTGTAATGGAATTCGAACTTTGTTATGTATGACATTGAGTTTATGTTACTAAAACCAGAATTTAAAATTAATTACATTTTCGTACTTTTACTTAGGTACTGGATCTGTGTTATTCTGTCTTCGTTTTTTTGCTTAGTTTTTTTCATTGTTTGTAATACTTTTTTTAAGTGCGTCCTCGTCAAATAACTTCTCACACTCTATGTGGCTTTTAGTACTAACTAAAACCCACATATCGACGGTGAAGTGCCAATACCTTCTAACTGACATTTTTTGATAAAATTACTTTTAAGTGCTTATATTTTAAATGCGTGTTTCCGCATGTTTCGTAAAATATCCGAAGCGGATATTTAGTTGCAACTGCATCAAATTAATTTGTGGAAACAAACACCTAACTAAACCAACGTGTCAATTTATAGTATTACTTCCTAACATTTTTTGGACAGATAATTTTGACTTCCGACAGTTAGGAGTTATTGGTACTTCACCGTCGATATATTGCTTTATTAGCCCTTTGAATTCTAGGTCTCTATAAGACACTTCCACTGAAAAACCTACTGTATATATTCGTGTATACATTATCTTTTTAGTTGCTATGAGGAAAACTATGTATGAATAAAAAGTACTAACAAAACTTGCTAATTAATTCACGTGTACTGGCCATTTTATCACAGCTGTGACTCATTCATATAATAGAAGCAATTAACCTATTGTAACACCAGAATAAAGTCATTTAATCTCTTTATAATGTACATAAAAAAAAACTTAAATATTAACTGAACTATATAAACTAAAACCTAACTATGTACATAAATATAATATAAAAACACAAAGTACACTAAGGCGTCGAAGTACTTCTCCACATCACTGTCATCCGGAAATGTGGCCAGAAGACTGGCAGGATTGCCACGTAGTGTCGATGAGTTCCGCACCATTATCTATACAACATTAGACACTATATTACAAACCTTATCATTGTTTCAATTGTCCCGATGTTTTTTTGAAAAATCATGTTTATTGTATTGGAGCCCCACTTAAATATTCTGTATTTATTAGTATTTGTTGTTATAGCAGCAACAGAAATACATCATCTGTGAAAATTTTAACTGTTTAGTAGGTTATCATCATGATCATGAGATACAGCCTGGTGACAGTCAGACGGCCAGTGCAGTCTTAGTATATATAGCAGCACGTATCTTGAGCGCTCGGTGAAAGAGCGGGGATCGCTTTGCGCATCGTACACATCGATTCGATCGATTGCGCTCCCCGCCCCCGCATCTCTTTTCATACCACTAAAGAGACCCGCGCAAGTAGAAATGTAGAAGTCAGCGCTCAAGATCCGTGCCGGTATCTGTAACAGGGTCCTGTTTTTACCCTTTGGATACGGAATCCTAAAAAGACTAAAGTTTTTGTTTAGGTTGAGTCACTGTTATTTAACTTAATAATATCTACCACTAATGGTTTGATTACACTATTACTATGTGAATCACTCTTTATCATATATCATATCTATATCTATGGTGTAGATTATCATAATAATATTGATTTTATGTAGACATTGTAGGTGTTTATTGGCAGATTAAACTAGATAAAACTTATCAGCTGACTAAGTGAAACATTGGACTGATATCCTGATATGCCACATGTGGGATACAACGTGATGTGAAACCGCTGTTAAAATAATCCCTAGAACACAACCTGTTAAAAACGCAGTTAGGTCATAAAAAGTGCGAGTAGGACGGCTAAAATTTTTCAATACACTTATTCGAAAACCTGATCTTATCCCTACCGCTTGCTGTTTTTCGCACTAGTGGGGAAAGGTTTTGGCGCTCGCCTACGCCACAATTTATTATATTTATCGTATCATTTGGAGCGCGGCGCGACCACCACGAGTCGCGCGTCAACCCCTTTTTATTTTTCCTTCGTAAGTATATTAAAAAACGTCGTTTAATACACTTGGAAAGTCACTGCAGCTCTCAGCTCCATAACACTATCATCTGCGGTTTGGGAGAATTCCGTCTCGATCGCTATGACAAACTTTCTCCACTTGTATCAAAATGTACTATTTTAGTAAGGTAGGCGCCAGATAAATTTGGAATATTGTACATTGACCCTCGTACATTTATAGACGTTCTGAATTTCAAAAACGGAATTAAAGACATAAAGCTGCCTTGAATCGACATCTAGCGTGATCCTTTTCATTTTCTAGTAATGGAAAACAGTCCATTGTGTATTTTTCGGGTACCTACGCAGAGATATTAGGAAAAGATATGTCGTGTCTTCTCGCTCACATGTTTCACGCCCACAACTGTTGAACGTCGTCGGCGTAAATTACAAATTAGTATTGTTCTATATTTACTATCAGTATAGAGCTTCTTAATAATGTACACATCATTTCTTTTTAAATGATATGAACTAGTGCTTGACTACGATCCCAACTGATGCAATCGTTGATGGTGAATCGCACTAGTTTATTAAGAGCCTATTCACTCTAGCCTTGAAGACACCTAAATTATAATCGGACGGGAAGATCACTGCAGACAAATTTTTCCAATCCTTCGATGTACGCGGTATAAACGACGGTATATCCAGCCTTTGATGCAGACTTACTGTACACGGACGCGTAGTTTCATACACGCGTCACGACGGCACGACGCCGCCGCTTCGTCGAGATAGTTTCATAGTTTTGTATCCAAGCTTCACGCAGGCGTACACCAATCGTATACTTAGGGCATACTGAAAGTTTCTGGATTCTGATAAATAAGACTTACTATACATTTCTTGTTTTTCAAAGTATTTTTTGCATTCGCTATAACCATTGTATAAAGCAGTCGGATCAGTTTTCTTTAGAGAATTCTTCAATGGCTTTAAGGAACGCATTCACCGCCAATTCACGGCTCGTAAAACGTGTGCCTCTAAATAAGCGACACACAATCTTCAAAAGGACGCCACAATAAAAAAACAAATGACAGTCTCGCAAATTAAAAAGTAAAATGAGATCCATTTTCAAATTCTATAATTGTTTTTTTTATTCTTTTATTGTAAGTGGCCAGATCCGAGATTTTCATTATGCCCTACGTAACGACGAATACGCGTCCGTGGATTAGGCCTTAGTATTGCGATAGGAGTTTACATGCGGTATTTAATTATTATTTAATTGTTTCAGACTCATCCTACCCAGACGGCTTTCCTATCGTCTGTGGATCTACACACGCAATGCTCTTACCAGCTGATGATGCCTGAAGCCATCGCCATTGTGTGCGCGCCCAAATACAATGAGTAAGTTATCTTTGTTCTTGCCAAGTTCACTATGAAGTCACGACAATTTAAAAACTTAAACGTAAAAGTTTTCTAAACAAAGTATAATAATGTTATATCTAATTATATACGTAAAGTAAACTTCAGTTGTCCACTGTTGGACATAGGCCTCCCCTAGTGTGACCATAACGACCTTTCCTGTTCGTCTTGCATCCATCGTATGCCCAAGACCCTCGAACAGGTCATCGGTTCACTTTGAGACAGGTGTTTCAGAACTGCGTCTTCTAATACGCGTTCGCAACTCCAGAACTTTTCAGACCCATCGACCATCTATTCTGCGAGCAATGAGCCCGGCCCACTGCCACTTAAGTTTGGCGATACCTCGGGCAGTGTCAAAAACTACGAGCATAGCCCTTTTCATTTCCCTTTGGCTTTAAACCATCTTATGAGACCCATTGTAATCGACTATGTTTCCCACATATATGTCAACAACACACACTACTCATAAAGTTTCGTCTTGATATACTGATGTGTGATGGACGCTGTCCGCTTGTGTTAGTTTGATATTGGTAAGAATAAATCTATATGGCGTGTTGTACGTCAATTTCTATAAAAACTCCACAAACAACTTTCTGTTTATGATTGTAATAATGATGTTTTGTAAATTATTTCCTATGTACCAGTGTGCAATCTTAGAGCTAGATTTTGATTACACTTGCATTTAATATTTACACTTTTTTTTCACGTTACAGAACTGGTTACTTTGCGTTGACTCCTGATTACGGAATGCAGTTCATCACAAACTGCAGACAAACCGGGTTTCATCCGCATCCAGACGACCCTCCTCTGTTTCACGTAAGTATCACATAAAGTATACATAAAAATTTTACTTTTTTTTTTCACTTTGACTTATTCGACTCGTTGTATGTTTCGTGAATATATTTCGGTTCGATTAATGCAACATGACTTATCAAAATTTTGAGTACTTTGTTTGCATTTAAAGTCGCGCAATATCTTCTGTCAGTTATGAATAGAAGTTCATCATCAACATTTCAGCCGAAAGAAGTCCACTTTGGACATAGGCCTTCCTCAAGTGTCACCACAATGACCGGTTTTGTGCGTCTCGCATCCATCGGATTCCCGCGACCCTCTTCAGATCATCGGTCAACCTTGTGGGAGGCCTAGAAAGATGCCTCATTTAAATATTTTCTTTCCAGACCGTAACACACATAAAGGTGGACGACTCAGCGCCAGTACAAATAGTCGACCTCCGAAGATGAACGCCACCCTTCAGCCAATTCGTTCACTCTTCCACCACAAGCTTGCGTTCACGCGTAGTGCATTTATTATACTAAACGACAACATTCGTGGCAGTCCTGGTCATAAGACGTTCGAAGTGCCCCTTATTATGACGTGCCTTGGACATCTGAATTTGTCGTGTGAAAGAGATAGTGAATAGTGCCATTCGACCTCTATAGCTTTGTCTCTCTCACACCGTATTCATAATAGTTTTAGGACGTCATAGTATGGACCCAGATCGATACTCCAACATTCTATTACTATGGTTGCCATGAACATTGTCATTTTCTTGCTTGCTTTATCTCCTACGGATCATATCCAATACTGTTCAATACCAAGTATTATTCGGAATAGTTGATAGTGTATTGTACTGTAATTATAGTGGGTTAATGTTTGTTGTTTTAAGCACGGAGTAGCAAGCAAATGGAGCATTAAGTGGAGCACGATTGCTACGAATCTCAGTATCACTGTGTACTGAATAGTAACTTATGTTTGTTAGTAAGTTGGCATGTGAAATCGCTACCTTTTAAACTCCTGGAATGCCAAAAAAAAGGATTTAAAAGTAGCTTTCACTGTCTTTTGACTGATGTAAACGTGCGTTAACATTTGTCGTGTATGTGTGAGAAGTCTACTGTTCAGAATTGCACTCCATTCGTTTTCTACTCCGTGGTTCGTAGCTGACTCGTAGTAAGCATGTGTTCAGTATGCATAATCAAGCCTTTATTAACTTTTGTATGACAAGAGTGACATTTTATAAGTTAGGATAAAAGATAACCTTATTTGTTGCATTATCGTCACACATCACTTAGTTTTGTGTAGCTAAACACTGTGTGAAAATAGATTTTATATTTTATTAGAGGACAATGTGATATGATTATTATTTAAAATATATCTTAGATGCTTTAAAGTACCTATAATGTTGTATAAAGATACTATTGTTCTCGTTAAGATTTTCTTTTATATTATACTCCATTCGAGTTAGGATTAACATTTAAACAAACCTGTAATGGTGGCGGTGGAATGAAACCAACGTTGGATGACAGATAGGGTTTATTTACTTTACTTCAAACGGAACAGAATTACTGGCCTGTTAGGCTAGTGGTTAGTAGCCCTAACTGCTATGCCGGAGGTCGTGGGTTCGATACCCACTCAGGACAAATGTTTGCGTGATGAGCACGATCATGTGTTCTGTGTGTAGGTGTAATTTATCTATCAATATAATCTTATTTAGAAATATATAAGTATGTTTATCAGTTGTCTAGTACTCATAACACAAGCTCTGCTTAGCTTAGGACTAGACGGCGTTGTGTGATAGTTGTGAAATATTATTATTTAGTTGACAGATTTTTAGCAAACCAATTTAGACTGATGTGATACCTATTAGTTGTCCTAGGGTTGGACTGCGGGGCTATCCTATCCTTAACTTCCTAGCTCGGCTGTTCCTGAGGGCGAGCATCCTCTGCCTGCCCTGCGTTAAAAATGAGGTTAGAGTTAACTCTAATGACGTCATCAGGGTAGATACTCTACGCTCGCATTTTTGAACGCGAAGCGCGTTAGAGTTCAACTGTCAACGCCAAGCAAGTGTCATTTATGGCCGCTTACACCAAACTACCCTGTTCGAAGTTAGTTGGGTTAACTCTAGGGTAACTCTATAACTCGAGTTATAAAAGAACGACCCTGGGTTGCAACTCGAATCATTTTTTAACGGTTGGAGTAGCGACTCTACTCTACTCTGGTTATTTTTGAACGCAGGGCAGGTCAAGCTTATGACATCAGTAGTGACTGCGGGGCTATCGACCACTGTGACTTCTAAGTAGCGAAAGTTTTAGTTCCTTCGTGATGCCGGTTTATATAGGCGGTTTGACAACTTATTGTGTATGTTCAACATCTCATGCTTGTATGTAGTAGTAACTCGTTGACGTCACGGACACTTCACACGTCGTATGATAGATGTCGCTAGTAATTTGTAGATACTGTTGATATTTTATCATTTTATTGATGTTTGATCTTGTTTGTGATTTGATCAACTCGGGCGGCGTAGTGTTGTGCCCGTAATCCGGTAGATGGCGTAAGGCGTCGTGTTATAAACCTTTTCTTGGCATGATAAATGGCGGCTCCAGTAAAGTTGGCATTGTAACCACTTTTTACTTTTAATGCCATCCTTATGTTAACGGAATAGAAGTCAAAATAGCCTGAACGGACAGTAAAAAAGGTTTGTATAAGTCTAATCTTAACGCGAATGGAGTATATCTATTGTTGAAGCTGCAATGAAAGGAATAAATAATTTGGAGATTTGTTTAGTTTGAAGAACTAATAAATAGATGCTTATAAATGTGTGCTTGTTTTATAACTGTTTGTGTAGAAATTGTAGTCGCGTAAGAATTTTTCTTCATCAGCACAATAATTGAGAAGAAATTTACTCTAACAATATAAAAGATTTTTTTTTAATGCCTGAATGTGTTAGAAGTCGTATTCTTTGAAGCTGTAATGATCCTACATTTTTGTGGTGGGTAGAAAGATTAGTGTTTCCATAATTCAAAATAAATGAGTGCTTTTAACTGCATCAGTAATTGATATTTCGTGTTCAAAATAGCGATACTTATAATTATATATTTATAAATTAGGGAAAGTTTCTAATTAAAGTACGGGCTACGGGCTCGAGTGTGGTCGTGGTCTCGCTAGATGGCGCTGAATTCGATTTTTTAGTGTACTCTAGCGTTATTATGTCAAGGACATTATCTTACTTTAATAACATTGTATTTGCTAAAACCGAACATTCCATTTTATTGAATTTAGTCAAATCATCGCCTTACAACCCGTTAAATTGTGACTGTTAATGATTTTAACTATAGTGTTTAAGTACCGTCGTGATATGAATAGGAACGCAGGGATGAATGGAAACCAAAATGATTACGATTTTCCCTTCGTTATAATTCAATTACAATTAATGAATAAGAGTACTTAAATGCTGGGGAAAATGATGAAATAACGTGTAAATTCCCTTTTTTTTGTTCCTATACACCCCTGCGTTCCTATTCCCCATACCATAAAAACTTAAAATGTTGAGTTCAACGCCATCTAGCAAGAACATGGCCATGCTCAGGTCCGTCAGTTTCACGTTAAACGCCAGCATATCTGGACAGAATCGAATATTATGCAATGAATCAAGCTGAAATATGAAAACTAATAAAATGTAAGGGTCTTAGGCCGATATCCCACCGGCCTTTTCTAAACCTTCGCGTTTATCGAACGTTTGATCAGCGGTAACGTTATGCGTACGCGACGTCAACGTCCCGAATCTCTAATAGTAAAAACATTTAGAGTTGTTACAGTTCTATTCCCAAAATTGACGATGATACTGTCTTTTTCTTTTAAGTAACTTTCGTGAAAATAGCATAGCCAGCAGTAGAGTTTCCTCGTTGAAATCTATTTTACCTCAGATTGTACGCCTCTAATCGCAGCATGTACGCGACGTTAACGTTGCATTCAGTGGATGCGCAACGTTAACGTCGAGTTAACTCAGCGCCCTGGCTGCGCAGACGTCACCGAAACGCCAACACTCTCAAAACGCCCGTGGGATATTCTCATACATTTCACTACTTTCAGACTCTTTCTTATCGCCGATTATACTAACTTGAGCTATTATAATTGATGGAATATGACAGTATAATATTTATATTGTGTGATATATACGCAGCCTGAAGACTGAAGCTTAAATTTTATTATGAAATAGATTTTATATATTTATATATTTCTCGTCTTCTCGACTCGTAATTTATCAGATCATTTTCAAAACAAGATTTTTCAAAAACATGTTTGAAAAATCTTGTTTTGTAATGACAATGAATTTTCTATTTCCTGTTAAATTGTAATCTCAGCTGATTATTTTGTTTGTCATTCAAAATTTAAAACAGGCTTTAAGTCCAAAAAAAAAAAATTGTTGTCTCTTCGAGGTCTGTAAATATTTTGTGTTACGACAAGGCAAAGCGGATGTAACGCGTTTCGTTTGTATATTAATCTAAATTTTATTATAATTATTTATTATGATTGTTCACGTGCAATTGTTTGACAGCACCATTTATTATTTTGTGCACATTCGTGTCAATGTTTCGGGTGATGTTATTCGTGCCATTTTCTATAATGAAACTACTAATTATTGCATATTAACATAAGGTAGGTAACACATTGCGAATAAACAATTGTATACAATGGTAAAGTAAAAGTGTAATCCTATTCGTGATGTTGGGGAGTGATGCAGAAAATTATATTATTTGTACCAATAAAAATAATCTTCGTGTATATTTAAACTCAGACTGATTTTAATTATATTATAGACTGAATGTCTATTGGTATAAATAATAATTAATTTTCGTATAGTTATGTGTGTAACTGCAGACAGACTATATTCCGACTACAAGTGACATTTATCATGCAGTTGGTAAAACTGTATTTGAACGGCAGGTAAATTACGATTGGTAATAAATAATATTTAAAATATACTTTGGTTGAAATCAATCTGCAAACTGCATAGCCGTCGTATTCTTCTCAATGACGACACCCACATTGTGTGTGGCATTGTGAGTGGCATTGCAATTACACTCAGTTATAATAATCTCACCTAGCAATATATTGGCATATCTACATTTTTCATATTTTACAGAAACTAGAATTGTGATGTTGGCTACTAGTATATAGGCCATAATATATAGTCAAAGATATAAATTATCTACTTTTAAACACTTAGGCTGATATAACTCAATTTAGCATTTATTGTAGATGTGCCAATATTTTACTAGGTGAGCGATATATAATTGTGTATTGCATTTAATTTATTTATTGTTGGAATGGATTCTGTCTGCACAAGATAAAACAATGCGGGAGTGAATATCTAACATTAATTTTAAAATCCCAGCTATTGCAATGTTAGATATAAATGTGCAATTAACGTCATCTAGTATATAAGAGCAGTCTTATGTATGTGTGATTCAACTAACACGGACCAATGTGAATAAAAAGTTTATTAAATTCATTAAAAGTTTTATTTATTGCACAATATTATATGGTTATGATATGCATCGTTGGCAGTGAAGCGAGACAATACGTACATTTACTTCACACACACCTACATAACATTAACGCCGTGGTATTTATTAGGAGACTGGCAACACTGAGTGTTTGCAAAACATAACATGCGCCTTTTTGGATGGGGAATCGTCAGTTAATTTCTCACGCTCTAAACCAAAACCCACCTGTGTTCGTTTAATTGCTTTTGTGTGACACCGTATCTTTTTCTAACAATTCCGCCCTAGAAGGCATCGGCCCAGCAGGCCCAACATGACACCCCTATTCTTCACAATTCAACCAAATCAAGAGCAGTATAATTAAATCGCATGTCTTTTTGTAAACAAAAGACAGTGTTTTTTGCTTCAAATCACTTTGAGCAGTTTTATTGAAAAAGAAAAAAAAAATGTTCTGGAACTCTTTCCGAGTGATTAATATATTTTGTCGCCTAACAAAAACACGGCTTACACAGACACTTTAGTTAACAAACTACTATTAGGAAGAGTAATTTAGTGTTACTTTATAAGTACTTATACAAAGTGCATACGATAATTAAAAACATTGCTTATTTCAATACACCTTAGATATAAAATAATTAATTAATCATACAATTTTTTTTAAGATATTTTTTTCGTCATAACGACTGAAAACAACACAATTAGAGATTATATTTATTATGAAACTTATTTACATTTATATGTACTTAAAATATTGACCTACTAATATGACTAAGCATTTTTACAGACTACATTTCGATAAGGCACTCGGTGCTTGATTTACTTTCGTAAAATCCTTTTTAGAATTTAGAAATAATTACCACATAAAATAGGTACTCGTACAACACATATAATTTTACAATTTATATGTTCTAATAGGTTAATGTCTTCTAGAATTTGAAGTTAACTTAAGTCAACGTTTCGAATATACGGTAAATCTGCAAACATTGTTATTGAATCGAATCTTACAGAAAAACTATAAGTAAGTACATTAAACATGACTGTCTTTAATACAGCAAGCAATGCACCGTATATAAAAATCATAGCCGATTGTATGCAAGCGCATAATTTAAGACTGGCTGCACATAATTGGCTGAATCTTTTTTGGTTGTGCTTGTAATTTTCAGAACAAAGTTTGCACAGACAATTTTAAGAAATCGACAAAACATTACACCGGTGCTAAGCCGGGGGCGGCAGCTAGTAAATGCTAAAATAATATGTGAAAACATGCACATCAATAGCAAATCAAAAACATTTAGAATTGCTATAAATCGCATAGGTAAGTATAAGGCACCATCTCGGATAAAGACACATTCGTACTCACAAAGGCACTCTATGTAACAATTAAGAAACTACGGTATAACTAGAAATTGCTATCTACCCGACGATATATGCTAAGTATTTAATATAATAACAGGTTATTAAAATATTTTTTAATTAATAAATATTAATATTACACGATAAAGTTAAAAAATGCGTAGGTAAAGTAATAAATTTGACGATAAACCTGTTTTACTACCTAGTCTTGGTTATTTATGAATAAGTATATCTGATAGTAAAACATGTCCTTAGTCTGTTTCAATATAAGATAACATTGTCCACTTCGTAGAAGATCTCCCATTAGGCTAATACAATGACTAATTTAACAGAACAGCTTGCATCACCGCCATAGCCACCGCCAGAAGAACGCCGGTCATTTTCGCACAAGGGTCAGCAGAGTTGCCGATAATCTTCTTGGCTTTGGAAGGCAGTTCTAGGGGAACAGTCTTGTTCATCATCCAGTAGTAGACGTCTGTTAGTTCTTGCGACTTCAGCTCAGGTCCTACTTCTTTCCTGATTCTGTCGTTGTAGCCATTCAACCATTTGATCTGGAAGCAACGTGTACCTATATAATTAAGGACTTATAATATAGTCGGAAATGTTCACGGTGGACCACTTCTCATCAAAGGCCAAAATAAGGCATTTTTTAGGTGGGAAATCATCACAATGACTTCTGACTGAAGGCGTGACAGACTTTAATTGACTAAAACACACTCCTATGTTCCTTTTTCCCTTATGTTCGACAACCCCGGGTTTCCCTTTCGGAAGCGAACGCATGGCCCCAGTGGCCTTCGTTGACCTTGCTGGGCCTCGATGGTTTTTGCGCTGAGGCGCGCGTGGAATACTACGTGCTATCGACGACTCGGGCTCGGTTCGGGCGGCCAGACGGTGAGTTACCCATTGCTCGCCATCAACAAGCCCTACGGTGGCTGGAAATCGGTGTCGGGATCCCGGCGGCTGGGGCGTGAGGAAGCCTGTTCCATCACGCATGCGGCCGCCTCCTTCGCTAGCATTAGGTACTGCTTAGGCGAAAATAAGCCTAAAAGATATTCCACCGCAAACTACCAAGTGGATTTACTACTTTACTTACAACTTTGCTAGTGGAATCTCGAACTTATCCAGAAGAGATATTCCATAAGCAGTAGGAACTATTACAGATTTTTCTGCTTACCTCATACTCAGTTAACATATTTCTGTCAATCAGCCTTGGTTCGAAAGGTAATAAAGTGGCCTCGTGGAATCCCAGGTAACCATTCGATCGGGGCACCACTTCTAAAATATTTCCAAGACGCACGCCGTATTTGCCGGGCTCATACCATCCGGGTTCTATGGACAAAATGTGATTTAATTTAAAGGCAATATTTCTTAGGGTATATTGAAATACTAGCTTTAGCCAATGGAATTGCCGGGTAATAATTGACCACAAATAAAAATGTTATAGGTTTACTTTACACATGTTTTGCACCATTTTTCATTGTCTAGGTATAGGAGACTGAAATCTCATCTGATGGTCGGAATATTCTTCCTTAGGTATTCTTAGTCATCATCATCTTCCTGCCCTTGTCCCATCTTATTTGGGTTTTGCGCAACACGTTTTTTTCTTCCATTCTATCCTGTCAACCGTCATACTATCACTAACTTCCTTTTCTTTCATATCACTGTTCACACAGTCCATCCATCTTTTCTTTGGCCTCCCTCTCCCTCTCCACCCATCCACATGTATACTTATAACTCTTTTCTTAGTATAAATAAAAAAAACCGACCAAGAGCGTATCGGACCACGTTCAGTGTAGGGTTCCGTAGTTTTCCGTCCGTCACAATAAGTGTCCTCACTTAAGAGTTAAACAAGAAGTTAAATTTTACCCACAATGTAATTTAATTAAACCCAATTTCTCACAATGTAACAGAACCCTTAAACTACAACGACTATCAACCAATTTTTTCCCCGTACAAATAAAAAATGAAACCCACAATATACACACACAACACAATATACTTAAATACAATTACAATTTCCCACTATACCAAAAATTCTTATTAATAACAATGAACGGCAGACAACGAGCAAGAATAAATACCATCAATGCCAACGAAAGACCAACCGAACAATTTGAGAATATAATAGCTCATACCAATCCCGACGCATCAACTCAGGAAAAATCTGAACAGCGCGAAGTAGCTCAAAGTACAGCGCCATCTCTCGGGAAATTGGTTTACTAATTTATATAAACTAGACGGGTTATGTTGGGTTTTCGGTGGTAATTTTGCATTGCGTGAACCGATTTTAATAATTCTTTTTTTATTTAAAAGAAGATAGGTTCAGGATAATAAAATATGTAAACTAAGTTAAAACAATGCTTGCTTATTATACGGTTAAATTACAAACTTAGTACAGAAATTATTTTGTACTACTTTTCAAAAACTGTTCAACCCATCAAATTCAAAATAATTTTCCTAGAAAATGTTTATAAAGTTCTGCTTTTGAGATGTTTTTTTCATATTTTCTAAAGTTATGGTTCAAAAGTTAAGAGGGGGACACATTTTTTTTTTACTTTTGGAGCGATTATTTTCCAAAATATTTACATTATCAAAAAATTATTTTAGTAAACCCCTATTCATTTTTATAACCTATTCAACAATATATCACGCGATAGGGTTGAAATGAAAAAAAAAATCACTCCCCACTTTACGTGTACGGGAACCCCCTACACGTAAAGTGGGGAGTGACTTTTTAGACCCTAATAAAACATTTTTCCACTTTTTATTTTATCATTTTGTCGGCGTGATTGATATTATACATAGTGGTACCAAATTTCACCTTTCTAGTGCTAACGGTCACTGAGATTATCCGCGGACGGATGGACAGACAGACTTGGCAAAACTATAAGGGTTCCCAGTTGGTTACGGAACCCAAAAAAAGGGAAATCCTGTCAAAAATGTCAGCTCTCTAGTTCCAAGGGTTCAAAATTTATATTATAGATAAACAGATATGAAAAAAAGGTTGTCTTTACAACTATCGCTTTCAGCGATAAGACCGGTCATTGCTACTTCCTATTAATTTTTGAGCTTCTATTTTAGGTAATTTGCTTTAGTTTACAATAAAGAGCGTATTTATTACCCACTATACTGTCACTAATCTAAAAGCCTACCTGCGTTAATAAAGTATCCTTCTTTCAGTGGATGCAGGTTGGTGTCTTGTCTGTAGTCAATTACAACTGGATCTGAAACCAAAACAAAACTAAGCTACAGGTATGTACATGTGTCACAGCATAATATGAGAATATAAAAGAGCAGATAAATGGACTATAATAGGTAGGTAGTAAAACTCAATGCCGTAACTAGGGCGGTTCCTGCAGTGCCCAGGCGGCGCAGACCCTGATGGGGCGCAGAAATGAACAAACCAAGTTTTGTATAATTAATTTAATCAGATGAAGGTTGGAAGGACTGTTTCTCATTCCCTCTCACTCCGTACCATGGCCTGAACCAGGAGCGGGCGCTCACGTTGCCACCGTCATTAGCCCCCCGAGGACACACCGCGGCATCGCCAATACGGGGCAAGCTTCTACCATATGCTTCACCATGTACTCCGGGCGAACGGCACAATGGTGACACCCGAACGTTTATTCTTCCGTCCCAAAAGCCCAAAACACGCAAGTCTGGCGACGAACTGCGTCACGCGGATTAAACTTACCCAGCTTGGACTTTTTTTAGGGGCGCATTTACAGAAACTGACACTGGGCCCAGAAAAAGTTAGTTACGGCACTGGTAAAACTTGTCAATTGATTTCGTAAAATGTAAAAATCATCCTATATTTAATTCTTGTTACGGCCAAAACGTCAGTCAGTTTTTATAACTCCACAACTACCAGTGTGGGGGGAAGTTTCTTAACCGCGGACGGCTCCTAACGCCGGACACAGCTGGTGTGCCACCCTACATGACACGATAGCGTAGGGCTGGTTGGTAGTCTCATAAAAGAAACAAAGGAATCGGAGGCGTGGCCTACTCGAGGCGTTCGACACAAGAGAATCGAAACGTAACGGTCGTAACTTCAGCTACTCCGGGCTGGAAATTCGCTGTTATCTCTTACCTTCCTTACGGCCCAATGCAGCCCCAACCCCATGTCCCGTAGGATGCGGGTAGTCTTGCTTGGCTTCCCACAACGGAGCTCGCGCAACGGGGTCAATATGTGCTGCTGGCAATAACACCGGTACCCGTAACACTGCCATTGCCGCCAGTGAGCGCAACACAGTGGTGTATGCCTTGCGTTCATCTCGTGATGGAGTACCGTAGTGCACCGTGCGGGTTACTATTGTTGTTCCCTCTGTAAATATGATGTTTTAGTTTTAGGTTTTTCCGTATGCTCATGGCAGGAGACCAGAATGGCTCGGTGACAGAGATCCATAGCTGATCAAACCGTTAGCTATGGATAATATAAATAAAATAGTGGAACAGTTTGCTTGAATCTTTGGGAAAGAAAGAAGGACTTGTAAGTTTAAAAGTAGCACATAATCTTAATACAGAATATCAATCACCATCATACTGCCCCCCAGATTGGATAACTAGAGTCGCGTTCTTGAAGATACGTTTGTTGGAGGCGTTGGTAGCGCGGTAGTCAGGCTCAGCAGCGTTGGCGCCGTACGCCACACGAGTCTGCATGGAGGGTCCAATGTACCCCGCCTGCGAGCCGCGGGTTAGGTCCGTTGTGCGCTCCACCGACATCTCGCTTTGCGCTGATTTACTCTGGAGGTTAAGGAAATTTTCTCTCCTTATTACGAAGTAACATCAAGTAGCAAGCTGATTAATTAAAAGATTGGAGGGAAATTGGTGAGTGTTTTCAAATGGAAGTATTTTGAGACACTTTTGGGGTTGGACAAATACAAAATTAGTCTAAAATAATAGACCATCACCTCAAGATAACTCAGCAAGGTGCACATAGCAACAGCATCCCTTAGGTGCGCCTTCTTCATGCCCTTGACCTCCGCCTCGTTCTTTTGAGCCTTCAGGTAGACGATGGGAGACAGCTGCAATACTCTCTTAGCATGAGGAACGCTTTGTGCGATGGCCGCGGAAGCTCCCCGCTGGAACGTGCCTGCCGAAGGGATCAGGACCTTGGACTCGGGTATCCGACGGAGCTCGGCGTGGATGTTGACGTAGTCGCTTACCCTGGGAATGAAGTGAGGAGGTAAGTGGTTACATAATACCGCTTTTGTAATTAAAGATTTTTTTTTACTTTGACTATGCTTACATACATTCAGTCAAAAAAAGTATCGGGAATGGATGATTTGTTTATGGTTCCAAATTCAAATTTTTGTTTTTTTGTAGTTGTTAGATTGGCACAACTCTTATCCATTTTGGCGCGGAGTTTGAGTTGCATCTGTTATTTATATTAAATACAGTGCTGGTTTTAGTAATATCATATATAGTGCGTATTGCGAATTTCATAATGGACAAAAATATCGAACAAAGAGTTTGTCTTAAATTTTGCATCGCCAATGGAATTTCGTGTTCGGAGTCACTGAAAATGTTACAGAAGGCTTACGGTGAATCGACTTTATCAAAAACTCGTGCTTATGAGTGGTTCAAAGCGTTCAAAAGCGGTCGAGATGTGATGGAAGATTTGCCTCGCTCTGGTAGGCCGTCAACGTCTGCAACTGAAGTTAACATCGCAAAAGTGAAGAAAATAGTGACTGAAAATCCCCATTCAACTCTGAGAGAGATAGAGCCGCCGAACTTTCTGTATCTCACGAGTCGATCCGTACCATTTTAACTAATCATTTGGGTATGAAACATGTTGCTGCTCCCAAAAGATCTGAATTTTCTCCAAAAACTCAATCGCATGAAAGTCGCTGAGGACATGCTAGAACGAGTCAGTTCGGACCCAACATTCATGAAACGCATTGTTACTGGTGACCAGACGTGGGTTTACGAGTTTGACATGCAAACTAGTCAACAAGCTTCGGAGTGGCGCCTTCCAACTGAACCGATACCGAAAAAACCACGCCAAAGTCGATCAAAAGTCAAAGTCATGTTGACTGTTTTCTTTGACTATCGATCGCGGTGTTGTGCACTCTGAATTCTTACCGGAAGGTCTAACGGTAAATAAAGAATATTATTTGAGCGTTATGCGGCGTTTAAGAGAGCGAATTCGACGAAAAAGGCCAGATTTGTGGAAAGAAAATTCTTGGATTTTGCATCACGACAATGCGCCTTCGCACAAGGCTATCATTGTGAACGAATTTTTGACCAAACACTCAACAAATACCATCCAGCAACCACCATATTCACCAGATATGGCTCCTGCTGACTTTTTTCTTTTTCCTAAACTCAAATTACCACTTCGTGGCACCCGTTTTCAATCGATAGAAGACATAAAGGAGAATTCGCGGCGAGAACTGAACTCAATTCCGGAAGCAGCGTTTAAAAAATGTTTTGATGAATGGATTATTCGTTGGCGCAAGTGTATCGTTTCTAAAGGAGCATACTTTGAAGGTGATAAAATAAATTTGGATGAATAACAGACATTTTGTGTATTATTGATCTTTTCCCGGTGCTTCCTTGACAGAGTAGTATGACTTATTGTACGATTATTTATCGGTGGATTTTATTATCTAGTTCAGACACAGAGCTGGTTCCTCACTAACACATGAATGTTAAGTAGAATGTCAACAAGGTCTACAATAATTTTGTTTTCTATTTTATTTGGAGACAATAAAATTTATTTTTATTTATTTATTTATTCTTATTTAACCACAAGAACATTAGCTGTGAAACTGTGTAAGTAAATATACATAATTAATAGAACATTAGGTACGAGGTTACTTTAATCTTCTAATGAACCTTGACCAAATGTAGTGCAAAACTGCAGGGGATGTGAAGCCTACTAGGGCTACAGGATTATTCAAGAGGTACTGTGGCCCTGAAACGCAGAAGGTAACTAACTCAAGGAACACAAGTTAGTTTTAGTAAGTAAAAGTGTAACTCGACCTTTTTGTCTATCCTGAGCGGAAGAAGTTATTAGACGATTACCACGTCAGGGTTACAAAAAAAGATCAGACGTACCTAGTAGGTAATCTATGACCATTAGATTCGAAGGTATAGTTCTACTCTACCAGGCGGTCGCCGCGAAATGGAAGTTCTTAGGGTTTTTTTAATATCGTGCGGATTTCATCACGCATGCGTGATTGCTCCGCACGCGTAGCCCCCACAAATATCCTTTTCATACAAGTATTTATTGTAATGCAAGAAATACACGCGCGGGATGCGGGGCGTGATATCAGGCAGCAGCCCCGCATGCGTGTTGAAATCCGCACGATATTAGAAACACCCATATGGCTTATGTTTTTGCGAAACTTCAGTGTTCGAATTTCATTCTGCACTTTTGAACACTTTACTCCTACACTTACGATCAAGTTAGTAGGTTATATCGAGGCATTTTAGTTCAATTCGACGTTCTACGAAGAACTTCTGACGCCGATACTTTGATTTAATGTAGGTATTGTTCTAATATTTACTATTCAAAGAAAATATGTTTATTTAGCGTAGGGCCTACCTATGTACACACTGTAGAAAAATATAATGTTTAAAAAAAAACACAACAAAATTGTCTGGCTCACGGTTGTATAGGTCTATCTAGCAAGATGACAACACAATTACGGAGTAGTTGCATTTTTTTTCGATGGAAATTCTCAAATGAGTCCTCCCCCTCTGGGTGGAGCGAAAGAGAGTGTTACAGTAAGTATTTTTACCCGCATGTGTTCCTTCAGTTATCCTTTGCGTTCCAGGGCTACGGTAAATCTTTCCAAGAAACCCGTAACCTTTCACGTATCAGTTAGCTGACGCTGGTTTTCAACTGAACCCTAGAATTTTTTTTTTTTAAGGCTTCAAGGCCCATAGTGAGTTAGTACAGACAAATTTACTTAAATAACAATGTTAGTAGGTCATCACAAAAACAAATACATAGACAAGCACAATACATAGACAACCAGGCGATCTAATTAGAATGGTTTTTCAAGCTACATGCAATACATGCAGCTTGATAAAAAACCTACCCATTGTAGGCCCATCCAGCCAGTCAACAGGATTGTGCTTGTATTAATTAAGATGTTGGTAAACCCGAAAGATACTTGAACGAAGCTATAAATGACAACGCTATCTTGGTAGTGACACCCTGGTCGGACAAACGCCAACAAGGGAGGTAAAGATAGGTGAAAAAATGATTTACCTTGTGCAATTTTCATTATTACAGTTGAAGACAGCGAGCGCATCTCGCACATGAACAGACAGCTTCCCGGGCGGGACGTACACCCTGACCTCCCGCTGACTGACCACCACAAAAGCCTTCAGCAGCCTTGCGTATGGCAGATCCCTTCCTCTCACGTTCAGCAACCATGCCACCTCGTCTAAGGCTGTGACTATCATGGCATCTACTGAAGCGGCGCGCAACTCGTGGCGGACTAAGTTAACCTTCTCGCGCCAGCTTACACCTGAAATAAGTTAGTGTCAGTAGGGTGTTCGTCTTAATTCATATTATTTAAGCTTAGTCTGTCTCTCTGTTTGTGTAGGCTTTTAAAATTATCCCATAGCAAATGGTCTCTCTCGGGGACAGTGTAGTGACACTGTATTGAAAAAATTTAGCTCTCACGGGCCGAAACACATTGATAAATTATAATATATTTCTTTAACAAATTAATATTATAATCATTTTTATACGTCAGTCTTTTCGTAATTAAGTAGATGAGGCCGGTGTTTCCTAACTGACTTCTCTGTGAAGAAACACCGAAACAAACATCGAGGTAATTGTCTTTTACGTTATAGTCAAATAAAATTCACAAGTAGGTAAATCTAATTATGTAAGTACCAGCAAATTCAATTCCGTAATTCTTGGCGACAGTTTTAGGAAAGTCAGGCCTCCTGAGTTCTGGATCGGGCTCTTCGTTCCAGAGCTGGTCCACGAGAGTAGGGGTATGCACCAGCTGCAGCCCCACACGCTGCAGGTCTGAGGAAAGCACCTGCCACTCTCCCACTGACGTCAGGCGAGCGTCGGCGCCCACACGCCCGCTGCGACCTAGCCGCTCCTATGGAAAGTGCATGAAGCCTCATCACGTGGCAAGTATCGCGGAG
The DNA here is from genome assembly GCA_949316375.1 of Mythimna vitellina. Classification (NCBI taxonomy): domain Eukaryota; kingdom Metazoa; phylum Arthropoda; class Insecta; order Lepidoptera; family Noctuidae; genus Mythimna; species Mythimna vitellina. Next base: position 7,372,675 of record OX438686.1, read on the forward strand.
TATAAAAGAAAACGCAAGAACAGAGCTATTAACGCAATTCATTTGACGACCTACGCTGAACTGTTAAAGAGATGGAGCTATATAGGATGTATAACTCCATCCCTATTTCTCGCTCTCACGCCTGACATTTTATCACGTTAAGGATTTGGAGTGCATGTGTGGCACTAAACCGTATTAAGACATTTAAAATTCGTTAAGTAAGTTAATATTACCATATTAACTTGCAATGCTATAGTGTTTGCAAATGTCCATATTATGAGGTGTAGGTACAATAAAGTTTCTATGTAATAAATAAATTATCTTGAAAACAAGTGTGAATAAAAGCAGTAAGTGGTACCGTACCTATTATGTCTTCCACTATCTTCCTTTATTATTCATTTTGGCAAATTGTACTTACTACATAATTATTTATTGCACTGACCGAAATCCATTCAAAGATAGTGGGCTGTCTAGAATCATCAGCGTCGATGACGAGCCAGGCACAGGTGAGCATGGAACGAGCGCGCCGCACGTCGCCGGACGGCACCCACACGGCGGCGCCGCCGTCGGCCAGCACGGCGCCCGTGCCGATGCCGTCCCAGCCGCTGATGTACTGCAGGCGCCGCTCTGACGTCAGAGGTTCCTCGCTCTACGGGAGAATAGCCCAATGAAAAGAAACAAATATTTTTGTCAAAACATTAGTTAGTAAAGCAAAGCAAATTCACAGGATTACTTAATTTGTTCTAAGTGATCGACTCGAATTGATTGAAAGAGTTAATACCTACCTACTTACAATTTTATAGAGTCACGAATTCACCAATGAACAAGTTCAACATTTTTGGTAAAGTTGCAAAGAAAAGTGTTTTACAAACTACCATTCGTTTTTTAATAGAAAACTTTAAACTGATGGGAATAAACGGATTAATGAGATGTATCAAATGTATTATTTCTCTTAATTATAAAGAAAATAGTAAATGATTATTAATGTTCCATTAGAAATGATCTTACCAAATGCTCATCACTATAGAAAATAAGGAAGGCATCAAAGAAAGTGTTCATTTGCGTGTAAATAGGGTTTCTCATGGCGCTGCGGAGCCTCCCGAGCGGGTTCTTGACGTCAGTGGCGTCAGCGCAGACCGGCGGGCTTGGCGGAGTTGGCTGCTCCTGCAGGATGGTCAGCAGCACGGGCGGCATCGACATGGTGGGTGGGAACGTCGATGTCGTTGTCTGCTGGGACTGCGGTGTCAAACGCACACCCCGACATACTAGAATTAAAAGGGCACATACAATAAATGACGCATAAACAAAGTTTGTTTTAATTAATTTTGTTCTATAGTAAATAATTGCCCCGTCATTATTAAGACGGTAAGAATTACTGGCGCTTAAAATATCTCCGTAAAATTTCTTTATAATAATGCATTCTAATTAAACAACAACAACATGCAAGTAAGAGGGAATGAGATATTATATTATGCTGTCCCTTTCCCGACGAGCGATAGCTAAAAAAGTTCATCAGAAGGAGAAAGCGGCTAGCGACAGTGGCGTTTGTAACGCGGGATTGTACCAAGGCATCATGTAGCCCAAAGAGATTGAAGAGACAGAAAGCTTTTAAAAGCTCACGGGTATGACAAGGATGGCAAGGGGACACCCCATCCCGTTTTAGCTTTGTTCCCCGACCGCGGAGTCCTTTTATAGTTTGGAGGCGTGTCTTATCCAACCTTCATCCTATAGCTACGATACGATCGTAGTATATGACGATACAATGCTCCGTTTGAATGAATCATCAGCGTCATAAATATAATACAAAAATATATATTTGCTAGCATTTTTGTGAGTGATGTTACTTGATAAAAAAGTCAGCCTTATTAAATTAAAGCCTTAGCCAGGACGAATCACAATGACACTGAGCACCGGTTACAATAACTTAATTATTATATAGCATTAAGTTAGTGAGCTAAACTACACAAAGTAATAGTGTTTATTTTTTGTGAGGATATTGGTGCAAGAATCCACTGTATAGGTACCAAGTTTAAGGTCAATGTTCGAGAGGTACCCAAGGGATGTGGATTCTATTGGAATGACGTCAACAACTAGCAGGACTTCAGAAGGCGCGAAGATGTGCTTAGTCCTTTCCCTTTCATTCAACGCTTGGGGGTGGAGATCTGTCAGAGTGATAAAATGAAGTATGTAATTTGTTACGCCGAAATGGCTAAAATGACGTCTGTAAAGGCCAGGGAGGCATGTTTTTTAGGAGACTGAAAAATATAACATCTAACTTGGATGATTTGTTTTACAATATTGTCCTGCTTACGTATGTTCGCACTTTAAAAAAAATAACATGTTTTAAAGTGTATTTTATCTACGACTATGGTCATTTTAGATTGCAGCCTATCCATTTAAAATATAAATAAATGATTAATTTTCTAAAAAAGATTTTACCTTTTTAATCTTCCCTGTGACCTATTATTTTCATTAAAATATAGATTTTTAAATTAAGTATAAAATTAGATATAAAAAAAAACAATTAAATAAATCATATAGAACTAAAAGGAAATAATTATTGCCTAAATGCCGCCAGTCTGTACTTTACGTGTACATTGTAGTCGCGTTTTGTGCGCTTAGTTGTACTGAAAATTCTACTAACGTGACGTAAGTCCCTTAAGGATGTCTGTCGTATTTCCCAAAGGGACGAAATATCCTGCGAAGTACTAGGCTGGCATAAGATATAAGAGGTTTATGTTGAACGTCGTCCTGTTCAAGGATACTCAAGGATAAAAGGCAACGACCCGTGGTCGACCGCAGTGCAAGCGACTGTAGCGGCCATTCACTCGACTACGTAGTTACTACTACATTGATAATGGTGCACTTCAATGAACGATAAATTGCACTACTACAGACATAACTGTGTATTACTTGTATAAAGATAATTATTAGGTATTATTTTAACGTTTCACATAATACTAACTATTTACGTATAAACGTACGTACGTAAGTACATACTTTCGTAAAGATTGGCTAAACTCTCCATTCGAAGTGTCAAACTGCAGAATTATTACTGAAACAATTAGAGTACATTACTATAGGCTATTCAAATCAATTAAGAAAACCAACCATTCAAATAGAGCCAAAACAATGGCCAGACTAGACTCGTTCTTAATTGATGGCGATTAGTTTTAATTACGGTTACAAAATGATAAGTAATACAAACAGTACGGAACAAAAATGAACATGAGATAAGTTTCCTCTCATTCATTTAACAATGCAATAATAATTATGATGTATTAATTTATTTTAATAAAAATTACCAACCAGAACATAACACACAATAATGCTCGAACTACCATAAACTACTTTCATGCATTAAAATTTGTTAAATGCATTAAGGAAAAATAATATATTCTTAGTGCAAGCAATGAAGTATTTTTCATCAGTTCCTTGGTTCGATGGTGTAACGTGTATGCCCTCCCCCTCTCTTACTTCGGGCTGCAACTCCGAATAAACGAAAATAAACGAGTTAATACGAACGAATTTCCCATCTTTTCTACCAAGGAGTCATGATCACGAAGATGTAATTTTACATGATGCTTTATATTTATCTTTGTAAACGTCATGTAAAAATGGAAGGACTCGGATAAACTTTTCCTTCGTTATACTTATTTTATAGAATTATTTTGATATTGTGTTAAAATACTTTACGAATTTCTATACCAAGAAAAGTGTAATCCTTACTCAAATAATTCGTTTAATGTTAACAATAAAGACTGACTCGGACTGAAGTTAACTTTATTCCATCAGGATCATTTATTTCCATCAGTGATTAAGGGAATTTCAAAAAAATGCGTGTGCGTAAGAACAATGGTTTGCCCCCTTTTTATACCAGGATAATATGGATCGCAGAGAGATGTCTGTTTCCGAAAGGACCGCCATGACATCACGTGGGGTGTTGTGTAGGCGGGATTCAACAGACATTTACAACGACAGGGTATGTAAAAAAGTAGGACCATTATTATCATTTTGTTCGCCCCCAAGGGCAAGACATGTTGATATGGCCCAACACAAATAAAAACAAAATATATTGTTATCTACTCGATAAGTTGATACGTTTTGATAAGATTTCTATTCTAATACTTTCAAAATCAGAATGATCGATATAAATTTTAAAAAAATGTATACTAGTTTTAGTTCTTGTATTTTTTTTTATTACTTATACTCATCCCATTAATACTTATCTGTGTATAAAAAAGTTACTTTTGTATTTTTACTCAAAATTTGTAAGAAACGTTGACCTTAAAACCTAAGACGAATGCAAGTACAGTAACAATATTTTTATTAACACGTCTTATGACGTCAACTCTCACTAGGCTCTCATAATTCGGCTGGAGTTAACTTTCAACTTCGGAGGGGTAATGAAACTATGAATGGCGGGAGGACTATTGGACTATATATAGGCCTGCCCAGTTACGTCACTAACTCTACGTCAATTTCGTAGCCCTGCGTCGTCGTAGCAAATTAAATGCCTTTTTAGAACCTTGAAAATTGGTATGATTTGTTTTCCTTAATAGGTACCCAGGTAGGTAGGATAGTACCTAGGGCTCTTTAATAAGAAAATATTAGAAGAGCTTAAGCTGAGCAAAATCTCCAACATAGTCACCAAACATAAAACTTATGATTGATTTACCAAACTGTTTATTTACAAGAGAATGTAACAGCAATATAACTAGTTACTTATAAGTAACTATACTCTATTCGCATAGACAAAATTTAAAAAAGGTTGTTTTAGGGTACACTTTGTAATAAAAGTACCTACAATAATTATGTATATTGTGCTTTATTAAAGTTAAGATTGATGCTGAATTTATTATAATCAACTTATATACCAACTGTTAAATTAGAATTCATTTGAACTATCCACCATCTGAATTTATGAGGCTTTTAATCAAATAAATTATTTAGTTCTTACTTATTCTAAAAGAAGCAGGGGTTGTCCGTACCTAGAACGTGTTTTATTATACTATATGGTATTAGTCATTTATGTTTGTATGAATGTTAAATAATTATACAATTCATGTGTTTTGTAAGGAGGAAACTTGTTAATACGCCATTTTAAAACAATTGTAAAATGGTTTAAAAATAAAGTTATGATTATTTAAAATATAAATCCATTTCACTTACCTATTTAAATGTTTACCTTACAATAATCTTTATCTAAGTAAGTAATGTTAAAATTTTATATTGAAACCATTATTTATTAAAATTGTTTGAATTAATCTCGAAAAATTCATGTTGTACTCACCTGTTTCTGTGAACCTCTTTTGTTTAATTCTATCGTGAATGGAGTTTAATCTAATTAACAACTCAAGGTATACATATACCTAAACAAACTGATATAAAACTAATTCATTGGACACCAAAAAATCATCATCATTATCCACATGGTCAATGTTATCATACTGAATCTATTCTATATAATTAATTATCTTGCAAAAATCAAGGAAGCTGTTAATGAGTACTACCTACGTTGACTACGACGTAACCCGTTCGCGTTTTAGGTGGATCGCTTACTAGGACCACCTAACTCGACAGAAGGTGGCTACTATTCCGCCTGAGTAATAGGTGCTTATTGCATGTGAGAAGGTATTAATGAAACGTCAGATATTGCGTAAATATCTAATGCTTGACATTTGTTATGTTTTCCGCGTCGCTTCAAGCTAAAGTTACTGCATCCGGGAAGGAAAATCTGACTTGGAAAAGCCACAACAGAGGGCGGTAAATTTCATTGAACTGTTTTCAATTGATAGATAGACTTCATCTGACAAGTTAATTTGAGAGTAGTACAATCATACCTTAGAAATCACCAAGGTAGCGATGATTGATAAAAAGTAGGTATATTTCTGATTTAGTAGTTTTAATGACGGCTTTCGATACAATAAAGGTATCTTGGTGGTACTTTATCAGAAATAATATAAGAAATTCAAACTACAAGATTCTTTTCACATTTATGTAGTATCACAAATGTTTAGAATGTGTGTTTTCGATCAACGATGTACACATTGTTGAACGAAGGTGTTAAGTAAATAACTGTGACATAAAAATGAGTAGATACCAAATACATTGTAAGGGTAGGTTTACATAGAAACGACAAGATTGAAAATGCTTTTAATTTTTTACCCGCCCGCCAAGAAGGGATATTTTTTGTATATATGAATGTAAATATGTAATACCTTGTAAGTATATGAGTAGGTAGTAGTTCTACTAATTTATATAATTAAAAAAATATATGCTGTGACACTAATCAACACTAAAAAAAATATCGGAAGTAATTTGAATTATTTCGTAATCAGGTTGACTAATGAAATATAACTGCAAACATTTTGATTTGATATCACATTTAAAACTGAAGATATTCGTACTTTTTGTTTAAAATAAAACCGCTAAACGATGAAAATATCTACTGTTGTTGCATCGGTTTAGTTGCTTATCAACAAAATGTGGCAAGAATCCCAAAAATAATTTTATTACAATTGTTGCCCATACTAGCGTTTCGACTCAGCTTCGCACGGGTGTAATTTCGAGATTTTTCAAAAAATACTCATGTCCTCACAAATACATAAACAACAAAAAAAGAAAACGGCCAAATCGGTCGATCCATTTTTAAGTGATGCTCCGTCATACATGAAACAATTGATTTTTATTTATACAGACTGAAGAAAAAGTAACTTTCTACAAGATTGCAATTTTTAAAAGAAGACACTTTGAAGAGTAAGTGTGTAGTGTGATTAACGAAAAGTAGTCTTGAGACTATTTTCCATAATCGTCTTTCATATGTCCCAAGGTACAGAACAAAAGAAGAACCAGTTAGAAAAAAAAAACATTTAGCCAATCATCATTTAAGATTAGGAATTTGTAGAACAAACGTGATGGAAAACTTTTATTTATGAACTTAGTTTATATTCACAGTACAAAGTAATAAAAAAGTCCCAACTAATAAAAACATAGAACTCAGACGATATATAATTTCAAAAGTTTGAAATTTGTTGAGCAGTGTAGTAATCAAAGGATAAAGTATCCTAGAAATACTCGTAGCACACCAATAAAATTCGGCTGACTGCTACGACTTACATAACTCTACGAGAGCTACGAGCTACATATTTTTTCTATGCTAGACTTATGACGTCGTCGTAGCTAGTCGTAGCAAAGAGTTGATGAAAATTGTTTTAGTATTCAAACTAACCCTCATCTTCATCATTATTGCTCTTATTTTTTTAGAATTAATCTTGTGAATCAGACAGTTGTTAACAACATACAGGAGTAAACATTTCTTTATTAGTACAACTTGTACGAGAGAGATTACGATACACGAGTAAAAATACTATCTATGTGTTTGTAACACACAGTCGTGCTGCCAATGCATACAGCAACAACGTGAAAGACAGAGATGGTGTTTTTAAAGCATACTATGAGCCCTCCGAAGTGAGTAGGTCTCTTTCACCCAACGCGTATCCCAGTAAATGCAACAAACGTTGGTTGGAGAGAAACGGAGGGATGTGCGCGTGCAGTTAGCTGCAGATCTTGCTAAACTGGCTGGTGGTGTAATGAAGGGCAATGCACCTCTGAGGCCAGCTGCTTGCCTGGTGCAATACTCGCTGTTGACGCATGTCACTGCGTCACGGGGCGTGTGCGACGGCGCGGACTGCCCGTTTCGCTTCTGTGTTGTGATAACGAAGACAAGCACATTTGCATTATGCTTGCTGTTCATACGCGGTCAACCGATGTGGCGACGTGTCGAGCAATAATCATGTGTGTCTGTTGTAGATTACATCATACATGCGTGTTGTACATGTGTGTACTTGGGCTTAATTTTACTTAGATATTTATATTTTAGGTCTTTGTTACCTCTACAAACATTATTTTAATGTAGGTTCAGGCTTTTACTTATTGTGTAAACTACACAATCATATTAAGCTTACGCTACTTAATTAGACATAATTTACTATAATATTTCACTACGACTGGTCACATACATAGGTACTCTACTAATTAGAATTACATACAGACATGGCACGCATAATTAAGTAGACAGCCGGTAGTGTGTGGGTCACGTACGGTACGAACACGTGTCGGAAAGGGTTGCACATGTGGGCTATAAGTACCAGGGTAGCAGACCAAGGGTAGAGACTGAAATCACATATGCTTTGTCAGTGTGTGATCACGATCAGCTGTCGCGAGGGGTGTGGAAATATGCGTAGGTAGGGGCGAGTGTGCTAATTCTACATGACGAAATATGGGCACAATATGTAAGGAAGTCTCTTGACTCTGCTCCGACGTTGTATCGTTAACAACTCGGATGACGTCATCAAGGATCAATTTAAAAAAAACAATTGAAAAAGTTGAGGCAACTCAAAATTCGTGTCATTACTTCGATCAACAATGATCGAAGATATTGTGCTTTTATATTTTATTTTTCTAAAATTGTTAATAAATATGTTTTTGTCGTTTTTGCTTTATTTATTTTATATCTACCTAATAGTCTTATAATAGTAAAATAAAATCTTAAGATAACTCTCATTCGTAGACGATGAAGTCAAGACTAAAAACGAAAAGACTAACGATCTTACATAATCGAATATTTATGTGCCTAGTAACCTAAAATAAAATTGTTATTGAAAAGTAGAATGTCCATAACATACAGAAACTGATTTACTGAGTAGTTTAGATTTTTTTTTTTTTTATATACCTACTTGTACTTTCATTACACAACCTGTCACAAATTATAATTTTTTTATAAATAGTTTAAAACTTCTAATTTTTTTCATCACGTTTTCTAGTTCTAAACTTTTCTCCTAACATTTTTCCAATCCCGCGCGTTTTCGTCGGCATTCCAAGAGCTGCTGTCGCTTTATGTTCGCCTGGTGTTTGGGATTCAAGTGAGGCCATCTTTGCCGGAATTCTTACCAAAGAAAAATAACTTGGCTCCCAAGAATTTGTGGTATTTTAGCCATTTGCTATGGATAATTTCAACATGAAGTCATGAAATATTATAGTTATTGTTTGTTTTGTTTTTCTGCAAATTTTGAACAGATTTAAATAAATAAATTATTTTCTTTGTAGAAATACTTGACATTTTAGAGAGATTTCGTTTTCCTCTAGAACTAAAACAAATAAAAAGTGCAAAATAACTACATAATTAACAAATTTTTTCAATGTTTATTATTATTATTTTTAACATTGGTTTAAAAATTGTGAATTTAATATTTTTTATTTTCTCTTTTTGGTTCCACGGTAACAAACTTATGGAAATGATAAAATGCCTTTATGGGCTAGTGAGTAAAACTCAATCGATACATTGGTGCTGTTTGTGAATTAGTAGTACCACAGCGAAAGAACGTTTATCCACTCAGAAAAAGTTCTATTGTCTATTACCAATTTTCACATGTAACGTACTAATAACGAATGATAGGGCTTGCGTACACTTAAGACAAGACTGTCTCAGACAGAATTGTCTACGATGTCGTAGACTTGTCTACGACGTAATATCACGATAAGTTCATTCGAAAAGATTTGTTATGATTTGAGGTTAACATGTTGTTTCACAATTTGTGACATTACAAATACGAAATGCATGTTGTGTGACAGATAAAATAAAGTAAATGTAAAATTGTAAAATCATATCAGTTATATTGTCATTCTACATATATCCATTCAATCAATATATTATTTCCTTTCTGTTTGTCAAAGACATTCGCTAAACATTCGCATGTTTCTTGCGAATACGAATGCGAATGCGAATGTCAAAAAATGTGCGAATATTCGCAAATGCAAATGTGAATGCGAGTATTCGTTACATCACCTTACGTACTAAAACCTTTCCTGAACAGTACGAATTAAAATAATGAAAATACCATCTAAATACATACGGGTAGAATACAGTACCGGTACCTTTATAAAATCGTTAAAAAAATATCTTATGTTGTACAATGCGTTCCAAATAAGAATAGGATCGATTGCCATGTTCTGACGTCACGTCATACTGTCAAATCGCAAGAAATTGGATAGGATGAGCAAAAAAAGAAATTTTTAAAATTTATTTTGTTTACCAATCTTTACGATTCGTAAAAAGTTTAATCAGAATCCAGTTTTTTAATTTTACTTATCTCTGCGTCATTTATGAAGTGTCTGAGTAGGGGCAAATGGAAGAAGAAGGCGAATTGATCCTAACAATGAAAATAAGAAAGAAAATAGTTTTTTTTTTAATAATTATGTCTTAAAACAATATATTTAGCTAATTTATGTTAAACAATAACGTTTTTACTTCACCTAGGTTTAACTAAGACTTAGTAACACAAAGCAAAAAAAAAAACCTTTAATAATACGCAAATAAGTTTTCTTTGCAAACCGTACTTTTCACTCAACAATTGACAGATCGAGTATTCTTATTTGGAACGCTATAAACATAAAATATCAAAAAGGCAACAAGGTGTTGAATATTTTTAATGTTTAATTTTTCGGTAAATCACAATTATGTATACAGTTTCAAAATTATGTAGAGACAAAATAAGTTTAAATAAGAGTAAAATTACGCGAATACCGAATCCCAGTAATTTTAATCTAAAATATTAGATAGCTAGGCAATTTGCCGTCGTAGTTAATCACGCTTACTTTTTGTTAAATAAACATAAACCTGTAAAAACATTACGATTGCTTAAATTAAATAACAAGTCAAGATTTTTTGGTGTCTTTTCCAACCATACTACCATATTATTGTTATTTTATTTATTTATTATTTATGTACACACATATATCAGAAAAAGATAAGCAATAGAAATATAAGACATAAAGACACCGCACAAAGGTACAAAGGGACTGCTTATTTCAAATGAAATTTCTTTCAGCAAACCTGCGAACGGAGAGATTATAAAGAAATGTTAAAAAAATAAATCTTAAATATAATAAGTAACTAGTTTAAGATTAAAATAAGTAACACTTAAAGATATTATACAAAAATATAATACATATTTTTGTTTTTACCGGTACATTCTCCAATAAAGGTCTACATAAAATTTATTGCCCAACATAACATCAGCGGTTCGGTCCGGTCGGTCCTAGATAGAAGGTAGCGAAAGCCCTTTCTGAGTAGGTTCAACTCCTACAGAGTTATGTGAGCCTGGTACACAAAGTCATTGGGAGTGACATGCCCATTATTTCTTACTATAAAGAAATCTCTTCTGTCATTTACACCTTCTCAAGGGCTCTAGGCGTCCCTTTTTAACAATTTGCATATTTAATTACTGTTAATTATGTTTGTGTCTCTAAAATTTTCTATGAGTGGGAGTTGAGTGTTTGCAAGGCGATGACTTTGGTTAAGATGTGACTTTTAGATAAAAATACTATTAAAACTTCCAATAATAAAATGTGTGCATCTTTTCGCTTACGTATTATAATTCAGTTGTTTGTTGTCAAATTATAATATTATTGGGGAGCCCTTTAAATTATTTATAATATAACACAGATTACTAGGAACGCAAAGAGTATAAGAAGTTGGAAAGGGCCGTCTAAGGGCCTGTCGAATTTCACGGTTCGGTTTACGCATTGGGCGTGGCTTTGTCGACCAATCAGAACGAGGAGTGTTACGCAAGAAGTTACGCACTTTGGTAAAGACCTTTTCGTACCTACAGATTTTCGTGTCTCTTTGTTTCTTTTAACAGAAAGAGAGGCAAGACAATTTCAACAAGACGTGTACTTAGTACTTGTAAGATTTGCAATATTCGACAATGATATAATTCCTGAAACTTTGCAAAAAAGTTAAGTTCTGCAAAGTTCCAAAATATCTTCTTCAGATTATTGTCATCATCAAGTCATCATCTAGATCATGACTAATAATATAATAACTTTTAATAATATAATAGTTCGACACCATTATTTCGCGGACATTTGTGTGGGTTACATGTTCACTTAGTTTATACTCGTATGTTAATTCTGGAATACCTTAATAATTGTAATGTGTCACTGTTTTATATTTCAATAAATTAAAATGAAAATAACATTAGTATAAAAAAAGGCTCGTGTTCCATAAAAAAAAATGCAATCATTGTCTAACCTGATTAAGTCTATCTTTTATTATCTAGTGGATAATAGATAGGAATAGTATTGGATTTCAAACAGAAGTAGAATTAATCTTCATTTTGAGGCTAGGTTATTTATTTTTCATTTTTGCTATTTTTTTTTTCATGAAAACATCAGAATCAGAATCATTTATTCGTAAACAATAATTATCACCTAAGAATTATATACAAGATGTTAAAAAATTAGGTAGTGCGCTATGTTTTGCCAATAGACATAGAAATTATTAAGAAAAAAAATATTATACTATTAAATTAAAATATAAATTCGTCATAATCAAATTATGCAAGCAAGTAAAATTTCAATAGGTATTCATAATCAATTTCATTTCATGCCAAAATTTATAGTCAATTCAGAAGATTAATTTAAAAATAAAATAAGTAAAAATGTCAAGTATAAGTAAAAATGTCAATATAAAATTACAGAGATTCGTCATTAAGAAATTCACCTAGAGTATAATAACATTTTTCAAGTAGTAACCCATTAACCGTTTTTTTAAACTTTTGCACTGGCATTCATTTTATTTCATCGGGTATTTTATTATGTATATATTTGCGGTGCAATACCAAAGAAGTTTCTCATTTAACAAGGCATAAATCATTATTATATCAATATAATGCGTGCTCAAGCACGCATGGGTGTTTTCTTTACTGTACTTAATTTCTTGAATAAAGGATTCATTTTTACAAATAATGCAATTTTTTGTTAAAAAACTTTTTAAAATAAGGAATACAATTGTCAGTAGTTTTTAAACCACCCATACACCGTACACATCTTTTCTGCATCCTGAAAACAAGTTCCCTATTTGTTGACTGTCCCCAAAAAATAACACCGTATCGCAGAACTGAGGCGAAAAGTCCATGAAATGTCATCAACAATGTATCAATATTTACTTTTTTTTTTTAAGTTGAAATGACTAATATGCTGATTTACTTAATCGCTTGCAAATTTCCTCCAAATGAGGTTGTCAAGTCAGCTTTTCATCTTGGGTATAAACCCAAGAACTTCGCGGTACTAACTTCCCCAATTATCATAAGCAACACTATTTAGTGGTTTCTCAAGCCGTTGATGAAAGTGCATTATATTCGTTTTATTTAAATTAATTATTAGATTATTGTTTTTTATTCACTTTAAACACATATTAATTACATTTTTAAATATTTTTCTTAAACAAAAAGATACAAAAAAAAAACATTTAAAAATATAAAAAATAGTACCCCACCGGTATCGGGAACAGGGTCCAAGCTACCGGCGGTCAGGGCTCCAGAGAAAAGAACCTCCTAACAATACGAGCCGTGTACCGCTTTCTGAATCAAGCCCTTGATCCAGCCGCCTAACGCGAGCCTCCTAAGGTGTTGGTCGAGGCTCTTGGCTATTAAGCCATTGCCCGACACGACTATCGGTACAATGATCGCTGAGTCCACATCCCACATGTCGACAACCTCGCGAGCCAAGTCAATATATTTAATTTGTTTAAGTCAATATATTTAATTTGTTTAAGTCAATATATTTAATTTGTTTATTAGATTATTATCATTAAGCCAATTTATTATTTTATTTAAAGAATTATTCATGTCATTTTGATAATTGTTTGGATATTCTATAATAGCCGTGCTATCGTCTGCAAAGAGTACCATTTTTTGCCCTATGAATTTAGGGAGGTCGGTAATATATATATCAAAAAAAGCGGTGGTCCTATAACGCTACCTTGAGATACGCCATATTTTATGTACCTTGGTTCAGAGGTATATGTGATTTCTAATAGTTGTAGGACATATTCTAGAGATTTCCGTACATTGTAATCAGTCAGTTAGATATGATTCTAAAAGCTTAAGGATGTTCCCTCTAATGCCATAGCTATGTAATTTTTGCAATAAAATTTTATATTATCAAATCATATCAATCAATCATAGATATTTACAAAATCAAATGCCTTCATCATGTCTGGGTATCGATTTAAAATTTAAAATTAATTGTTTAAAAATATATAATCTTAGTCTTTTGAAATTATTTTCAATTTCAAACTCTACATTTTGAAATATTTGATATTCGTAATTTTTTTTGGATACCTAGTTAAAAAAGATGTAAGTACCTCCCTATCTAGTGTAATTGACTTAAAATTCTCGACTCAAATTATTTATTTTTTTATGTGTGTTACCTCAGAACTCAGTCGTTTATAGACCGTTTTGCAATTTTTTTTCCTCTCCGAGGATATGATTTCCGATTCATTCCATTTTTTTCAGATTCCAGTTCTGATGATTGGATCCATGAGGAATTGAGGGAACTCCTCAAATATTATAGGCAACCATTTTTATTTCATCGAGAACTTAAGCACTTGTAGTCAAAAAGTAACATTTGATGAAGACCAGAAGTGGCCAACGGAACTTTATACTCGCATAGATATCACAATGAAGATAGTTAAGCGACTATGACAATACAAATAAATAAATGGTTCTGAATAGTTATGTTGAAACTGGTATCATTGAAGTGACCTGATGATGATGATGGAGCCAAAAGATAGGCACAGGAACTCTGTAATTAATCAATGTGTCCTAGCCGTGTTTGGGCTTATTAGAATTGTCATGAATGCAGTTTGACTATAAAGTACTATCGAACAGATCTGATGATGGAGCCAGAAAGTGGAATGTAAATATATGAACTTCATAATAAAACAATGTAACCTAGCATAGCATGTTTGGGTTAGTTAAAATTGTCATGAGAAATAGGCATTCTGGTTATATATATGTGTATCGCAACTTAAAAAGTGTGAAATTAAAAACTTTTTACAAAAAAAATAATCGACTTCACCAAAAAAACTTTTTTTTTGTATAGAAATAAAAAAACTAGTGTGGTGCAACATATCTTTTTTAAAAAAAAGTGCAAGTGCGAGTCGAACTCCCGCACTGAGAGTTCCTACAAACTTACCTATGAAAACAATTAAATTGGGTTACGAAGATTTTTCCGAATAGCAAGGCTTTTTTTGTGACGTAACTACAAATTTATAGTTTTCAGATTTTTTCCTATACTTGCTTGTGCTATGAGACCTTGCTTCATGCTAAGTTTAAGGATTCTAGATCAAGGGGAAGTACCCTATGAATTTTGATACCCTTGAGAATATCGAAATATACGTTTTTTGCAACATAAACGGCCGTACCTTTTTTTCGTTAACTCCGAAGTTCGATTTTTTCACAGCTTCGGGGGACCTCAGACCTGAGTATATGGTTTAATTTCAACTCCACGGGTTCCCGAAATAAACGGTCTTAACAGACAGACCCACAACAAAGTGATTCTATAAGGGTTCCGTTTTTTCTTTTGAGGTAAGGAATCCTCAAAAAGTCATATAAACATAACCGGGTAGTAAAATAGCAATGTGGTAACGACAAACAAACTCCGAGTGTGTGTGTAGTGGGCGTATAGACAGCTGCTCCAGGCAGATGAAAGTGGTAATTACGATGAACTTTAACACACAGACACTAAGTATAGAGTAACTCCATGTCCATGTGGGTGTGTGGTACCTTTTAAATAGTTTATGTAGTGGGTAACCTGCACCCCTACACGAATAAGCGTTATATTATGTGTGTGTGCAAATACGTGATAGTCTAGCGACGGCAGCCATGACAGGGTTGCAAGGGGTGCACTGTACGCGGAAGCCAGCAGTTTAAAGAGGTGTTTCAACCCCCTGATACTAACTCTCTCTATTACTAGTACAGTTGTTTAGGATATTGTGGGTTCGCACAGGGTAAAAATTCGTATTTTTTTAAGTAAGCATCTACTTTATTTAAAGTACCTGGGTACTTTTTGTAAGTACGTATTATAAATAATCAGATTAGAAAACTAGAATTGTGTAAGTACTTATGGGGTTAAATTTTCCTAATGGATGATCATTTGATCAATCATAAGGATATAATAGGCAGGTATATGAATATTACTTATTAATCGGTCAAACAGTGTCGAAGTATTGCATGTACATACCTAGGTAGGTATAACAATGTTTACCATGCCATCATCTTATCAATTATTTAAACTTCGTATAACTAATGTCATTTCCAATCATGCAAAAGATCGATCATAGAAGTACTTACTAATGTATAATAATCACACACAGTCATAGACGATATAAGTATGTACATAAATGTAGGTAAATAGGCAAAACCCATAGTTGAACAATCGCCATCTTTATTTAGTTTATTTAAAGAACTATAGGTAATTTTTCTAATTTATTGATTAGACTTATTTGACAGGTTTAAGATACTCCTATACACTTTACCAGTTTGCCAGCATTTGTATTTTTGTCGATGTAGCGCCACATTGCATACAAGATACCTACCTAAGCCCTAAAGGGTGTAGGTATTTACGCTGTTCCAAACGTTACCTACAAAATCCGAGCGAACTCTTGTATTGTACTGCAAGCCTAGTACACCCATGCGCGTTATTGCTGCGGATCCGACACCCGACAACCAAGATGGATGCTACAGGGCGGCGTTTTTTGATTGAAGACAGCATTATAAAATTTATAGCTGTTATATTATAACAATTTTTTTTTTCATAAAAATACAAATACTTTATGTACTTATCGCATGTTCATAACCAATTTTATAACTGACCGTTACGTTAACTAAGTTCTATGTATGAAAATTTAATTTTCTCACAGCTTCCGTGTTTCCGGGGGAAATCCGAATGTGGACGGATTTGAAACCGGAAATCTCTTCAGGAGTTGCTAGGATAACAGAAAGGCAAAGCGTTTGCATTGTCTAGTGCTGAAAATCAATATCCGGGTGGCTGGGTGTCATGGAGTAAATATCTAGAAATATCTGTAAAGCTTCGTATAGACATAAAAGTGTGAAGAATAAAAATAAAAAATATTTATTTAAAGTTCAACAAACTTACTCCAATAATGTATAAAATCAATTTGATTTCAGAATAAGTAGAAAATAAAAATATTGTTTTTATTATTTTATTTAGTAAAGGGGTGCTCCATCGGCTCTAAGAAGTATATCGATAGTTCTTACGGTATTCAGTTATTGGAAATGTATCGGCGATTGCCGATAATGTCGAACCGTTCGGAAAGCACCAAGGCTTCATAGGCGTCGAGAAGTGCAGTTGACCAGAAATCGATATCCCATTAATACGTGTTCGAAGCTATAGAGCACGGTATATTGGTTCAGGAGCAGGTGAAAGAGAACGTGAGGGATGGATGCATTTAGGGTAAGGCGGGACTTAGGGCAATTAGGGAAAGCGCGCCTGCGCGAATCTGAAAGTGGTCGCTAGGAGTAGTTAAATTTCAGTAAACTGACACGTCAAAGTTTAGACCAATTAATTTACTTTTAAAAAGTTCACTTCAGTTTTATTTTATTTTAGTTGATTAGACGAATGATGGTATGAAAATAAAATTTGACGTAAAAAAATATGTGGTATGTTTATCAAAACTGTATTTACAATACAAGATAGGTTACATATCTATACAACAGATGGATGTAATCGAGAGCACGGCTAACATATACAAGAAATAATAATACCACGCCTCCAAACGAAAATAAATAATGTGCGTCGAGTTGTTACAACAAAAAATAAACGGGGAGTGACATAATGATATGCGTAATTAGATCAAAGAAGTATCAGGACAACATATTCTGTAGGTAGAAGCGTTACCGACAAAAGGACCAAAAGGGCACGAAGGACTTCGTCGTCGTACTCGGCTCGGAGTGCGAAGGGCCTCGTTCGTCGCTATGGCAAGTATGCGTGCAGCGCCGGCAACCGACACGTCATTTCCCTTCCTGAAAGCTCGCAATCTTCTCCTACCAGGGCGGCAGAAGCAAAAGCGGGTATACGAAAGCGTGAATGGTTTCATCCCCCAAAGTAGGCGGAGAAATGCGCGCGCGTGGGTGTTGTTATGGAAACGGTGTTGCCCACCTACTGGTAACTTATAAACTGTAGGAGGTGTAGTCTAAAAAGAAAGTTCAAACTTTCAACTCGGCGGGCTTGATAATAAGTTTGAGTTCAGTGAACTTTTGTTGAACGTTCCTGAACGATTTTGAAGACGATGGATATTTAACTTTGTTTTGATTTCAATTTTAGTTACCTAGCTGAATACTAAAACAAAAATAGTTAGTATATAGTAATATAGTTTCTAATGCACTTTAATTTGCGAACTTTATTTACGTACTTGGAGGTTCAATTAGTATTATCAAGAGTACTGCTTTTATAATGTTTTTTTGCTTTAGATTCTGTAATTTGACTGACAAATGAATTTGAAGACACTAATAAAATAACCTGATTGACTCTGATTTAGAATTGAATTGAATGAATTCTTTCAGCATTCCTTCGACAAACACGATCGGTCATAATGATTGCAAGGCTGTGGGAATAGAGAAATAACTTTATAATAGCATTGATAAAAATACAGCTAACGTAACATACAGCCGTATGTCTTAATCCGTAGGATTTTGAAGGACAGTATTGTCAATTTTAAAAATCGTAGATTTTTTTTTGCTCCAGAACATAAAGTAGGTACACAAAATGAAGAACATTGTTATTGATTGACTAACATATTACCCTAAATGACCTAAATAATGAGAACGTCGAGCTTTTAACAATTTTAGATTTTTTTAAGTAGGTTCAATTGTTATTTGTTGGATACCTACCATATTCAATCGATTTTTGCATTGAAAACAAACACCACGAACAGAATGCAGGATGATAATTATAATAAATATAAGAACACAAAACATCATTACTTTGTCATCAAATCATTTTAGTAATGTATTCGCACTGCCTACCTACATAAATAACTTGGTCCTTCACATCACACGTGACATTTTATTACAACACTTGCTATTTCATTCAATCTCATCCTGGGACAGCGCTGTAAATCTTGAAGATAAGGTAACCATTATCGAGTTCATTAGCCATGTAATGAGTAGGTAATTATTGCAAGAGGGACGGAGGCAGAGGCAGGCGGAGTAGTGGTCAGTGCGGTATGTGTGCCATGGCCGTGTCTGTTTGTCTGTCTGGTTGCCAAGTGGCCGGCGAGGTGGGCTGAGGCGCGCGGCCACGCGACCAGGCGCGCAGGCGGCCGAGGCGGTGTGCGCTGCAACTGCACAAGTGCATTCACCGCGGGGGCTGCACCACACTTTGTAAAGTTTACTCACATCAGAAACAAAACAAAGACAGCGCAATTGTACTATTACTTATTCTGTGCCAGCGCGAACCAACTGCTGTCGTGCACGCGCCCGCTTAGAGCGCAAGGTGCTATCACTTAATAATAAAATGTGACAAAAAACCGTTCATTATTATTTTTTGCGCTTTAAGAGGGAAGATAAAATTAGCTTGCCCGGCCCAGACTAAAAGCTAACCCTATAAAAGGTAAAATTTACCGCTTTATAATATAACTTGCCATAATGATAAATATTACCATAACAGTGTTGTCCGGTCAATTTGCCGCAGCGGGCGCGGCTGGCATTTTGATGAGGGGATGAACACGCGGATGTTTACCACATATTAGGTAGGTAATAGGTAGCTTTTGTGCGAATTCATGTTTTAAAAGACGGGATTTATTTAGAAGTAAGTAAGTGTCCACGGGGAAACACAAACCAAAACCAGAACTCGCGTAGTAACAGAAAAACTTCCAAAAATACCCTTTGAAAAGTTGAAAACATTTTAACACCATTGAAAAATCAGCCCAAGTTTTTTCATTTCGTAATCAACAACTTGTTTGCAGACAATTATATGTTAAACAAAGATGGTTTACCTATAAGCACTTCCAAAGATGGTCACGTGTAAACAAATTATAATTTGTTTACACATGACATATAACTAAGTCCTAATCTGTGAATCAAAATTGTGGCTTAGTACTATAATTTTAAATTAAATTTCTATTTAACTACAATTAAATTAGAGGAATAAATAAAAACACAGAGAATACATATTAAAACAAGTTAAAAATTAAAACGAAATTAAAAAATACGATTAAATTACAATTAACACAAATTAAATTAGAAATTGAAATAATTAATGTACAACAAATAATGTCAAAGTCAAGTAAAATTATTATCCTGGGCACACACATTACAATAATAGCAATATAATTGGGTGATTACTAGAAATCAATTTAAAGATAAAGGATGACGGGCGTTCTAGCCTAGGATACCAATGTTATGGCGTTATATTATTATTGTCTCATAACTTTTTTCATACTGGGATTTAGCACTTCCTGCACTAACAATTGTTAAAGTAAATAAAATAAGCTATCAATTTTATTATATATCGCATGGTGTTATTGGTTTCTCGTAGGTTGGTCTCCATACATGTTTGTCCGTCCTGCAAAAGAGCTACATAAATGTGAAGAAGCTCATGAAATGAGACTACGTATCGATCTGGTTGACTTTCGGCTTAAAATGAACTAGATATTATCTATAATACTCGTATGTATGTATTTAGAAGTATTTAAGTATGTTTATCAGTTCTCTAGTACTCATAACACAAGCTCTGCTTAGCTTGGGACTAGACGGCGTTGTGTGATAGTTGTGTGAATATTATTATTATAGATAGTAAATGAAGATATCAATATCGTCATTGCTGTTATATGGTACAGTGAGATTTTTATTTATTATCGTTCCATAACATTTCCCGCCATTCTAAGAATATTACTGTAACCGTATTTTGCTGCAAACCAATGTGTGACTTCGATAACGATGGCGATCATACGACAGCAAATGGCCTCGCGCAAAGGGATGGGCCCCGCATGGACGTACAAGAATAAGTCAAGATACATATATTATATATAAATTCTAACCACTTCCGGATTTTCCATAAAGACAATGTACAATGGACAGTTCAGTTTAGGTCGTAAAATAGATCGCGTTAAAATCACTCTATTCTATCACACCTTCGGCTCAAAGGCGCTAGTTTTGGTCAAGCCGAATACTCGGCCTCCTTTTATTCGCAACCGGACCTCTAGCCGAAAAAGGCCGAAGCCGAACCATCCGTTGTATACAAAGGTCAATAAATACAATAGAAAATGTCATTGAATTCTACAAAAAAAAAATATCTATCAAAAAATAAAGCATGAGGACATTGATATTCATTTTATTAATTAAATATCAACGTCTTCATACTTTGTCACGAAAGATTCAAATGATTAATTTTAAGTAAATAAAAAAATACCAACGAACGAAAAAACTACTCATCCTTAAAAAAAACTCACATCCCCTACAATAGTGTTGAACTACATGTAATTACGCTTATTACCGCCTATCTGTGTTTATACGGAAATTTTCTATAACGTTAAATAAGATAATTCGGCTAGGCGGATATAGGCTGATTATAAGATAATTCGTACCAAAAGACCAAATTCGAAAAAAAACCTATTTTACCAAAACACTGTGTCAAAAACGACAAAATTTAATTACGAGCAATCTCGCCGGCGATTTTATGGGTCATCAGAATGAAGGCGCAACCCTTCGGTAATAAAGAAAGACAATGGGCATCATTTGTCACCGCCTCGGCCCCCGCAACCCGCCCCTTGGCCCGCCGAAGCGAAGGACCGACCGCGACCCCAATACGTGTCACCCACTCACCGCGATACTCTGATTTAGCCTGATTCCCTAATCCCTGCCGACTTAATTATCTTTGTTAGATCGTTAATTTTCACCTTTATGTTCCCAAAAACTATTATTTGGATAAATGACACAATTTGAGGTTAACTGCTCCGGATAATTAAGTGTGATTCAGATTTACAGGGTACAAAATAGTCCACGAATACTCATTTCGGAGTTTCCTTGGGTGAACCCGTCCCCATAGGTTATTTATGAATTAAAAGTAGGTACTCATACTTAGCTAACAGAAGAACTAATGATCTAGCTAAGATACTGTATAATTAAGATATAAAAATGATAATAATTAATTAACTGGAAGGAAGAAACGCGGGTCCGCGAAAAATGGAAGGAGTGGAAGGAGTCCTTTGCTAAGGAGTGCGACAGAATAGGCTAACAAAAAAAAAAAAACAACAATGGTAAGGTTTAAAATTGGTTAAAAAGAAAGATAGAGATAAAGAAAAATTTGACCAATTTGGAGACGTTAATTAGGTACGTTAAAACGTTAAAAGTTTACAAAAACAGTCTTCATCACATGATGATCTTTATTTGATAGAGATATTTAAAGATTGATTTAATATCCTAAAGAGTTTTTAAAGGTTGCAGTTTTGCCAGACATTGCGGAAAATTTTGCTCAAATTTTTCAAACTTTGAAATATTTATACTGACATTGGGACACTTTTCGAGTCATATTTAATTTTTGTTTAACATAATGTATTTTATAAGCCTTGGTAAAAATTAACAACTAATTTACATATATTACAAGTTTAAAAATAAATCCTACCGAAAAGAGGTAGAACAAAACAGGTTAGTGGGGCGTTGTTAGAGCGGAACGAGTTTATGGGGCGCGGCGAGGCCTTTCGAAGCGAGCCTCCGCGTGCGATGCTACCCTGGTAGATATTTCTTTTTATGGTCTACGGATAAATGTCAAGGGAGTGCCCGGCGCGCCTAGAAGGCACCCCGTACGTTATGACTTTCAGCTTTACGCGCCAGCTATAAAAAGAATGGGGCACATTTTCCAATAGCTATAGACTGTCTATGACCATGGAAATGGAGTATAACGAGTTTATTTAAGTCATAATAATTAATTATGTCGCAACTGAGAATTGTTGGTAACTCCTTTAATTATGACCCGTTTCCTTCAAACCCGAGGAAATATCCCTAATATTTAGAACGTATCTAATCCGTTGTATCAAATAAAATCTGAAAACAAGTCTATCATTCGGTCGGTGTCATCGAAAGTGGTCTTAAAACCTTCCAACACTTGAAAGGACTCGAGTGATCCCGCCAGATTCCTCGCGGATTCTTGAATATCCTACGATGTCATGTTCTCCTAATAAAAAGGACTCGTCAGCATCCCGTATTTCTCACGCTCGCACCCGAACAGCCTCCAGCCTCCCTGTTTTGTCTCTTTTTATTCCCTGGGACGAGCCACTCACACGCATTAACGTATCGCTCGTGGGAAATAACGACACTGTTCTTTTTTTATTCGTATACAAAGGCTGTTTTTTACGTCATAGTTCAGTTACTGGTATTAGTAAACTAGCCATTGAACATTTAATAGTAACATAATAATAAGACACCTTTTTTATGTATGAAAACGGATCATTGGGTAACTTTGTTATTTTTATCAAGAAACAATTTTTTCTTTTGGTTTCGCGCATTTAGCAAGTGTCATTTTGAGAAAGTGTGTAGCTTTTGATACAGATGACAGTTACTTTTTTTCATTAGAATGCGGTTAACACGTTACCCTTATCAACGTAAATATAAGGTATTCACTGTTTCGTAAAAAATTATAATATTATAGTGCTAGTAATTTTTTATTTTGTATTTACTTTCCTATACTAAATAATAGACCCACAATTCGCTAGCACTGTTACCAAGAATTTCCGAATGAAAAACTACAACAATAATTTACCGGTTCAGGAATAGAACCCAGGACCTCTCTCTTGCAACCGTTAGGGGTGGCGTTGCAACTACTGGACATCGGAGAGGAAATATTATTTTTACAGTCTTTGTTACAACTAGCATTTAATTTAAAATGAAGAAAAAAAAATCTGTACTGTTTTAAATTTAAACTGTGTAAAATAATTATTCTAACCAAACCTGATGATATTTTTAGTAAAAAAAAAAAACAAAAAAAAAAAATTATTTAAAAAGTCATCGGGGTAGATAAAATCGTTATTCTAATCAATCCCGATGAAGTTTTTAAAAGTAATTCATTCATTTCTTTTTCACTAAAAATGATAGAAATTAAAAAAAACGTAAAGATTTTTTTTAATTAGGTTAAAACTGACGAAAACTTCCACCACTGGGGGGGTCCAGAAACATATGTACTGGATCTATGGTATTCATGTTTGTGTCAAAGACACCCTGTATGTGTATAGGTAATTCTTTACATTTACTTTTACGTAGTGTAGTGGAAAAAATAATACAAATGTCAAGTGTGCGAACGAGAAAGATGGATGGAGCTAAACACCTTCTCTTCTCTCTTTCTCTATAACAGTTCAGTTTAGGTCGTCAAATGGATTGCTAAAGAGCTCGTGGTAGGGTCTCTGGAACCGTTTTCAGATAGATTAATGAGTTAGGAGGAGGGGAAGCGCCAAGATAGCCCACGAGGTCAGTGTCAACTTGGCACATTTTTATTATTTCCTTTATTTATTTTTTATACATATTTTTGATATTTTTAAATATTTTTAAAACATATCTATATATAAAAAAAAACATTTAAAAATATAAAAAATAGTCGTCCACCGATGTCGGGGGCAGGGTCCAAGCTACCGGTGGTTAGGGCTCCAGAGACAGGAACCTCCTTACAATGTGAGCCGAATCGAGGAGGCCTTCTGTATAATCTGTATCAGGCTTGATCTAACCACGCAACGACAGCTTCGACTAGTGTTGCCAGGCGTCCCGATTTGCGCGGGACATCCCGATTTTTAAGGGTCTGGGGACGCATCCCGATTTGTACCTGATCGGGAAGTTAAATGTCCCGATAAATAAAAAATAAAGCCATCATTATTACAATAAATTAACCTGTATCGCATTCGCATCACTATGTCAAGTGCGTTAAAAATTACACATGCCGCATCACAGGCTACTTGTCTCTCTCTCGCTCAGAGTCGCATTGTTTTCATCCTATCTATCAACGTATCTTCGAGTATTTTCTGTTTCACTCAATCCACATCCATTCCATTCATATGCAGTAAAACGTAACCAACAGTATAATTTTAATGTAAAAAATCATCAATACAATCCTTTCAGTTTAGCTAACCCTATCGCATGACTTTTTCATGAAATAGTCATTCGATTGGGTTAGACGCTCTGAGAGGATTCTAGTAAACACGTATTACGGTCACATATCATATTTTAATCAACATACAGCTTGAGACTGATATGCAAAAAGCAAAATAGTTAAAAAAAAAAAAATCGCGGGTTACTGTGGCACTTTCGTCCTAAAGGTACGCATGTAGGAACGCACACGTATTCGAGCCGAACGAGTCTCACAAACCGAAGTCAAGAAGGCCTCGCACTAGTGTTGCCAGGTGTCCCGATTTGCGCGGGATGTCCCGATTTCGAGGGGTCTGGGGACGCATCCCAATTCGCGCCTGATCGGGACGCTAAATGTCTCGATAAATTAATAAATTTATTAAAAGCTATTATAATTACATACTATAAGGTAACATATTATATCAGTCGCATTCGCATCATTGTCACACACGTTAAGTACGTTCAAAATTACACACGGCACATCACTAGCTTGTCTCTCTCGCTCGGAGCCGCGTCGTCTTCGTCCGTCACGCGTAACACCATAATTTATTTTGCTCCATTCAATCCACATAATTATAAGTAGGTCTGCGTCGGGAGCATTAGGCAGTCAAAGTAAAAAAAAAGGAAAAAGTCATGTCAGCAAAACTGAAGGGGCCCAGTAATGCCGATGCCTGCTAGGGCTGGGTGGGAACGTTTGAAAGACTGACTGTAGCCCTGGAACGCAAATGGCAATTGAAGAACCCACCCTAAAGCGTGAGAAGTCATTGAATATTTTTCCACTACAAAAAAAAAAGTTTTTTTTTGTTTGTCCCGATCTAAAACCCTAAATCCCGATTTGTTTTACCATCTGTCCCGACTTTAATCCAATCGAACCTGGCAACACTACCTCGCACCAGAATAATCGACCGCGCCGAAGAAATAGTTTATATTTCCTGTACACCTGTCGCACTGAAATTACATGTGAATTGTGATGGATCTTGACGAGGTTTTTATTGTCAGTATTTTAGAAAGTTAAATACATCAAAGGGATAAAAGAATATGGGTTCATAACATTAACTTGGAGTCCTTCCAGATTTGGACAATTCGACGCGGTTTGGTGTATGGGGTTTCATGTGATTTCGTAAAAGAATTTTCTTTCATTTCGTTCGACAAGTTCGGCTCAGATAAGTGTGCGTTCACCTTTATGTGTTAATTTCCCGACAGCCGCCGCGCTTGCCAGCGACCGACGTTATTTGTGACATTTACCCACAGGACCGACTTGTAAGGTCACAAGGTTAAAAATAACTTTTAGGCCATACTTACATTAAAAGGGCATTGCGTTTTTAAATAAATTTAATCTAATTAAGCTTATATTAGTGGTTTTTTAAGGTGGAAAACCATCTAATGGTTTCTTTCGATCTAGGGCGGAGTGTGAGGACGTGTCAGACTTTTACTGACTAAAACTACGCCTATGTTCCTTCAGTTGCCTTTTGCGTCCCAGAACCTTGGGTAACCCTTTCAGAAGTCGACCCATGGCGCCAGTTTCGGCCCTGCTGGGGCTCTACGGTTTTGCTGACATCACTACGATTTTGCCGCATACGCACCGGACGGTTGCCGGGCAGCTGGACGGCGAGCTAACCATAGGTCGTTGCATGCAAACCCATGCCTACGGTAGCTGGTAGTCGGGGTCGGGCTCTTGGCGGTTGGGGCGCGAGGATGTCCGTTTCCTCATGAATGGGGTTGTCTCCTTCGCTAGCCTTACTGCGTTGCGGAAGGAGTTGGCTACCGCCTATTCTCCAGCAACCATTCAGCAATCTTTTGCGTTTGGACAGAGGTAGTCTGCGTCTGGTGGCTGGGACCATCACCGGACACTGCTCACTGAACCAACACTTCTTCGCAATGAATATTACGGATAGTCCTTTGTTCAGAGGATGCATGGAGTCAGAGGAAACTGTCGCGCACGTGCTCCTCGAGTGCACAGCCGTCAACGAAATAAGAACACGAACCTTGAGCCGAAGTTCACCTACAAAACACTGCATGCGTAGCTACACTAAAGTCAAAATGATAAATCTTGAAAATGACATACGCGATATTGATCTTGACCCTGTTTATAATTCAGACGTGATGCAAATAGTTCGTTAAATTAATAATATATAATAATAATATCCCTGGTCTCGTTCGTTTTATAAGGCATAGAGACAGACTTGAGTTTTTTTTAGATGGGAAATCATCCAATGACATCTCCTGCCCTTGGGCGAAGCGGGAGGGTGTGTCAGACTTTTACTAATTAAAACCCACTCCTAGTTCCTTCGTTGCCTTTCGTTCTAAGGCCGAGTTTTCCTTTTAGAAGCGAACCCATGGCCTCAGTAGGCTTCAACCCTGCTGGGACATCTCCTTAAGGCGCGCGTGGAACACTACGCGCCGCCAACGACTTGGGTAAGCGATGATGGGTCGACGACGGAGCACACTTGCCTAGAAGTAACCTATTTACTCTTGACTTGACCCCTAAGTTGTAGCTATCAGGAAACACAGACTCCGGCAAGGAATTTCACTCCTTGGCTGTACGCATAATAAATGTGTTCTCAAAACGCTTTGTGCGTATGGTTATAGGTAGTATATGTTTATTTTTGTATACATTCATAGACATAGTTTTCGGTACTATTGTACCATAAGCTTATTTTCGTAGTTATTAATAGAATTTATTTTTGTAAGTTTTAGTAGTTTTGTAAGTTTCTAACTTTAAATTTTACCGTCACTATGAAACTGGACATTAAAGTGATGGCCTGAAAAACTGGTTTAAATTAACCTGGATCGGGCGGTTCACTACCAAATATTACAATTTGAATAATATTTTAGTTTTAATATATTTTTAGGCACTGTAACTGTATAGAAAACCTTATTACTGTTGGCTTAATGTTAATTTTTTGTAAACGTTATTTGAATAAAATTTATTAATAAATATTAAAATTTGTTTATTATCGTCGTGGGTTGAAATTGGATGGCACGCACAGAAACGTGGAAATTGGCACAAGGACGAAAAGATATTCCTTTGTTTAGCAGTGAACGAAGTCAGGCTGTGGATGATGATGATGGATTAGCCTGCAGTTTTCTTTTTTAATAAAAAAAAAATCTGACTATATCGTTTTTTCAAATTCATTTTCCCCACGTCAAGAAAATTACAATTCATCATTCTAGTCTTTGCAAGCCCTTAATTTAGGCTGCGAGTAGAGCTTGACGTGAACCGGAACTTGTCACCGGAAGTGACCCAAAAGGTTGCGCGCGTCACTTTTGATATCGGATGCCTTTCTGAAACTTTAACTACGAGTTGGTATCCATCAATTTTGTACAAACACATGAAAACGAATAATGTAAGGGAAAAATATTACCCAGTAACTGCTACCCGTGCCTTCGCGCAAGTGATAAGAACGTATTTACATAATGGTATAAAAATACTTATTCAATGTTGTTTAGGAAGAAAATGTAACAGACCGACAGAGTTACATTAGAATATTTGTATAATGTTTAGTATATTATGTAGTTTTTTTTTTTATTGGGTGGGAAAATCATCTTAAAACAAATTCCGCTCTTGGGCGGAGCGGGAAATAGTGTCAGACTTTTACTGACTAAAAACCCACTATGGAGTTTTATATTATGTTCAAGCTATAAGGACATGTAGGTGCATACCTATATCGGTATATAATTTTCAATACCCTTACTCGAAAACTCGATCTTATCCCACCGCTTTTAGACATGCAATAGACTTTTTTCCGCACTAGTGCAGAAAAGTGCGCGTGCTCTGTCCTGCCACAATTTTATTACATTTATCGTTCCAAGCCGGGCGCGCGATGACCCCCACGAGTCGCCGATCAACCCCCGTTTATTCATTTCTTCGTAAGTGTTTTAAACAGAGTTGTTTGATACACGTGCAAATTTATCACTTGGCTTATGGAGCCATACTCGCCTACGGCTCGTGCGAATTCTGCCTCGGTAGCAATGACAAACTTTCTGCACTTGTATTAAAATGTATTATTTCAAACCTAACAGACTCCTTGGCTGCCGTAACGTTTGAAAGACTTACCGTGGCCCTAGAAAGTTAAGGGCAAATTTAGGAAGACAGGTGCACTTTAGTCAGTAAAAGTCTGACACTCCCTCTAACTCCACCCCGAGAGAAGTCATTTGATAACTCATATAAAAAAAAGTAATTTTTTATCGTGGCATATTAAACAGCGGCCTCTACCTTATAGACCATATATTATTACTACTTATCATCTACTCAGCCACTTTCTTCTTTTCCCATACATACATTTAATTCTTCACTACCTACACCACTACTGGAGAATGTAAAAAAAAACAGTCGTCAAACTTAAATCTCTACTTTAGGATTATTGTACGACAGTCAAATGGTTAAATGAGGATCGAGATAATAATTGTGTCTGAAAAAAATATCATCTCCAACCTTGAAGATCATTTGATCCACTTCTAGACAGACTGACTAGATCAAGGATGTTGTGGATAAGAAATTTCGGATCTGTGGATGTAGGAATAATATTTTACCGGTTTCGGATACTTACTGATTATCCGCTACTTTCGGATAGTTTCGGTTACGGATATCAGAATTTTATAACTATACTAGCGGTCCCGACTGTATTTTTAAACCATTCAGGGACCTTTTCAAATATAATGTAACATTCTGTATATGACTTGTAAGAATCCCTTACCAATAAATTACTATGACTATGAATATACACACAAAATCGGTCCAACGGTTTAGGAGAAGTTAGATGACAAAGTAGAAGAATTATACAATAAATGTATTTGTGTTTTACAAATAGCAAGATTTGACGTTTATTTCTAGTCTATATATTATGATTTGTTTTTATAATCAGTCATAATAAGTAATTATTATTATTGTAGTCACATTAAGTGACAGACTTTATCCGAAACTTTTATATCGCAGTTACGGTTACGGATACTTTTTATTTCGATATCCGATACTTTAGGAGCGGGCACGCTTGGCGCATTCTGTACTTTTGTTCTTCTTTACTCTGTGTTTGTAACCGTTGTGTTGTGTCTGTCCCGAGTAAAAATATTTCTATTTTATTCTATTCTTTCGGTTACAGTTACGGATCTCCATTACAATCCTGCTCTAGATCATATAGCATAATATAAGCATAATCAGCCTTGCAATGTTCCCACTGCTGGGACTCAGGCCTCCTCTCTAGGAGAGGGAATGGGCCGTAATCCACCACGCGGGCCCAGTGCGGGTTGGTGAATGTCACATGTCTTCGATTTTTGGTTCTAGGACATGCCGGTTTCCTCACGATGTTTTCCTTCACCGTTTTGAGAGCAGTGGTGATGAAATAAATTACACAAAGTAATGCGCCTGGCTGGGTTCGAACCCGCGACCTACAACTCGTAAGTCGGGGCCGTTACCACTCGGCCACCACTGCTCTCGCTCTAGATCATGTTGAGCTAATTCAAATACTTAAACATCATGTCTAAACTCTCGACATATCTTAGTTAAAATTAATTTATTACAATTTTATTATCGCCTATGAACTTGACAGATAATGTTTCTTGAATTGAGGCAAATGGTACATTGCCATTTTATAAATTGATATTTAAAAAAAAACCTTATACAAAAATATCTAACAAACGTGAATAAGTATATAACATTAGAAAAAAACATATAATTTGATTAATAAAAATGCACCGAATAAGTCTGAGGATGATATGATCAAAGAGCGACGCTCCGTGCAGATCACACCTAAGATCCCTGCTTAAATCCCCTCCTCATAAATCCATCTACTACTCCTACTCTTTCTCTGTCCATGCAGTAAGGTTGTGGAACTCTCTTCCGCCTAGCATTCGAGATTTGAAAACAATTTCGCTCTTCAAATCCAAAGTAAAAGAGCACTATCTTTCCTCTCTAGTGTGTTAATTATATATGTATATACATTTTGTATTTATTTTTAGTAAAGGTATATATAGTATAGTATGTATAGTATATAAGTATTTATTATTTTAATTTAAGATTTCACATTCTCTTCTTCAATTACTTCTACACACTACTGTCTACTTTTCTTTTTATTTCTCCTTTCGCAGGTCTGCTGGAAGAAATTTCTTGTTGGAAATAAGCAGTACCTTTGTACAATTTTTATCACAATGTATCTTCTTTCTTTATTCGTGTGTACATAAATTATAAAATAAATAAATAAAGAGTTCCTAAATGTTATTAGCACTACTTAATAAAACGATGCTGCTTTAAAAACGGATAAAGTAAATGAAAGTTACACAGCTAAAGAATCATCAGTAATAACGTACCTGAAACTACAGCAGCCACTGCAGCCAACTGCAACATTTTCAGCTTCCACATTCTTGCAGTAGCAGCCTTGTTGCCAATTATTTACAAACCACCAACTTGAATAAAACTCATACGCAAATCATATTTAGTAAGTAGAAAGGTTATCGAAGTGCCGCTTAGAGGTCATTTATACAATAAAATCAAGATAGATTAAATACTAAATAAACATTAATTAATACTCCATTATCGGAAAACAAATATTAAATAAAAACAAAATAATTATGAAAAACAAGTCTACGAAATTCGGTTTGTATTAAATGGGTAGTCGGTCTGTTTCGCGGGCACGCTCGTCACTTTATCAGTGGCTCAACTATTTCAGCAGTCCTGAAGCTTGCTGCGCCCCTCGCAACCCCACCACCGTTCACGTGGTGGTGCAGAATGGGGACAGGGAGCGTCCCACGGGCTATAAAGAAAATTGTCTTCACTGCGCTGATTGAAACAATATTTGTTGGGTTGAAAGGTGTCGTGCAGGTTTCATAGCCGCCTCGTTAACTGGCCTGCGCTGGCATATGACTCATGATCGTATATGACCAAGTTGTACTAGAAAACATGAGCCTTAGTTGGGTCCCAAAATGCTATTGCAAATGTGATTAGTGATAGGAGGAAGTTCCCTAGTACCGGATGATGTTTAATCAACTTTAATTATTGAAAAACTAATATTAATCTTGGTAGGTAATCCTAATTTTTAATTAGCATCAACTTTTTTAATAAGTAAAAGTTTTCAAGGTTACAAAAGTGTCCTCTAATTTCGGACAGGTAAAGTAGGAACATAAATCTGGAACTTAGTACTAATTAACTTCATCGACATCAGTCACCTTCATGAGCCGATAGATTTGCTCACTAGTCAATCTTCGTTAGGATTCTATAATTTTCAAATAGACTTTATTTTTAGTTAGGTCATCTAGGCTAATTGCATCTACGGGGCTAATGCGTCTTAATGCATTTACTTGTAAACTGTTTAGAGTACATTTACATCTGCCATCTAGTTACATTTGCTACAAATACTTTACATATATAGACGGCGTTGTAGTAAATTTATCCAAATATTCAGCCATTATGTAAATTGCACGTGTGTGGACAATTTGCTGTTGCGGAAACTTAAGATTAACATTGGTTTTACTTAGAGAGTAAGTAAAAAAAACCAATGTTAATCTTAACGTTCTTTAATTCATTGATTTTATTTAATAAAGATGGTAAGGAATAGTCAATGGGGTGTTTATATGTGGGGTGTTACATTTATTTTTAAAGAAATATCTTTATTTGAGCAGATAATAATATTGCCAGTTTTTGGGTTAGGATTAATGTCTTGGGGTAAATGCGTCTGCCGTTACGGGGCAAATGCGACTGTTTGACGCATTTTCCCAAAACAGAATTCGTCAACCTTTTATCTTCACGTTTTAATACAAACATGAAATTTTATTTTAGATAAAAAATATAAGTACACCTACATACTTACTTATCATGGTAGTATTTAATTATATAAACATTGACAAATACTTGCTAAATACGATTTTCAAAACTTTATACAACAAAGACTTGTATAGCCATGGCAAAATACGCATCTTAATTTATCATCTGTGTTTGGGATGTAGAGAGCCAACAAACGTAATACCCAATATCTCTAATCATTTTATCAAGGACAACATAATTATCGAAAATGCACAATTTTTGTTGGAATGCTAAATTTTTGGTGTGCATTTTGCTCCATTTTTACTATTTATACCTTTTATGGCAGAACTTTTTATGTCACAATATTATTTTGCATAACAACGGATAGCATAAACTTCAATTCGCAGAAAATGATTTCGCATACACTCATTTGTCATACATTCAAACCTCATAACTTTGTTAGTCAGAATCATCTTTAGGCATAAATTTTATATCCATATTAATTAAAAATCAGAACCATCATATCGCAGAAAATTCACAGTCAGAATCGCCTTTTGGCATACATTTTATATCGAGTCATTAGCTACTGCATACTAATTACAAAACACTGTCGACTTGTATAGGGATTATATGATTATTGATTTATTTATTTAAAAGAGAAGCCACAGTACATACAAAGAACAATCTGTTCACACACAGCTGATGTAGACGAAACAATTAAAGTAGTAGAATAAAAACTC
Organism: Mythimna vitellina; assembly: GCA_949316375.1. Lineage (NCBI taxonomy): Eukaryota > Metazoa > Arthropoda > Insecta > Lepidoptera > Noctuidae > Mythimna > Mythimna vitellina. The sequence continues at coordinate 7,406,100 of OX438686.1, forward strand.
AAGGTTAGTAGGTATTAATGGTTCCATTAAAAAAATTACGAGATCAAATTGAAACATGAGACAATCAAAATTCACTTACATAAAAATATTAAGTACGCATCCCTACTCATACTAAATAAATTGTACTTTGAATGGCAATACCAGCATTCCTTTTCAATATAGTGTTTATAAGGGGTTCCTTCTATTAGGCAGAATCTTGATACTCCGAAAATTATTTGGTATATCACACTTGGTATAATCTTCTTTAATGTATGTTTATATGATAAAATTGATTGTACCTCCTATATATTTATTTATTAAAACTTCATGCAACACAAAGGTACAAAGGCGGACTTAATGCCACACACATACATACCATACATATGCCATATACATGTTCCGATTAAGATTTTTCAGAAGTTCGGAACCGAACCTCCGTAACATCTCTGATATAGAGATTACCAGTAAAGTTAAGGGCTAAGGTTAAGGCTTTCACATCCGGAGCGAGGAGAAAAATGCTAGCAATGGAGGCGGCCGCACGCGTGAGGACCCCCTCCGGGACATAGGTGTGGTTTTAGTCAGTAAGAGTCTGACACCCACTGCGCCCTGGAGCGAGAGTCATTAGATGATCTCTTACCTATAAAAGAACACCGATGTTACTTTTTGTGGAGCAACACTTCAAAAGATTTCCGTATTGCAAAATATTGCTCCACTTAATTTCGGTGTGGACGCACCATTATACTCTTTTTTTTTGCATTCGACTTCGAATAGGTTAGATTTTCTTTTGACAGATATAGTTATATGAGACGGAAAGCTTGAACAGTGTAAGTAGTAGTTAGGTACCAAACCAAACTACTGCTTGCTTGTTGTGTTTGCTTGCTCAAGAAAAAACGGTAAGTTATACCGCCGCAGTGCCGTCGTCTTTTGCAGGCTGCTGCCCAGACCTAAGGGTACATTGGTAAATTTAGTAGGTAATGAATATATTATAGGTATATCACTTTAGACAATGAGCAACGTTGGGAAGTTCTTTCAATTATTTAGGCGGATAGTGACCAATATCTACCTTAGTAACCAGCAAGTTGATCTACTCCAGTCATGTCAAACATACGGCCCGCAAACTTGTTAAAAACCGCTTGCTAACAATATTGATAGAGTGGGGGCACTTGCAGATGTTAGTAATTGAGATTCAGTGTCAGACCCATTTAAAACAAAAAATCTGTAGGTTGTGTTGGTATTCTTATTTTATAAATTGTTGCTCAATACCAAGTAATGAGAAAATGTATCTGTAAAACCTATCACTTTGTTTTGTGAAGTTGTTTGTCTTCACTAAGGTTAGATTTTTCGGCCTTTCCTACGGTCTTCAAGCTTCTAGCCCACTAGTGACTGAGTTTGGCACGGCTAATCTAGTCGACTGATAAATACATAACCTAGGTGTTTTATATGGAAAACCACTTATTCGAAAAATTAATAAATTCTTATATAAACGAATGCGTCATACGTACGGAAAAATAGAGAAAGAACTTCGCATATTACCTATCCAATTGTGAAATGATAATGTGTAAGTAGGCCCATTATTACTTTACGCCTGTCTCAACCCACCCGACTATAAAGGGGGGCGACGAAAGGTAACGAAGCCATAAGCCCCGTAAATGCCGCGGCATGATTGTCTATGGGCTAACATTTATGCAGCCATCCAATTAGGGGACGTGTTTGTATAGTTGGCGACATAACCTTGCAGCGGCGCGCGGCGGGCCACTACATTCAAAGGTCATATTTTATGCTAGTGTAAATTCTGTAATGATTTTGAAGACGTCGTGAAACTGGTATCTATAGTTGCTGAGGACTTGAGAGTTTTTGTTTTATTTATACTTACATTTCGAGTTTGAGGAATGCCTATATTATATTTTATTTGATATACCTAAAAACTTTGATATTATCGAAAATACTAAACACAAAGAAACCAATAAGTTAGTAACTAATTTGGTGTTTTTTTTATCACTTTTTTATCGAAACATTTCACTGTTCAAAGTAACCCGTTTTAGAAAACGTTAATTTCATAGATATGGAAAAGGATTCCTAAAATGATGACCTTATCCTTCTATTAGGTAGCAGGACAAGGTCATCCTTTTAAGAACAGAGTTCTTCAAGTCTTCAACTAACTTGAGTTTGCGTTCGTACGAATTTGAGACAAGAATGTAATCTGCTTAAGGGACGCCATGGCGGCGTAACAGGGTCACGACGCCAAAATGTGTAGATATGGTTAATTGCGTGACCTACAGTTGTACAGTTGTCAGGTGAGGTATACACCATAGAACTGTACACATTTTCTTGACGTGCAGTTCTATAGCAGCTGGCGGTACATACAGCCATGGTCTCTCAGTCAGGCACAGGCCTAAACGTTCCGATGATATAATAAGAAATGCGTAAAGTCCAAATTATTGGGTCGATTTTCAAAGGACGGAATAATGGGGTCGGTTTTTCCCTTGAGTGTTCTGTACTGTATATACCTATACTATACATACTGTAAATCCACTACTAGCTAATCAACAACAGGCATCCAATGAGTCCGTAATAGTAGATGTAACATTATTCAGTCTTCAAGTTTATTTTTTATTTTATTTTTATAGGGATATCAAACAGCAGTATACAATACAATAATATCGGCACTTAGTTAATAGAAGTAACATATACACTACTAACGACGTTATCCACAGATAATTATACAAAATAGTTATTGGTTCATACCAGTTTCCCCAGCTGCCAGCATGTTATATTTCACCATTTTGAGATCAGTGATTTTGAAATTTTCAGAAAGAGTTGCACGATGTCCCATTTATTGCCCACTACTTGCTTAATAAATTAAAAAATGGGACAGAATTTCTATTAAATGATCTGACGGGGTTTAATCCCAGGTTAACGGAAGTTTAATCCCAGGTGGCGAAACAGACCCAAAGTGAAGCGCTGGTCGTCTATTTGAGTTCAATCTACTACAACACATAAATTGTTATCGCGTTAATTAAATACTTCCAAAATCATCGAAAAACGGTGTTTGTTTTATTTATTATTATTTATTTAGGATCCTCAACAAAGTTATAGGTGTCCCACGGGATGGCCCAGTGGTTAAGGCACCCGCCTCTAATGTATAAGTTTGTGAGTTCGAAACCGGGCAAGCACTGATGTGAATTTTTTAATTCACAAGGAATTTTTTAAGTTAATCTAGAACGTTACTGATACCCCGAGCCTGAGAAAAACTGTTAAGCCGTTAATCCCGGTTGTCAATCGTAGATCTTTGTGGTGTTTAGGTAGTCAAGAATGTCTGACCTTCAGTCTAGGCAAGGAGTATCTTGTTGCCCAGTAATTGGGTTGTGGAAGTCTGATAGACAGTCGCTCCAAGTAAAACACAAGTATTCAGCCAGTTCCAGTTAGATTAGAAGCCGTCCTCGACCTAGTTGGGAAGGCCGTTCGGTAACCGTCCGGACCGAACCAGAGTCGACGCCGGAACGTAACGCGCGCCTCAAAGAGATGTCAGCAAAACCGTAGGGGTCCAGCAGTGCCGAAGGTTAGTAAAGCCATGGGTTGTCCGAAAGGTAACTTCGGGGTCCAGGAACACAAGGCAAAGAAGGAACATAGAGGAGTGGGTTTTATTCAGTAATAGTCTGACACGTTCTTCCGTTCCGCCCCAGCGGATTCCTTACCATTGTACAGTTTTCTAGCATTGGACGGACGACGTGTTCATCAAATTGTGTATAAATGCACATTTTACATGAACCATAAACATCTTCGTGGTTACATGTGTCAGTTGTCTTAATCATCCATTATTACGGCAACGTTGGGAGGTATTACTATACTGACGCCCTCACAACGACGTGCGGCAGGTCCGCAACTGTAATGAATAATCGCAGTAAGACCTCCTGACATCCTGACCCGGAACAATTATCCTCAGGTCATAGAAAAATTTGTTCCGCGCGGGAATCAAACCCGCGACACGCAGCACAGCCAATCGCTTAACCAAATGGTGTAACGAGGTGTGCTAGCCAGTCAGTTTCTCACATGTTTAGGTCTGATGATAAGCAAGTAAGTTAGTATTACGAGGTATGCCTTTAAGTTTTGTCGTTTGAAGAAAAAAAACAATTAGAACCTTATAGTACCTGCTTTTTATTGTTTTTCAAAGTAGCTTAATACACTTTTCCATTCGCTCAAACCAGTTATTATAACATTTATTCCACTCTAAAGTGGGGGTGTTCAAAATGGCTGACTTGAAAGCGTCGACTGCTTCTTCACCGGACTGGAACCTTTGACCACGAAGACTTTTCTTAATTTTAGGAATCATTAGGGCTTTGGTCAGGACTGTATGGAGGATGGTCAAGAATTTCAACTTTTTCCTGCTTCAAATAGGTACTCAATCGTTTGACGAGCGCTGTGTGAGCTTGCGTTGTCGTGGTAGAGGATGATGCGTCGCTTTGAGTTACATTTTCGAAGTTCGGCGATGACTTTTGGTAAACAAACTATGGTATATCACTCTGCGTTAACCGTTCTACGATCTTCAAGTGCAATAGTCGCAATATGGCCGGTTTTTCCAACGAACTTGGCCACCATCTTCTTTGAAGTGCTTCGAGAACGAACAACTTTAGTCGGCTTTGGTTCGTCTTGAAAGACCCAGATTGTAAAATGTTGTTTGGAATCAGGATCGTAGGCATAGATCCAAGATTCGTCACCACTGATGATGTCGTAGACGTGATTTGATTCTCCTCGGTTGAACCTTTGCAGAGTTTTCTTATACTATTATTGCTAGGATTTCGCCCGAGGAGGTAGTAATGCTTTGTGCTGCTTATGCCATAATAATTCGTAAGTGTTACTAGAAAAAAAAAACTGTGCAAGTGCGAGTTTGACCCGCGCACCGAGGGTTCCCTACAAACTTACCTATGGAAACAGTTCAATTCTCAAATTCAATTAAGATTTTTCCGAATCGCAAGTTTTTATTTTTGTGACGTAACTACAAATTTACAGTTTTCAGATTTTTTCCTATTCTTGTGCTATGAGACCTCACTTCATGCCAAATTTCAGGATTCTAGGTCAACGGGAAGTACCCTATGAATTTTGATTTCCTTGAGAGTGATGGAATCGAAACTATCTTTTAGTTCATTAAGCCCAAATGAAAAACCATAACCATTGTCTTTCTATTGTGTCTCTAATTACGCTACTCACAAAGTTAAATGGAAGTTACACACACATGACTAATGACATATTCAATTCTGCAGAAATGTCGGCCTAAGCATCATATTTTAATAAATTTATCGCTGAAATCTTTCCCAAAGTACATGATGCTGTTGATAAAGCTCTATGAGCAGCGAAACCTGGTTGTTGGAGCACACTACTTCCATGTTTACTAGATGTTTCATCTTGCTCTTCATTCAAAGTGGGGTACAACACACACAGTAACATGTTTTTTGAAGTGAAAACTTCTTTAGCGGCGTTGAGCACTTTTTCTGTAATGGGTATAAAATCTTAAACTCGCGTCAGGACACGTGACCTGATCGAAAAAGCGTAAGACGGCCACCAGTCAAATTTTCTCATTCGATTTTGAACTTAACCTTCAACATTTTATGGTTTAAAATCATTTAAAGAAATTTTTAAATGTTTCCAATCAACTTTGAACCTAATGCTTTAGGGATAAAGCTGACAAATCTATTAAATAAATTGCCACACGCCGCGCGCCGGCGCAGCGCCGCGAAACCTAGTCCTCTGGCTATCTTCATCGTCCTTAAGATTGTGATAGAACCGCGGTCTTTGGGGGATTCGCACCGTGCTAACTACGAAGGCAATTTACGTGCTATTTACAAACGTTACGTACCTGTAGGTATGTTAGTGTAGCTAAAATTCCGTATTTCCTTGCAATTTTATTGATTGACGCATAATGACAAGAGATTCTAAAATCAATAAGACAGTGTTGTCTTTGAGTTTGCAGCTTTCTTAGTATCTAGTAGCTATTAAAAGTACTTGTGAAGGCTTTTAAGATGCAAGCACAATCATGATAATAAAATAAAAAAGGAAATCGTTCAATCGCAATAAGTACCTTCAGAGTATTAAATTGCTAAACATTTTCACTAAGGCGTTTGTTGTTTGGTAAAATAAAGTTCAGTTTATTTAAATCTGCTTTAAAAATAATTTGATTACAAGTATTTACAAGTAAGTTAAAAAGCACGAGTGTTATTGGTATAGGAAACCGATAAATTCTCAGCTAATTCTGTAGTAAGATCGAATGTGACGTTCCTGCTTACGTGCTTACTAAGCGCCTGTGAAAAGATGTATCGCACACATTTTTATGTGCGACAGATTACTTCCACACTTTTAATTACAAATTCTTTAGGCAGGATTCAATGATAACATAACATCCTGTAATCCCCGAAGGCTCAGGCAGGGGTGCACCGAATAGTACACCCACATTTCGCAAGTTATGTTTTAAGTCTTTTTATTCATTTATTTACTTCATTTATTTTTGTAATCACTGGGATTACAAAAATAAATTGTCATTTTTACTTGAATCTGCAAGAAGTTAAGACTTTAGTTTTTAAATGAATGAATTAAACTTGCGGTATCACAACAATCCGCAGTCTAAACTTATGTGTGTAATATCGAAATTGTCATGTTTGTGTACGATAGCGCAATAAATGAATATTGTATTCTACCACATAAATGATAGTACTTTTATACTGATAAAGCAATTGGTGCAAAATTATTCCATAACCATTCCAAAATATCAAACATGCTCAACGTTAATAATCAAGTTTTCACTTCTGCCGGCACTCCCGGAGTGCAACCCGTCTTTTTTTTTTTATTCTTTATAGATTCGCGCTTGACCGCTATCTCACCTGATGGAAAGCGACGATGCGGTCGACGATGGAGCGCGCTTACCTAGTTTTTTAAACAATGATTATTCACCTTTTTTTATAAACTGTTTCCAGAGATGATGAAACATTTTGAAACACTGTTTATAAACAGTGTTTATTAACAAATGTTGCCTAATGTATAAAAGTGATGTTTGATGAAGAGGCAGCACGAAAAAAGAGAGAGAACGCCTGATCATTCTATTGGCATTCGGTAATTCCGTGATGTACACGAATATTTCACATAACTTGTTCCAAGAAATACGTTTATTTTTTTTAAACCCATATAAGTTTTTGAGAAAAAAATTAGACATTCAGAATCTCGATTAAACGTGCAAGGATTCTATGGATGTACTTTTTTATATTTTTAATATATGAGTAGATTATGGAGGACCAAAGTTCACGTAAAATAGTAGATTTTCAGAGGTGTTTACTGGATTAGTTGTCTGGGCCATATCACGACAGTGCATCCCTCGAGGTTGTCGTACTGCTTACATCCCAGGCCTAAGCAAGGATTCCGCTTCACTCCTAGCAGATTATGAGAAATCGTACAACACAGACCCATTTTCCGAACAAACTTTAGAACTCGGCGAGGAACTAATGCGTGAAGTAAGTGATAGCCGCAGAAAAAAATGGATGACACTTGTTACTGATATTGACATGACACACAACAGCAAAAAGGCCTGGAACACTATCCACAAGCTTACTGACAACCCGCCTCAAGCCCAAAACCCGGGCCAGGTGACTGCCAATCAAGTTGCACACCAGCTTCTCCTTAATGGTAAACCACAGCGTCGCTTATCCAGAACCAAAAAGTTGTCTAAAATTGCAATTAATAATACAACCGATATAAGCAAGCCATTTACATTGTCAGACGTGATTTATGGGATAAAAAACTTAAAAAATGGCAAAGCTGCTGGCTTCGACGACATTACTGTCGACCAGTTAAAACACCTTGGACCAGTAGCTGTTTCCTGGATACTTTCCTTCTTCAACGCATGCCTCAAAGCATATAAGATCCCACAACTTTGGAGGCGTGCTAAAGTGATTGCTTTACTTAAACCAGGAAAATGCCCAAAAGACCCTAAAAGTTACCGACCTATATCCCTCTTATGTCACACATTCAAATTATTTGAAAGATTATTGCTAAACCGTCTTACGTCCATAATCGAACCAAATCTTATCCCTGAGCAAGCTGGCTTTAGGCCAGGAAAGTCATGTACCAATCAGACCCTCAAACTGACGCAATTTATTGAAGATGGTTTCGAGGTGAACAATGTCACAGGTGTTGTATTCGTTGACCTTTCGGCAGCCTATGATACAGTCAACATCAAACGTCTCCTACTGAAGGTCGGCGAGCTGACAGGAGATACTGGATTTGTTCATATTCTTAGCTCTATTTTAAATAACCGTCGCTTTCAAGTCCATCTCGGCCAAACCAAAAGCAGGTGGCGCAATCTGAAAAACGGCCTCCCTCAAGGTAGTGTGTTAGCTCCGGCGCTCTTTAATATTTACACAAACGATCAGCCTAGCTCACCGCAAACGCAACGATTTTTATACGCAGACGATCCTGCATTAGCTGCTCAGACACCTACTTTCGAAGAAGCCGAAGAAAAACTGACGGAAGCTCTGGAAGCACTTGGCAAATTCTATGTAGAAAATGCACTACGACCAAACCCCTCCAAGACCCAGTCCTGTGTTTTTCACCTTCGCAACCGTCAGTCAAACAGGGTTTTAAGTATAAGGTGGCAAGGAGTTAATATAGAACACTGCTCTCAACCTCGATATTTGGGCATTACTTTGGATAGGTCCCTGACATTTAAGTCTCACTGCCTAAAAACCAAACAAAAAGTCGGGACTAGAAACAGTATCCTTCGCCGCCTCACATCCAGCACCTGGGGAGCATCACCACAAGTTCTTCGCACTTCAGGTCTATGCCTTTCTTTTTCCGCAGGAGAGTTTGCATGCCCAGTGTGGCATCGTTCCACTCACGCTAGAGAGGTGGACATAGCGCTGAACGATACCTGTCGCATCGTAACGGGATGCTTAAAACCTACCCCTCTTGCAATGTTGTACCCTCTAGCAGGTATAGCTCCTCCAGAAGTTCGCCGCGAGATAGCTAGCCGTATCGAGAAGAGTAAACAGGAACGGGACGGCCGTCACCCCCTGCATAAACATCAACTCATACCTGCACGTTTAAAGAGTCGTAAAAGCTTTATGCGACTTACGACCTCTTCAAAAGACAGTGCAGAGGACGAGAGATGCGCGCTATGGCAGCAGAAGCATCCAACTCCTACACATTTCATCACCCCGTCAGAACATCTCCCCCCTGGATACGAATTGCAGTGGCCAATCTGGAAATCTCTTAACCGACTGCGGACCCAGGTTGGCCGTTGTAAAAACAATTTGGCCAAATGGGGCTTCCTCGACCCATCTCTAACACAGTGCCAGTGTGGAGCCGCTGCACAGGACATGCGTCATTTGCTATGCTGTCCATCCTGCACAACCACCTGCAGTTTTCAGGATCTATACGAGGCCAATAACAGAGCCGTAGAGGTTGCCAAATACTGGTCAGAAAAAATTTAGTTAGAGTACATCGACACGAAAAGAAGAAGACTGGATTAGTTTTACATGTTTATGTTTTGATTTCTATAGAAGACTAGATAATATCCTCAAGACATCTGTGTATCCAAAATATCTGGAGAAAGATGTATAACATCATAATTACGTAAGAGCAGTTTTATAAAAATGTACCTACCTCGAGTTGGCCGCTCCTAAAGAGATCGTGACCTTGAACGCAACGGGCAAAACTAAAGGACACAGGTAGGTTTTAGTCAGTAAGTCTTCAGAACGCCTTCTCGTTCCATTATCGAGCAGGAAAAGTCATTGGATGAATTCCTATCTCAAAAAGAAAAAAATCGATTTCGAAAAAAAAAAAACGCTTTCCAATGTATTCGATCTTAGTTAGTCATCCAGAAATGGATAACAATTCGATTATGCAAAGGGCGATAGTTTTATTTTTTTCGAGGATCCAATTTTACGCAGTGCTTTGTTTTCCAGCGAACTAAATAATTGATGCATATATATAATTTCCCTTCAAAACGTTGTTTACGTCCGATTTTTTATTTTGACATTTCCGCTGCAAAGAAAAACTTGTTTTATTTGTTTTTGCAATAACAATAATAATTGGACGTTTACAAATTAAATGGAGCTGATCATTCTCCTTTGTATTGTTGTCAATGCGACTGAAGACAATAGGAAAGAATGAAAACAAACTGATGTTTATAAACATGTTTAATTAATAACTGAAAATGTACATTATTATTTTAAATACTACAACTTCATACATACATATCCATAACAGGCAGTACATACAGAACAACTATCTTAGAGGTAAGGTTAGAATGTATCACCTTATACACAATTCAGTTAGGAAAACAAACAAGAGGCAGTACATACATTTTGATACATTTTTTTCACATAAAAAAGTTCTGTATAACAGTAATATGTATATGATAATGTCTACTTTCATAACACGAAATGTAGATTTAAGATACCAGCTCTAAATTACAATTAGTCACGTCAAACAGTCAAGTATAATAAATTATTATGCCATTTTGGGATTAATGCGTTTGAATAATTAATCAATAATTTAATTCATTTATTATTTATTTAGACGATATACTTAAACTCTAATTCTTGAAATTAGAGCGATGTTTTGTTTCGGTTTTGGACTAAAGCCCGGTTTCCAACACAAGCGGAGAGACGATTCGAACTATCAACAAGTTATATTTTTTCACATATTGCTGCTTAGCTTTAGACCTAAGTGGAGACATGTGAAAACAATCCCAACTTGTACATCTCTATTTCAGTATATTCTCTACTAAGAGTGAAGAGTCTTTCACTACACTGTGACTTGAGACTTCCTCACTATTGACGTAACTCAACACTTAAAGCACATTGAGCACAAGAATAAGGAGATAATATGCTTAATATTTGCGCACCAGTTACAGGGTAATATTTTACTGTAAATGGCAACACCATTTTTGCTAAAACGATTCTGGTAGAAAACTTTTTATCGTTTTTATCGATATCCATACAGCTCAATGCACAAGACGTCAACTCTACTAAGATGGTACGACGGAGTGAGCTGCGGCCGCGAAAAATGGCAGTACAAAATATAAATTACATAAATATTATAAACATAAACATGTACATCAACAGACGCACATTGACAACTCTTAATTTAAAAAATAACAATGTAAGTCTACACACAGAAACTTAAAACTAAAATATTTTATCGTCTATGACTATTATATACACAATTTACAGTTATTCAAACTACTTCGTCTAATATCAATGAGTGATCCAATGTTTAGTGGAGATTTCGCTTTTGGATTTATTTAGAACAAATAAAATTTACTAAACAAATAATTACAAAGAACGATTATTTATTTAAATGCTTTATTAACAGGTGCAGAAAATTATAATAAAATATACTATGTAACTTTGTATATTAAATCACAAATGACAAAGCAAGACGCTTTTATTTGTAAAATGAATAGATAAACTTCACAATGATTTCATTGAAGACTTGTTTGTGTTCAACAAAAAAACAGTTGTCCATCTAAAATCATTGTTTATCTACTCACTTATACATACACTGCTTCTAAAATGATTTAAAATAATATCAGGTAAATCACTCCAAAGTTTTAACTGAACCAATAGACCCGTTGGTCGGCTAAATGAATGTTAATATTACTTAAGTGCATTTCATTATTTTGCTTCATTATATACTAAAATTTAATTTGCAGATATGTTAGTTTGTTATAAACCGAATTATTATGATAAAGTTAAAAAAGAATAAGTAGAAAATATATTTTAATGTTTTATAAATACGAGATCCGATACAAATCAAACTCTTGTTATCAAAGATAGAAATGTAAATAATAAGTTTCAATAAATAAAGAATATTTTCCTATTTAAAATATCAGTTAAATTGCATATCAATAGATATATCTAGTTAAAATCACCCGTGACGTGCGTTTTTATAGTTAAATGTTTGGGATGGAGTGCCTTAGCTGCGTCGCACGGTTCATGTGGCGAGTCATGCTCGACAACGATCAAGAAAAGCGTAGTCTATACAAAGTATGCGGTCGCGGCTTCGAGTAGAACCCGGACGAAACTGAAGCTATGTAGCAGCATCACCAAGTACGTCAAAACTAGTTCGCGTCCCAAAACGCTCATTGTAACAGTGTTTTAAAGTAATAGAAGGGAAAATCAGATAAATAATAGTGAGATTTGTTTCGAAAAACATGCTGCCATAGAACAAACACATTCAATGAGAGATTTTGGATTCGAACATAATCTAATCACAAAAATGAACAGGAAACCCATTGGAGCATAAATAGTCTGCACAATAATACATACAAATTATTAAAATAAGAATTGAATATTTGAAGCCACGACCGCGAAGTGTATAAGTTTGGTTGAGGTCTGCGCGAGACGAGCCGAGCTCACGTTCGTGTCGTGTCGCTCGAGCTCGGCTCCTCTAGCGTAGAACCACTTTTATGTTTGTGCATATTACATAGTAATGCCCGCAATAAGTTAACATTGGTCGTTCTTACTGAGCCAATCCATCTACAATCAGATCTTTATTCATTAATAATTTCATATCAATATCTAATCTCAACCAAAGAAAAAATTTCAAAAATTAAAATAAATTTTGGTTAAATAGTATATAACATTTGACCTATACATGAATTTACTATAAAGTGAGTATTCATAGCTAATACATAAATAAACAACATTCATCATAATATACACATCAATTTATAATAAAGGAGAACGTAGTCATTCGAATAGTGTAATTTTAGATGAGGATAAATGTGATACAATTCGTTTGTAAGAAATCAAAAGAAACTTGAGAAATATAGATATTTCTCGCAAAATTATCGAAGCTTTTTTACATTGATTGCACATTAGACAATAGTGTTTTTTGTCTAAGTTTTTGCTGGCGATTGAGATCACGGACATTTGAACTGCGGGTTATATTATACCGTTATATTTACACTACGAATGTGTCGACATCCTCACTAATTGACTTGAGCAACATCACCCTACTTTGTATAGCGTAGTGCTGGACGCGGCGATCCATTCAATCGTGGGGTAGTTGTCTGTTACTTGCTGATTAGTTCTTTAAATGCTAAATATCGATATGGATAACTTTAGTAGGTTAATTTCACCCAATTTTTACACCTAAGGTTGGCTCCCAAAATGTAGTTACCTTAACAGCCGCTTAATAACGTTACATTGCGTATTTGAAGAATTTGAGTGAATCAACTACGCCTTAATATCAATTTATAACTACGTACCAAAAATCTGATACGAATATGATTAGGGTATCATAAGAGTGTGTAGTCGTAACAAATCATTTAGATATAAGGGATATATTACGAAGATTGAAAAGGGATAGTTTATAGAGTTTTGTATACAGGAGTAAAAAATCACCTGTAATCTTGAATCCCCAAAAATATTTAACCAAACAATTTTTTCTTTTTTTGTTAATTATATTATTTTGGGGATTCAAAAAACAATTTCAAAGAGTATTTCATAGAAAAAACTTTGAAAACAGATGTCAAAATAAAATAATCGAAAGTGGATTTACCAATTTATGGTCATAAGAAATCATTTGAATAAAAATTGCCAACAGTTACCTAACTCGCATATTATGCTATCTACTTGCGACTCACAATTAATAATTCTGCATCTTAGGTACTTCACAAGTCTAGCGTGGTTATAGAACCAGCCGTTAACATCGCGATACTAATAACGTTGTGTTTTATCGACGTAAGCAATCGCGATTAATATGAGCGATGCTACAGAAAAACTCGAAAAAATGCCGATTCATAAGTCGATAGGATTATGATATCTGATCGTAATGTGCAGCTGCCTCATTGCGATGCTAGCCGAACCGACCGGTAAGTGCCTTCGATCTTACATTCATTTTACCACTGATTAAATCCATCAAATTTTGCGTATGTCATCACTACTGACAGATATCGTATCAACTCGCTCAGCTAGCAGTAATCGCTTTCGACTTATGAATCGAAATAAAATTCGCGAAAAAATTTACTTAACCGTATCTCAGTAAAAGCACTTGAAATGCAGTTACGACAAACCAGTTCGTCAGAGTCAAACTTTTACAAAGGACGTGCGGGTAACTGTATATTTCGGCCACAGGGCACTGAGACGACTGGAGATGGTAGTGTCAAAACTTTCATACAAGCAAGACGCGTCAATGGACGTCCCACCATGTATTTATAACTGCCGAAATTGTGCCAACACATATAATGCGGGCACAAATATGATTAGCAATGGAATCTCTAGTCGCTGAGTTTTGATTCCATGCTTTATAATTCCTGTGATCGAATTCCCGTACCAAGTTGTCAACAGTCAGTCGACTGCAGTTCTAACGAAATGAAACATTAGTAAATCATAATACTTGTGAGTCCGTCGTCTATATTCTGTTGTTCTCCTCTATGGCTTCGATGGGTACTGGCAGCTTCGGTTTTTCGCGGTACAGTGGGTTCTTGCCCTTGATCGGGAAAGGATGTGCCTCCGTGTTGAACACCCACTCGTCTAGCGGCATGAATGAGTCGTCGGCGAATAGCAGGTATAGGTACTGAAATGAAAGAGAAGTTGCTTACTATTTGAAGTTTTGGGTTCGGTAAGAGCTTTGGAGACAAGATTCTTCAACACATGGCGTAACCCATAAGTTGAAGCATGGGGTTACTTTTTTAATTCAAAAATTAAATTTTATCATACATAACAAAAAAAAAAGTGACGAGTGACAGGGCAGAATGGAAGAAAAAAACGTGTTGCGCCGACCCCAAATAACACGGGACAAGGGCAGGAAGATGATGATGATAGCAAAAAAAATCCTATCAATCAATCTCAATTATGGCGACACTTAGGGGAGGCCTATGTCCAACAGTGGACGTCTTTCGGCTGAAATGATGATGATCGCAAATAATTTTTCAAATCCATTCAAAATTAAGTAAGTTAGAAACGTTTCAAATCTAGTGAAAGGAGAAACTGTCAAATAACAGAACAATGAAGCACTGAAATGTGACGTCACCGCATTTCATTTTAGAGTTTAATATAAAAAACTGTGCAAAAAATAAAAATAGCATACAGTTAAAAATTACTATATTGAATGAAAATCGTTTTATAGTTTCAGTATCACTCTGCTGGTTTTTTTTTCCCCATCTATCACACAACGCCGTCTAGTCCCAAGCTAAGCAGAGCTTGTGTTATAGGCACTAGACAACTGATAAACATACTTATATATTTCTAAATACATACATATTATAGATAAATTACACCCAGACACAGAACAAATGATCGTGCTCATCACACAAACATTTGTCCTGGGTGGGAATCGAACCCACGACCTTTGGCAAACTAATCACTAGACCAACAGGCCAGTCTGGTCTGGCCAGGTTTGCATTAGCCGTTATCAGGATGCTGTATGTTTGTTTTTTATTAGTCTACATATTAAGTATAGAGCACTGAACATGACGTACTATTTGCGTCACTGTGACCCAGAAATGTTATTAGGGTCAGGACAATTGATGGACTGGAACTAAATTATTGAGTCAGGAAATGGTGCAGAGCAAGGCTATGGAGGGGAGTAGTATTTTTATAATGGTATGGTTTTAGAGTGGGTCATGAGTACCAAAGAGGAATGAGTGTTTTAAACCTTTTTGTACATTTCATTCATAATTTTCTACAGATTGTTTTTTTTTAATAAGAATTGAGGTAGTTCTATCATAGAAAAAAATTTCTTTTTTTTTAATCTTGACTTTAAATAAGTACCTACATAGATTAATAGAAAATCTATTTGACTTTAATTTTTGTATGGTAACAACAGAAAGTTTTCTCCTGTCTTATTTCTTTCATTTATTTATCATTAGCGACCCGAACCAGCTTCGCACGTTTGTACTAAAATATACGTATAAACTTTCCCTATAAATCACTGTCTATTTTTGAAAACTTCATCTTAATTTTACAATATGTAAACATCCTGTAATGAGCTCGATCACTTGTTCTGTGTCTGGGTGTAATTTATCTATAACATGTATTTAGAAATATATAACTATGTTTATCAGTCGGCTAATACTCATAGCACGAGCTCTGCTTAGTTCGGGACTAGATGGCGTTGTGTGAATGTTTTAAAACTATCAATATTATTATTCTTTACTAGTTTTTGACCGCGGCTTCGCCCGCGTACTTAAAAAAAAAATTAACAATCGGACCAGTACTTTCAGAGATTACCTCCTACAAACTTTACCTCTCTATAATAGTATTAATTATCAATGATAGCAGATGGTGAAGATTTACCTTAAGTGTCTCAGCAAGGAAGAAGCTCTGCTGCACATCGTCGCCCTGCGGGTTCTGATGGTACACGTTCACCAGCCCTGTGTACCCGCCTTCCACGCGGCAATGTTTCTCCAACGCCTGTAATAGGACAAGTGTAAGATTAGTCTCCTTGTGGGAGAGTTAACGGCACAGGGTTAGAGACTACAAATAGTCAATTATGGTTCTTGCTCTATTTGAGGCCAACACTCTTACTCTCACTGTTCTGTACCTGCACACTGTCATCGGTAAACAGCATACCCCATGGAGCCTCCATTATCATTAGGAAGCGGAAAGGGCTGAGGGCCGACCCTTGATGCAAGCCGACAGCCACATTAAAGTTACCGGTAGTGCCTACTATAGACCGGACTCGGGTACAGCATCGGCTGTACATCGTTCGGATCAACTGCACATACTTTCCAGGTACACTTTTCATCTTAAGGGGCCACCATAAAATCCTTGCCTTCATCAAAGTGAAAGCGCCAGGGTAGCCCTGCATATTGCGATTTAAAAAACCAAGTAATTGGGCTGACTTTTAAACACAAATATCTACATGTTGCTTGAATGTCAATTTACTATCTATGATCACTCCGAGATCCCGAATCTCACCAAACTTATAAAAAAAAAAATACTATACATATGTATATTTAGAGCCATACCATTTTTATTACACCAATCCTGTACTCGATTTAAGTCACTTTGAATCGCCACGGAATCGTTCGGAGACATGATTGTTTTGTAAATCTTCAAATCGTCAGCGAATATTAAGAACCTGCAGTTTTTGATTAGAGGACCTATATATTTAATTAACAGCGAGAACAAAATTGGTGCTAGATGGGAGCCTTGCGGTACCCCAGAGTTCGATACATAAGATTGTGATGCATAACCATTCAAAACAACAACCTGTGACCTTTTTTTCTCAGAATTGATCCGTGCACTCCATTAGCTGCTAGTTTTGACAAAAGTAACGAGTGACTCACTTTATCAAAAGCACTGCTAAAGTCTGTGTACACCGCATCTACCTCCAGTCGTTTGACTAGAGATTCAGATATGTCTGACACAAACTGAATCAGATTGTTTTCCACTGAACGCTTTGAAACCATGATGACGAGTTGAATCGAAGTGATATGTGAAAAACATAACACTCCTTTTTTGGGCAGTCGTGTAATTAAAGGACAGATAAGTGATCCAAATATTTTAGGAAAACATGACAGTATTAAAATTGGACGATAATTCTTTACGTCTGCAGGATCAACTTTTTTATAGATAGGCACAATTTTAGTTTTGTTGCTGTTTCCACACCTCAGGAAATATGCCTGCCAATTAATGATTGAAAATAATGGTTAAAGGAAATGCCAGTGTCTTGCATGTTACGGTCGCAAATCATATTCATATCAAACGTCTTCTAGCAAATGGGGCCACTTTGTTACAATGAAATTAGACTGTCTGTCTATCCCTTATATCTGGACCCGCTGGATATAAGTGATACAGTATCGGTCATGATGTCGAGCCTTGGAGCACCGGGAAGGCCATGTGTAGCAGTGTTAGACATGCTGCACCGACAAATAAGTATTTTGGAATGAAGAAGAAGTGCAAAGTTATGAAGATGATGATGACGCTATGAGGTTATACCTGAACGCCTTCCCAGCCCCAGTCGCGGTACCGCTGCTGCTTGGTTAGTCTCCACATGATGAAGTAGCTCTCGAATGTCTCCGGCCGCAGTAGGTATACCTTCTCGTTACTCTTCTGTGCCCGCGCCTCTACCGCGTTCGAAAATCTGAAAAGAACATCCATACTATCATTATACCAAGCTGCCTGGAAGAAATTGCCGAATGAGATAAGGCTGCCGATTGTATGTTTTTTTATTATTAGGTTTCCTTTTATAAATCTGTAATCTTGGTGTGTAATAAAGAATATATAAAAAAAAACACCAATATTACAAATGCGAAAATAACTTTGTCCGACTGTTTTTTACTGGGAACAGATTCCCTTGGTATTTTAGACGTACTACGGAAAAGAGTGTAAAACCCTGCAAAACTTTCATTGAAAAAGGAGGATCCTTCGTCTAGATCTAGACGGATGTTATGTCTGATCTAGGCAACTGGCCGATAGATGATTTCGGGCTGTTGTGTATGTTCAAATCGCGCGGAGAACTCTAATTGCGCGATGCAGGATTACATAGTTTTTAGTTCCTTTGTAGCACCATAGATGTCGCTACAGTATAACTTCCGATTATGACGCGGGCGAACTGAACTAGCAGAACCTAGAAGATATTTTTTTATATTATTGATAGGCTCGCGTTTGACCACTATCACCTGATGGTAAGCAAAGATGTGGTCGCGATGGAGCTCGCTTGCCTGGAAGAGTTCCCCAGGTTCTAGCTATCAGAAACTCCGGCGGGGAATTCCGCACCTTAGTTAGCTGTACCCACAATGAATGTGTTCCTAAAACGTTTTACGTATGGGTGGAATGTCCACCATGTACCGGTAAACCCGGGACCCTGGGACGAAGGCAAAGAAGGAACAGGAGTGGGTTTTTAGTCAGTAAAAGTCTGACACTGTCTCCCGCTCCGCCCGGAATTTGTCATTAGATGATTTTCTCAACTAAAAAAATAAAAAATACCATGTACCGGTGGCGCATCGTCGTAAGTCTGATGATGGACCGGGTTTGACGGAAATAAAGTTACGCAATTTTGATGTACACTTCCCGAAACGCAACCAATAGAAAACCGACAGGCTAGCAACTTGTAAAAACTTGCCAGATAATGATCAAAATGTTTTAAAAGAAAAAAAAACTTCCCTTTTTTAAATGCTCTATACACAAGTAAATAACTGTTCAAAGGTGGTTTTAATTCTATGTTATCAATAAAAAATGCTCGCGTTGTTTGTACGAGCATGTGAGTATGCTATCGGTCGCCATGGAAAATGAATATTACAACAGTGAAATAGAAAATTCATAATAAACTAGCGACACGCCCTAGCTTCGCACGGGTGTTAAAAATCTTCGAAATTCCTGGCTCTTTTTTGCTATAAATATGCATGTATTATTCATCTATATCTTTCTCATAAATTATTCTGTCTATTTATTCTGTTTTTAAGTTGTTAAATCATGTAATGACTTCAGCCGCTCTAAGGCGGTGCGGGAGGTCGTGTCAGACTCTTACAGACTAAAACCACACCTATGTTCCCTCAGTTGTCCTTTGCGTCCCAGGACCATGGTAGTAGTGGTGGTGGCCCTTTAGAAGTCGACCCAAGACTGTCTATTATTGAAAACCGCATGCAAATCTGTTCGGAAGTTTCTGTCTCGGTCAATTTCGAATAGATAGACAGACAGACAGTTGCGGTGAGGGACTTTTCACATAGTGTAGTCACACTTAAATATTTATTGGTCTCAGTTTGTTGAGAATGTAATAACAGTATTAAATAATAGCCACTATAATTTTATTAGCCTTGCGCAATTGCATTCGCATTATTTACGGTATGTTTCTACTTCACGCATTTTTATGCCATATATTTAATACAAGTACGTTATGTACTAATGAAATATGTATTATGTAGTAAAAAAAGGGGCCAGCAGGGTCGAAGCCTACTGGGGCCAAGGGTTTGTTTCTAAAAAGAAATTCGGCCTGGGACGGAAGCAAAGAAGGAAGAGGAGTGGGTTTTTAGTCAGTTAAAGTCTGACACGCCCTCTCACTCCACCCAAAAGCGGAGGATGTCATTGGATGATTTACCCAGCTACAAAAAAAAAAAATAGTATTTGTGTGTATAGCGGCAAAAAATTACATCATCTGTAGAAATTTCAACTGTCTGGCTATCACGATTCGTGGGATAGAGCGTGTTGACAGACAAACGGACAGCGGAGTGATAGCAACCGGGTCTCGTTTATACCCTATTGGTACGAAAAAAAAGCAATGTCTCTGGTGGATCTTTTTTTTCAGCAGTAATGGGAAATCTTCATAGACGCAGACAGTGCAGTCGAGGGCAGTGTCAGACCCTACTGACTAAAACCACACTCCTGCCTTAAATTTAAACAGTAGACCGTCCCCTTCTTCCGTGCCCTTGTTTGTTGATTATACATTTTTTGCTCCTGGGCAACGTGCAAATGGCGTCACTCCAGAGAACGTATCAACGGTAACAATAAATCTCATCAGAAGTCCTGGGTTGAGAAGCCATTAGCCCGAAGCATGTCTGTTAGTTAGTTACTAGTGAGCACATTACCTGAAGGCCTCAGGTCCGAGCTTGGTGTCGGAGCGCGCGTAGCTCTCGTGGCAGGTGTTGGTCAGCTTGTGCGCCACGTCCATGTAGCGCTCCGACATCGAGTTGTCCAGCGTCGTCGATGCCAACGCGAACATACCACCTGCAAACAAGTTGATATGGTTTTAGTTCATCTAAAATAATATTATAGTAACTGAGGGCCGAAACTGTGTAAAACGTCGCGCGTGTCCACGCGGACGGTGTGCATGTAGTCGTGTCGATAGACAACGTAATATATTATTAATTGTGTTGCAACAGAACTCTGCTTCCGCTTCCGCTTCTGCAGAAATTCCGCAAGCTTTTTCACTTCCGTTTCTGGTTCCGCAAACTTTGTAACAGAAGAATACAATACAAGGGGTAAGGGGCCCGTAGACGACTGGACACGAGGGAAAAGCGTGGAGGGGAGGATTTTGATTTTTTTTTTTGTTAATTCTGCGCATCACCGCGCCTTAGCGTAAGCGCTTAAATCTTCAGCTGTTTTTTCTTATGCTTATTTATATGTTTTGTTCTTCTGTTGCCAATAACCTTGTATATGCTACATAAAGGTGTAGGAAAAATGTCACAGAAGCGTACTTGCGATATCATTGGGCGGTAAGACATTTATCAGTAAAAACATATTTGGTATGTCTTCAAATTCTACGTCGCTGATCTAAATACCGACTAAGTCTCAGTTCGGTAGTTAGATCGAACTACTAGTAAAGGCCAAATGCCGTCTACAGCAAAATATTTAGGTGATAATATTCAGTGTAGCTGTCTTCCAAGGTTTCACCCGCATCTTAGGTTACTGTTCAAAAAGCGAAAAACAAAAAAAAAAACTGAGACATGATAAAAAGAAGTGCATTTATTTTTTTATTATTACATTGATAGGTCTACACTTGACTACTCCCATACTTGACAGTAAGCAATGGTCTGGGCCTCAAGTTTGCTATTATAATAGTTTCAGAATGGTCTATCATTGATTTCATAATTGTTGGTTTTGACAAGTACTAATATAATGGCGTCATTATAACTTTCCAATATCAACCATTGACACTCCATTGAAAGAAATAGCACAGAATGGTAATCTCGTACATAATGATAAATTCATGTCTGACGCATGCGGTAATCTGCTAAAATTTGGACAGTTCCTTTGATCAGTTACCTACCATTAGAACGTCACTGTGTAGTCGTTGCTTTTAATTCATTACAAGACAGCTCGTACCACGATTCTATTACGAGACCACAGATCGGCCATTATGAATTAACAGATTACGAACTTTTAGCAAAATGACAATGGAGTCGTGTTGGAATGACGAATTCATAAAAATGGCAGACATAGATGGAGCACGCTACGCCTAGAAGGTTAGAAATAACCTATTTATGTAAAGTTACAAACAACGAGAACAGTAAGTACTTATAATAGGTCTTTACCTATGAAATTGCCGTTTTTTAAAACGGGTTTAAAGTGTTATATCTTTGGATTGACTTGGAATTATAACTCATTAGGTACGGTACGGTACTTCGGTACGTTATTCTGCTTTCCAAATTAGGTATTTATTGGTTTCTTTGTGTTTAGCATTTTCTGTAATATCGCAACTATATAACCATGAAAGCTAATTAAAAAAAAAGTTTTCTCATATTAAGAGTTTCAACGTAGAAACTATGTATTTCAAAGGGCAAGCAATATCAATGACGTATACCTACCATTCTTCTAACAAAAAAACTGTGTTCTTGGTTTAATAGCTTTCGTTTTGGAAATTTTGTCTTGTAGTCGCTCTGAGAAGAAAAGTTATTCGTGAGATAAAATTTCCCACGTGAAAGTGATTGAAACAAAAATAGACATCCCATTCATTAGCTGTTTTAAGTCCGTATCAATATTGCATACCGCTTGAGACACGTTGTTTCCACGGTAGACTGGCCTGTTGGTCTAGTGGTTAGAGACCCTGACTGCTATGCTGGAGGTCGTGGGTTCGATTCCTACCCAGGACAAATGTTTGTGTGATAAGCACGATCGTTTGTTGTGTCTGGGTGAAATTTATCTATAATATGTATGTATTTAGAAATAATTAAGTATGTTTATCAGTTGTCTAGTACTTATAACACAAGCTCTGCTTAGCTTGAGACTAGATGGCATTGTGTGATAGTTGTGGAATATTTTATTATATTAACTCATATTAAAAAATAATGCGAGTTCATACAAAAATGGTTATAAGTACTGCGATATTACAGAAAATACAAAACACAAAGAAACCAATAAATACCTAATTTCGAAAAAAAGTATAAAGTACCTTTATTATAAAGTTTATTTGAACTTATAATTCCAAGTCAATCCAAAGATTTAACACTTCAAAGCAACCCGTTTTAAAAAACGGCAATTTCATAGGTATTATTTATATTAGGACCTATTATGTATCAATTACTTAGTCATTAAAGCACTTTAAGGAAAATATCGGCTTTATGGAGCGTTGACTATCGCTTTGATGTGCGTCATATTTATGACGTAGGTACTGAAATTAAAATCTCCATGAACCAATGACTCAACAAGAAAAATATCAGTTACTCACCAGCAAAACAAGACAAATGATCCATCTTTTCTTCAATAATCCTTCCATACTTGAGTTCAGCGAGATAGGCCAGGCCCGAGGGTGAGACGCGCAACATTTTGTCTAGAGCAGCTTGCATTGCCGTGTCGAACATGATGCGGGCCTGCTCGTCTGAGCCGCCTGATGCAATCCACGCCTTCAACAGGTACTCGTAGAAGGAGTCGCCCAGAGCGCCCAGAGACATGTGCCCTAAGGGGAAAATAAAATAAGAGTTATTCAAACGAATACAGAACAAAAAATCTGGACTGTTGGTCTTAGTGTTAATGGCCCTGACTGCTGTGCCGGAGGTCGTTGATTCGATTCTCAACCAAGACAAATGTTTGTACTGTGATGAGCACAATCATTTATTCTGTGTCTGGGTGTAATTTATACATATATCTTCTTCTTTTCGAATCAATGGAAAACCCGTTAAACTGTTTCGGCCCAATAGGTGGCTACGTTAACTGAAGCATCGATGGCACTCATTAAATCCTCCAAAGTGCAGGTGTATGGGCACTTAGGGCACTCTAACCTGTGGCTCATGTTTTGAACAGGGGCACCTCACTCACATTTAGTATCCGACAGGTCTATAAATCCCCATTTCGCCAAGTTGTCTTTGCAGCGGCCTACCTGGGTGCGCCACCGATTTAGTGCTTTGTATATAATATGCATGTGTTAATTACAAATTTAATAAGTATGTTTATCATACTCATAGCACAAACTCTGTTTAAGACTAGATGCCGTTGTGTGAAAGCTGTAGAATATTATTATTATTAATAGTACAGAATCAAAATGGTTGATTTGGATTATCCTAATTGTGGGAAATCATCAAATGGCATCTCCCGCTCCTCTCACTTCATCCAGAGCGCTTCATGTCAGGATTTTACTGACGAAAACCCGCCTGTGTTCTTTCAGTTGCTCTTTGCGTTCTAGGGCCGCGGAAACTCTTTCGAGAAAACCTACGGGCCATTCAATTAATGCTGAGATCATTAGCATTACTTTGAACGATATAAGACAACACTTCTTAGTGTTTTAGCTGAGAAGTGGCGCAACAAACTTCTCTGTCCGTTTAGTTACGAAGGTAGTAATTTTCAGGCATATTCTAGTTAGGCTATTGAAGTAAAAAACACTGGTCAACCATAAGTTATTTTACGGTCATATCATTATCATTGCTGAAAGGGAAGTTATGCTGTCCTACCACTACCATATTTCACTAAGTACGTAATGTCCCATAAAAATATAATAGCGGGTAATCCCGCATGCTACAAATATTTTGTATGGCCTACAGATAGTTATTCCGGGTCTGGGTGTCTTGTGTATGTGAGATTACATGTTTGTGAACGCGCCTACGATACGAAGGAACTTAGGAGTGATTTTACTTAGTAAAAGTTTAATAAGTCCTCTTGCTCCACTCTAGAGCGATGATGACGATTTCTTACATAAAAAACCCCGACACAGAAGCAATTTCTAGTGTAGGCACGTGTAGAACAAAGTTAAAAAAAAAAAACATAAGTACCAACAGTAACTAACACACATCTACGAGTCTCTGACAAAGTATAAAAAGATTTAATTTATTTATTTATTTAATCATAGGCGAACCAACAGCTATAACAAAAGAATAACAATAGTATAAGAGACATTGAGCCAATTACAGGTTCCCACGGGTAGAAACAGGTAAAGTAATAGATAACTTACGATCACTAATAGGCACGATAAAAAAAGAACATAATTAAACATCCCTTAAGTAAAATTAGCACTATGCATTTTTGAAAAAGTCCGCATTCAGCTGAGAGCGTGCCGAATAGGTTTTAATAGTAAACGGGTCAAAAGAGAACTCTTTACAAAGAACATTAAAGTCCTTAATCTAATTTATGTTGGAATTTCAGTAATATTCACAGATATCTCAATTTTATCACCACTATTATTCTTTAATCCTACTAATATATAAAGTATTTGCATCGACCCTATTAAGACATATAACTGCGAAAATTGATGAGAACCAGCCTACAGAACAAGCGGGATTCAGGAAAAAATTCTCAACCGTTGATCACATATATACACTAAAAATAATAATCGAACGGTTTACGGAATATGACCTTCCCTTATATGTTCCTTTTATAGATTAATCTAAAGCCTTTGATACCATTTCACATGATTCTATATGGCGAGCTTTAAGCGAGCAAGGATTAGAGCACGACTACATAGACCTTATCAAAGCGATTTACTTGACAAGTACTACAAGAGTGTGTCTAAACACAAGAGAACCACAATTCCAAGTTGAGAGGGAAGTAAAGCAAGATCTGCTTTCCCCAAAGCTTTTCATCGCGGTCCTAGAGTCCATCTTCCGAAATCTTGATTGGAGGGATATGGGAATAAATATGAATGGGAAGAACCGCTCACACCTCAGATTTGCAGACAGCATGGTATAACTGTCAGAAGAGCCGTATAAATTGAACTACATGATAGATTCTCTTAGCCTCCATAGTGAGACCGCTGGGCTGCAAATCAACTGGGACAAAACCAAGATTATGACTAATTCTGAACAAATACCGATACCCGAGATTTCTCTCTCAGGAGCCCTGACCACCGGTAGCTGGACCCTGTTCCTGATGCCGGTGGGCTACTGCTATTTTTAAATGTTTTTTTTTTTAAATTTTTTATTGAAATATTTAAAAATATAATTTATATGATATATAAATGAATAAATGGAATAATAATAATACCATGTTATTTAAAACATGTTTAAGAAATATTCAAAGTATCAAAAATATGTATAGGAAATAAATAATAGATTATTCTTTAATCAATGTTTACTCGATTTCCTTCCCTGTTTCCAATTAATTTATCAACCACATATTATTGTCCTGTTATTAATTTATTTGTAATTTTTTACGTGCCGGTATTCATCACGATAATTTTGTCCATAATTGCACAGACAAAACCTTCGGTTTCCCCAAAGAGGTCACTGAAACGCACCCAGGCTACGGACGCCAATTGGTCTACATCCGAAATGGAAAAAGCGTCCGTAAAGTTGCTTGCTCTGCCATACTTCTCTGCGATCGTTAGTATCAAGCACTACCGGTTTGCGCCAGTTCGTTAGCCAGGAAGAGGCGAGTTCTTTGTCTACTGCCACTACATCTCGATGCATACCCACGTCACGGCATCTAGGAAATATTCCCTGAGACTGCATACCACGCGGTTGTGTAGGGTCTAAGCATTAAAAAAACCTCGACCCTCACACTTCCGCGGGATGCATTCGGTATGCAGTCAGCAGTGTGCGGACCCTCCTATCCAGGGCGTAAAGTTCCGTTTGAGTCCATTTGAGTTAGCCGAAAGAGTACATCAATACTGACATGACCTAACCGTTGAAGGCGCGCACCTTGTTTCCGCCTGAAAGAAGGCTATTGAATACCTTCTTACTTTTTTATTATTATACTAGTAGTCAACATCAAAATTTCTGATGTAAAATGAACCTGACCCTAACTTTGAACTAAGTATCTGTAAAACATGGAAAATTTAGATGTGCCAATATATTGCTAGGTGAGCGATATATTGTGTTCATCCTGTGTTAGGGATCCTAAATGAATAATCCTGTTGCCATTGATTGGGCACAAATCCAGAAGCCCACGCTTCTAAGGAATTCCTAATAGAAGAACTTACTACCACTGCCCCACGCACAACAGTTGCGCTTGCAACCACTTGGCACTAGGCCAACGAGTCACTTAAAACATTTACAAATGGTACTCAAAAGTAATATTGTTCAATGGAACTGTTTAAAATAGCCTTGTTACGTCCATTGATTAATTCAAGAGATTAAACTAGCCGCGTAGTACTAATCTTTATCTATTAAAAAAATTGAAGTGTATTAATGCATACTATGAAAGTATATTCGATACCAAAATTTAGATGGCAATATTAAAAAAAAATCGTCTGTCTGTCTGTTTGTTCCGGCTAATTTCTGAATCGATTGAATTATTCGGACGGGACTTTCACAGTTAGATAAGTGATGTTATAAGGAATAACACCTAGGCTACTTTTATTTTAGAAAAACAATTCGGGTTTCGCGTATAAAAAAACTTCTTGTAATTGTGACCAAATGGCACTCAAGGCAAAGCACAATGGTGCTTTGCCTTGAGTCTGACGCGGAAAAAGTTGCGAGCACCTGCTAAATTTATGTCCCACTGCTGGCAAAGCTCCCTCTCCCTTTTCCTCACACGCAGAAGATAGACTCTTCTGCCTTTACGGGCCAGTCCCTCTGGTATGAAAGTTCATTTCTCCACCTTCGTCCTGGCCGGTCGCGATGGTGCGTAACACTTAATGGGACCCAATCCGTGAGACTCTCTTAGCCCACAGCTCGTCTGATATGCGTATATCAAATAATTGTTGATGTTTCAACTTGACTCCAAATGATCCTATTGCCTTCACATCCGACTACTCCATTCGCAGTAAGACTGGCCATTTAAAAAACCTTTTTCACTGTCAGTTTAACCGATTTTGACTTTTATTCTTTAGGCATAAGGATAGTATACAAAATAAAAAACCGGGCAAGTGCGAGTCGGACTCGCGCACTGAGGGTTCCGTAAAATTGACCTATGAAAACAGTTCAATTCCGGAATTGATTTACGAAGATTTTTTTCGAATAACAAAAAAGTTTTTTTTGTGAACTGACTACCAATTTACAGCTTTCAGATTTTTTCCTATACTTGTGCTATGCGACCTTGCTTAATGCCAAATATCAGAATTCTGGGTCAACGTGATGTAACCCTATGATTTTTGATTCCCATGAGAGCGTCGAAATAAACGTTTCTTTTTCCACATAAACGGCCGTATCTATTTTTTTCGTTATCCTAGAAGTTAAATTTTTTTCACAGCTTCAAGGGACCGCAGACCTGAGTATATGGTTTTAATTTCAACTCGATACCTCCACGCATTCCCGAGATAAAGGGTCTTCTTCTCAACACAAAAACAGACAGATGGATGGACAACAAAGTGATCCTATAAGGGTTGCGTTTTTCCTTTTGAAGAACCCTAAAAAAGTGGTTACAATACAAACCAACGCAATAGAAGTCAAAACGGGTTGAACGGACAGTGAACAAGGTTTGTTTGAATGCCTAACCTTAATGCGAATGGAGTATAGTGGTCAGCACGGATCTATTCAAACGGTCATATAAAGGTTAAAGGGTCTCATGTAGAAACCAGTTCACGAATCAATGGGCCTTGTAAGAACTATCCGACCTTGATGCTATTTGGATAATGTTCAGTTAATCGATAAATTACCTACATCAATACAGAGTAATCTCATCAATTGGTTACCCCAGCGGAACAAGACGACAAACTAAATTATGGCCGGGCAAATTGTATCAGGGCCGTCCATCTTACATTTAAGTGATCTTCAAAAAGGCGAGAATTTAGGCACTTGTCCTTTTTGGTTGTTAGGCTCTAGCTTGACTACCTACCTGATGGAAAGCGACAATGTTGGCGACGTTGAAGTACGCTTGTCTAGAAGTAACCTATTCACTCTTGACTTAAAGAACCTCAGGTTGTAGACAATCATGAGGAAACACAGACTCCAGCAGGGAATTCCACTCTTTTACTGTACGCACAATTAATGTGTTTCCAAAACGTTTTGTTCGTATGGGTGGGATCAAATAACTCCTACCGCTGTGGGTGGAATGAGTTGGAGTACCAGACTTTTACTGACAAACTCGTAGCCTGTTTGACACTGTTTGTCAAACAGTCTACGTGTTTGTCAGTTTTAAAGCTGCATACTCTAAATTAATTTGACAAACACGTAGAAATTAACACACAGTTTAATCGTTTACAGGGTGTTTAATTTACTATACGTCTTTCTTTCAAGAAATCCAAAGGTTAAACTGGTAAAATACGCAAAGTTCACTATTCATTGCGGCATTCATGTGACGTCATCGCCGTTACAGCACTACAATACAGCAATGAATACTTTTCCTGAATTGTGTAATTGTTCGTTAAATTATTGAATACCTGTCTATGTTCTGTCAACGATTGCATCACTGCTTACCATCAGGTGGGATCGCAGTCAAGCACTAGTTTATATGAGATTTAAAAAAAAATATATATATTTTGATTAATGATATAGAATATTCTATGTAATTTTGGCTTTGTCCGGACTTATCCCCAGTCCTAACTCACCCGGTCCGTATGTGTATAGCTAGAAGGCGCATAAGTACTGATGATGAAAAAAGCGCTTGCATGGTTTGTATTTATTTTTATTCAGTCATCATTGCAAATAAATAACTACTTATTAATTTTTACGGAATTTAAGTAGGTAGGTCATTTTTTTTTAAATATCAAGGTCAAAATTGATATGTGATAAGTATTTATTTTATACATGTATATAACTGTACCCTTGCAGCTACAAGGATTTAAAAAAAGGGTGAGTTAGTTCTGGGGATGAGTACGAACTAAGCCGTTATTTTTCTGGGCGCGATACTATTATTATTTCGCAATTCCCTTATTTTAATTGCTCACATAATTTGTTTACAGTTTGAATTTAATGATGACGTCAATACCGTTACAAGTAAACCGGTGGTAATAAATAAATACATTTGTTTAATTAGATAAGCTTACAGTCAATAAACTTGTTTTAAGTTAAATTGTGTCAATTCAATCAAACCATTTAAATGATCATAAACAAGTTTAGAGTAGGTATTATTAAAAGCAACATCGTGATAACTATTGCTATCCGCCGAGACAGAATTCGTGCGTTCATTAGGCGTCGTTCACACCGCCCCACACAGTAATTCAGCGTTGCAAGCAAGCACTAAGGCTCTTCACCCACTACGACTTTTTGTAGCGATGCTGTCGCGCGTTTCGTAAGCGCACGACAGCATCGCTACTAACGCGCGTTAGTCGCATTTGCAAGCGCTATAGAAAAAATGCCAACGCGCTACTAATGCGCTACAGCATCGCGATTGTATCAATGCGAACGCGCTACAGCATCGCTACAAAAAGTCGCCGTGGGCGAGGGCCTTAACAGCCGTTAAGATGTTGTTCACACTGCCTCGAATTATGCAACCAGGCCCGGGCTGCAGTTATTGGCTCGGCGTGCATGTAGCTCAGGCTGTATGTAAAAGAAACTGAAACCCGTCTAGAACTATGCTGACGCTCAATCTTAGATGGATGCATGATTTGTCTCTATACGTCTGACTTATATATCTATCCCGTCAAAAAATGTTAAAATTAAATCCATCAAAAATATTAACCCTATTATACAATTCAGCTATAAAAGCAATACACCCATAAAGATTGTGTATTATTTGATGTTTGTTGTACTTAACCATACTTGGGTACTCCGACTGGAAATTGTACCAGGGATTCATGAAAACTGAAGAGCATTTAGGCGACCAAATAAGCAGAATGAAAGAACTCACTTTGTCCCCATTGTCCGGTACGTGGGTTGATGAAGTTCGGGTACAGATCACCTGGTTTGTCGATGTTGTTCAACACTTCGCGGATGCGGTTCACCTTCTGTCTGTAGACTGGAAGCAGAAGAATTGTAAATATTTTTAAATAGTAAAATCGGTTTCTTTGAAAGAGAAATGCCTGGATCCCTAGACTTCGCGCGCTTAGAAATAGTGACCTAATTAAAAAAAAAAAATAGTTAAATGGCGAAAAAATATAAAATATTCGGCTAAGTTTTAAAAATATGTGTATTTTAATAGTTTTATATCATAATTCAATTATTTACTCAGATCATACTTGATAAAAAAAAAAAGTGAATAAGTAAACTTCTATGCGGGGGACAATGGCCGATACAAAAAAGACCGAAATATTCGGCCAAATTGGTCACTGTTTTAAGCTAGAACTAAATTAGACCGACGCACACGTGTAACACGCCTGATTTGTACGTAAAACTTCGCGTGGCGTGGATCAAGTGTAGCTCTGCAAGTCTAGTTTCCATATAAAATGTATGGAGACCGAAGCGTCCAGATCGGCGTGTTTGGCACACGTGTGCGTATTGTAGTTCTACCTTTAAATATGGGTCTATACAAATGTTGAATTCAGAATCAGATAGTTTTATGAATAAAAGTCAAAAAAACAAATTTTTTAATCATGTCACTATATTTCTAAGCGTGCGTATTAACTGCATCTGGTAAGGTTGCAAGTCGATTCCAACATAATTGGGAAAGGTAAATGCAGATAATGCTGACTTTAAAAAAGACAGGACTTTGGATTAAGCTCAAAATACGAGTATGTGCAGCGTATCATCGTCTTCGTTAACCTACTCACAAAAGTAAGTAGTAGTAGTAAAATACTCCACAAGTCCACAGTCGGACACAGTTACGATATACTTTATTAAAGACAACATTCTAAGCAGTCTGAGTACACAAATTCCTAATACAAACCACAATAACCAATCAAAAAGTGCCTTAAGTACACATTATCCGTTTCAAAATCACGACCACGCTCCATGGAGTATATTTTAAAAATATACATATTTTACAAAAGAAAAGACTAAAGCGCGAAGAGCGTCGCGCGTCGGACGCTTGAAGAGGGAATGATGAATGGCTGTTAATAATATTGGAGTATGACAAATGTGCTTACTATCACGGCCCGTGACGTCACTGAGGTAGGTGAACTCTAGATGGAGAGTCCCCAGCTCGGAGAGGATGCTGTTGGGTCCCGCCCAGTGGTACTGACGACTTGCCTGTCAAATTAAATGATTATTTTAATGATTTGGCGTAGAATTTGCGGTTGTGGAAAGAAAACAAAAGAAAATTATTTATTAATTAAATTATATCATGATGACACCCTTACAGACGCATCCAATGCGATGTTATAATTAACATTTAAAATATACAAGGTGTTAAAAAATTTACTTTAAGTTTTTCGAGGGGACATTGTACTCCTCATTATGAACAACTTTTACTATGGGACCAAACCTGAAACCGCGAAAAAAATCAGCTGCTCCATACATTTTGACGAGTTATGCGAACATAAACGTAAGGAATAGCTGATTTTTTTTTTCGCGATTTCAAGTTTGGTCCCATAGTAAAAGTTGTTCATAATGAGGAGTACAATGCCCCCTCGAAATTCTTAAAGTTAATTTTTTAACACCTTATATAATTCTTATTCGTAATCGTTAAGATTATTGAAAACAGAAATAATAATTACATAAAAAAATTAATGATTTGATTTTTGATTTTGGAACTTATGTCAATGTGTAAATATTGAAGATGTTGATTTAGAGATTGAGTATTAATTTGAGATTGAGAATTATTTGAGATTGAGTGAATGCATGCCTAACGCTTTATATTATATAAGGTACATTTTATATTTAACAGTAAGATACTCAGACGTATACAATAAAAATTAAATATTTTTATGTCCGTAGATAAAATTAATGCACGCTTCTACATATTATGTACGTGTTTTTAATATCACACGAACAAGAAAATTAATGTCGCGTGTCCAAATCCTATTAGATTTTAGCTCTGTGACGACTCCATTTCAAATATCTATTTATATAAGTACTTTTTTTAATCTTTGCCCCACATTAAGAATTAACAAATATTGGTTCCGTGTGGGAATCGAATCTGCGACACGCAGCGCAGCAGCCAATCGCTGTAACACTGCGCCAAACGAGCCGTCACGATACAAAAAATATTTAATAATAACACAATTATTTATTATCATAAGGATTTCAGTCCCAAATAAACAATTATTATTACATATTCCGATATTTCTTAAAAGCATAAATAGAGTTCACCACGAGGTCGGCTAATTAGCGGAACCTGCCAACTAGGTTTTCAGGATATTGCATTTATTGTAACCATCCTGTATTAGCGTCATCGTTTCACGGAAATTGGATCTTTGATTAAGTTAACATATAGCACGGATAACAATTTTCTTAGGTAACATATAGTGTACATGACTTATTTCCCAAATATTGAGAAGAGGATTATATGACCGTTATAGAATTTGAAACCATGTGCCCCAAACCGGTTTCATTAAAGGCAATAAATGTGAAGATGGTTTTAGACCATTGGAAGATTGAATTAAAATTAAAAGGCAAATTTCTTTTCTTTTTTTCAAATAAATTAAACGTATTTCTTTTTTAGAATAATAGGACACACCAGGTATAAGCTAATATAATATATTCAAC
Source organism: Mythimna vitellina (assembly GCA_949316375.1). Classification (NCBI taxonomy): domain Eukaryota; kingdom Metazoa; phylum Arthropoda; class Insecta; order Lepidoptera; family Noctuidae; genus Mythimna; species Mythimna vitellina. Next base: position 7,439,341 of record OX438686.1, read on the forward strand.
TTTTGGACACCTATTCTGTATAACCTTGAATTTATTTCTGAAGCATAGTAAATTGTACTAAATTCTGTTACTGTATGGCGTTGTTAGATGACACTACTTTTTTGAATCGCAGTATGGTTTCACTACCGAGCATTCATAGGGTCTCAACCGAATTTTGATTATTATGTCTAGATTGTAATGATTTTATTTTGTTAAAGTTTTTGTTTTAGAGACATTGGTTTTATTAATTTTATTTATAAATAATAAAAAATATTTTATTTCAGACAAAAAAGTCCATAAAAGTGGTTATTAACAAGAAATTAACTTATAACTAATGTTAGTAATATTCCAGTATTATTATTTATTATTTTCTGTATCCGGCTCGAATGGTCCTTCGAGCCGGATACAGAACGCTGAGCAAATTTGGTAAGTGTGAAAATACATCGTATCATATTGTACGGAACGGGCATCTTTAGCTGCGTGGTAGATATTTTAATCAAATGATCGTAGTCAATCTACTTTTAATGTGCGTGGGTAGACAAAATATATGAATAAAATCCATAAATTAGCAGGTTCCACGAAGGACGGCCGGCCCTACGATAATTATGTTATAGGCATTTATTCCACGCATTAAATGTGTCAGCTTGAATCGCTATTTAAGATTCTACGACACTATTCATCATAAATGTGTCTAATTACCGATAAAGGTCTCTTTAATTACTAGTCATTTAAGTACGCGTGGGGTTTTATAAGCAGCTTGAATAATGCACAATAATAAATTAATTTGACAAGACAAACGAGCGACAATGACTGAGACGCGGTATGTTTGCACTATATACTTACCGATACTTTTGTGTTGGTACAGATGGTCGCGCAATTAATTTAATTGCATCTTGCAAAAAAAATACACAAGAATACCCGCTTCCTGTTCGCACTTGAATGTGAAATACGATTCGAATAATTTTGTGTGTGCGCATGAACCTTTCTATCATCGGACAACCCATCATACGGCGAGTGTGCACCCTTATGTTGTTAACACCTCTGCGGACCTTCATTCCTTACATTGGAGGATTGGAACAATTTGGCAGAAGCGGCTTTCCCGTCCGATTATAATTTAGGTGTCTTCAAGGCTAAGCTTAATAAACTAGTGCGATTCATCATTCGCAGTCAAGCACTGGTATGTAAAATTTTAAAAAATAATGAAATGTTTCATCATCAAGTGACGCGGACCTAGTCTTCATTTAGCACAATAAACCCAAGTTAGGTCGTTTTCCTACATTACCTTAGTGGACGGGTTGATGAGTGCATACGGCAGTCCTGTAGGAGTGTCGAAGGCTGGCAGCAAGGCATCGGCGACCTCCACGGCTTTGTCTTTAAACATGCTGTCTCCGGTTAACGCGTAACATGACAGCAAACCTCCAACGAACCGGATCGTCGTCTCGAATACTGACAGGTCGGAATCCTGGCAAAAAAAAATCCGCATAAAATAAAACTTAACAAAAACAAGCATAGCTAAATGCGCTTTTTTTTTCTTTTTAAAAACTTTGTCCGGGTCTAGGAATACGTGGGTGCGCTCACAAATATGTAAACTCGCATGAGCATGATCAGCCTTTCAATGTTCGCACTGTTGGGACTCAGGCCTCCTCTCTAGGAGAGGGAATGGGTTGTAATCCACCACGCGGGCCTGGTGCGGGTTGGTGAATGTCACATGTCTTCGAATTTTTTGTTCTAGGACATGCCGGTTTCCTCACGATGTTTTCCTTCACCGTTTTGAGAGCAGTGGTGATGAAATAAATTACACAAAGTAATACGCCTGGCTAGGTTTGAACCCGCGACCTATAACTCTTAAGTCGGAGCCGTTACCACTCGGCCACCACTGCTTCTCCGCAACACTCGTAAACGGCGTAAACTCGCATGTACACAAAATACTCAAAACCGGGAACAACTATCTGTAGGCCATATAAAATATTTGTTTCGTGCGTGAGTCGAACCCGCGACACGGAGCCCTTTAATCAATCACTCAACCAACCGTGCCGGTTTGCATTGTCGTTCAAACCCAACGTGCATACATAATTTTAGCTTAATCGGTTGGAGATAACGGGGACCTTACCATGACGTGTTATACACATATATGTCAAGCGTGCGAGCGAGAGCTCAACGACTTGACGAACAATAATACCAAAGAAAGGACATTTGGACGAAAGGTTCTGGAATGGCGACCGCGTACCGGAAGACGCAGCGTTGGTAGGCCTCCCACAAGGTGGAGCGATAACCTGGTGAGGGTCGTGGGAATCCGATGGATGCGAGATGCACAGGACCGGTCATTGTGGCGGCATTTCGGGGAGGCCTATGTCCAACAGTGGACGTCTTTCGGCTGAAATGATGATGATGATGATGAAGAGTGTAAAATTTATTTTTATAACGTAAGCGAGCACAAATTTTCCAAAATTGCGCTACAGCATCGCTACTGTATCGATGCGAACGCGCGACAGCATCGCTACAGAAAGTCGCCGTGGGCGAGGGCCCTAAGCGTGTGAAATTTTGCACGAATAACTCGTGCAAAATTTCACCTTCCTTTTATGACGTAGGCGAGCACTAAGAGAGGAATTTCCAAATTTGGGGGTCCAAAGTTTGTATGGATAAACCACTTTCACGCAGGCGAAGCCGCTATCAGAAGCTAGTATTATAATAATCGGTCTTATTTTATTTTAACTTTCCTGATTGGGTTTCGATCTCGAGTAAGACCATTGATGCCCATGGGGGTCGTTGGGTTTGATTTAAGGAAAAAGTTCGGTTGTCAAGCGGATGCTACTTTTTGTCCCCGAATAACAGTAAGTTTTAATAGGGTACTGGGACAGTGTAGCATTTATTTAATCCGACTACAAACGAAACCTTTTAGTTTGGAACTGTCAAAGTGTCACTATCAACATCGCACTAATATTATAAAGGCGAATGTTTGTTACTACTTCACGTTCGAACGGCTGAACAGATTTGGATGAAATTTGGCAAACGGGTAGACCATGTCCTGGAATAGCACATAGGATACTTTTTATCACGGGCGTGTGTACCCTTCCTTTATACGCGAGCCAAGCCGCTGGCAAAACCTAGTTGAATAATTAACCTAGTGTATATTATTGTAGCCTACCAAAATATGTGTTGTGTTGTGGCCAGGGACCATTTTGGTTACCCATTGAAGGGGTTTTCGACAGGGTTTTTCTAAGCAGTTAATGAAAAACCCATAAGATATAGGTAACCCTTTTGAATGGCTTAAAGGACCATTTTGGTTATTTATAGAAAGGGTTTTCGATAGGGTTTTTCTAAGCAGTTAATCTAAAACCCATACGATGTAGGTAACCTTTTAAATGGCTTAATGGACCATTTTGGTTTAAACAAAAACCCATACGATATGGGTAACACTTTTGAACGGCTTAAATTAAGTCGTTGAAAAGAGTTCCTTACGTTTTCAACTCTTTTGAAAACGATAACAGCGTAACATTCCAATTCGGAGGAATGTAATATGATCTCTCGATGGTAGGCATACGTTGCAAAATGGCATAGCAAGCGTTAAGCATCAGCGGCGGCGCGGCGGCGGCGCCTTTGTGGTTACTTTCCGAGAGCCTTGCAAACAGGGATCTATGATCAATAATGCTTGTAATATAAAGTTCTTTTTAGCATTGCTGGCCGAATATCGAAATGACTTATTATTATGATTTTTTCATGTCTGTACTTGTTTACTATTTTATTGTCATTTTTGTTGTTTGAGTTTTTGCTTCTGCGATTTTATTTTTATTATTTTGAACAATTAATATTGAAAACTGCCAAAAATGAAACGAGACGCTGTACATTGCTATTATTTATATGATGCATGACATCTAATAATACAAGTAAATGTACTTTATGTAGAAATTTCTTAAAGGTCAGGTTATGTTCTAATACTGCAGCCATGGGTGTCGATTTCATGGTTTTCGAGGGTTTTAAATCCGATAGTGATGTCAAAATGGAAATCCAAGATGGCGGCTGGAAAAATATTCATTTTTTTGTCATGGGTGTCGTTTTCGCGGTTTTCGAGAGTGTTGATGCTGATAGTGCTGTCAAAATGTAAATCCAAGATGGCAGCTGCAACAAATTATCAACTTTTTCAATATGGGTGTCGTTTTCATGGTTTTCGAGGGTGTTAAATCCGATAGTGGTGTCAAAATGGAAATCCAAAATGGCGGCTGCAAAAAATGATCAACTTTTTCATTATGGGTGTCGTTTTCATGGTTTTTGAGGGTGTTAAATCCGATAGTGGTGTCAAAATGGAAATCCAAAATGGCGGGTGCCAAAAATTATCAACTTTTTCGTCATGGGTGTCGTTTTCGCGGTTTTCGAGAGTGTTGAAACCGATAGTGCTGTCAAAATGTATATCCAAGATGGCGGATGCAACAAATTATCAACTTTTTCATTATGGGTGTCGTTTTCATGGTTTTCGAGGGTGTTGAATCCGATAGTGGTGTCAAAATGGAAATACAAAATGGCGGCTGCAAAAAATTATCAACTTTTTCGTCATGGGTGTCGTTTTCGCGGTTTTCGAGAGTGTTGAAACCGATAGTGCTGTCAAAATGTATATCCAAGATGGCGGATGCAACAAATTATCAACTTTTTCATTATGGGTGTCGTTTTCATGGTTTTCGAGGGTGTTAAATCCGATAGTAATGTCAAAATGGAAATCCAAAATGGCGGCTGCAAAAAATTATCAACTTTTTCGTCATGGGTGTCGTTTTCGCGGTTTTCGAGAGTGTTGAAACCGATAGTGCTGTCAAAATGTATATCCAAGAAGGCGGATGCAACAAGTTATCAACTTCTTCATCATGGGTGTCGTTTTCGCGGTTTTCGAGAGTGTTAAAAAGGAGTTAACAATAAAACTTCTGAAATACTTCTGAATTTGCTTTTATGGCGGGCTGTGATATGGTCGTCTTTTGCTCAGGTTAACTGATGTCATAAGATTACGTATTTAAATTTTATTAGTAAACTAGTTATTTCTGTTCGATTGAATGATCACTACAAAACACATTTTTTTTTCATAAAAATAAACAATATCAAAAACATTAAGTAACAGTGACAACCCTATTGCTTTAATGGAGTGTAGGTATTTCTTTTATCAACTAGACTTAGTTTCTATACTGTTCCATATTTATACTGTGCTAATACTTAGTTATCCTGACAACTTACTTAATTATTTGTTATTTATTTTATTTTAGCTATATGTTAATGCCTTCACTGTAAAGCCTTACAATAGTCAGGTACTTATGTTACGTAATTTATCAATCTAAACTCAAAAGAGCAATAAGGTTTTTTTTATTTTTTCGGTGGGAAAATTATCTTATGACAAATCGCGCTCTTGGGCGGAGCCGGCGATAGTGTCAGACTTTTACTGACTAAAAACCCACTCCTGTTCCTTCGTTGCCTTTCGTACCAGGGCCGAATCTTCCTTTCAGAATCCTTCAATCCAGACCCTTGGCCCCAGTAGGCTTCGACCGTGCTGGTCCCTACAGTTACTGACATCTCCCTGAGACGCGCGTAGAAGAGTGCGCGCCGTCGACGACTTGAGCTCGGTCCGGACGGTTACCGGACGGTCGGACGGCGGGCTACCCATTGCTCGCCGTCCGCAAGCCTGCGCCTACGGTGGCCAGTAATCGGGATCGGAATCCCGGCGGCGGTTAGGGCGTAAGGACCGTTGCTTCACGCGATCGGCCGCCTCCTTTGCTAGCATTACTGCTACGCAGAAGGAGGCGACCGCCTGCCACTCCTCCTCGCTCCGGACCATGGCCTGTACTAAGGCCTGGCGTGAGAGATCGCCGCCGCCGATCGCCCCCACGAGGGCACGGCGTTATTCTTCCCAAACGGGGCATACCTCCACCGTGTACTCTACCGTGTCCTCCGGGCGGTCCACGCAATGGTGACACCCGGGCGTTTTTCCGCACGAATCCGGTGAAGAAACCTTCCAAACTTACCATATCCGGTGAGGACCTGCGTCATGCGGAAGGTAAGGATGCCGTGTTGCCTTTCCAGCCACTCCTCAAAGAGAGGACTTACCGCCATAATTATGGCGTGCCCAGCACTGGGTTGCGATAATCGCTGTCGCCATTCCGCCATGAGATCCCGCCAGAACTCTTTCCGTCATGCCACGACTTGTTGTGGCAGCAGAGTTTCGCCCCGGCGTTACATCTCCTCGCGCAAATTGTGCATGCGTGCAAGGACTGTTGCCTCCAGATCCCATTGTGACTGGCCAGCAAGGAGGCTCGCCACTTCGCGGGAAATCATGCGGTATCCCGATACCATCCGTATGGCCATGACCCTCTGGCACGCGTTCAGCTGGGCCGCCGGTCGCTTTCGCAGTGTCGGCGCCCACACTGGCGCCCCATAAAGGGCCATGGACTGGACAATGCCTGCGTAGAGCCACCGGAAGGAGGCATCTGGATCCCCGAGGTTGTGCAGGAGCCGCTTGAGGGCAGCCCCAAACCGATTCAGTTTGGGAACCAGACGTCGGAAGTGCTCTTCGAAATTCCACCAGCTATCGAGGACGAGTCCCAGGTACTTCAATGTCGACCCGACGCCGATATGAATTCCTCCTACCGTTAGTTGGGAACGCTGAGGCGTTCCGAGGGCCGTGAAAACACATGGCCTCGGACTTGTGCAGCGCCACCTCGAGTCCCAACTGCTGGATCCTATCAACGACTGTCGCAACCTCGCGTGTCGCTAATTCAACCGCCGCCTGGTACGACTCTCCCTGCGCGAGGACCAGTGTGTCGTCTGCGTAGCAGACCACGCTGACCCCGTCAGGGAGGTTGCCGCGCAGCACGTGGTTGTACCCGATGTTCACAAGGGCGGTCCTAGTACCGATCCCTGCGGAACACCGCACGACATCTCTCGCCCTTTCCACTCTCCCTGGTGACCAGGGTAGATGATGTACCTATCCGACAGGTAGGCCTCGATCACACGACAGAGGTAGTCGGGCACCCGGCGATACCGAAGTGCCCTCCTGCGCTACTCCAGGGCATGGAGTTGAAGGCATTGGCGATGTCCAAAGACACCACCACGACACACCTGCCCTGGGACACCGCCTGCCCCGTCGTGAGCATGATGGCGTCCACCGTGGAGCGCCCCCTGCGAAAGCCGAACTAGCCGTCCGCAAGGTTCGGCCCCGTTCGTGCTAGGTGTGCGACGAGGCGGTCTGCAAACACTCTTTCAAAGAGCTTGCCCACCTCGTCGAGCAGCACAATGGGCCGATACGCGGACGGAGAGTCCACTGGGCGCCCCGGCTTCGCGATAAGGACCAGTTTCCCCGTCTTTCAGCGAAGTGGGAACGGGCCCCTCTCCATACATGCGCTGAAGAGCCCTCTTAATCGAGACCCGAGAGCCTCCATGGCCAGGACCCAGGCTTTCTCAGGCAAGCCGTCGGGTCCTGGGACGGTATTCTTGGCACTCAGCCTTCGTACCGCCACACTCAACTCTACCTCGGTCACCTCTGGAGCATTGTCGTCGTCGTCGCCATCGTGATCCGCGTTATACACCGCTGGTGGCGGAGCCATGAGCGGGGAGAGTGTTCCCCTCGCGCAGGGAACAGAGTGTTCACCACACCCTCCACAATCTGGGGCCGGAGACTCTGCGTGAGTGGTGGAGTCCCACGGGTCTCCGTTCAGAGTCCCCAGCCACACGTTGCGGGCCTCTAACTTGGCCCGCTTTATTTCTGCTCGGAGGGTGCTCTTCGCTACTCTGTACCCTTCGTACAGCTCCGCCTCTCTGGCCTCCGCATCCGGCGGGCGGATGCGGCGACTGCAATGTTTGGCGTACCGGCGCCGCGCGGCATTGCACGCATTGCACAGTGCCGCAATTTCCGGCGACCACCAGTACACCTGGCGCCGGGCAAGTCCTGGCCGGACTCGAGGCATTGCCACGTCGCAGATTTGCGACATAACCTCCCGGAACCACTCTGCCTCGATGTCGATGTCGACAGGCCTGTCTGGTGCTTGCACCTAGGCCTGTACTATTGCGGCTTCCAGGAGCTCACGGTCTAGCTGTTTCAGCGCCCAACGCGGACCACACGGGGTCTGTTGGACCGGCGCGGTCGAGGTCTGGGCGGAGATGTCAAACCGGATGTACTGGTGGTCTGAGTATGTCTCCACTCCCTCCATGACGCGCCAGTCGACGACACCCGGTGACAGAGCAGGGCTGGCAAACGATATGTCCACCACTGACTCGCCTGCATCTGCACGCATGTGGGGACAGAACCCCGGTTTAGGACGATCAGGCCTGTCTCCAGAGCCCAGTCCTCCACCATTCGACCCCACTGGTTCGTGTACCGGGAGCCCCAAGCCAAGTTCTTGGCATTGAAATCCCCGCAAACGACCACGGGGAGGGAACTAAACCCAGCGACGACGGCATTCAGCTCCATAAGGGAGATGTGGAGATCGGCGAAAGGTCTGTTCAGGTTGTGGGACAGGTAGACGACTACCACTGCAATGTCACCGAACCGTGCTGCCACGCAACCCCGTCCTCTCCTGACGGCATCGAAGGACGGAGTACCGGCGGCAGCTGAAGAAATTTGGGTCACCAAGCCGTTCAGGTCCTGCACCCAGTCTCCCCTGGGCAGGACATAGTACGGCTCGGAGACCACGGCGATGTTGATCGACCACTGCGCCATGCTCTGGAGCAATAGATCCTGAGCGGGGGCGCAGTGGTTGATATTCGCCTGGAGGAGACGTAATGGAGCCGTTATTGACAGTTCATTACAGTCTCCTCCCGAGCACCACGTGAGGGCCCTGCCGCGGGGGTTGCAGCGGCGATAGCGGCGGCAGCTAAAGACGAGGCTGCGGTGGTGAGGGCATCAGGGTGGATGGGTCTCCGGACCTTGCCCTTGGCCTTGGCGGGGGGATCGCAGGACCTGCTCCCAGCCCGGTGGTCGGCCGGCTTGCTTGCCGCCGCACATGCGTAACAGTGCGGCGTTGCACGGCACTCAACCGCCTTGTGACCGGGCTGACCGTACTGGAAGCAGCGGTCACTGCGGTTCACCTCCGCGGCGCAACAGGCCCCCACGTGGCAGCGATAGCACCGCAGAGGTCTGGGCTCCAGTAGTTTTATCTGCGCGGAGATCCAGCCTACTAGGAGCCGTCGGCCTTCCCTAGTGATGGTCTTGGCCGCCGGCACGGGACAGCTTACCGTCACGGCTCGCATGCCCGTGCTGTCAGCGTGGATGGTGCCCGCCCGAAGCTGTTCGGCAGTGCAGCCTCCCGCCTTGACGATTGCGGCCACCACCTCGTCCACCTTGACGGAGTCATCCAAGCCCATGATGGACATATCAATGCACTTGGTGGGCCTGGACACTCGGGCCTCTTCCTCCGCGTCCAGGGTCGCCCTTATCCTTGCGGCTAAGGCATCCGCGGCAGGGCCACTGGCCGCACCAGGAACCTCGAGCATTCGGGCCCCGGTTACGGTGCCCCTCATGCGGAAGCCCCCAGAGGCTCCGAGCTCGCCAAGGTAGCAATAGGTAGGTAGGTATATGGTAGACTTATAAATAAGAAAGTTCTATAATGTAGCTATGAATTCGAAACGAACATTCAGATAATGGTTTTTAGTAGGTAAGTAGTAGTAATTTAGTTAAGGGGTGGCCAGACGGTTGTAAACCGACGTTAAAACCGAGGTGACCTTATTAGTTCAATTCGTGTAAACAGCAGTTTTGTAATCCATGACCTTCAAAGCCCTTGGTCAGAAGACGCGTTTTCCCAACCACCAAACGTGTTGGCGCGTGGTTTACATCCATGTAGCCGCAACACAAACCAAACATATAAACCAAGGTCACCTTGGTTGGAACGCTAGTTTGCAACCGTCCGGTCATCCCTTAAATTGGCAAGTAGGTAGGTTATAGATACTCCGTACAATGCGCAACATAAATTGTTGCAGGTATGGTAATATACCTTCACTTGATTATTGACTGATTGATCATTTGTGATTTGTGTCACAGATAGAATATTGGTCACTAAACGTAAAAATTGTTCATTCAATTGACTACAATAACACTGCCAAAACAGGTCACACAAGACAACAATTGTCACAAATACGGGAGTTCAAGACACACACCTTAATATGAGAGTATCTAAAATCTAAATATTATAGGTAACACGTCTTTCGTCTACAAATCTGCAATGTCTAGTGAAATAAAGTCAGTACGCTAGCGATAGTGTGTTCATCCAGCACCTACTTAGCACAAGGTTATTGAATAACCATAATAATATGATAACCCGAAAAAACCCTTAAATATAGGTTATCTTTATGTAAGGGTTTCAAATATAGAACCCATTCAATGGGTTATCATAATGTTGATGTAACCCTTTCACTGGGTTTTAAGTATAGAACCCATTCAATGGGTTATCCATATTGAAGAGATAACCCTTTTAATGGGTTCAAGCCTAAAACCCATTCATGGAGTTACATCATGATAAAGGTAACCTCATAAAAAGCTTACCCTTTCAAAGACTTAACTCTTAATCGGGGTTGTACGGTCCCTGGTTGTGGCCTACCCAAATGTCATGTAACAGAGATATTTGTAATTACATAACATTATTGAAAAGAGTGTCTATGGAGTTTCTTGAACATTCTTCTCCATAGAGATCTACGCTTTGAAATGTGCAATTAGCATCATTTTTTTCTGACTGACTTCTTGACATTTTAAAAGTGCCTGTAAATGGTTTATTTGAAATAAAATGCTATGAATCTTTGTCCTTTCTTTGTATTATTGTTCTTCAAGTCGTTGAGCTCTTTAGTAGTCTTGAGTTACACAAAAACTGACAAATGCTTGCACTGACTGGACAGATCTAGGTACCTAAATCTGTGTACTTCATTTCTCAGAAAGACCATCTCAGACACTAACCTGCATTGTTCTCATAAGATTTGATCATTACATGTTTGCTGAATGGACTCTAAAAGAGACTGACCCCTGAGTTTGTTTCGATATTTCTTCTCAGGGTAGTCAGCTAGGAAACAAGCCTCATCTAGTTTAAAACTGACGAAAAAATTGACATGTAAAAGAAAAAAAAAATTGTTTATTTTTTTTTTCCTATTTGTATTTTTTTTAAAGAGTTTTAATCAAACTTGCAAAATAAATATAATTTATCATTATGTTATTTTCCTGCACAAATATATTGAATTATCCTTGCGGTCAAAAATTGCATTTAAAACAATAGTAATTGCCAAACCAAATTATTAGTTAATTACTTTTGACTCTTTGTACTGGGCGTAAAAATAGCGCTATACAATTTGCTGGGCCTTAATAGAGTTATGTACTCATCTAGCCTAGTTTAAGTGTACGTGTCTGTTAATTGTGCAAACAATTATAAATAAACTAACTTTTGGTCGCGGCTTCGCTCCCGTCAACTGACTACTATATTCTACTCTACCCTACCCTACTCTACCCTACTCTACCTCAATCTACCCTACTCGATAAAAAATACCATCACCCATGTCCGTCTCCTGGTTTTAAACTACCTCCCCACCAATTTTCAGCCAAATCGGTTAAGCCGTTCTTGATTTATAAATAGTCTCACTAAGACGACTTTCCTTTATATATATTTATATAACAATCTATTTGTTCTTACTCATCACAAAACATGATTACAAAAGTACATTTAACATAAACAATGCATTTCATCAATAAGTTTCTGCAAGACAGGCCAGACTCAAAGGGAACGCCCCCGCGTCTGATTCACTCCTGACGTTGCATTTCTGTTTCTAGAGTACACAGGGACACTGCTAACTAATCAATTAAACATATTTCTTAATTGACACGGATACCTAGATATTAGATGTGTCCTACATTCATTTGGCATGAGGCAATCTAGCTCCCTTGCCCTTTGTTATCTCTACATGCGCAAGCTTCAGTTCTAGCCGCACGTGACGAGTTCATTAATAGACATGTTATCCAACCCAAAGATTAATTATTTTACATTCGATCTACTTTAATGGAAATGTCGAATTCAAAATTAAGGAAGGTAAAAGGCTCTAAATAAAGATAAACTAGTGCGCCTCACCATCAACGATTGCGTCACTGCTTACCATCAAGTGGGATCGCGGTCAAGCACTAATATAAAATTGTATTGGAACAATAAACTTGTTTGTATATTATGTATTATTTAAAAAAATCCTGTTTGTTTCAGCAACACGGCACAATATAATATCAATTAGTACTTATCAGCAATATAGGTACCTAAGAATTCATAAAAATCATCATTATTTCAGCCGAAAGATGTCCACTGCTGAACATAGGCCTCACCCAAGTGTCGCCATAATGATGAATGACGGTCCTGTGCGTCTCGCGTCCATCAGACTGCCGTAACCGTTACAAAATCATCGGTCCGTCTTGTAGGAGGCTTTCCAACGCTACGTCTTCCGGTACGTGGTCGCCATTCTAGAACCTTTCGGCCCCAACGGCGATCCGTTTTGCGAGTAATGTGCCCTGCCCATTACCACTTAAGTTTGGTGATTCTTCGTGCTATGTCAGCAACTTTGGATCCTCATTCCTGATTCGATCACGCAAGGAAACTCCGAGCATAGCCCTTTTCATTGCCCTTTGGGTAACTTTTAAGTCTTCTGTCCATTGTAAGCGAACACGTTTCAGAGCCATATGTCATCATTGGCAACACGCACTGGTCATGGACTTTAGTATAGTCTACTGGTCATAGACTAGTCTATGACCATAAAGTAGTCCAGTGCCCGCTTTGACAATAAAAATAAAACTACCTAATTAAAAGCTAGTCATTTTTTATTTTATTAGGGAAAATATAATTGATTAAAATCCAAAAATAATGTCGGTACCGATATTTCTCTAAGAGGAAAACCTATTATTCGTTTTACTAAATAATAGCTTCTATCAGCGGCTTCGCCCACGTAGAAGTAGAACAAATGAAATTTAACCTAAAATTGGATCACGAGGATACTATACTATTATATAGTTAAATAATATTATTATTATATGACTAGCTGCTGCCAGCTTCACATTCGTGAAAGTAGTAAATTGTCTCAAGGGAACATGCTCTCGGGATAAAAAATATCATATGTGATATTTCGGGACAAAAGTTTCATCCAAATCCGATCAGCATTTCGAACGTGAAGAAATAACAAAGATACACTCACGAACTTTTGCCTTTATGATTGATTGTTATAACTAGCCTGTAGTGCCGGGCAAAGGGCTCCTCTTGCATTGTTCCTGGTTATGCGATACTTCTTGCTATTTCTGAGGAAGAAATCCATGTTGTCCCGCCATTTTGTTCGTGGTACTACAGCGTCTCACCTATTTAGGTTTTATTCTAATCATTATAAAGATTTTAGAATTACGAATAAGCATTCTGAAACCGAGTCCATACTAAACCGACCACCCAATACAATCCCTACTAAATATTCAAAGAGGAACAATGCAACGTCTCCAAGTGACGTAAATTAAAATCTTTGCTAATTCCGTGAATAGTTCACTGAGCGTGGCTTCTGGCTTGGTATTTGCGAGTGACTGGCTTTGTTTGACTTACGATTTCATTAATATGCAAGTGATCAGCGACCCAGTCCCGGCCTTCCCGGAACTCGTCGTTGAGTCCCATGAGGTAGAGGGTGTCCAGGCCGTCGACGATGGTGGCGCCGAGTTCGCCTGCGCCGAACACGCTGGACAGATGAGCCCGCTTTGACATCGGCTTCAGCTCGTTCTTGCCCCAAGCGTACAGCTTGTAGTTGTTCCACGCGTGCAGCATCATCTGAGGAGGAATAGATATTGTTATTTTCGCATTTAAAATTTTGTATAACTATTAACAGGGTATGGCATACTATGACGTGTAAACAATGTTTTAAAATGACAGTCGTGCGAGCGAGAAAGAGAGAGGATAGAGCTATACACCCTATATAGCTCCATCCCTTTTACCAGTACAGTTTAGGTAGTCAAATGGATCGCAATAGGGCTTCTGTAGGCACATTTCTCGAGATATTTCAAACATTAGATAAGCAGATACGTGAAGCTTCAATCTGTCACAATAGACTGTCCTACGAAGTCATATCGATTGAGACTGTTTCGACAACTCATCATGGTACCTAGTCTTTTCCCAACTAGCTTGGGGTCGGCTTTCAGTCTAATCGGATGCGGCTGAATACCCGTGTTTTACATGTACCAACTGTTTATCAGACCGCCATAACCCAGTTACTGGTTAATACGATAATTTCTTGGATAGACTGATGGACAGACTTTCTGATGTCTGACTTACTGTAACGACTGTCAAAGATCTTCAAATCACAACTGGGATCAACGGGTTTACGTGCTTTCTAAGACACGGGGTATCAATAATGTCCTAGATAAACTTAGAAAAGTATGTACTTTTCGGACATTCATATTTATGAATTGAAAAATTCACATTGATACGTGCGTAGTTTCGAGCTCGCCACCTCATGCATGAGAGGTGAGTGCCTTTACCACTGGGTTATCACGACTTTTACTGTTTAACAATAACTATCAACTGTTTCGACAACTATAATTCAATAACTCAGAAGCAGCTTTAACTTTATTTGAATTTCGGCTATAAAATAAATAGGTTAGCTTGAAACCGTCGCCTCGAGAAACTGAAAATATTTTCCGGATCATGTGAACAAATATTTTTTCATAAACCACGACCACATTTCACATTTCAAAGGCGTGCCGTGAACGAGGTCTTTTCAAAAAGCGTGGTCGCAAAGCTCTTATTCTGAACAAGTTTTAATCTCGACCGCTCCGTGCGGAGACGGGACACTAATGAAAGGATATCGGACTTTCGTCGGGCCATTAATTATTATTAGGTACTGGGAAACTTCTAGTCCCCAGTGACTTGGAAAACTAAGGAGACTTAAGCAATTACACTTCAAATTGGCCATAGTGAGATTTAAAAAATATATTTATCGATAGTGGCATTTCGCTGCTGAAAGAATTCCGATTATACATGTAGATGATTGGAGATCATAGATTAATGATGATAGATCATAGATGATTGGAAATTATAGAGAGAAAAGATCGATGGATTGTGTGAGGAGTGATATGACGAAAAAGGGAGTTAGTGATAGCGTGACGGCTGACAGGACAGAATAGAAAAAAGACGTGTTGCGCTGACTCCAAGTAATATTAAACATTAATTTAAATTACAATCATATTGAAATCATGTAACATGTTTTTTATGGGACCACAGAGGGGTAGCGTGGACTAATTTAGACGTGGGCGAAGGCACATCAGCGAGGCCTTGTTCTAAACTAATATTATAAAGAGGAATTATTTGATTTTTTTATTTGTTTGTATGTTACGATTTAACTCAATAACTACTTGACCGATTCTTTTACCATTAGAAAGCTACATGTTCACTGAGTAACATAGGCTATTTATTTTCTACTTTCAAGCGGGCGAAGCTGCTGACAGAAGCGAATCTTTCATGAATTCAAAACTAAGACAGCGACTGCCCCAACCCAGTGTTCGTCCACATCGTCGCTTACCATCAGGTGAAATAGTGGTCAAACGCGAGCCTATCAATTATAAAAAAAAACCTTCGTTCTTAAAGAGGCCCCTTTATGTGCGTGACTGTGGGTGAGGGCCCACTTCGCTTACTGGGCTATACTGTAGGACAAAAGCAGGAAAAAAAAATTGTGGCACTTCGCAACCCCTACTGCTGAACAGGAATAATAGTCCTTAGGTAATTAATTTTCTGAATCATAATCTTGAGTGTACGAAAAATTTATCTCGTACACACTTACGATTTACGAGTATTTTGAGGAAAGCTAAGTATTTCAGTTGTTGAATAATAGTTTTTAAGTAATTGCTTGACCAACTTTAACACTTCTAATTATTGACCCTTATTAGTTCAATAATGAGAATTTTAAGAATAAGATCATCTTTGGAAATGGGAGAGAAAGGCCTACGCCCAGCAGTGGGACATAAGATTAATTAGATACATCGTTATTGATGATGCCGTGTACCGTACCACCATGCAGCAGTCATGGTTGTATAAACTGTTAATTAGAGAAAAATGACCTCACACCTGCATAACATAGTGTCGTTTTTGGCTTAACGTATCCTCGTCGTCAGGTCCCGTGATGCTATCTAGTTCAATTTCATTGGCAACATCTCGGGACGTCCGACCACGTCTGCTTCTTGGATGCCATCTAGCTTTGGAATCGACATCCGAAAGATGAACCATCATTATCGTGGCGACCGTGAAGGCGATCCCGATGAGCACCAAACGGAAAACAATACGCATTTTTGCCGGTTGGCATACACAACTTCTAATATCAACGCGAATACCTTAGATTACACAAATACTATCGCTGCAGATATTTTAAGTATTTGATCAATTTTTCTGTTTTTATCACTTTTTTTTTAAAGTCACAATTTTCTATGATCCACTGATTTATGCTAAAAATATGTGACAAGAGTGGAGTGAGCACACAAGCGGGTGCGCCGGTGTCGCGCGATATATTAATCGCGTGCGCTCGTGTCGCGCGATATATTGATGATGAGCCGGCTCTCAATCACGTTGTTGATATTAAGAGATCTCTCAGATATCTGTAAGACTACACCAAGACAAATTGTTATCGTAACACATACCACTGTTTTACAAATTCTGATATTGATTTATTAACGATGAGAGAGTTTTTGTTTCTTTGTTGAAATGGCCTCCTATGAAACCGTGATGGTCCAGAAGGATATTGCCGAGCGGGACCATGAAAGAGCCGATCATGCCCGGAGAAGAAGGCGTTGGGGAGGTAAGCGCTTCAATGTCTAACACGATACCTCCCTCTTGATCCAAACAGCCACGGTAACTTTTATCTTACAGTACTTAGTATTTTTTGTATTGCAGTATGGGCATCAGAACTATGATGAACGAAGATTCAAGTGCACTGTCACACACCTGGCGGTCTGTGATTGGAAGATCCATATCGAGGTAATTGTGTGTCGGCCTACAAGGGACATTCTTCTTATCGAAGCACCTATGACCGGAGAACATTTGTAAACGGTAAGGTGAGGATGCCATGCCGTGTCTCCGGCAACTCCTACATGGCAAGAATTTCTACCGCTGTAAAGAAAGACATACATAATTGGGTATTAAATGCTTATATTCAGGTTTGCGCTGTAATCGCCTGATATAATGTTCATTTCCAAATGAATTAATTTAATCAAACAATAACCTTATTTAGCAGACGATCTAGGTTAATAACTGATAATAATTAACAGAACAACAATATCGATTGTTATATGTACATATATTTGAGAAATAAAATTGTTTTGTCTTTTTACACAGTAACACCGATGACAAAAACTTTATGACACATAACAAAAACGGATATAATACAATTCAGGAGATCCGTTTGTAAGCAAAGCGAGAATAAATAATTTAACATCTTCAGATTAAAGAAAGACGTAGGTACTGTTCTAAGAGGCGGTCGAGATAAAGAGAGATATTAATGATGCCGAATACATTTTGTGTCAGCGCAATAAGAAATGATGGTGACAAAAGACTTGCTCGAAGACTACGTTATATTAGATCAACGAAACATTTCTTTCATCGTTAGGCTCATATTTGCTTAATTACAACTGTCTTGTGATCTAGTCGTGTAATTCACTGTCTTTACAGATACGATATGTATTTAACAGCATTGGGGCTGGAAGCGTACCCCAGCATAATTGGAAATAACCAGACAGTAGCGCGACTAAGCCAGCGCGGGGACTAGCAAATTTAACCAAAGGGCCCTAAATCTTTATAAATGATAAGGAGCAAAAACTCATTAAATTTATATTTAAAACAGGCCCCGGGGCTCTTAAGTAGCGATGGGTCCATAGGCCTGGATTGTCTTGATGGAAAATTGTGGAAGCGGATAGAATTCATATGGCACAGATGTAATGACTTGTTTTTTTTCCACACAAGTGGGGCCTACCCCAATGTACGAGCCTCTTACTACGTGGCTAATCTGGTACAGCCAGACAGATAATGAAGTAAGACGTAAAACGAAACCGTTGTACAAGAACAAAAGCATCGGGTAAACAGTTGATGATAGTGAAAAGTAGTCGGGGAGGCAAAAGGCGGGGCAAGAGGGGCTCGCGGGGCATATGTGCCGACGCCGCCGCTAGGGAACTAATCTCGGCGGGCGGTAATTAAGTGTGGCCTCCAGTGCACTGCGGTCCGTAAATCCGAGCCTCCTCCAGATTTACTGTTATAGCCCGCGCAGACACCATAAGACCTCTTCCTCCACACACGTCTTCACACTGACTTATTGGCCCTGCGGCTCTCCGAACTATCACTTTAACTGCCACCCGCAAAGCCACTAAACCTTTATCCCCGGAAATCCACTACGCAGCGCAGTTTATTTGTCAATACTTTGTACCTTTACCGTTTTATGGCTAAGAGATGTTATTGGCACAACATATTTTGCACTTATAAAGAGATTAATTTACTGACAGGTAGTATACTATGGAAACTGCTTGTAATACGTCCCTAAAAATGATGTAATCAATCTGTGTTGCTACGACACTATTATCATAAAACCGTTCTGCTTACAAAATGTATATTGTTGAGAACTTATTTACATGTTGTTGACGGATAAGAGCCTTTTTCGTACGAGTTATCAAAGAGATTGTATAGTTGTCGCGCTTTACACTGAATTGCTGATTTGATACTTTGACCTTTATTTTAGGTCGTGTCCCCATCTTAACAATGTTGAATGATATTTAGATGAAGCACTATTCATTGGAATGGTTTTGCAAGTTTATTCAGTTACGTTTATTTAGGGCTGGACTAACGATCGACTTGTACGTCGCGGGTTCGAATTTTAACAGACGTTTCACTTCGTGTAATTTATTTTATCACCACTGCACTCAAAACTGTGGAGGAAAACATCGGAAGTAATCCAGTATGTCCTAGGACCAAAAATTTGAAGACAGTGATATCCACTAATGCCTAGAGAAAGCTTGAATCCCAACAGTAAGAATATTACAAGGCTTTTTATGCGGTCTTATTATTTTATTTAGGAAGTTAAATTATATGAAATCTGCTGGCTAGAATTCACCTTAACATAGTGAAAAGTGAAGCAAAATAAACGCTCGTAATAATTAATTAAATTGGGTCAGCTCTGCTTCTGACGTCTTTCGTTACTAAGACTTTAGTAAACAAAAACAACGAATACAAACAAAAAGCAGGAAAGAATTAAAAAGAAAAGTTATCTCGGCGATTGCCAGTGAAATGGAACAGCATTATTAGAAATTGGCACAAAAACAAGCGATTTAAAGTGATAAAGAACAATGTCGTTTATTGTGATAACTTTTGCATTGTCCTTCCTGATGCTTGAGGAGAAAGGTTTTGATTTACAGCTGTCTTCGATTAGGTGACAAAGTGTCTAAAGAGTGACAAAATCTGTTCCTTAGTGATCAATGTCTTTTGACAATGAAACATGCTTCATTTTCATTGAGCATTTCTTTCGTATCAAAAATGTAGATATCCCCGCAGGAGAACCAAGGTTACGGACATAGTCCGAAGAATGATCAAATTTATGTGGCAATGGACAGGGCACATTGCTCGCAGAACATATGGTCGATGAGGCCGAAAGGTTTTAGATTGGCGACCACTTGCTGGAAGATGCAGCGTTGGAAAGCCTCTCGCAAGGTAGGCCGACGACACGGTAATATTACCGACGATCTGGTGAGGGCCACGGGTATTCGACCGGTAATTAAGGCGACACTGGGGTGTAGCCTATGTCCAACAGTGGACGTCTTACGGCTGAAATGATGATGATCATAATATTTATGACGTTGATCTAAGCGTATCCACCTCATAAATAAATTCCAAAGCCTAAAAAAATCACAATCCATTTAATCAAATAGATAAACCAATTTATTAAACTAAAAAATCACAAAGAGATGACGCATCATTTTCGGTAGCTTCATCGTGTTAAATTCGACTAAAATGTGCGGACTAGCGTGTTTAACGAGAGGCCTCCCGACCCTCGCCACCGTTTGAGGTGTCAAATTGACGCCCTGTCATTGATCGATTGTCTTGTCCCAAAACACGTTTGTCTATTTCGCTTTCAGTCACCAACAAACACGTACGAGTACATAGTCGGGTTAAAGTGACGCTGACAGGTACAAAATGCGAACCAGCAACCCGTAAAATTAAAATCGTAAATGGTTTAATTTGTCGAGTGAAATAAAATACCTATAAGGTTTTAGTATCGTCAGGCGATAAACTTATCGGTAGCATTTTACCTACAACTTAGATCATTTAACATACAATGAAAAATATTATTTTCTTCACGTAGCAGCAGCGAATATCAAAACCGCCCCAGAAAGATGGATTGAATGCTCTTCGTCACGATAACGCGCAGGATGACGTAACTGAAGGACGGAGCTACTGTTTGAGTTTTTCTCTAATGGAAAATCTGCATAATGGCTCGCTCCCCCGTGATTCGATTTGCACGGAACACGTTACCGTGGAGGCGCGCGCGCCGTCTCCCGCGCCTCCTCTAATGGACCGCTGCTATTTACTCGCGGACGAAAGACGACAGTTTTTGTAGATCTCCTTTTGCAAAGTGAACTTGTAAGTGGGCCGCCTTTGTGACTTAACTGCCATTCACGAGGATAAAACGAGCGATCGACGGCGCCTGTCTCACCGACAAACATGGGAACTGGGGAACCCTTGTAAGCGATATCCAATAATGCCGGGCCCTTGAGCTTACTCGTGTTTTATGTCGATTATACGGGCACGCCTCACCAAAAGATTTGCAAGCTTCACTCTGACCCGCGCATGACAGCGGCCAAATAAATCACCAACCAGACAGAAATATTAAAAAATATGACGAAGCACAAGCAATTAATTATTGTAAGCGAGCGCTGACGCCGCTTAAAGGATTCCTGAAAAATGTTGCAATCGTATAGGTGCTGGATTGTATTATTACTAAAACAATAAAATCCTTTTTTATTTAGATTCACGAGCAGGAAACGGTCGGAATCGGAAAATATTTTTGATAGGGGTTAGCTGAGGCCCACATTTATCATTATCACGTCGTCGACGTGGCAGGTCACCGCACCTTTGCTGTGCCTACTAAATCATAAAAGTTGCAAGTCGGAATCATATTTTACCGAACCGTACACAAGTGTATATAGTTCCCACGAAGACTTCAGAATAACATCCATCAAGTAATGATAAATTATTACGCAAGGTCCTTCACGCAATGTAACACGTTGAGCAATCATGGCGTATTAACCAGTACTTAATAATATCTAACAAGCTATAATGACGAAGTAAATTATACAGGACACGTTTCGTGATAATCCTAATGTTGATTAAGTAGTATTGCCTTAGTATAGTTAAATAAGAGTAAAAGGAGGTATATTTCTAAGCGAAATGAATACGAAAGTATAAAAGGAAAATAAACGAACAATACAAAAGGAAATGTTACAGGCATGTAGGAAAAGAAAATGTAACTGGAGGGCATTTATATACGTGAGTAGTTAACGTGAGAGCAGGCAGGTGCGCCGAGAAATATTTTCACACTGCTCTTAGCTCATCCCACACGCTTCGGCAGAAAAAGGATACACATAAATAAAACAAAACAAAAAAAAACAGCTAGACGAGTTGAATCCTTTTAAAGGATAAATAGTTTGGATGACTTAACATCGTTTATCAACTTCTGTTGAAAGTTGAATCAACATCAGATGAATAAAATGAATTCATTGAGATCTGCAGATATTCCAACTCTGTATCCACTGAGTAAAGAATGCTTTAACCCAAATAAATCTAAGTATATTTACCAAATCATTAGCTGCAGCCAGTAGCTTCGTCTGTGTGAAAGTAGACAGATACTACCAGGAGAAAAAAGTATCCTATGTACTATTCCAGGACATAGTCAAATCTGTTCAGTCTTTCGAGTATGAAGAAGTAAGAAACAATACACGACACATTTTCGGCCTTATGATACTAAAGAAGATACATGGACAAAAAATAATGTGAAAAAACAAGTGTTAATTTGATTAAAATTGCATAAAGTATCGTGAATGGTGCCGATTCTAAATCGGGAACAAGAAAAAACGGAAATCCAACACGTGCTTTTATTGAGTTGTAGTAATCAAATATCGATCGGCGAGACATAATACGAACGAGCCACACTTGCGTATATTGTGTTCGGCGTGTTCATTTGAATTTATAAATGGTTGCATGTAAGCGCGGCCAATGAAATGCCCATTCGCAGGGCTGCAATAGTACCGCTCTATTTGTTCAGGACAGCGTAGACGGAAGTTCGTGTAGGCGCGGATCGCAAACACCGGCACGTTTCCGCTTTTGCGGTGCACTGCTTCAATAAAGCAATACTGGCTTTACTTCAATGCAGAATACAATGCCCGCACGTTTAGGTGGTACGAAACTCGATGGCTCGAATTCGATAAAGCATCGTTCATGACGGTTCATGGCCGAACACAATTTTCGTCGCAGAACAAGTTTCGTTTATTACGTTTATAAATACGTTGATAGCATAAGTTTGAGACGATCATTTCCACTCAATTCAATAAAAGGCTGCTACAGAGAGCTACGACATTTCTATGGTCTAAAGCAAGTTACGAGTATCCTATTACGAACGAATGGGTGGGTCGAAGGCGCACATTTCCGCCGAGCTGTTACTTTTACTGCAACACCTGTGCAGTCCGTAAATTACAGCAGAAATCCTTAACCTAGGCTTTATTGCTGAACTACCGAGCTAAAGAAACACGATAAAATACTTGCAAATTGATATTCAACAAAAACTTCAGCAGTCCTTATTTGATTACTAAATGCTTGAAGTATGATATTTAGTTGTTATGATATGAACATAAATCATAAACATAAATGTAGAGCAGTGGTGGCCGAGTGGTAACGGCCCCGACTTACGAGTTGTAGGTCGCGGGTTCAAACCCAACCAGGCGTATAACTTTGTGTAATTTATTTCATCACCACTGCTCTCAAAACGGTGAAGGAAAACATCGTGAGGAAACCGGCATGTCCTAGAACCGTAAATTCGAAGACATGTGACATCCACCAACCCGCACTGGGCCCGCGTGGTGGATTACGGCCTATTCCCTCTCCTAGAGAGGAGGCCTGAGTCCCAACAGTGGGAACATTATAAGGCCGACTATGAACATAAATCGCCACCTATCAACTTTTCTTCTTACGTTATGGCTGTGGTTTTCAGGCTTATAATAATACGAGTATATTATCCATATGTTTGGATTAAATAGACCCAAGTAGTTATATTCGCAGTGTAAGGTTCATCTTTCACAGAATAACCGTACCGAATTTCGTCATTCATTTCTTCATCATAATCTTTCATTAGTAAATTGGATTTCATTTCTATTAGGCAAGCGACGCAACTATATAGACTATTATATTTCCAACTTGCACGTTTATGATTTAGTAGGCGAAGCAGAGGTGCGGTGACCCATCACGTCAGTTTTATCTACTCGTCTGTCATAATAATTAATATGTCTTGAGAGTCGAGGTCTTATGTAATAATGTAGAATACAGATCTATCTTTTTATAGGTCAGTACTAGCTTCTGCCAGCGGCTTCGCCCACGTAAAAATACATTTCTCTATATAGAATTTTCTTTTCTATTTTGTTTTTCCCCCTGTTCATCACCTTATGGGGTGAATTTTGAAAAATGCTTTCTTAATCCTTGTTTAAATCATAAAAGAAACCTCTATGCAAAATTTCAGTTTCCTAGTTCCAAGGTTTTGGGCTGGGCTTTGATGAGTCAGTGAGTGAGTCAGGAATTTGCATTTTATAGACGTGCACATAGCTATAAATATGTGAACAGTTTTGGAAAAAGAAAACTCAATAATACAGAATTTCAAACTTTTGTAAGAATAAATAGCGACTCAGATTACACGTGAAAGAAAGTGAAAATGCTGGAAAAAAAAAAGGAAGACATTTCAGCTTATAATCTGTCAAACGGCGCGATCCAAATCCCCTTATTTAATTTCTATATCAATTAATCCACACACAAATAAGATTATACAGCCGTGTCTACCTATTGATTTTTGCAATAACTTTCCTCAACTTAGTCTATTTTGGATGAAGAAACAACTTATTAACATGAAAAAAAAATTGGAATACATTTTGATGTTGTACGTATTTATTGTTTTATTGTGGTGCTCGAGGCCATTTAAGTAATTTAATAGATATGAAAGGAAAAACGCTATGGCTGTGCAAAACATACGTAAGGAAAGATAGTTTATTTATTTATTTTAATAAATTACACACATATGAAGACAGATCATTATAAGATTTGTACAAAGGTACTGATTATTTCAAAAGAAATTTCTTACAGCAGATCTGTAAAAGGAGAGATTAAAAGAAATGTAACAATATTGTTTGTGTGATATTTACCCTTTTGTCATCGAATTACGCTTAAATAGACGTCAGCATCTTTATGCTTTAAAAAGAAACTCAGTGGTAAACTAAACAAAGTAGAGTGCTTGCTTTGAATTTATTTTTAGGCGGAAGATATTCCATTGGGAGTGCTTTAAACGCATAGCTCATAAATTCCTCGTGATGAAATATCAGGGCGTTACAGAGTGTGAAATAGAAAAGCTAATCTGTGGAGTAGTTGCCGTCGAAGTGGAGGCAAGTTTATCTTTTGTGTAAACTTTCATCCGGCGCCACTAAGCCGCCCAGTCTAAGCCTTAAACTGTAAGGTAGCTGCGCGTTTCCGAAGAATGCGCTCTAAGAAATCTTTACACTGCACATTTTCTTCTTAGAAATTGAAGTGGCAAATAACTGGCTTTAATACTTTAGCGATGAAAGGATCCGTTTAGCTAAGTTTCATTTTAAATGGCCTCTTTGAAAATGGAACCTTTATTTCACATTTCACCGTTCAATTCGTTTCTTGTAAACTAAGTGTCGCCGCACACGGGCCACATGCCACAGCCACAAACGCCGTCATGAGAAGCTAGGAGCGGCCACAAAATAAGCTGAAGCGCGCGACAGCCACTTGTGGCCGGTGATTGCTACTTTTTTAACCCATACTTGCAGTATCATAATGGACTTTCACGAAGGTTTAAATGCGCGAATGGCGTGTGACGGCGTTTTTTATCGGCGATTAGTGGCCGGTTCGGGCCTCAAGAAGCGAGCAGCAGCGATTTTTTATAGCATGTGGCAGCCACCCGTCAACCGTATTTGGTGAATCCATATAAAATGTTTGAAACCTACAGGAAATATGCCGGTGGCGGCGTTTTGTGGTTATGGCCGGTGGCCCGTGTCCGGCGACTCAAAAGGCGGGTTTATTTTGAGTTAAGAACGTCTAAGAATGGTTAAATCAGAAATTGGGTAATTATATTTTCTGCCAGGGAGAGTTCTTAATACAAACAAATTTCACCTTCTTACAACGTCTCTTTGATTGTATAAAACAGAATTATTGATTTGCATTAGCATAGCATTATCCCTTTAAAAGCTCTTTCATCCCGCCAACAAGAAAGTAAAATACAAAGCAACTCGGGGTACATAATCATAATTTACGTATTCAATTAAACTGTTTACGACAACGTTTTTATTGTGGGATGCATTAATATACAGCGGGAACACACTCTGCGGGTATTCTCCGAATTTACGAGTGCTGACCGCGGCGGCGGCTGTGCGGTATGCTGACGCGGTGCACAGAATATTTGCATACTACCCGCACACACGCTTCCACAACTTTAATCACGGCCGAGTCAAAAATGTAATGAGTTATTTGTATTGTTTTTGTAGACTGCGTACTAATTAAGGCAGCCTACGGCAAGGTACACGATTGTGCACTACGAGAACCAAATGAATGAAGAAAATTACAATTGCGAATCCAGAGGTTGTTTTGATTTGGTTGAAGCCCGGGAAAAAGGAAAGAGAATTTCTGGTTCAGCTATGAAAAGAAATGCATATTATGTTCATTTTGTGTATGAAACAGCGCCAGTAAGAGAAGACAGAAGAACAAGCATGTCGTTACACGTCCAGAGCCATCAAAAGAAAGGCAAAGTTCGAATGTCCCGATACGTATCCGTTGGGTGATAGCCGGTGAGCAAAAATCACGACAAGACAGACATTAGGTATTGGCAAAGTTTCGAGGGCTCGAGCATGGTTCGGCTTTCACGATCGCTACGCTACTCTATCAACAGTTTTATCTTATTGTTTATTGTTATAGCAATTTTACTGCAATTGGTAAATGAAGAGAGTACATTGGCCGGCAATAGGGTCTACGGTACTTCTTATAGCACGTTGACACGCGTCGCTTACCGTTCGATACTAAAGAACGTAAAAATTTAATAAATGACTATTTTTTACAGTACTTTGATGTTTAGGAATGAAATTAAATGTCACGCGCAAGTTTATTTTTCAATCATCTAATAGGTAATATTGGATCGGGTGGTAATCAACGCGATTATTTAGGCATGGTTATTATACCTTTGGACCGTATCGTATGATGGTGGCATTTTATCGTTCACTTTTAATGCGAGCATAGAAAAATATATTCTTTTTTATTTTTCTAATAAAAACTTGTGTGAAAGAAAAAAGAAATCACCATTACCTAGTCCTGGTGACATCTAACATTTACAAGACAATCGGATATGTAGAAGAAGGTCGTTTTCAAAACATCCACTTTTTTATTATTATTGATAGGCTTGGTTTTGGCCACTATCTCACCTGATGGAGTGTCTGTTTCCTGATAGCTACAACCAAGGGGTCTTTAAATCAAGAGTGACTAGGTTACTTCTAGGGAAGCGTGCTCCATCGTCGGCCACATCATCTGATGATGATGCACCCTTATTTCAATTAAACCGACAAAAAAAATCGAACTATCGAGTGGACCAAGAAAACAAATCATGAAGATAGAACTTAAAGAAAGATTTTTTTTACTCAAACCACAAGACTGAAATATAGGAAATGGAAAACTTTTATCGCAACGTATAAAAGGGTATTATTACGTAGTACGTGGCTGAGTTAAACCGAACGGCAGTTACAGTAGGCGATAGAGAAAACTCGATTTATCCTAGTGGACAGTCTCTAACGAGCGGTCCCCTGTGCAACGATTGCGCAATACTCGCGTGACATGGAA
This sequence comes from Mythimna vitellina, assembly GCA_949316375.1. NCBI lineage: Eukaryota > Metazoa > Arthropoda > Insecta > Lepidoptera > Noctuidae > Mythimna > Mythimna vitellina. The sequence continues at coordinate 7,466,442 of OX438686.1, forward strand.
AAGGCGGGAAGGGACCGCGAGTGGACGCAAAAATCTTCCCTTTTTACTCATGTACCGTATTTGATAGCATTAAATGCTTTCATTCGTTATGTCTAAAGAACACATTATATATCAAGTATTTCTAGTGAATAGAGGAAACTGCTGAAGTCATTTGCTGGTTTTGCTCACTATGTTTCTTTAACCGTTTTATGACCAAGTAAAATCCGGTTTAGAAAAGATAATGTGATGTTGGTAGACGAGCTCATAGACACGAGCAGCATGTTGCCAACGGCAGAGGTAACTGCAGCCGACGACATGGGTCGGCGGCAGCCGTCGACCAACACTTGCAGTTGTTGCGAGCCGCGTCCGCTATTTTGTCAGTCGACTGCAACTTGTTCAAGAGCGCGCATGCATCGGAAATTTTAAATTTCAATTATAAATTGAAGTAATAAAACAATAAAAAACAAAGCATGGATGGCGGTATGTGAAGAAGTCGTCAGCGTTTTTAATTTTGAACGTGTTTTATTTTTTGTTTTTGTCGGCGTCGAAGAAGTAAAAGCAATAACAATGTTTCTTCTTCGGATTCCATTCTGCAACTGACTCCAATACTATGTTAACTAACGACGGTGCCGCTGATCTTCTACAGTTGCAATAATTCACAGGAAACCAAAATCCCATTGTTTATGTCCCCAGACCGCGTGTAAATACTTCCTGAACGAGAAATTCAGTTGTGTCAGACGACCAGCATTTATGGTAATGACATAGACAATCATACTTATTTGCTCACTCACATTTTGACCAAAATGATCTAACATTACAATATTTTGTTTCAATTTAAACTCTTATTGGTGTATTGGCAGTGCTTTGCACTTTCAGTTCTTTTAATTAAACAATCGTTGACATCTTAACCAATAATTATTATTATAATATGAAAAAATGTTTTAAATGAAAAAAAAAAAATTTATAACAAGCTTTTATCACGTTGTATCGGTCGAACATCGTTATCGGTCGAATGATCTTGATTACTGATCAAGACCATTCCAAAGAGCTCAAACACGATGGGATTATATTGTTGCTCAGTAGTTCCTATGGCCACTATCAGACTCCATCATCAGACTAGCTCCATAATCCCATATTAATACATTGTCATTCAAGTTACACAGTTAAATACATATGACAAAATACACCCGTGCGAAGAAGGGGCGGGTTGCTAATCCATACTAATATTATAAATGTGAAAGTAACTCTGTCTGTCTGTATTTAACGCTTTCACGGTTAACGATTTTGATGAAACGGACGAAGCCGCTGGCAGAAGTTAGTCTAAATTATATATATAATAATATAAAGAGGAAAGTTTATTTTTTTATTTTTTTGTTTGTAGGAGGTAATCTCCGAAAATACTAGTCCGATTGCAAAAAAAATTGTCACTGATATAAAGCTGCTTTGTTGCTGAGTTACACAGGTATATTTTATGTACGCGCCAGAAGCTGCCGGCAAAATCTAGTCAACAATAAAACGAAAATGCTACTAAATTCTAGTTAAATACGAGCGTTGTGTTACCTTCTATGACACATCAAAACATTTAGTAGGATGTTTATAGAACTAAGGTCTAATGGAAACATACGCACTTGAATCAATGTCACTGTGACTTCCCATAACACACCCGAGTGTTTATAGCTAGGACAATTAGTGGAAACTAAAGCATTAGTCTTTATTGTAGTGGCGCGTGGCTAAGTTATAACAGCCAACAAGTAAGGTTGCCACTGTAGGGGCACAGCAGGGTCGAAGCCTACTGGGACCACGGGTAGTGTGAAAGCGAAGCCCGGGGCCCCGGAATGAAGGCAAAGAAGGAACGTGAGTGGGTTTTTAGTCAGTAAAAGTCTGATACTATCTCCCGCTTCGCCCAAGGGCGGGATTTGTTATTAGATGATTTTCCCACCAAAAAAAAAAAAAAAGTAGTGCTGCCAAACGTACTCTAAAATAGAGTATTGTACTCTATATCATATAGGCGTACTCTGTTATCTATAACACTAATACAGGACGCCAAAATACTCTTTTTTAAATGGTGTAACTCACTATACTAGTGACCATAACCAAGTCAACTTTACGGTCATGAATATGAAGTGGAGAGAAGAGAGGAACTTGGGCTTCTTTTTAAATTGATTAAAAATGAACTTCTACTTCTATTCTTCTTGATCTATGTAATCTTAAAGTTTGAAGTAGTACAATTCTTTTAAAAACAATGAAAAATTGTTATTTTCTGCAATACGTTCCAAAAAATACCATAATAAAATTATGATACTCTTTTTATAAGGCCTTACTCTTTATTTACCTCCTTTGTAATCAGATGTACTCTGTTTCTTCGAATAAAAGTTGGCATCCCTAGCCACAAGGATCGATCAAGGTTAAGCTACACTTGCCGAGGTCGGTCCGTGGATAGGTGAGAGACCTTCCTTTCAGTACATATCGAAATCTCTTCCTCGAAATGTATTAAGACACACGTCGCTACGGGTAATGTTGGGTCAATCAACAATTTTTTTTAGTCAATTAAATAACTCATGATTGATTTAATAATTACTAAAAAAAAATATTCACAATCATAACTAAATAAATCAATCATTGGAATGACTCCAATTGAAACGAAAATTTCAACTTTCATAACAAAAGTTTAAGTTCAAACATAAAATTAATCTTGAAAACTTAGTTTTAGTCAATAGTCATGGCTAATGACTAAAACTAATCGATCACCTAATCATGATTGAATTTTTTACTTCATTAGTCATGAATCAAGATTAAACATTTCAACCATTAGTCATCAAACAAAGAAAATTATGCCCAACACTGGTTACGGGTAGACAAGAGTGACAACCTGTCTTCCGATGATAGGCAGAAGTGAAAAACTGACAAACTGTCTTCCGATGATAGGCAGAAGTGATAAACTGATAACCTGTCTTCCGATAATAGGCAGAGGTGAAAATCTGACACACTGTCTTCCGATGATAGGTAGAAGAGAAAAACAGATAACCTGTCTTTCGATGATAGGCAGAACTTTAGTGAAAAACTATCAATCGTCTTACGATGATAGGCAGAAGTGATAAACTGATAACCTGTCTTCCGATAATAGGCAGAGGTGAAAATCTGACACACTGTCTTCCGATGATAGGTAGAAGAGAAAAACTGATAACCTGTCTTTCAATGATAGGCAGAACTTTAGTGAAAAACTATCAATCGTCTTACGATGATAGGCAGAAGTGAAAAACTGACAATCGTCTTCCGATGACAGTAAAGAAAAAACTGACAAACTGTCTTCCGATGATAGCCCATGATAGTGGTTTCTTACACACTGAGTTGCTGAGGTCAGATAAGGTGTTACATAACACATGCATCCGGTTAGACTGGAAACCAACCCCTATATTACTGCTTGAAATTTTCCGCATCAGGCAGGTCGAATCCATTAGATATTTATTCTATAAATGCAAAAGTAACTGTTAGTTCCCATCTAAATGAAATTTAACATAGGTAATATGTATAGCATTGGGCCTTGATATTCTTTTTATCAACAATTCACGCGGGCGAAGCCACGGGCAGTAGCTATTTTTAAATATATGTCAATATGAAGACGTAAATATATTTTCTACAGTTCCTGTTTTCTTGAATCTCTTCTCAATTGAGTTACCGCTTTCTGTCTTAAAACAGCAGTTGCGTAAGGCTATGCAGATGATGGTTATCGATATTTATTCTACGAGTATATCCTTTCATTAGAGATAAGGTCTCTGGTACATTTATGAACAATTCATAATGGAAACCTCGCAAACTATTAATCAAAAGCACTCAGTAAAATGCGATCTCATTCTGTTACTCTCCAAACAATTTTGTAATAGGCCTTGACTTCATTATCAATCAAGATGCAAGATCAGTTACGGTTTTAATTCTATAAGATTCCTTATCAAGTTATATACTTACGATTCCTTTTTTAAATATATAAAAGGACTGATTGACATAATCTTCTTAGCGTATCGATGGCAAAACTAGTTAAATTCCTTGCCTGGCACAGTATTCGGCCACGGTAATGCCGTGAACAGGTAACAGGGCGTGATGCAGGATAGAAGGTGGGACATAGTATGCAGAGACGCCGCACAAACAATGAAGATCGGAACTGTCCGAGAACCCCCATCTGCGGAGATTGTCTTTGCTGCGCCCAACTTGGGTGCCGAGTCTGTTTGGAGTTTTCCAAGTTGGCCATGGCAACTCGCGTCCAGGAGAGGCTCTCCGACGGCTCGATAAAATCATCAGATTTAAACTTCTCCCGCCAGAGGTCGCATCTCTCCGAGGTGGTGTTACTTTGAGATAGGCTCACGCTTGCAACAAAACTTTTACGACTTTTAAGTCTCAGGGGCACCGAACTTGGGCACGCTACAATTATGGAAGACTAACTAGAAGAAGAATACTGGAGCGGTAATACTGCATGACGCAGGTCCTCACTGAACATGGTAAGTTCGAGAGGTTCCTGCATCAGATTCAGGCGGAAGAAACGCCCGAATGACATCATTGTGTGGACCTCCTGGAGGACGGTTCGAGATTCTGACCCCGACTACCAGCCACGAAAGACGCAGGCTTGCGGACGTCGAGCAATGGGTAGCTCGCCGTCCGCAAGCCTGCGTCTACCGTCGCCACGCGCTCCTCAAAAAGATGTCGCAGGGGCCCAGCAGGGCTGATGTCCGCTAGCTAGGACCGCGGGGAATTTTTGAAAAGGTATTTCGTAGTCCTAGAACGCAAAGGGCAACTGAAGGACACAGGTGTGGTTTTAGTCAGCAAAAGTCTGACACCCCCTCCCGGACCGCCCAGAGCGGGAGAAGTCATTGGATGATTTTGACAATTAACCGAAAGGGGCACCGAACTGTAATTGTGCATTGGATGGCGAGGTTTTGTTGTTGCGCCCTTTCTATGCGGCTAACCACAGCACTGCGATTTTCTGGGGGTGCAATGCCAGTTATTGGAAACAAAATTCGTACCGGAGTCGGTTTAAGGCAACCAGTGGCAATTCGGTCAACACGTCTCATTCAGTGCTGTATCCACTAAGTTGGAGAGGGCGGAGCGGCTCTATATTGGACAGGCATATTCACCAGTGGAGAAGCAGAGCGCCATCCCAGTTGTTCGCAAAACTTGGGGAGCCGCCCCCCGTCTAGTGGAAGTTAGGTGACGTATCAAGTTATTTCTTGTATGCACTTTCCGGTTAACGTTCTTACAATTTTGCTTGTAACTGAGGAACCTGTCCAGAGTAATGCAGAGGTATCTTGGATGGGGCTATGGGTGATTGGCATCCCCTGCCTCGAGATATTGAGCGTTCGACCAACTTGTCTGCTACGTAGGTGGAAGACGCACGTCTGCGTTTTTGAGGGATTTGGTTTCAACGCATTAGCAGTATACTGGTTAAGATCTGAAAGGGCGGTGGTAAGGTTGGCCTCAATCTCCTCAAAATCAGTGACTTGGCAAGTTAATGCCAGGTTGTCTGCATACAGAAAGCGGGTTGTGTTAGGGCTCACCGCTTGGTCATTGGTGTAAACGTTAAACAGCAAGGGAGCCAGAACACTACCTTGCGGCATTCCATTTTTTGAGTTCGCCACTTGCTTTTATCGTTAATATATTGACATAATATAAACGCACAGTCTAAACTACTGGGACTAGAAGTGTGGAAATTTGCACAAGGCTTCCTTTTATGTTATAGGCGAGCATTTATAAAGGATTTCTTTCAAATTTAGACCTTAAACGGGCGTCTAAAGTTTGTACGGAGAGATCTAGTCAAGTTATAAAGTTTTATCTTACGATAACTTCTACGAGTAGAAAAAGATTTTAAATCCAAAACGTTTTCAAATCACGTGTGTAGCAATCGAGATTGTATCGAAATGCGACGAGATAAGTCGGCGATGCATGAAAGGAAACTGAACAGTCCGACTAGCACGTCTCTCCTTAATATTCCCTGTGATGGCGTCTGCGGTGCACACCACCACACTGCCTCCCGCCACCACCCGTGCTCTGAATCGAGCAACTTTAAAGAAATCTCTTTATTCGAATACTAAGCGGCGCCTTCAAGAAGTTTCTAAACGCTCGCCAACTTTACAGTCCAAACGATCTGCGATTTTTACAAATCTGCGCGTTATTGTGTTTATGAATAAAACTGACATAAATTATTTTTTATGTCACATTGCTCTATTATTTAATAGTATACACAATAAAACAACGACTAATGTTTAGACAAGTGAACTCGTAGATTACAAAAACATTAAACAATACAACCGTTAATAGAGTATAATCCGAAACCATACACATTACACAAAGTAAACAGAAAATGTAAGCAGAAAGTCAGTCGGGGGTATGGCTCATGCGGGCCAAGATAAAACTCTACTGTTTGTACACAGTTTGATTTGTGGACACAATTACTACCCTCTGAATCAATCAACTGAGAAATTAAATTAAAACCGAAAATTTTGTTCTACACAAAACCTACAAAAACCAGTTCATCATCACTTTCTTGCCCTTGTCCCATATTACTTGGGGGCGGCCGTCCATCCTACATCTTTTTTTTGGCCTCCCTCTCTCTCTCTCTCTCTCTCTCAATTCATCCACATGTTTATTCATAATTCTTTTAGTAAAATGCATTTCATTCCTCGTCTTCACATGACCATACTAAGATAAACGATACACAAAGCAGTTACAATGGAAAAATAATGTTTAACGTTATAAAAACCATATAAAGAAACCAATCAAATCTAGCTAAAAGCCGAGCTTTTGAAACTTGTATTAATGTTTCTCCGAGACAAAGCCTTGAAAGAAAAAGACCACAAAGTTACAAGCTTTTCTCCAGACGAAATGTAATTTCAAAGTCGGTGGTGCTAAGTTAACGCCGGCTGTGCGATACTCAACGAAATTGCTGATTTAAGTCATGTAGAGGCTCTTTCCTTTGACAGAATCATGCTACTGTACGAACACGCTCATGTATTTTGAAAACAATTTTAAATATTCAATGATTGCTCGAGAATCAGCTTCCCTTACTTGCCGAGACGTGATACAGAATACAGAAAGACATGATTCCACAATTCTTTTAGATGCGCTTGCATAAGAAAACTAATTGTACGTACAGAATGCACCAAAGGTCCCGGCACGTCAGATGCGGATTGTTTACAGACATAATGCCCAGATGATGTTTTTTTTTTGGACAAGCGGTTTTCATTCTAAAACATCTGGAATATTTAATGTTCGCAAAACAGTTACAAGAAGATTGATACCGATCAAATATTCAGAATTGCAGCCAGCTTCATGAACATCTAGTTTTTATGTCTCAATTGGTACACATGTCTGGTATCGATGTCATATTTGATAATTATCACATTCGTATGTCACAGACAGCTAGCTAATGATGAGCCACAAATGACTCGGCAGCGATTGGCTAAGTTAGCGTTTGGCACGTACATTATCCATTGAGCGACGACGAGGAAGGACGGCGCGCTCAAGAGGGCGCCATTCAACGACAAGTAGTCGCTGGAATTTATGTTTGAATGCAATTAAAATAAAGCCAGCTTTGTTTACTTACTAAGAGTCACTAATTGCTTAATTTGCAAACAGAAGCTATTTAACACGATGGTAACTACTACAAAGAGCAAAACAGATCAAATGATCAATTATTTATTATTGCGGAAGAAGCTGTAAACACAACTGTTTGATTTCAAACTTGGAGATAATCAACCATTGTATTTCACGGTTGAACTTACATAAATTACGGTTCAGCGGCTAGATTCCACTTTCGTATCGATATAATAAATACAAGGGAATTTATGTCAGCGTTTAATCTGAAGACAAAATCGCATTGGCAGTCACGAGGCGCATTGTTGTTGGGCAATAAGGTTTTCACACGACCCCCGCGCGTGCTCGCCTCGCTACCAATATCACAAATAATGTTCGTATATTTCAATAATTTCATCTTGATGGAGGATATGAAAGTCATGATCTCTAAGTTATGGCGGCTATCTCGCCAATATCGCTGGCCTTAAATTAAATTGAATAAGAGACGATAACGTATCTAATACCATGTTAAAGCAAGGAAAAGTCGCGTCAGGAAATTATTATTTTTTTAATTATTATTTTAATGATCATTATATTTTGCGACCATTTCCAATATTTGGGCTATAACAACAAGAATTACAGGAAATATTAACAGAGTTATTTTTAGTTCTGCTAAAATTAATCATGTAACCAGATTCATGATCACAAAAATAGTTAATTTGAAAATTCTAACAATGATTGCTTTATTGAAGGCCCTACATAAAGCAATCGGTATTCAAAGGCCTCGATTCATTGGTTCGTCACAGTCTGTTAAAAATGAACAAGCATTGCAGTCGATTCGGAAAAAGACATCTCATTCGAGATTCAATTTACGCCGGAGCGGGAGCAAACCGCATATAATCCAGTTGCGGAGTTGACTCCGCAAACAATTCATTTCAATTTCAATCCAAGTGTATGCTAGAGCCAGTGTCCGCGGTCACTGCTCACTATTTCATCTGTGTAAACTGTTCCTACAATATGATACCTTCGAAGCTGTCGATGACTCCACGCCATAATTGGAAAACCAGCCAATAAAATCAAACATTGTATTGTACCCTTGTTTAGGACAATATCGGATATCCAGATTTCATTTGCATTGATTACTTCCGATCATTAAGTTATTTAACTATCTTCAAATTAATTTTGTTATCGGATCTCTCTGATAACGCTGAACTGCTGAAATAGTTATTTTATGACTTGCGAGGTTAGGGAAAATCAACTTTAATATTTATTTTTTGTTTCAGAACTTCATTTGACGACTTCCTTTGAACTGAAATCAAAGTTTGAATTAAGCAATCAAAGTTTACTCTGCTCACCAATCGCAAAATGCTTGGGAAAATATATGGATAATCTGACTTCGGATGGATTGTAGTCCAAACTCGGTAAATATATTCATTTAAAAATGTTACCAGAAGTCTACGTCAGGCAAATCACAAATCACTATGGAAAGATTTATGTGTTGCGCATGACCCATACGCATTTTTATACGTTTCATTCGGCCAACACATTTTTTAAGATTTTTTCGGTATTTTTGTAGTATCATTTTTTTTCTGTTTTAAATTGTGCTCATTAATCTAATGAAACAAAAATCTGACCAGTCCTAGGACAACATCAGGCATAATTACGAAGTTCTTTAAAGATTTTTCCCAGTAGTTTGCAGGAACTATAACAAGCACTTCCACTTGAACAAATCATGTGTAAATTGGAGCTTACATAATAGAAACTCTCGGAGAGTTGTTAAATGTAAACTAAAATCTTCCTGACTTCTTACAAGGAGAGAGAATGGAAAACAGGGTGCTCGACCCTGCGCCGCGGGTCGGGGGAGGCGAAGTTGCTCGTTTTATATGCAAATTTTCTACGTCCTTATGAATATGAAAATTTTCTATTAGAACGTGTCGTTGTCAGCGTTCCCTTGATGTACTGAGAATGATGCCTTCTTTTTCATAGATTTTCGCCGCTCAGCAGTTTGCAGCGAAAATGCAAATTGAATAAGAAGTCACCCTGCTGTCACTTTAAAGTGCAGTGCTTGCATGCTCGCAGAAAAAGAGCGCAGTGTCTTCGAATCACTAACCAACTCTATCTTCAAATGCGTTTGAAGTAATTGATGATGTGATTGCAAGCTATTTTTTGTGCGGTCAATTAGCGACGTAGATTATTAGCTACAAGGTTATTTTACTCAAAGATCATTTATAGTAATCTCGACGGATAAAATTTAATCGGAGTATAATGATCCACATAACAAGTTGGTAGTGGAGGACTCACGAGTTTATGCCTTAAACGGGCGGAGCGGTGTTTGTGAAACGCGCACATGAGGCCTCGGGCGTTGCATACAGGCACGTAACTACTCCCCCAGGACTACGGACTGCGACATTCACTGAATATCTTTAAAGTTAGCGGGCGCACGACGCGCCAGTTTCAAACTTCGAGGTAGAGAAAACGTATTAAGCCTATCGCCTTTAAAATGTAAACCGTAACCATGCTCATCTTATATCCTCTCAAGAATCTTAAACTGCTAGTGCTAAATAACTGTAGAATTATTTTAATTAAAGTTACAAGAAATTATATGAAAACAATATTTTTTAGAATTTCATATTCGACACTACAATAAAATTTTCTTAATGCTATATATCGATACGAATAAAGCAAAGAAAAATACAACATGCAGCTGTAAAACATTGCTTGATTTTGCAAGATATGTTGTTATTAGAACGTTGATATACGATGATGATGATGGAAAATCATAATCCGTGTATTCACGTCAGGAATTCCGGATTATATATATTTTTCAATATTTCTACAAACTATTTGGTGAAAAAGTTGTCAGCAGGATAAAGTCCTTAATCCTGACGTTGAAAACTTTGTATGTGGCTATATGTTAACGTAGTTGTTTAAGAAAATAATAAACTTTAAGTTTGTATTTAGGAGGCTTGTTTCTAGTAAACAATGTGGGTATAAATAGATAATAATTACAGGTACACGACGCAGAATAAAATTGTTTGTCGGACTTAGCCGCAATGAGTGGTCAAGGAACAAATGATAATGACTGACATTGCCAACCAAATTGCACTCGTCAAATGCACGATGTCATCATATTAACTTTGCGCAGTAGTATCTTGAGGTGCATCACACAGGGCGCTTCCTCCGGTAAGAGGGATACAAGCTGATACCGAAAGTCAAGAATCTAGATTGTCATAAAATAACAAGGACCGCTAGTTGCAACAGTCACAATCTTATAATGACAGTGTGAAAGATGAGAGAATTTTTATGACCAGGAATCCTGTCTTTAAGCTGGACTTATAAGTGAGGCGAAAGAATTCATTTAAAGTCGACAGGAATGTTTTAAACGGTAGAGAAAAGTCAGGCGTTGGTAAGAACGTAAGAATGAATACCAATGCCAAAGTTTGTGAATGCAAGTAAGTCGTGATCGAGAGGCACAAGTGCATAATACCAGACTCCGCCGTCTCGTGGTCCTCTCTCATTTAAATTTAATACGCAATAGAAAGCATGTAGACGAAATCGATATTGGCGTGGCTGTGTTCAGAGTTGGTACGGCGCATGTTGCTGTATTTTCGGACAAGTAGAGGACGATACTAATAGCTATCGTTATTTTGGGGGAATATATTTGATAATTTATTTATTGTAATGACGATATCAGATTTTTATTTAACTACAAGAAACTGTAACCTAGAACGTTCAGAAGCGCTTATAGAAGTTGGTTAATTGAAACTGTCAAAAGTTGTTTGTAGGGTTACTGAAGGGACTACTTAGTGAGTGAGAGTATAATGCTGAAACAATGGTAGTCAACTAGTCAAAGACAGAACGTTTGTTTTAATTTGATAATTACACGCGCTACACTAGGGCATAATAGCAGAACAGCAATCAGAATACGGTTACAAGAATTAAAACAATGGAAAAGTAACACCAAAAGGTAGGTACAACATGAATAAGTAGCGCTTGCACGTGACGTTAACCGTTCTAAATTTAGATAAATAATCCCCAGTTGGTGCACAGGACAGGCGCAGCGAAATGCCGAGGTGGGTACAGATGCTGTCGCAGGCCCGAGGTCGCTTTGAGAGCAACAATTCGTGAAAACAGGCACTCTGCCAACGAATGCAGACTCAACCGGGAACATTTAAGTGCTTTAAAGCACATATATACTTAAAATGCGAATCCAGACGCCGTAGAATTGGGAAACTGTAGTGACCCCTCACAGAGGCGCTATAAGTAAACATTAAAAAGAGAATTTTCAAGTTCTCAAGACACGTATGAAAGAACTTTGGCAATAAAAGGAGAAAAAGGGGCTTTCCGGGCCATAGCTTTTACCGAGTTAAAGTTACTCAAAGTGGCGTACTTTGGTGGAGGCTAACTTGGCGATGGTCAATAAACTTAGCTGCCGGCGCGTCTGGCCGACTCGCACAACAATAAAGCGGAACTCCCGCAACAGTTTATCTCATGAAAATCTTACAAAAAAGAAACTTTTAATATTAATCTTCAAAAGTTTAAAGGTGCTTGGAAGATGTAGAGGATTAAGGAACGATTAATGTTCACGTTCATAGTAAAAATGGTTCGGCGTCGGGTTCAGTGAAGGCAGTGGGTATGTTTGCCAAGAATTCAATCGGGAAAGCGGTGCGGAGCGGAACAGGCAAGCAATATGCACTCCTTCCGGGGGTGACGGCGCCACCCGCTCATTAATTGAGATACAAAACCAATATATCTACTACTCTAAGTGCTATTTGATTGTTACAATGCGGTGCATGCTTGGTAATACGAGAGATCTAGCTTTGCTTGAACATAGTCCGAGATAGATTCTGAATTTTAAAATTAAGCAGTGATAAAATTTCAATTTAACCCTTCAGTTTGATGCAAGCTTGTCTATTGAAACTTCATGTGGTGTACCAACGCTGGATACATAGAAAAAGTGCATTGCTAAGCTAGGAGCAACGCTTATTTTAAGCGTTGCTCAGGCTCTTATATAAACGGGTTTATTTTAGGATGTTTTAATTTTAAGTCACTAAAAGTTAGGCAGGCTGTTGGCCGAACGACAACAGTTTGTTACTGCCTGAAAAATAATTATACATGATTACACAGATGCGTCGGACTTGCATGCGGAGTTGCGTCATTAATTTGTTCCTTATTTATAATCGTTCTAGAAAGAAAAAAATATTAAACATCCCATTTTTTCGCACAGTAGCTAGATCCACCTCCTCAAAACCGTTTATGCTGACGACGAAAAACGGAGTCGTGAAAACCAAACCGTTTTTATTTTATTTTTTATTTATGACTAAAACCCATCTGTGTTCCTTCAGTTCCTTTATGCGTTCTAGGGCCACGGTATGATCCGGACCACATTACCAAGATGCGACACGTTGCCTATGAAGGTGGCGTGGCCGTCAATGACGGAGAGTCGAGAAGCGTGCAATGACTGTTGATATAACCGTCTCGTATGACGAGAACCTCGTGAAAGCCGCGAAAGCCATCAGCATAATGTTGACTTGGCTAGCGAGGTTCTCGACATGTGGGGCACACCACAATCGCAGCGCTAAGTTCTCTCTTTGAGGAATGACTAGAGAGACGCCACGGCATCTTCTGTTCGGGAGGTTACTGTTTCGGATTCAGGCAGACCATTCTGCGGATCATCCGGATGTAGTTTGCCCCGCTTGGGTGGAGCACCGCCGCCGTCTTGTTCTCTGGGAGACGATCAGTGGCGTCTACCTCTCGCGCCAAACTCTGGTTCAGGCCATGGTCGGAAGCGAGAAGGAATGGGAAGCGGTCGCCTTCTTCTGCGAAACAGTAATGCAAGCGAAGGAAATAGCCGCAACCGTGAGGGAACGGATATCCTCATGTTCCAGACACGCAGCCCCGGGTGTCGTGAATTGCAGGGCGATTCCTGGCCACTGGATTCAGAAAGCGGAAACTCTTGACATGGCTCGCATTTTTAGGAGTTTCTGTCTGGAGTCCTGACCGTTGCTTGAACCTGTTCCCGATACCGATACGTTACGTTAACGTTTTTTAAGAAATATTTACGAATGTATTTAGCACGAATGATAAACAAAATAATAAATAAATATTGTGTCTTATCCAGTTTAGAAAATGTTGCCTTTAAAAATACAACCAGTACCAACCAGCCAGTCTTATTACACGAATAACATCAGTAAAGAGAGGAATCATATATAAAACTGACTTATTTCTACCTTCAGTGTTTCGGAACATCAGTTTTACGACGGTTCGTAAACGTCCGTGGGTGGTAGAATAAAAATTTTGTGACTAGCTCTCGTGCAAAAATCTCCGGTGTCACGGAAACAATGTGAAATCCAATTTTCTAGAATCCTTGGTACCTGGAACTTAACGATCGCTCCTTTATGACTATCAACTCTGAATACTAGCAGGAGCAGTTGCGAGTAATCTATCAGTATTGATATTACTAGCTTCTGCCAGCTTTTGATTTTGTAAAATCCTTTCTTCTTCGTTGAAGACTCCGTATGTTTGTAATAAATCTTTATTAGATTATAATTTCTCGACATATTATGAAAAAAAAAAACCGGCCACGTGCGAGTTGGACTAGCGCATGTAGGGTTCCGTACTATCCGTAGCAAAAAACGGCAAAAAAAATCACGTTGGGGAGCTGGGCTGGGAGCGCCCTTCAATATTTATTTTATTCTGTTTTTTTTGTATTATTTATCGTTATAGCGGTCACATCAGATAAAGCCTGGTGACAGACATACAAACAGACAGACGGACGGATAGCGGAATCTTAGTCTTAGAGTCCCGTTTTACTTTTTGGGAACGAAACCCTAAAATTGTTTTGTATACGATTAATCATGCACAAATTTATTGGTTTTTAACATAATGGTGTCATATTTAGAAAAAATGGTTTACAATTTCTCGCGATATTTCACAATCTTACGGCGTTTGCAATTTTCCGGTAACATATACATCATAAAAGGAACCTTTGAGTAAAATTTCAGCATTCTAGCTCCAAGGGATTGGGCTGGACGAGAACAACGTGCTTTGTGAACATTATGTCATGCTCTGTTTTACTGAATCAGATTCAACGGCGTGATTTCGTTACAGTTGCTTTTTTTTTTTTTTTTAATTGATTTAAACCAGTGCTTGACTACGATCCCACCTGATGGTAAGCGGAGATGCAATCATTGATGGTCAGGCGCACTAGTTTATTAAGAAACCTCATTCGGCTCTGTGATTGGTTAAGGGCTTGGAGCGGGCCAATCAGAGAGTCATACGTCATAAACGTGTCGATCGCGTTAACGTAAAACAGCTGAGTGTGAGTTCACTAGGCACTCTATTGAATGTCTTCACTTACAAGTGAAGTTTATACACGCTACGCTCATCGGTATAGTAATGTCTTTTGTGTACGTATTGAATGGGCTTTTAATGACATAATACTTACATTGAATATTCATCAAATAAAGATGTTTTGTCTTTTGAAAATATAATACGATATATACTATGTTACTAATGTCACAATATTTTTGCAATCCATATTAAAAAGCAAAGTCCTTCACCGCGTCTGTCTTTATGTATGGTCGCAATAAACTAAAAAGTACTAACCTAATTTTCATGTGGTTTTTAATAATAGTAAGAGTGAGTTTTGAGAAAGGTATTATATTATACATTATACATAATAATAGAAAATTTCAAAAATGTATAACACCCGAAACTGGAACATCGCTAGTATAACTCCAACCAACAACAAACTACGTTACGATCTGCATTTTTAAAACACGTTCAGCCTTTTTCGACGACATAATTTTACAAGTCCAAATTAAGCTTTAATTATTGTATTCCTTCGTGTGTCGAATGACAAGATCCATAATGCCGCCTGGAGAGACAGTGAGACAATGAGACGAGACGTCCGACGGACGGCAAAAACGTCGCGCCGCGGACTGGCACTCACGCACGCCCTTCATCTCCGACGGGCACCGACAGAATTATCAAACACGATGGACTCACCGACAACATGCAACATGATTAATGCTCCAAGGAACCTCAAATTTGATTTATTTAACGACGCGACGAAAACCCGTACCGTTTAAAAACCGGGACAAAAACTCGGACGACTCTAATCCGCGCAAACCATAACGAGAGCGATGGGACCCCTTTTAATACGATGAATACCGAAAAGATAAAGGTAAATTAGAAATGCAGAGTTGAAGGTTTGCTCGATAAAGAAAATAATATGATAAAGGAACCACAGCAGATCGCTCCGGGGGGTTAATGTTTTATGTAAGATCGCAACAAGTAGCGCATTACAATGTGAGATTTCCTTATCGATAGAGTGTAGCGGATGACAGTCGGGGAATTGATGAATCCATCAATTTCCATACATAAACGGGAATTATACAAATCGTTGTAAGGAACGAGAAGAATTCTTTATCTATCTAATATATATAAAAGGAGAAACTGGCTGACTGGTACATCAACGCACAGCCGTACTTAACTACTAGAGCGAAATTACGCACAAGGCAGGAAGCCTTGTGCGAAATTTTATAACGTCGAATTTTATTTTTTTATGAAATCATAGGTGAGCACTAAAGGCTTTATGTTTTAGGATATTCAACCTTAAAGGGAATTTTCGTTTGTATACAAAGTATCACACTCCTAGTACTAATATACTTGATACTTAGCAGAAATAATAATCTAAGTAAATAATAAAGGCAGTCATGATTTGCCCTTAAAGTTACCCCCCAATAGAAAAATTTGGGAATTTTAAAGTTGTTATGAAAAAATTCTCTTGAACGTACCTAGTCGCGAGCAAAGCGCTAGTTTGCTATTTGCTATAGGCTATCTCACTGTATTGTGAAAACAAATGCGTGTACAAAGCTGGCTTATTTACAGAAACAATTTCTTCTTTTCAGTCTTTTTGTATTCATCTAAATATGTTGTCGAGAGCGCGTGGATTTATATCCTCCGCCCGTTTAATGTACAGCTTGGCGTCCGCAAAAAGCTCAGCAAGCATCCGTCGGAGGCGGCATCCGCTTGGATGACGAATCGTTCCCAGCGCGCCGCATCCATCACGCCGACTGGACCCGCCGTGGTAATGTAACAACACTCATTCTCAACTTACAAGCCACACACACACGCAATACAACAGTCATAAAATTAAAAGCGAACTAAATTACTAAACAGCAAACATAAAACCACACAAAATGATGTAACAGTTGCCGCAACACCGCTTAAAGCATATTGCTGTAACACACTACAGACGGATTAGTTACAATAACGTATGGGTTGAATCATTACCGCAAACTTTCACTTCGCATTTCCCGCATACTTTCCATTTACATACATTTACCACTTTTGAGTACTTTCCTTGGATGTTTCAACAACAATTTTCACATTTGCATGTCTTTTCAATTTCACCGCTACCTAACGTTCGTGTTTTATCTTTTTAGTGTGTTTACTCGTTTAAAAGGAGGTTGCAGACATTAAAGAGACATTGGATTCAATTCGACTGTACAGGAATAATAGCGTAGCTGATACCGCTGTCTATCGAATCCCACAACCGAGTTTCTCTTTGTTGTTATGTCGTCATAAATTTAGGGAATAGCACCACATTTCATGTAAATCTGAGACAGAGAGCATTAATCACAGCTATCATTACTGGCCATATTGAAACGCTTACATAAACTGCCTTTCACGTTAACTCGGCTTTATTGAATAATAATAAATGTACAGTAAATTAGTGAACATTTTCGGGAACAAGATAATAACGTGACGTTACAGTGAAAAGCAAAACCCAAAGGTATCTTTATTGCAATCTAGGTAGTTTATATAATAGCGGGTGGCAAATTAATTCATCGCACGGCGGCGGCAGCATGGTCCCGGTATCTCCCACGATAAGTTTCGGACCGGCCCCGGGGTGCTGAGCACCAACTATCGTAACGAGATCGGGATTTCTCAGAACGTTACGCTGAATGCTCGAATCGTTACCACCGACCGACGTATGCGCTCCTACTCTTATCACGATTTTCGCTACATCATTTACGAGCTCAAATGAAAGTTCGAGGATGTATGAAGATTGAGATAGAGCAAATATGATAAAAAGGGTCCCAAAAACATGTTAACGTTTTTAAAAGTTGCGAAGTAAGAACAATCGATCTTCCGACAAAACTTGGTAAGAGTAAGTAGCTTAAGGACGAAGCTTAGGTGACGGTGACGGGCGCGGGACATGAATATGAAACGTAATGCGAATGTGCCTGACCTTCACGACGTGAATAAATGTGAACACGAGACAGCCTCGTCGAGAAGAATACAATACAATCTGTATATACAACTAAAAAGGAATCACAATTAATTACTTCCAAGATTACGGATCAAAACGTATTATTAATACACAAGGTTATTAGTTCATTATGTTTACTCAAATAGAGTAGGACCCTCCACTACAATACGACGTATATTCCAACTAGTTAGATTAAAATGTATATCCAATGTAATAACTTTGTCGAGTTGCTCGATAAAAGTGTGCTAGGAAGGATGTTGTGTTTGCCTGCCAGTCGGCCGGCATTTGTTTGCTCTCGCATATTCTTATTTACTATTCCTGAAAGCAAATAAAATCCCGAAGAATATTGTACAGACTTTTGTCGTTTGCCTATATGAAAATACTCGTATCTAACCTACAGGCAGCGAGTTTATTGCTCGATGGCGTGCGACACTACCATATTTTAATCATGGAATAAATTCGCAGCTTTTTGCCAGAAATTAAGATTTACCTTTAAGTCTCCAGCATGCTATGCATTCCACTTGCGGAATAAATTGATCCTCATCAGAAAAAAGAGACTTTAGGCACCAGCTAACATTAATTTATAAATAGACAATAAATCCCGTCGAGATTCAAAAGAATTTATAAGTAACTTCATCAGCATTTAAATGCTTAATTCATACAGTGATCGTGAAAGAGAGATTGCACCGAATGATATGTAGTGGATATTGTGTGTGAGGCGAGGTGCCGGCGGCCGGCGGTGGTGGCGCCCACGTTGACAGGACAATTGTCGATTTATGCTCCAGGGATCCGCACTGCCGAATTTACGAGCCCCAGTCACCGCTCGGTAAGCTCTCCAAATCAATTGCGAACTTGCACGTACCGTTTACATCAACCCCGCACTCAATTATAATAACAGTATCCATTTGAACAATCGTAGATACTGGAAGTATTCACGACGACCCTTCACAATAATGTAACGACCAAATTAATTTAAAACTTTCTTAAATACTAAAGGATCCCTCGAAATTGGTAGGCGGCATTAAAACTGTCCATTACAATCGGCTCTATACGTTGGAGAGTTAGGTTTGGCGATCAATTTGGTAGAAAGTTTCCATGATATTGTGAAGTGAAGCTGGGGCGGGTGAAGTCGTTCGTAAGCTCCCGATTATTTATGTGGACAGGCTGCAGAGCCGTCGCCGCCGCCACCCTCCGCGTATCACTACGTAAAGAGGAGTAATCGCTTGCGGCTGCTGGCTGAGTGAATTTTTCCATTCGGAAAATGGTCGAAAGAATTAGGCATCTCAGTTTCACATTTCAAGGAAAGGTCTGCACGCACCCTTCTCAGCTTTTCCCTGGGCCGAGAACACAAGTACAGGCAAACCTTGAGTCGTTTTTTATGTTCCTCGTAAAAAGGAACATACGAAAATATTGCCGGAACAACGGAAATCGGGAATTGCCACAATAACGCAGTTATGAGAGCAGAAATATAAAAATGAATTAACTGCGGACTAAGCTTTTCCAAATGCTCGCCTTGTGGGAGTAGAAGTCAAGTTTGTGTTGCATGAATTACCTGAAACAAGAAAGGTTTTATTAGTTACTTACTTAAAAATATTCTCATAGTTAGGTTAGGTTAGGTTAGAAATATAAATGATACATTTTCGTCTTTAAAAAGGAGATGCTGGAGTTGGTTAGGTGGCACATGATAGACAGCATCCTATATTTGTACTTATAATTATCACTGAAATGGTTCGACTGGCTGTGTAACGAACCAATTAGGCACGCAACTGTCCAGTGCCATTGGTATCAGGTTCTAGGAACGTTAGTTAGTTAACGTGTTAAATTCTGCACCTAAATAACACTGGAGTACTGTTCAACGATAGACATCTAAACAGTTTTCTTTCGTGTGTATAAAACGATATGGCACCAATTTACATTAACGAGCTACATTTTAATGTTATTTTTATTGCAATAGCTAAACGAACCGGTTATTAAAAACATAATGAGAAATTCTTTGAATAAATTATTGCACATTATACTACTGAAACAGGTATACATTTTTTTTCACAGGCTTATTAAATTTAAAAGTTAGGGCTAAATAGTTAAGTTAAAATAATGGGCACTAGTTAGTTACTGAAGCAGTCCTTTCAAAGCAACTCTGTTAAAATACTTGATGATAACTTTTAGAGCAGATTCGTTTGAAGATTGCTCACAACTCGAGAAGTAAGGAAACTCCGCTCATAAAGAGACCGTGAACGCTGGAACAAATTGCAGCCTAATTTCGTACGCTTTATACTTGTTATAATAACAGGTGTAAATATGAAACAATGTAAATAGCCACAATGTACTACAATTGTCTTAACACAACGAACTCGGTACGTTGATCTTTATGAGTAAACTAACTGCCCTCCGCGTTTTTTGTTACTGCTCTGCTCTCGTGGGTCGTAGCGTAGTGTTATATAGCTTCCTCGATAAATATCAATATAGGCTATTTTTTTTTTCAATTCGTACTATTGGTTCCTGAAATTAGCACTTTAAAACGAACAAACTCTTTAAGGGATATCCAACTCGACATACATTTTCACTGTTTTTCATACAAACGCTCTTACGCGATTATGACGTTATTACACATTTTTCATTCATTCGATATTTTGGAAACACATTATTTTGTGGATATTATCAGGCTTCTATTGAAATCAATTTATAAAGTGGTGTAAAACTAATCCAATACAGTTCTCTGAAAATCTGCTATTTTGCATGAACTTTGAAACTTCATAATTTACTCAAACAAAAAAAAAAAAAGTATAACAATAG
Source organism: Mythimna vitellina (assembly GCA_949316375.1). Classification (NCBI taxonomy): domain Eukaryota; kingdom Metazoa; phylum Arthropoda; class Insecta; order Lepidoptera; family Noctuidae; genus Mythimna; species Mythimna vitellina. The sequence continues at coordinate 7,487,053 of OX438686.1, forward strand.
AAGCCTTGCAAATTTAATCAAGATTCTGAATGACGACAATTTTTTTCAAAAACAAATACACGTATTTCCTGGAACAAGTTTTGTAAAATATTCGAGTAAATCACGGAATTACTAACAGACTTTTCAGGCGTTATCTCTCTTTTTTCGCGTTGCGTTTTTGTCAAATATCGCGTTGGACTGCGTTAGATGAAGTAACAAGCTTTTAAACCATGCTCGATGTAGACGATAGGCGAGTGAAAAAGGACTTTCTTAACTTTGTTGATACTAAAGGCAAAGTCCTGACTCACTCACTGACTCATCTACACTCAACTTAAACGCTAGAATGCTGTTCGCAGAAATTACTTTTATGAAAATCCTTTCTTATCTGTTGTATAGGAAAGGATTTTCCGAAATTCAGCCCCTAAGAGGATAAAGCGAGGGTCCAAAGTTTGTATGGAGAAACCTACTTTCACGCGAGCGAAGCTGCTGCCGCTAGTAAAAGCTAGCATTATTATTAGAGGTCGGAATTAGGTAGGGTTATTTAAGTAAGTACCTGATTTCATACAGCGAAAATATGCCTCAAATCCCGAGATTATTTTTAAAGAGCAGAATTTTTTATGACACTCAGAAATATAGCAGCAAAAATTTCGTCCTGCATTAATGACGAGGAGGAGGAAGTGTGTAAATTTGTTAACCTCACCTCAGTTGACGTAGATATCTCTTTTTCAATAAAAAATACTAATAAAACTGTATGTTAATTATCTTTGTTTTATTTGTCTTCTCTATCTCTGAGGTTTTTATTATTATTAATTTGTAATATTGTTAGCCACACGAGATTTTTCATTAGAAATCCCGGGAAGATCCATTTTAATACAACATTTCGATGCAAGTACATGAATAACTCTACCTGATTCCGACCTCTGATTATATTATTATAGATGTGTGAAATAAGCGTGTTCAGCCTTAAAATTTCTTAGCTAGAGTTTATCATATGCGAAGCATGATATCCTCATAAAGTTGGCGTTTCGTGGTTGAACCGTTGAGGGCTAGAAGACTCCGTATCGGGCTAAAGAGCTTCCCGGAGGACAAACGAGCCAGATAAGGCACCATTCTCGCTAAGCATCGCTCGCGTTTTACATTCACGAACATATTGGATTTGAATTTTAGAATATCATTATACTGATTTTATAGGCAGTGGCATGTGATGGCCTAAATGTATCTAGGATGGACTTAAATAAATATAATAAAAACAACCGACTTCTCTTATTACAAAAAAGAAATACAACCGATATAACTGTAAAAAAAAACACTGAAAAGTGCAAAATAACGTCGGAAGTCGGTGTTTCTATACTTAATAGTTTTATATCTTCGTTATTTAACACCGACTTCCGAAATTAAAGCTATTTTGCACTTTTCAGCGTTTTTTTACACTGAAGTCGGTTGTATTTTTTTTTTTTTTTTGTAAAATGGTTTTTATTTTACATTTTTTAGTTTGTACCAACACTATGAAGTACCCCTCAGCCAAACTTAAATACCGTATAGTCAGAGTGCATCTCATGACAATTCTAATAATACCAAACACGTGCCTAACTTCAGACTTCATCATCAGATCACTTCGATATTTTCGACCTCCTCTTGAATCAGTCATCGACTACACGCATAAACGAAGCAATTTTACTTGTTACGACGGTTCAACAGGAGGACTTTTATTTCATAACTTCGAAATTCATGATTAGATCATAACAATATTTCTATGAGACAAACTAGGAAGCATATCCTTTCAATTAAAAAAAATCAAAAATTTCTAAATCGGTCCACAATTGACGGAGAAATCGGTGAAAAAAAAACATTCAGCCGAACATAGAACCTCCTCCATTTTGAAGTCGGTTAAAAAGGCTATTTCTGGAGTCAGTGTTAAGTCCTAACATGATTTGATTGAATGATATAATTTAGTCTTCATACTTTATTTTAACTTACACTTGATTTTAACACAAACATTTCAGGGTTATGGTAAGTCTAGCTAGCTCAATCGACTCCCACATATTCCCACTTGGTTTGTTTAAATGTAAAAGAACTACGTTGCATTTATTATGCGAGTTCACGACCTTTCTAGTTCTTTGAACCGAGATACGAATATTTTTTGGGCTAACATGAGGTTGCCGTACGTGTCTTGAGTAAATAAATAATTATGGACTCAATCTTTGTTGGCACACACATAGCAACACGGTACTATCGTGTTGCTACGTATATGTATGTTTTTATGTATTATCTGTAGTACAGATAATGTAGTCAGATAGCGAATAAAAGCAAGGGAGATCTAGATGATTTCACACGCTACCACAATCATTATGATAAGTTTAACTGCATGCGACATAATAAATCGTGTTTGAAGTAGCTACGATTGTAGGTCGCCATTATTGAACGCTATCCTTAACAAGATTACAAATCACGCTGTACTTTTATCACTAACTCGTAAATACCGATTACTTTCAAATATTTTTTATGGACAAGGCAAATAACCCTCTTTATCGGATGCCAATCAAATATAATCCCAAATATTAAATCAATGTCAACAGCTCAATACTTCAAAGCTTTTGCCGATATTTAAAAAGATGTAGACTTCACTTATTTATGATGGACATATTTATTTAGATATTATACTTGTACGCTATATTGAAGATATGACGTACAAGACGATATACCTAAGAATTTGCCAAATATTTATACACTGTATGGCCAGACAATGTAGATTTGATAGTTCAATATTGAATATCAAAAACACTTGAAAATTTATCAATCTCGTAAGATGTGACTTTTCTTTTAACACTTGCTTACGAGACTGTAAAACATACTGTGAAACTAGAATACCACCGAACTATCATCTGTCACGGGGAATTTCTGACAGGGATACCGATATCCGTGGATACTTTGGTCTTGGAATGTAAAGGGCAACTGAAAGACATAAGTGGTTTTAGTCAGTAAAAATCTGACACGCCCTCACGCTCCACCAGTTACATACGCATACAGTTTTTATTAGGATGACTTCTGGAGCGGAATGAATTCCATTAAAAAAAAAACCGTCGAATCATCTCGCTCATAATCATATCAAACTGGAAACTTATTCCTTGTACTTCTTGATATACTGTATGTCTGTTTCAGTCCGAAAGATGAAACACGAGATAGCAAAGTTATGGCAGTATTGAAATGTACCAAAAAAAATTACCAAAAACTCAATGCACCTTGCATTATACAGAGCAGAAAAAATAAAACCCCGGATGAAGTGAATAGAAATTCCATGATCAAAAACTTTTTACAATAAAAAATAATACCCGTCTTCACTAAAAAAAACACTAAAAGAATCAAAATAACTTTAATTTCGGAAGTCGGTGTATTGTTTGTTTCTTATTAATCATTCGTTTTTTTTTTTCAGTGAGGTCGGTAATTTTTTTCTTGTAAAAAGTTTTTTATTTCACACTTTTTAGTTGCGTTACACTAATATATAACCAAAGTGCCTATTTCTCATGACAATTTCAATTAACCCAAACACTGCTAGGTTACATTGTTTTATTATGAAGTTCCTGTGTCTATCTTCCACCTTCCGGCTCCATCATCACATCAGTTCGATAGTACCTTGTAGCCAAAGTGCATCTCATGACAATTCTTAAAAAGCCCAAACACGGCTAGGATACTTTGATTAATCACAGAGTTCCGGTGCCTATCTTCCGGCTCCATCATCACCATGATGCCATTTTCAAAATAACTATTTAGAACCATTTATTCATTTGTATTGTCATAGTCGCTTAACTATCTTCATTGTGATATCTATGTGAGTATGAAATTCCGTTGCCCATTTCTGGTCTTCTTCATAGTTCCACTTCATCAAATGTTACTTTTTGACTGTAAAAGCTTAAGTTCTCATTGAAAATACCAAAATCACTATACGGTTGCCTATAATATTTGAGGATTTCCTTCGATTCCTCATGGATCCAATCATAAGAACTAGATTCTGAAAAAAATGGCACCAATCGGAAAGCATATCCTCTAAAAGGAAAAAACAAAAATTTGCAAATCGGTCCATAAACGACGGAGGTCTGAGGTAACACACTTAAAAAAAAATACAACCAAATTGATAATCTCCACCTTTTTTTGAAGTCGGTTAACAAAGAAAGCTGCAATACTTGACAAATAGATGAATTCGCGTGTACTTATGCCTGAAAAAAAGGTAAATCGAAAATCTGGCCTATGCATTAGTAGGCGGTTTAAATTTTGTTGCAAAGTTTTCAATTATGTAAAGTTATACCCCACGATAAATGTTATTTATTTTGCAAATAGGTTTTTAAAAACATTTTTACACGTCAATTTAAACTAGATGAGGTCGGTGCCGGTGTTTCCTAGTTGAGTACCTGAGATGAAACACCAAAACAAACTCAGGGGTCAAAGATATTAAGTTAAACGCGTAATAGGTTTTTTTTTTTTTTTTTTTTGGGTGGGAAAATCATCCTAATGACATCCCCGCTCTTGGGCGGAACGGGAGATAGTGTCAGACTCTTACTGACTAAAAACCCACTCCTGTTCCTTCGTTGCCTTCGTCCTAGGGCCCCGGGTTTCGCTTTCACACTACCCAGGGCCCCAGTAGGCTTCGACCCTGCTGGGCCCCTACGATTTGCTGACATCTCCTTGAGGCGCGCGTGGAACAAAACGCGCCGTCGACGACTTGGGCTCGGTCCGGACGGTTACCGGACGGTCAGACGGCGAGCCACCCATTGCTCGCCGTCTACAAGCCCGCGCCTACGGTGGCCGGAAATCGGGATCGGAATCAGAATCCCGGCGGCGGTTAGGGCGTGAGGGCCGTTGTCTCACGCGATCGGCCGCCTCCTTTGCTAGCATTACTGCTTCGCAGAAGGAGGCGACCGCCTGCCACTCCTCCTCACTCTGGACCATGGCCTGTATCAATGCCCGGCGCGAGAGATCACTGCCGCCGATCGCCCCCACGAGGACACGGCGGTGCTCTGCCCAGGCGGGGCACACCTCTACCGTATGCTCCACCGTGTCCTCCGGGCGGTCCACACAATGGCGGCACCCGGGCGTTTCTTCCGCACGAATCCGGTGCAGGAACCTCCCGAACTTGCCATGTCCGGTGAGGACCTGCGTCATGCGGAAGGTGAGGACGCCGTGACGTCTTTCCAGCCACTCCTCAAAGAGGGGTCTTATCGCCATAATTATGGCGTGCCCAGCACTGGGTTGCGACAGTCGCTGTTGCCATTCCACCATGAGATCCCGCCGGAAGTCTTTCCGCCATGCCGCGACTTGGCGCGGCAGCGGAGTTTCGCCCCGGCGTTGCATCTCCATGCGCAGATCGTGCATGCGTGCAAGGACTGTTGCCTCCAAATCAAGTGGTGGTTGGCCGGCAAGGAGGCTCGCTGCTTCGCGGGAAATTGTGCGGTATCCCCGCACCATCCGGATGGCCATGACCCTCTGGCTTGCATTCAGCCTGGCTGCCGGACGCTTTCGTAGCGACGGCGCCCATACCGGCGCCCCATAAAGGGCCATGGACCGCACAATTCCTGCATATAGCCTCCGGCAGGAGGCGTCTGGACCCCCTAGGTTGGGAAGGAGCCGCTTGAGGGCAGCCCCAGCACGATCCAGTTTGGGAGCCAGACGTCGGAAATGCTCCTCGAAATTCCATCGGCTGTCGAGGACGAGTCCAAGGTACTTCATCGTCGACTCGACGCCGATGTGAACTCCTCCTACCGTTAGTTGGGACCCCGTTGGTGGCGTGTTCCGGGGGCCGTGGAAGCACATGGCCTCGGACTTGTGCAATGCCACCTCAAGTCCCAACTCTTGGATCCTCTCCACGACTGTCGCAACCCCGCGAGTCACTAGTTCGACCGCCGCCTGGTACGACTCTCCCTGTGCCAGCACCAGCGTATCATCTGCGTAGCAGACTAAAACGCGTAATAGGTGGTATGCCATCAAGAAATTGAGGTGTCATGTTCAGCACAATAATAATGAAGTCTAATGATTTCATAAGCAGTATAATCAGGCGAGTGGCCGTGTCAGGCGAGTGATTGAGACTCGTTACCCCCCCTTCCCTTACCCCCTATTATCGCACATTAGCCGAACATCAAGCGGGAACAACAAGCGTATTAGGAGGAAACATAATAAGCTTATGTTAGAGACACTTAGCTGCGGTTTCCAAGATGGCGTTAACTTTGTTGTTAAAAATGCTTTTTTTTTTGTGTTAGTAAGCTCTTTAATTTTTTAAAGAAACTTTGGAGAAAAGTTGAACTGAGAATTTATCATCAGAACTTTAATTTTTTCCCGTCGAATTGTCCCATTTATAACAAATTTCAATACTTATTTCCTTTTGTTATTTGCAGCGAAGTCATAAAATATTCTGTTTTGATTCCAAATTTTATGCCGTCCATTGTGCATACGAAATATTGGATGGTTATATTCGAAAGTTTCTATTTAGCGCCACGGTCTTGAATTGAAGAGAAACGTTTACGTGCTGGACGGTGTCACGTCTTTATTAGGAAGATAATATCTAGTTTTAACTTGATTTTAACATTATTATTAATAACAACATACAAAAAAATGCTGTTTTGTTTTGTGCGTACTATTCCTAAAACCCTAACCTTAGATTTTTATTTCAATAGGGGCCATTTTTTATTATTTTTTTAAATAGCAAAATTTTGTAGGCACCTTCTTCGGTGCAACAAAGTCATAAATAGCCAAAACAGCAAAATCGAGCTAAGTATGCCAAATTGTCTCTGAACCATGCCTATACTTGGGGCAACAAAAATATCCGCGAAAGTATCCCAAAATTCTACTAGATGGCGCAGGACGTGCCTTTGTGGTTATTGGCTGTTTTTCCATGCGTTTTGGGGCGAAAACGTTTCATTGGACAGTAGTGCCCCCGCGGCCGCCAGTGTTTGACGTACGTTGGAGCTACAGCCACACAAATGTATTTATGACTATTTTTATTCTCACTTATTGGAGCGACAAAAACGTAACTATTTTTAAGACCTTAATTCTTTTTTTATAAATTACAAAATGTAACTACACAAATTGGAACTACAAAGTCACTAACTAAAAAGTGGTGCAACAAAGTCACAATTCGGGACACTTTTTTTTTGTCTTTTATTAGGAATTTTTTCGTAATTCAATATAATTTTTTTACATAAAACTATAGCAAACAAAATAAACAATTAATTTTATAAAGATTTCAAACCTAAGATAAGTAGTAATACAGAAACGAGGAAATAAATGCGAAAATTTAAAAATGAGCTATTTTGACTTTGTTCCACCGAAGGTGCGATTTAAAGATTGGTGTTGTAGGACAAATCGTGTTCAGCACAGGTTGGCGCTCAAAATGTTAAACAATCAAAAATCACAAAATTACAAAAACCCATCTTTCAGCAGAAAAGAAAGCAGCATTCGACGTCTATTGTTTCTAGCACTAAATAACGTAAGCTGAATGTACTCGTTTAGATTTATTATGTAACGAGCACTATTCCCAGAGGGCCAACTAAGAAAGAAAAACGAAGTGTCCGGTTTCTTTTCACGGTCCATTAGTCCACGCTCTTTCTTCACAAACATCAATGAACGTTGTCGTAACCGTTGCAGAAAAACTGTAATGGGACGTAAAACGTTCAAATCTTACACTCAGATATTTTTGGGCCACTCACAATCAGACGATAACTTTTGAGATCAACCAGTAAATGGACGAGGAACGTGTATTGAATGACTCAAAGCATATGTACATAAATATACCTAATAAGTCCGGGCATAATGAAAACTTGTTTAGCGAGTTCGTTCAAATAATATTTGCATAACACACTAAAGAACAACCATCATTGATATTTATGGAAATTCATTAAAGTAATAGAATTTGATCAATCAATTCAGCACTTTTATCTGAAATAAAATCATGAATATTTATGTAGCTAAAAGCTAATCTAGCTAACAGGGGTTTTTCGCTTTCGTATTATCTTGTTGCAGTTCATTGACACGAATGAAGAACGACCAAGCCAATGGACAAAGGAGGGTCCAAGTTGTTGTGGTTAAGAGCGGAAGATACTCATTACGATATATCCTACCACAGCTAAGTAACCACTTCAGATATTGGATTTGTGACCGTCGAATTAAATAAACAATAGGATCAAGGGATTGCACTGCACAATAACGATGCGATGAACAAGGCAGAGAACAAAAGCTTCTAAAGATATTAAAAACTAAAACAATTTAATAAGAAATGTCACTCCGGAATCTTGACTGCGAGTCGGGATAAAACATTTTATAACAATGTCGTCAGTCCATTTGGTTAAGTATTTCGGTAGCGTTCATTTGGTAATGTGCGCCTACATTTTAGACTTTATCATCCTTAGATTTCCAGCCCACGTTCATAATCGGCACCAGACAAAAAGTAACATCGAACAACAGTGGATGCGATGTGCCTCCGTTATGTAAACATACATCATACTATACAGACGGCACACAAAAACGGCAGTGCGCGTCGGAGACTTACAATGACAATGCTTGCGGCTGTGAGTAACAACGTGTGTCGAAAAGAGAGCTATGTCACTTGGCATCTAATTAACATTTTTATGAGGCAATATCACGTTTGTAGTGTGATGGGATCTCCGGCAGCGACTGTTTAATACGTTAATTATTTATTACGATAAATAATAATAATATGTAATTATAAAATAACGAAAAAAAATTACATAATAAATCAACGAAATAAAACCAAAAAATATTATATTGTATTGATTACTTTATTGTATTGTTAATGTTATTAATTTTTATTGGATTTCTATTATTTGTTATTGTATTTTTTTTCTACGCATTGGATTTGTCATGATAGCTAGTCCATACTGATATTAAAGATGTAAGTCTATCTGTCTGTCACACTTTCACGGTTAAACTACTGAACTGATTTTGATGATATTTGGTATGGAGTAAGCTTGAACACTAAAGAAGGACATAGGCAACAATTACGCGAACCAAGTCGTGGGCAAAAGTTAGTAAATAAATTAAAGTTCTCCGGAACGTCCTGTGCTAATTGCGGCAAGCATTAGACCGGACCGGCGCCTTTCATACGATTAGTAGCAAGTAATTTAAACGGTCACACGAGTTTAAGCCACCGGAAACACTATGACATCATTACTATGTGTAATTTAGTAACAACGAAAATGATAAGCTTAATATCTGCGAAAGTATTCAGTAATTGTATTGTTTGAATAAAGTGTTGTTATGGTACGTACACACGCTTAGATAATGCATAATAATCAGTATTTCCCGTTCGCAAAAATACAATTTGTAGTTTTCAAGTTTTTTGTTGAGTTTGTTCGGTCAGAGCAAGAAACATAAAGATCACATAGCAGTTCAATCAAATTGATGGCGTATTCTAAAGATCGCAGATACAGGTTACCTAACGGTAGCAAATAAAATAAAATAACGCTACATGATTTATTGTATGTCTCTATTTTTACCAATATTATAAAAGAAAAAACCTGAATTTGGTGATTTTGTTCCGATGGACTTATGTATAAATTACATAGTTAATATTAAACATAATAGGTATGCTTATTTTATCTTTATATACTTTTGTAGCCTTATTTTGTACCGACTTCAAAAAGAAGGAAGGTTCTATGTTCGGATGAATGTATTTTTTTATTCATGTTGACCGATTTCTCGGTCAATTGTAGAACGGTTTTGAAAAAAATTTTTTTTTATCAAAAGGTTATGCTTCGAAGTTGGTCCCATAAAAATATTGTTATGATCTGATCATGAACTTCGAAGATATGGAACGGAACTCCTCATAGGATCACAGCAGAACTGTCGTAACAAGTGAAATTGCTTTGTGTACACGTGTAGTCGATGACTGAATGAAAGAAAAGTGGGAGGGGATATATCGAACTGATCTGATTATGAAGCCGGAAGGCAGGAGCCGGAACTCTGTTATAAATGAATGTAACATAACCGTATTTGGGATTATTAGAATTGTCACGAGATGCACTCTGGCTATAAGATATTTAAGTTTGGCTGAGGGGTACTTTTTAGTGGTATAACTGGTAAGTTTGTAGGGAACCCTCAGTGCGCGAGATCGACTCGCACTCGCCCGATTTTTCATTTATGCACTTGCTATGTTTTCTCTTCACCACCCTCGGTTTACAAGTAGAGAATAAGTCAGCCTTTATCCCTTTGTGTTGCATGAAGTTTTAATAAATTTAATAAATAAACATTACTTGAAAACATCTAACAAACCAAATTAACATTAATTATGTTGTAGTAAAGCAAAAACAAGTCTACTCATTAACCTTAACAGGTTATGAGCCCAGCGCGCTAAGCCAAAGTGAAATTAAAACAAACACTAAGTAATAAAAACGTTTTATAAATCAAAATGAATAAAAGGAACATTAAAAAATGTGATGCTGATAAGTACGGTGTGGGGACGAAAGGTTCTGGAGTGGCGACCTCGCACCGGAAGACGAGCATTGGAAGGCCTCCCACAAGATGGACCGATGACCTGGTGAGGGTCGTGGAAATCCGAGGGATACGAGACGCACAAGACTGGTCGTTATGGCGACACTTGGGAAAGGCCTATGTTCTACAGTGGACGTCTTTCGGTTGAAATGATAATTAAGTATGGTGTGTAGAAATTTCGAATTCATAATCTATTAAGTGAACTTGAAGTACTCGACATTGTCAACAAAGTAGCTAGAGCAGAAAAAAACTGCCGAGTGTCTTAAGAAAAATACAAAGTTAAGAATACAATGATAGAGTTTTTGTGAGACTCGTTACTGACTACAAAACGAGACAGCAAAATTTACACTGAGATTGACTCTAATTTTCAGTGAAAAAATGTGGCGATGCAACTGTCTCTTAGGAAATGGATACTGTTGAAGTCTAAACTGGATAGTAAGTTTACAAATTTTTCACTACATCATCATAACACATATATATGTGTATTTAACATCTTCATTCCCACGTTTCTGGCAAATAAACTACTTTGACTTTTGACTTCGACTGAACTTATGGGTAGCCATCATTAGGAGCAATTTTTTTTTTAAATTTATATATAGGCTCGCGTTTGACTACCAAATCACCTAATGGTAAAGAAGAGCGCGCTTGCCTTGCGAAGTAGTTTATTCACTCTTGACTTAAAGATCTCCACGTTGCAGCTATCAGTAAAAACAGACTCGAGCAGAGAATTCCATTCCAAATCAAAGAACTCTGATAAAATGGCCCGCCTTGTTAGGACTCTACCAAACAGTTACAGCAGTATTGTTACCATAATTGTTACATTTACTGAATACGACATAACATTAGCTATTGGGAAAATGAGATTCTTAGATCGTGAAACCAAATTTACAAATGGTGGACGTAATCCAAGTCTAAAAGTACTGATGGTTAAACCTACGATATCATAAATTACACCTTCAAACAATTCAAGAGATCATCAAAAAAAATCATTAGAGATCAAATTTAAACTAAGAAATGTTATTACTGTGGCAAAATGGAACATTTGAAGAGGAATAGTTTATCCTACAAAAGCGCCACAGAAAAAAAAAGGAGACAACGATAAAACGGTTCAGTTGGTTAGTTTTGTTTTAAGGTGGGAAATCATCCAATGGCTTCTATCGCTCTATGGCGGAGCGGGAGGGTTTGTCAGAATTTTAATGACTAAAAAAATACCTATCTTCCTTCTTTGCCCTGCGTTCCAGGACCCTTTCGGAAGTCAATCCATAGCCCTAAGCCTCAGCCCTGCTGGTCATCTCATTGAGGCGCGAGTGGAACACTATGCGCCTCCGATGACTTGGGCTCGGTCCGGTCGGTTAACGGACGACCGGACAGCGAGCTACCTATTCCTCGTCGTCCGCAAGCCCACGCCCGGCAGGAAATCAGGGTCGGAGTCCCGGTTGCATAGGTTTGAGGACGTCCGTTCTTTCACGCGTGCAGCCGCCTCCCAAGTGAGGTACATTTTAAGTAGTTGGTTAGTTGAAAACCAAACCACGCAGTGATACAACTGTCAGTAATGATTGGCTTTCTGTAAAAGACTTTGGACTAGCTTCTGTCCGCGGCTTCACTCGCGTGAAAATAGGTTTCTCCATACAAACTTTGAACCCCTGTTTCTTCCACTTAGGGGGGTGAATTTTGGAAAATCCTCTCTTAGTGCTCGCCTACGTTACGAAAGGAAACCTTGTGCAAAATTTCACGCTCCAAGTCCCAGTAGTTTTGGCTTATATATCAGTCAGTTTCTCCTTTTATATATATAGATATTGAAGCCTCATATCATTAGAATGAATGAAGAAAAAATTGAACGCAGGAGAGGTTTAGTAAGTATCTATCATTATCATCCAAGGACCATGGGCTGTATGGTTGTTGTTATCGTCCTATCAGCTTGACTCTAAGTATGTGATGTTTCGCTATCTAAACATAAAGCTTATTTATTTTATAATATATTTATTTATTGAAGTATTAGAACTAATCTCGCCACTAACAGTTTAAACCAACAGGTGCCTCTCTGCATGTGTTGATTTAGGGCGTTATCATACTGTCGGATTGCGAGCGTTCTCAAAGCGGAGCAGGTGCGCAACGAATACGTTACGTTGCACATACCGCGCATGCACGGCGAATTTGCTGCGGCCGCGCAACAAGATCCGGCAACGAGATGCGGGTCTCCGGCGTCTTCGAAGTAACAATAACAATTGCAGTGTCTCCTCGTCGGAGTCCATTATGTTACTGAGTGTATTGTACGTATTTAACTTGCTACAAACGCGAGACGATATATTGCTAAGCCAAGCGTCTACGATGTTTTCGCTGTGCAAACGCGGCGGTTCGCGACGTATTCGCTGCGCGTCCGCCCCGCCCCGCTCGCAAACCACTAGTGTGATAACGCCCTTAAATGATATGAAGACCGGTTCGAACTTTCATTATGGCAGGGTTTGAATTTTGTTAGTA